>CM060819.1:17989097-19370210 GCA_030704555.1 Heliconius charithonia
AGGTGAGTCCTCACCGATCG
Organism: Heliconius charithonia; assembly: GCA_030704555.1. Lineage (NCBI taxonomy): Eukaryota > Metazoa > Arthropoda > Insecta > Lepidoptera > Nymphalidae > Heliconius > Heliconius charithonia. The sequence goes on from CM060819.1 coordinate 17,989,118, forward strand.
AATTCTAGAGGCATTCATCTAGAGCCGTATTGAGTGGTGGAACTCAACGCCTCTTATTGTCTCGTTACCAGAACACATGAAATATTTATTATTTTAATGTCCAAGAGTGGAAATCGAACCCACAATCCATCTCATTTAGTAAGAGTGCTTACGATTGTGAACCTGCACCACGATTTGCCCTCTTATTTGTAAAAGTACGCCTTCCTTTTTGTTATCATATAAAGAAAAGACTAACTAATTCAGTATAATAAAGCCTAGTAACGTTAGCATTAATTATATTATAGTTATTAATACATTATAATATTATGTTATGTGATAAGAACAGTAGTATCAAAGTTGTAGTTGCTGTAAGCTGACTGAAAAATGAGTGAAAAAGTGAAAATATCCGCATTTTTTATGCAAGCGGGCGCTACTTTAATAAGTTAGTATACTTTTATTTATATATATAAATCTGTACGTTGGTTTGGTTTAACAAGCTAACCTGAACTACTGATTTTAAATAAAAATGTGGCGCAGGGGCACAATGTGTGACTGTAAAACTGACTGGTTGTGGTTATGTGATTTACTTAAATTTATATTTCCATTTCTTCGCTCTGGTGTCGAGGCAAAACGCGGCGTTGAGTTTCGTCACTCAACACGCAATGCCTCCAGAATTCGGCAGAAAGTGGGGAACAGAGTGACTTAACACTAGGCTCCCTCTGCCTATCCAGCTGTGTGCGGGATACATCGTGAGGCTGATTTCTTTATTTATTTATATTAATAGTTCATTTATCAAGGAAATCTATTTTACAACGTTTCCGTTTCAAACTAACTCGCATTACCAATGTACTTGCGGCCAGATCAGATCAGATCAGATCAGATCCTCATAGGCACTTGGAATATGTGATGTTGACATAACTCGCTATTTCGAATAAAAATTAAAATCAAAATATTCTTCATTCAATTAGTTAGGTTAATTAGTTTTGAACCGTTAATACATATGGAAATGTCATTAGTGTCAGTCGGGGCAAGGCTGCAGGTAAACGCTAGGTTAGTATATAGATTGAAATAGTTTTTAATGTTTCAAATAATGGGTGAACCAAATCTTCTTACATGATACGAGACTATATTTGCTGTGACTGTGGATTTTTTTTAAGCTGTTAAAATATGTTTTGAGGCCGTCGTGGTGTAAACTTCTTAATCGTGGATTCAATCCTCGATAATAATTTTGTATTTTGCCAAAACAAAGCGCGGCGTTAAGTTCTACGGAACAACAAGCAACGTCTGCTATAAAAAATAATAATAAGCGTGTAAATGAAAAAAAAGCAACCTTTTTTTTTAAACTAAGAAAACCGTCGTTCTAATGAACCTACTTTGTAAATCATGCATCATAGAGCCTTCAAGAGATTTAGATAGTTCTATCATCACCATCATGTTATATTGCGTTATCACAATATATGAATACATTTACTTTGTTCACAATCGATATTTGTGTTTACTGTTAATCTACATTTAAATATAATATTTATGTGAAATCCTATGTAATTGACGTCATTGTGGAGTTATTGTTAAATGTCTGTTATTGTAAATGGTTGTGGATTCAATTTTTTTTTTAATTAAAAAAAAAAAAATTCCGAAAGTTATAAAATATTAATGTTTAAAATTTAAAATTTTTATACTTTAATATTTTTTATTTAGAAAATGTAATGTTGTTGTTCTGTGTACGAGATACAACGTGAAGTTGATTTTCAAATTTCCTAAATGTGGAATAACTATATCACTCACGGTAGACACACACACGGATTGAATCCACAACTGTCGCGCTTGTTACCAGACGTTGTGCCACTGAGTCATGATCGCCTCAATATTTACATCATATAAAATATTTCAATCTCCAATTTCAGTTGCAAATCTAGTCGCCTTAACCGGATTCATCTATGCCTGGCCTTCATACACTTACGCCATATTTAAGTCCAATGAAACAGTCCTGGAGACTCCCATGACCTCCACCCAATTGTCACTAATAGGGAGTTTGACGAATGTGGGAGGATTGCTCGCGACCCCTTTCTGTGGGTATACTATTGATAAATTTGGAAGAAAGTACTCGGCTATGTTATTTGGAGTGCCTTATGTGGTGAGTTTTATTAATGTATTATAAAAAAAAATTATAAACTGTGGCCACCTTGACCTAGTGTTTATTTGAAATAGTGACGTTGAGTCGAATTGTGTTGTGTTTCAATACATATCATCTCAAAAATAGAGAAAGGAGTGTCTTGATATTAGGTTCCATCTTTATCCCGCTAAATGCAGGATGCAGCGTGAAGCATAAATTCTTTTTAATGCATGAAATCAACGTAAGCCGGAGAATTTCAGTTTTCACCAGAAAGAACTCTAAAAGAGAAATTTTAGACTTTATTATAGTAATTTAGCAAAATCTTTAAATCTGTGAACGTTTCTTTTTTATGCATAGGCAATGAAAAAATATATGAAATATTTGATGCTTTTACTTTCCAATATTCACGTTAGCATTAACTAAAGAACTAAATTTTATGACTTTAAATACATATTTTTAGCTTCATGCTGTATGCTGAACATAGCAGGGTAAGTAGAGGGAACATGGTAACCTAGTATAAAAACATTTCATTCCCATTAACATACTTACGCTCCCCACTTTACACAAAATTCTGGAGGTATTGCGTCGTAAGTGGCGGAAATTAACGGCGTGCATTGCATTTTCTCGAGTGGGAATTGAACCCATAAGCTATGGCATTTACAATCGCACGTTTGTGACCTTGCGCCACGACTAGCCTTTGAACTATATATGTATTTAAAATGAAACAAAAAATGAAACATTATTTTTTTTCTATCCTTCATTAAGTGAAGTAGGACCGTAGGTAGGCTGAGGGACCCTAGTTTTAAGACACTCCGTTCCCCACGCACCGCTTAACTTTTTAAATATATGTGGAACGGAATGTCTTAACATTAAGTTCCATCTGCCTATTCGCTATGTGCAGGATACAGAGAGAAATTTAAAAAAACCTCAAACTTATCTATAACAACTAATAATATTACTAAAAGAAAAATTCCTTTTCAGATGGCCTGGTCAATAATAGCATTAACAAAATCAATAAATCTGATACTTTTTGCTGTATGCCTAACAGGATTTGGGGCAGCCGGACAGGCGGTGTCTTCTGTGTATATATCAGAGATATGCCACGACTCAATAAGAGGAGGTCTCACTTCCTCCACAGTGTTTGGTTTCTTTCTAGGACTCTTATTCTCGTATGCCCTTGGCGGATATTTATCGTACTATAATGTTATTTATGTACATTTGGTTTTATCTGTTACGTACATACTGCTTTTGATGATATTGAAGGAGTCGCCTGTGTTTTTATTGAAAAATGGGAAGGAGAAGGTGAGTCTTGTTTTGTTTAAATGTTTTCACGAACGAATTCAATTTCGATATAAGGGAATATAAATAGAAATTAGAAACATTATTTTAAAAGCTTGCGGGAAACGTGATTAAAAGATTATAATAAGAAAATAAACAAAAGATTTATTTTTCACGCTGTATCTCGCATATGTAACACAAGTATCGATTGCGAACAATATAGTATTACGAGACTTCCCCACGCTCCGCCTAATTTCAAGACAGAGCATTTTGCAGGTTTTGATTTGTTGTCAGAGGAAGAAATTAAAATAATTTATTCTATATTCTATTCTTGTTATTTAGAGATTCGAACCAACAACCATCGTGCTTATAGCAGACGTAAATCAAATACTTTAATTTACATTTAAAGTGTTAATGTACTACTTATTTGGGAAAGAAAAATAGTTATTTCGAAAACGTATAAAAATTCCCCCTCCCATACTCGTTTTTGTTAAGCTTAAGTATTCAAAGTTACCGTCCGGATAGGTAGAGAAGGTTCTTTTCGAACAGTAATAATTCGTTATACGCTACGTTCCTCATTTTCCACCGAATCCTGGAGGCACCGCGTGCTAAGTGGCAGAAATCCGCACCGCGCTTTGATTCGATAACAGAGCTAGGAAATTAAAAAAAAAAAAAAAAATATATATATATATATATATATAAATATTTCATTTCCTCGAGTAGGTATCGAACCCAGCACTAGTCGCACTTTGTGCCCCTGCGCTACGACTGGGGATTTTCTCTATAACAAAAAATATAATATAATGATTACCTAACATATTTTTTTAATAGGATGACCTGAAACGTGAATACATCTTTATTTAAAGTATCATCAATATGTATCAGCTTCACGCTGTATCCCGCACAAAGCAGGGTAAGCAGAGGGAACCTAGTGTTAAGACACTCCGTTCCCCACTTTCTGCCGAATTCTGGAGGCATTGCGTGTTGAGTGGCAGAACGCCAACGCCGCGCTTTTTCCTCGACACAAGAGCGAAGAAATGGAAATATAAATATTTCCATTTCTTTGCTCTTCTTTCTATTTTATAAGTAAATATTTCCTATCCTCGAGTGGGGATCGAATCCACAACCAGTGGGTTTTACAGTCACACTTTATGCCGCTGCGCCACGACTAGCCTCGATTTTATTTAAAGTATTTTTATAATAATGTTCCTTGTATTCTAAAAGATTAGAAGATAAGGAAATTTTTACGTTGTTTACATTTTATAATGTTATTTAATACATTTATAGTCATGAGGATGTCATTTTGTTTTTAAAGACACGTTGAACTTGATGTTTGTGTGGTATATGACATGGATATTTATTCTGTCTAGTTTTTTTTTTATTTTTCCTGCTCTCCTCCGGATTATCCGGATTTTTTTTAGGGTTCCGTATCTTTTAAGAAACGAAAGGAACCCATATAAGATCACATTATTGTCCGTCTGTTTCTCTGCCTGTCTGCCTATCAAGAGCCCTTAGCTCAGGAACGCTTGGAGATATCGACTTGAAATTAAGATCATACACTCAAATAGATGGTCTCATGAATTTCCTTTACTTACGGGCACATATTTTTTAAGTAAATGAAAATAACTTCATTTACTTAAAAAATATGTGCCCGTTTATCAAAATTCAAATCAAAAAATTTAAATTAATAGGGTACTTCCGGTTAATCTAGAATTATGAAATTCAGCTGGCAAAGCTAGGAAAAAATTTAAAAACTTTGTGGTTAAATCCTATAAAATAATAGCTTTAAAGTTGCAAAATTTGGCATTAAACCCGTTAGTTCAAGAGAGGTATCAAATGAAAGGGTTCTCTAAGCCTGTATTAAAAAAAAGCTCGATGGGCGAGCTCGACTCGCGCTTGTCGGGTTTTCATTTTTTATTTCAATTAATTTTTTTATTTAATATTCTGGGAACCTAATATTACGACATTCTCTTCCTTTAAGACTTCCGTTCCCTACTTCCCGCTGAATTCAGGAGGCATTGCATGTTGATGGGCAAAAAATATTAAATATTCGATTTCCTTGAATGTGAGTTCACTTGAGAACTCACAACCTGTCGCGTTTATAATCGCACACTTGTATTGTGCCACGACTGGCTTCAATTCTTCTCATTTTATTTTGATTATTTATTTCTATTCTATTCAGCTAGATGCTCTATCTAGTTATATAAAATTAATGATGATGATGTACACAATTCAATAATTAAATAATTAATATTAATACTGAAAAAAATATATTAGTAATACTTGATTTTCCAGGCCAGTCGTGGCGCAATGGTACAAAGTGTGACTGTAAAACCGACTGGTTGTTGGTTCTATCCCCACTCGAGGAGATGAAATATTTACTTAAATTTATATTTTCATTTCTTCGCTCTGGTGTCGAGGCAAAGCGCGGCGTTGAGTTCTGCCACTCAATACGCAATGCCTCCAAAATTCGGCAGAAAGTGGGGAACGGAGTGTCTTAACACTAGGTTCCCTCTGCCTACCCTGCTGTGTGCGGGATATAGCGTGAAGCTAATTTAATTTAATTTTTATTTTATATAAGTGACATAATGAGAAGCGGAGTGTTTTAACACAAATTTCACTCTGACTCCCTTATTTCATACGAGTACGCTCAAAAAAACCCATATATGAATAATACCTTTCTCGATGGTAAATTAATTAATAGTTTTTACTATTTTCAATTTCAGGAAGCAGCAGAAGCTATAGCCTTCTATTTTCGCGTAGAAGTCGCCTCTAAAGAAGTTGAGATAGAGATCAAGAAGATTAAACTACAGTTAGATCCTAGGATAAATCAAAAATTACAGGATGGTACCAATGGTAATATTGCTATATACAGAGTGTTTTTGTATTTACCACTTTAAATAAAAGCACAGTTTTAACCGCTCTATAAAAACCTACTACAATTAAAAAATAAAAGTACAAACAAAAAAAAAAATTAAAAAGAAAAAATAAATAATAAAATTATCGTTTTAATCGAATTCGACAACATCGCACACGCTTTATTCACGAAATCGCGTCGTAGGTATTGGCAGTGAAGTTAATTGTTGTTTAGGTAAAACAGGACAAGAGATATTCCTCTCTCGTTCTGGTATATTTTTTGAGAATGGCGACGTTTAGTAATATTCTGTTTGTTTTATTTCCACAAGTGCGAATGGGGATATATCGAATATGGGAATATTTTCATTATTTTGGTCTAGTAAGACAGAAATGATGTTGAGTTCCGTCATCTAATATATATTTTTAATACTATTTTCTTTTTGCTTAGCTTGCTAAATGCAATAGAAATTTATATTAATATAAAATACTGTAAGCAATAGGTATTGTAATAACTTTGACTTTGACATTTTTTTCAGATTTAAAAGAAGTAACGGAACTTTTGGAGAAGCCTCTAAGTTTCACTGTTCAACCGGAAGAAGTGAAAACGGACTCAGCATGGCAATTTTTAAGTTAGTATTATTTATTGTTATAAGTATCAGTATTATGATGATGTCAACGGTAATATTAAAAGGACGATATTTGGTTCCTCTACCACCACCATTCCGCGGTGGCAGAACTCAATAGCTAAAATTAGAGATTAGAGACCTTAAGCGGCAGTGATCACTCACCATAAGGTGAAGTAGGGTCGTTTACCCTTTGCCTTTTCCCATAAAAAAGATGCGTCGATAGATTCTCTTCATATAGATATATATAAAAAAAATAGGCATCAGAGATAGTGTTGAGACACTCCTTTCTCCACATTCCGCCCAAATGTTGCGATATTGGCGTGTTTAATGGCGTCTGAGTGTACAGACTGACGCAGTCCGACTGCGCCACGACGGATTTTTTATATATACATTATATTACAGAAAAATCTAAATCATCAAAACGAGCATTACTAGCAGTCCTTACAGTAATGGCTGTAACAATTTTGATGGGGTCAATAGTACTGCAGGTGTATGCGGAACCACTGTTCAAGGAGGCTGTGCCTACAATGAACCCTAATACGTGCTCAATATTGCTAGCGGTGACTTATGTCTTCGCTGGACTTCTGAGTGCCTTTGTGATAGATAAATTTGGGAGAAAAGTGAGTCCGTTTCTTGTCTATAATTATGGGGGAGTATTTTTTTTATTTTGTCTCTCTGGTAACAATACAAAGCGCGGCGTTAAGTTCCAGGGTGATTTAACACTCAGTTTTACTTATCTGTTCTGCTATATGTGCATATATATATATAGGTAACTTATCATCAACTATATGTATAATTACAATATATGTAGTCGATTTATTATTTCATATATATATAGCATTGAAAATAAGTGGCGATAGTTAAGGATATTCTGTCAGTGTATAGTAGTTGTAGCAATTTTTTTTTAATTACATTTAACCCTAAGTTAGAAATTTTAAAAAAGTAGATGAAAAAAATGCAAATGAAAAAATATATATACATATATATTGGAATATCTTGTTACTCCGTCCCCACAGTTAGTCTAACTTACTTCCCTTACAAGCTTTTACTTAACGTGTTAGTACTTGTATGTGTATTGGTGTAAGTGAAATGTTGCAAGCTCAATGTCCTGTCTTGACCTGCCAAGTGTCTGAGTGAGCTGAAATTTGAAATACGACTTCAGTTCTCATTACAATGAAGTAAAATTTAATAATATTATTGTCGATCCATAATGGATCCTACAACGGCTTATAAAGGACAAAAAGACTTGATTTGTACAATACAACACACCATAAAAATATAAAAAGCTTATTTTTTTTAAATTAATTATTTATTAAGCCCAGAGGTTTGTGTGTTGTCTTTCAATCACTCAGCAAGAAAGAATTTTATATGCTAGACGGATTATAGCTGCCGGACAGTTCCCATAGTTACACCCCATAGATAGTTCAAATTCTAGCTTCAAAATATACTATTGAAAATATAAATAACAAATAAAACAATTCTAAATTCCAGTTTTTAATGACATCCACGTCGATTGCATCTGGCATCTTCACCATCCTCCTCGGCTCTCAGCTACATGTGCACTGGGCACCGCACTGGTTCACAGCGTTCATTATATATGGGTATAGCTTCGTTTATAACTTGGGTGCTGCTGTAGTACCTTTTGTTTTGACTGCTGAGGTGTTTTTGCCTGAGGTAAGCATAATAGGACGCCATCTGCGCGATGGTGGTGAGTGATGATGGTGGTGGTGGTGGTGGTGGTGATATTCCAACTTGAGACTCATTCGTCAATGAAGTACGCAAAGTTTGCGAAAATTTTGCGATGCATGAGGAGCGGAGTTTCTCAATCGAACCTACAACCGCCGTGATTATATTTCAGTAAGACATTGTGCCGCTACGCCACGACGTCCTCCGGCTTTTAATATAATTAATAACCTGTATTCTTTCTTTTCCTGTTTGTCAAGAATATTAAGAACTAAAAAAACTATTAAAAATAAAAAATAATAATAAAAAAAAGTCAAATTTTATTTGTTTTACGCAAATATGAAATGTGAATAGATTTTCTAAATTTAATTAATTAAATCATCCTTTCCAGGTCAGAGGTCTCTGCAACTCTCTCTCCATGGCGTGCATGTGGATTATGAACTTCGTGACTCTAATCGTATTCAACCCTTTAGTCGAAGTCTGCGGCTTAGGACCGACCTTTTATATATTTTCTATAGTCTGCTTCTTGGGAGCCCTGTATAGCCACTTCTACTTGCCAGAAACTAAAGGGTTGCCTGCTGATGCTATACAATTACTATTTTTGAAGAGGAAAAACAGTTTACCGAAATGAATAAATGTATTAATGTTAAAATAAATCGTGTTTTTTTTATATATATATATATATATATATATATAATATTTATAAATTTTACCTATATACATTATTTACAGGAACATCTTTGTTCTCTACACCCTGTACATTTTATATGCACCACATTTTAGAAAGCGGAGTTAAACGGTGCATTTTGCAAGGCAAATATATATGTCAAAGTCAACAACAAAAATAGTAGAATTAAATAGAGCAGTAGTAAAAATAGGGCAGTAGGTAGAGAAGATAAAATAGTGTCACGACACACCATTGCCAACTTCTTATCTCAATTTGCGTGGTGAGTCGCGGAACTCTTTGAAAGAAAATGTTTTTTCCCTGAGTGAAAAAAGTAAGCACCACGCACACAAGGCCTGTCCCCTACAAATATTTAAGAGCAAAATAGGTTTACAAGAAAAAAAATCTGTAATTGCTATAAACTTTTTTACCTTCTACAAAAATATTTTTATTTCATAATGAAAATTCTTTTGACATGGGTTCCAAATGAAAAATTTAAATACAGTGTTAAGACACTCAGTTTCCATAAGAACTTTTGTACCCCACTTTCCGCTGAATTTTGGAAGCATGGCGGATATAAACGCCATGCTTTGCCTCGTTTCCTGAGCGAATTGAAAATATTAAATATTCCATTTCCTCGAGTGGATAACAAAACACAAAGATTATAATAAAATATATCATTTTTAATATAAATAGAATATAAACAAATAATAATTTAAATTAATATAATATTTGCTCAGACGCGTCTCACGTAATTTTAGTTTTCGTTATCAACAGATTACAGTTTTTACTATTGTTACAATGATAATGTAAAGGTTGGCTTAAACCCTGTCATATGTAATTATTATGTAAAGGTTATTTTAATATATTATCAAATAAACAGTGGCGCAGCAGCACTTCTGTAAATGTCACGGGTTCAACTCCCGCTCGGGGGGTGAATAATATATTTTTTCCACCACTCAACCCGTAATGGCTCTGAAATTGGGCAATGTGTGGGAAACGTAGAGTCTTAACACTAGGAGTTGTCTCGTTATACACGACGATATACTATTCTGATCTATTTAGAGGTAGGTATATAGAACCTTTAAATTTAAAAAAACGGCTAAGTGCGAGTCGGCAGTGGCTGGACTGGACTCCATTTCCAACCGGGGAATAAAATATTTAATATTTCGTTCTTCGCTCTGGAAACGACTTACTCCACTCAACACCCAGTGCTTTGGAAAATCAGCGGAAACTGGCGAACGGAAATGAGAAAGAAGTATCTTAACACTAGGTCATAGGTCCATCTCATTACTTTTTTATATAGCGTGACGCTGTAAAAATAAAAAAAAAAGATATTCTGCGCATTTACACAAAGCGAGAATCGAATTGCCTACCATCGCGTGTCTTCATACATATCTACGGTTTGAAAATGTGTATGAAGACACGCGATGGTAGGTAATACATAAAAGTGTTATAAATATCATTGGATTTTTTTAGAACTGACATACAAATAAATCTGTATAAAGCTAACATCATAATTACAAAACTTTATTATTTTCTACCAGAGATTATAACAATATGATAAAATTATAAATCCTAAAGGAGGTTTGTTTATTGTCTTATATGAAAGTGACATTGATAGAGAAAGTCTTGTTGGTATTGGCGTAGGTTACAGGTTCATTGCCTGGCTTGGGTAATTATTTACGTAATAAACACAGTACGTTGGATATCTGCATATTTTAGACTTTAGGTGTGATATATTTTTATTTACTAATTATTTACGTTTTGAAGCCGTCGCGGTTTTGTGACATTAATATGTGACTGTAAATGCAACGGTTGTGGGTTTGATTCCAACTAGGGGAAATGAAATAATATATTTTCATTTTCTCGCTCTAGTAACGAGGTAAAGCGCGGCGTTGTGTTTTGCCACTCATCACCGCTGAGTTTCAGAACTCGGCGCACAGTGATTAACGGAAGTGTCTTAATTGGAGCCGAGTCTTAACATAGTTTCTTAGGTTCCCTCTGCCTACCCTGTTATGTGCAAAATACAGCGTAAAGATAAAAAAAAACAGAACTTTCAGAAAATGGCTGTAAGCGTGACGGTTGTGGGTTCGATTCTTATTCAGAATTTTGATTTTATTTAAATTATTTGCACGTCCCTGCTTTGTCAAGACAACGCGCCGCGTTGAGTTCCGCCAGCCATCACACAATGTTTTGGACGGATTAAGGAGACATCAGTATCTTGCCACTGGACCTGCCCTGCCATGTGCGGGATACAGCGTGAAGCTAACATATACACACGAGTATAAGGAAATAACCAATATTTGAACTAATTTTAAACATTTGGTACATTCACGTGAATGATGATATCGTTATCATATTTTATTAGCATTGTCTCAGTTTGGTTTCTGTATTTAGCGAGTAGTTTAAATATATAGGCAAATTATTTAACTATCTCATATCTAATAATACATATCACGCCGTTGTCAAATGTGGGAAAATTCTCCACATGATGAAAATAATCTAGATGGACTGGTTAAATATAAAAGCTTTGTTGACATTTTTTATTCCCTAATCCTATAAAAGCTATTAGTTTTGGGTTCAATTCCTGATTGAAACATGATTTGCTTTTGTACTATAAAATATTAGTAGAATATAATTTTCAATTAAAATGAAATTATTCTTTCTAAAATTACAAGCACTTTTGAATCGTCAAGTTACATAGTAATGTCAGTGTCGGTCTTAAAGAATAAAAAAATAAATAATATATATATGGCCGTTTATATCTCAAAAACGCGTATTTCGACACTATCAAGGGAATCAAAATTCCTTCCGGTTGACCAAGAATTATCCAATTTGGCAGCTAGCATCCACAGGTGGTACTAGGTTATAAAAAAAAATCATTATCATTAAAAAATAATATCGTAGCAATAACCACGTATTTTGCTACTATATTTAATTAAATTCAATAGGATACTTTCAGTTGACCTACAATTATGAAATTTGGTTGCTATCGTCTACAGATAATAATAGTTTAGGAAAAAATCTGAAAACTATGGTTAAATCCTAAAAAATAATGAAAGGGGGCAAAATTTAGTATTAAAACCGCTAGTTCAAGTGAGGTATCAGATGAAAGGCTAAGTTTAGTCCAAATTTTAGAAAAAGCTTAAAAATTATAATTTTTTACGGAACCTTATGTGAGTGAGCCCGACTCGCGCTTATCCGGTTTTTTTTTAATTAAAACTCTTTTATTATATTGGATTTTCTTGAAATATTTTTTATGATTTTTTTGTTGTTAGTTGATTCAAAATAATAGTATTACAGTTTATACCCGAAAATTATTAATTATTATTAATGTTACACGTAAAATGTTTTGGGGAAAAAATGTTAATACCTTTCTAAAATATTATCACAGCTAAAGTAAATATAGCAACAAATTATTCCATAAAAGAAATCTTTCTTATCTCTTACATTAAACGTGCAAATATATGTCATCATATTATTACATTACAATATATTAAAATAATAACAATTTATGTTTTTTCATTATTAAATTTAAATAAAATATATAAAAAAAAACAAATTAGATTTTTGTGTTTTTTTTTAAATATATCAAAAATAAATTTTGAAAGAAGTGTTGGTACCGACTCTGTTATACGGCAGCGAAACGTGGGTATTACAGAAGAAGAATGAAAGAAAGATGAATGTTGTGAAGATTCGATCTCTTTGTAGAATATGCGGAGTCAGTTTAGATCGAATTCTGAAGAACAAAACAAAATGGCGACGCAGGTACTAGCGAGGATATCACGGGAAGAATGAAGAAGAACGTGCTTAGCTGGTTTATGCACGTGGAATTAATGGGCGATGAACGAATTGAGAAAAGGATTTATGCCGGAAAATTGAGCGGTAAGTGAAGTAGAGGGAGACCTCGGTTAACCTTTGAAAACACAGTATCGAAGATACTGAAGGCAGGTCACGTAAAAAGCATGACTGACGAGGACGGCATGTAAGAAGAGGTTGATGACAGTAGACGAAGCGAAAGGGGTATGCAGGGACCGTAACGTTTGGCGCTCCGTTCTTTCTGACTACCCCGCTAAAGATATGGCGTGAAGTTAGAATCAAATCTAAATTAGATTACCAAAAATAATTAAAAAATATACAAAATTATAAGGTGAGATTTAATCGTCTAAAGCAGTGGTCCGCAGAGGCAGAAATATGGTCCGCGAACGATTTAAGTTTTATGACTGGGGATGGTGAGGCGAAGTTTCTATTTAATTATTATACTTAGTTTTTATTATACCTACTTGTATAGTGGTCCCAGCTACCAAGAATGATCATAAAAGTGGTCCATGATCAAGAAAAGGTTGGGAACCCCTGGTCTAAAGTGATGTTAAAAATCACACAATTTTTTTAAATTACTATTGTACCCTATTGTAATGTACTGAATTATAACAGAAGTAAACTATTATTTATTCTTTACCTTAACGCTGTGTCCCGTAGGGGAGTCAGAGGGAACCTGCGAAGGTAGTGTTAAGATGCTTTGTTCCCATTAAGACATTTCCGTTATCTACTTTTCGCCAAATTCCGGAGGCATGCGTATAGTGTTGCGAAACTTTACATACGTATTTCCTTAATTTTGTATGATAAGAAGAGAGATAGGTTATCTCTTATGATATTCTCTATTTAATATTTATTTAGACACTAGCGGCCCCCGTGCGGCTACGCTCGATATGTATGAATGCTTATATAAGAAAAACCCGGCCAAGCGCGAGTCAGACTCATCCGCCAATAGTTTTTTACTGACCTATTATATTTTTATGGGTTTTAATGATGTAGCGAAGAGAATAAAATTTGCAATAAGTTTAAAATTATTTTTTCTATGAAATACTATTTTTTTGTCAATTGTATTGTAAGATCTTATTTCATCCTAAATTTCATAGCTGTAGGTCTACGTGAAGTACACTATAGGTTTTGATAGCGCGGTATAAAATGAAGCAAAAATAATACATAAGGCTCCTATTATTCGACTGCGTTAACTGACTGCGTTTAGACGCTTAATTTCTGTGATCTACGGAACTGTTAACCTTTATATCTGATATTAATTTCATATTGATACCTCAACGCAATCTCAAGTAAAAAATTATATATTTCATTTCCTCGAGTGGGGATCGAACGCACAACCGCTTACAGTCACATAATTACAATCAGTGTACGACGGCGGGAAGCCGCGACGGTTTACAGAAGGATTTAATATTAACACACTGCGATCTCTATTTTCCGCTGAATTCTTGATGAATTTCGTCTCGAGTGACGGAACTAAACGCCGTGGTTTGCCGGGACACCAGAGCGAATAAATGAAAATATTAAATATTTCATTTCCTCGAGTGGAAATCGAATCCACAAACTGCAAAGTTTACAGACACTTCTTACTTTTTTAAAATTTATTCATACAATTGGCGTTTTTGTTTTGGCTCACTTTTCGTTTCAATCGTTTTGTAATGTTAATGAAATTCACCTATTTTTACATCACCTCGTTCACCCTTGCAAACAGACTCATTCATAGCGAAACGGAAAAAAAACCTAGAGCCATCACGGCCCACTGATAGGCGGCGACATAGTTACATTATACACGCTATAGTAGTTGGTTCGATTGCCAGTCGGAGAAACGATAATATTTATATTATGCTTATTTTCTTAAGTTAAGTATAGTGATTCGACACTAAAGTCACCCTGCATACTATGCGACATGAAAAAAATCATGTAGGTAAGTTTATTATTATAGTCTCCCAATTGACAACTGAACACAAAAACATTCTCAAATTTAAAGATGTATTTCATATAAAAACATCTTGAACATTGACTTTTGCGTTTCCTCCGGTAACTGCATAAATGTTGTTATAACTGATAATGTTATTTGTAGGGTTCTTACACTCAACAATTAATAAATAATTAATTTATATATAGACATTTATCAACACGACATCTTTGTTTCTTTAAACATAATAATAAATAAAATCAAAATAAATAAATCAGCTTCACGCTGTATCCCGCACAGAGCAGGGTAGGCAGAAGGAACATAGTGTTAAGACACTCCGTTCCCCACTTTTTAAGTAAATATTTCATCTCCTCGAGTGGGGATCGAACCCACAACCGGTCGGTTTTACAGTCACACTTCGTGCCACTGCGCCATGACTGGCCTCTATAAAACATAATAATAATAATATATAATTAACTTTAATATAGACTGAGATCCCAGAGTCAGGTCATCAGGCTGATTTTTTTTGTCTAATATACAGTTAGACGGCATGCGTACTTACTAACTTGAAAGTGGTCGTTCTGGGGGCCCTGGGCTCTTGTGCGAACAGGTGTTTTCTAAATAATAAATAAAATAAAAATAAAATGAAAAATTGAAGCCAGTCGTGGCGCAGTGGCACGAAGTGTGACTGTAAATCCGACTGGTTGTGGGTTCGATCCCCACTCGAGGAGATCAAATATTTACTTAAATTTATATTTGCATTTCTTCGCTCTGGTGTCGAGGCTAAGCGCGGCGTTGAGTTCTGCCACTCAACACGCAATGCCTTCAGAATTCGGCAGAAAGTGGGGAATGGAGTGTCCTTAACACTAGGTTCCCTCTGCCTACCCTGCTGTGTGCGGGATACAGCGTGAAGCTGATTCATAATACTTATATATTTTTTTTTTATTATTATATTCCTTACTTAAACAGGTTAAAAAATAAACGGTTAAGTGCGAGTTGGACTCCCACACCGTGAGTTCCGTGCAATTTTTATGATTGTAGCTCAACGGGAGGTACAAATTAGATCCAATGACAAGTCCAAGTTTTCAACTAAAAATTTATGATTTTTTTTTCTATTTTACATATTCTATTCCTATATATGTTCACTTTTCGCATATATCCCTTTATTTCTATTGTCTGAATATTTGATATTAATTTCACCTTGACATCTCCACTTGGCCTTGACAGACGGACAGGAAGTGCTGTAAAAGATATTGTGGTGGAAAATTTTCTTTTTAAGGAGTGCCCATAATCTGATTTTATTGCTTTTTTTTTATTATAATCTTGGTGTGATTTAGCAGCAATCCCTCGAGCCATATTTTCAAATTAAAGAACACTACATTATTTACTAGTGATGAAACATCGTTAATAAAGGAAAAATTTAATTATTTATAATTTAAACTAAATATAAAAGGTATGCTTCCGAGTCTAGAGCAAACTTAATAATTTGATAATAACCTACAGATAGAAAAGTAGTAAGAGGGATCGTGGGAACCTAGTGTTAAGGCATTTCTATTTCCCACTTTCTGCTAAATTCTTGAGGCATATATTTTTAGCTTTTTGAAAATTAGGCTTTCAGAATTTTATATTATTAAATGACAACTGTTAAGGTGAACATGACAGTTGAACATTCGTATTCTACTTTGGTGACTAAAAAAATGGGCAAAAAAATAATTCTATTATAGTTCCGTTTTATCCTTTTGAGGTACAGGACCTTAAAACCACAATGAAAATCGTGAAAGGAAGATTCTCGATGCTGAGTTTTTTCTATCATGCTATTGTAACTGTTATCTCAAACTCCTTTGAAAATATTATTTAATAAATAATGCCTTGGCTCGTGATGTGTCTAGTGGTTAGAACCGTCTATAGTTGTGAACGTGAAGAACCCAAAACCTTTTAGAGATTCAGAGGTAACAGTGTTAAGAATTTTATATTATGCCATTAGAAGGTATCGCTTTAATAACATATTTGCCATCAGAAGTTGTTCTTGTGTCAGTTATTTAGATAACTGGAAACTCGACAATATAACATTGTCATAACTCGAAGCTCGTCCGAAGAAAAGCCAAGAGCGCGTCCTATCTTCCTCTCCACTATAACTGCGAACTAGTTATAATAAAAGGAAGAAAGAGTACGGGCACCTCCCCGCCCTACACCGTGAATTCCTACCAGACTGCGGCTGCGACAGTCTTATTGAACTCTCCGGGACGTTTGTGTGTGATCAGTCTGAAGGTACTTGTTACGCTTGTTTATATTAAGATTATTATATTAGAATTGTGATTCGTGATGTTGATTGATTTGTGAGATCAATATAAGTCGTTGGAACGAACGCACTGCCGCAAGGCGGCCGATATGTTAAATAAACGCACGGCACACACCCCACAGTCGTGTCTCGAACCGTAGGCGGACACTACTACATACACCAGAGTTCCAGGACATAAAATAGCACCACACACCCGTATGAGACAGGCGGACACTACTACATACCTGGAGCTGGGACATAAAATAGCACCACACACCCACTAGTCGTATACCAAGTCGTAGAAATTTTATATTAATATATCAATGGCTAACGCCATACAAACACAGCTTACGTACCGCGAGCGTACTGCGAGACGGCATCAGCCACGACATAGTTAATGTCACTGCAACAGTTCGCATAAGCCCATCACGTCAGCTTCCGCGACGTCAAGCAACGTTTAATATTATAATATTGGTCAAAGATAACTTTGATCCACAATATGTGTCGCTCCTACACATATATTGCCTTTATAAGAAATTCGATCCTAAAAGATCGTGCCATCATAGACTTCGAATTATCATATTATATTCATTATACATTTGGTACGAGTCTTTATGTGCATCATATTTATTAGTACCGTAGTACTTTAGAGTTCGACTCGACCGCTGCCTTCCAGCATCACCACCACCTATATATACGAAACGACGGTTGCGACATTCGGGACGACAATACACGAACTCGTCTCGATTAATATGGTATCAAAAATATATAGTTTGTATTATACATAATTAGCTATGTTATTTATGTGTATTGCCATGCATATTTTATTTTATTTATTTATTTATTTTTAACTTATATCCGTGGTACATACTGTTACATTCAACCCCCTAAATTCTATGGAGTTCATCGGAATGGAATTTACATTCACATATTTATATATTTATTTATTACCAACCCCCAGACTGGGCAACCCCCCAACCTCACTATGCTTTGTTTTGACAATCCCCAAACATGAATATTCCTTACACTGTAAACCTCCTCTATCTCATTCCATTTCACGGACAACAAATTGTAGGCGTATGCCTATTTGTGTATATATATATTATTATTACAAAGCCGTTAGACCATCCTGGTCACGGCACCAAATTGTAACTGTTATCTCAAACTCCTTTGAAAATATTATTTAATAAATAATGCCTTGGCTCGTGATGTGTCTAGTGGTAAGAACCGTCTATAGTTGTGATCGTGAAGAACCCAAAATCTTTTAGAGATTCAGAGGTAACAGTATTAAGAATTTTATATTATGCCATTAGAAGGTATCGCTTTAATAACATATTTGCCATCAGAAGTTGTTCTTGTGTCAGTTATTTAGATAACTGGAAACTCGACAATATAACATTGTCATAACTCGAAGCTCGTCCGAAGAAAAGCCAAGAGCGCGTCCTATCTTCCTCTCCACTATAACTGCGAACTAGTTATAATAAAAGGAAGAAAGAGTACGGGCACCTCCCCGCCCTACACCGTGAATTCCTACCAGACTGCGGCTGCGACAGTCTTATTGAACTCTCCGGGACGTTTGTGTGTGATCAGTCTGAAGGTACTTGTTACGCTTGTTTATATTAAGATTATTATATTAGAATTGTGATTCGTGATGTTGATTGATTTGTGAGATCAATATAAGTCGTTGGAACGAACGCACTGCCGCAAGGCGGCCGATATGTTAAATAAACGCACGGCACACACCCCACAGTCGTGTCTCGAACCGTAGGCGGACACTACTACATACACCAGAGTTCCAGGACATAAAATAGCACCACACACCCGTATGAGACAGGCGGACACTACTACATACCTGGAGCTGGGACATAAAATAGCACCACACACCCACTAGTCGTATACCAAGTCGTAGAAATGGTATATTAATATATCAATGGCTAACGCCATACAAACACAGCTTACGTACCGCGAGCGTACTGCGAGACGGCATCAGCCACGACATAGTTAATGTCACTGCAACAGTTCGCATAAGCCCATCACGTCAGCTTCCGCGACGTCAAGCAACGTTTAATATTATAATATTGGTCAAAGATAACTTTGATCCACAATATGTGTCGCTCCTACACATATATTGCCTTTATAAGAAATTCGATCCTAAAAGATCGTGCCATCATAGACTTCGAATTATCATATTATATTCATTATACATTTGGTACGAGTCTTTATGTGCATCATATTTATTAGTACCGTAGTACTTTAGAGTTCGACTCGACCGCTGCCTTCCAGCATCACCACCACCTATATATACGAAACGACGGTTGCGACATTCGGGACGACAATACACGAACTCGTCTCGATTAATATGGTATCAAAAATATATAGTTTGTATTATACATAATTAGCTATGTTATTTATGTGTATTGCCATGCATATTTTATTTTATTTATTTATTTATTTTTAACTTATATCCGTGGTACATACTGTTACACTATATGCGGGATACAGCGTGAAATTGAAAAAAATATTTACTGGATTTGCTCGTTAAAACTAGAAATAATCAGCATGTACGATTTATAATACAAACGCCAAGAGTATTAAAGTTGATTCTTTATTTACTTCATTTATTTTTCCTTTACTGGTGTTTCATCATCCCTATAGCAACTAAAACTAAATAATACCGGAATAAACAATATTACGAGGGCTTTAAAAAGATTATTTAAAAATAGACACGATTCGCTAATAAATTAGAATCTAAAATTGCTGCTGATTTTATTTTTTTTAGATCATATTTTTTAAAACCGTTATCTCTTGTATTCGATTGTATCCATTTAAAAATTCGTTTAAAATACAATGTATAAGTTTTTAAATAAGTTTGTGTGACAAAAGTTAATGATATATAAAGAAAACGTGGCGATTCGCAAAGTTAAGTTCCCCGACTACAATGCATAATGCCCTGAGACATTGTGTGTTGTTGGGGAAACGAAGTGTCTTGAGACTAGGTTTCCAGGTTCCCTCGCCTGCCTATCCTGCTATGTGCTCGGTACACCTTCCCAATTTGGAAACCACTGTAGCGTTCCGGCCCATAAAGCTTAATTATATAATTATTGATGTACAAGATTTGAGTTGTACACTAAACTCCGTTGTCTTTGCTTTTATTATCACAATGTGCTTGTCAACCTAAACAATTTTATGTCATTTGTTATAATAGTAGTCCAGGTATTTAGCCCATATTTGGAATGATATCGGTAGATTATTTTATATTAAAGATTAACTAACCCGTGATGATTGTGATACATCAATTTTCTAAAATGTTTATCTTATCTTCCTTTTTTATCTATTATCTACGATGATAGTTTCAATACATTTCGTATTGATTGTGCAAGGCTGCGGTAACCTTGCCTTGAATGAAAATAATTTGATTCCCCCGAATAGCTATCGAACCTGTGACAATGCCGTTAACCTTCAATACTATTTCGTCTCCTCGACTGGGAATCGAAACCACAATCTGTCACGTTTACAGTCACATGCTAGAGTCCCTGTTGTATCCCAACACGTATAGCAGGGTAGGTAAAGGGAACATGGGAACCTAGTGTTACGAAAAAGAAGAGAAAAGAATATCTCCAAACACTTTTGGTTATAGACAACTTATTACTGTTATTAATCGTCTCTCACGTGCACACATCAATCATAAATATAAACTAAAACTGACAAACCGTCAACAACCGTTGTTCCATAATTTTTAACCGATTTCGAATAAAAGGAGGTTATCAATTTGACGTGTATGTATGTGATGTTATTGTAATTGGTTAGTATTTGATTATAACTATATGGCAAGTAGTCTTAGTCTTGAGGCCTGTCGTGCCGTGGCCAGACTGTAAAGCGGTAAATTGTGGGTTCGATTCCCACTCGAGGAATTCAATATTTAATATTTCCTCGACTTGGTAACGAGCGGTGTTGAGTTCCGCCAAACACGTACCTAATGCAAGGAACTAATTACCTGTTACGACAGTCACACACTTGTACGACGCACGACTGGCCGCTTCCGGTTCTCTAGTTTCTTCTCTTATATAATTTGCTGACATATTACTATTTAACGTTTTCAATAAAAAACAGATTTATATAAAATGAATATTAAAATTTTATTTAAATGTATTGAACTAGTTTGAAAACAAATACGATTAGCATATACAATTTATGGGATTGAACCCATGTACATAAGCATATAGATGACAGATTTGACCCTAATAATTTAAGTTTGTCCGTATATAAAATTAATGTTTAAGAGATGAGTAATTGTTTCTGTCTACTCCGAATAACAGGGCAGAAAGAAACAAGTGCGAAGACACTGAATGTAGTCTTTAGTGGCTGAACTCAACGCCGCACTTCGCTTTACCAGAGCAGGGAAAAAAACTAATTTATTATTAATTGGTAGTTCATCACTTATAATTAAGTTAAGTTTCAAATTAGATTTCGTTATAGGCAGTAATCATTTCTGCAGTAATAGTGTAGAAATTAATTTATAATTTTTAAAAAATAAAGATACATGCCTATTCAATTTTCATTTGGTACCATTTAGAAAATTTATATAGCCTTTTGACACTTTCCCATTTCCCAGAGCGGGAATGGAACTCACAACCGTCGAATTTATAGTCGCATGCTTGTGCACCTGCGATATATAGAGTGTAACGCAATCGACGGATCAACGGAAGTCTATAGACAGGGAACCTCAGCACCGATCCATTTCACCCTGATATATATTTAGCGATTTCCAATGGTTTAGGAGATATTAGGGAAATTGTAATTAAAAAAAAAACAGATTCTTGAAAAAAATTAGCAAATACAGGCCGACTGGTAGGTGTGTGGTCTCAATAATATAAGCTCATTCATAGGCCGCCTTTCATTACTTTCGGTTAAAAACTTTCGGTTTCGGGTTTTCGGTTTATAAATATCGGAAATAAGATCGAATAAATACACATTTTTTAAAAGTTATATTTCAGCAAAAACTTTAAGGGCTGTAGCGAAAAAAAGTTACTGATGTTTTTTTTCCACAAGTAGGTAATTGTAAAACTACTGGTATTTGTGTAGAAACTCTATAAGTTTCATCTCATCAGCAGAATTGACTAGCTTTAAATCAATTTTATAGGTATTTACCGAAGCGTTTTTATTTTTACCAGTCAAACTATAGACAAAAAATGTTTGTGGGGATCAAATATATTGATTTTCTAAAGTATAATTTTTTAGGGTAATATCAAAAATGTCACTATCACGTTGTATTATGAAACAAATTTTTAAAGTACTTCAAATTGTAAATTTCAAAAATCGAATATAGATAAAATATAATACATAGAAAATAATTTTCACAAATTTCATCATTTCAGACGTTTCCTTGTTTCTGCACTTATCTTAATATTAATATCTCGAGATTCTTCAAACATAGTTGCGATAGTAAAATGATTTTCATCTAAATATATTTTCATCAGCGAAGATTGTGCGATTTGCTATCATATTTATATTTACATGATATATATGTACATTTAAATATTTATTAATGCCTATGTAATTAAATGTTAACGAAATGTTTTAGTAGTGCTATCTGTGTTGGAGTGGCGTACAGTAGTGGATTGAGAGAAACTAAGATGGGGAAGCTGCACCAGGCGCATACTAGCATAGCGTGTATGTATTTATCTTTTAAATTTTAAATTTAAAAGCTAATTTAAATAATAAAATTATAATATTAGTAGTTGCAAGGACTGTGTAGTCTTTAAATAGTGTTCGAGTAAAGTTACAATCTAATCTGAGTAGGAAATTATGTAAATAAATGTACAGTTAACTACAAGTATAGAGGATATGTTATATAGCTAATATATTTTTATTTCTTTCTGAAGTTAGAGTATCCTAATTGTATTTTTGTTTTAATTAAAAATCAACTGGAATTGTTTAAATTTTAATTGACTGCTAAAATTTGTACAATTTTTTAATAAAAAGTTTTCTAAAATATGGTTTTCGGCCGAAAACAAAACCAAAACCAAACATTCGGTTTTGGTCTCAGTTTCGGCCGAAACCGAAACCGAAACTTTTTAGTATAATTAAAGACAACTTACTATTCTTATAATAAGTTCTTTGATTTTCACGATTATTATACATTTTAAATAAAACTATTTTGACCGGATTAACTAAATATACGCGATTAATCCGGTCAAAATAGTTTTATTTACTATTCTTATTCTATATTGCATGATCTAAAGTTTTACCGTTTTCAAGTTTATTTTTTAAATTAAATACAATTTCTTTGCAATAAAATGATAAAGAAAATTTATTTTGCGGTATTTTTATATTCTTTGGTTTGTGCCTAATTAAAATATTTTTTTATGTGGTTACAAAATTTGAAAACGTTAAACAAAATGTTTAATTCGTTACTTATTACTTTTTGAAAACACTCACATATTACAACAGTATGCATATATTTTATATGATTTTTGAATTGAAAGGTACTAAACTTTTTTACGAAAACTCAACATTTTATGTTATAAAAAGGGATCAATTTCAAACAATACACTTTGACATTAAAAATGGATAAAAGAATGAATTGGGTCCAAAATATCGTTTGTGAGCCTTGTTTAAAATATTTACGATACTGGAGTCAAGGTGAACGTAAATAGTTTCAATTTGGAGTGCCAATGATAGGGCCGGAGCCTATAAGACCTGATAAGACTATTGACTATTTTAAATAAGTATGTCAAAAGATTCCAGCCCTTAGTATAGAAAAAATAAAAGCAATTGTATGTTCTGTGAATCCGGTTCTTAAAAAAGAGGTTGTATCATCAAGTCACACTATGGAATTAATAAAGTATTACGATTTCATAGTAATACGAGACCACTCAGAAGTGGATGATAATTTTTTTTTTAAATATTTCACAACTAGGAGTTAATATGATGTATTAATTATATATTTTAATTATATATTTAATGTTTTTTTTACTTTACAGTCTATCCATTTGGATAGATTCCCGGACATATTGAACTTTAATGAAATATTTTCTTGATTGCTCATGATCATAAGAGAAAAGCTTATAGAAAACTTTTTAAATATTTTTTTAAAATTTGTTTGATGAGCAGTACAATAATTTTTGTTTTAACTACTTTATTATTATTTTTATCATTATTGTCATCGTTCTTATAAAGGTTAAATAAAATAAGTAAAAATTTGAAAACGTTGTTTGTAAACTTTTATATTGTACTAAGCAAATTTTATTTCAAATCTTAATTTTAAGATACTACATAATTAACCTCAATATAATAAAATTCTTGCTTGTCTTTTATTATATTAGAATTGGAGAGAGGAGAAATAAAAAAATATACATCATCGTATAGTACAAACTTAAACCTATGACAAAAACGTATAACGGTTTAGTGGTAAAAACGTTTAGATAGTTTGCAATTGACACGAATTCAGACACGTTCAAATATTTATTATTTTTATATGTCTTCTATAAATATTTTTCTAACCTTAGCTTGAAATAATATTTAAAAACAGTAAATATAACATACATTTTGACTTTATATGTAACGTATGAAATAAATGGTATATGGCTTTCAAATTCATATGTAAAATATTTTTTGTTTTTAGAATTAACCACGCTCTCAACCCTATCATTACCGAAGTTATTGAGGCTATGGAATAAAAAATTGAATTAATAAAATGACTTTGTTGCTCATAGACCACAAAAATTGTCAGAGTACAAGACAAGTACTTAGTTCGGACTTGGCTGAAGGTTCGGTCGTTTTTTGGCCGAAACTGAAACTATGCCCGAAACTGGCTGAAACCAAAACCGAACTTTCAGTCGTACACAAATTTAAACATATAAAAGGAAAAAGTAGATTGAAAATTACAAAAATAATAATAATGTTTAAATGGCCGAATAAAATTTTAGAATCAATCAATCAGTTTAATATCTCATACCTGACGTCGCGGCTTCGTCCCCATACCACTAATAATTTTATATACATGGCTGCTGGCGAGGACGAAACCGATGAAAAGGGCGCCCCCCCGCGTGATATACGCTTGTGGCCGTAAACAGAGCGTTTAATTTATTTATTTTTACATTTTTTCGAAAAATATACGTTCAAATTACATGCTATAAAAGCCAAAGCTTATTTTCATTAAAATTCCTTGACGATGGAATAAATTTCGCTCGTAAGTTTCAATAAACGTTTAAAATATGACCTTGCAATTTTTGACGATTTTTTGTAGCCGTGTTGTGATTTAATTATATCGCGGCCTTCTTTTAGAACTAATAAAATAGAACATTTCTTCCATACAATATACTTACATATATTTTACCATTTTTGCAGCGCACGCGCCTAAAGCAGTTCGATGACGTTCATTATTATTGTTATTTCGTTAGCCTATAGCACTCCTGAAGAACATAGCCTTCATACAGAACCAAAAATAAGTAAATCAGACTAGTAGATCCAGAGACCTTAGCGTTTAAACAAACAAACATACTCTTCCGCTGTATTATATTAGTATAGACTAAGTAAATATTTTTTTTTACTGAGTGTGGAATACCACATTAAGAATGTCAAAAATATTATCGATTAATTGAAATTGTTCTTGTTTTTTTTTATTAATTAACCAGAACTAAATCTGTTACTTGGAGGAGCCAACCGGAAGTCGAAAGTTTGTTGTCATCGTGCTCTGATAATCTGATAATGATAAATTGCATCTTACAGCATAATATTATCTTAAGTATTTACTATCAATGTACTAATAGTACTATACTCATATTATTCCCCCCTTATAAAATACAATTTATAGTTCACACAAGGAATGTGTCAATTCTAACTAGTAGTTCCTGAGATTAGCTCGCCCAGTCAAACGAACTCTTTAGTTTTATAATAATATAATAGATAAGCAAACATACATACACACAAATAGATGAATTTAGAATTTACAGGCCAAAATTTAGAATTTTGTGGTGAACATCGCCACTGGGGGGAATTAAATATTTGATATTTTCATTTCCTCACTCTAATAACAAAGCAAAGCGCGGCGTTGAGTTCCACCACTCAACATGCAATACCTGCAGAATTTTGCGGAAAGTTAGAAATGGAAGTGTCGTTAAGACACTAGCTTCCCAGATTCCCTCTCTGTCTCTCGTCTACACTACTATGTCCAAAATACAGCGTGAATGACTAGAATATCTCGGCATTTCTCGAAATTGGGCCAAAAGTAGTAAACGGAGTTACGTATAGCTACATAATTTAAATTTAACTATAAAAATCTATTATCTTCCACTTTCTCTAAAAAATTCAAAGGAATAATACCCCAATTATTAACAAAACAATTGATTATTATATACAATAAACTAAGCTAAACTAAACGAGTTCATTAAATAGCCTTATCAATGACAAAGCATGAATATGTTCCTTTACTTTAGTGTCTCCTTGTCTGTTATCAGCTATATTCCTTGATAAATATTTAATTGTTTACAAAGGTCAATATATTTTAATAGAATCTAGAATAAGTTGGAAATTGTTATCTAATATGGGGACAACGTCTTTGCTTAGTTAAAGTGGCTATAGATGTGGAGGTTGCGTGCTCGACCTTCAATTAGGGGAGTATTGGCTTGGCTAACGTTGTATCGCAAATAAGCAGGGGCAGGGGGAACCCAGTGTTGAGACACTCCGTTTCTCGTTCTCCCAATTTTCGAAATATTGCATGTTTAGTAGTGTAACTCAACCAGAACTAGAACAAGGAAATGACAAAATCCATTATCACGAGTGACAATCGACCTCAAAACCGTCATGTTTGCAGTCTGTAATATGTATTGTAGCTTAGTTATGATGTAGTAAAATAAATAAATAAAAAAAAGACCCAAAAGGACGGGACCCAACAGTCAAATACTCTCCTGATTAGCATACCCAGGGCATTCCTCTCCGATCACTGCCACTTTCACGAGCGTCCATTAAAGCTCGTAACGCTTCCTTGTAGACAACGGACCCCTTATTGGAAGGAAACTCGTGTGAAATACTGTTATTAAAAATAAAATAAAAAATCAGCATCACGCTGTATCCCGCACACAGCAGGGTAGGCAGATTGAACCTAGTGTTAAGACACTCCGTCCCCCACTTTCTGCCGAATTCTGGAGAAATTGCGTGTTGACTGGCAGAGCTCAACACCGCGTTTTGCCTCGACACCAGAGCGAAGAAATGGAAATATACATTTAAGTAAAAATTTCATCTCCTCGAGTTGGGATCGGACTGTGGGTTCCAGTCTGTGTCTGTGAAACCAGTCGGTTTCACAGTCACACTTTGTGCCGCTGCACCACGACTGGCCTCACTGTTATTAGGTGATACATATCAATTTTTGCATATAGACGATATTTGTTTTTATATTGTTTTCAAAAACGTTAAACGCTTCCGCTTTCTAACAGTATTATATAAAACGCATTTGGGGAATCAGTTACCAGTAGCAATGTTGGTTAAATTAAAAATATTATTTATTGCCTATGGAATTGGACAAATAATAGAGTTAGTAATATAGAGTTACCCCAGTATATTATATTTCTAAAGTTGAAAAATGTCGATCTCGATTCTCACTCAGAGGAGTGACATATTATATTTTCATTTTCTCGCTTTGGTAACAAGGAAAAATCGGCGTTGAGTTCAAATGTGTAAGTAAGAATTTGTAAAGTAAAATTTTTTGACTATGAAGTATATAGTGAAGAAATGAAATATTTAATATTTTTAGTGAAGAAATGAAAATATTAAATATTTCATTTCTTCGAGTGGTAATCGAACCCAAAACGTCACCTTTGCAGTCTCACGTTGTTGCTAATTTTAGAACTATTATATATTGGGGAAACTAATGCTATTCTTTGTGTAATCAACATATTAATTAACTAATTTGGCACTCAGAACACAATTCCTCAGTGTCTCAATACTGAGTTCCCAGGTTCCCTCCGTTTAACCTGCTATGCGCGTGAAAAAAACATTTTATTCTATAGTAATTATAATACCATGAAGTACGGAAAAAAATAGGACAAGGCTAACATTTAGATACATCCATATGTATTTCTTAATTTTATGGTGATATACATAATAAAAATCAATAAACAAATTTTCATATTAATGGTTTATATATTTATTATGTAGCTTCTGGTGGTTTGGAACGTGACTGTTACATAAGTGTGAATAAAATTTAAATTTTAAGACTTCAAATTGACTTGTACATATTATGTTAAAAAATGTAAGCACAACGGTTGGGGGTTCGATTTTCGGGAAATAAATTTTCGTTTCCTCGCTGTAGTAATAAGATAAAGGGCGGCGTTAAGTTCTGCCACTATCAAAAAATTTGGCGGAAAGTAGGGTATGGAGTGTTTTAATACTAGTTTTCCTCTGCCTAACCCGGTAAATACGGAATACAGAGTGGTGAAGAGAAAAAGTTTTGAATTTTGTCATTAAGCATTATCATTTTTTTGAAGAATTGAAATTAATATGGTTAAGTTACCACCTGGACACCAATCAGAAAATAATTAAAAAATCTTTCTTTTTAGGTTCGCTAGGGAACTTTCTAATGGGTTCCCTCTACGTGTGGCCATCATACACGCTCCAGCTCTACACTGACTTGAACACAACCCTAATATCGTCCCCCATGAACGATATGGAAAGTTCCTTAGTAGGTAGCTTACCGCCGCTAGGAGCAATGGTTGGAAGTGCGATCGTGGGTTGGATTATTAGTGTTTATGGAAGACAGAAAGGCGCTCTCATTATTGCTATACCGATGGTGGTAAGTTTTTTTGGCTACACGCTCTATATCGCATATAGCAGGGTTGGCACGTACTCCTCCGAGTTGAAATCAAACCCATAACCATTGCGTTTACAGTCAGCTGTAAAACAGGTAGAAAAAACTCATTTTGTCATATCTCCATGTAGTATTATTAGAATATTATGATGCTTTGATTTACATTAAAATAAACATTTTGGTAAAATTATCATATATTTTTTTTTTCATATACGAAATATTGTAAAGCTATTTAAAGAGATTTTGTTCAGTGAAATGCGATAATCTCAGAAACTACTGTTTCGAATTGAAAAATATTTATAACGTTTTAATCATTTTGATATTACTCACTTTACCTATTGACAAAGATACCTCGGGTACTTAAGATTTGTCATACAACTTTTTTAGTATTTTTTATTAGATCAAGAGGACGAATCCGCAAGTTAAAGCTAGTATAAAATAAATTGTACATAATACTAACGTCATGTTTATTTGATTCATTACAGATATCATGGTTGATGATAGATCTGACTACATCGTCCATAGTGATACTAATAGCGAGGTTCCTTGGTGGGGTGTCGGGAGGCGCGTTCATGGTACACTCCCCTATATATATATCGGAAGTAGCTGAGGAATCGATTAGAGGCACTTTAGCTTCAGGTAAGGATTTTTTGTTTAAGATCCCACCCTAGGCGGTTTTGGTTTCAATTCCTATATAAACGCATGTAAAATTATTATAAAAGACCAAATATCGTCGAAGGGATATAAGAGTTAAATAAATATCATCATCGTCAAAATATTACAAGTTTTTGTGTAAATAGGGAGTTAATTTTGATAACATGCTTATATGCAAACAATACGCGCAATCAAAGACTTTTTTTATGCGTTATGTTGTATCCCATATATAGGACGGCGGGCAGAGGAAACCTAGTGATAAGACACCGCGTTTCCCACTTGCCGTGGAATTTTCGAGGCATTGCGTGTTGAGTAGTAGAGCTCAACGCCGTGCTTTGCCTTAAAACTAGAGCGAAGAAATGAAAATATTGATAAACAATAATTCTTTACTCTTGGTGGGAATTGAACCCACCATCATCAGACTCACGCTTGGGCCACTGCGCCACGACTGCCTCTAATACTTATAATTAATTGTATTTTATGTATTGTTAATATTAAATTTTCTTTCTTTCATCTAGCACCACTCTCATGCTACTGCATAGGTGTCTTAGTTTCCTACATCCTAGGTTGGTTCTTGTCCTACCGTTACGTGATTTGGATCAACCTGGTCTGCTGTATCGGTTTCATGGCCATTATGATGACGGTTAGAGAGAGTCCAATATTCTTGATGAGGAAGAATAGAGAAGAGGTGAGATTTTTTCAAAGGAATTGTGTGTTAGTGTGAATGTAAATATTATTCGTCTTGTAAATGTACCTATGACTATTTATTTCCTTCTATATTTTCACGATGTCTCCCCCATATAGCAAGCAGAGGGAACGTAGTGTTAAGCCACTTTGTTTGTCACGAATTATCACCCATATTATTGTTCATGTAGCTTTTATTGGAAATAATTGATATCAAACCAACAATAAATGCTCTAAAAGGAAAGAAACAAATAGTAAATACTGAGAATCTTTAAACAGCTAAATTTATTTTCTGGACGAAAAAATCTTCTCGATTAAATCACCTTCCAAGCAAAATATACTGAATAAAAATCGGCTCATCTGTTTGAGCTACGATGCAACATACAGACATACACAGACACGTTAATCTTTTAACACCCTTCTATTTTAGTGTTAAAAAT
Organism: Heliconius charithonia; assembly: GCA_030704555.1. Lineage (NCBI taxonomy): Eukaryota > Metazoa > Arthropoda > Insecta > Lepidoptera > Nymphalidae > Heliconius > Heliconius charithonia. Next base: position 18,019,913 of record CM060819.1, read on the forward strand.
AACAAAATTTGAATGTTTTCTAAATACTTTACAGGAAGCTCGTCAAGCCATTGCCCATTACAGAGGAGTTTCGGTCACATCAAAAATAGTTTTAGAAGAATTCTCAAGACTGAAACAACAGACCACTCCAGCTGTGGAACTTATATCTGTGGATACAGGTATCCTAATATTATTTACTCTGTTTCTATTTCAAAAAAAAAAAATAGTACAAAATATTTTTGTATTGGATGGTCCATTTATCGAGGAGAGATACGCGTTAGTCGTTGCAGTTCAGTTCCTTAATTTGACGCTTTTCGAAATTAATGGGTTTCTGTTCCTTATTCTACATATTCACTTTCCGTTATATTATTTTTTTTTCTACAGTGTTAAAGTGGTTTAATTATAATACACTTTAAATAGAAGGTAGAGTGAATTAATGATATGTCACTCTGACCTTTCCGCAATTTTTTGTGAGCATTGCGTATTCTGTCTTGGACCTTATTTCTGCTTTTCCATCCACCGATTATCATGCCTATTTAAAACTTTTTGAAGTATTACAACAATAGCATAAGAATCAATATGAATATTCCTCAATTACATGTTTTTTTTTCATTTTTAGATGGGAAATTAGAAAAAGAAGAAGAAGCTGAAAAACAAAAACTTCAGTCCGACAACGAGGAAATGGAGCCACCGAAGACAATGTCATCGTTTAAAATGTTATGTAAGTAATATCTTAAAAAGTACTCGAAACAATTAAACATTTGGTTAATTAAACCACAAGAATAAATCAAGTATGATTTGAATTTGAAAAAAGTAACAAAATATATTGTAAAATAAAAATGTTTAGTAACGCGTGCACGGTAAAATCAGTTTTTCTCGGGTACATTCCGATCCTATTCCTAAATCTTGCTCTTTTCTATTATCATCAATCTCGTTTTTATCATCGTACGAATGTAAAAATAATCATTTTACAAACAACATCAAACAACAAAACGTTGAGAACTAAAGATTCAGCCAATGCAAAAAAAATATGTATAATAGTTTTTAGTAATAATCAATTTTACCGAACAAAGTACCTTAAATTGTTATAACTTTTTTATTTATAAACCGATTACGACAAAACAAAGACTGACGGTTAAGGGAAGCTTGTCAGAATCCAGAACTGCATTTAAACCGGTTAAGCCATTTTGGAAATGAAAGACAAAAAAAAATTAAAACATTGTGTTGTGTTTTACTACATTAATAAAATGCCACCAAAAATATTTTTTCTGATATATTTTCCCTGTGTAGACACCAATCATTTACTATTTTGTTATAATATTCCTTAGTTACAAATTTTACTATTTACCCTTATGAAGCGACAGCTGCTTTATCATTTCATTATATTGCTAATAGTTTTTCCTATTTGATGATAGATGGCGCTATACTGTAATTAAATTTGAAGTAATATTTATTTTATTCACATACAGCAAATTTCTATTATTTAATAATAAATTTCATTTGTTATCTTACATAACAAAATAATGGGATCGTCATGGCGCAGTGACACAAGCGTGTGACTGTAGACGCGTCTGTTGTGGATTCTAGTCCCACTAGGGGGAACGAAATATTATTTATTAATATTTTTAAATCTTCGCTCTGGTAACAAGGCAAAGCGCGGTGTTAAGTTCCACCACTCCACATGCAATGTCTCGATAATTCGGCTGAAAGTTGGAAACAGAATGTCTTGTCCCTCTACCTATCCTGCTATATGCGGGATACAGCGTGATTCTAAAAAAAGAGTTATGCATTCAGTCGGTTTTTTGCAATTCTATGCCTTGTATAGTTTCCATCTCTCAGAGCGTTAATTACACTATATTTAAAGGTTATTACTACAATCAGTCAATAGATGGCGCTTTTTAAAATATTAAATTTATTATTTTGCACCTATGTCTAACTTATATATAATTTTTTCTTAGTCTTTTCTCCATCATCACGACGTGCCTTTATTGTGGTTGGAACAACATTATCTTTACAAGTAAGTTTAAATAACATAATTTTACAATATAATTAAAAATAATAATAATCAGCTTCACACAGTATCTCGCAGCTAGCAGGGAACCTGGGAACTTAGTATTAAGATACTCCGTTCCCGTCAAGACACTTCTATTCCTCACATTCCGCCAAATGCTGGGGGCATTGCGTGTTGTGTGCGGACGGCAGAGTGAAAAAAAATCTAATATTACACTCCCTAGTGTGAAAACCGACACCCACAACCTGTCGCCTTTACAGTCTCGAGAGACTAGAGCACAAGACGAGTCTTGTGCCCTTGCTCAACAACTGGCCTATTAAAATACTATTAAGCATTACAATTCAAAATAAATAAATAAAAAATATAAATAAATTAAAAAACAAAAAAGAGGATTTAGCAGAGCGTAGTTTCGATCTACGGACCTCTGGGTTATGGGCCCAGCACGCTTCCACTGCGCCACTCTGCTCTGTACGTAATGTTTGAAATTATTGTATAGTTATGAGTATATGTATAGAGTGCGGGTTGTTATCATGACGCAACGGCACAGCGCCTATAAACGCGACGGTTGTGGGTTCGATTCGGGGGAATGAATTATTTACACTTCCCCCCTCTGATGACAAGACCAAACGCGGCGTTGAATTCTGCCACTCAACCCGCAATGTTTCCAAAATTTGCGGAAAGTGAGGAACAGAGTTTCTTAACAATAACTTCTGTCTGAATATCTTTCTATAAGCGGGTACAAGACAAAGCGCGGTGTTAATTTCCGCGACTCAACAGACTATTTCTCAAAAAATTAGGCGACTACCCTATATGCGGGAAACAGCGTGAAGTTCAACAAAATAATAATAATAATAATATATTAAATTATCAACAGGTCATGATGGGAATGGTGGCAGTACAGGTGTATGCTAAAGATATCTTCGCGAAAGCAGCTCCAAGCCTTTCTTCACACTTTTGCTCTGTGATGTTCGCTCTTGTTCTTCTATTCGGATGCCTTCTAAGCGCTATATTCACCGATAGATTTGGTAGAAAAGTGAGTTTTGTCTCTTTTTTATTCTCAGATATTTTGAGTAGGTAGAGAGAACCTAGTGTTAAGTCACTACGTTTTTTTATGTCCGTCAATTCTAATATACCACTTGCTTATAGGACTTGAGAAGAAAATATGTATTAAAAAAATAACTAAAAAGTATTTCTTTATACATACAAGTATACTTATGTTAAATATCTAAATTTAAAATCGCCAATATAAAAACAATCTACTAATCTGATATTTGAAGTCAATATTTAAAGCTAAAGAGTTTGTTTGTTTAAAAGCTTCAATCTCAGAAACTAATTGGAGCAAATATTTGTATTGGATTGTTTACTTATTGAGGAAGCCTAGGGACTTTACAGCACCACATAATGATTACAACCAACCGAACGGACTCTTCAGCTTTATAATATTAGGATAGATATAATATTATTTTTTGTTTCCAGATTCTTTTAATATCATCATCAATAGCAGTAGGCTTATGTCTAATAGGAATGGGAGTTCTAATGCAAACGAACCTACTACCACCGTGGGTGACCGCTGTGATCATATTGTTATACTGTTTCGCATTTATGTTCGGCGCAGGAAGCGTACCTTACGTTTTGATTGCTGAGGCATTTGTGTCTGAGGTAAGATATATTTTTTTTATTTAAATATATTATATACGGTATTAAGACATTCCGTTCTCTACTTTATGGGATATCCGAAATAAAAAACTACCCGTAGCAGTAACCTACGGAGGGAGGACCTAGAGTCTAAATTAGATATGTTTTGAAAGGATTTTAATGTTGCTTGGCTCATATTTTAACAGTGTGCCTGTGTCGATTTAGTAAGAACTATTGATTAGTATGAAGAAGTTTTGTTACTAGATAACTATATACGTATACAACAGAAAACGTATAAAAATTTTAACGTAGCGGGATATAAACTCGCGCTTCTTGGAAACCGTCCAACAGTCCAACAGAAATATGAACTATTTCCACACGAGTAACACTTTAAACACATTAAAAATATTATTAATAACATTTTTTTTGAAAATAAAGCAACCGAAAATATCCATAATTGTACTGAAGCTTATATAGTATACTTAGGGTTCCATACCTAAAGGGTAAAACAAGAAACTTCCCCAAAACCTTATTATTAAGACTCCGCTGTCTTTCTTATTTATTGAAAAAAAAAAACAAGGCAAACGAGCGTACGGGTCAACTGATGTTAAGTGATCGACAACTAAGTGACACGACCACGTGTTACGTGTCTGTGTCACTTAGTTTCAAATTTTATTTTTAATATTTTTTTCTAATATTTAAAATATATGGGAATTTATTTTAATGTTTATTTAACCGACTAGGACCTGGTCGGTTTGAAGGAGGCGCGGGCTTTATTCCCGCTCCGGTCAATTTTTTATGTGTTTCCTAAATAAGTATTTTTTCATAATTGGAATAACACTTTAAAAATAAAAAAAAATAGATATACTTGCAAAGTTATACACAATATTTACATAAATTTGGTAACATCATTCCTAATATGGATATTAATAGATAATTAGGTAAGAAGATAAATATTTTTTGACAACCGCACTTGTTTTAGATCATTTTAGTTGACATTTTTTATTTACTACATAACTTAATATTGTGTTGAATCAAGAAATATCCTATCAATTTAGTTTTTATGTATATATTTTGTTCATTCTAAGATCTATATATTACCGGCAACCGGTGTAACTCCGTACTCGATACAGTACCTCGACACTTTATAGATCTCGAAAACGTGTAGATAATGTATGGATATTATTTATTTGATACCAAGTAATCTATAAAATACCGAAACCGAAACGTCTACTATTATAAAAATGAGAACTAGAGAACTTGCTAATTAATTATGCTGAACTAATTTTGATATAACTTAAATGAAAACTGGGTATGAGGTCTACTAAAACATAATATGTACGAGGCTGGTCCAAATCCTTCCATATTTAATTTTCTTTTCAGCTTCACTTTTGTTTCTGATAGTAGAGTAGACACAGAGACTACTCTACGCTTTCTGACTCCCGACTTCGACATATTTTTATTGACTGGTGACACCCAACGAGAAAATAAAATTATTAAATAATAAATTCTTCCGAATCGGAATCGAACACACAACCGTTCCTATTTACAGACACATGTTGTAAATTTTTTTATTGTCCACCAGGTTCAAAGCTTAGCATCAATGCTTCTCATGGAGTGGGTGTGGTTCCTCAACTTCTTCATCATCGGCGTTTTTCCTTTCTTAGTGAAGTTCTTCGGCGCCCACGGTTCGTTCTACTGCTTCGCCATATTCGGCCTAATCGACACTATTTTCGGCATTTTCATTGTTCCCGAAACAAAAGGATTAACGAATGAACAAATTCAAGAAACTTTTTTGAGGAGGAAAAAATAAAATTATTTTCTATATAATATAGAAAATGCAATTACTAGGTTTTTTTTTATACTAATGCAAAGCTTTTTAGTGATTATTATGTATAAGGACAGGATGTGGAGTGGTAACGATGCTATATGGTTGTAAATTCGATTCCTAAGAGATTTTTAAAATTTGTTAAGTTTGACGTAGACAATATAAATAAGACATGATGAAATGATGGTGCATTTTGCGTACTTCAAGATAGTTATTTATTTTTCCCTTCTCATCGCCTAAAATTTATAAATAAAAAATGTAACAATATAATTCACTAAAATAGCACAACAAGTTTGCTATTTCGGTATTCCATTATGCTGTATTGATTTTCTGATAAAAAAAATATTTAATTTTTTAGATATGGTAAAAACGGTTTAGTAGCGTTCATTTTTAATATTTTACTCTATAATTAATATAAATATAGCATTCATACATTTATAAGTAAGTATCGATTGTAAACGAAGCACTATTTTGAGAACATGTATGTTTTTGCGGAAATAGGTAAGTTGTTAATAATTTATTACTACTTTTTAATTTTGTTAAAAATACGGCTTTAATCCAAATAGTGTAAATACACATAAAGGTAACATTATTTTTGGTAATAGTGTATCTGTGACGCGATATGGTACGAGATATCTCGTTTGGATGATTTCCAAAATTGGAATATACCTCATTTTAATTTTAAAAGATCATCTCTACATAATTTTTAATTTTTTTAATAAATGGGAGGACAAACTAATAAACTTCCACGAAATTTGGCACACGTGCTTATAAAATGTATGTAAATACATAGTATACAAATATTATCCAATTATCACACACACATATCAAATTGATAATCTTTTTTTTTGAAGTCGGTATAAATTATTGTTTGTATAAAATGAAAATATATATATTTTTGAATGAATTTATGTAAATAAATATTTTTAAGCTGTGAATATGTTATTACTTGTGAATCTTCTATAAGCAATTTGCTAAATTTTGGTAACTATGTAAATAGAGTTTTTAAATAAAATGTTAAATTAAATATTATGTTATTTTATTACTAACTTTTCGGTTATAAGTTGTTATCGGATGGCGGAAGTGAGCGTTAATGCATTCAAAAGGAGAGAGAGATTTTAAGCTTAAATTGAGACTTCATAGAATACTAAATGTTTTCTTCCCTATAATCTCATAATCTTGAGGCCAGTCGTGGCGCAGTGGCACAAAGTGTGACTGTAAAACCGACTGGTTGTGGGTTCGATCCCCACTCGAGGAGATGAAATATTTACTTAAATTTATATTTCCATTTCTTCGCTCTGGTGTCGAGGCAAAGCGCGGCGTTGAGTTCTGCCACTCAACACGCAATGCCTCCAAAAATTCGGCAGAAAGTGGGGAACGGAGTGTCTTAACACTGGGTTCCCTCTGCCTACCCTGCTGTGTGCGGGATACAGCGTGAAGCTAAAAAAAAAAATATCTCATAATGTTTATGTTGTTTTTCCGCAAACATTTTCCAGTTTAGTTTACTTTTGATTGAGATTGCCTGATTGTTTTTTGACTTTCAATTTATTTGAAATGTTCTTGAAAACTAAAGAACGGAAGTTTTTGACGTTGGGTTTCATCTCTCTACCATAAACTATGCAAGATAATTCTATATAACGTGAAGGTGACAAAAAATACTTAGTTTTGAATCAACATCACAAGCCTTTTGACGGCCGCTGCTGGACATAGGTCTTCCCCAAGGATTTCCATTACGATTGATACTGCTATACTTTTTGTATCCAGGGGCTTTACGAGTTCTTGACCAGAGCGTAAACACTTGGTTAAAAATACCTTGCCCACTGAGTGTTCGTGGCCGCCTTTGTTCTTCTCAATGTGGTTCCGCCCACTGCTATTTTAGCTACACAATTTTTTCGAGCAACATCGGTAACGTGTTGAATAGCAGATGCAGACATCATGGTGTTGCGATTGTTCTATTATCAGATAACAATATTAATTTAGAAAAATCTTATCTGCATCTGCACTAAATAGCAAATATTATAAAATAAATCAAACAAGAAATGAGATAAAACAACTACCTTGTTTAGACAACTATAGTTAGTATGTATCGCTCATTATGGTGTAATAGTAACGTAATTAAGTTTTTTTGAAGCCTTCGTAACATTGGGGTACATGTGGGCGATTGTAACCGCGGCGGTGGTGGGTTCGATTACCACAGGAACAGAAGTATTTTAATGGTGAACGAAATGTCTTAACATTAGGTTCTTAGGTACTCTCTGCCTATCCTGCTGTGTGAGGGCTATAGGTGTAAAGCTAGAATAAAAAAAACAGAAAGATTAACATTCAAATATGTATTTTTTTAAATAAAAAAACCTTTTAACCGTTCGAAATGCGTTTCGAAATTGCGCTCATATAGTCTTTCATACTTATTCAGGATTAACAGGAAAGTCGATGGAAGTACAACTTTTTACAACAAATTGACAAACTAAAGTTGGCGGGCATGTGCACTCATTTTGTATGAAATGAACTACAAATGTAGGTTTGTATTGATATTTTTCTATTGAATATCAGCAAACTTTTACTTTAATTTTTTTTTCTTTATTTTTTTGTAAGTTCCCACTTCGTACCAATTTTTAATTTATACCTTACTTCCATGAGAATTAGTCCTACAAACTAAGTACACAAATTTTATACAAAATTCTGCAAAATCTTTGGCTCAATTTCCGCGACCGTGTTTGTTGGGTTGCAGAATTCGTACTGCGCTTTGTCTTGTTACTAGATCGAAAAAATGAAAATATCTCAATTTTCTGAGTGAGAAAGGAACCTACAGCCGCCGTATTTTATTATTGCCGTACAGTCACACATTTTGCTTGTGTCTATAATATCCAGAGAAGCTGCCCTAACAACGTATCCTTAATAATCTCAAATTCTCTTATTACCTATCGCTTCGGTATTTACGGACTTCGAATGTGTTATCTGTTATATCAAAAATAGCTCTAGTAATTTATTTAAAATAAATCAAAAACTTAATACATTCAGGTTGCCAAGCTCCCAATATAATACAGGTAATTTGTTCTAAAATCCGCAACTGTGACGGAGCTGACCTCTGGTCTCCACAACACTAGTATGCCTACGCCTATTAAAAAAAATGGCTTTAAAAACAATCCCCCAAACACAGGGCACAATACAATATTGGGGAAATTCAAAAATTAGTTGACTTCATGTCAGAAAAGTATGCGAAGTATGCGAGCTAATAAACCGGCTTAGGCCATGCAAAATATGCACCGCGCTCCTAGAGTGGTACACCTACACTTACAAATATGCAGCTCAGCTTAGACCTCGTGGACTGTAAATGCTTCAATTTTTTAAATGTCAATTAATTTACCACCAGTTCTGAGAAGAACCGGCGCAATAAACTCAGACTGGCTTTTTTTAATAAATAGTTCATACTTTTTTATGCGGGATACAGCGTGAAGCCAAAATCAAAATTCTTGACGTGAATTAAGAAATAAAGCTTCAAAATTAATTACTTTGAAGGAATCTTTGTATTTATAGGTAAATTACAAGTGCAAATAACACTATCAGAATGGTTTCCCCATTCTGATAGTGTTATATTATATACGTGGAAAATTGCATTTCCAGTACAACGGTGAGTATGTAATAAATAAGAACCACTATCTATCTATCTGTAGGTATTGAATATTTTCTTAATTTGACGCGTCTATCGCATTTGGCCATATATTTGAAAGAATTCAAATGATAACTTAGTGAAATTCTTCTATTTTACATATAGTATAAAATTACTTACAATTAACTAATAATATCAATTATTGACATCATTTTAATTACTTAATCTGTACAAAAAAATTAAAGGCTAAAAAAATGTATCTTTACAATGAATATATTTGTTACAAAATCAATGTAAGAGGTGTCAAAACACTCATATTATTACAATATAAATCTATGATTTTTGAAATTGTTCCCTTTCTTTTTATCTGTATGTATATGGACATTATCTATATGTATATGTTACTAGGCCTGGGCAGGATCTAGGCTATCTTTTTGGTTTTGAAGACTTCCACGTCTGGTGAAGAACCATATGGACCCAGTTAAACTATAAACGAAAATAATTAAATGCGTCTAACAAAGGTCGTTGAAAGTGATGAGCATTTTCCATTGATATATTATAATTTAACATTTGGAACTTACGTTGAAGCACCGTTTTAACCAGCTAAACTATAAGAAATAATATAATGCCGCTTTAGTAAAATATATTTATTGTGGTTGGTGTTTTCTATTGACATAAAAAATTAAAGATCTGGAGTATCTAAAAAAGATTACGTTAAAGACCGTGCAAAGTGTAGTACTTCGGTATTACTGTCAGGATGAAGAAGAAGAACTAACAGAGCAGCTTAATTATAAGAAAAATTATGCAGGTTTGTAAAGTTGGCTTACGAACGATAGTTTTACGTGATAACGTCATAAAAATTAAGATGAATTGATGAAAAATTGCTTACATTTATGAAATGAGTTTCATTATTATCACTGAAATATCATTATTTTGTAATTTTTTGTAATCTTTTTTTATTAATTTATACAGTTTAACAACAAGTAGCAATCAATGCTAAGACCAATCGTGCCTACCTATCGCTTGTTACGCTCGCTCTCTCTTGCACACGCGGTGGAAACCGGAACGTTACAATGAGTCATGCTTTTTCGTGCTTGCAACCAGCGTTCACCGTTTTTTAAGACGTTATCACTTCAATAATAAAATAACTAAAGTATATGGGTATGGTGGGCAATTTTAATTGCCAAGTCGTTTACAACAGCTATTCGCTATTTCGCTATTGACTTCAATCTCTACTTAAAAAAATAACGAGCTACCCATAGATACCCATCTATGCATTGATTTTATTTCTCCGCTTTCGTGAGATAAAGCGTGACCTTGAGTTGCTAGTCAACACGCAGTAAGTTGAATTTGAGTGGAAAGTGGAGAAAAAGGAATTACAATTACAACGAGTAAGCACGCAGCACTGCAAGGGCCATATCGTCCATACAAGTGAAGTTGTGAGCGACAGATAATAGTAAAATAGTGCTTTTTGTGATTTATAAAGTAAGCTTAGATAATGTTTGACTAAGATATTGAATGGTTACTTATATTATAACACTGTATCAGTGCGATGTATAAATTGTAGACGTTAGACGCATTGAAATTACTCTCATATAGAAATGTCTCAAAGAGATTCTTGTACTAAGAAAAATGGACACACATATCTGCAATGGATTTTTGCATTATTGGGTACGTAATTTATAAAAGTACAAATAAATCAATTTATTACTTCTAGAACAAAAATCCAGACTGCTTAGAAACCATGAACTAAAGAGGTGAACAGGAAATTTAATTCTTAAAACCGGATAAGGGCGGTCAGGAGATAGTACTGGCCAGTATGAAATATTTCTTATAACTTTATATTCATATAAGCATGCATAAAAAATGGGTGGCGAGATGTTATTCTGCGCTAACGCATTTACCCCCATTTGGTTTTCGCCAATATTTGGAGTGGCTCATTAATTGTTTTTGTGCCAACTTGAAGCTATTTTTTTTGGTCAATCAATAAGATGTGAGTGTTTATATTCTGTCATAATAAACAGCTTTAGCTTTGCATACAAAAGCATCCCGTAGTATATCTATTTTTTTTTTTCAATTATTATTACCAGTACAGTATCGATACTAATGTGGTATCTATTATATATATTTATATATATTTAATATTTTTTCGCCCTTTAGTGTTTTTTGGGTGGAAGACATACACATTTTTTTAATTTGAGAAAACATTTTATTAACCTAAAAAATGTTGGAAATTTTTATTCTAATAGAGTTAAACAATTTTCTAAAATGTTTTTATGTTACTTACGCTGAAGAAGCTATAAAATAAAAAAAAAACTCATTTATTTACACCATTCATAACATGATGAATGTTGCAATAAAAAAAAAATAAACCGATTTTACCGCTTTCGCACCGCTCGCTCCTTTAATCGGTTGGGTCGTTTCGGAGGTAAGCGTCGAGAAACAGAAAAACCAACAAATAGACAAAAATTATAAATATTATTGTTTCTAGTACTATTACTTCGTTAAACATCACTAATAATATTTTTTGATAATTTTAATTAAAATCGCAAATGCCACTATATGGTTGTTATAATTTTCACTTTAAAAATCTTAAGTATGCTGCAAGCGGACATTATTTATTAAAACAGGAACGTAATTCCCTGTACTTAAACATACAAATAATTCACAAATTTAAGCGGGCGGTTGCTAGTTACAACAATATTATTATTTATTTTGTTTAAAAATAACTTTTTAATTTTTAAAATTTTTAATTTTTTTTGTTTAATTGTTTTAGGCTTTTATAGAGTAGTTAAAATTGTGGCTTCGTTTAAAGTGGTGATGATACTTCCACCCTGTTGAATTGAATCTGTTCACACGTCGTTCACACAGATTACATTTTTTTTTAGATCCACTCTGTATTCTGCAAGTACTCACCCTCACACTCAGTTCCTATTAAGACATTTCCTTTCCCCACTTTCCGCCGAATTCTGGAAGAATTGCTTGTTGAAAATATTAAATATTCTATTTCCTCGACTAGATACCGAACCCATAACCTGTCGCTTATACAGTCACGCGGGATACAGCGTATCTGAATTATTTATTTATTTATTTTATCTAGTAGTTAAATTAAATAACTTACTCGATAAAAACCCTTTTTAGTATATTGTGTAGTTATCTACAGTAGTTATTCTGTAGTTATCTACACAATATACATTTTAAACTTTACAGCAAAATTGACATATTATGAAAGAGATAACGTTTAACAAAATTGGAGATATAATTTACGATCAAACCTAAAAATTAATCATCGTCATTCATCAATCTAAGTTATATATTTTTATTTAAAGCCAATTGTACAATGCTGGTCTACGGCATGGAGAGTGGATGGATTTCTCCTATCACTGCATTGCTCCAGTCAAAAGATTCCCCTGTGGGATACCCCATGACTGATAATGAGCTCTCTTGGACGGCAAGTGTGTTGAGCATAACAGCTACGTTTGGTACAATCACTTACTCGTACGTTGCTGATCGTTACGGAAGAAAGATTAGTGTAATCATCATTGCCTTTTTGGAAGGGGTGAGCGGAATTATAAGATGTAAGTTAGATCATTTGAATTAAAAATTTAGTTGATCTAACTTTCATCAATTTTAAATAAATATATTTTGTATTTTTTTCTTTTTATTCATTGTTTTTACAGGTCTCTTGGATAATACGCCTGTTCCATCCTTCTGTGACTCTTCTCATTGTAGCAAGAATATTTGCTGGTTTAGCAGCCGGAGGATGTTATAATATAATCCCAATGTACGTGAAAGAAATAAGCCAAGAAGATTTAAATGGAATTCTGGGGACTTTTCCAATTCTCATGTACACTACAGGAATATTTCTAATGTATGTAATTGGGGCATATTTGGATTATAATATTATTATTATTATAGTCACAATACTACCAATAATCACTATCTTTGCGATGACGAAAGCTCCTGAATCTCCTGCTTTCTTGGTAAAACATGATAAAATTGAGGTAAGTTTTATGTAATAAACTTTCTATGTACTACTACTACTTTGATTTTCAAATAAAAAATCAGACGGATTAATAATGTCAATCTATTACATGACCTAAATATAAATATATATATCTACAAAATTTTTATTATATATGTAAATAAAAAAGTAAAAAAAAAAGTTATGACTATCATTTGAAACGATAAGTATCGTCCACATTTAGGTAGAGGTAAATCAGGATAGTTATTGATTTGCTAAAAATCTTATGATTATTTAGTAGTCGTGTCATCTGCGGGACAATACGGCACAAATATTCAATCCTCTTGGTATGTTTTACTCTGATGGAAAAATTTTAAAAACTAAATGAGAGAATTATTATCAAAGATAGGTTTAAATAAAATGAAGGAAATTGCTTTCAAAGGTGCATACTACTTATATATTTTTAGGGGTCCATAACATAAAAATTAAAGAGATTCTTCTCTCTAGTTTTATTGAATTATTTACAGAAAGCCCTAGAAACAGTGGCGTTTATGCGAGGCCTTGAAAAGGATGACGTTGTTGTGCAGAAAATAGTTGATAGTATGATTGAAGAAGAAATTCGCTTCAAATCTCTACCAAATATCACTTATATAAACATAAGTAAGTTAAACTATCTAACATAAAAAAGATACAATATTTAGCCTATATCTATATTATATCTCATCAATACGGCACGAGTACATTTAAAAAGCACGTCTAGTATTACATGCGGCTGTGGACTGCGGTGATTTACCATTAAACTCGTTTTTGATAAAAATATACGTAATGGAATGGAATAGAACTTCAACATGACTAAGAAAGCTAAATAATCATATTTTAAATATAACCAATAAACTAAATGTACTTGCAAGTCACAAGCATCTCGTATCCTTAAATTTTATAGACTTACTTCATTTTCAGTGAAGAACAACTGTTGGCGTCGTGGCTTTATCCTCATTATGCTCACTTTTACATTCTATGAATTAAACGGAGCCTTCGTTATTATAACTTTTGGATCTAAAATGCTCGTATCAACTGGAATTGAGTTCGACATCAGCCCTGAGGTCCAGTCGCTCAGCTTCCCTATTGTGATGATCGCTGCATCATTGGGCTTGGCATCCTGCGTTGAGAGGTATGGGAGGAAGGTGAGAAAATTTGTGAAGTCAATTTATAGATATATTTAGTTAGGTAGCTGATTATAGATGAATATGTTAGATATTATTCTTACCTATGTATGTTCAAAAATTATTCATATATTTTTTGCCTTATTTTGAAAGGAAGTCGAAATTGGTATTTGTCAATTTAAATATAACTAAAATTGACATAAAACCCTGAAACCTTTCAATATGTCCAAGATCATTCTAATTTAGTAACAAATAGTGGTGTAAAAAACAAAGTGAATCATTAAGAATACTGGCGCTAAATGTTTAAACCGTAAAGCTTGGCTTATCTCCCTTTGATTTGGTGATTTTTTTTTTCAGCAGTATCACCTAGTGACCCGTAATGTTTCTTGCATACTTTTGCAGGATTTGTCAGCTGAGTTATAGGTTTAATTCTTTAGGTGAACACTCGTTACGGAGATGAGCTTCCATCCTGTTTACCCAGATAAGCTTGTTGTTACAGCGTTTTAGCGCGTCCGCATGCAGGTCCGAGTGAAAGTAGGTCTTGCTTGACAGTGGCACGTTGAAAAATTAAAACCGCACAAGCTGAAGGGTCGTTAAAAGAGAAGCACACAGATTGCCAATGATAGGATGAAAAAAAGAACGGCATCTCCTCCCATTACGCTGACTTATATCGCCATACTCGCCGATTTTGTATAGGCTGGAGTCGGTGGACAATATACCGACACAAATTTCACCAGACAGTGGATGAATAATCCCAATGGGGGTGAAATAGAAATAAATCTGGTTCAGATGTAATGAACATAAGAACCAAGTAATAGGGCGTAAACGACTCAATATCAGGTACCATATTGGACCACCTTTTACTCCGTTAAAGCAAGCTATAAGTATGGGAATAGCCATAGCGTATGATGGTCATTAAAATTAATTAAACTGTGGGATACTTTGTTAGGCCAAATCAGCAATTTCACTTCCGTCTTCAGCAAGCCTAGTTGTTTTCTTGTCTTCTCTATGTGAGCGATATACACAGGCAAAAGGAGAGGTGATAGTAGAGCGAGGCTTTATACTATGTGCTTTTTTTGCGTCCCAGGTAGGCAGCAGACCGTTAAAATGTAATCGTTTCCTCGAGTGGCTATCCCATTGTCCCCCATCCCACAACGGCCTAAATCGTTGTCATTAATAATATTTTTATATGATTTTTTTTTCAGCCCCTTCTAATAATAGCTTACTCACTCACCGCGTTCGTGATGTTCTCCTTAGCAATTTTGATTATAGTTCAAATAAATTATAGTAATGTACCAGGGTGGATACCTCTAATTGCTCTCATAGTAACAGTGGCCATGTGGAGTGGGGGCATTGCACCTCTATCTTTTATTGTCATGACAGAAATGTTTAACTTTCAAGTAAGTAATTTTATAATATTTTAGTTATTACAAATTTTATTGTATTAATTGCTTTTTTAGCTTCACATTGTATCCCGCACATAGCAGGGTAGGCAGTGGGTGTAATTGTTTACTTTTGTATGGTGTACTCAGTAGTTATCTGCTGATTTTTTTTGTATTGGCTGTTTATAAATTAAGTTACCTTATATAATGATGAACTCAATGCTACAATAATATTTTTTTAGATTCGAGCCAAAGTGATGGGTGCTGTTGTGACATGGGCATGGGTTTTGACTTTCCTAACGCAAATTACTTACACTAAAATAGTAAACGCATTTGGAAATTCCGCACCATACATTTTATATGGAAGTGTAAACCTTGGGGCTGTATTCTTCTTAATATTCTTTTTAAGCGAGACTAGAGGAAAGACTGAGGATGAAATATTTAAGAATGCGAAGAAGAATGAAAATGCTATCCCAGTTTAAAGAAGGATATAGATAACAAGATAGTGAAAAGATAGAGCATCCTTAGAAAACTTCATCCAGAAGTATTTTTTGACAATAACTAATATTTTTTAGTTTAATACGTTTTATTCCGCATATACTGCTATAGTAGACAGTAAGAATTTAATGTCAACATATTTTTCCATTTTCCAAGTGAATTTTTTTACTAAAGAAAATGGAACTGACTGTGCCCACTCCAGAATCGTTTCGAAATAAATATAAGGTAAAATGAAACATAAATTAAATAAACATATTTTTATACTAAATTATATTTTTGTACTTTGAATTTAAAAAATTATAATATTAGTATAGATCATATTAAAATTGTGTGACGATAGGATACTAGGACCCTGGACAATGTTTTTAGATAGGACAATGGCTATAATTAAAAAGTATTTTACTCGTACTCATTTAGTAAATTATTTATTTTTAAGCTTGTTGTAAATGAAATAGCTAAGGATATTGCTAATTCAATGAACTATACTTTTTATTTAACAATACTTATTTTATTAAGAAATTCATCACTTTTTGCTCGCGTATCGAGCAAGAGAGATTAGTTTACTTAGCTCTTATTTTTTTGTAAATTCTTAAGAGATAAATAATTGAAAATAATAAAACGTTTTATGCGTCTTTCGGGCTCTTTCATAATACCTAGCGCAGTCGGCAGGATAATTAAAAAGTAAATTAATTCAAAAATGTAGTAATGTAAATGCAGGACACCTTTTTTCAATGTCTCTCTTCTTTTTTTTAAATGAGTTAATCTGTCTAGAATTGACGCATAGTATTATCGCATAGTATTATTATAACTTTGATCTTTATGTTCTGTCAAAAAAAAATCTTTTTACTTTGATAAAAAAAAAATAAAAAAATCTATACTATCTAAAAAGAGTAATATAATAGAAGAACTGAAATAAAAATGATTAAAATATGATATTTTAAAAACTTATTATATAGGAAATTTTTCAATGTGGTTTAAAATTTATTGTACGCTCTACTTACTTATAAAATAATCAATTCCAAGTGTCTCTTGTATTTAATGATTGGGTAACTGAAGAAATTCATAAATTATAAAATTAATAATAATGGCCTAATCAGCTCCGATCAATCAGTTTCCTGTGTATTTGTTTGAGTTTTTTCAACTATAAAGCACTACCGTACCATCCATTCTTAAATCATTATCAGTAGGCTATAAACGCAGAACTTCAACATTTCAAATTTATAGGTCATATATCTTCAAAGTTATGCGTAAGCAAAATTGCACTATTTCGAGACTAATTCATTCGCTAACTGATTTTTTGGATTTAGTTCAGGGACTCCTGTTTTAATGTACAAAAATTAAAGGTCTGGAGTATCTGATGAAGAAGCCTAAGAGCTCGGCTAAGCTATGGAGGAAATGGAAATAGCACATAAACAAAAGCTGTTCAATTTGATGGGCCCCTTCAATTGATGTACCTAATATGACCATTACTACACGCCATGTCTTATTTAGTCATTCATACCTAAATCTGAGTGATTTATGGTATTAAAAGCTCTGCAAAATTATCAAGTAAAAACCGGCTTTCTACAAAAAGAAGTGAAAACAACCAAGTTTCGGTATAAAAAGTAATTAAATCTATAGGTAAAGCCAAGCCAATGGCCAAGGCACATAATGTTTTTTCTAGTACTTATTAAGTAGGCTTTTTACAGGATATTTTTTTGGTGGGACAGTCAATTTACTGAATCAACACTTCATACAAAGTAATTACTTTATTAAGAAAAACACAGTAACAGAAAAATAAAAACAAGCTCAGTGCTTCGTTACAGGGTTAACAGTGTTGGCCTACAGCTGTTAATTCTAATGAATCACTTAATTTGTTATTTTGTTTTTAGTTATTAGTAGTTTTTTGTCATTATTTTTTAATTAGTATTATGGTAATGATAATCAATGATTATCAATCATGATATATATATTTTCGATATCCTTGTATCGAGCCCTTTAATTTGATACCCATCTTGCAATATTTGAAAAAAATATCTGCAATTATGTGCGCTGGACCGTCCTCATGTTTATTTTTTTTAACGTTACTCATCTCTACTACAACTACACTTAGGCTGTAAAAACAAATCTTTTGATATATTTCAATGTAAGTGTGTTCTGCGGTTCTGAATATATGAAGTCGTAAAAAAATATTATATAAAACATAACCCTTACTTAGCAGTCGGGGAAAATGCAAGGACAATCTGTGGCTTAAACTAACTCACAAATAAAAAAATATATTAAATTTTTTTATTTTATTGCTTTCTACAAACATGAAGTTGAAATTGAAGTTTTTTAATTAAAATATATTACAGGTTGTTTTGTATTAATTTAAAGACAAAAAACAACTTTATTACAGGAAACTTGAGTGATAATTATAATGCCATAAACATTTCAAAATTCAAATCAATAAGATCATTCATTAATATACATATACTTTTTTTTGAACTGGCAATTATTTACGTTATTACAAGTACATTTCATTACCACTGATAAGAATTTCATCATCACCATAACAAATATTAATTAAAGCTATCTAAGAATGGCTTAAGACTAGAATAGAGTAAATGTAACTGTTTGTTAACACGTGAGGAGGTACGCCGCAAAAATTTACACGAGTACGCTGCTTGGGTAAGCATGTTACTATGTGACTGTTGCTTTGTTTATTTATATATCATTAGATTATAATCTCTTTATCTAACTAGCTATATTACATTAAAATGAAATCAAATCAGCTTCACGCTGTATCCCGCACAAACAGGGTAGGCAGAGTGAACCTAGTGTTAAGACACTCCGTTCCCAACCTTCCGCCAAATTGTAGAGGCATTGCGTGCTGAGTGGCGGAATTCAACGCCGCGCTTTGCCTCGACACAAGGACGAAGAAATGGAAATATACATTAAAATAAATATCTTGTCTTTTGCTCTGCAAGTCTTTGTGCTTCTGCGCCACAAGCGGCTTCAATATAGATAGTAATCTGACCTGAATATTTAAAAAAAATTATAATGCGTTAGACGACAATAAATGTACATAACAATACAGGCACGTGTGAGTACACCGGCGTGTGGCCACAGTACTTACCTAAATTAAAAAATAAATCTATTGTGTGTGTTTACTTATCAGGCACGTAAGAATCTTTTTTGCCATTCTTTTATCACTCATTCGTTCGAAGTACCCAAACCTGATGAGCACGTTTTTCTTTATTCTCCCCGTAACATTTTCGCTAGTACCTGTCGTATATCCTACGAAGACATCGCATCTCCACTTCTTATTATTCTTCTTCTGTAATACCTATGTTTAAACGCCGTTTGAGAGCGTCTTCTTCTCTTTATTCTTCTTCTGTAATACCTACGTTTAAACGTCGTTTGAGAGCGTCGGTACCAACACTGCATTGTGCATGGCCAAATATACAGCTGTGCTAACCTTTTGCCGTCTCATTAACGCAACTAAATGACCGTTAACTCTGTACCAGCAATAATACGTCTTGCCATATCTATTTCGTATCTTCCATCTCTACTAAACATATTTCCCAAATATACTACTGCATTTATTTGTTCTAATATTTATTTACGCCGATCTTGCATTCCGTCATTTCTTCCTTTTTTTGTAAATAACAGAGTTTTTTTTAGCTTTACGCTGTTTTATATTCTGCGCACAGCAGGGTAAGCAGAGAAAACCTAGCGTTAAGAGACTCTCTGTTCCCCATGTTCGGCCGAATTTTCCTTACTTTAAAGCAATTAAAATATATTATTTAATTTTTTTTTAATTGGTCCACAAGCGACGGAAAGACATAAAAAAATTGTTAATTAGAATAGAACCTCCTTTTTTGAAAACATTGTTCGGTTAAATAGAATGTTCTTGAAAACCTCCAACTCGAAGCCAAACTTTTTTTTAGATTACGTGGGACCAAGAGAGAGTACAGGGCAAGCCATGGAAGCCTGAACGAGATGAGCCAAGACCGGTGAATTGTGACTACTAACATCATATAATATGCTAAAATATACAAAATAAACATACAATAATTATTATCTGTATACAGATAAGAAAAAAATATATATCATTTAAACGGTGTTTGACTGAGATATTGAATAGTTAATTAAATAATGGCACGTGTGATACCAGTAAAATCTATTAAATCTTGTAGTTGGTAGACGCGTTTAAAAATATTTTTTGTACAGAAATGTTTCAAAGAGATGCTGCTAAGAAAAAAGGACACACTTATCTACAATGGATTTTTGCGTTGTTGGGTACGCATCTATATGTATATACTAATATTATAAAGGAAGTGAAGAAATGTTTGTTTGGTGAAACGTGCTGACTGGTACGAGTTGAAAATGTCTTTTTGTATTTGATAGTTTAATTATCGAGGTAATCGGGACCTCTTTAAATATGCTGGGTTCCTGGTAAACATTTGAGTGATTGAAGAATTACTTTGAGGTCCCGACTGTTAATCCTAATAAACTATTGGTCTTGTTTATTTTCTTTTTAGTTTTATGCAGTCGGGGTTTTTGTTTTTACAAATATGTTTTTTTAATTGTATTAGGTTTTTATAGAGTAATACTTATTTAAAAAACGTATAAAAATTTGAACGCAGCGGGACTCGAACCCGCGCCTCCTGGAAACCGACCAGGCGCTCTGACCACTAAGCCATGCGTTCTCGCCAAGCTACGTCGAAATTTTTATACGCTTGTTACAACTTATTTATGTTGTTAGCTTCTCTGTAGGGAGATTTTTACAAATTTCCGCTACCCAAAGATAATTACAAAGAATTATCGTTTGGCAAGAGAGAAACTATTTTTTAAATATTTTTAAACATTTTTAAAGTGTTATTCCACACTTAGGAAAGAAAAATACTTATTTAAAAAACGTATAAAAATTTGAACGCAGCGGGACTCGAACCCGCGCCTCCTGGAAACCGACCAGGCGCTCTGACCACTAAGCCATGCGTTCTCGCCAAGCTACGTCGAAATTTTTATACGCTTGTTACAACTTATTTATGTTGTTAGCTTCTCTGTAGGGAGATTTTTACAAATTTCCGCTACCCAAAGATAATTACAAAGAATTATCGTTTGGCAAGAGAGAAACTATTTTTTAAATATTTTTAAACATTTTTAAAGTGTTATTCCACACTTAGGAAAGAAAAATACTTATTTAAAAAACGTATAAAAATTTGAACGCAGCGGGACTCGAACCCGCGCCTCCTGGAAACCGACCAGGCGCTCTGACCACTAAGCCATGCGTTCTCGCCAAGCTACGTCGAAATTTTTATACGCTTGTTACAACTTATTTATGTTGTTAGCTTCTCTGTAGGGAGATTTTTACAAATTTCCGCTACCCAAAGATAATTACAAAGAATTATCGTTTGGCAAGAGAGAAACTATTTTTTAAATATTTTTAAACATTTTTAAAGTGTTATTCCACACTTAGGAAAGAAAAATACTTATTTAAAAAACGTATAAAAATTTGAACGCAGCGGGACTCGAACCCGCGCCTCCTGGAAACCGACCAGGCGCTCTGACCACTAAGCCATGCGTTCTCGCCAAGCTACGTCGAAATTTTTATACGCTTGTTACAACTTATTTATGTTGTTAGCTTCTCTGGTCGGTTTCCAGGAGGCGCGGGTTCGAGTCCCGCTGCGTTCAAATTTTTATACGTTTTTTAAATAAGTATTTTTCTTTCCTAAGTGTGGAATAACACTTTAAAAATGTTTAAAAATATTTTATAGAGTAGTTAAAACTGTAGTTTCATTAAGTGGTGATGACAAAAACATTCTGTATATCTATCTAATTTATATATTTTTATTTAAAGCCAATTGTACCATGCTGGTCTACGGCTTGGAGAGTGGATGGATTTCTCCTATCACTGCATTGCTTCAGTCAGAAGCTTCTCCAGTGGGACATCCAATGACTGATGGTGAACTCTCTTGGATTGCAAGTGTTTTGAGCATGACAGCTACTTTTGGCGTCATTACTTACTCGTACATCGCTGATCGATACGGAAGAAAGATTGGTGTAATCATCATTGCCTTTTTGGAAGGGGTGAGCGGAATTATAACCTAAAAATAAATATTTTTTTAAAAATAAATATATTTAGTTGATAAATAAATATGTGCTTTTTACAGGTTTCTTGGATGATACGACTATTCCATTCTTCAGCAACTCTTCTCATTGTAGCAAGAGTCTTTGCTGGCTTAGCAGCTGGGGGGTGTTTTACTATTAACCCAATGTACGTGAAAGAAATAAGCCAAGAAAATTTAACTGGAATTCTAGGAACTTTTCCAATGCTCATGTACACTACAGGAATATTTCTAATGTATGTTATTGGGGCGTATTTAGATTATAAGATTGTTACGATAATAGTCACGGTATTACCAATAATTACTATTATCGCCATGATCAAAGCTCCTGAATCTCCTGCTTTCTTGGTGAAACAAAATAAAATTGACGTAAGTTTTTTGTAATGAACTTTCTTTGTACTTCCTTTGTACGGTAAAAAGACACTATATTACACAATAGGAGAATGCATGTCAAAAAGTAGTCCAGTCAAAATATTGCCTTCGCCTATAAAATTAAAAAATATACATAAATAAAGTATATACATATATCGAAGCATATACAACATGTTAGCACAGCAGACATTGACACTTAAACGTCAGCGATAGTTTATAATTTAAAATATTAATTTGACCACTTTAAACTACTACTGGTTATTTTTTAGAGTTACTTAATTTATAAACATCAAAACAAAAAAAAACTGATGTCCATGTTTATTACTGTATAGAGTACTTACTTAAATAGCAATAAATATGGAAAATTAACGACTTATTTCATAGCAAAGTAAAACAATTTATAGTTTTATTACTAATTTATGACCAATTACGATAAATTGTTTAAATAAATATCACAATATTTTTTTAGGCTACTAAAAATACAGTTGCATGAAAGATTAAAATTATTTATTGACTCAAGATTTCATGTGTGAAAACTCACTCGGTTATACAATAGAGAAATGTTAATTTCACAAGTTTATGCTAAAGCGAAGAAGAATGGAATGTTTAACTCTGCACTTTTAATGTTACTTTACAGGAAGCCCTAGAGACAGTGGCGTTTTTGCGAGGCCTAGATAAGGATGACGCGGTAGTGCAGAAAATTGTTGATAGTATGATTAACGAAGAAATACGTTTTAAATCACTACCAAATATTACTTTTTTGAATATTTGTGAGTATATTCATACAATGTAAAAGGGTACATTAGTTAGCTTATGTTTTTGTCAAATATATATGGTTAACAGTATTTTATTAATAATCATTTCATACTGATAACGGAAAAAATACTATTTTACGTTTATAGGCACACAAACAAAATTGCTGTCAACAAACATCACGTTTAATATCAGATTTTATAGAATTACATTTTTTTAGTGAAGAACAACTGCTGGCGTCGCGGCTTCATACTCATAATGTGCGCTTTTACATTTTTCGAATTTAACGGAGCTTTCGTGATTGTTACTTTTGCGTCTAAAATGTTGGCTTCAACTGGAATTCAGTTTGACATCAGTCCTGAGGTCCAATCACTAAGCTTCCCTATTGTGATGATCATCGCATCATTGGGCTTAGCATCTTGCGTTGAGAGATGTGGGAGGAAGGTGAGAAAAATTTGTTAGGCCAATTTACTTTACTTTAATGTAGGGTTTAGTTATATTATAATGCACAGCAGAAAGTAAAATATTATTATCTACTATTAATTACTACGATTATAACATATTAGTATTACCATAAGTATATTTTAGTATACAGTTTGCGAGGTTTAAGCTAAGTTTTGCAATTGTGTGAGAGATCACTAGAGTAAGAGCAAAAAAAAATCTGAAAAATAGTTTTTTAAACGGTGAGAATGAAGAAGAAGATGCTGGCACGTGGAACGAATGATTGAGAAAAAAGATTTATGATGGAAATGTGAGTGATATGTGATGTAAAGGGGGGCCTCGGTCCACTTCGGCTTAAAAACACAGTATCCGAGACACGTTAAAAGCATGAGGACCCCCGGAGGGAATGTATGAAGAGGTTGATGACAGTGGACGAGGCGAAAGAGGCACATATGTAGAGACCGTAGCGTTTGGTGGTCCGTCCTCTCTGACTACCCCGCTAGGGATAAAGCTTGAAGTAAAACAAAATATTTAAACACTTGTATACCGGATATGAGTCTCATCATTTTCACTCTAGCCTGTTGTATCGTTTGTGTTGATAATGAATCGCCCTCTTATATCATCAAGAACAGCGTTGTGTCGACCATTTTTATGTTCAATGCATGGTCAATGGGCATATATCTTTTTCCCTTGTTGTACAGGGATAGTGCTTGAAGTGAAATTTATTTTTGGAATAACATCTACGGTTTTTTTTACTGAAATTGAAACGAAATCGAAATAAGTATTGTCATATAATAAAACTAATCTTCCGCGCTCACCTTTCGAGACTCAGCACCGCACTTTGTGGAGAAATGTATATAGTGTAATCATTTATTCGAAGAGGGAACCACAACCATGCCATTTATTTTTTTATGGTAACCGCCAATACAAACTAATGTACGGGTCACCTGGTGGTAAGCGTTTATAGCCAAACGCTGTCCCACTGCGCCACGACGGCCTTAATCGAAAAATATATTTGTTATTTTCAGCCTCTTCTAATAATAGCCTACTCACTCACCGTGTTGGCTATGTTCTCCTTGGCAATTATGATTATAGTTCAAGTAAATTATGGTAATGTACCAGGATGGATGCCTGTAATTGCTCTCATAGTAACAGTGGCCATGTGCAGTGGGGGCACTGCGCCTCTAATTTCTATTGTCATGACAGAAATGTTTAATTTTCAGGTAAGTTATTTTAAAATATTTATATATTACAAACATGCGAGTATAGAAAATATTAAATTGGTAAAATACTTATGATATCTGAACACTTTGATTTAAAGTTTTCGTCAACTTTGTAACTAGATACTAATTACAAACCTGACGAAAACTAATCTAGACCTAATTCTTATACATTTTATACGTCAATATTTTTATTGTTATATACCACTATTATAAACTACTATAAATATTACTACTACTATAAATATGACCAATCTAAATGGATAAGGATCAAATCCTGTTGCGTGAACAGCATAAGGACCAATCCTGTTGCGTGACCACGTGTAAAGAGGTAATGATAGTAAATAAAGCAAAATACATATGCATAGAACGAAGCGTTTAGCGGATAAAGCGTGAAAAAAAATACTTCAAAGTAAAAATAATAAAAAAAACAAGACTCTTACATTTGTTAACTATTTAAAATCCAAATTTTCAAAAAGAATTGTCTTTGAAGTAAATTTTCATCGGAGATCTTTGCTTAGCTTTTGTTCGGTATATTTAATACTTTGTTATTTAGACCGAAAATTTCGGACTTAATGATACAAAAATGATATTTTTTCAGATCCGAGCCAAAATGATGGGCGTTGTTGTGACATACTCATGGTTTTTGACTTTTCTGTCACAAATGACATACACTACAATAGCAAACGCATTTGGAGAGTCCGCCCCTTATATTTTGTATGGAAGTGTTAACCTTGGAGCTGTATTTTTTGTAATATTCTTTTTACCTGAGACTCGAGGAAAGACTGAGGATGAAATATTTAAGAATGTGAAGAAGAACGAAAGTTCAATAACAGTTTAAAGAAGTTTTCTGAAGAATATATCAAGATAATGAAATGAAAGAGCTTAACAGTCTTACAAAATTTGATCTCTACAAGTTCTTTTTTACAAGGATGTCAAGTTGGTTTAGTCTCTCGCTTTTTGCGTGAATTTGACTGACAGAATCAAACGCGCTATTTTTTTACTAAAACAAGGAAATGAATCCGACCAAATGTGTTTACCGTCAGTCGCTGTCCCACTGACATAATATGGCTTTAACACTAATTATTTTTATTTGTAACAGAATACTAATAAAATATTTAAATTTCTTACTTGTAAATAAACATGCGAATATACCACACTAAAGAAATAATTTTTGGATCAGTAAAGACATTTGTTTTAATTTCCTATAGACAAAGGTTAAGCGACGTGTGCCCAACAAAATAATAAAAAACATTTACACAAAAGATAGGTTCCAATTCAAAGTCAAAAAAGTTTATACTAAATAGATTATTTTGAGGCCAGTCGTGGCGCAAAGGCACGAAGTATGACTGTAAAACGACTGGTTGTGGGTTCGATCCCCACTCTAGGAGATGAAATATTTACTTAAATTTAGATTTCCATTTCTTCGCTCTTGCTTGTATCGAGGATAAGCGCGGCGTTGACTTCTGCCACTCAACATGCAATGCCTCTAGAATTCGGCAGAAAGTGGGGAACGGAGTGTCTTAACACTAGGTTCCCTCTGCCTCCCCTGCTGTGTCCCGCACGCAGCAGGGGAGGCAGAGGGAACCGTGCAGCGTGAAGTTGATTTAATTTTTATTTTTTTAGATAACAATGTGCATAGATACAACAAAAATAACAAAAGACCACTTTATGGATGTCTATGCCTATTTCAGTTTATTAATAAACGTGAACTTTATGCTTTTGTCATTCATAATCAGGAAAATAGTAGCTTTTATTGATAAGTATTCAAAGTAAAAGTTACCTTTAGATTATTTTATTTCTTAATGAGGACACAGGAAACTAAATATTGCACTTGACGAAATATATATTTTTGGGGCGTTGATGATGGTGGTAAGGTAAAATGTGACATTGATTATCTCGTAGGGAACAAGAAAGATTAGAAAAATATAGATATATCTTCTAAAAAACTGCAAAGCAAAGTTCTGGAACCAACATATTTTTCGTGGTTTTTCAACTACAATGTTATTTAGTTAACTTAGATTTTTAAAGTATAAGATGCTTAATAAAATTCAAAAAGTTTTTATTAAAAATACTTTTTTTTAATCCTGAATTATGATGATTATGACAAGTACATTTCATAAATTGTGCGCTTTGTACGGTACTAGGCACAACTGCATACCTATTGTACTACCACCAATCTCAAACAAAGATTCCACCTCCAAGCGAAACTTACATGTCCCACGTCCACACAAAAATACAATATCTTTGATCACTGAAATTATCAGCGATATTCAGTCGGGCAGATTTTTCTTTTATGTACTTATTACAGACATCCGGTATATCGTATCGGAGGCCAGTTTTATATAATATATTTTCATTCTTTCGCTCAGGTGTCAAGGCAAAACCGTAGCGTTGAGCCCCGCCACTCAATACGGATTACCATCAGAACTCGGCGGAAAGTCGGAAACGGAGTGTCTTAACATTAAGTTCCCTCTGCCTGCCATGCTGTATGCAGGATACAGCGTGAAGTTGATTTTATTTGTATCATATCAAGACGTTGCATGTCCTTTATTATTATATTATCCTACACGTCCATCGTTAAAAACTAGGGTGAAAAGTCAAGGAGGATCAAATTATTACAATGAGTTTTAATTATTTTTTTTCAATTTTACCTACTAAGTCCAATTGAACTGAAATTTGGATTTTAAAAAGCAAAAAGGAACTTCTGAACTAAGAAAGATAAACAGATTGTGTTTGGACCCGTTTGATTTGCTTTGGTTAGCACTCTGTTAAATGTCTTTATGTATAAAAGGTTGTATTAAAAAAGGATTGTAATTACTATTCTATTAGGATCACATAACAAGTACAATTTGCGAGGTTTAACCTTAACACTGTATCAATAGAAAAAAAATCTTCTTAGACATCAATAAAAACTCCTTTTTGACTATCCCGCTACAGATACAGCATGAAGTTATTAACAATCTAATAATAGTTATATCATCAAGAACAGCGTGGTGTCCACCATTTTCTTCTAAGAGAAAATACTTCACTATTAACAGTATGGATTGTTTTAAGGAATCCCAAATTATCATAGCGTTTAGCAAACCTTACTTTTATTTATTTATTTAATTATTTTAATCACCAACACAGCGTACTCTAACAATTTAAACAGAAAACGAAAATCATACAATTAATGACAAAGTGCCGTCGCAATTATAGGCGACGATGACAAGCATATCTTACATCTACAATAGTATTTTTAAAAAAATATTTATGAAAATAAAGCACTTAATTTAAACAATTAAAAACTTTAAAAAGTAATATGATATTGTTATTTAAGAAATAATTAAAAGACATAGCGGTAACTTAGATCTCAGGGACTTCAAAATTAAATGACGAAATTTGTATTTTTTGTAAAAAAAAATATAAAGGTCTACCTTCCTCGATATTGAATTAAAGTAAGTTACAATGCGATTCAGTGGAGATAACTTTCCTAGATTTTTTGAAGACATATTTAAAGCGAAAATATTACAAATTTATCTAGGTAGTATACGGACTGTATCTGCCTCTTTAAGGACAATGCCTTTCACATTGCAAAACTGGGGAACAGATTTTTATTCCGCAAAACCGAACCAGTAAGCATTTATCGAAACTTAAACGAAACTTATTTTAACTGCACTAATTAATAAGTCTATCGAGATGTTCCTTAAGGAAAGTGACATCGGCAGAGCCTCCAATTGACTTGAATATTTTCATATCGTCGGCGAATAAGCAATTGTTCGAGTGTTCGTAGCTTTTTAAGCAACGTTGAATGTCGCAGATGATGTGCTGAATCAATTAACTCATACTCTTTTGTTACCTTATCTACCTCGATTGACGACGATCACGGTAAGACTGGCACCATTTCAGCAAAATTCCAATTTCAAATTCCAAAACACATAATTTTTTGTCGATACTATTCTTTATGTTATTGATGAATGCAACAATGTTAGTAGCCGTAGATCTTCAACTAGTAAAACCATGCTGTTACAATGTTAAAATATTCTTGACAATGTGAGGTTATACTAGTTTCAAATTCAAAAAGTTTGCTAAATACAGGGAGGATTGATATGCAGACCTATAATTTTTAATCAAATATTTTTATCCGTTTTTGTAAAAGGTATTGTCAAAGATTTCTTTCGATGTGATGGAAAAGTACCTGTAGAGAGAGATTTGTTGTAGATTATAGGTATAGAAGTAACAAGAGCATATATTTCTTGTATGCCATCATAACCTGCATCCTTAAAACAGTCAGTGTTTTAAAGTTTTCAAAATCTTATCATCACTTAAAAAAATCATGATAAATATTTAGAAGTTATGCATTCATTACTAATAAGTCTATGGTGTGAATGTTGGTCAACACTATATGCTGAACTAAAATAATTAGTGAAAAGGTCGCAAATATCATTACCATTAGTTGTATATCATATATTATATCATATCATTTATTATATTAGTATAACAAATATGATATGTTTCTCGCAATATATTTTTTAGATCGGAAGAGTATCATATAGGAAAATTACTCGAATATGGTTTAGATACAGGGCCAGTCGTAGCGCAGCGGCACAAAGTGTGACTGTAAAACCGACTGGTTGTGGGTTCGATCCCCACTCGAGGAGATGAAATATTTACTTAAATTTATATTTTCATTTCTTCGCTCTGATGTCGAGGCAAAAGTGCGGCGTTAAGTTCTGCCACTCAACACGCAATGCCTCCAAAATTCGGCAGAAAGTGGGGAACGGATTGTCTTAACACTAGGTTCCCTCTGCCTACCCTGCTGTGTGCGGGATAGCGTGAAGCTAATTTAATTTTTTATTTTTTTACAGAGACATATTTTTTAATTAATGTGTGTAGTATACTGTAAAATACTTAAACGATTTCGTGGACAGTTTCGCAACCACGTACCTTTTCATCTTAATACTATAATATCATAATTATTACAGATTGTATTATTATAAATATCGATTGTTTTAGTCGTCAGACCTCTTACATTTTGGTAACAAAGATTAAGACCGTTGAATTTATAAAAGGACATATTTTAAAAATAAAGCTAGAAGACGAGAAAGAATAATAAGAATAAATTCTTATATTAAATCACTGAGCGTACTTTGATCGCGCACCAGGATAAGTTTGGATTCGTCAGATTTTCTAATAACCTACACATACTTCTAGTTAAGTTCTATACCTTTTCGTCTGGTAGCTGCGTTTAAAATTTAAATTATAATCCAGTGCATTAAGATCACGACTAGATGACGGCCAGTCATCAGCTCTACGATGTCCAGACGCTTGTATCGTACGATTGTGTCGATCGAGCTTTATGACCCGGCACCGAGTCTTCTAGCATGGACCACTCTTGGCGCATTTACTTTCTCAAGAATGGTATCTTGATAGCTAACAAACACCCCACCAAACTGTCATTGACGTCAGATAATTATTGTTTTCATTTTACCACCTTATTATTTTTTTAAATTATCAGTTAAAAAACAGAACAGAGCGTCCCTTATAAAGTAAGAGCAGTAAGTCCTAAAACATCTTTTAAAATAAGTGACATAGTTCTAGGGTGCTATCTTCGTCTGCCAAATTGAAATCTTTTGCTTTCGGGCAGGATTTCTTATTGCAAGTTTGGGTTCGTAGGATGTTTTATCGTTATAATAAACATACACACACTTCTATTGTTTCTGTATCTTCATATATCTCAAAATATTATAATCTTAATACTCTATAATCGGATGATAATAATATGATGTAATCATCATTATTATCAGTTTGTTCTCATCCACTGTAGGCCTTTCTAATGACGCGCCATTGACCTCAACCTTCCTCTTCCACTACGCTTGACGAGGTGCGTTATCCACTGCAGAAGGCGTTTATCCCAACGATTATCGGTTCTGCGATAAATATGAACAGCTGTCTTCTATATAAGTTTATTAAAACTTTGCTTGGTTTACCTCGCATAAATAAAAGCCGATCTTTTGAAGATACTTCAAGTTACACGCTAAGAGACATTTGGCTGCCAATCGGTCAGGAAACTGGTTGACCAGCCGGAATGTCAATATAACATCTCGGCTCTTTATGACATAAAGGTACTGGCAGGCTTGGTATCAACCGCATACTTAGGTTTTTACTACATTATACTACTGATAAGAATTTCATCATCTTAAAAATATTTACTAAAACTTTTATACATCTTTAATTAATCTGACTCAAGATTGCATTATTTACCGTTTATTTAATTTTGTATTATATTATTTAACATTGGCTTACGAGTACATTTACATTAAGACTGAGGTAGATGTTTGAAGTTCAAATTTTAGTGCTAGTAGCTTTATATTCTGTGTATACAAAGCAAGCAATTTGTATTGAATAAAATTGGAACTCAACGCCATGCTGTATCATAAAAATAAATAAATCAGCTTCACGCTGTATTCCGCACACAGCAGGGTAGGCAGAGGGAACTTAGTGTTAAGACACTCCATTTGTAACTGCTATCTCAAACTCCTTTGAGAATATTATTTAATAAATAATACTTGGCTCGTGATGTGTCTATTGGTTAGAACCGTCTATAGTTGTGATCGTGAAGAACCCAAAATCTTTTAGAGATTCAGAGGTAACAGTATTAAGAATTTTATATTATGTCATTAGAAAGAAGGTATCGCTTTAATAACATATTTGCCATCAGAAGTTGTTCTTGTGTCAGTTATTTAGATAACTAGAAACTCGACAATATGACATTGTCATACATAACTCGAAGCTCGTCCGAAGAAAAGCCAAGAGCGCGTCCTATCTTCCTCTTCACTATAACTACGAACTAATTATAATAAAAGGAAGAAAGAGTACGGGCACCTCCCCGCCCTACACCGTGAATTCCTACCAGACTGCGGCTGCAACAGTCTTATTGAACTCTCCGGGACATTTGTGTGTGATGAGTCTGAAGGTACTTGTTACGCTTGTTTATATTAAGATTATTATATTAGAATTGTGATTCGTGATGTTGATTGATTTGTGAGATCAATATAAGTCGTTGGAACGAACGCACTGCCATAAGGCGGCCGATATGTTAAATAAACGCACGGCACACACCCCACAGTCGTGTCTCGAACCGTAGGCGGACACTACTACATACACCAGAGTTCCAGGACATAAAATAGCACCACGCACCCGTATGAGACGAGCGGACACTACTACATACACCGGAGCTGGGACATAAAATACCACCACACACCCACTAGTCGTATACCAAGTCGTAGAAGTGGTATTCAATATATCAATGGCTAACGCCATACAAGCATAGCTTACGTACCGCGAGCGTACTGCGAGACGGCATCAGCCACGACATAGTCAATGTTGCTGTAACAGTTCGCATAAGCCCATCACGTCAGCTTCCGCGACGTCAAGCAACATTCAATATTATAACATTGGTTAAAGATAACTTTGAACCATAATATGTGTCGCTCCTACACATATAATTCCTTTATAAGGAATTCGATCCTAAAAGATCGTGCCATCATAGACTTCGAATTATCGTATTATATTCATTATACATTTGGTACGAGTCTTTATGTGCATCATATATATTAGTACCGTAGTACTTAATAGTTCGACTCGACCGCTGCCTTCCAGCATCACCACCACCTATATATACAGAACGACGGTCGCGACATTCGGGACGACAATACACGAACTCGTTTCGACTATTATGGTATCAAAAATATATAGATAGTATTATTCATAATTTAGTACGTTATTTATGTGTATTGCCATGCATATTTTATTTTATTTATTTATTTATTTTAACTTATATCGGAGGTACATACTGTTACACATTCCCCACTTTCTGCCGAATTCTGGAGGCATTGCGTGTTAAGTGGCAGAACTCAACGCCGCGCTTAGCCTCGACACCAGAGCGAAGAAATGGAAATATAAATTTAAGTAAATATTTCATCTCCTCGAGTGGGGATCGAACCCACAACCAGACGGTTTTACAGTCACACTTCGTGCCACTGCGCCACGACTGGCCTCAATCATAAAAGAATAGAAAAGTTAAAATAATATAATCCCTCTTGTGTGGATCACACTAACTAACCTACTAACTATCATATATGCGTAGTAGGTTTCCTGTTGAGCGCAACACGCAATCTCTGAAATCAAAGGGGGCGTTCAAGTATTACGTAAGATGGGGGGTCTAGATGGTGATGACGTAATCACCTGCAGAAGTTATATATTTTTTTAAACATACTGCTATTTACCCAACGGCTACATTTTGTAGACGTTATATAAATATTAGTTTTATGATATAAAATATTAGTTTAATACATACATTTAGCGGCAATACCACAATCTTTTTACAGAAAATTTAATCTAAGCGCTATATTAAAACAAACATTTATTTACAATTTCTGAATTCAACGTATATAAACATAATATAAAATGTAAAAAAAAATAATATGCAGTAAAATGTATTTCAAATTAACGTTTAATACAAGATCAAACGAGA
The DNA here is from genome assembly GCA_030704555.1 of Heliconius charithonia. NCBI lineage: Eukaryota > Metazoa > Arthropoda > Insecta > Lepidoptera > Nymphalidae > Heliconius > Heliconius charithonia. The sequence goes on from CM060819.1 coordinate 18,053,376, forward strand.
AATCTGTACTAATGTTATTTTTTTCGAAAAATAGGTTTTCCGAATATATGCTATTAACTAATTATAGTTCTTATGTAATGAAGTTAAGGGATGATTGGAAATGAAAAAAATTAAGTAATTTGTTGTAAAAGTAATCGAAAGTGATCAAAAAATAACTTTTGTTATTCCTCAGTAATGATTCCTCATCCCTCAGTTCCTTATAGGGTGAAGAAAACCTGGTACAATAAAACCCCCAGAAGACTCAAGTTTGCGTGTGACATTGGTTATCACACGTTAACTTGTGTCTTGGTAGAATTGACCTAGAGAACAACAGCACAAACAACCTCGACTCTATAGATGTCTAGCAGAAGGTGTTAGTCCCAACCACGAGGACTTCAGAAGGACCTGTTCAAACACAAGCACGAGTTGGTCGACGAAGAAATTGGAAAATTCTAACGTATTTTTTTATAACGATTGGCATAATAACCTTTTTGTGTGAATACATTTTATGTAAATCTAGTCAAAGTAATAAGAGAATCTCATGTTTATAAGCTGACAGCTACATTTTTTACATTTGTAAAGGAAAAATTGTCCATGAAATGAAAAATGTATAATATATATAAATAATTAATGTGATAAAGCGCGTCGATTAAATAAAAGAGTTGCAAAGAAATTTGTTACTGGCATTCAAAGGCAATGTTCAGATTTACAAATTTGTGTATAAAAGATAGGGATTAGTCATACTTTAGTTAATAATATAATAGTTAATAGATCATAGCTAAATGTAATTCAGCAGTTTGACACGATCAACACCTTATTTGTAAATTGTAGAAAATTGACTTAGAAATAAATAAATGTGTTGAAATATATAATTGGGATTAGAAGACTATGAATTTTGCTTCTTAGATTATAACGAGTTTTGCGAGAAAATAGTTCGAATCGGCAACTTAAAGTAAGAAAAACAAATGCTGAGTAAAGTTATGGTCAGCTTCTTAAAAAAAAGCAAATACTATGTAATTTAAAAAAAAATCGCGAATATTTCTGTTATGCTATGCTATTGATTGTATTAGAATACTCGATAAGCATTTAAGAAATAAGTAACTAACATAGGTCATAATAGTGTTGGTTTGGTCTGTTTGTCCAAAATGCGCGATCTTATTCTGACGAACGTAATATTTTTTTTATGTAACTTCTACTATCAATCATTGTAGCAATAAATATGTTAAACGAGATAAATAAAAACGCGGCAAAAAGAATCACAGCTTAAGGTACTGCTACCAATGATCTACAAATATCGTTTTTTTTTTAATTTCAGTAAAGATTTTTTTTCAATTTCAAGAACTAAATCCATATATGATTCTTACTGTAATTTAATACTAATACCATATGTATATTCTGCCATTTTCTTTAATGATAGCGAATTGAAACGTGCATAGAGCGAGGGCTTTAATGTCAATATCTGCATTATTTAAGCTTATTAATTTATAATTTAATCTTATTAGATTCTCTCCACCTCTCCTGGACCTCTCTCTAGGGGCTTAATCACGATCATTTACCATTTAAAAAATCATCAGCAAAATAAGAGACGTGACTTGCTAATGTTCAAGATGTAGAGGAGATATTAATGCATTAAAATATGTTTTTTTTTTTGTGTTTTAAAACCTGTTGCTTACCTTAGACTTAGCCAGATTTGTTACGGTCGTAGTTATTTTACCTTAACGCTATTCTGTACCCCGTATAACAAGATGGTGGTCACTATTTAGTGTATTTTCGTTCACTACAGAACACCAATCACCGGACTGGCTATAATAAAAAATTATAATATATTTTTTTTTTTTTCCAATATAATAAAAGTTATTTTACAACAGTTTTGTCGTATAAACATGTTTAATATTAACATAAACTCTTTATTCATAAACCAATTCTGTTCATTAAGCGTAAACCGGCAATAAAGATTTATAAATTTATTCATGGAAGTAAAGTTAGTATCTCAAAAATAATCATGAAAATCCTTCAGGAAATTACTAGGGTGGTGGATTGGTGAGGTGACCATAGTTCAAAGATGATTGTTTTGAATATTTCAACTATGGTTAAAGATTTCTGTGCTAAGTTCAGTTGCGTTTTGCATGACATTCGAAACGTTAATCTTTACATAAGATAAAAAAATATTTATAATGTTTTGCCTTGTAATTGTTAAAAAACTCCTTATCATCATATAAATATTGTTTTAACTATATATGTATATGCTTAATAATAGTAAGTCTAGACATTAGGATGTAGAATTAACGTGACCATATTTATACGACCATATATATTTTTTGATATTAGAAATTATATTTTATTAAAATAAATTATTTTATACAATACAATATTAGTACATGTGAATGTATATGTATGTATATATTTTAGTTTGTATAAGTTTATAAAGCAAATACAACCCCTACCCCTTAACCCCTAAGCGTACCGATTTTAGTTGCCTGGCAGAGATCGCTTATAGCGATAAGGTCGCCTGTTGTACGTTTTCTTATGTGATGTATTTTCTTTTAATTTCTCTTTATTTTGTGGTGTACAATAAAGTATTATTATTATTACGTAGGATATTTGTAATTATAGCGGTTACTACAAATATTAATACGCTCTTCTTATTATTTTATATAATCAAAAGTGAAATTAAAATTGAACATTAGCGGAAAATTTTACTAAAACTTAACACACGAAACACAAAGAGCAATTTTTTATACACTGAAAGAAAGAAGTAATAAAGTTAACAATAATACGAAAAGAAAAACGCAAAACTGACAGGTTATAATAGATAATAGCAAAAAAAAATATAAATATATATATATATATATATATATATATATATATATATATATATATTTATATATTATGCTTCACGTCATTCCGTTTCCGTTCCCCACTTTTTGCCGAATTCTGAAGGCGTGTTGAGTGGTGAATATTTCACTCCTCGAGTGGAGATCGAACCCACAACCAATCGGTTTTACAGTCAGTCACACTTTGAGCCGCTGCGCCACGACTGGCCTCCACGATATAAGGCAACATGATAATGGAAGTAATATTAGTTCTGCAAAAGCCTCTAGGACATTAGAATTAAAATATTGGCACGAGGCACCGTTAATTGCGGATGCTTCATACATCTTCATCATCTTCATCATCTTTAAAAATAACAAAGCAGTTATTGCTTAAGACAAACGTTAAACAAATTTGACATTCAGTTAAACTACCCGAAATAGTTTGAAATATCAAAATGTCGGTATATTTATAACATTTATAGATCATATAAGTAAGGTAAGTATTTGATTGAAGTCTTTCAGCACCTAGTCTTTAACTAATATGATAAACATTATATTTAAAATGTATAAACATTGTAAAGAGGGAGACAAAGAATAGATTTTGTTATATTAAAGTAAAGACGAAGATGATATGCTATAAATTATGTCAATACTTCTATAATAATTATACTTATATGGTATTGCATATCATATAAAGATACCAGTTTTGCATCAGGCGAGATAAATTCATTATTAATTTAGATTTATGTAGGTAGCAGACTAGCGCGTTCAGGAAATAGTTTGTTAAGTACAGAGTGAGATATTTGGGACGTTATAGTTATAGCTACAAGCGGAGACAGAGGTTATAGCGGTTATATCAGGAGAAGAGCTGATGGAGCCTTGATCCGGCGATTGCCCTCCATCAGGACCTTGAATCCCCGGCGACAGACCTAGTGACGATGGAGGCAGGCCGCCCTAACCTTGAGCGCTGAGTTAAATAAGGCTGATGCTCAGGCTGCATTTGCTTCGGTAAATACCTGCATCAGATTGCACGTCGTTAGATGTCGCTGGTGTGCCATGATTATGATACTTCCGTTGCTTCCGCATAGTACAATGTAGGTGAATGCCACACTTGATTCCCAGAACGCCAAGCTTATATGGCTGTAGTGAGTAGGGATCTGTCAATGTCCAGTGTGGTGTGGGCCATACTGGATGATGAGATTAACTGGTCTGCAGCAATCTCCTTCTGCGAATCTGTTGTCGCATTCAAAGCTAATTAATAGTTATCCATTCATATCCATTTTAATTATATTTAGAGATGAAGATTTTAGATATAATATATATAATAGAGGCCAGTCGTGGCGCAGCGGCACGAGGTGTGACTGTAAAACCGACTGGTTGTGGGTTCGATCCCCACTCGAGGAGATGAAATATTTACTTAAAATTTATATTTTCATTTCTTCGCTCTGGTGTCGAGGTTAAGAGCGGCGTTGAGTTCTGCCACTCAACACGCAATGCCTCCAGAATTTGGCAGAAAGTGGGGAACGGAGTGTCTTAACACTAGGTTCCCTCTGCCTACCCTGCTGTGTGCGGGATACAGCGTGAAGCTAATTTAATTTAATTTAATTTTTTAATAGTATTTATTATACAACAAGCGTCAATATTATAATTGACTTAATAAAATAGTAAATAAATTAATGGAATATTAATTTTTGCAATAAGAAAAAAACAATAAATTAATAATGGATTACCAACAAAACTCTATTATATTTAACAAAATAAAATATAAATATTGCAATAGTAAGAAAATTATTTTTAGTATTTTATTTGAACTATTATTATTATTCAAATTGATGTATTTTAAATATATTAAAACAAACAAAATCTTCGTTCATCTAATATGCATGTAATAAATACATCTAACCATTTCAATAGTGTATTTTGATTGTTATAATAGATATCAATTACACGTCCTCCATGTATGGGCATAGTCTTCAAAATAATAATGATATTAGAACACGTAATTAATCCAGTTTAGTAAATAAATTTGTAAATAATTAACTGTATTGTTCAAGAGGGCGGAGACGCGATGGAGTCGCTAGTGTTGATATAAATGATGCAACATTAAGTATTAGTACCAAAATAGGCTCAGCTGTTGTCTTTACCTAACGTTTAGTTTACAATTACATTCGTGAATTTTAATTATTTAATTTACTACAACCTGTAAAGGCCAGTCATAGCGCAGCGGCATGAAGTGTGACTGTAAAACTGACTGGTTGTGGGTTCGATCCCCACTCGAGGAGATGAAACATTTACTTAAATTTATATTTTCATTTCTTCGCTCTGGTGTCGAGGCAAAAGTGCGGCGTTGAGTTCTGCTACTCAACACGCAATGCCTCCAAAATTCGGCAGAAAGTGGGGAACGGAGTGTCTTAACTTTAGGTTCCCTCTGCCTACCCTGCTGTGTGCGGAATATAGCGTGAAGCTAATTTAATTTTAATTTACAACTTGTAAAATAATTTGTTTATAGAATTATGATAATTTATTGTGCACTGTTTATTTTTGAGAATTCATTTGAACAAAATACTAAGAAAAAAATAATAATCACATATTGTATCGTAAACTTTTATTACATTTATATAATTGAGAATATTTAAAATGTATAATACTTTTTGTTTAATAACTAGGTAATTACGCATGAGCAGAAAGCACATTTTAGTTATTTTGTAATTCTTATACCATTTGAAAATCTACCAACATTGCTATAGCTTATAAATTATCTTCTCAAATTCAAAAATTGTGTATGTTTTTTACCTGACTATTAATTACCATATCAACGATCGATCGAAAAATATTCAAAATGTTCAAATACCACATTACGTTGTACTTTTGATAATAATTGAAAAACAGTTATACTATAGATACGTTATATGCAATGCTTAATGCTGTTTTTTTTTAACAAAATATGGAATAATATATTCTATAGAGGAGTTACATATTATTTTTATTCCTTCACAATAGTACATAACGTTATTCTTTAGAGGTTACTCTGTACTTACTAATGGCGGCTCAGTTCTCTCATTTAAGTCGCTGATATAATAATAATGTTCCATAAAACATAAGCCATATTTGATAGTATATCGATATAAATAATAGTAACACAAAGCTGGAAAGAAAAGAAGAAATGGAGTTATTATAATGCATTTTTCGTGGTTGAAATGTTAAAAAAAATAATGTAATTTGTTTTAGAGTATAAAATGAAGCGTTATTAATAAAATGTATTTCATACTTCCATATTATGATTATTTCATGTATTTTTTTATATACATTCTTGAGAAAGTTAACCTATCTACTATAAATTAATATAAAATATAAAAAAAATAATAAAATGTATTTACTATCACCGCGTCATCTAAACACAATATTAACTTTATAATCTGTAAACTAAGAATCAGGATTTATTTTCTAAATACATTTAAGTACTTTTTATTGCATACATCAACATTTGAGCTATTCTTAACAGACTATTATTTTTTTATGTTACCAATGTTGTCGCTGAAAATCATGTTTAAGATAAGTGAATAAACTATTAATTATGCTTTTTTCTTTTAAAATATAATTAAATAAAATGGAACGCTAAGTGATTTATTCGCCTTAACAATTTTAATTGAAATTATATAATATAGCTTCACTTTTGAGTAATTGACGTAATTTGATTATGTTTTTATTTTTCCTACTATAACTTCTTTATACTTCATGATAAAAACTATCCTTAAAGGTTCTTTAGGCTTTGAGCTATTACCATGCCAAAATTTATTCTCTCTTCTATTCTTCTATCTTTCATCTTCTCTTCAATCTTTCAGCAAGTATTTATCGTTATTTCAAGTTATTTTTCGGTTTTAATTTTTTTAGAGAAAATATAATGAAAACCCAGACAAATCCTAGAAAAATTAATCTCTAGACCCTGGACTATCACAATACAAAAAAATATTAATTTCTGTCCTTTACTTTTTGCGTTATTGGCGAACAAACGAACAGACAAACAAGAATTATGCTGAGTGTTTTTTTAGCTTCTCTAATCGATATGTAAACCTAATTTTATCTTTTTTATATCTTTCATGTACAGAAGTAACTTTTCTATTCTTTTACTATATAGATATGATTTATTGACGGAGCCTTAGCGATGTTTGACTGAGATTTTAAATAATTAATTATATTATAAGACATACGATAATAATATATCAGTACGATATATAAATGTGTAATTGTTAGACGCGTTTCATTTATTCTTAAATAGAAAAATGTCTCAAAGAGATTCTTCTTCTGGTAAGAAAAAAGGACACACTTATCTACAATGGATTTTTGCGTTATTGGGTACGTACGGAGACAAATACCTATTATAAATTTTATAGCTAAAGTGTTTGTTTAGTCGCATGCGCTAATCTCGGGAACTAGTCTGGTACGCGTTGAAATTATTTTTTTGTTTGATATCTACTCTAATTATCGAAAGGTTATATATATTACAACATCTAGTCCAATTATCGAGGAAGATAATATTACACAATGTTAATACTTTAAAAGTTCTGACTGATGACTGTGGTCACAGTAAGGTAAACTAGTTAACTTATATACCGGTTAAGTGCGGGTCGAGCTCAATCACCGAGGGTTCCGTACCAATTTCAGGATTATAGGTCAACGGAGAGTAATTTGAAGTTTCAGTGCTAAAAGTTGAGAAATTTAAATTTTGTTAAACATTCATTTTGTATGAAATGAACTATAATAAAAGTTTGTAATCTTTAACCCCTAAAAATATCACTTATTAGAATTTTTATGAAATTTTCATTAAGTTACAATATAATCGTGATATTTATAATTAAAACAATCAAATTCATTTTTTTAATGTAATCTATATATTTATATTTAAAGCCAATTGTACACTGCTGGTTTACGGTTTGGAGAGTGGATGGATTTCTCCTATCACTGCATTGCTTCAGTCAGAAGCTTCTCCAGTGGGACATCCAATGACTGATGGTGAACTCTCTTGGACAGCAAGTGTTTTGAGCATGACAGCTACTTTTGGCGTCATTACTTACTCGTACATCGCTGATCGATACGGAAGAAAGATTGGTGTAATTATCATTGCCTTTTTGGAAGCGGTGAGCGGAATTATAACCTGAAAATTACATATTTTTTTTAAATAAATATATTTTGTTGATAAATAAATATATGTACTTTTTACAGGTTTCTTGGATAATACGACTATTCCATTCTTCAGCAACTCTTCTCATTGTAGCAAGAGTCTTTGCTGGCTTAGCAGCTGGGGGGTGTTTTACTATTAACCCAATGTACGTGAAAGAAATAAGCCAAGAAAATTTAACTGGAATTCTAGGAACTTTTCCAATGCTCATGTACACTACAGGAATATTTCTAATGTATGTTATTGGGGCGTATTTAGATTATAAGACTGTTACTATAATAGTCACGGTATTACCAATAATTACTATTATCGCCATGATCAAAGCTCCTGAATCTCCTGCTTTCTTGGTGAAACAAAATAAAATTGATGTAAGTTTTATATACTTACTTTATTTATTTTTTCTCAAACGTTTCTTGGAATCAGATCGACAAGTGATATCAAAAACCGCAAGCTATTTAATTCATCTAAAAATATTTAAGAAATGAATTTAATCGTTCCCAAAATATAATAATAAACAATAAATATCACATACAATTAAGTAAAAGTAAGCTGTAAATTGCTATAAAACCTAATATGTAGATTCCATCCTTTAGGTATTTAACCCTCTAACATTTGAAATAAATAAACTATAAGCTCGGGGCATAATTAATTTCGTATTGTTCATACAAAAGATTTTTTTTGTGTATTATTTTCATATATTTATTATATGTATGTGCCGTTTTGATCGATGACTTATTAGCACCTTATGGGTAGTGAGATGATGGAGGATGTGAGATGATCCCATTTCTGTGAAAATTTTAAGTGGTCTTATGAGGTTAGCTTTATGCTTCGTAAAGAGTTCTGCAATGACCGAAACAAGTGAACATCTGATGGGGCAATGCAGGGCTATACGGAGGATGCATGGACACATCTGTTGTTCTTATACCCAGACTTTTGTAAATGACAAAAAGCTGTTTTATGATCAACGTTCAGTTCTTCAGCAATGTTGTAGCTACTAATATGTCGATCTTTGTCCACTTTCTCAAAGATGGCACTAATTTTATCTGTAACAGAGAGTCCAGAGCGGCCCTCATATTTCACGCAAAAAAATAGTACATAATACATCCAAAATACGAAAATACTTATGCCCCGATCTATTACTATGAAAAATTATTAATACAATAAAGATTTCTTATATCGAACGTTTAAGTACTATAATTTTTTTGTGTTGATAATTTTACAGGAAGCTTTAGAAACAGTAGCGTTCTTGCGAGGCCTTGAAAAGGATGATTTGGTGGTGCAGAAAATAGTTGATAGTATGATTAACGAAGAAACACGCTTCAAATCTCTACCAAATATTACTTTTACAAACATATGTAAGTAAAATTTAAGTAACGTTACAATGGATATCCAATATTATATAGACGTAAAGATTATATCGACATTAAATATACATACATACCAAAAGTTAACTTAAAGTATTTTGGATGAATATAATCCTGGATGGTGGAATACAACCCTATGATTACGTTGACACAATTAAGAAAAATAAAATATTTATAATATGAATAACCCACACCCACAATCACCATTGTATATAAGTTTCTTAATAGGTTTAGTTTAAAAAAAAACACTTTCTTTTCAGTGAAGAATAATAGGTGGCGTCGTGGCTTCATTCTCATAATGACTACTTTTACATTCTACGAACTAAACGGAGCCTTCGTGATTGTAACTTTTGCATCTAAAATGTTGGCATCTACTGGTATTCAGTTCGACATCAGTCCTGAGGTCCAATCTCTCTGTTTCCCTATTATAATGATTGTCGCATCGTTGGGCTTGGCATCTTGCGTTGAGAGATGTGGGAGAAAGGTGAGAAAATTTGATAATCGATTATAAAGTAATATTTAGTTAGTTAGGTAACTGGTACTTATATATGTATACGTTAGGAGTAATCCTTATGCTTTTTTGCACAATTTTGAATAAGTGTTTACAGATTGAAAAATAGGTAAACAGTAACGTACCTTCTAAAATATCATTTGTTACAAGGTCATCCTGGGTTAACAAACGTAAAAGAAACATGATTATTTCATGGAGAATATTGACAAAAAAATCTTTACCAGCTTATTTTTCATGACTACAGCTTCACGCTTTTTCTTGCATAGCAATATAAAAGAGGGATCTCAGTATTACGACATAAGCATCGCGTTTGCAATGAAATGTATGTTGTGTTGTGTTGTGTTGTGTTGTGTTGTGTTGTGTTATGTTGTGTCATTGCATCATGAAGGCTTCAATTATTACACTTGATAACACTTTTTATTATTTTTCAGCCCCTTCTTATATTAGCATACTCACTCACCTCTATAGCTATGTTCTCCTTAGCTATTATGATTATAGTTCAAATGACTTATGGCAATGTACCAGCGTGGATGCCTTTAGTTGCTCTCATTGTGGGGTTAGCCATGTTGAGTGGAGGTGTTTCACCTCTTGCTTTTATTGTCATGACCGAAATGTTCAATTTTCAAGTAAGTAATGAAGCTGTTATGTTAGTAACTTAAATACTGTTAATGTTGGAATACTAAATACTAATAATATATGGACGTGTCACACTTCGCATTGTGTTTTGAGCGGCGGAGCTCAGCGCCGCGCTTTGCCTCGTTACCAGAGCGAAGAAACGAAATATTTCATTCTTATGAGTTGGAATTGGAACGATAAACGTCGCTTTTAAAATTGCATACTTGTGCCTCTGCCTCTGCCTCAACAGTGCAGTTTATAAATTATTGACTACAAAAACAACAATAACAATCTTATCATTGGACAATTATGTATATGTAAGTAGATATTAAGATATCTCAATAAATTTATTATTAAATTTATTGGAACCAGATCCAAATTCAAATTCAAATGATAGGTACTATACCAAATGCTATAAAATCCATACTGAACCTTTGAAACATAATCTTATATATAATGAAAGATTCATTGTATTCAATACATAAGAATTGACGGAAAAAATTGCGTAGCATACATACAAAAAATAACATACAGTCGAATAACGAACGTCTTTCTTTTCAACTCGGTAACTAAATAATAATTTATGTTTTTAGATCCGAGCCAAAGTCATGGGAGTTGTTGTAACATATGCATGGTTTTTGACATTTCTATCACAAAGTACTTACACTGCAACGGCGAATACGTTTGGAGAGTTCGCTCCATACATTTTGTATGGAAGTGTAAACCTTGGGGCTATATTCTTCCTTCTATTCTTTTTACCTGAGACTAAAGGAAAGACTGAAGATGAAATATTTAAGAATGTGAAGAAGAATGATGATTCAAGCAAAGTTTAAATGTTTTTGAACATGATTAATTTAGTAAATAGTTAAAGCTTATGAGACTTATAAAAAGTGATCTTTAATCGTTAACATTTTATTTATAATATTAACATTCCGTGTGAGTATTTCCCTTTTATAACGTTATACCTCCTCCGTGTGTTCTCCGTATGACGTAACTTTGCTAAAAAAGACACTTTACTATTTATTTAATTATTAGTTGTCTTTCATAATAGCAAAGTTTCTTTATGAAGATTTTGATTTTGAGTATTGATTGATATAGCATATAGCTCTATAGCGTTAAGCGCTGCAGCGCTTGAGTGAAGAATTGTAAATAGTTTATTTTTAAGTTTTTTTTTAAAATAAAATTATAATTTTTATTAAATCCGTTTTATTTTCTTTCAACATCGAAAATTATATAAGTTTGTGTCATTACAACGCCTGACGCTATTGTCAGATATCGTTTATATTGTTTGTTTAGAAGTTCAATTTCATTATAAAAAAAAAAAATCAGCTTCTCGCTGTATCCCGCACACAGTAGTGTAGGCAGAGGGAACCTAGCGTTAAGACACGCCGTTCCCCACTTTCTGCCGAATTCTGGAGGCATTGCGTGTTGAGAGGCAGAACTTAACCATACATCAAAGCGAATAAATGGAAATATAAATGTTAATCAATATTTCATCTCCTCGAGTGGGGATCGAACCCACAACCAATCGGTTTTACTTTGTGTCCCTGCACCACGATTGATTGCACGTGCATTGGATAAAATTAAAAACTTAGCTGTGCAGGGGGACCTAATGACTAAAGTAAGACATAATACGTTACGAAGATGCAATTTGTTCATTCAAAAATAAATGGGACACCGAAAATTTAAAAAAGTTACAGTTAATAAATGGGCAGGTAACACGATAAATGTAAGTGTGTAAAATGAAAATAACACATAATTAAATTTTATTTAAATTTGTTTGAAAAAATCACTTTTTAATTTTTGGAAAAATCTCTTTTTTAATTGTATTAAAGCTTTCATAGAGTAATTAAAACTGTGGTTTCATTTAAAGTGGTAATAACAAAAACGTTCTATACACTCTCATTTGCTTATTTCTTAAAACAATGAGAGTTGTCCTGAATCAATTTTTTGTGCCTTTTGCTAGCGCTTTTACCAAAATATCGGTATTCTGTACCACGTGTTTACCGAGCTTCCCAATAACCAGATAATATTTAACTGCATACGATAACTTCTGGTTGAAAAGCACAGGCTATGCTTGTGATAAATGCGTGTTTTCCGTCGCTTGTGTTCAATTTCACACATGCACTAAGTCCAAGTTAAAACACAAAAAGTAAAACGCACAAAAAGTTTACTATTCAAAATTCACTTACAATTTATGTCGGCACGTCACTTCTGTACAAGTAAGTCTGTTCATAAAATGAGAAACGTATATATTTAATAATTATATTTAGTACGTCTCAGTAAACGGACATACGCGGAAGGAATGCTGTTAACTCTGATTCCATCTGTACTAAACATACTTCCCAGATATACCACTATAGTTACTTGTTCTATTATCTTACCATCGTCTTTTCTTATTTTTATTTCAAATACCAGAACTTTTGTCTTACTCGCATTCAAGCTTAGACTTTACATTATTTTCACATCGTTCTTTTAGAGTGGTGACCAATGCCTGCAACTCGCATTCGGATGATGCAATGAGTAGGTACTGCATCATTTGCGTACCACGGATAATTTCACTTTGTTTTCCTTCCGTTACCTAGAAATGGGAAAAATCTATTTTTGATGATTTAGTTAATCGTTTGAGTTATATCATATAGAAGATTAATAGTTGTTAAGATTTTAGGAGATAACTTGGTTTTAGTTAAAATTTTTTAAATCGGTCCACAATTAAAGAAGAAATCGACGGCCAAATAAAAAAAAATAGTTAACGAATTAAAAACCTCCTCCTTTGAAAAAAAAGAATGGACCAAGAGGGAGAATAGGTAAGCCAGGTGAGCCAGAACCGGTAAATTCTGACTACTAATACTAATATAGTATGTAAAATAAATAAATAATCATGTAATAATTATTTTACAGATAAGAAAAAAGTTACATCATTTTATCTTCTTAAGACAATTAAAGAGTTCTTTTTGTGTTTTTTATACTTACTTAAGCTTAAACGGTGTTTGACTGAGATTTTAAATGTTTAAGTATAAAATGGCACATATGACAATATATTTGTATTATCAATGTTAAACCAGTAGTTTGTAGACGCGTTAGATTTTTTTTATATTGATATGACTCAAAGTGATCCTGCTAAGAAAAATGGACACACCTATCTACAATGGATTTTCGCGTTGTTGGGTACGTGTCTCTATTTACACGTTGTTGTAGATTACGTATCTTTATGTAAGCCGTTGTAGCGTGGAGTTGTGGGTTCGATCCCCACTCGATGGCATGATTATTTTTTTTATCATTATTTTCATTTCTTTGTTCTGGCACCTAGCAAAAGGCATGTAGAGTGGGGGAACTCACCGCCTAAAAATTCGGCGGAATGTGGCAAGCGCAGTATTTTAATATTAGTATTCTTCTGCCTACTCTGTGTAGCTAATTTGATTGGTCAAACTTGCTAATCTCAATAACTACTGGTACGAGTTGAAAATGTATTTTCGTGTTGATATTTAGTCCAATTATTCAGACCATATTACATCACTACTAACTGTGGTTGGAGACTAAGTTGCCGACCGTAGGTAAAAGCTAGTTCACGTTATGAAATTTAAACATTTGAAGAAATGAATTTCTAAAAATAATATTTAATAACCAGTAAAATGATACGGCTAATAGGATATAGTTATAAAATGCCTATTTTCTAGTCTCTTATTAAAACACTGTAGATGCACAAAGGAATAAGAGGCGGAGAGGAGACAGAAGAAAATATTTATTTTAAAAATTGTGAAATTTCTAATGAAACAAATTAATATAAGAAATAATATTTATCTAAGTTTAAATATATCTTTATTTAAAGCCAATTGTACACTGCTGGTTTACGGTTTGGAAAGTGGATGGATTTCACCAATCACTGCCTTGCTTCAGTCAGAAGCTTCTCCAGTGGGACATCCAATGACTGATGGTGAACTCTCTTGGACAGCAAGTGTTTTGAGCATGACAGCTACTTTTGGTGTCATTACTTACTCGTACATCGCTGATCGATACGGAAGACAAATAGCTGTAATTATCATTGCCTTTTTTGAAGGGGTGAGTACAAATTTAACATGAAAAGTAGATGATCGAAATTGGATTTTATTTAAATTTATACTTTTTCGGGTTAATCGTTTTTTCTACAGATTTCTTGGATGATACGCCTCTTTGATTCTTCAGCAATTCTTCTTATTGTAGCAAGAGTATTTGCTGGCTTAGCAGCTGGGGGATGTTTTAATATCATCCCCATGTACGTAAAAGAAATAAGCCAAGAAGATTTAACCGGAATACTGGGAACTTTCCCAATTCTTATGCACACCACAGGAATATTTCTAATGTATGTAATTGGCATATATTTGGACTATAAGACTGTTATCATTATAGTCACGATATTACCAATAATAACAATTCTTGCGATGATCAAAGCTCCTGAATCTCCTGCTTTCTTGGTGAAACAAGACAAAATTGACGTAAGTTTTATATATACCTACTCTCATTTTACACTTCATTGAATTAAAAAAATATATCTAAATCCATGCATAACTGCTTGTATCTTTTAATTGCGTTGACTTAGAAACCTGATTTTTTCTTTGCTATTCTTCGCCATAAGTGATTATAGTATTTGAAATTATTATTAAAGCTTGAGATAAAAATCTTGACAGATGTACCGATGGAAAATGATCCTACAAGTTCCATTTCATTTTTAACAAACATAAAAATAAATTTTATCGGTTACTTTATAGAAAGCTTTAGAAACAGTGGCATTCTTACGGGGCCTTGACAAGGATGACGTGGTTGTGCGGAAAATAGTTGACAAAATGATTACTGAAAAAATCCGCTTTAAATCTCTACCAAATATTACTTTTATAAATGTATGTAAGTAAAATTTTACATATAAAAAAGAGTACAATATTGAAATACTAACTTATTTAAAAGTATTTTTTAGGAAAACATAAGGTAAGGGTAATCTTTTTGTTCCAAAGACGATTGTAACCCATGTAAATAAGAATATCTTAATTGTTCTTAAATTACATTATTTTCAGTGAAGAACAATTGTTGGCGTCGTGGCTTCATTCTCATAATATTTACTTTTATATTCTACAATCTAAACGGAGCTTTCGTGATCGTAACTTTTGCGTCCAAAATGCTCGCGTCTACTGGTATTCAGTTCGACGTCAGTCCTGAGGTCCAGTCGCTCAGCTTCCCTATTGTGATGATCATCGCATCATTGGGCTTGGCATCTTGCGTTGAGAGGTGTGGGAGGAAGGTGAGAAAAATGTATATTTCAATTTAAAGCAATATTTACTACCTAACCGGTAGTAAGTATATGCTTAATATTATACGTAGATATATTGTAAGTAATCCTTATGCGCTTTTGCATTATTTTGATACAATATTGAAATAAACGTTTTCCTATTCAAATATATTTAAACTTGAACGTACCTCTTAATAAACTCATATAGTGAACTCTTATTAATACCTAAGAAAGAAAATTGTTACAAATACTTTTTAGGAAACCTATAAAAATTTGAGCGTAGTAGGATTTGAACCCGCCTCTCTATGGAAACCAAGCTTTGTCCACGCGCTCTAACCCACTAAGTCATACGTTCTCATGGAACTACGTTGAAATCCTTGTACGCTTATTATAACTGATTTATGTTGTTAGCATCTCTGTAGGGAGATTTTTACGAGCTACCCAAAGATAATTTTAGATTCATCGTTTGGCAATTGAAAATTCTATTTTTTAAATATTTTTAACATTTTTGTGTTTATAGTGTATGTTTTAAGTAACGTATAAAAATATTAAAAAGCGTTTGGATGGTTTCCAAAGCTGCGTGGGTTCAAATCCCGTTACGTTCAAATTGTTATATAGTTTTTTTAACATCTTTTCTCAGTTCTTAATATGTAAAATGTATCTAAAAAGGTAAAAAAAACGTTACAAACTTTTATTTGCATTTCATTTCATACAAAATTAGTATATACACAATGAAGCTTGTAACTTAACTTGTACTTGCCTACATTTAACAGATTTTTTACAATTATTTTTCAGCCACTTCTTATAATCGCATACTCACCTCTTGCTTTTATTGTCATGACAGAAATGTTTAATTTCCAAGTAAGTATTAATTTAGATATTATAAATGTTTGAACAATAAAAGTGAACACTCATCTGCTTGTCCACGCACCTGCTAGACGCTGGCATGTCGCATTGGTTTGACATCCTATCGGATGTTAAACAAGGATGCGCCATGGCAGCTTGGTGTTTCAATTTGTATTTGGATAGCTGTCTCCAAGGACACAACCAGTCGATTTTACAGTTACACTTTGTGCCTCTGCACCATGACTGGCCTCGTTTTATCGTAATTATGTTATTATTTCACTAAAACATTACCTTAAATTGTGAAACGGACAAATTGTCACTTACATTGTACAAACTATAAAAAGCTTATTATTCTGCAACTGAAACTGACCAAGAAATACTGTGAGGTGGTACTTTCAAATGATGTGGGAAAATTTCAGATGATGTAAAAAACATATAAGTGCAATTTTTCAGCAAAAACGAATTACTTTTATTAAATTAGAGGTGATTGCGAAACGATTCTTCTAGGCAACCCTGGTGTAATTTATTCTGCTGTCATGTATCATTCTTAAAAATTTTAATAAAAAAACACATACCCGTAGATACATGTAACAGGATCTCAGCCTATGACTGCCTTCTAATAAAGAAAATTTTCCTTGATGTTCATGGGAATTTTCATTTCATCATCAGACCCTTAGTAGTAAAAAATTAACAAACGCACACAATAAAAATATATTGTTGTCGAATATAAAACCTCCTCCATGTAAAAAACCCAAATTAGTTAAAACTAAAATATAGTATCTAACATGCGAAAAATAGACAGCAAGATAAAAAATTTAAACAATTATTATACCAATATCAAGAAAATCCACAAATCACAACCAGTGTATCAAAATTAGAGCAATTTTCATACATGATCGCACACAAACATTTGCTTAGAGCGGTAACTGATAACAGCTCGAACTAAACCACACAAGCCGTCCCAACTTCTATGGGTACGGGCCGCAGAGCCAAATTCAATTAAACTTGCAAACCAGTCGACTGTGACTTTAGTTAACGGATGAACAGACGGACAATAAATTCTGATAATATATGTATACACATAGGAGGAGGCCGTCGTGTCGTAGTGGGACAACGTTAGATTGTAAGCACGATGGGCGTGGCTTCGTTTTTCTCTCAAGAGAATATGTTATTGTTATTTTTCTGATCCGAGAAGGTATATATGGGTATATATGCGCAGTGGTAAGATTTGCTAATCATCATGTAATGTCAATATTGTCGGTTAAAATTGGACAAAAAGTAGAGAACGGAGTGTCTTAGCATTAAGTTCTTAAACACACCGGAATCAACCTAGGCCAGACGTGGCGCAGCGGCACGAAGTGTGACTGTAAAACCGACTGGTTATGGATTCGATCCCCACTCGGGGAGATAAAATGTTTACTTAAATGTACTTGTATTTCCATTTTTTCGCTCTGGTGTGGAGGCTAATCGCGGCGTTGAGTTCTGCCACACAACACGCAATACCTCCAGAATTCGGCAGAAAGTGGGAGTTATATATTGTTGTAGCTACAAATATTTTCTCAAAACGATTTGAACGGACACTCATCGTGTAATGACATAATTGTGACAACGCAACAATGTAACTAAAATGTGTTGTAATTATACTTTTTTTAAAAGAGCAAGCAATAGTCCGGATATTCGGTAATTTTAATATTAATTTTTTGCTATGCATATCCCCCTAAACAGTATTGAGCATTTAAGTAGAGTCAGCTAATTAACATATTCTATGTATAAATTAAATACTAGATTAAAATAAGTGAGAAAAAATCGTGATAAATATAAATGTGACTGTTGTCACTAACAGTAGAGTTTCGCCACTCAATATACGATGCCGCCAAGATTTGGCAGGAAATGGGGAATAGATGTGTCTTAATGTGAACGGAGTGTGTTAACACTAAGTTCCCTCTATCTACACTGCTATGTTCAGGATGCGGCGTGAACCTAAAAAAAAACGGAACCTAAAGTTCGCCACATTCTTGAGACATTGAGACTGTGCAGTGGCGCTATTAAACGCCTCACTTTGTTTTCAAACGTTATTGATGAACTGGTGCCTAAAATGTGGGGAACGGAGTGTCTTAACACGAGGTTACCTCTGACTTCCCTGCTGTGTGTGGCATACAGCGGGAAGCTGATGGCAAAATATTTATCGGAATAGACGATAGTCATCTAATGTACAAAGATAGATATCAAATGCACTAATGATTGATTTTTCAGTTCATCTAGTGCTCATTGAAGGGAATGTCAAGCTTAAAGAGGAAATGGAAGCCGTCACACCGCATTAAATAAACATCATGATTTATATCTGCATTTGATTTTTATAAGAAATAATTATTATTTGAATAAAAAGCTAAGTTTAGATTATTAGAAAATTATAATAATTATTTGAGGCTGTCGTTGCTCGGTGGCAGAAGGGTGTGACAATAAATGTGACTCTTGTGGGTTCGATTCTCACGTGGGGACATGAAATATGTAAATTTTCCATCCCCTTGCTCTGGTTACGAAAGCAAGCAAAGCACAGACCAAGCGCGGTGCTATGTTCTGCCACTCAATAGTAATAACACAAGCAATGTCTCCAGAATTCGGCTTCGGGTTCCTAGGCTCCCTAGACCTAATTTATATAGTAGTATATATATAGTTTTTTTATTTATTATTTACGTTTTAATCCAGAACCATCGCGTTTGTACGCGCAACCACTACTGCCTCTTTTATTTTAAAAACATAAATAATATTTATTTATTGTAGTTATAAATTCAAATGTATTTTATCTTCATAATATTTGTAAGACAAGGGATGCTAAATGTCTTGACGATAAATGGGAAATTCATCCCCGTAATGTTATTACAATACAGTTACCTGTCTGTCTGTCTTTGTCGGTAACTCAATTTTTGAACTCATTTATTTGACTTACCTCCTAAACTATCAACCAGTTGATTTTATTGGTATAATAATAATACAACTTTGTTTTACATATATTTTAGCGGTACTATTTGTTATTTAAAACAAATTGTAATAAGTTACTGCGTGGAATTCGAACTTACACTTGTTTTGTTTACGTTCATGTACATTCAATTGAACAATATTTATAGAAATTTCATTTTAAAAGTCATAATTATTTTTAACTTTGCGTGTTAGGCAGAAAACAGAAAACATCCATTATCGAAGAACTCAACGCCGCGCTTTGTCTTCCTTACCAGAGCGAGAAATAAAAATAAATAGTTCCCCCCCAAATAGGAGCCTAAAGATTCACAACCGTTGCGCTTTGCACAGGTGCTGCGCTACAAAGGGTTCTCTTCACAAAACACAAAATGGCTATAAAATAATTATTTAAATACAACTTTGAGTTTTTTCAACAACGTTCACTCAAATATACTGAGTATACATAAACTGAGTATGAGAGAGAGACAGAGAGAGAGAGAGGGAGAGAAGAATCTATGGAATTAATGTCTATTGAATGTCATGTAGGATAGCTGTTAGTTTGTGTTTATGTAGTAAGGAAATTATATATTTAAATAAAAAAAAAACTCAAAATTTAATTTAATTTTGAGTTTGAATATAGAGTAAATTGCTCTATACTCAGAATGTACACCATGTTCATAATATTGGGTAGCTCAATTGCAAATTCAAGTTTAAAGTCGTATAAATATTATTTACGGCTCTAAGTAGATTCCTATAAACGAATATAACGTGATGAGTAGAAAAAAATTTACATCAAGATACACCGTTGTAATCTTCTTTAAATATATATATATATATATATATATATATATATATATATATATATATATATATATATATATATATATATATATATATTTCAATACGGCACGCTGGTGAAAGAAAATATTTATTCTTATCATTGCGAAGATACAAAATGAAATATTAAAAACGCATCTAACTGTAAACGGGACGGTTATGGATTCGATTTTTGCTCGGGGGAATGAGTAATTTTCATTGTCGTACCATACGGTAACAAGACAAAGCAAGACGTCCCACCAGTCGACACATGATGTATTAGATATTGGGCGGTGTATGAGGAATGGAATGTCTTAACATACGGTTCCCGCTCTAAGAGCGGGGTAGGTAGATAGGACACGCAGTATCCCGCTAAAAAACATGTTTTCTTTTGTCATTGCTCTCATAAAACAACGTTATCAAAGATTTAATGCGGGTTATTGAATTAAACTTTTGCTTTACATTGCTTTGTTAAAGAGAGAGTTCCATTCAACCTAAATACTTAAGTAATTTGATGTCCTTACAATATTTAATCGATATGAATTCCTTAATTTTTTTATGTAAAATTTTTAATGTGCTTTAAACGGTTCTTTGCAATAAAACTAAATGTTACAAATTATAATTATAAAAGGTTTATTTTTCAAATTATGATCAAGTTACGACACCTGTATAAAACCCTGTTTACGTCGCGACAGGGAAATGAGCGGTTAATGCTAAAACGGAACGAACTCCTATTTACTCCTTTTCTACCTGACCGTATTGGTGGAAATACTAGTATCTAATAGTTAAACGTAGTCCTTAATGGGTCCGCACCACTTAAGATGGAAACCGTTCTTACTGCGTTCCTGTCGAGGTGCATGCGTGCCGTTTGTTTTTAAGTCGCAAATGCATAATAGGATTCCCACTCGGATGAAGGGGATATTTAATATTTTCGTTTCTTCTCTCTGTTAGCAAAGGAAACCGCTGCGTTGAGTTCTAGCATTCAAAACGCCTCAAGAAGGTCCCAGGTTCATTCTCCCTAACCTGCCAATAAAAAATTCACAACGAATAAGTACTGTTACAATCGAACTCTTCACACATTGTATGTATGTAACATACAAATACACAACTAAAATCTAATATATCGCGAAAACGCATAGAAAACTAACAGTTGTAAGTCTCATTAACCCAGAAAGCACTAGTGAAAGACGGTGGAAACTGCTATAGTATAATAGTTAGTATCGAGAACTGCTCGGGTCCAGTCGAAACCGCGCCGCCGTGGTGAACGCCCGCCATCCGTTGTACGGTAACCCACTCTGTCCACTTTGTTACTTTATGAAGTGAAGTGCTTTTGTTTTTCGGATAGTTGAGTAAGTAGTCTTTTTTTTCTTTTTGGTCTTTTTTTGGGGGGGGAAAAAAAGTTTTTTTTTGTTTTTGGAAAAAGAGCTTTTTTAAGCTCTTTGCCGGATGTGAAAGTTTTTATGTTTTTCGATTGTTTAGATAATCTGTGTATCTTAGATAAGATCGACTTTTTTTATTAAATCTATATTAAATTAAATTAGCTTCACGTTGTATTCCGCACACAGCAGGGTAGGCAGAGAGAACCTAGTGTTAAGACACTCCGTTCCCCACTTTCCGCCGAGTTCTGGAGGCATTACGTGTAGAGTGACGGAACTCAGCGCTTTACGCTTTGACTCCAGAGCGAAGAAATGAAAATATAAACAAATAATATATCATTTCTTCGAGTGGGTATCGAACCCACAACCAGTCGATTTTACAGTCACACTTTCTCTTCTATTCTACTGGCATATCTTTTTTTTTGAAATAAATTATTTATATATATTACTACAAAAGTAAAATTTTTAATGTAGTTATATAAATATTAAAACATTTTAACTAATGATTATAATTTTATACAGTAGGACAAAAAAGACATAAATAAAATAAACCTAAATACTAAATGCATTTTTTTTTATTTTAGGCTATAACATTAACAGAATGCATAAAATAAGTAAAATGTACAGTTTTTATTGTTTTGTACTCTAGTCTTGAAAATCATTAATCAAAACAACACGTAAGTTAAATTAAAAATACGCCCGCTTACAGTGTAAACTTGCTAAATTATTTATTTCTTTTTCATTCTCTACATTTTTATATGATACAAAAAATATAAAATTTACTTTTATTTTATTTGAGGCCAGTCGTGGCGCAGTGGTACAAAGTGTGACTGTAAACCGACTGGTTGTGGGTTCGATCCCCACTCGAGGATATGAAATATTTACTTAAATTTATATTTCCATTTCTTCGCTCTGGTGTCGAGGCAAAGCGCGGCGTTGAGTTCTGCCACTCCACACACAATGCCTCCAAAATTCGGCAGAAAGTGGGGAATGGAGTGTCTTAACACTAGGTTCCCTCTGCCTACCCTGCTGTGTGCGGGATATAGCGTGAAGCTAATTTAATTTCATTTATTTTAATGTAGTAAAATATAAGAAAAAATTTTCGAAATTGTAAAAACTATCTAATATTATTATAAAACTCCTGATATTATTCTATGAAATGTATAGTTTTTCAAAGACGTTTTTTGTCTATGATAATTGTAGCAGGTACAGACGACGATAATATAAAATTAGTTTAAAATCAAATCAGATTAAGATATTTTCAAGTAACCAAAATTAGTTCAAAATTAATAATTTTATTAAAATATAAGGTAATATTTTATAGTGGGGAACAGAAGTGTCCTAATGGCAACGGAGTGTCTTAAGACTAGGCCGGTTACCTCTGCGTACTCTGCGGGATACAGCGTGAAGTTAAAGCTAAAAGAAACGTTTAATATAAAAAAAAAAATATATATATTAAACGTTTCTTTTAGCTTATTTTACAAAGTTTATCTTTTAAAATAAGTAGAACTGTTGATAAAACGGCAACCGACCGTGCATGCTGGCCGATCTTAAGAATTGATTACCGTGGTAATAAAAAAACCAGCTAATTTATATCCTAGGCCGTCTGCCGCCTGAGTTTTTTTCTGTTGTGGTCAAAGACATTACGGAGTACGTGACCATTTTGTATGGTATTAAAAATGCATCGAATGTTACTTGTAAATGAGATATGATATTGAAGATTTTACGTGTTTGGAGATAAGGAATGGTGGAGGAAGGAATTTTTTACTTCACGCTGTATCCCGCGTAAGCACGGTGGACAGAGGGGATTGCTTTTAAAACACTCCGTTTCCCTTTTTTCTATTTATGAGATATTGCGTGTCTGCTTGCAGAACTTAATGTGCATTGCGGAATTGAAATAATAAAAGCCCCTGTGTGGTAATCGAACCCGCAATAATAACGTTTACAGCGAGTAACTGTCCCGTGGCGGCACGATAGTCTTGTCATATCTATTAAAAAGTAGCAATTATTACAATTTACTTTTATTAAATATATATATCTTCGATTATTTTTAAAATGCTTCTATAAACAAAATTATAATAATAAAAAATATATATTTTAATGACAATTTTTCAAATAATCTACTTGTATAGAACTAAGAATGCTAATTAAGACGCGCTTACTGCGGTACACATATATGTGGGTAATGTCTGTTATTGAGGTTATTCGTCGAAAGCGTTTCTAATATTCTTAATCGTTTCTTCTTTTTACAATGTGTTTTAGTACAGTTTAACATCGTCATGCGTCCTGCAGTGTAAGTAGAGGGAACCTAGTGTTGAGATACTACGTTTCCCACTTACTAGGGCCAGATAATGCAAATAATTAATTCTTTCGAGTGGAAACCGAATCCCGAACCGTTCCGCTTACAGTCGGACACTGTCGCTACGCTACGACGACCTCTGTGTTTTAAAACTTATTTTTTTAAATATGCTAACTGATTATAAGGTCCACATAATCAAAATTGGTGGTACAGGAAACAAAATATTTACTTACATTTATATTTTAATTTCTTCGCTCTGCGCGGCTGAATTTCACCTCACGCAATGCCTCCAGAATTCGGCGAAAAGTGGGGACCGGGATGTTTTACAGGAGACACTATGTTCCCTCTGCCTATCCTGTTTCCGTGATACACCGTGAAACTGTAGACCCTACAGGTTGCTCTTTATTTTACCAAAGCGGAGCGAGAATACACTCATCCAATCCGGGCAATTCGTTTAAAGACGTTTAAAGACTCTATCGGGAAATTCGTTTAAAGACTTTAGCTTGTATTTTTTTTGTATTGTTCACGTTCGAAAAGATAATGAACAAAAAGTCAACTATTGTTAAATTTTATAATCAATTCATTTTGAAAACATCGTTTTTGAAAAATGTCAAAAATGTAATATCTCTAAAAGGGTTAAGACGATAATGAACTTTGTTTGAAACTTTTAATTTCTTTTGTGAATTGATTTAAAGCTTTTTACCCCTAGATCCCAGCGCCGCCAGACCTACGTCATTTTAGCAAAGCTGGAATTTTTAGCATTATTAGTCCAATACGTAGTGAGCACGGTATGGGTACTCACTAACTTGAAAGTGGGGACGTTTCAGAGGTAGCTCAAACTAAAGGTACCTAAAAACCATGCCTACCTACGTCAAAGTAGCAAGGCTCGTATTTACGTATGTTATTAAGAATATTGTAAAAAATATGTATTCAATATTGCCAGACCATTTACTGGGGCCGTTACTCCCGCCAGACGCCCTAAAGGTTGTTTAAAATTGAGGCAAACTACGTCATACTAGCAAGCCTAAATTTTACATATATTATTTAAGGCACTATTTCGAGACCCATTCTAAGCAGCCAGACCTATCCGTGGGGCCAATCGTCCTCCCAGACGCGATAAATCTCCCGTGGGAGTGAGGACAAAATACTCCTTGGGTGTGTAGCGCGTTTTCTATATAGTCTGTGATGGTGCTGTCAAAGTTGTCAAGACGAATTAAAATATTAGTTTTAATTATAAATAAATATAAGGAAAGAAACTGGAGGAATGGAAAATATATTACAGTGTGTTTTTTGTTATAAATCGGATAGAAAATTAATATTATTTAATAAAGATACGTTAAAAAATTGTAAAAAAAATTTAATATATAGAAAGGAACATAATTTAAAATTTAAACATGTTGATTTATCTACTGAATTATATGAGTGTGGTTATCATAGAGAGTGCTAATCGTTTAAGGATTAATGAAAAAATATAAGTCAAAACCAGCCATAAGCCATAACTATTCGGTTCTTACTCGAGGATAATAAATATTTAAGATTTTCTTTCGCTAGCTCTGGTAACAAGGCAAAGCGCGGCGTTGAGTTGCACCACTCAAAACGCATTTCGAGTGAATTAACAATAAGTTATTTAACCATTTTAGTAGCTGGGTACCTGGGAACCCAGTTATACTCAGGGTACAGCGGGAAGCTACAAAAAACTGAACGGAAGAAAAACTATTAACAACAGCTTGTTACAAATATTCTCTAATATCTTGACCTCATTCGGTTTGCCCTTAATGACTGTATTAGAAAAAATACGTATGTGCTTACCGACATGAGTTATGGCGCTATATTAACTAACGAACGCCTCTAATCATCTGTAATAAGAATCTCTTATGAAAAATGGCAGCTTTAAGAGTGATATAGAAATTTATTATTTCTATTATATGGATTATTAAATATTTCTTAGTGGTTAGTATATTATTTTGAAGGTTATAGGTTTGAATCAGAATGGGTACTAATATTTATATGTTTAAAACTCTTTTCGAGGCCAGTCGTGGTACTGGTATTCCTATTCGGGGGAATGAAATAACGAGGTAAAGTGCGGCGTTGAATTCCGCTTCTCAATGCGCAATAGTTTAATAAGTCGGTGGAAAGTTCGTCAATGGAGAACGGAGCGTCTTAGAGGTTCCCTCTGGTTACTCTATTATGAGTAGGTTACAGCATAAAGCTAAAATAAACCTCTCGTTACTGTCTGATTGGCAGACAACGTACGGAACGGGATTACGCGACGTAGAACACGGAATTTGGCAATTAGGTTCTTGGGGTTCATGAAAATCCTGTGAAAGGGCAAAACAAATATATTTTACGTTTTATATTTGACCTGAAACTGCCACTAGTTTAACATATGTAAAACGCTTAAAAGTATAATATAATTAAAAAAAACATTGTAAGCAACTTAAAAAAACGTATCAATGATAATTTAATTTTCATAGTATCATAAAAGTTATTTGCGTAGTTAACATTTTTAACATAATGGTAAAGGATTTATTCTATAGGGGCGCAGGTTCAATTCCACTTACACAGAATATTTTTTTTTTATATAAAAAATTTTTAAAAAAAATAATAAAATAATTAATTTTTTGTCATCACGATATAAGTAACACAATACATTAAAGCACGATCAAACCACATCGAAGGTCAGGTGCGTTGCTCTTTAAGACTGGTAAGCTGACAGTTCCAAACAAAAAAAGTAAAACAAGACAAAGGAAAAGGTGTAAATTTTGTTTAAGTACGAGAATGAAATAGACATAAGATTAATACAAATTTTGTGTAATGCTTAGTTTTTAACTGTACCTTCAAATCCTAATAAAACTACGCCTATTAAATAGATTATTCATTAATTTATACACTGCAGCGTAATAGTTGTGGGTTTGACTCCTATTTGGAGCAATAAATCAGTTCTATTAAATAATTTTGGTAATTTAAGCGGAAAGTGGAGAACAACATTCCCATTTTTAGTTGCGGCGGGTGAAGAGTTCTGTCACTAACCACGCAATGTTTCTAAAATGGGTAAAAAGTTGACAATAGACGAACGAGGTTGTCGTTGAGCAGAGGCACAAGGGCGCGACTGTAAACGGGACGATTGTGATTTCGATTCCCACTTGGGGGAATGAAATATTTAATATATTTACTTTCTTTGCTTCGCTCTGCGGCGTTGAATATCGGCACTGAACACGGATTACTGATCATAATTATAAATCTCTTACAATCGATAAAATTCTGCCAATATGAGTGAGAATCGAATCCGCGACCTCTATAAAAGAAAGCTTAAGCGTACAATAACATATATTACGGCAAATACAATATGATGTTGATAATTGCTTTGATCTAAAACTGTCAGATAGTTAACAAGTAGTACAAAAAGTCAGTTTAAGTAAGATACTATATAAAGTACATTAGTTAAATGGAAAAGTAGGGCAAAGTTGTTAGCATTAAAATTTATTTTAGTAAATAATAAATATGTAGGTATATTTTTTATTAAGTTAGTTTTTTCTCCAGTTGGGAATTGAACCCTAGACAATAGTCAACGTGTTTTTGAGTATATAATAAGGATATTGTAATACAATATTTTTCACGTCCGACCGTAAATGCGACAGATTGTGGGTTCAATTCAAATTCGAAGAAATGAAATATTTAATATTTTAATTTCTTCGATCTGTTGTCGAGGCAAAGCGCAGCATTAAGTTCCGCAATTCAACACGGACTTCCTCTAGAAATCGGCAGAAAGTGGCGCGCGGAATGTCTGAACACTAAGCTCCCTCTTTCTGCTCTGCTACATACGGGATACAGCGGGAAACTAAAAAAAAAAGTCGGAACAATTCACTCTAAATTAAGCAATTACAACGTAACAAACATACTTACCGAACCAGTAAGAGTATTTTTAAATCGTTTTAAAAAAATCTAGGCATGTTCTAAGCCGGTTTAACAACCATTTAGAACTTGTTATGTAAATAAACATGACGCGTGTGTTTAGTAAAAATTAGCAAAACGACAAAATTATTATTGACACGCTATTTTAAATATATTTTCATTCATCTTTCTTTGCCTAGATACTGTTGAGGTATAGTAGTCAAGAGATTTTTGTGATGGTAGTAGCGAGTTTATGTTTTTAAATAAAAAAATTAAGTTTCAAAAAATATTTCGGATAAAATGAGATATATTTATACCGAAATTGTGTTTTTATTTAAAGAAAAATGGCCTGAATGTTTTAATAGATATTTTATATAATATTTTGTATAATAAATTTCTTTATATATATAGATTATAATAATTTTCCACTTTCTATGGCAATGTGATGACTAATCACATAAGTTATACTTAAATAGTATTTTTATAGATGCACACTGTATTCTGCAAACAGCAGGTTAAGCAAAGGGAAACTGGGAACCTAGTGATACACTCCAATCAAGCATTACCAAAATTTTAAGACAATTAAAAAAAAAGAACATTTTTCCCGTGGCACCACATTCTTCTTTAATACATTCCGACAACGACATCAAAAAAAAGAGTAAAGAAAAATATTTTTAAGATAATGTGTCAAAAATTAACGTAGCTGGATTAAAGCCAAGGTACTTGAACAGTCCCAAAAAGGTACAGGTTCAAAAAAATATTTTTTTCTTAATTGTGGAATTACGTTCGAAAAATATCAAAAAAAGGTATAAAATGTACAAATGAACATATTTATCCAACGCCAACGTACAAAAGATATTTCACGTCGATGCATCTCATCAAAATGCTAATGCCTACGACTTAAGCTTTACTCACTAACGGTGTTTTTTATATGCGTTAACTAACATCGGTGCATAGAACCTAATATTGAACGGTATATTTCATGTATTCATCTATATTTTGTAGCCACTTAGTAACATTGTAAACACAATTTTGTCGTATTTTTTTTCTCACACATTTCACATGTTAGGTCGTCGTGGTTTTCGTAGAATCACTTTGTATCACGTATATAGTTGGGTAGGCATAGGGAACCCAGTTACGAACTCAATGTTAAAACAATTAAATTTCATATTTTCCATATTATTTTATAGAAACATTGCGTATTTGTTGGCGGAACACAACGCCGTACTTCGTGTAGGCAATGAAAATACCTCGAGTAGAATCCACAACATACGCATTTACAATCAGACGTTCATCGGTCGGCTGATCGGACGGTCTCAAAGACATTATTAAAAATATAATTTATAATTACTTACTCTTTTACTTCCCAATCTTATCGAACATCTTGGGTACGGAACCCAAAAAAAATAATTAACACCCACGAAGTATTACGGCGACATACCAAAATTGGAATAATAAGACCATTCTGTGGTCATTGGCCGCTGCATATATCTTGTTTAAATCAAGTTTACGCAATTTATATATAAAGGAATAATATAAAGTAATATTTTCTTACATTGTCATGGTATTCGATTCTTGCGTGATGTATTTTTTTTAATAATTAATGGAATCTTTGCATTACAATATGAGTTGTAAAGCAAATCCTTCCAGAAGCAATCCAATTATTTTCTTGTAACTCTTCAGATAACATATTGCGACAATCGTCTACGATTGTATACGGAACAGGTTGTGGATTCGAATCCCACTCACTCCCTCTGATGAAAGCAAAAGGCAAAGTCGAGTATTGAATTCCGCCACTCAACACGCGATGCTTCAAAAATTCGGTGGATAATTTAATCTAGGTTCCGAGATTTCCTCTGCCTCCCCTGCCATGTGCGGGAAACAGTGTGAAACAAAAAAACATACATAATTTAAATTTATTTCCTGTTGTTCATAAGGATAAAGGCAAGCTATTTATTAATAAAAACAAAAATACAACATTTAAACGTTAAATTTTTTATTCTCATCCAGTTAACATTAGAAACAACAACTAATATTACAAGATACTAGGAATTTTAAACAGTTAAAACTTTATCACTGTAGTCTAGACATGAACACATTTACACTCGTATCACTGCCTACTTATACCAGTTTTTTTTTGTAAAAATACAAACCCGTATACCTCATAATGTATAATGATCTATCCTTATTATGATCTATAAAAAAGGAAATCTTTCCTTGCCATATATGGTGTTCAGATGAACTGACTAATCGACTGGTCGGTAGAAATCTGTAGAAAGACATGTGTCTAAAAAAAATCTGACTCTTGTTTGATTGTTTTTTTTTCTGCTATACCATAATATCCTTACAAATTGTGTTAATTTCACCAGCATTAATTATTTTGATAAAATTACAAGATTTTTTAGTATAACATTTCTTTGATTTCTTAAATGTCTTCCAAAATATCGTATATTCCTTATATTAAAATTGAATGTTATATCTGATACTGATACGTATATAAATTAGTTTTTATAAATAATAATCAGGATCTCCACCGAAAATATAGCGTAACTAGAAAGTTTGAGGCCAGTCGTGGCGCAGTGGTACAAAGTGTGACTGTAAAACCGACTGGTTGTGGGTTCGATCCCCACTCGAGGAGATGAAATATTTACTTAAATGTATATTTTCATTTCTTCGCTCTGGTGTCGAGGCAAAGCGCGGCGTTGAGTTCTGCCACTCAACACGCAATGCCTCCAAAATTCGGCAGAAAGTGGGGAACAAAGTGTCTTAACACTAGGTTCCCTCTGTCTACCCTGCTGTGTGCGGGATATAGCGTGAAGCTAATTTAATTTAATTTAATTTTTTTAACTAGAAAGTTTTACGTTTTGCTTCGTAATAATGAAAAGTCTTTAATCTTTTATACTCTTTTGTATCTTGTTCCTGTTGGAGTTTTAAGAAACCCATTCTTATTACAGTCTTACTCTCTCCAGAAAGAGATCCGCATGCCGAATTTCAACGATATGCTATTTTATGCCAGATTTTTAAAAGCTTTTATTTGACTTGCCGAGTTAGTATGTGTGTTAGTGTATGTGAAATTAAGCAAGCTCAGTTTGGCACACTTACCAGTGTCCGATTGAAATGAAATTTGAATTTCTTTTCTTTCTTCTTGTTCTGATGACAATGAAATTATATATAATCAATGTTGTTGTTAATACAAAATGGCCGCCGTAACAAAATGGCGGATTACAATTTTTGCACAATCCTAGGTGGATTGTCAAATGAAAATTATTAAGAGCTTGTTTTTAGAAATATTTTCTTAATCAATCTTTTATTTTATTATAAATAAGATCCTGCGTGATTCAGTAGCACAACTGTGGCTTAAACGCGACCGTTGTGGATTCGATTCTCACTCGAGAGAATGAATTATTATTTTGAATAAATATTTTCATTTCTTCGCTCTAGTACCAAGGAAAGGCGCGACATTGACTTCCGCCACTTCAACTTCAACAGCCAAGTCAACATAATACAATCAAACAATATTAATATTTACAGTTTTTATCAGTTACGCTCTGTATCTCGCACACAGCAGGGTGGGCAGAGGGAACCTAGTGTTAAGACACTCCGTTCTCCACTTTCTGCCGAATTCTGGAGGCGTTGCGTGCTCGACACCAGACCGAAAAAATGGAAAAATAAATTTAAGTAAATATTTCATCTCCTCGAGAGGGGACCGAACCCACAACCAGTCGGTTTTACAGTCACACTTTGTACCGCTGCGCCACGACTGGCCTCGTACTGGACTTATTTACAGTTACTATATTAAAAGTCATTATTATCTAATGAAGTTAGCTTTAAGCATACTTTTAAATGATCTTACAAAACTTCGATGACAAGTATAACAGGACGTCAGTATCTCCTGCGTAGTTCGTGATCATCATTAATCAGTTTCGGTTGCGAATACTGATTCAATTTAAATTTTACTTTCGACGCCCGCTGTGTAACGGTAACTGCTTTTTTGGTCGAGCCTTTTTTTTTCTATCAAATGTTCTTTAATTTTATTTATTTGTATTGTATCGGCACATTTATATTGGGATTTTTTTTTATTTTTTTCACGCTGTATCCCGCATATGGCAGGGTATGCCTAGCGTTAAGATACTCCGCTCTCTACGCTCTGTTCCATTCACGTAATACTGCGTTTCGAGTAACGTAACTCAACGCTGCAATTGATCACTAGAGCGAGCAAATTAAAATAATTAATTCCTTAGTCGAGATTGAACCGTAAGAATTTGAATCGCTGCAACAGGATGGCCACCTTTTTTATATAAAACAAGGTGGCCATAGTATATACATAGATATAGGTGGTGTCATTCTTTTTTTTAATAATTTTCTTTATAAGCCCTTATTTATTGATGGTAGAGCTTTTGATTATGTTGTTAGATAAAATTGGGAAAGCAAATGATTATAAATCCACAATTTAAAAAATGGAATGTAAACATGAACGTATAATATAAATGATAAAATAATTGTAATTGTGTTCGATTTCTTCAGGTTAGGGGTTTTTTTTTGCTCTAGTAAAGAGGCAAAATAACGTATTAAAAATAAAAGTAAAAATATTATATGTAATATCATCAAAGTTGAAAAGGTGTTTATCCATAATTGAGTAAAATAAATAATGTTGTGTTCATTAAATCTTTATTTGAGTTACATTTCTCAACTTTTATGCGTCATAGTAAGAAGATATTTTAATATTTTTTTGTGTAACTCAAAGTAAAACAAAAACTGCAATCGATTAAAATTAAATGTTTCATACATGATATGAAGTATATTTATCATCGAGCATATAAATAAATGAAGTGAAACGGATCCAACTTTAATAGTAATTTAATAGTAATAGTAGTTTTAATAGTAGAAAATTTAATAGTAAAAACAAGAAAGCCAAGAACTACCTGCTACGGAATTAAAAATATTATGTTTGAGGGTGTTCAACTATTTAATAACTTGCCAAATAGTATTAAGACGTGTACAACAGTAAAAGAATTTAAGAAAAATCTCAAATCATATGTATACTCGTTGCTGAATTAATACTTATTTATTTATTAAAGTTCCTATTAAAAATACCTATTAAATTGTTTGTTACACGCTACCACTGGAAATTTGTTTATTTAAGATAACTTTAAGTAGTTATATATTAGTATGTAAGCTCAATATAAGCGAACATTGTTCTTTTTGAGTAAATAAAGTTTTCTATAACCTTAATTCTACCCGCGCCTCATAGAAAACAACCACCTTGCCTTTGCCGACCTGGTTAGTTTCCAGAAGGGGCGTGGGTTTGAGTCCCGCTACGTTAAAATTTTTATACGTTTTTTAAAATAAGTATTTATCTTTCCTAAGCGTGGATTAACACCTTAGAAATGTTAAAAGATAGAAACGAAGCTAGTTATAAAGCAACTTATCAAAACACGGTTTTTTTTAGCTCGCAGATGGCAGGATAGGAAGAACGAATCTAGTGTTAAGAGTATATTTTCCTTATTAAGACTACTTTCCGCCGAATTCTGGAGACATTGCGTAGTGAGTGGTGGAACTCAACGCCGCGCTTTGCCAGAGGGAGGAGATTAAAATATTACATATTTAATTTAATCTAGTGGGCAACGAACCCAGAAACGATCGCGTACACACTTGTGCTACTGCGCCATGACTGAGCGCTAAAAATCCAAAAGTATTAAAAGAACAAGTTCCAAAGGAAATAATTATATCATCACACATAAACAAGCAAATGAATTAATATTAAGAACAAAATATATATAAAACTTAAAATTTCGTGAGAATTTTAATTTGATTTAATAGAAAATTTAAATAACAGTTCATCTAATTTAGTATTTATAAGAAAATAAAGATGAAATGTACCGTAAAATTGGATAACAAGTTACTGCTATTTTGATTTGCGATAATGGAATTTGTTTTAACATTTGGTTTCGGTTAATTATTTTGATAAATAAGTGATTAAAGAGGCTGTGAGTTCGATTTCGACTTGAGTAAATGAATTGTTTTCATTTCTTTTCTCTGGTAAGAAACAAAGCGCGGCGTTGAGTTTTGCCACTACTACGGGATAAAGCGTGAAGTTGAATCTACTATATACTTAGTAAACCAGCCATCAACAACGCCTAACGTTTTTAGTTACTTCTCTTATGTTTGTTAAAAAAGCGAAATAATATACGAAATTTGAAAAGTTATTCTTAAAAAGAATTAAGCTATTTTTTTAGATTCACGTTCTACTCCGAACATATGTGTAGGTATAGACAGAGGTAAATTAGGTGACACTATCACACAACGTTCCCATTAAGACACTTCCGTTTCCCATTCTCCACCAGGCAGCTGCCAAATTATTTAGCTTTACAGAGCAAAAGCGGAGAGACGTTACCCGTAACTCCCCCACCAGTCCCGCATACCACAGCACACAGCAAATAAAAGCACAATAACCTATTGATTACTCATTCACACCAATTGGCCGAGTAAATATATAAATTATTTCTTAACAAGAACCAATCAGTGCGTTGACCTCCTTATACCTTTTTTAAGGTCGTTCCATCTGTTAGTGGCGACTAGGTTAAACTTAACTGAAGTTAAGAAATTTTGATTTTCACTTCTTATGTTTTTTTTATTTGTTGGAGATGAAATGTTTTTTGCGTGTTAATTTGATGGTTGGTTAGTGAATGTGTTGGAGAAATGTATGTTAGAAGTATAAAGCTGCTGTGTTCACGGTGTATCACGCTTCGCGTAGTGTCGTGACACTAGGTTCTCGGATTCCTTCTGCGTACCGTGTTACGTGCAGGATAAAGCGTGAAGTTAAAAATAAATCTTGTTTTAACAACTTACTTTATGAACTGCGTTTCCACCTTTCAAACCGGAAATGACGTGTTGGACGTGTTGGTTTAGTAAGCACAATGGCAGGAAGACAGAGTGGACCTAGTGTTAAGACACTCCGTTTCCCATGCACGATCGAGTTTATGAAACATTTCTTGTTAACTGGCGAAAGGCAACGCTGCTTCAATCCTTACTATAAAGCTAGCACCGCTTGTTTCCTTACTGGGTGAAATTATTTTCATATCTTTGACTGGAAATTGAATCTGTAACCGTTGCGCTTACAGTCAAAAATGGCGCCACTGAGCCTCGATGGTTTCAATTACTGTATTTTCATACATATTATATGGAATAAGCATTTAAGTCTTTCCAAAGTTGTTAATAGCAAATATAACGGAAGCTATAAATTATTGAGAACTTGCTTTGAAAAATAAAAAAAAAATCGAATGATATATTAGTACTTATAGTATAGACAAAATTAAAGAATATCGATAAATACGTATATGTTTTATATTTTAAAAAAAGTTTAATAGTTGTGGTACGACTATGTGTCAAGATACTCTGTTCCTTAGCTCTTCGTCCGAATTTAAAAATTTTGTAAAATAGGGAACGACAATCTTAATAGGAACGAAGTGTCTTTAGATAAGGTTCCCAGGTTCCATTTGCCTATCATGCCATGTGGAATGAAAAAATGAGGGAAGCTAAAAAAATATTATTTTAATAGAGTAACTACTATGATTAGTTGCGTTTCTACCTTCAAAACTGGAAGTGATCTGTTCGAGCCAGTTCGCTTCATTTATTGCTCGTTAAATCTACATCATGTATATTTTATATGAAACGTTTAATTTAATCGATTGCATTTTTTGTTTTACTTTGAGTTACACCGAAATTTATTAAGATTTCTTTTTACTATACCACCAAAAAATTGAGTTATATAATTCTAATTAAGAATTTACATTAAAAAATGATATAAAAGCAAATGTATGTGTTTTTAATTATAAATATATATACTTTCCATTTTCGACATTGGGAGACGAGTGACGCAACTGTTAGCCGTGCTTAGCTCAGTATAGGCTAGACCTAGGGACTGAAGATATTAAATATTTAATTGTTCGATAATAATCCGATTGGGAATCGACCCCATAACTATCGGGCTTAAAGTCACACGCTTATATCCACGGCGGTCTCTTATAAAATAAGGTTATATTTTCATCTATGACATACAAACGCTATTATTCAATAAAAATATTTTATTTCACAAAAAATGCATTCACAACTAAAGGGGTCAATAGCCAAAACAATCTATCAGTAATATTCACTGCGTTCCGTTCCACTGCACCGCACTGTCCACTAACTGCAGATAAAATAAAAATAAAAAAACCTTTTGTCATCAACTCATAATTTATGTATAACAGAGTAAAAAAAAATCAACCACAAAATAACAGTTTTTTAAACAAAAAAGGTTAAATAATTGTTTATTTATTACTCGGTTGAAAGTTTTTGTTTTATTTGCGTGTTTTAATTTTAAAGTTTTTTGTTTATGTATATATGTAAAATGTAAATGCGACGCGTATAGGATCGATTCATACTCGGGCCAATGAACTATTTTCATTTACTCCCTCTGGTGACAAAGCGCGGTGTTAAGTTCCGTCTCTCAACAATGCAATATCTCAAAAATTGTCCGACATGAAGAATGCTGTGTCTTAACACTAGGTTTCTTCTACTTACCCTGCTATAAGTAGGATGTTGATGAATTTAGTATGAAGCTAAAAAAAGAGATAAATATTGTTATCTGATAAACGCCGTCGTGGCGCAATGGAACAGCGTGTAATTTAAGCGTGATGATTGTGGGTTCGATCCTATCTCGGGGCAATATCGATGCGTCTCAACAGTAGGGGTTAATCCCCGATCTGCTGTAGTATAACTAAAAGTAGAAATGTTTCGATGAACAGTAAATAATAATTACGATATAAAATAATGCCCTCAGGATGTAAATGTATTGATTGCGTGTGTATGTATTTATATGCTTTTTATTATGCACTGTGTACAACGACTAAGATCGCGGGTTCATTTTTATTATGCATATATATTAGGTACTGACTAGAGGACCTGTTGACACGTAGCACTGTTTTTTTTTTACACCGCGTGGTAGGAGGAGGAAACTTATTGTTGAGACACTCCGTTACCCACATTCCGCCGAGTTCTGGAGGCAGTGCGTGTTGATTAACGGAACTCAACGCCGCGCTTTGCCTCGCTAATAGTACTATTATAATATATAATTTATATATGTCACTTTATAAATACAAAAATGTGTATATGTATATTGTTAAATGTATGATAGTCAGTTTAATATTTATTTTATTTATTTTATTTATCTTTTATGTACGATTTTTAAAAGAATCTCAGGAACTATTGGACATTGTTCTTGAGATTAGCGTGTTCTTCCAAACAAACACTTTAGCTTTGTGATGTTGGTATTGACTATTTACGAGCGTAAGCAGATCGATCTTAATATATAATACGTACATATTGTATAGCATTTCAATGAATTATGAATTACATATTAGCAAGTTCGATGTGCGCTCATGAATATTTAGCGTTTTAAGATTTATTGTTGTTACATTTAGTTGGGAATAAACTATTATAGAGAGGGTCGTGAGTTTGATTATTCCATTTAAAGAAGTCTTAGATAGTACGATCTCTTATAGGTTAGTTACGACGAGACCGCGATAGCTTCCAGACGATAGTTGTATATGCGAATCAAAAATGCAATATTTTTTTTTATTATTTAATATTTTCATCTCCTCGATCTTGTAACAAGGCAAACAGCGGCGTTAAGATCCATCTTTCAACTAGCAATGCCACTAGAATTCAGCGAAAAGTGAGGGGCCGAAATTGCCTTAATGGGAACGAATTGTCTTATCACTAGTTTCTCAGGTTCCCTCTACAGCGTGAAGCTAAAAAAATATTTTTATAGTACATAATTATTCCGTTAGTGTATTGTTGTTGGTGGGTCGCCTTTTTTACCATTATAAAATAGTTACATAAATTAATTTATTAACGTTCTGCCCAAATCTTTATAAAAAAATATAAATAATCGATACTCTGATTTATTGTTTTCTAACAATTTAGTTATTAATTTATTTATTTAACTTTTTAATTGACATTGGGTTCAGTTCAATAAAATTGTCTTTTTTATGTAGGTACCTAAACTAATTTACAGTTTTTTTTCCTAAAGCATTACGTATCGTAAGTGAAATGAGAATTTAAAGCAACAGCTTGTAAGACGGAAACTTTTATCCAACCGGTATTGGTATCCAAAGTAACTGTTTCATTTTAATGTTTTTAAAATTAAACTTTGGTACATCACTTCCGCATCATCAGGTTTGGAAATTTAAAATTACTTAATGATTTCTGTTATAAAATCTGGGGCAATGTCTTTTAATGAATACTGTTTTGGATATTTATATTTAAATATAGACACATCCTATCAGCTTCTTGATTCAAATTGTGGAAATAAATGCTGTTCACGGAGTGTCTTAACACTGGGTTCCTAGGTTCAATCTGCCTACCCAGCTACGTTTGGGACACAGTGTGAAAAAATAAATAAAAAGCAATCGTTGAGGTTGTTGCCAGTTGCCAGACACCAGGACTGTCTTCCGAGCCAGTGGTAGTGTTATAAGAGTGACACTACTGACAATTCTAAATAATTTGAGAGATTTAAAATTAAGCTTTTGTATTGATATATGTAATGCATTGATGAGAGCTATCATCGTTATAATTAAATTAAAAAATATATTAATTACGAAAAAATATAAATATTTTTTTTTTATTATGATTTTTTGGCACTATTTGTACGTGAATATAACTCGATTTTTTTTCATAAAATACGGAATCCACACTCGATTGGCAACGGCCGCATTTATTCCAACTCGGGTCAGTGATCCCATAGTAATTGAATTCATGCAGAAACTTATCCATCCGCTAAATCAGTACCGTATAATGTGCTTGCCTACCAGCGAAACCGTTTATTACGTCTCCAAATAATACTATTGGTACCAGAAATGCACCTTGCGGCACACTCTCTTCGTTCACCCACTATTACGAGATGTGAATCTTAAATACCACCTCGAATTGATTTCTTAGCGCACCTAGTATACTAAGAAATGATTTTCACCAATTTGATAGTTATCTCGACACCGTAGAGGATAAA
The DNA here is from genome assembly GCA_030704555.1 of Heliconius charithonia. Taxonomy (NCBI): domain Eukaryota; kingdom Metazoa; phylum Arthropoda; class Insecta; order Lepidoptera; family Nymphalidae; genus Heliconius; species Heliconius charithonia. The sequence goes on from CM060819.1 coordinate 18,092,321, forward strand.
TTTGTACAGCTGTATCAGTCAAATGCTAAGTTTCTGTCGAATCACGTGTTCTTTTATTTTATGTATCTGTAATGTGGGTCCGGCTATTGAAATGCCACCCATTGACTAAATTAAACGGTCTTAGAGTTTCATTTTATTTCTTGTACTTCGTTTTCTATAAGCCAAATAATTAATGATATTTCATTTTGTGAAATTGTTGATGTTTATTATTTTTTTAATTATTTGTAAAGTTATTTTTTGTGTATATCATTGTTGATATACATTTGGTGCCATCGTGACCTAGTTTACGTGTACTTAGCACCATAGCTGTAGATTTGGATTCCTTTATTTATTCATAAAATTATTTAAATATTTTATCAGTATTGTTAGACAACGGGAAATAAAGTGAAAATCAGGTTTTGTAACACAACATTATAGTACTTCTTAATAGGTAAAAATTGTGGAATTCAGCTTTTTATCTATGTTAATTTCATGAGAAGGGAAAAAAAAAGAAAGAAGATATTTCATATTTTTTTAAGCTTCACGTAATATGCCACATATAGCATAAACACTCCATTCCAAATTCCGTGCGTAATTTAGGAGACATTACCTGATGAGTGAAATTAACGTCTTGCTTTGTTTTCTTACCAGAACGAGGACGTGAAAATAATTTATGCCGAGTGGGAATCGAACCCACAACCGTAACGTTTATAGTTAAACGATGTGCCACAAAAAATTCAGTATTCCATTTTAGTCATATTTTTAATATTTTCTTTTTTTTTACAGGTAAGTACGAGACTAATCTGCATTTTTGGATCGAAAACTACACATATCAATCAAAAGTCAGTAGAAACTACACACGCTCGCTTTGCTCCTTAATATTAACATTCGATGAATAAATCATACGACAGACAGACAGACATGTCTGTTTAACAACATTTAGAGAAACGATCGTATACAAAGGATTCATTTAAAAATTTCATCCACGTACCGAGAACATGTACCTACCTATGCATATACTTGTATAAAACGATTTAGGATTCAGCATTGTATTGCGATTTTGACTTAATAAAGCCCTATATTGAGTTCCTCTCGCATTATATTTTAGCATTGAATTTAAATATTAAGTGGTACCGCAAATGGTTCCAATAAAACATCTTTTGTGATACTAATGTGAGCTATTTGCAGGGTCCCCATACGGATGCCGTTTTAATGTTGCCTCATATGAGGTTGAATAGTATTCAATCAGTGAGATTTCATACATGAGTTATTAGCATATATTTAAATCAATTTTTGCTTTTTTAAAGGACTTGTCGTATTATCCTTGGTAGGATAATACGACAAGTCTTTTAAAGAGAGAGGAGATCCTAGTGTTAAGACATCTCTCCCCCATTTTCCATCAAATTCTGGAGGCATTACAAGTGGCGAAACTCAAGGCCGTGTTTTGCCTCGACACCAAAGCGAACTAGAGCTACATTTCCTCGAGTGGGAATCGAAGCCACAACCAGTTGCGCTTACACGCTTTTGCCCCTGCGCCACGGCTGGCCTCCTGGCCTGAAAGTGGACATGTAGAGGTAGCTTTGGCAGAGGAGCACTAAGACACGATTTTTTGAAATTCTAACGGAATCAGGATATTCAATTTTCCATCTTAAAGTAGCGGGCGACGACTAGCAAGGGCAACGGGCAACTAACTTTTGTTATATTGTACAAAAAAGCATCAAAACGTTTATTTTATTGAAACTAGTTTCGACCCATTTTGAGAGATCTTGCAACACAATATTTTCTACACCGTTCCTCATACCGAGAAACAAAGATATCATCTAAGACATTATCCCTTACCCAGAAGTAGCTGCGAATTTCATATAACTATCTACATTTTTAGCATTTTGAGTACGTAGTGGCGCAGCGGTATAGCGTTTGACTGTATATACGATGGTTATGAATTCGAATTTGATTAAGGATAAATAATTTTCATTTCCTCGCTCTGGTAGCGAGACAAAGCGCGAGGTTAAGCCCCGCAAAGTGACTAGTCTCGAAAATGGGGCGGATGTGGGGAATGGAGTAATTGAACACTAAGTTCGTTTTTACTTATCTCGCATGAGCTACATATATCCAAGCAAAGCTATTTTAATTATAACCATTCCTCGAAGTGAACAAAGCTCACGGGCGTCACATAAAACTAGGCCACGAATTTAAAAGCTAACTTTTAATACACGTTACAATGTTTTGCTTTGATTCAGTTCTGAATGTAGGTTTACGCTTTTTTCGAATATAGTAAGGTAGGAAGAGGGAACCTCGTGGTAATAAATTCCGTTCTATATGCACCACCTAATTTTTGAGATATTACATGTCGATAAACGGAACTCAATGCTTCGTTTCCTATAATAGAGCAGACAATTAAAATAATTTAAAATATAACCATTCCCTGAGCGGGAATCGAACACGCAATCATATTACAGTTAGACGTTGTTCCATTGCGACGGCTTAAAAACGATCTTTTAAGCCTAACTTTAAATACGTTACAATATTTTCCCTTGATCCAATTCTCTTTTACTTTATTGAATTCTATAACAATTCAAACTATTTCCATTATTTAGAGGTATCGCGAGGGGTTTATCACACTGCTGCCAATAAGTCTTGACAACAATAGAGCCAGTATCACGAACGACCACTCTAAGATGATCCAATATTCCCTTTTTCTTGCCCATCTAAGTTACTTTTGTCGGTACCATAAGGGATGTCTTTTAAACTGGTCCTTAAAATGCCAGAAGATATTGAAAATACTGGGACTGCATTGAGTGGCGTGGATTATTGAAGCTTTTATTTGAATGTGTGAATAAATTTATTTTATACCGAATTGTTGTTGTGTGGGACCAGTCGTGGCGCAGGGGCACAAGTGTGACTGTAAAACCGACTGGTAGTGGGTTCGATTTACTTAAATTTATATTTCCATTTCTTCGTTCGCTCAAAGCGCGGCGTTGAGTTCTGCCACTCAACACGCATTTCCTCCAGAATCCGGCAGAAAGTGGCAAACTGAGTGTCTTGACATTAGGTTCCTTCTGCCTACCCTGCTGTGTGGGATGTGGGATGCGGGATACAGCGTGACGCTGATTTATTTAGTTATTTTAATTGTTGTGTATGCATGTTTTTTTTTCAAGTTAATATTAAAACAAAAAAATGTATGTGGTGATAATTTTTGGTGTATCACAAACACGTGATATATTTAATTATTTGTTTTTTAAAAAAAAACTTTTACCGGACAGAACTGACAAAGCGTAACGATGAATAGGGATTCATGCGGTATTTTTTTTGAGAAAGTTATAAAAGCTAATTTATATTATTTATTCTACAAAAAAATAAAATTATACTTAATCAATTAATAATTTATAAAATAAAATTATAAAAAAAATGTATATATTCAAAGTTCGTTATATTTAATAAGACCAGAAATTAATTACTTTCAATTGAAACATTATTAGACCAATTAATGGTAAAATTATAAGAAATACATATTTTTAATAACCAATTACATATATGTATAGGTAACCAGGACACGTTAACACTTAATTAAGTCATTTTTTGATTTTTTTAGCAGCAGTGTAGGCAAGGGGAACCTAGAGTACAGACACTCAGTTCCACACAAACAGCCTAATTTCGATTTCGATTTCGAAACATAAGGTGATTTAAATCGATACCTTATCTAAAAGAGTGGAGAAAAATAAATAATTCATACCCCCAAGTAGGGATTAATCCTACTACCGTCGCATTTACAGTCGTAAGTGCGTTATCCACTGTGCGAGGATAGGCTTTATTAAAGGTATATTCTTGGAAATTGCGCGACATACCAAGTAAATTAACAAGAATCCAGAGCAGGATTCAATTAAAATAATTATTATAAAAGAAATGTTATATAATTTAAAAAAAAATAGAATGAATGAACAATATAGTAAAGAGTGTTAATCAAAATCTGGACATCTTAAAATGCCTTCATTAAAATAAAATAAAAAAAATTAAGATTAAATTAGCTTTACGCTATATCCCGCACACAGCAAGGTAGGCAGAGGGAACCTAGCGTTAAGACAAACCGTTCCCCACTTTTCCCTGGAGTCTTTTTCCGAGGACTCTTCCCCACATTACCTTTTTTTTTTTGGAGGCATTGCATGTTGAATGGCGGAACCCAACGCCGCGCTTTGCCTCGGCACCAGAACGACGAAATGAAGATTTAAACGACGACGACTGGCCTACATTAAAATAATATATAAAAATACTTTAACCTGCACATTGTCATTTAACAAACATACACCATGTCATGCAATTTTACTTATGACATTTGCATTATAAACACAGAACCACATACATATAGATATATATATATATTTTTTTTTTTTGTATGAACATAACCATCAATGAAAAGCTAACAAAATAAAACAACGGGCCCTTCACGGTCTGCTTGTATACACATTGTACTGCCATTGTACCTCCATCCTCCATTCTCCATATCCCACTGATTACAATCTTAGCATATTTTTTTTTTCAATAATATTTCTAGATTGAAACTTTTCTGTGTTTATTTTCTGGAGATTTCAAAAGATTTATCTTTCTGTACGTCCGTACAGAAATAAATGATTGCTTTTGAGGCCGTCGAGCGACGCAGCGTGACTGACTGTACACGCGACGGTTGTGGGTTCGATTCGCACTCAGGGGAATTACATAGCGAGCAGGCAATACTCTGTCGGTATAAAAATATATCGCAATATGTCTCGAAAATTGGGAGGTAAGTGAGGGTAAATGGGATAAGCGTATTCATGCCTTTTTGTTAATTTTCATAAATATTTTTAATTATATATATGAATTTTTAGTAATATTATTGTATGCGACGCAATGATTAAAAATTCGAGGGAAATTGGAATGGGAACGGAGTCTCCTAACTCTAGATTCCCAGGTTCCATGTGCCTACTCTGATATGTGCGGGATACAAAGTGATTCTAACAAAAAATTAATACAAAAGAAACGCGGCGAGCATCGTTCAATTTCAAATAATTAAAATAAAAAAAACACATATAAATTGAATTAACGACCCTGAATTAATTAACCACTCAACCACTGAGCTGAATGTTTAACATTTGCACGATCATTAAGTAAATTTATGTTAACACATTTAATTAAGTGAGGTTAGTTCTAAGGTGTAATCAATCTAGAGATAGCGGAGCTATTAACCTATTAGATATCATTCGTTAGGCATTTATCTACATATGACTGTATAAGGGATAACTGTTAATTGAGGCCAGCGTGGCACAGTGGGACAGGCTCTGGCTGTAAGCGAGACGGTTGTGAATCCGATTCTAACTTTGGGGAATAGAATATTATCTGTTCTCCGCTTTGGTAACAAGACATATCATCGTCTCTTGGTACATAATCTCTTAAAAATTGAGCGGTGCTTAGGGAACGAAGTCCCTTTGTTACCACTGAGCCACTATAGGCAAAACTCTATATGAAAATATAAACCATTAATTAACATTATTTTATTTTTAAAATGCCTTTTAAGCTTGCTAAAATGCACTCGAGCTAACTAAAAGTTAAACATTTAAATATTAACAATTTCATGATATATTTTATATTATAAATTGGTAACTGTAAGTTATGCCTTATTTATTTATCAATATAATATAACCGAAAATAATGATATATAAATGTTTTGTCTGTTTGTTTGTTTCACTGTCGGTGTCTATATAAATAAGTCTATTTCGACAAAATTGCCACAAAACTATTGTTTTATTGAATTGTCTGAAACTTTACTATATACAATTCTGACAACATCTTTTTAGAGATCATTTTTTGACATATATGTGGGTTATAATGAGAAATGATTTCTCTTCTTCTAAATTCTTAGAGGAATGGAAAAAAAGTTGACTTTCCATTACTTAAATTAGCAAACAAAAATGCGGGCGACGACTAGTTAAACTAAACATAAAATGCCAGTCAAAACAAATTAAGCTAACTAACCGTGATAGTAACACGTCAATCTTGCCTTCCAGTTCATAAGAATAGAATGAAGAATCGTTATCAGTAAAAAATCATCTACCATTTAATAAATGGATGTGCAAAAAACTGACGTTCGATGAAAGGTGGCTAATAACATTATAGGTCAAAGTTAGCGGTGTTCGAGCTTTCTTTTGAGCTTTCTTCGTCGTGTTGTAATTTTTTTTGATTAGTTTAGTAGTGGTCGCAGGTTCGATTTTAATAGTTCTTAAGTAATAAATAAATGAGGTAAAGGAGGTCGTTGAGTTCCGCCACTCAATACGCAAAGTGAAAGAGAATTCGAAAAGTGGGGTAACTAGGTTCCCTCCGCCTACCCTGCGCTGTGCGGGATACAGCGTGAAGCTGATTTTGATTTTTTTTAATAAATCGGAATTTGTAAATTATTGATCAAAAAAGCTCTTGCTGCAGAGTGTCCGTCTTGCATCAGTTCTTCTCACGTGTGAGGCAGTAAGCTTAGTGAACCTTTGACGACCAAAAAAATTAAGCTTTTTATAAATAGAATTATTTGACTTTGGTTTAATCTGGCGTGAGTAACATCGCGTGGCGGGTGTGATATACTCCAAAAGTTTTTTAAAATATTCGTTTATATTTTTTTTGTTTTTTTTTAAATACACTAAAGTAGTTTTTTTTTTTATTTTATATTACACTTTTTTGATGGTTTACCGTCTTACGTACAATACTTAATTAACATTCAACTATCATTAAATCCGCACGATATTCATTGCTGTATAATTTGTGGGTTTGATTCCCGCTCTGAGAATAAATTATCTTATTTCCCCCGCTCTGGTAACAAGACAATCGGTGCCAATGAGTTCCACCACTCAACACGGAATGCCTCTAGAATTCTTCGGAAAGTAGGTAACGGAGTGCTTGTAAGAGAACTCTTACCTCGTTTTATGACAAAAATCATATATACATATACAAATCATAAATACAATTTTATTTATTAATACAACATTCAATATAATTGATTGCCCTTAAAGTTTTATAACTAAATATAATAATATAAATAATAATATAATATTATACACCGTTGTTTAACTGATTACAGCAATAATACCCGGCGGGCGTCATTATGGTTAATTACCGCGTCATCGGTAGCCGCGATGATTGAGGAAGTAAATGCTAAAATATTCTTGTAATTTGATTTTGTGTACTACTAAAAGTTTTTTTTTATATAACTAACAGTTAAGGCGATGGTTGTAGGTTCGATATAGCGGGCAGAGGAAATGTAGAGAGCCTAATGTTAATAAGTTTCCTATTAGGACATTTCCGTTCCCCAATTTCCAGCGTATTCTGGAGACATTGTGTATTGAGTCGCGTAACTCAACGCCAAGGAAATGTTTGTGTTAAATTATTTTCGTTTCCCAGTTCGGACGAGACAGAGCGTAGCGTTGAATTCCTCCTCAAGACTTAATATCCTGAATTGAAACAGTAATTTAAGAATTCACTTTGGTAATATTTTTACATTGCCTAACTTAACTTTTTGTTTTTAGTGAACTGCATTGAACACTAGAACAAAAATCGAAAAAGCTGTTATCGTTCTAGATCGATATCATATTAACTTGCCGTCTTACCTCTATATGCATCTTTTGTTTCTAGAACCTTATTATTAAGAAACTCATTTACGAACATATTTACAAAACACTCAGCGGTATTCAAACCTGTGATCTCAGTAATAGATCTACAAGCCAGTCATCAAGTACAAAATGAAATATTAATTCAATAGAACTAAATAAACCATAGCGATCGTTGCTGTTAACATCGAATCATCGACCACCCACGTATATTGTTGTAATGTAGCGTGTAATAAAAGGAGATGTTATAGTACAAAAGATGAAATATAGTGACTTATTTCTCTGTTTTCTATCATTTTTTATTTAAAGTTATTGCTTGGATTTTGGAATATACAGCTTTACTAAAATACAAGTATGATAATGAGAAGCTTTTGAAGTCACGACCATGGTATTTTTCACGGTACAGCTGTTGAATTTTTTTTTGAAGAGACAAAGCGTAGCGTTGAGTTACGCCGCTCAACATACTATATCTCTAAAATTTACGCGTAGAGTAGAGAATAGTCTAATATGAGGTAGAGGTCATTGGTTCACTCTGCTTACCCTGATGGACGCAGGATAGAGAGTAAAACTAGAAAAATATGTGGAATCGAACCTACTTTCTCCAAACCAAAAACACTAGTATATTGATATTATATAAATTAATAAGAAACTAAATCTTGTAGTTCTAACTCAGTACTTTACACAAATAATATCTCTTGCAAAGCTTATGAGTTATAGAATGATTCTAATCGAGGACCATTTAAATTCCTCTACTGACCATTGTAGTGTAGATACAGGGTGTATTTTATGTGCACAGATTTCCTTATAGTGCGGCTGTTATTTTAGAAATATTGTTGGATTGTTTGACTGGTTCTGTAAGTGTAGGTTCACGTCCGAGTTGTAGCAATAATTGGTTTTAAATTGTGTATTTGTTGTTGAAATGAGATTAGGTACGTAATTCAGCTTTTTTTTATGGATTATATTATCAAAGAATGAGATATCCTATAAGTCATACATTTATTTACTCCTCAATTGTAAGCGAAGTTAGATTGTCTGTTTTTTTCTAACAATACTTTTCTTATCCCGCAATAACAGGGTAGACGGAGGGAACCTGCAGTTACAACACTCCATTAAATACGCCAGAACTCCAGGCATTACCTTATGAATGACGGAATTTTCATCTAGTAGTTGTCTGTCTGTTGCCATCTCTATTATGATAAAAATTAAAATTAAATTAAATTAGCTTCACGCTGAATTCCGCACACAGCAGGGTAGGCAAAAGGAACCTAGTGTTATGACACTCCGTTCCCCACTTTCTGCCGAATTCTGGAGGCTTTGCGTGTTGAGTGGCAGAATTCAACGCCGTACTTAGCCTCGACACCAGAGCGAAGAAATGGAAATATAAACGTAAATAAATATTTCTTCTCGTCGAGCGGGGATCGAACCAACATCCAGTCGGATTTACAGTCACACTTCGAGCCGCTGCGCCACGACTGGTCTATTATGATATTGGTCGTAAACTGTAAAAACGGTACATGGATTTAATGAAGACTTTACCGCAATATATATACAGTAAAGTAAGCTTAGCCATATCGTATAAGAAAAATGTCAAATGGTTATAGCGTGCTATAAATTTAAAAGTTATTTGTGGCTAGTCGTGACGCAGGCGAACAACTTTAACGCGACAGGTTGTAGGTTCTATTCTCACTCGAGGAAATAAAGTATTTAATATTGTAATATCCTCGCTTTGGTAATGAAGCAAAACACAGGGCGTTGGCAATGCCTCCAGTATTCGGAAATGTGGGAAACGGAAGTGACTTACAACTATACATCCCAGGTTCCCTCTATCTAGAAGAAGATAAAAGAGATTATATTTCATCGCATCTAGTGAGCTCATAGCTCTATTTTAACGTTATCATCTACGCTCCGCCGACAAAGGAAGTTTATTTTCAACGTTGATCCGTGAAATAAAACTGTGGATGGACGATAAAATATCTTTCTTGGTGTTTAGAAACGATTTACTTTTAGATACTTTTAAAAGAAATAATAAATTATTAGATACTTGTTACGGCTGTAGGTTCAAACTAGTGTTGAGACACTCCGTTTCCCCGTTTTTGTGTAGAGTGGCAAAGTGACACTAACAGAGCGAAGAAGTAAAAATATTTTTTTTTACCTTTTGAAACCTAACATATAACCGTTGCGTCTAAATAAATAAATAAGAGTGCGTGGTAACAGAGGAAGAGAGAGACCTCGATTGACCTTTGACAACATATGTCACACTCTTCGTGTCGATGATATTGGAGGACTTAGGTCTTTAGAAGAAAAATATGAGAACTCCGGATGTCATTGTACGAAGAGGTTGATGACAGTGGACGAGGCACAAGAGGTATACAGAGACTAAAGGCGTTTGATGCTGAGTTCTCTCGGGCTACTAGGGATACTGCGTATGGCAAAAGAAAAACAATTATCTACATTTCCCTATGAATTTGAACCCACATTCCTTATAACTTCATTCCCACTGCACCATAACGGCATATAGTAAATACATAAAGCGAATAAATAATAAGGCAAATATAATCCAGTATAAATCGAAATGAAGCAGATTTTATTCACGTTTAATGATAAACACGGTCTTATCGTCCATCTTTCCTATTTATGTTGAGTGCTTTTAATAAGGGCGGTGGTACAGTTAGCGAAGTTAGAATTTATTTAATGTTATATAATAAATACTTTATATTTTCTTATTTATTTATTACTTACTATAAATAAATTGTTATTATAAATAAGACATTGAAATAAATATACTATTTTTTATGGTTTACAGAGAACCTCTGAAGAGTTCTTACATGGTTACAAGGTTATATCGCCTAATAAAAGTTGTTTAAACGTTTAAAGTATCTATGTATATTGTTCTTTACAATATTTTATATTTTTATAGCGACCAAATATAGTGGAATGTAACTCATTTTTTTTTTGCTTCACGCTGTACCCCGTATATTTATGATAGGGAGGGCAGAGGAAACCTAAATTTAAGAAGCTCCGTTCCCCACTTTCCGTAGAATTATAAAGGCAATGCGTGTGAAGTAGTGTCGTTACTAAAGCGATTGAATGAAAATATGAAATATTTCATTCAGTAGGCACAAGGAGCCTAGTGTTAAGATGCTCCGTTCCCGAATATTTAATTTCCCTGAATGGGAACCGAACTCACTACCATCTCGATTACAGGCACACGCTTGTACCTCTTCGCATGATAGAGCTATGTTGGGTAGCGAAACTTTTAAAACGAGAAATAACTCCCTGGTAGATGTGTTACCAAATGTACACGTATGTATGCGTGTGACTGTGAACGCGACAGATTGTGAGTTTGATTCCCACTCGAGGAAATGAAATATTCGGGGACGAAGTATCATGACACTAGTGTCCTTGTGCCTTCTCTGCTACATGCGCGTTACTGTGATTGAATCTGAAAAAAAGTCTTAATAATTCAAAAAAATAAATAACTTGTTTCCTTTTACATTTTTTTCAAAAGGTTTTACATACATACATTTAGTAAAATAAAATAAAATAAATCAGCTTCAGCAGCACACAGCAGGATAGGCAGAGGGTTCTCCACTTTCCGCCGAATTCTAGAGGACTTGCGTATTAAGTGGCAGAACTCAACGCCGCGCTTTGCCCCGACACTAAATTTAAATAAATATTTCATCTCCTCGAGTGCGGATCGAACCCACAACCAGTCGATATTACAGTCACACTTTGTGCCCCTGCGCCACGACTGGCCTCTAGATTTATTTAGTAAGCCATTATATTCAAAATCCCCTCAAATAAACCTTAGTTAAATTTAACTCTGTGGCTTATGAAACGTCCGTTAGCCTGGACAACGGTGTAGCTAACTGTAACCGTTGTGCGCCACTGGTTTCCATTTAATTATAATTAAATATCTCTGATATAGTATTAATGGGTGTACGAATGTGTTTTATTTAGATGTGTTTTTTATTATGCTTAAGTAGAGTAGTGTTTGCGGCTGTGATGGTTGTTGGTTCAAATTTTAATTAGGATTTATGGTCAGTACAATGAGGATTTATAACAGGTTGTAGATTCGATTCCCATTTTAATTTTATCGCTCTAATAACTAGGCAAAGCAGGATAATGAGTTCCGCCATTAAATACGCAATGCATCCAGAATTTGACGGAAAGTGAATTTAACGGAGAACGGCAGAGTGCTAATGAGAACGGTGTGTCCTACTACTAGGATCCCTCTACCCACGCTGTTATGTAGCGGGATAAAAAGTAATATTATTAGCTTCACGCTATATCCCGCACATAGCAGGGTAGGCAGAGGGAACCTAGTGTAAGACACTCCGTTCCCCACTTGAGGTTCGTGATTTATTGATGGTTTATACTGAAACGAAGTTACTTTTAGGAATTTTCTTATTATTATTAAAATTTTCTAAAAAAAGAAAAATAACAATTTAATAGTTAAAATGTAAAAAAACTAAACAAAAAACAGATTATAAAAAAAATTAAAAATCAAAAATTCTAAAGTTTTAGTCTAAAATTTAAAAGTATGTATTTTTTTAAATTGAATTCTATCAAAACATGACTTACAATTAAAAACATCAAACGTTATCGCTGTTTAATAGTTTATTTCAACAAAATGTTCCTTTAATAGTTGTTAGTACCCAATTGGCTTTTTTTATCCAAATTATGAGTCAAATAACGTAAAAACTAAATCCATTTCGCTGTGAATACTGAGGCGAATAGCAACACTAATTGATTAAAATACGAACAAAAAAAGAACTTTGTGGGAGTCTGAGAGAAAAATATAGAAAAAAAGTCACAGCACAACATTTGACTGTAAATACGACGATTCTGTATTCGATTCCCGTTCAAGGAAATAAATCACTTTCATTTCTTTACTCATCTAAGACGACAACGTTCCACCACTCAATAAGCAGTGTCTCGAAAATAGTGTGGAAAGTGGGGAACGGAGTGTCTCAACACTGTTAAGACGCTCTGTTTACCCTAATTTTGCAGGATACATTGTCAGGTATTTTAACTTTAGTGGATATTGTAAAAATTTGTACGAAGAGGTTTTCGTAGAGTACCTAACACGTGGGCACTTAGCAACACTCTATTTTATCACGTGTAAGATGCATATTTTTTTTTGTACAAGATAAGATCCTTAGATTATTTAAGATTGTCTTAAAACAAACCAAGTTCCCTATACCCATCCTGCTACGTGAGAGATATAACGTGAAGCTGGAATAATAGAGTTAAAAGTGAAAATTATAAGTTTTAAATATAAACTAGTATCAATTAAAATTCGAGAGCGGAGTGTCGTCGGAGCGCTTGGACAGCTCGGCGGTCATAGTTCAACTCCCATTACGTTTAAATTTTTATAAGTTTTCTTTATAAATTATAAGAATAACACTTTATAATTGTTAAAGAAACATCTCTGCGCACATAGCAGTAGATAGAGTAAACCTAGGTACCTTATTTCCTGTCGAATTCTCGGGCATTTCGTGATGATTGATGGAAGTCAACGCCGCGGCTTATCTTGTAATCGGAGCGAAAAATTGAAAATAATTAATTCCTCTCGGAATTAATTCCTCTCGGAGTTGTAGGTTCGATTCTCAGGAATCGAACCTACAACCGTCGTGCTTACAGTCAGATGCTGTGCCGTTGCGTCTCTACCAAAAGTATAAATCTGCATTAAAAGCTAATAATTAGGAATCATTTACTACATATTCGAACTCACGACTATTTTAGTTTACAAGACATCACTACATAACATTAAATTAAATAAAAAAAACGCTCTTAAACTTATTGAATCATTATAAAAATTCAATAAAAAAAATATATGATTGTCGGTCAATTTGTCAAACACTAACCTAATATATTAAATCAGGCGGATAACGGTTCACTGCCAATAAAAAAAATCTAAGAAAATAGACTTTATTAAGTCAAAAATAAAGTTGAAATTCATTTGTCACGTTTTAATAGTATTATAAGATTTTTTTGTCACGTCAAATTGAATGACGTTTTTTATAAAGACAAAATGTATGTCACGATAGTGTTATGTCTAAGTGTAAATAATGTTTGCGAGTTTAATCGATTATTAGTATGTTAGGTTTTAATATTTTTTTTTAATTTATGGTTCAATACATTTTTTTTGGATTTTTTTTTTATATTTTGATTCTATATTCTATATTGGTAAGAATATTTTAAAAGTGTTTTTCACACTTTAAAAAGATTTTTTGAAAACGTTAATATTTAGGCGTAGCGTGATTTGAAGCCTTCTTATACGGTTTCCAAGAGGCGTAAATCAAATCCCACTACGATTAATTTTTTACTTATTTTCTATCTAAAGATATATAATGTCTGTATTGTTTGATTGTTGAACGCATTTATCTCGGGAACTCTTTGGAAAATCTTCTTGTGTTGGATTGAACATCCATTAGTCTTGCGACAATTTTCGTTATATGCGTTATTATATTATATTTTATGGCTGTAAACACGACAGTTGTCAGTTCGTTTCCTATTCCGGGTAGTGAATTATTTGTTATTTTAATTTTCCACGAGGCCAGTCGTGGCGCAGTGGTACATAGTGGTACCGACTGGTTGTGGGTTCGATCCCCACTCGAGGAGATGAAATATTTACATTAATTTATATTTTCATTTCTTCGCTCTGGTATCGAGGCAAAGCGCGGCGTTGAGTTCTGCCACTCAACACGCAATGCCTCCAGAATTCGGCAGAAAGTGGGGAACGGAGTGTCTTAACACTAGGTTCCCTCTGCCTACCCTGCTGTGTGCGGGATATAGCGTGAAGCTAATTTAATTTAATTTTAATTTATTTGGTACGTTCTGCCTCTCAATAGGTAAAAATGAACGAAAGTATCTCGAAAATCCATTGGTGCGTGGGGAACAGAGTGTCTTAACATTAGGTTCCCCTTCCCTCTGCCTATAAGCTATAGAGTGAAATTGAAATAAAAAGCAAACCCTTGCTTTAGTAATATATATTTTTTATAATTTTTTTAAATAGCCTCAGTATATTTTTTTCAATTAAGCATTTATTATTAAATCATATTTTTATATAAAAATAAAAATATAATATAAAATGTAATTCAAGAAATATATAAATAAAACGTTTTTTTTTTGTTCCAAAAGACATAGGAAGAAAGAATATTTATTGTTTTTAACAAAAAAAAATACGCTAAATTAAAAAAAAACTATCCAAAAATAAGAAACATACTTGACCTACATCAATGACCCACATTCACACGTGCGTACTAGGAAATAATAAATACAGAAGAGGTAGCCTTGAACTTGAGTCTAATCGAGTTATATTGAACTACTCACTCACTATTTATACACGCCTGGTACTTAATATGCAATTTTTTCGTGTCGATTGTGTTTTGTTTCGTCCATAGTGACTTACTAAAATAGTGTGGTTTATTTTTTTATGTTTTTTCTTTAGGGACGGTGGTTGTGGGTTATATTTTCGTGCATTGGAATAATAAATAAGCAATAAAGTTTTTTTTTTTTATAAATATATATATATATATTTTTTTAAATCAATTTCTATCTCAAAACAATTTCGAAGATTGATTTGTATTCTCTACTAGATGAAAAAAAGATCGATCACAATTCAATGGCTTATGCACGAGTAAAACGGATTTTGCAGGTTTTACTTCTAAGGAAATCCGGGAATATGTTAAATATATCAAAATATGTATATTTTTTTCGTTACTTCTGTCTTGTCAGATAAAAAATGTTATTAATTTTAGTAACGTAGTAAACACCATTAATTGAAATAAACACAACATTGATCGTCATGGAGATCCTCAAAGCTGCTGGACATAAGGCTACCCTAAGGCTTAATGGAACCTGGGGGAACCAGGAGTGGACGTCGTGATGATGATCATGATGATATTATGTAAGCACTTTTGTATGTTTTTTTAGAAAACGGACAAAAAAAATATGCCTTGCGAGACAAGAACCAGCGCCTCTTCGCAATTGTCCAAGGCTGACGACTGAACCACACGCTCTCACCAAGCCACGTCCAAATTCCTATACAAGTGTATAGGCTACAATTTCTTTATTTTGGTGGACTTTGCTTTCCTAGAAAGTGGAGCACGCAGACGCGAGTTCAAATTCAACGAAGTTTTTTGTCTTGACGTTATCTTACAAAATATTTTCCTTTGCTATACACCAAAGAAATACCATAAAGCATAAAAAAATCAGCTTCACGCTGTATCCTGCACACAGCAGTATAGGCAAAGGGAACCTAGTGTTAAGACACTCCGTTCCCCACTTTCCGCCAAGTTCTGGTGGCATTGCGTGAGGAGTGGCGGAACTCAACGTCGCGCTTTGCCTCGACACCAGAGCGAAGAAATAAAAATATATATGTAAATAAATATTTCACTACCTTGAGTGGGGATTTAACCCACAACCAGTTGATTTTACAGTCACCCTTTGCGCCCCTGCGCCACGGCTGGCCTCAGTAAAATACTAATATGTATTTACTATAGAATAATCATAGTTAATAAGGAAGTCATAAAACACGCCTATTACATACACACAGTTTACAATACAACAAGTGACGACGATGTGTGGTCGAAATGGCCATTGTTTTACCAACCCAGTGACCTAAATGCGAATCGAACTTTCATGTACATTATTGCTTTAGCGTGAATATTTACTATTTCGCTTCGTTATCTAAAGTTAAGGTACGCGACGGTTGTGTGTGTAGCAAGAAAGAAAAGTGTGTTAATCATCTCGTAATGTCTAGAAAATTTGGGTGAAAAATAGGGAAGTCTGCACTATTATTATATGGAATAAATCGTGGAATTAAAAATATATATATATTTGTCTTTGCAATTTTCTCAGTAAATTGCTGGGAACAAAGAACAAAGTTGTATATTCAACTTTATTGCCACGCTTTAAAACCTGCAGGGAAGTCCTCGTAGACCTACAATTATGAAATTTGGCTATTGAAAGGGAGGAAAAACTACTTTCCGATGGCCACAATCCTGAAATTGATGAGAAGCAAGTCCGACTCGCACTTGTCTGATTTTTTTGTAGATATCCAGGTCTAAAGGCTAATAATAGTTCCGGGTTGTATAATCCAATATCGCATTTTATGAAACCAGACGGAGAATATACTATTTATATGTATGAAATAAATTAAAAATATGTACATTATTTAAATCAATGTAATGTTGACAACATTAAACATCATAAAACCGATGACCTTTGGAGTAAACGCATTTTAGAGTGGAGACCACGCCTCGGCAAGCGTAATGTGGGACGTCCTCCAGCTAGATGGGGTGACGATATTCGCAAAGTGACTGGCATTTGCTGGATGCGAAGTGCTCAAGATAGAGCTCAGTAGCGTGCCATTGGAGAGGCCTATGTCCAGCAGTGGACTAGGACAGGCTGATGATGATGATGATGATGATGAATGTTGACATCGCGTAATGTATCGAAAATTCACCCAAAAGTGGGGCACGCAGTGTCTTAACAATAAGTTTCCTCTACCTCCCTGCCATGTACAGGGTAAAACAAAAAACAGTGTGACCATAATTAATAAAATATATGCTTAAATAAACATTATAAATTATCTTTACAAATTTATGTAAATATCATTTTACATATATTTACATATATATATAATCGATGTTATGAGAAAATTAACATAGCTGTGTACTAACTAACGGTGTTGATTTTAACTATTTACTTTGGAGGCGAGTTTTATTTTTGCTACTCAAATAAAAGATCAAATAAACACACCTTTACAAATATTTATTAACGGACCTTGGTAATAAATAGTGATGTATCTTTACAATCAAGTCACTATATAAAAAAAAACGAAATGGGAACCTACAAAAACCACGTCTATCTCTTAAAGGCCGGAAATTAATATTTTGCTCCACAGGTGTAGCCTACCACTTGTTGACAAGGGGTGATACGAAAGCTTGACTTTTGAAAAAAAAAAAAAGTTTTAATAAAGATTATATTTTAAGAAAGAATAATATAATCTTAAGTGACTACTATTATTTGTCATATAACACCGTTATGGTGCAGATGATACACTTGTACTCGTTTAAATGCGATAGTTACGGGTTTTTTCACCGAGGAAAATGTTTATTTGATTTCATCACGTTGTATCCCGCACAAAGCTGGGTAGGCAAATTTGTGAACCTAATGTTAAGACACTCTCTTTCCATTAAAACAATTCCGTTTTCCACTTTCCATCGAACTCACGACGTAACCACGCACACAGCGCGGTTTGACTCGTCACGATTCCTTCGAATGGGAATCGAACTGCAATCATCGCGTTTAGAGTAGACTCGCTTAAACTCTTGCGCCACGACGACGACGCTAGAATATATATGTTCATATATACGAGTAGATTTACGGTAAAATGCGTTCGGGTAAAATTCGCACGGCCTCCTCGCGACCTCTGTTACCCTGGTCCACCGACACACATTTTGTTTCATTATTTTGCACTTAAGGCTTTGTACACATGTAGGTAAGACGGGTGGATGGCACTTGACCGAAATTGGCTGACAGTTAGTTAATATATCGATAGTCGATAGTGTTAATAAATTTAGTATGAGTAAATTTTAAAGAGGCGTTTGTGGCGCACTGGCAACGCCTAGCTGTAAAGGTGAAGATTGTGGGTTCGATTCTCACTCAGGGGAGTTCATTATTTTCTTTCCATTGGTCTGGTATCAAGACAAAGTGCGGTGTTGAGCTCCGATAAATAGACTCTAACACAAAAAAATTACAGGTATCAATAATTGCCGAGATTAGCGAGTTGAGCCAAACATACTCTCCAGATTTGCAGTATTAATAATACACGTGAATACATGTCTCTATCAAGATAATGTAAACACTTTTTAACTTCACGCGGTATCCCGCACATAGAAGGGTAGACAGAGGGTACCTGGGAACCTAGTGTAAAAATATTCCGTTCTTACTAAGACGTTCTTTCTAACTACAAAACATATCTGAACACCTCCTAAGGCAAAAAGCACATGCATTTTACGACGCAGTTTACGCCTATGCGTTTATGATTCCCTAATGACCGGCTTTTCATATAGTTTTTGAATATGCCTTGTTGGTTTATCACCATGTGTAACTTAACTGTATATTTTCTATCACAATAGCGCAGTGGGACAGCGTATAACTAACTGTAAACACGACGGTTCTGAGTTTCATTCCCGTTTAGAGTAACTTTTACTATCGATCACTTCGTTATCATTAACATTGACGTGAAAATATCTGCGGTTGGCAGAGGGACACTATTGTTAACCCTAATATTACCCTTCGTGAAATAGCGGAACTTAACACCGCGTTTTTCTACCTTGCCACCAAAGCAACGAAATGTAAATAATTTGCGTATAATGGATAATCATGCGCTCGTGTCCTTAAATGTTGTATTAAAGAAATACTAAAATATATTTGCTGTTAAAACAGTTAACGGCGTTAGGTTCCGGCCGCTAAATACTTAATGTCTCCTTGATGGAGGCGATAATAGACATTGAAATATACTAGTAATAAATATGAATTTTAATTATTAATTAAGTTTTATTTATAACAGTATAAAAATGTTGATGGCATCGGGATTTGAATTCCCATACCTTCGATCAATGACTTTTAGCAACTGGATTTCATGATTATTGACAGTAATAGTGCAATAAAATTTCATATATGTACATATCTATATACTGGAGGCACATTGTGGCGCAGGGGCACACAGTGTGATTGTAAAACCGACTAGTAGTTGGTTCGATCCCCACTAGAGGAGATAAAATAATTATTTGAATTTATGATTCCATTTCTTAGGTCTGGTGTCGAGTCTTTCACCATGCAATGGCTCCAAAATTTGGCAGAAAGTTGGGAACGGAGTGTCTTAACACTAGGTTCCCTCTGCCTATTCTGCTGTGTGCGGGATGCAGCGTGAAGCTGATTTTTTTATTTTAATAATAGCTTTTATAATTATTGAGTATGAATGAGGACGACATATAGACGGAGTAAAGTTTGAATACGGTCAAAAATATCGTCTATAGGGTCTAATTTTTTTTTAAACGAGATATTAAAAAAAATCTATGACCATAAACTATTCAGAAGGCAGTATGGAGTGTGTTTCATGAATATTCAATCTGTACCAAGCACTCTTGTAATCCCCTAAAGCGGATGTTATCTGTCTACAGTTTTTATCCGACTGCGCGACGCAAGGGAGGGTATTGTGTTTAAGAGACCTATGATTCTTTGAAGCCCGTATATAGTATATAGCCATATATAGCTTAAATGGGTCCCGAATTTGAATCCTCATAATCTATAGGGCTTGTTTTTTTCACATTTTAATCTGATGCAGTTGGGTTTTGTTTTTTTTATTTTTTTCATTTTTGGATAGATTTTGCGTCTGTGGATATTTGGCTTAGAGGCCGTTGTTGCGCAATAGGCCTCTGTCTTTACCGTGGGTTAGATACCAAATCATTATATATTTTTAATTTTTCCCGTTTGAATGAAAAACTAATACAATATTTTAAGCCGTAAGTGTGACACTAAACTTTAAATAATGCATTAGACTGTTAAATTTTCGTTAGATTCTATTTTTAGGGTTCTTTTTTCTAAGAAAGAAAGAGAGGAAGGAGAAGAAGAAAAAGAGGTTCTATTTTTAGGGTTTTTTCTCTCCGTTCTAATAAAAACACTTCCGTCCCGCATTTTCCGCCGAATTTTATAGGCATTGTATATTGAGTGGTGAAACTCAACACTACGTTTTGCCTCGATACCAGAGCGAAGAAATTAAACATATGATATTTTCGTTCTCGAGTGGAAGTAGAACCTGCAACGCGCGAGCGAAGTCACAACGATTGGGATACCCTAAATAGGGATAGAACCCACAACTATCGCATTTGTAGTCAGAGTAATACGCTACGACGGCCTTAACTAGTATGTTTAAAATTAAAATAAAAGTATGCATCTTAAAGTCTGTATAATGCATAATATTAAATATAGTGTCACATAGATCGATAATTCTAACGGTTTAAAAGATTTAATTAAAGATTTACTTTGACGTTTTGAACAGTTTATGATTGATGATTAACGATGTAAATAATAAATATGTTATTTTAGAAAGCAGGTCTTTCATCTTAACCTAATAGGGGCGTAGAGAGTAGCTCTATCTATACTGATATAATGGAACTGAAAAAAATAATTTCACGCTGAATCCCGCATATAGCAGGGACAAGGAGCCTGAGAACCTGTGATGTTCCCTTTAAGTCACTTCAATTCCCCTTTTATGCCGTATTCTGGAGGCATTGCATTGCGTGTTGCGTAGTGAATCACCTAGTTACCAGAAAGAGGAAATGAAAATATTAAATATTTAAATTTCGAGTGGAAATCGAACCCACAACCTATCAAGTTTACAGCCGCACGCTTGTGTGTCACAAGTTACGACTGATATTTGGAAATAATAATAAACTTTAATACATTCGTAATGATTACTTCACGTGAGCTTTTACCGAGAAACATCTTCTTGTAATGCCGAAAACCAATTATTTTAAGAACCCAATATTATTTTGATGATTTTTCGGTGAAATAATTTCGTGAATATTCATGTTTTATGGACTCCTGTCGTTATTTATTTTTCATTTTAAGACTCTTAAATAAATACCAAAATAATAAATAATTACCTACTACCTACTACCTATATTCTAAAAGGTAGGCAAACTAGGTGAAACTTAGCTTAGCCTGAGCAAATATATGTATATTTGAGGAGTATACGTGAGTGATGGGTAGCGGATTTAAAACAAGCGGTTTTTTTTTATATATACACAACTTTTTATATATACAACTAGCGGCCCACTCGCGGCTTCGCCCGCATACCACCATATGCGTATTTTATTATGATGCATTTGAACACATTCAATTATGAACGGCAGCAAGGACGCCCCCCGCGGGACTCGAGGCCAGCTTACGGCCGTAAACAGAGCGTCGAATTATTTTAATTTTATATTTTCTCAAAAAGTATACATCCAAATTACATGCTATAAAAGCCGAAGATTATCTTCATTAAATTTTCTCGCACGTTCTAAAGTTTTAATATACGTATAAAATAAAAATCGATAAAAACTTACAGTTTTCAATTATTTTTTGTCACAAAATGCCTTATTTTTGTCGAACAACGTACTGACCCATAATCAACTATTTTTCAGTTATACTGTAATGTTATATAGCCTGTAGCACTTCTGAAGAATGCAGCTTATGTACAAATAAAAACAAAAAAATCGGACCAGCAGATCCAGAGATCTTAGCGATTAACCAAACAAGCAAACAAACTCTTTCGCTTTATTATATTAGTAGATTTTATTATATATAGTTAATATATTATATATATTTTTTTTGGTTTAATAATTAATTAGTTAGGCCTATATATAGCAAATCAGGCAAAGGGAACCTGGTATTAAAAAACTCCATTGCATTTTTTCTCTTCTCTTTTTCAACTCAACACCGCTCTATGTCTTGTTACCTGAGTGAGGAAACGAATAATATCCAATCCCACATCAAAATTGAAAGTGAATTGAGTTATAATTGAACCCACAACCGCCTAGTTTACAGTAAGATCTTAATTGTTAACAAAGTAAAGTTAAGCTACACTTTGAGTACCAACTCTCTCTCTTTCTCTAGTGTATCTAGGAAATACGATTTCTAATCTATCAAGCAATCAGATCACTAATTGACTAACAAATTATGTACTTAGTGAATAATGTACAGGATCTGAGTACTACTGCATTCATTATAAAGTCTTTCACAGAACGCGATAGTTGTAGGTTTGATTTTTAGATCAGCAGTTTTTTGTTTTTATTTAGAGACGTAAACTTGGGGCACTGAGTGTCCTAACACTAGGTCCCCTCTACTCACCTTACTGTTTGCAGGATTTAGCATGAAGCGTAAAAAGGATTTTTTCATTAACTATGTATATAAGGTGTGAGCTGTAAACATGTGTATTTTCTTATTTATTTTATTTATTTTTTGTTGGTTGTTAATTCATTATATTTTACAGTGAAAAAAGGAGGCCTATGTAGCGTAGTGGAGTAGCACCTGAGCGTTGTGGATTCGATCCCAAATCGGGGGGATGATTATATTTAAATAATTTTCATTCCCCTACTCTAGGCGCATTGCAGTGTTGAGCTACGCATCTCAATATATAATTAGACTCCCTTTTACCTTACCCTCATTCGGAGAAAAAACATAAAAGAATGCTTAGTTATTTTTTAGCATTTTTATCTTACCCTACTAACATGCTAAACTCATGTTGTATGACGTCAAATGTAAATTAAGTCACGAAATTGCGATTAGAATGTGAGAACTGGAGTAGTTTATACATGGCGAATGACTAAATGATTCTATCTATAGGTATTTACATGTATGCAGGTACATTAAGGCGGCGTACAAACTAAAAATGCTTAGGTTTTCCATTAAAAATACTACTCTGTATAAAATATTAAAAAGAACAGCATCACGTTATTTCCACTCGTTAAGACACTCCGTTAATCACTTTTTGCCCAAATTCTCCGGATATCACGTTACGTCACGTGGTGGAAATCAACGCCCAGTTTTGTCTACCAGAGTGAGGGAATAAAAGCAATATAAAATATAATCATTCCCCCTATTTGAGATTGAGCCCATAGCCACCGGGCTTACAGTAGCTCGTTATAATAAATAATTAATTAATTAAGTTTGGTGTGTACCAATAAAATATCAATTAAAATTATATTACCTTAGTTATATAGAAAAAGGCAATCAAAATATCAGCACCTAAGAATAATAACGTACCTAAAAATAAAGATATCTTACAGAAATAAATATTTCTAATGGTAATTAAAAAAAAAGCAGAATCTAATCAAGGCGAAACGCGGAATTGCGTTCCATAACTTAATACGCAATATCTCGAAAATTGGGTGGAAAGTGTGGAAGAATGTCTTAACACTAGGTTTCCAGGTTCCCTCTGCCTGCCATGCTAGATTGCTCATTATATTGCTTCTGAGTGTCAATATTCTCCTCACAGGACCTGTGTACAGTTTACTATATACAGTAAGCAGTTAGGACTGCATGTCTTCTGCCGTCTTCCTTCTATTTGTCAGTCCTTCAATAAAAAAAGGGTTTCTTATACTATAAATGGATCTCTACTTACTATTATTTAACTTGTCACAACAAATAAGTTTCAATGATCTGAATAAACTAAAAAAAAATTAATGGAAACCAAAAAAAAAATACATATGTCGACAGTATGTATTGTATACAGCAGAGGAGGTCCTAGTGGAGAGGAGAAAGAACCTAGTGTTAAGTCACTCCGTTCTCTACTTCCCTCAAAAATTCTAGAAACTGCATGATCAGTGACGGTACTCAACGCCGTACTCTGATCCTTTGTCTATAAAAATGTATTGTGCTCGTTTAATGTACGTTATAGCACTAATATACTTATTAGGTACTTGTTTTTGTTTAGATTTATAACTCAGATAAAAATAACTTACTCTATCGATAAGGTAAACGGCTCGTTAAAATAAAGTGCCTAGGTTATGTTAGTATAGATTTATCGAAATAAGATAAGATGTTCTATTATTGGCACAAACTGACTGACTGTAAACGCGACAGGTTATGAATTCGATTCCACCCGAGAAAATGTAATGGGAACCATAAGTGTCTTAATGGAACGGAGTGTCCTAATACTAGGTTCCCAGGATTCCTTTGCCTACTGCCTCTGCTATGTTGTGGATACAGCGTGAAGCACAGGATAAAACAAGAAAGAATTAAATATCATAATTAACGCTGCTATGGTGTAATATCATAACCTCAAGTGTTTTCCATTTCGATTCCTAGTTGAAAGAATAATTGATTTTCTTGATATTTTTGTGATACCTACCGAATTTTGGTAAAAGATTTAAAGTGGTATATACACATTCTATGTGTCCGAACTTTTATGTGATATTTCTGACCTCAGGTTTATCTAGTTATACTAAAAAGATTATGGTATCAAATTTTCAATTTTATTTAATAGTTCTCTAGATTAGAGCATTCAACCAAACAAACACTTCAGCTTTACAATATCAGTATGAACTTCATACATAATCACACAAAAACAATAGATTATTTATGAATTACTTTCATTTTAGCGATACGGTTATTCCATCTATTTACATACAATAAGAGTCTATAGTACCCAGTGAGTTCACAGCCTTAGTGAAAGTGTTGGTAATCCCAAAGCCGTTTACATATTCCGCAGGAGTATAAGAAAAGTAAGCTTTCGCCGTAATGCGACTTATATGGATTTAGAATGCATCTCTGCATTCAAATTGTTTTCTCTGGTAAGCTACAGTGCTAAAATACTTGTAAATTTAAGCGTACGTGGTAAAATTCAGTTAGTTGAGGAGGTATCTTAGGGAAGTGTAGCGTTTCAGTCGGTTTGTGGCTATAGTGTGGATAGAACTGTTTTGTGCGCACGCGCAGGTCAAATTAGAACGATTTGTGAGGATTATTTTTAAATTAAATATAGTGGAATCTTTGAGTTTTTTCATTGTAAGCAATGATTTTTAGTTTCATCTTTGATTTTCGCAATATTTGCCCATTTTGAATTAAGCTTTTTAATCGGATTAATCGTATTTAGTATTTGAGTACTATCTATACATTTATGAAAACCCGACGTTTGGAATATTATACAATCAGTTGACACAATTATTATATGGAAATACCGCGAATGATTTGACTCGCGTACTGTGGGTTCATGCAAAATAAGGTGATTTTATCGTGTCATATGGCTTGTTGAGTTTGATTCTACTGATTTAATCGTCGATGGAATCTTAACACTAGGATCCGATCAGGACTTGAGATCTATGCCTATACTATAATATACGGGATGTAAAAAAAACATGGCGATTTTATTTATTTATTTTATCTTCCTAAATAAAATAAGCGCGGCGTTGAGTTCTGCCACTCACACACACGCAATGCGGAAATCAGAACCAGAAATCAGCAGAAAATGGGGAATGGAGTGTGTTATCACTAGGTTCCCTCTGCCTACCCTGCTTTGTGCGGGATACATCGTAATACAGCGTGAAGCTGATTTAATTTAATTTATTTTAAGGGAACAATTCTAAGGGAAAATTAGATAAACAATTCTAAGGGAAAATTAGATGGAACCTAATGACTGACATCTTACTCTAACCCCTCCTTTTCACTTATTCAAGGTATTATATCAATTTTTTTTTACTTGTTACAGAAAACATCATGGACGAATAACTACAAAGTTAAGTGTTGGAAAAAAAATTTAGTGCAAAAATTTTTAAACGAGTGTGAGTGTTTATTAAGTGCTTTCTTATAATGGAGTTCAAGTCACATTTCTTGGCGGCTGCGGCTCTCGTAATTATCGGTAAGTTAACGTATGGTTTAGTGGTCAGAGCGCTTGGACGGTTTCAAAAAGGCACAGGTTCAAATTTCACTACGTTCATATTTTTATACGTTTTCGTTTAAATCAGTAGTGGAACATTGGGATAGTGTCCGATTGTAAATGCGAAGCGTTGGTCGTCGGTTCGAGCCCCACTCGGGGAAATAGAGAAATAAATTATAATTCACTAATGAAGATCAATATAAATTGAATATTGTTGTTACAATTAGTCTTTACTTCACTTTACTTATGAGGGACTATAACTTATCTTTATATTAAATTATGGCGCAGTGAGGCAGCTTCTGACTGTTTTAGAGGATTAAGTTTTCTCATTTTTTTTAGTTTCACGCTGTATCTCGCACATATTAGGGAAGTAAAAATATTAAAAAAATAATTTCCGGGAGTAGGAATTCAACCCATAACCTATTGCGTTTACAGTCGCACGCTTGAGCTCCTGCGCCACTACTAACCTCCACTTTAAACTAAGATTTAATATAAATAAGCTACCAAGAAAAATCTCAGTACAAATAAAGATTTTTAAAGCTTTAGAAAAATACCTCTTTAGATGTCATCTTCACAGCGAGTAATTTATATAAAATGGAGCTTTCATATTTGGCCAAAGCTTTCTAAACCTTCTAGACTTTCATAAAGAGAGATTAAGCGTCGGTACTCTCAAAGGAATCTCAAATCTTGCCCGCATTGGGCGAGACGATTTATAAACTACACGTAGGTACTATTATTAAATTATGTAAATTATGTTAGAGTAGTGTGTCCATGATTTCTTTTAAATCACGCTTCATGCTGTATTCCACACACATCAAGTAAGGTAGAGGGAACTTAGTGTTAAGATACTAAGTTTCCCAGTTTCCGCTGATTTTTCGAGGCATTGTGTGTTGAGTGTCGGAAATCCACGCCGGGCTTTTGTCTTGGTGTCAGAGCGAAGAAATAAAATTATTAATAAATAACAATTCATTCCTGTGGGAATCGAACCCACAACCTTCACGTTACAGTCACACCCTGAATCAAGACAGCATCATACATTATAGCTTAACTACATTTTACCTGAAACTTCTCCCGCGTTATCAAATTAAGATAAAAACGTAAGGCGTAGTACCTACTCACAGTGCTTTGACGATTTCCATAAGACGCAGGTTCGATTACCTCTTCATTTGAATATTTATACGTTTTCTAAAAATATATTTGTATGTATTTTTAGAAAACACTAGTATATACTTCCCACAGCTTACAAAAAGCAAGGAATCACTTAAGTTATTATTCATACTATCATAAAGAGTCCGCTCCAGCATACTAATGTGGTTATCTGTACAATTATCGAATTTCGTGCATTTCTTTTTAATGTCAGCACTAATCTATTTTTGAGTGATCATTTAAAGTAGATAAATTCAAAAATTTAAAGTTTTTAAATTATAAAAAAAATCGTTGATCAAAAATCGTTTGTAAATTGCAGGTTTTTTTCTTAATAACGTTGTTTCCTAATAACTCTTATAGTGTAGGTTCGAATCCTAATATGAACTCCGAACAAGTATATCGACTACGCAGGTGTTTTAAGTTGTATATAACTAGAATCGCTAGTATATTAACTTGGAGTAGTTGCTAGGATCGTAGGTCCCTTTTTAGGAACCAAATTGCTAACATTAGTGATTAGACTCGGTTTAAGCATAGCTAGATTTTTCTAGCTTCACGTATAGCAGGCAGAGGGCAGGAGGCAGAGGGAACCTAGTGCTAAGAAAATTGGGCGGTGCGTGGGAAAGGAAGTGTTCCACCAATTATCGAAACATTGCGTCTTGGGTGGCGGAAATCAACGTCGTTTATCTTGTTACTAGAACGAGGAAATGAAAGTGTATGATCCCACCAAATGGGAATCGAACCAACGACCGATTAATATAATAAGCATTAGATATATATTGTTAGAATATAATAATTCTAATATAAATAATATATGAACATCACAAAGAACTGACATGACATTTCCTCCAGCCTTGGTTAGTACAATATAATAAATGTCCATACAGTGATGACATTATTTGATGTATTACCTATACTTTCTTATTCTATTTGAGAAGAAATTTGTTATGTTGTGTTTTGTACATCTATATATAATAAAAATATATGTAGGCATCTAGATATGCGGCCATAGTGGCGCAGCAGCACAGCATCTGACTGTAAATGCGATGAATGTGGCTTCGATTTTCATTCGAAAGAATAAACTATTTTCCTTTTCTTACTCTGATAATAAGAGAAATTGTGGTATTGACTTTACGGTTGTAGGTTCGATTCCTTCTTGAGATGAAATTATTTAATACTATCATTATTCTCGATCCGGTAACAAGGTAAAGCGTAGTGTTGAGTTTTGCCACTCTACACGCTATGGAATCGAAAATTCCGTGGATAGTGTTTAACGGAGTGCCTTAACACTAGGTTCCGTCTGCCTACCATGCTACATGCGGGATACAGTGTAAAGATAATAAAAAATAAAACAAAAGTATAATATTTAGTAATAATTTCCATATAAATACTCCATTTTCCACAAGTGACTTGATGACTGAATCTAACGTCTTTCTATGTATAGCTTAGTCTGAAAAATATCCATAGATATTATAAATTTATATGTATGCTTGGTTTCGAACCTACTAACACCGCATCCAAAGAACGTACAGATGTTCGTTAAGACCTCATAAATATCGATGAGCGTGTCAATACACTGTATAATGTCAGCGTTTTTCCTCTTAACTGTCATGTCAATCTACTTGTTTTAAATACAAAAGTTTTTACAAAGCATTTAATTTCGTTGTAAAAAATGCAATAAAAAACTGTATATATATTATGTGGGTTGGCGCTTAACGACGTGACAATGTCGTGTTCTGTTACAGAGGGTGCTCTTTTTTGTTGTATTTAATTTGTATTTTTTTTTGTTCATATCGCAGTAGAGCGGTGGAACAGTACAGGAACAGTAGTAACGAGTTTTAAGTTATATCCCCAATTAGGGTAATCATGATTTTTTTATTTATTTTCATATTTCTACTCAACCAAGCGCAGCGTTAAGTTCAGCCACTCATCACGTGAAGTGAGGAACAGAGTGTCTTAACCCTAGAATCTCTCTGCTTATCCTTCTTTTTTATCTGTTTTTTTAGATAGAAATAATAGTCTCGTATAAATATTCGTTTCTATCAACAAACATAGTAATAGCTGTATTAGAATTTCGAAACTCGATAATAATTTACAGCCTAATAAATGTTGGTGTTTAGACTAATTTCATTAGGGCACGTCTTTGAAACCAGCTACGATTAAATCTAAAACAAAATTTAAGAAGACACTATAATATTAGGCACAGTGTTAAGAACTGTTTCCGTTCCGCCAATCACCATACTATTTGTATATTGTATGACCACAAAGAATAGACGCGAAATATTTAATAAACAGCAAGCAGGCAAGCAGTTTCACGCAGAGGAAACCTAGTGTTAAGACACTTCGTTCCTCACTTTCCAATATTTCCACCCAATTCTCGAGACATTACCCGTTGAGTGGCGGAACTCAACGCCGGAACAAAGCATCGAAAAAATATATTTTAATTTATTTTTCACAAAAACATGATGTATACGAATACCGCTACAATTTATACGCGAAAACCAAGCAAGTGTAACGTACATGTGTATGTTAAAGCGTTACGCTGTCATACTTTTGAGGATAAATAAACCCGTGAATTATGTGTATCGGAATTTTGTTATTGAGTACGACCTGATACCGACGTGGTGCAGAGGCACAGTATCTGACTGTAAACGCGAGGGTTGTGTGTTCGATTCCTACTTTTATAACTTTACAGTAACAGCTTATACGTCAGCGTAACACGTAGGCTATAATTAATGACAAGATCTTATATTTTAGTTCGGTCATTTGTATTTCAGGGGTGTGTCACTATAAATTCGACAGATTGTGGGTTCGAATGAAATATTTAATATTTTCATTTCTTCGCTCTGGTATCGATATAATGCGCGGCTTTGAGCTCAGCAACACACACCCCTAGAAAATGAGAAGCGGAGTGTCTAAACACTAGATTCCCTTTGCCTACATGCAGGTTGTAGCATATACTATATTATTTGGCTATAAAGTAACTAATTTAAATATTAAGCGGGCGAAGCCGTGTTAGGGTCGCTAGTGTCATGTAAAACCATAGACTGATGTTCCATCACTCATACTATTAATATAGATCACCCAACACGACAACTCGTTTAGAAATGTCACATTAACGGTTATGCACCGGCGTAGATCACGATTTATCGATCAATGATCTATGTAATTATTATCATGCCTTATATAGTATACAAACATACATTAATACATGAACCAAAACTGCATACGTTTTTGTTACTTTATAAGGTAAAAATATGCTGTAATATGTTTGATTGTATGTAATGATTGTAGAATAAGCTCCATTTATAAATTTAAATTATAATTTTCTTTATCTTTAATGCTATCAAAATAAATTAAAATATTATCATCTTTAGTCCGAATATTAACGCAAGTAAATACGTAGGGAGCAATAAGTAGGGAAAAGGGAAGAATTGCGTTTGGTAGGTGCCCACTCCAGAATAGCTCATATCTAAATAAAAAAAAATTAGCTTCACGCTGTATAGAGTAGGCAGAGAATACTTAGTGTTAAGACACTCTGTTCCCCACTTTACACCGAATTCAGGAGGCATTGCGTTCCGAGTGGCGGAACTCAACGCCGTGCTTTGCCTCGACACCAGAGCGAAAAATTGGAAATATATTTTTTTATAAATAAATGAACCCACAACCAGTCGCGTTAACAGTGATCCTTTTATGCCTCTACGCCACGACCGGTCTGAATTTTTGCTAATGAAATATTAAGCATGAAAATTAAAAACAAAAGTTTCACATAAAAAGTCGAGTTCAAAGTTAAAGTCAATTTCTTTGCCCACAAGGCAGTGTGTATGTTGACTTACGCCGCTCAACACTCAACGGAAAGTGGAGAGCGAAATGTCTTGACACTAGACTCACTCTGCCTCTACATGCGGGAAAAAGAAACTTTTATATAAAGAGGCATACGCATTGCTATGGCAACTCGTAATGTAGATAATGGAATATGTTATTCAAGTCCTTATTATAATGCTTATACATAATTGGCAAATAAATAAAAAAACAAATTAGCTTCACGCTATATCCCGCACACAACAGGTTAGGCAGAGGAAACCTAGTGTAAGACACTCCGTTCCCCACTTTCTGCCGATTTTGAGAGGTATTGCGTGTTGAGTGGCAGAACTCAACGCCGCAAATAAATATATTTTATAATTCATAAATTAATAGTTTAAAAAACTAAAAACCACATTTTTTTCAACAACATATTAATAAGACGAATGTAAAGAGCACAAACTTGATACTGATTTCTTGATATATTTTCGAGTTCTATAAGCTTTCTTCGATTTCCATCATCAGACCAGCTCGATGGTACCATAATATTGTAATGTCATATGATCTACGTATAATTTAAATTCTAACGTGATACAACAAATAGAAGTGCGCGTAATTCAGATTATTGGATTTTATTATATATTTAGTTAGTTATAGCTCGCATAAAAGCGTGTTAAAAACGTAATTGTTCCATAAAAATACATTTCTTCCTCAAAAAAATAACAATATTAATTATCAACAAGTCCAAACTAAATTAAACAAAAAACATAAATTAATTAACAATAATTGAAGTAAAAAAACTCATAAATTTGTATACTTTTTGATAAAAATAAACCAGTGAAGTGCGAGTCCGATTCACTCACAGTAGGTTCCGTATCGATTTCAGAATTGTAGGTCAACGGCAAGTAAGTACAAGTTATATCTAATAGTTGCCAAACTTAAGTTTTCGGGCGCACGCACTCTTTTTGTATATTTGATATTAATTTCAGCTTGATACCTCCACACGATCTAGAAATAAATTACCTTGACAAGCGAACAGACGGACAACTAACCGTTTTTACCAGGGTTCCATTTGTACCTTTTGAAGTACGGAACCCTAAAAATAACTCAGCATCGTAAATAACCGCATTAAATCCTTTAACGCGAAGGAATTTGCTGCAAAGAAAGTAAGTACCGTTCGATCCGCATTTTACTTAAATACGAATTCGTGTACAACAAGTCGATAAGATTGAGTGATTATCTTTATTTGTCGCTGATTAAAGTATTTTTTGGCAATAAAATGGACTAAATGTATGGCACTGACTGTAAACGACGACGGTTGTGGGCTCGATTCCTACTCGGTGCAATTATTATATATATATATTTTTTTTCTAAGTTCACGCTGTGATCAGCTCAAAACTGGGTAAACAGAGGGAATTTAGTGTTAGACACTCAGTTTTCCATTTTTCACCGAATTCTGGAGGCATTGTTTTGCCTCGACACCACAGCAATGAAATAAAAAATATAATTAGTCAATTTCTTCTAGTGGAAATCGAACGGCCAACCTGTCGCATATATTTATATCCTTTTGCCCTTGCGCAACGACTGACCTCACTCTTATTAATGCCAGATGTAAAATGTAAACATTTTTTAAAATATGTACCTCAAGTGGGAATCAACCAAGTCACGGGATCAATTTTACTACGACATTGTTGTTTAACAATCACTAACTGTTATTGACCGTATAGTGTCTATAATATAAGAATACTAAACAGGAATTTAACCCACCACGTCAAATAATGTGATGGCGGATAAACTAGTCAATCCCGTTCATAGTATTATATTTAGAAACCAACTAAACACCGTGCTTGATCTTGAAGCGAACGCTAAAACAGCATTCCTAAGTAAAACTTGGTCCCAAAAAAAAGTTGTTGTACAGTGAGAGTGGATAGAACGAGGGTGAAACCTAGTAATTATGCGTAATACTATGGAAATTATACATGCAATGATTTT
The DNA here is from genome assembly GCA_030704555.1 of Heliconius charithonia. Classification (NCBI taxonomy): domain Eukaryota; kingdom Metazoa; phylum Arthropoda; class Insecta; order Lepidoptera; family Nymphalidae; genus Heliconius; species Heliconius charithonia. The sequence continues at coordinate 18,125,288 of CM060819.1, forward strand.
GTTCACAATTCTTAATAATATGAAGCCGTAGTGCGAGTGAAAACGCGAAGGCTGTGAGTTCAATTCCCACTCCGGGGAATGAAATATTTTTATTTCCTCGCTAAAGTTTGGAGTTGATTTCCGCTATTCAACAAGCAATGTCTCGAGGGCTACGCGGAAGATGGGGAACGCTTTTGACCGGGAAGTGTTTAACAGGAACGGAATGTCTTAGCACTAGGTTCCCAGATTCCCGCTACCTACCTAGCCATTTAATTGTGAGTCGCTCACTGTGGCGCAGAAGTACAGCATCTGACATTTGTAGATTCGATTCCTATTCCTAAGGTTATTTGATATCCTGACACTGCGCGGCATTGAGTTCCGCCAGTGAACCTAAGGTTGAAAATTAAAATAGTGAACGGAGTGTCTAAGTCCTAAGTTGGCTTTCCGAAAGCTGCATTCTTTATTATAAAAGTTCTTTATAAAACGTCTAAACATATTTAACATAGCATATTGTGTTTCTGAAAAGAAGTCATTTAGTCAATTTAGCAAAATTAAAATTTATTCCAGATCTCTATATAATTAATTAATACAACATTTCTTTGAGTGTCATTGTGTATGCGATAGCTGTGTCGCTAGACAAAACGCAGCGTTGGGTTCCGCTACTCAACACGAAATATCTCGGTTATCTGTTCACATCTTGATTTCTCTCTTTACAATACAATGTTTATAACTTCACTTAGCCCAATTCAAAGACATATAAGTCAAATGTCGTTTTGCCATACAATTTTATCCCTTAACTCCCTAAAAACACGGACCATTTTCCCACAAAAGCTGAAATTGCAACTTTCTAACAGTCAATTTATAGTGCACTTGTGAAATATGAGCACGTTAAGTACTATTGTAGAGAGATATTGCTATAATAATATTTGTATAAGAGTTTCTATTTTATTATTTTCTATTTGCAACGCCTTTGGAACCTTCGAGTGTGATTTGCTTTTAAGGTCGTTATTAATATATTTTTTGAGGCAGTCGTGGCGTATGACGGAGATGCGACAGTTGTAGGTTCGATTCTCACTTGGGGGAATGAAATATTCAATATTTTTTAATTCCTTGCTCTTCGGTAGATGACATCAATACTTGTCAAGTACTTATCCATTTTTTTATTGTTTTGTATACTAACTAGCGACCTTAGCTTGAATTATCGTAACTTCCACCAAATTATTTGATTACTAGGTAGGATATATTATAAAATTAAATAAAAATATAAGATAAATTAGCTTCACCTTGAATGCCGCATATAGCAGAATAGCTAGAGGAAATCCGGTGTTAAGCACTCCGTCCCTCATTTTCCGCACAATTTTTGAGCCATTGCGTGTTAAATGGAACGTAAGGCGGAACACAACGTCGCGCCTTTTCTTTATTTCCAAAAAAATAAGTCCAATCCCCCGAGATGTAATCGAACCCACAACCGACGCGATTACAGCTACCTATTTTTTGTTGGTAATTTTTTCTAAAGTAAATACCATATATTGTATACATATGTAATATTTTGTTTACATTTTTATTGTTAACACACAAAATCTCTCAATTCACAAGGTCTCGATAATTTTTGACGCGTCATTGTTCCTTTTCACTCGCTTTACAGTTATTTCACTTTAAGATTTCTATAAACAAACAAATAAAAGGTAATTCTTCGCTTATAGAAAGCTTAAGGTAATTAAGGCCGCCTTGGCGCAGCGGCACGGGTCTTACTGTAAACGGTTGTGGCTTCGATTACTACTTGGGGATGAACTATTTAGTTATTTTAACTTCCTCGCTTCGTATTTTTTCTTTTAATTAAAAATTGGTTCCTTCTGCTATGTGGGGTATACAACGTGAAGTTATATAAAAACAAGGGCACGTCGGACACGCTCATCGAGGGTTCCGTACAAAAATTATAGGTATTTTCTGAAATTCAAGCTTAGCTTAGCCGGAACCTTTTCATCTGATACCTCACTTGAACTAGCAGCTTTAATACTTAATTTTGCCTCCCTTTAAGGTGTCTGTCTTTTAGAATTTAACCACAAGTGCATATGTTTTCCGATATTTTCCTGAACTAATACTACCACGTGTAGAAACTGCCAAATTTTATAATTCTAGGTCAACCAGAAGTACTTTTGAAGTAGGTACTTTTGAAGTGTCCCTTTGTAGTGTGGAAATACTCGTTTTTTGCGATATAAACGACGATAACTTTTTTTATAACGTAGAAAACTATTTTTCCACGCAATCATGGGACCATAGATCTGAGTATATGAATTGAATTTCAACTCGATATCTCCAAGCGTTCCTGAGATAAAGGCTCTTGACAGACTGACAGACGGACGGACAAGAAAGTATTATTTTACAAAGGTTCCTTTTACCTTAACAGAATTGAACTTTCAAAAGAGCATAATGACTTTTGTGCAGAATGATCGATATTTTCAATTTAGATTTAATTTTTCAATTTGATCGATATTTAAATTTAAAAAAAGAATAAATCAGCTTCAAGCTGTATCCCTCACACAGCAGGGTAGTAGGGCAGCAGGCAGAAGTAACATAGTGTTAAGACACTCCGTTCCCCACTTTCTGCCGAATCCTGGACGCATTGCGTGTTGAGTGGCAGAACTCAACGCCGCGCTTAGGGCCCGACACCAGAGCGAAGAAATAGTAATATAAATTTCGATATTTAGATAAGCATAAATTAATATCTTGATACAAAACGAACACCAAGATCGAATCCTACACTTAGTATTCGAATCACTAACCACTAAACCTGACAGCCAATAGCTTCTATATGCAATATGCATTTGGGTTGTTCTGCTGAGTAAATGTTAAGTTAGCGGCACAAAGTGAAAGGTCTACAGTTCCGTTCAGCGAAGTGTTAGAACAAATAATGGGGAAATGTATAAGGTTTTTAGAATTTTTTTTTTTGATAATTTTTAAATATGGACATGGAGTGGCCTTTGGGTGGGGGACACTAGGTTCTCTACGGCAAGAGCGTAGATGCAAAAATAAAATATTTAAAGTTTTCACTTCCTCGCTCTGGTAACGAGACAAAACGTGGAGGTATGTTGCGCTACTTAACGCGCACCGTCTAAAAATCAGCGGAAAGTGAGGTAAAGGATGTTTTAATTACGAACGGAGTGTTTTAGGACTAGGGTCCCAGGTTACTTTTGCCTACTCTGTTGTGAGTGGGATTTAGCATGAAGATGAAAATAACGTAATTATTTATCTTCACACTTTATTCGCAAGTAAGCAGATGGAACCTGGGAACCTAGTGATAAGACAATTGGTACCTCTAACACCGGTATCTTCATGGTAACACACCTACATAAAATTCAGACGTTTTTTTTTGGCTTTTCGTTCTAACCTACATATAGTAGGGTAGACAGAGAAAAATATAAAGTCACATCGCCAAATTTTAAAAACACAACAATGCCTTCTTAATAGATAACCAAAATAGTTAATTCCCCCGACTGGGAATTGAACCCACAACACACAGATTCTAAATAAAATACACTCCAAGTAAAAATATTAAATACCAAGAAATATACGTATAACAATACATATAACATTTTCACCCAGCCAGTCCTCACTGCCCCCCGCCAAGAGCTATCTAGCAATCTGCGTAGATCGATACTTTACGATTTAATCTGCCGATAAATCAAAGACAATACGGTTATTTGATAACACTGTACTGTCTGTCTGTCTTCTATTATATAGAATACACGCTGTTCGAGATTTGTGATATCTATATCTATTTAGTAATGAGGTCTAAGAATCTATTCTTCGAAATATACGGCTGTTTTTTGTTAGTGCAACACGCATTGTGAATTCTGATAGTAGCGAAGTCAAGGACGGAGTGTTTTGACACTAAGTTCGCTCAGTTTCCCTCTGGATATGGTGTTAAGCTGAAAATATGATTAACGTAAATAGAGTTATAATAACGTTAATAAAGTTCTAATAACGCTAATTAGGTTTTGATAACGTAAATGAAGTATCACAATAAGAAGAAAGTGTCTTAACACTAGGTTCACAGTACCCCGCTGTTTGCCTTAAGTCTAAAAAAACGTCCGTATCTATACGCCTGTTACCAGTTTTGCAAATGTGGAACTTAAAAATTATAATAAAATATCTGAAACGCTACAAAATATTTAAATAATTTATAAAAAATAAAAATTATTTAAATAAGGATTTTATATATAGATACTAAAGACAACCTGAATAAACCAGTTTTGTAGGAATTAATTGACTTATCATTTTTGTTTAAATAACTAAATAGGAACGTGGGGCCGAACCCACAACCATCGTGCTTATAAGCAGACGCTCTCCCACTGAGCCGTAATGACATTTATATTACCATAATGGCGCTATAGGGAAAATTGAATTCCATATGCAAATGCGAGTCACGACACCAAACCGGTGGAGATTATGCGATTTGTCAAATTTCCTGTGAAACGGCACAAATGAGAGCGGAAACTTGATTTAGTGGTTGAATTATGCAGGAAATTATACAGGAAACTATAGAAGTTCAATATAGGTATTTCAATATACGCTGTACATAGCTGCCCTAATATACTATAGTCTCATTTTTATTTATTTGTTCTGCTTCACGCTGTATTCCGCTTATTGGAGATAAAGGTAGGAAGAGGGAACCTATGGTTAATACACTGCGTTCATCACTTTCCGTCCAATTTTGGAGATATTTGCGTATCGAGTATTAAAAATAATTTCTATCTATAGAAATATTTTTATCTTTTAAGGGACCGTCGCTCGTGGCGCGCTTGTTCCCCAAGCGTGTACTGTAAATGCGTAGGATGTGGGTTCGATTCCCACTCGGGGGAGGGACTATATTCCTAGTTACCCTCTATTTACTATGCAATAAGAATATATATTTGTAGATGGATAAACAAAAATTTAACTCATAGAGCAACTTCATTCATTTTACATGCTATTTGATAATATTTATCCATTAAATTAAAATGCCGCTGTGCCACGACGGCTTCTATAAATACAGTTTTACTCAATTGATATAATGAGTATTAAAAAAATAATATTTTTTTCCCAATAATTGCCTCAATCAATTCCAAATTGGCGCTTCTGTTCCACAATAGGAGTATCACCGCACAAAATAGAACATAAACTGAACCTGTTCTCACAAAACAAGTTTGAAATTCAAAACAGGATATGCGCACACGCATGTCTTCCCCAATAAAACCATTTACTAAGGACTAAAAAGCATTTGTTATTTATATAAATTACAAAGTCAGCAATGTTGGAAGATCACTATAAATTAAATCAATGGAAGATAAATCAAAATTTCAATTTAGTAATATTATCATGATCTATGATTTGTTAACATTGGTAAGTGATTTAGCGTACAGCGATTGAACCTGACCTCGGACTTCATGGATACCGTGAGTTTGACTCGGACTCGGACAGTAAATTGTAGTTATTAGATAATTTTCTGGTTGTTATATAAGAAATAGAGAGAAATCAATTTTAACCGTTTTAAAACATATAAAAGGTTAATTTTAAAATAATATGTTACAGTTAGTTATGAGGCCAATCGTGGCGCAGTGGTACAGTGTGACTTTAAAACCGAATGGTTGTGGGTTCGATCCCCATTCGAGGAGGTGAAATATTTACTTAAATTTTTATTTCCATTTCTTTGCTCTGGTCGAGGCAAAGCGTTCAGTTCTGCCAGTCAACACGCTATGCCTCCAAAATTCGCTAGAAAGTGGGAAATGGAGTGTCTTAACACTAGGTTCCCTCTGTCTACCTTGCAATGTGCGGGATTCAGCGTGAAGCTGATTTAACTTAATTTTTAATTTTAAAAAGTTAAAACAAATTTCAAAAATATACGTACGTATGCACAAATTTAAACAATAAATAAATTAAAAAAACAGGATAAATTAGTATAACACTCCATCCTTAACTTTCTTATATAGCAGGGCAGTCCAGATTAGTACAATAAAAATAATTCACGCCCCCAGTGGAGATCGAATCCACTACCATCACGTTAACAGCCAGTCGTTAACCCACTGCGCTACTATATCCTCAATGTATATGTATGTAGAAGTAGGTGCAATATATTTGCACGAATTACATACTTTCTCATGTGAGAGTAAAATAGAAACTACGTTGTGGGTCAATATCGATTTTAATTGAGCTTCTAACCAAAAAATCTATTTTTGTTCTTGTTTAACCAAATTCATTCAGTTTAAAGGTGCAGTCAGCATTCGTTTGAGCGTAATCCATAGTGGTGGGTTAAAATCTTACTTAAAAACACAATATTTCTTTTTCGGTTTTTTTTTGTTTCTACATTTTTTCATGATTTATTTTAGTTTCACTCTTGTATTTGCAGATACAGATCATGAAAATAGCAGAGTGAGCAGAGGGAACCTGGGAACCTAGTGTAAAGAAAGGCATTCCGTTCTCATTAAGACATTTTCGTTACCCCCTTTCCGACGAATTCTGGAGGCATTGCGTGGACTTGAGTGGACTCAACTCTGCTCTTTGCCAGAGCGAGGAAATGAAAATACTAAATAAATAAAAAAAGCAACTTTACACTGTATCCCGCACACAGCAGGATAGGCAGAGGGAACCTAGTGTTAAGACACTTCGTTCCCCACATTGCGTGTTAAGTGTCAAACGCCGCGAAAATATTAAATATTCATAAATTTCATTTCCACGAGTTGGAATCGAATACACAACCTATCGCGTTTCTCAGGCGCACACTTGTAGCCCTCCACGGATCTGAAACTAAATATTTAAATCAGATTAGATCTGTTTATTTATCTGAAAATTAGGTATATTTATGACTATATTTATTAATTTTAAGCTTTCTTCCAAGTCGGTTTAATGAATTGTTTTCACATCTTTCACTTCGGTAACAACACAATATACGGCGTTGAGTTCCGCCACTAAACATGCAATATCCCGAAAACTGCGTGGAAAGTAAAAAGTGCCATAACACTTCTATTTTCCTACTTTTATGCTAAGAGAAATATATATATATATGTACGTAAAAGCGTGAATTTATAAGTATATTCAAAATTTCTGTTTATGACGTGTTGAAATGTCCGTCCATTCATCGTGCCCTCACAACCTTGGCGTGTGAATGGAATTAGAGCATTTCCCTATCAAGATCCTTAGATCTCACTATACATTTGCACCTACTCAGTATACCTCTGAACATATTGTATATACAATACAATTGCACTACATAGTCGTATTCTTGGTTTTGTTTAACCTTTTTTAGCTTTTCGTTGTATCCCGCATATAGCAGGGTAGGCATAGGGAATCTAGTGTTAAGTCACTCTATTCTCCACTTTCCGCCAATTTTTCGAGATTGTGCATGTTGAGCTCAATGCTGCGCTTTGCCTTAACACTAAAGCGAATAAATTAAATTTTTAATTAATAATAATTCTTTCCCCCGGGTGGGAATCGAACTCACTATCACTGCACATGAAGTCAGCCATGGCGCAGTGGGTACTTTTCTCACTCGGGGAACAAGAAAAAATGCGGCGCTGAGTTTTTTTCCTAATCATAAAATGTCTCGAAACTTAAGAAGAAAGTGAGGAACGAAATGTCTTAATACGTACCCCTACCCTACGAGTGTGAATCCATCACACTACGTGATATATATATAATTTACAATACCCTTTTATTTTACAGTCAAATATTTGAAGCTTTATTTTTGTCTCAAGCAAAATATTTTAATAGTTCTTTTAAAAATTACATATTGCTTTACATACTATACTTAATTACTTTTTGTTGGAAATAAATGACACTCAGATGAATGAAATATTTATTATGAGTATGATTCTGTCTACTCGTGGAAAATAAATTAAAAGTTATGTTTATTATAAGTTATTTTTTAACAATAAATGTTTGTCTAATTTTCGAGACATCGCGCGTTGAATGGCGCAACTCAACGCCGCGGTTTATATTATTAGCAGAGCGAAAGTCAAGTGAAAATCGAATCCACAACTCTTACATTTACAGATATACACTGTCACACTGCGCCACATCTAACTGATTACTTAAGCACCAATTAAATATTTTATTTAAATGCCTGTTCTTCATTATAATGTATTTACTAAGGACAAACATTTAGAAAAAGAGCAAAATGTACGCACGCCGCGTTAGTTAAAACGATAAAACCTTTAGATAACCCTCATTTGAATTTATTTTAAACAATACTTATATTTGAATATGTTGTTATCGGTACTGATAACACATCTTATAGTACTGTCAATGACAAAATGTTAAAAAATAAAAATAAAAAATAGACTGCAAATTAAATTTTCTTGAATAAATGGTTTTTTTTTTCTATAAACGCGATGGTTGTGAGTTCGACCCCCAGTAAGAGGAATGATTATATTTATTTTCATTTCATCGCTCTGGGAGCCATGGCGCGGAGTTCGACAACTTAAAATGAAAAAGAACCCAGTGTTCATTTTTCACGTTATTCCTCAATTTCGTGTGTTGAGTGTCCGACTTAAAGACGTTTTATTTATATATTTTTAAATTAATGGCTTACACTAACAAGAAGGCCTTCACGCTTTTCTCGCATAACATAAGACAAAAAGGATCTACTGTCATTGTTACTTATTAGTTACTTATTAATTAAACTCATAACCATCACGAAGACACGGACATATCCCAATTATGTCGAGAATCTTCTAAAAACATACAAAAATGTATATTAATAAAAGTAAAAAAAAAAAAAACACCAAATAATGTAACACCGTCTGTAACCTAAGGCATTTCAAACAAAGTTCTCCTGTAATTCTATAGACAAACCTAAAATAAAACTTTTCTATAATATAAACCTTATGGCTGTCACTGTACGCTGTACAGACCCCTAATGGAGTTTTCTCGTCGTTGCAACGCTCCAAGCAATTTAACTTTAGTTGGGACTTTGAAACTAGCGTGTTAACACGAGCTTTGGAATTTTGTATTTTAATACTGAAATGTTTAATTGTTGTCTCATTTCTATAGGTATTATTATAAACTAATATCTTTACTATTTGTTTGATTATTTGTTGAACGCGATAACCTCAGGAACTACTGGCTCGAATTAAAAAAAAAAATGTTTGCATAGTCTTTTTTTACAACAACGCTATATTGTATTACTTTATAAATTCAATGTCTTTAGAACTATATTTAATTTATAGTACTTGAGCAGAAAATCAGGAACGGAGTGTCTTATCGGAAAACACTAGGTTCGTAGATTCCCTCTGCCTATCCAGCTATGTGCGGTATACAGCGGGAAGCTGAAAAAAGTACATAATATAAACGTAGTATACTATCATGTACCATTTTCTACGGCAATTAGGTTTTAATAGAAATCTTAGCTTTCCTTCTATAAAACATGTCACATAGAAAGAAGTAAAAGTATACGAGCGTTTATCTTTTTTAATACATCAGTTAGAGTGGACGGTTTCCAAAAAGGCACGGGTTCAATGCCCGCTACGTTCAATTTTTTACACGTATTCTTAATAAGCATTGTTCTTTCCTAAGTGTGGAATAAAACTTTATTGTTATTGTTAAATGTTAAGAGTATAAAGTTTATTTCAAGTTTCGCGAATGTACTGGCCCCATTGAGACAATGCCAAGCAAGGCACTACTGTATAATCACTTTTGATCTCGACGCTTAAGCATTTTGCGTGTTTTCACGCACCGACGCCTAATATGGTGTTACTTTTTTAATTAACAACTTGCTCTTACAATTAAAAAGTTTATTTTTCTTCTGGTATCTTGTTTTATTTCTTAACTAAATGCCCCCTGCGAGTTCTTATACACTTTTTAGCGGGGAAATAAGTTAAATTTATTAATAATTAACCTATTGGTATTTTCTCTTAATTTATCTACTAATTTGTTTAGCACACACGCACATATAGCTGGGAATCAAGAGAGAAACCATAGTTAAGATTTTTCATTCACCGGTTTTTTGTTTTAATTTTTTCGCCACATTATATTAGGCCAACATGGCCTACCAGAATCATGTAAATAATTTAAATATAATAAGTTCTCACCACGACGGTTTTCATATAATATAAGATTGTGTGAACAATTTGTTTGTTGTTTCAACAAAATATATATTTTGTAAACTATAAATATACACAGACTACTTAAGTGCAACGTAAGTACATTGTAACCTACAGAGCACAAAATGGAAATTCCGGTTTTTGTTTCGAGATAAATTGAAATTTGTAAAAAATATATATATTATCGAAATGCTACAAATACAATAGTTTTATGGATACGTCTATTATTCATAAGAACACGGTCTGTTTTACAAGAAATAATAACAGCAAAAATATCTTTTTCAGCTCTATCCTGGTGTGATGCTGCACGGGATGCATCTTGTCCCAGAATCTGCGGACCGACGTTGCAAGGCGAGCCTGTCTGTGCCACAGACGGCTATATATACCCTTCGCTGTGTGAAATGAGGAAGAAGACATGTGGAAAAGGTAGAGTAGTTCTTGAATCTGTCTTCCGTCACTGATTGACAAAACTACTTTACGTAGATACTTAAAATTTAAAATATGTTCGGGAATTTTCCTTACATTACTATTTTTTCCACTACATGCAGCAGGATAGAGATGAGGAACCTGGATATCTAGTATTAGGACATTTAGTTCCCATTTAGACACTTTCGTTTCCGACTTTCTTTTTTTCCTTTTCACGAATTTCTCGATGCATTGCATGTTGAGTAACGAAATTTAACGTATTTTAAGTTTTACCTCGTTACTAGAGCGAGGAAGTGAAAATATTAATCCTCGAGTAGGAATCGTACCCACAACTGTTTGATTTACAATCAAACTGTGATTTACAATCAATCTGTTGTGCAACATTCATTACCTCGTTATTTTTTTTGTTTTAATTTGATTTAATAAATTTAATAGCTCCTGCCATTTTTGATCGAGCAATGTTGCGTAAAAATGATTAAGACGTAAAGTAAGGAGTAAGTAAAATTAGTTGTAAATTTTAATTTTATTGCTGAAGCCTCACATCCTCGAAAAATGTGCTTAGAAAGAAATGACTACTTTTTTCAGAAAAAAAAACATTAGATTACACTTTTGTGTAGTTCTAAAAAATATTTTTCTTTTATGTTATTTCACCTGCTTATGTAACTTAGTTTTAAGACACTTCATCTACCACACACAGGAGCTTTTCTTGTTACAAGAGCGATGAATTCAAATAAATAATTCTCCCGAGTGGGAATCGAACCCACAGCTGTAGCGTTTGTCAAGATAGTCTCCCATTTTAACATAGCAAGACATTTATACATTTTATATCAATAATTACAGGTGTAAGACTAGCTCAAGACCAAGGTTCGTGTTCGCGCGCCCAAGGCTCAAAATGCGAACATCGATGCACAGCTGAACGGGATCCGGTCTGCGGTACCAACGGCCGTACTTATTTGAATAGATGTATGTTGCAGGTGGAGATATGCAGGTTAGTGTGGGTTCGATTGTCAACCATGAAGGGAGAAAAGAAAAAAAAATATTCTTCTACTTTACAAATTATCCACATGTCCAAGTAATAACCTCTTGCTTATAGAATTTGTTTATCTTCTTGTAAAGAAAGTTAAATTAAGTAGGTAGTTCAAATATTATATAATTTTTTTTAGTTTTACTTTAAATATTTTCTTTAATTATACTTCAAATATTATATTATTAAAACATAATAAAACAAAATATCTATCTTCTTTTACAGAGTAGGTATCAGTCTCTCCCATCTAGGCGCTTGCAACAACATCAGTGCTCATAGAGAGAACTGCCCCGTAGATTGTTCCCAGGCTCCTTTAGACGGACCCATCTGTGGCTCTGACGGCAATGTTTACAAGAGTACTTGTCAGATGAAACTGTTAACTTGCGGGTGAGCTTATTTCTTCTAAATATGATTAAAGTACAGCGTAAAAGTAATTTAATTAATTTAACTTATTTTTATCTTTTCTGTTTCCAGACAAGGCGTAGTAAGAACGAGCAAAAAACACTGTCAAACCACCCGCCATTGTCGTGAGTCTTGCTGGAGGGCGTCAAGACCCACCTGCGGGTCTGACGGGAAGTTGTACGCTAACGCTTGCAGGATGAAGGCTACTAACTGTGGGTAAGTAGTTAAGGTATTTCTTTTTATCTTCAGCCAGGTAGGCAGAAAGAACCTACCTTTTTGAGGCATTGCTGGTAGAGTGATTTAAAAATAGATTTTTTTAGCTCCACGCCGCATACCCGACTATGTGAACCTAATGTTAGGACATTCCATTACAGCATTTTTGTTCCTCACTTTTGGCCGATTACTGTATGCAATGCACGCCACTCAATAGAGTGGCGAAACTCAACGCTGCGGTTTCCTTTCATTCCAGATCGAAGAAATGAAAATTTGCGCGAGTTAGGGGAACTATTTCATATTCCTGCTCTAGGCAAACAATACGCAGCGTTGAGTTAGAGCACTCAACCCACAAAGTCTTGACTTCGGTTGGAATGCGGACAATCTGCTATCTGCGCAAAGGCAGATTTGTGGGAAAGAGTGTGAAAATTAAACTAAATTAGTAATAGTAAGAATATATTTGTTGTTTTTAAATGCAAATAAATATGTATACAACATTTTTTTAAATCCCCAGTAAGCACGTATTCGAAGTCCCCATGGCGTTCTGCGTGTCCCAAGAAAGGACATCTGGAGGTGACCCCTGCCCCACCGACTGTTCAGGCCAAAAAGAAAAACTTGTCTGCGGCTCCGATGAGAATCTATACAGAAATGAATGTGAAATGAAGATGCTAAATTGTGGGTAAGGAGTGGACATTTATTTGTTAATACTTCTAAATAACTTGTGGTGGGTAATATTGATCAAGTTTAATCATTACTTTAAATTTAACTTTGTAATCATTAGTTTCATATGAATTACTATGTAAGAAACCCATAGGTTATTACAATAGGATAGGCCGAAAAAAGAAGAAAAGATTTTCGGATAAAATATAGCTATGGCGTGAAACAAAAAGCATTTTAGTAAAGATTTCGTACGAAAAGTGCATTAGTTAGTTATGTTTTAATAATTTTGGTAAATTTATATATATAACGGACGTCATGGTGCACTGGAGTGTCTGACTGCAAATACGAGTTTTTTATTGGCCTTTTCGCTGTGTGGAGTTCCGATAAAATAATATTGTATAGATTTTTTTATGCCTAAAAAGGAAATAGCTGCGTACTAAAGCATTTTAATCAAAGAACAAGATACATTTTCTTCTAAGAATAAATTACTTAACGTTATAAATCATGAACACGTTTTTAAGGTCGAGTTGTAACTAATAAAATCTAAGAAGCTGAATTTGGGCCACTTGTAAAAACTATGTGATCACGAAATTTACCAGTTATAGATCCATCTATATCCATCGAGCTGAGCATCGAGTGAAACTCTTGTTTTCGTAACGTTTGGTGTAGAAAAATATATTTTTTTTCAACAGTATCTATTTTCAGAGTAAGCAACAGAAAGATGGTCAAGAAAATGGATATGGAGAAATGCAAATCTAAAATGAGCAAGTGCCTAAAAGTGAAATGTCCGAACGATGTCGATCCTGTATGTGGAACTGATGCCAATGATTACACCAATCCTTGTTTTTTGAAAGTCGCTACTTGTTTGTAAGTTTATGTTTTTTATGGTTTTCTGACATATTCCGAATTTGTCTGGTTAATAAAATTAATATTCCCTCCAGGTATTCTAGAAAGAGCTGTCTTCCGAGATGTGATAACTTCCTGTAGGACTGACACTACTGACAGTTTTATATATCTTCACGATTAAAAGTTCTTGAATAAATTAAATAAGTTTCTCGCTGTATCCCGCATACAGCAGGGTAGGCAGAAGGAACCTAGTGTTAAGGATGATGGTGTAAGGCCCTCGTCAGCGTTTGATTGGAAACACTCAACACTCAACGACCGCGTTGGTCGTGAGATTGATTCCTATTAAAAATAACGTTTGAGAAAGATATTGAAATTAAAAAAATACTGAACATTTTCATTTCCTTGCTCTGGTAGGTCTTCTGATCCAACTAAAATACAACAATTTACAGTAGTAGTGCATGATCAAAAATAATTATTAGTTAATAAACTTAAAAAAATAATAAATAATAAATTGTTTTATATTCATATTATTTCGATTTTCACTTTAATATAATAAAAAAAATATACAAATTAATTAAAATATTACATTACAGAAAAGGCGTACAACTAGCCCACTTCGGCAACTGCACTCTTTTACCTAGAATGGAGACTGACTGTCCGGAGAACTGCGACAATGTAGTGGAACAACCAGTCTGCGGCTCTGATGGGAATGCTTATAAGTATGCTTTATTTTTATTCTACATAAAACTCTTCCTTTACTTTTCTAAACGCGGCGTAGAACTCTGTAATTAAAAATATAAATATCGACGTCAGCGTTAATTTGATTTCAGTTCGATTGAGGCTAGTGTGGCGCAGTGACACAAGCGTGTGACTGTAAACCGTACAGTTGTTGGGTTCGATTCCCACTCAGGGGAATGAATTATTATTTATTCAATTTTTCATTTCTTCGCTCTGGTAACAAGGCAAAGCCGGCGTTGAGTTCCACCCCGCAGCCCGCACGCAAGGCCTCTAAAATTTGGCGGAAATTGGAGAAAGGAGTGTCTTACACTATGTTCTCTACTACTCTCTACTATACGCAGGTCATAGCGTGAAGCTATAAAATAGAGTTCGCGTCATGTTAAATTCAAAAACTTAAACATTTAGAAAGATTTTTTTTTATTTACGTCTTTCATATTTTTTTTATATTTCAGATCTGAATGCGAACTCCGCAAACTGACATGCGGCCAGCACGTTGTCTCAGTATCGGCCTCACATTGTCGCACTACAGCGTTGTGCCACGAGCAATGTCCAGATACACCCGCCTTTGTATGTGGATCTGATAACAGATTTTATAAGAACGAATGTATCATGAAGAAAGATAATTGTGGGTAAGTAAAACTATCTATATACAAAATTATGGTAATTTTAAATCATTTTTGTAAAATACGTATATTTTTTTGCGCCACTTAAGCGGTTTCCAAGTTCAAATTACTTTTACATTATTATTAAGTAGCACAAATTAGCGTGGTTTGTCTCGCAAATGCTTAGGATTTGGCTGTTAATCGCGAATGGACCGTCTTGACACTAGATTCTTTCAGCTTACTCTACCATACCGCATAGAGCACATAGCCATAACCAAAAAACAGTTAAATATACATATTTATTTTATTTATACGGATCTGCAACATTCGTACTTACAACATTACTTTAAATCACTCATGCTGAGCGTGGAAACCTTAATAATATAACGAAACAGAAAATTCTTTTACATGTAGTTCTGTACTACATGTAAAAGAAGGCACTAGCGCCAGAGGCAACAAAAAATGTATTTAAAAATTAATTAAAAAATACCATATTTTATTATCCTATTTGCATTGTGTTTAGAGCATTCTTCACTATTATGCATTATTCAGTAATTTATATACATAAAAGTGAACATAAAAGTTATTAATTTACTTTTTAAAATATTTTTTTAAGAAAATGAAGATCGCAATATTATTTGTCATTAAATATATTTTTACCATATCATTAACTATCATTACCTCTTCCCACAGTAAACATATCTACGTCGTGCCTCTCAAGCGGTGCCTCGCTCGCTTCCAGTACTCGGGGTGTGCGCGTGTGTGCTCGCCCGAGTACGACCCCGTCTGCGGAACTGATGACAAGACTTACTCCAACAAATGCTTCTTGGACATGGAGAATTGTAGGTCGAGGTGAGTTTAAAATTTGGTCACAAGTATTACCATACTCGAAATCAAACAGATTCTAATAAGACAAAATTATATGCTAAATAAAGAAATAAAATTAATGGTCTTTGTAGCTGAAATTTGGCATTAATTTGCTTAAATGTTATGTGATTAAAAAAAAAGAAAATTAAATTAGCTTCACGCTATATCCCGCACACAGCAGGGTAGGCAGAGGGAACCTAGTGTAAGACACTCCGTTCCCCACTTTCTGCCGAATTTTGGAGGCATTGCGTGTTGAGTGGCAGAACTCAACGCCGCGCTTTGCCTCGACACCAGAGCGAAGAAATGGAAATATAAATTTAAGTAAATATTTCATCTCCTCGAGTGGGGATCGAACCCACAACCAGTCGGTTTTACAGTCACACTTTATGCCACTGCGCCACGGCTGGCCTCATGTTATGTGTTATGTGATTAACTAGAAAAATATGTAAATATTACCATTCTCAACTGGAGTATGACCACGTGCTGGATGCGGGATACGGGGTGCGGGATTAGTGATTTGACTTGTCAACAAATGCTTCGTAGACAAAGAGAAATGTATATATGCTTTAGGTTTTTGTTGACGATTGAAGATATTATGAAGACTTAAAATTCATTGGTTTATTTTTTATTTTCATTAAGGAAAAATATTTTAATTGTCTATTATTAAAAAAAAAAAAAAATACATATACAAGATACATAAAGAGCGGCAATCTATGTAATCAAACCAACAAAAATCCTAAAAGATATCTGAATACCTTGAAGAAGACCGTGACTATAATTCAAATCCACCTTGGCTTAGTTAAGTTCTATGCCTACACCGTTTCATAATTTCGATATGTTATTTTTTATTTATTGTTTTAACTTCGCGTTGTATCCCGCACATACCAGGGTAGACAAAGGGGACCTGGGAACCTAGTATTAAGACATAACGTTCCCATTAGGATAGTTCCTTTCCTCACTTTCAGTGTATGCCTCCAGAACATTGCGTGGTGCAACTCGACTCCGCGCTTTGCGTCAGATCGGGAAAATAAAAATACTAAATATATAATTTCCTCAAAAGAGAATCGAACCCACAACCTTAGGCGTTTACAGTTGCACGCTTGTGCCCTTGAGCCACGACTGGTCTCTAATGATAATTGTAATAAACAAATTAAAATTCGTTTTGTGTAACATTGAGATAAAACTTAAAATATTGACTTAGCTTACTTAGGTTGAGAAATATTCACCTTACACTGACCTTGCGAGGACATCGAACCTGTAATATTGTTACAAATATGTTTTATTCGTCTTATTTGTCTATTTTATCTATTTGTAAGTATATTTTGTTCCTACCTAAAAAAAATAGTTTCACACTGAAACGCCGACGCATATCTCGCCCGTGAACTGGCCATTTTTTTAAACATTCTACTAATTAATATTAATAACTATTTTACGACTTAACACGCAAAAATTCTTCTTGGCGCCGCGTTTTGCCTTACCATTCCCCAATTGAGAATCAAACCCACAACGATCACATTTACAGGCAGACACTTAACTACTATGGTATCATACTAACATTAAAATAACCAATTTATTTGTTTTCATTTCAGAAGTCTCGTCCAGCTCAAGTATCTGGGTACTTGCACTGAGCCC
Organism: Heliconius charithonia; assembly: GCA_030704555.1. NCBI lineage: Eukaryota > Metazoa > Arthropoda > Insecta > Lepidoptera > Nymphalidae > Heliconius > Heliconius charithonia. The sequence goes on from CM060819.1 coordinate 18,142,753, forward strand.
ATTGCTGAAGAACCCAAGAACTATTTATATCGATAGACCCCATCCAGGGAATTTAGTAACCTGCTTGTTCATATATCGAAATAATGCATCGGATTTGAATCCACTATTAGTGCCAACTTTATTGTAGAGACCAATATAAATCGTCTTCCATTTTCGATTCTGTAGTTATTTGTATTTAGATATACTATACTAGTTGAAATATAAACTGAATCTTTACTCAGTATTTTCTGGTATTTTCTAAGCAATTTTTAATGTAGAATATTAAAAAAAATTTAAAATACATAAAAATTTTCAGATTCAATTATTATGAAGTTATGAAATTGAAAAATATTTTTTCCAATAAAACTACTTTACATCTGGAAAAAATTAAATAAATACAAGAATATTCCAATTTTAGAGGACTCTCTTTAACATTTTTTTTTTACCTAAAACTTAATGTGGTAATTAGCTATTTAACTACAAATGCATTTAAAATAGCCGCAAAAGAAGAAGAAGATAAAACAATTTTTTTCACAACTTTAAATAAAGCAAAGACAATATTTTAACTTTAATTATAGAATCAAAGTCTAAGGCATTTATAAAACTTTACTGCATTTATTTGAGCCAATTTACTCAAGCTTAGTTATTATATTATAAGAAATATTTTAAGATTTGACTGTTTATTTATTCTATTTATTATCTGTAGTTAGTGACGTGTAAATAAAAGTGACATTCCGCCATCTTGTTTTTACTGTCAAAAAAATCACTTAATTCATTGTTTATGATAAAACAACGTCACGTGATAATTTTTTTGTTGTAATTATTAAAACAATATGGTGGCGTAGTGTTAATAATAGAAAATTGTCATCAAAATCGATTTGTCTTGATGACACTTTTCTATGTGGGATGTAATTGAATAATTTCTATTTAACTTATGACATACATACATATATTTCAAAACTATGAACATACTCGATGTATACGGTGTTTAATAAACAACTAATAAATGAATTTCAATACTAAAAAGTCTTTTTATTTATATTTTGTTGGTATCTTTTTTCTTTAATTAACTCCGACTCAATTATGGTCAAAGGACCCTAGTGAGTCACACTCGATTTTTTTCTTAAATATATTTTTTAATTGGTCATATATTTATACACATGAAGCTTAAACTTTCCAAAGACTATTTTTATTTATTTTTATATTAATTATAATACTATGATATTTTACATTAATTATAATACTACCGGAATTGTAATGAATATTCTGATTTTTACCTAGAAATTTGTAGTCGATTTATTTTTACCTACATCACAGTACTATTAAATACGAAAGACTATCCTAGGAGATATAAATATTAATAAAAAAAAAATTGAATAGAAAAAACTTTATCTTAGAGGTTGGTAAAAGAAATGACTTTAAAAAACATTGAAAACAATAAAAAATATACTAAATATACTAATTATTTTGTTGATGCACCGATCTTCTTATTTCACGTTCCTGTTCATACCTTAGAAGTCAAAAGAAAGTTGTATGAATTCTACTAGTATGTGTCAAACATATACATGTAGACCATATCAATTATTCCTTTCTAGATTTTCTGCCTATTTTAGAGGATATGTAAAATATAGGGTTATATATGTCGGCTAATGGCTCTCATTTTTATTCAATAAAAAGGAGAAAATATTTATATTTAGGGTAGGCAGGTGTTCCCGTAAGAGACCCGTTCCCCATTATCCGCCGATCTTAGAGCTTTGTGTGTGGAATGGCGGAACGCAACGCCACGCTTTACTTTGTTAATAAAGCGAGGAAATAAAAGTTTTAAATATTTCATTTCCCAGAGTGGGAATCAAACTCAGATCCATCGCGATTATACTTGTGCCCCTGCGCTACGAGGACATCAAGACATTACTTATTTCGACAAGATATTATTTTTAGTATTGCTTTATTTAATTTTAAATATATTTTTTTCAGTTTTTTATACTACACCTGTTAATCAACTCAATAGGAGATCCGCAAGGCTCGAAGTAAGTTGCTAGCTCTTGGACTAAATTTTTAAAATTATTTGAAAAATCTGCAAACGTTTCCATGTTTAAGCTATTATTCCATTTTAGTATTCCAGCTGGAAAATAAAATTGTTAAGCTTATGGTAGACTTATGTTTGTATCTTTTTGATATACCTATTATATTATATTAAGAGGAAGGCGTGACGTAGTGGCTCGTATCTGACTGTAAATACGACGGTTACAGGTTCCGCCACTCAATACGCAATGTCTCGAAAATTGCATGGAGAGCAGAGGAATGTTTGAACACTTTTTGGTTGTTTCCTTCAGCCTATTTTTTCATACGGGAGATACAATGTGAAGTTGAAAAATATATACTAATCTCTTAAACTTTGGTGTAGTGACAAAATTTTATTTTTCTTCTTTGAACTTATAGTAGTTCGGTGAATACCTACATACTTACCTACTACAAACATATATGATAATAACCACAACCAAGCCATGAAAAAATATAGTTCATAATTTTATTTAAGCGCATTACTTGTCGAATTTCCTATAAAATGTCATTTGTCATTGTCCTATAAAATGACATTTCATTGAGGAATTCTACATGTTTTTAGTTTTATTTTATCTGTCTGAATGAAAAGCTGAATTTAATACTATTTTTAAACATCATCTTAACATAAGGAAAGAAGATTCTGCACCAGATAGTTCGGCTTCCTTTTATGTTTTCAATAAAATTGTTACATTTAAGGAATTTTTATTCTTGTTTGAGCTGGTCTCTCCAGTTTTAGGTCCTGCCACCTACTAAAACTTGATTTAATTTAAAAAAAAATAGAACCGACTACATTAACTTTATTTATATCAAAATATTTGATAATAATATTTCATTGTTTTAAACTTAAGTAAATTTAAAAATACTACTCTTGATTATTTATTAGCAAATTTAACTAAAAAAAGACACTTTTTTCTGCACAAAGACATACAATTAATATAGAATGTGTTTAAAGGAGGCATACATTATATAAGCCTAAGCTCAATTGATTTGCTAGCAACACCTGAAGAGTTCATCATCGGACTAGCTCGGTATTACTATATTATTCTACTGTCAACAAAATACGCATAACTGGCAATTTTCCTAATAAAACAATAATTTATGATAATAGAATTTTTATGTTTCGTTAAGTTCTGCCACTCAAAACGCAATGCCTCCATAATTCAGTAGAAAGTGGGGAACGGAGTGTCGTAACACTAGGTTCTTTCTGCCTAACCTGCTGTTTGCGGGATACAGCGTGAAGCTGATTTATTCGATTTTAGAATTATTATTATTATTATTAATATTACAAGGAGCTTAAAATCAGTTTCTTAGATTTTTTATTTATTTACTTTATTTTATATTGTTATACATAACTACATATCTCCTCCTCGCTCTTAGTTACAAGTCGACCTAGCATAGTAAAAATAATATTTACAAAGTGAGTGGTTACGTTTGCCTTCGGGTGTCTTAGATAGGATTTAATTCCACACTTTTCCTTTTCTCCTTCTTATATATCTCTTCTTCACTCTTACCACGAGTTTCTATTAAAAATAATATCACGAAAACTACTGATATTAAATTGACAAAGCCATAGAAGACGAATGGGGCAAAGTCACCCATAGATTCGGCGATGGGAGTGTAGGTACTCTGTGCTACGAATGTCAGAAACCACGCATATGTTACTACCACGCCAACCACTTTTGCTCGGATCTGAAAAGAAAAAAAAATATAATAAGATATCAAAGATGTTGCCTTTTTTGAAACTATAAAAGTATCATCAACAAAAAAATGCAATACAATGTATGTTTTATAAGAAAGTAATTTAGTTTTCGCTTTTTTTACCAGGGCCCTATTAGCAGAGAGCAGTTTATAAGTACGTGGCTATGAATTTGGGCAAAAAAGACATAACTATTTATATCATATATATATTTCTACTAATCATTACATATTATAACTTTCGAGAAAATTTCGATTACCGCTCATCTTCATGTATTGAAAATCTTTATGATTTTACTCAATTTGTTGCTATTTTGCCAAAATTGGCACACTAATCTTTGGTGGATATCAAAATGTAGAAAAAAAGTTAAACACATTCGGTTGGTAGATACAAAAATATATTTAAATGTAGGATAATTATAATATTTTAAAATTATCAACTGTACCTGGAGGCCAGAGATGGTGCAGAGGCATAAACGTTCAACCGAAAACGCAACAGGTTGTAGGTTCGATTCTAACACGAGGAAATCAAACGGGGCACATTAAGGCATTGAGATCCACCACTCGACAGGCAATGCTTCAAGAATTCGGCAGAAAGTGGGGAAAGGAAAAGTCTAAAAGGGAACGGTGGAACTTAACCCACGTTCTCTCTGTCTTCTCTCCTTGTTGAAAGCTACAAAAAAATTAAATACTTACTTGAAAATTAAACATTTCAGTCATAATAATAAAGGACAGCGGCGACACGCCGCTACTGTACATCGCCACCGCTAGTATCAAGGCAATCGAGGGCATCCAAGCTGGTACATTACCATATTGTTTTTGTGCTAAAATCATTAACGCGAGCGCAAACATCGCCAAAGCACTTATTAAATATGTTGCGATTAGAATAGGCTGTAAACACACAAAGTTATGTTAAATTTTATAAATATGAATTTAAAATTTAAAAAACATATGTAAGCCATCGTTTCCATTAACGCCGCGCTATGTCTCGTTACCAGTGCGAGGAATTGAAAATATTAACTATATCATATTACTCGATTGGGGATCGAACCCACAACTTGTAGCGTTAACAATCGCAAACGACTGGCCTCATTTATCAGATTTAATTAACATAATACAAAAGTAACACACCGATAGTAGCGGTTTCGCCCGCATGGTCAAATGTAAATAACTAAGAGTTGCAATACAACAAAAACACATTCTAATTGCCTTTGATGACTTAGACTGGAGATACAATATCGAAAAAAATAACATAATGTAATATAGGCCCTATAGCCTTCCTCGATAAGTGGATTGTCCAAGACAAAAATAATTTTAAATGAAACTGTTTATTAATCCATATTAGTCAGCTCATTCTGCTAAAATCCTGGGCAGTACGCGAGGCAATTGAGAAACCGTTGGCGGTAGTTTGATATAATAATTTTGTGAACTGACAGACGAGTGCCACCTCAGTCTGCCTATGATCATGGACTACTGGCACAGTGTATAATACTAAATATACGCGATTATTCCGGTTAAATAATTTAATTTCAAATGTGTAATAATCGTGAATATCTAAGAATTTATTACAAAAATTATTATTTCAATTTAAGCCAGTCAGTTAGTTTCCGAGATTTACGCTCTTAAGCAAACAGACTCTTGGACTTTGTAATATTAGTATAGACAAATCATACAATATTTAATTAAATATAAAATTATAACGATAGTAAGTAATTATTTAAGTTTTTTCACTTGAGATAAAACCAGGATAGATATCCTACCTTTGGCAAAAACCTCTTAGTTTTAAAATATATATCTATATTATAATTTTAATTTCTGTGAATTTAGTAATTTTAATCCTTTATTTTAAAAAAATTAAATCAGCTTCACGCTGTATCCCGCACACAGCAGGGGAGACAGAAGGATCCCAGTGTTAAGATACTCCATTCCCCACTTTCTGCCGAATTCTGGAGGCATTGCGTGTTGAGTGGCAGAACTCAACGTCGCGCATTGCCTCGACACCAGAGCGAAGAAATGGAAATATAAATTTAAATATTTCATCTCCTCGAGTGGGGATCGAACCCACAACCAGTCGGTTTTACAGTTATACCTTGTGCCACTGCGCCACGACTGACCATCCCTTATTTTTTTCTTTTTTTTTTTTATACTTGTCAATTACAGATTTTATAGAATTTAGCTTTCTGTGGAATCTTTTTTTTTTTTTGGGGATGCCTGCAGTGTGGGAAAGATGACCTTTATATTATGTAAATGAAAAATTCAACAAAATTTATGAGATCACATGTCTCACAGTAATTTATAATTATTAAAGTGATTTTGCACTTTTTAAATCTTTGGTTGTTATCATGTTAGAAAGAGAAAAAAAATTACAAATCAGCTTCACGCGCACATCAGGGAAGGCAGAGGGAACCTCGTGTTAAGACACTCCTTTACCGAACGTTTTTTATTTCTGTGTTGTTCTTTTTCAAGAACACGTTATTCTTTTGTAGTTTCACTTCGTTTTATTCGTTTATATTTTCTTATCCCTTATAAGGGGCTGACTCCTCTCTTCCATTAAACTTAACTTATCTCAACAGTAGGTTCACTCGGTCTGACCCGCAATAATCGAGGTGCGTAGATATGTAAAGGTTGATGTTAATAAAAGTAAACGTTGTGCCATTATAGTGGTGAATTAAATTAGATTTCTATCGATTAACGAAACATGGTATGATTATAAATTTAAGTTTTTTTAAAATATGACTAATATTTAAAAAAAAAAGGACAACGTTGGTTTTCACCACATATGTTAAAATTAAATGCGTGACGGCAATATAAATTATGCAATCCTGTCTGCCGATCGATTATTTTTATCCATAAATGAAACCAATATTTTATGTATGCCGAATTTTTGTCTGTTTAAATCATTGACTCCAGTGATGAACAGGTTTTCTAATTTGGGTTTATTATTCACACTTTTAATTACCTCTTGTTGTATGGCTTTTATCCTTATTATATGTCATATCAGCAGATTTTTTACCAATCATTTACATCATCTTATATCCACCCTAGTATAACTGGTTGACATATTCTTTGAGGCTGGAGCTTGCAAACGAGATGTCGTCATTATTATTAATACACTATGGTATTTATCTTAGTTAGCCTTAAACCTATAGCACTTCTGAAGAATAAAGCTTTCATACAAAACCAAAAATAAGTAAATCGGATCAGAAGATCCAGAGATTTTAGCGTTTAAACAAACAAACAAACTCTTCCGCTTTATTATATTAGTTTTATTAAAAACACTTTAAAACACTTTTAAAAACGCTTTATTAAAAACATCCAAAAGAACATAAACTGAATAATTGTCTTCTAAATATGTTCTCAATGCTCCAAATTAACAATATGATAAAAATAAAATGTAAGATATTAGTGCTTGAAAAGTTACACAGCAATGTATATTTACATTTACTTTTAAATTATCAAGCATTTTAGCGTTCGCTACAAATAGCATCATGGGCAATCTATCCTGGTTTTACCTTATATGAATACATAATAATCATCTAGCTATCATTGACGTTATGGCGAAATTGTATCCTATTACGAGAAATAAGGATAATCGTTACTAATTCAAATCCACTTCGATGATATTTTGCAACAATAAATAAATTAATTACTAATAGATATTAAAACACAAAAAGAAAAGCGATACTGTATCACATGCGAAAAATAAAGACCGGAATGTTGTTTCATAAGATTTTTTGTAGTTTCACGCTTTATCACACATTAAGAAGAGTAGGCAGAGGGAACCTAGTATTAAAACAATTCCTTCTTAACATACCGCCAAATTTTCAAAACTAACGCAACTAAAATACGCAAGTATTGTATGGCGGAAATGAACGTCGCGGCGACGTCGTTCGGTCGGTCCGGCAGATATTTTTCTTTTTCGTCTTTGTTTTGTTAGAAATAAATTAAATACAATCATTCCTTCAAGTGGGATTCAAATCCATAACTATTACACTAGACAGGCTGTAAAGTCAAATATACAAGTACTTAGTGGATAAAATTAATAAAATTTTATTACCTTTCTCCCACACTTCTCAACGCAAAAAGTCAATGCAAGTGATGCGAAGATCATTACCACAGGAAAACTAAATGATTGTATCTCAGGGCTAATATCGAATCTTATACCTGTAGACGCAAGAATTTTCGTCGCAAATGTGACAATAACAAATGCACCATTAATCTCATAGCATGTAAATAGTAAGATTATGATGATAAATCCCCGTCGCCAGGATTTATTTTTTACTATAAAAAATAACAAACTGATATTAGAAATATATTAAGACTTAAAACAAAATAAATTATGTTCTTTTTTTAATTTAAAATAAGTGATTGCATTAATACATATGTTATGGTGCTTTTGGAAAACATCCGAACACACCATCGTTACAAATTCATTGCTTTCCACTCGAAGAAATATTACTATTTTTCTGTCTAGTAGACTACATATTACTAGTATTATTAATTAATACTTACATATATTTATAAAAGTGATGTTAGGTAAAAGTTTAAAATGATTTTCTTGTTTAATCATATCATCAACAAGTTTTTGTACGATTGCATCATCTTTGTCGAGGCCTCTAAGAAATGCGACAGTTTCTAAAGCATTCTGCAAAGCAATTCTATTATGAGTGATGATAACTATCCCTTGTGATGAAAATTAATCCATATGATACATTTTTTTGTTATACTATAACTTTTTTTCGATCATGTTTTATAATTTGACAATCATCCACAGATTCAAGAAGCCATTTCAAAAAGTACACTCCTTGTCACTTACTTCAATTCTATCTTGTTTTACCAAAAACGCAGGTGATTCGGGAGCTTTGGTTAACGCGATCAACGTCAGTATTGACAATCCTGTGACGATTATGATAACGGTTGTATAATCTAAATAAGCTCCCATAACGTACATCAAAAATATTCCTGTCGTATGCATTAGAATTTGGAAAGTCCCTAAAATTCCTGTTATATTCTCTTGACTTATTTCCTTTACGTACATGGGTATAACGTTAAAACAACCCCCCGCTGCAAAACCAGCGATGGCTCTGGCTAAAATAAGTAAAGCTAAAGATGTGTATGAAAGGCGTATTGTCCATGAAATCTGAAAATTGAGACAATTTTGTTAGATATGCACTTAAGATAATAATATATTTGAAAATATTAAAACAGCCTTTTTTCGAGCACGTATCAAAGAAATCATTTTATTAATGTCATTATTAAAATCTAATTTTTTTTAAGAATCTAAAAAATAAATACCACTTACAACTTCCAGTAACGCTACAATAAGCACACCAACTTTTCTTCCATAATGATCAGCAATATATGAGTAGGACAGCACCCCAATGGTTGCTGTAACTCCTAAAACACTCGCTGTCCAGCTCAGCTCGCTCGATGACAATGGGTATCCAGCCGGCGAAGCATCAGATTGTAACAGCGAGGTTATCGGAGAAATCCATCCACTCTCCATCCCATAGATGAGGAATGTGAAGTTTGCTTGAAACATAATAAATAATAATGCCGTTATATTTTTTTATTTCATTATAAATGCAAATATATACATATACGCAAGATGTATCTGTGAACAAGAATCAAGAAATCTCTGATAATTCAATTGAATAAATTAAAGAGGAAACATATTTGAGAGAAAAGGTAATTGCAAATTATTTTCTTCAAATAAATCTTGGTATAATTTGGAAATCTTGTAATATCGATTTTCCCGATTTAGTAACAATGTAATGTTAGGTCACTCCTAAAGAATATATACAGTTTTAAGACCAGAATACCGTAGAATCATAATAGATCAGATAAAGAATAAGGGAAGAAAAAGATAGTTCTCCCTTTTTGACCTTTCCACTTTGAGTTATCTATATTCCTGAAAACTTTGTATTCCTTTTTTACGAAAATTGTTTAAACAGAGGAGTATGAAATGTGGCACATTTAGAGTGCAAAATACTCAACACGCAATGCTTCCAAAATTCGGCAGAAAATGGGGAACGGAGTGTCTTACACTAGGTTCCCTCTGCCTACCCTGCTGTGTGCGGGACATAGCGTGAAGCTAATTTAATTTTTTTTTAGAGTGCAAAAGGCTGATACTAAAAAAATGCATAAAATATGTGTGATGAGAATGAAGTTATTAACATAAAATCTAAAGTTAATTAACATATAATCTTATAATATTATGTAGTTAATCGGAAATGGATGTCCTAACAAAAAGGCGGACTATAAATTGTTGCACAACCCTCTAATTAGAGTTTTTTTATTAAAAAGGGCTTGATTTTTAAAATACAATAAACACATCGTGTAAGTTTTTTAATTCTTATTTTAATATTACCTACTGTTAGAGGCCCATATTTTTTGACAAAAACAAGTAAAACTAGAACTTATTAGTGACAATGTTGTACATTGTCCATTCTCATTTAAAATTGAAACTCGTTAATTACGTTAATAGATACGATACGATATATACAAAAGAACGGCTACTTACATTTACTTTTTTGTATTTTTTTATAGTTTATATATACAGAACAATGAAAATAAAATAATTAGTTCCCCCGATTAGAAAACTAATCCATAACCGTCACACTCTCGCGCCACCATGACGACCTCGACGGCTGTTTATTGACTAATCTGAATTACTTTTGTGTTCTTATAACAGTATAATTTTAAGGACAATATCTATTAATATCATTGAAAACTACAGCTTCAGCTAATTTATTAAAATAGTTTTTTAGAAATTTCCTTAAACAAAATCGCCACACACAACCTAGAACAAAACGGATAAAATATTCAAAAAATCTTTTACAAATTCCCTTTAACAATTCTCAAATCAAATCTTCCATGTACAGACAGCGATCAGTAACAATTTAATTGTATGTATAGATTATTAATCGTAAAGACAGCTACATTATCTTAATAATATGATTTTTTATATAATTAATATTAAAGTAAGCAAACGACAGGCAAGTTTTTCTTTGCCCTTCGAACTATAACAAATAGATAGTGGAATGTTTGATTATCGGTAATGCCCCGAATGACTGAGATAATAAAATATACTATAACTCCTAAAAGGTATTTTACACATGACTTTCGTCCGCTATCATCGGCACTGTGCTTAAAGGTCAACCGAGGTCAAATCTTGCATAATGTAATATTTCATTTGCAATTCTTCCATCTCTTTGTTACGATCCACTCATATATCACTTTTTTTAGCTTCACGCTTTATCCCGCATATATCAGGATAGAAAGAGGGAACTTAGTGTTAAGACATTCCGTTTTCCCCCTTCAATTTACTTTTAAAAAATTGCGTATTGAGTGGCATGGAAAAAAAATATCGATTCATATTGGGCATCCCCTCGATGGCAATCGATATAAAAATCGTCGCGTCAGTCAGACGTTGTGCCGCTGCACCTAGACGGCCTTATGTCACAACTTTCTTAGAGTTCTATTGTATTGCAGTGATACGTCTGACTGTAAATGCGATGGTTGTGGGTACAATTCTCATTCGGGGGAGTGAATTATGATTGGATTATTTTCCTTTCCCCACTCTGGCAGACATAGCACGGCGTTGAGTTCCGGGTATTCGAATGGAAATGGGGAACAGAGGATCCTAACAGTACGATTCTTGTGCTGCTTGACTATACGGGATAAAGCGGGAAGCTACTTACTCCTAATAACTAATAAAAACTAATAATAATAATATATAAATAATGATCATTTGAAATATACAAGATGAAATTTAACTTCCTTTTTTTTACATCACGCTAAATCTCGCACATATGGTACGGAGAAAGAACCTTGGAATTTAGTGTTAAGACACTCCACTCATCCATCCTTTATCATCGGTTCCTAATATTATTAATAAAATATAATACGAGCATTGTTATAGAATAACAAAGAAGAAGAAATGTATGTATGTTTCCTAAGAATATATTTTGAAAATTGCCTACAAATAAAGGGAAAAAGATATATAGAATGTATATATTTTTTGTAAATGCCTAAATAGGAATCCAAATTTAGTGAAATTTCTAGATTTTTAACATTAGTGACCGGTGTATATAACTTTTATTACAACTTGTTTATATACAATTAAAAAAAAGTGTAATGAATTGCGAAATAAAAACACAACAAATTAAAGCGGTTCTTATGAATATTCAATAACGTCTATTTTATGGATATAAATAAATCTTTCTATTATAATATAAAAATACGTTTTGTCGTCGCCGTAGATTTTTATAATATATTACTATGTAACGTTGTTGGAGTTACATTTCATTTTACACTTAAATTAAAAAAAATAAATTAAAAAACTGTTTTAACCCCTCACCATCGTTGTATTTATATGCTTTAGATGTCAAATTAACGCGCTTTATAACATTAGTGAAGGTAATAGTTATTACCGCTTCCTACATAAACACATGAATTTCTCTAATCATACCCAATTGGATAAGGAATAATACTGTATTGTTTAAAATAATTTCGAAAATATACTTTAGTTTTTTTTTATTATTAATCTCCAGATCTCCCATTTAAATAATTAAAATCAGTAATTATTATTTGTTCGGCAATAATTGTACAAATAAATTAAAATAAATAATCGTATAAGAAATAAAAGATTTCAATTTAAAATACATTTCAGGAAAAATATAATAAAAAAAATATATACGTTTTCTAAATAAGAATTGTCTTTTTTATGTGTGGAAAAAAAGTTTAAAATATATTAAGTTGTTTTTCTTTTAAATTGATAAGTATTTGATATTATATGAAAATAAGAAAAAAATAATAGCAATCGCACTCACCCAGCATAGCAAAAATACACTGCACATATATATGACCAGATTTTTTCGTGCATTCCTCTTGGGCATCCATAATATATTAACAATATCACCACACACAAATTTCTTAGCTGCACTCTTCAAACTTCGAACGGACACTAAAACCTATCTCTCGTTTAATGACAAAATTATATATGTACATAATATCTATAAGATATCTTCTAAATACCTTACAAACGATGGAAATTTTGAAAACCAGTAATTTTTATTCGTTTTAGGATCCTTGGGCTGGTGATACACTTACAGCTATAAGCGATATAAAAAATATAGCGATTAACTAATTAATTACATAAGTTAATGGTTATTGTAAATAACCATACTAAAACGTGTACAGATCGCGGTTTTGGCTGTTGATTGTAACGAAGGTCATGTATGATACTTTTTTGTTGTACAAATATTAAAGAAATATTATTGATATGTATGAACAAAGTATTTTATTTTGTCTGTCCGTTTCTCAAATTTCTTTGTATATATTTTATTATATAAAACTACAATATTGTGATTCGTCATTTGACTACTGGATACAGTGATTGGTGGCGTGAATTATCATTTAAGTTATAAAGTATTTTCTTTTGCAATGATATGAATTATTGATTTAGTTGTCATTTATTTGTGTTTGTTGTTATTGATTACTTTTCTTTGTTTTCTGAAGTCATTAAATATCTGTTCCGGTTTATATAAGTAGTCTAGTTAGTAAAAAATAAGCAGAAATATAGGTCTAATTATGTTTTTCACATTTGCAAATTAGGTACTATAAATAATAATTATTAAATTTTATTATGAGGCCAGCCGTAGCTCAGAGGTACAAAGTATGATTGTAAAATGGTTGTGGGTTTGATCCTCACTTGAGTAAATTAAATATTTATTTACATTTATATTTTCATTTCTTCGCTCTGGTGTCGAGGCGAAACGCGGCGTTGAGTTCCGCCACTCAACACGCAATGCCTCCAGAACTCAGCGGAAAATGGGGAACGGAGTGTCCTCTGCCTACCCTGCTGTATGCGGAATACAGCGTGAAGCTAATTTAACTTAATTTACATATACTAAAATAAATATATTTTTATACATATGTAATATTTTATAATTTTTTACATGCGACATCTCATATCAATGTGTTTTAATAACAAAAGTGGCTCTAATAACAACATTTGATAAGATTTTTTAATTTTTTTTAAGTCCATCAAAGTTCAATTGATAATTTTTACTAATCACGCTAATTGCGTTTTTTTTATGTTCACGAATCTTCCGCGTTAAAAAAATAGGCAAAGCAGTGTCAAATAGTGATGCTGTGTTCTGGAAAAATTGAGGAACTTGTTTCAATTTCCAGCTATTCCATTCCGGACATGAAACTTATTCCAATTTCTGTTCCAGTTAGAGCTGTACTTTTTCTTATGTCCATATCAAGTAAATAGATTGTATTTCTTAAAACAATTTCTACATAAATGATAAGAGTAATATAAGAGTAACCTAATTTTTTTTTGAGGCCAGTCGTGGCGCAGTGGTAGTAAGTGTGATTGTAAAACTGACTGGTCGAGGGTTCGATCCCCACGTATCCCTAGTGTCGAGGCAAAGCGCGGCGTTGAGTTCTGCCACTCAATACGCAATGCCTCCAAATTCGGCAGAAAGTGGGGAATGGAGTGATTTAACACTAGGTTTCCTCTGCCTACCCTGCTGTGTTCGGTATACAGCGTGAAGCTAATTTTATTTTTTAATTTAAATTATTTTAAGCTTAAGATAACTCGTTCCTGTTCTTGAATAGTTAAATTTGTGTTGCCAAAATAATTCCGAAACAGTCACCTAGTCTCCGAGTCTCCGTCTCTCGACTTTCCGGTCATTTGAAGAAGTGAATAATTTAAATTACTCCTTTAGAAACAGCTTTAATAGTTAAATTATTGATTTAGATTAAAGGATTCGTAATATTCTTTGTAAAATAACTAGATATAATTATTGCGTATTAACTCTGTCTAACTGTTTAAAACTTTCCGTTAAAAGTGCTTTGTGTGTTACGATCAGTGCTTGCTCGGTGCAGTATCTATGACTCACGTGTAACTACTCTCATCGTAAAAACAATACATACGTTGACTGGCACCCGGTTTTCCGCCCCAAACACCAGTTCAACGACAGCGCAGCGGCTAAAGCAGTAGCGTTATAACGCTGATAGCTGAGTTCGTAACTAACTGCACATAAATTAGGCTTATAAAATTAATAGTCTTTTTTTTTTTTTTTTGGCATCGATTTATTTTTTATTTTTTAATTTTAATAATAACAATGAGTCAACAAAAGGCTAGCGATTTAAGATGTGCTGGCTGCCCTAATACCTACAAAAAGGTGGCTTTTTTAAATTGCTCTCGATGTCACGATAAATACCACTACTCTTGCATGAATTTTAACAAAGAAGATTACCTAAGCTTATCTAAATCAGCAAAAGACAGTTGGGTCTGCCCTTCATGCCGCTGCAAGGAACCAAAAATTGGTGATAATACCAATACACCAATACGACCCACGTTAGTTACTTTTAGATCAAGCCCTAATGAAAAGTCTTCAGAAATTGATAATGTCACACTACGCCCAAAATTGAACACAGGACAACACTCAAGAAAAGCTTGCACATGCACTACATTGGACACGATTCGGGATATTTTAAGAGATGAGTTGCAACAATCATTGAAAATACATTTCCAAGAAATAAAAGCTCAACTTGAATCATTTGAAAACTCTCTTTCTTTTCTAAACGACCAATTTGACTCAATATTCAAAGTACAAGAAACTCAAAAACAAACTCTTGTACAGCAACAAAAAGAAATAGATTTACTTCGAGCCTCAAACCAGGATCTTTTCGCACGCCTCCGCCAGATGGATCAACTAAGCCGTTCAAGTAATATTGAGATACAGTGCGTTCCTGAAAATAAGAATGAAAATCTTTTGTCAGTAGTCCAACAAATTGGTCGAACTATTAAATGCACAGTAAATGAGAGCGATATCCACTACGCTTCCAGAATAGCTAAGCAAGATTCTAATAGCCCTCGACCCCGTTCTATATTGGTTAAATTTAGCAGCCCTCGCATCAGAGATACCTACATAGCTAACACTGTCAAGTTCAATAGGGAAAATAAAAATGACAAACTCAATTCTTCTCACGTTGGAATCGGCAGCGCAAAGAAGCAACCAATCTATGTATCTGAGCATCTGTCACCGGAAAATAAAAATCTTCACGCAGCTACCAGACGTAAAGCTAAAGAACTTAACTACAAGTATGTGTGGGTGCGTGACGGGAAGATATTTCTTAGAAAAACTGACGAATCCAAATTTATCCTGGTGCGCGATCAATGTACGCTCAGTGATCTAAAATAAGAATTTATTCTTATTTCTCATTTCATAGCTTTGGTTTTAAAATGTTTTATTGTTTAAATTCAACGGTCTTAATCTATATTATCAGAATGTAAGAGGTCTCAGGACTAAAACAATCCATATTTATAATAATATAATTTGTAATAGCTATGATGTAATAGTATTAAGTGAAACTTGGCTTAACAATAGCATTTTTGACTCCGAGATATTTGACAACCGGTATACAGTTTACAGAAGGGACCGCGAAACATCAGGCTTTCACGCAAATAAAAATGGTGGTGGAGTCTTAATTGCTGTTGCTAAGTATTTGAATTCTAGTAGAATACTGCATTTTGAATCTCGTTGCGAAGACATTTGGATAGAGCTGGAGGTAAAAAACGATAAAAACAAATTTGAATTGTTACACCTTTGTTGCGTCTACCTTCCTCCCCCCATTCAATTTCATATACTCGACGAATTTCTACGCAACTGTAACAGAGCTCTAGAATCTAAAAACATTAATAAGCTCTTACTCATAGGTGACTTTAACTTAGGTTCACTCCCGTGGTTGCCTACGCAGATAATAGCTAACAAGAGCGTATACAATAATATGCTTATGGACTTCACATTTTTACATGAACTAACACAATATAATTTGATTCGAAACGATAGGAATAATATTTTAGATTTAGTCTTAAGTAACATAAATATTACACGATTAACAGAAAGCTGCAATCCGTTATCTATGGTAGACCCCGCTCATCCACCTTTAGAATTTTCTATTCCATTTCATCCCATAGATATTTTGCCACCTAATAATAATATTCGTTTTTGTTTCTTTAAAGCTGATTATGTACGCATCGTTAAAGATTTAAATGATACACCTTGGGATGATAAGTTACGTGGTTGAGAAACTGTCGACGAAATGGTCTCGGTGTTTTACAATATACTATACACATTAATTAAAAAACATGTCCCCGTCTCTAAACCACATTCGGGTAAATATCCCATATGGTACTCTTCCGATCTGAAAAATCTATTGCGAGAAAAATTAAAATATCGTAAAAAAATCCGAAAATATAATAGCAACCCACGCGACGTGTTTTCTTTTGATTTACTCAAGAAAAGATGTTATAAACTGTCTGCGACATGCTATAAAAATTATATTTTACAGCTAGAAGCAAACATGTCCTCAAATCCAAAACTTTTTTGGTCTTTCCTGAAACATAAGAAAGTAACTAAATCTTCCTACTCCGCCAAAATGTTCCTCGACGACGAAACCTCAACTAATGGCAGTGATATTTGTAACCTTTTCGCTGATTATTTTGGTTCGGCATATAGTGCTGACACACATTCACACCAAAGCCTTATTAGTAATGAATGCATAACTTCTAATTATTTGTCATCAATTTTCCTACATGAAAATGAGATTTTAATATCTTTAAAACATCTAGACTGCTTTAAGGGTGCTGGTTGTGATGGAATACCTGCAATATTTGCGCATAAATGTGCACAAGCTCTTGTTACTCCCTTACACATAATCTATAATAAATCTCTTTCCACAGGTACCTTTCCATCACAATGGAAGAAATCTTTGACAGTTCCTTTGCACAAAAACGGACAAAAAGATTCGATTAAAAATTATAGGCCTATATCAATTCTCCCTGTATTTGGCAAACTCTTTGAAAAACTATTATACCCTTACATCGCTTGGCATGTCAAGAATATTATTACATTGCATCAACATGGTTTTACTAGTTCAAGATCTACGGCTACTAACCTAGTTGCTTTTACTAATAACCTTACTAACAGCATCGACAAAAAATCATGTATTGACGTTATATATGGAGATTTCAGTAAAGCTTTCGATAGTGTAAATCACAATATTTTAATTCAAAAACTATCAAACTGCGGTATAACTGGAGTTTTACTGAACTGGTGCCAGTCTTATCTTTATAATCGTCAATCTAAAGTTGCAATAAAAGGATATGTGTCTAATTGGTTTAGCACACCATCTGGGGTCCCTCAAGGTTCTCATCTTGGCCCATTATTCTTTAATATTTTTATAAATGACATTCAACGCTGCTTTATACACTCCAATTATTGCTTATTCGCCGACGATATGAAAATGTTCAAAGAAATTAGTAGCTCTGCTGATGTCACTTCCCTTCAGGAAGATCTCGATTGACTTGTTAGTTGGTGCAGCTTAAATAAACTTAGTTTAAATGTCGATAAATGCTTGCTGGTTCGGTTTTGCAGAAAGAAGTTACTGTCCCCTAGTTTTTATAATGTGAAAGGCATTATGCTTAAAGAGGCAGATACGGTTCGTGATTTGGGCGTAACTCTGGACTGCACTCTGAGACTAAATACGCACATTGACACCATAGTGAGAAAAGCATTTAAAAATTTAGGCTTTGTTTTAAGGAATTGTAAAGATTTTAAAAATCCCGAAACTAAAATTGTGCTTTATAATGCATTAGTACGTAGTGGTCTCGAGTATTGTAGTGTCGTTTGGAATCCACATTATGACGTTTATGTAAAAAGACTTGAAAGCGTACAAAAGAGATTTCTTTGGCATCTCTCATACCAGTGTAATCTAAGTAAAACGTTGGCTCAATACACTGATAGACTAACCTTTTTTAAAATGGATTCGTTATACAATAGAAGATTCCTTCTAGACTGCTTATTCTTGCATAATGTAGTCAATGGAAGAATAGACTGTCCACAACTCTTAACTTTATTGCGTGTGTCAGCCCCAAGAAGACTACCTAGGCAAGGTAAATTTAATATTTTCGCTTCAACTATGTCTTCAACAAATCTAGGAAAGTTTTCTCCTCTGAATCGCATTGTAACAAACTTCAATTCAATATCAAGAAAGGTAGACCTTGACATTTTTTTTGATAAAAAACACACATTTCGTCATTTAATATTGAAGTCCCTAAGATCTAAGTGACCGCTCATGTCTTTTAATTATTTACATTTGTCTTTCTTTTTAAATAACAATATCATATTATTTGTTAAAGTTCTTATTGTTTATATTAAGTATTATATTATAAATTTTATATATAAGTTTTCTTAAAGTGTATGCTTAGTTTAGTTTCTTAAAAAAAAAAAAATATACTATTGTAGATGTAAAATATGCTTGTCGTCATCGCCTATAATTGCGGCGACACTTTGTTATTTATTGTATTTTTTTTTTCTGTTGAAATTGTTAGTGTACGCTGTGTTGGTGATTAAATAAATAAATAAATAAATAAATAAATAAATAAATAAATAAATAAACTCCTGTACAATTTTTAAATTAGTTACATATATTATTATTTGAATATACAATTAGTAAACATGTAGTTATTACAGGGAATACATTGCGGATTTGAACGCATATCCATGGGAAGTCAGTTAGTTTAGTTGTTCAAATGTCTGTCGTGTCAGTCGTGTCAAAGCGATGTCTTTGTAGGATTACAAAGACATCTCATCTCCACAGCATTCAACTTTCTTTTATTTTTTTACTTTATAGAGATTATACTTAACATAAAATTATATTAATCGAAAACTATGTTTAGCTAAAATATTAAAATTACTAATATCTCGATATATAATAAAAGGATAGAAAAGTCAATTCTGTACATGAAAGATATAAAAAAAATAAAAATTAGGTCGGTTAATATGTCGATTATAGAACCTAAAAAACCACTCAGCAGAATTCTTGTCTGTCTGTCTGTCTGTCTGTCTGTCTGTCTGTCTGTCTGTCGGTTTGTTTGTGCGTCAATCACGCAAAAACTACCTGACAGAAATTGATGAATTTTTGCATGGTGTTAGCCTAGGGCCTCAAGGTACATTTTTTTTCGGTTTCATTCCGAATTTCATGATAGTTTTCTTTAAAAAAAATAAAAACTGAAAAATTTAAATTACCTAAAATACCGATAACTACTGTATGAAATTAAATTAATTTTGGCATGGTAATAGTTCAAAGCCTAATGTCACTTAAAGGATAGTTTTTATCATGGAGTATAAAGAATTTTTTGTAGAAAAAATTACATAATTATATTTTTTAATAAAAAAAATCGACTTCTTCAATTTTAACTGGATTTCACACTCTGAACTTAACTAAACTTTCACCAAACTACCCTTTATATGTACCCTTTCTAATAAAAAAAGAATCATTAAAATCGGTTGAATTGATATTGACTTATACGTTCATTTGTCGCGCATATACTTAATGCAAATTTGAGATTTATATGATTTTCTCATAGATACCATTGTTGAATATAAACTAAATTTAAATAAGACTACACGGGACGCATTACCTTTCAAATAAAAAAAGAATCATTAAAATCGGTTCATACAATCAAAAATTCTAAGGTAACAAGGACAAAAAATACAATCCAATTGATGATCTCTTTTAAGGAGTCGGTTAATAGTAATCCGACATAATTAAATTACGACTATTTCATATAACCACATTTTAAAAGAAGAAAGTAAATTGAGGCCGTTCGTTGCACAGGGGCACAGAGTGTAATTGTTGTGGGTTCGATTACTACGCAAGGAAACGAAATATTTATTTAAATTTATATTTCCATTTCATCGCTCTGGTGTCGAGGTAAAGTGCGGCGTTGAGTTTCACTACTCAGCACGCAATGCCTACAGAATTCCGAGGAAAGTAGGGAACAGAGTGTCTTAACACTAGGTGTCCTATGCCTACCCTGCTGTGTGCGGGATACAGCGTGAAGCTTAAAAAAGAAGTATAATGAATATTTGTTCAGTCTACCATAATTATTATTTTAAACGTCAACGTTGGTGATATTAACGAAAATAATAAAGTAAGTATATTTTTTGGGATTAGCTCATATGGCGATATGTAGAATAAAAAGTATTTGGAAAGTAAATTCTGTTTGTGAGTTCATAGTTTATAAAAGTTTATATTTTGCTTAGATGGATCACGTGGTGATGTCAATACGTTTTAATGTCATCTTATGTTATCTGTTAAAATAGCGTGAAGCTGATTAAACTTAGTGTTATATTCAAAAGAAATTAATTGTATGTAATACATAATATGTAATTTATTAATACGTTTCAAGTATGAAAAAAAGAAAAAATGCAATATAATTGCATTTGTGTTTCCTTCCTATATTTTGTATTTCTATTATTTATATCGATATATCAGGAACGTAAATGCGGGAACAGAGTTGCATGCCATTTTAGTACAGAGTAACCTCTAAAAAATGTATTTACTAAACTGAATAAAAAGAATGTGTGATTCCTCTATACAATATATTATTCTATATTATACATAAAACAGGTTAAAACAGTGCATATGAAGGTCCTCCTGTAGTATAACTATTTTCAATTACTATCAACACTACATTGTCGATACTAATGTGGTATTACAATATGAATGAAATTTTTCCGCCATTATGATGACATAGACAATTTTTTTAATTTGGAAAAATAATATATTAACTATAAGAACGTTGGTAGTTTTTTAAAAGGAATTCTTATAGAATAAAAAATTGCCTAAACTATGCTTCTTCGCAAGTGGTTGTAATAACTATTGGTATCAATTTTCCAAAAAATCACTATAAATATTAAATATGCTCAATTATACAGAGTTTTTTTGTTAGGACCACTTTAAATGAAACCACAGTTTAACTACTCTATAAAAGCCTATTACATATTAAATTAAAAACCCGAAAATAAAAAAGTTATTTTTTCAAACAAAATCTCCATATATAATAAAAGGATAGAAAAGTCAATTCTGTACATGAAAGATATAAAAAAAATAAAAATTAGGTCGGTTAATATGTCGATAAAAAATTAATATGTTTAAAGTTAATATGTCGACTAAAACTTGACGCTATGACGGTACAATTGAGAGAACTGAGATTTCTGGTTGTAGCACTAGTTGTATTTTAATTAGGTTAAATTCCCACTAAGTGGAAGAATATATTTATTTTTCTGCCCATAAAAATAAACGAAGCGAAGCCTTATGTTCCGCTATACTATCTAAAGAAATTGGAAAGTGCAAAATTGAGTAAGTGCACCACTATCTTATTTGAAATTCTTTCTTCTCTCCATTATAAATTTTCATAGGATTGAAATGTAATAGTGACGTCTTTGAACAATAGTATATGTTCATAACTGTTAAAGTTAATTATCGAACAAATGGTTTACAACTCTGATGATACAAAGACATTCTGCTTCAGCTGATAATTTAATTAAAATGTCTACCGGATGATCAATTAGCCTGCAGTTTACGTTTTAATTGTTATTATGTATGATGTTACGTAACGTTTCTTTACGTTTATTTATTTATATACATATTACATTTAATGAATTAAATATATTTTATAAAAGGTTCACATATGTGATAACATGTTCACACATGTGGTCCACATATGTGACCACATATTCACACATGTGGTCCACACACGTGACCACATATTCACACATGTGGTCCACATATGTGACCACATGATCACACATGTAATCTTCATATGTGACTACATATCACACATGTGGTCTACATATGTGACTACATATCACACATGTGATATGCCCATGTGAATACTTATTCACACATGTGGTACACATATATGACCACACGATGCCACATGTGATCCACATATGTGACCACATGATCACACATGTAATCTTCATATGTGACTACATATCACACATGTGGTCTACATATGTGACAACATATTACACATGCGATCTGCACATGTGAATACTTACTCACACATGTGGTTCACATATATGACCACACGATGCCACATGTGGTCCACATATGTGACCACATGTTCACATATGTGGTCCACATATGTGAGCACATATACACACATGTGGTCCACACACGTGACCACATATTCACACATGTGGTCCACATATGGGACCATATATTTACACATGTGGTCCACATATGTGACCACAAATTCTCACATGTGGTCCACATATGTGACCACATTTTCCCACATGTGGTCCACATACGCGACCACATATTCACACATGTGGTCCACATATGTGACCATAAATTCTCACGTGTGGTCCACATGAAAGACCACATATTCACAAATGTGGTCCACACACGTGACCACATATTCACACATGTGGTCCACATATGTGACCACATGATCACACATGTAATCTTCATATGTGACTACATATCACACATGTGGTCTACATATGTGACAACATATTACACATGCGATCTGCACATGTGAATACTTACTCACACATGTGGTTCACATATATGACCACACGATGCCACATGTGGTCCACATATGTGACCACATGTTCACATATGTGGTCCACATATGTGAGCACATATACACACATGTGGTCCACACACGTGACCACATATTCACACATGTGGTCCACATATGGGACCATATATTTACACATGTGGTCCACATATGTGACCACAAATTCTCACATGTGGTCCACATATGTGACCACATTTTCCCACATGTGGTCCACATACGCGACCACATATTCACACATGTGGTCCACATATGTGACCACAAATTCTCACGTGTGGTCCACATGAAAGACCACATATTCACACATGTGGTCCACATATGTGACCACAGGATCACCCATGTAATCTTCATATGTGACTACATATCACACATGTGGTCCACATATGTGACCACATTTTCCCACATGTAATCCACATACGCGACCACATATTCACACATGTGGTCCACATATGTGTCCACAAATTCTCACATGTGGTCCACATGAAAGACCACATATTCACACATGTGGTCCACATATGGGACCATATATTTACACATGTGGTCCACATATGTGACCACAAATTCTCACATGTGGTCCACATATGTGACCACATTTTCCCACATGTGGTCCACATACGCGACCACGTATTCATACATGTGGTCCACATATGGGACCACACATTCTCACATGTGGTCCACATGAAAGACCACATATTCACACATGTGGTCCACATACGTGAGCACATATTGACACATGTGGTCCACATATGTGACCACATATTCACACATGTGGTCCACATATGTGACTACATATTCACACATTTGATCTATATATGTGACTACACATTCACATAAAAAATTTTTTACTACACGAATAAACTTCAATAAAAGTTTTATAATTTAAAAAAGTTTATTTTTTATGTAGGCTGTCTCCTATCTGAAGTGTAGTTAAATGGAAAAACTAGGAGGACCAGTGTGTGTGTCAGTGATGACCTATTGCGTTGAGAGACAAGGTCCTTCATCCTTAGCCTCATTCGCAGGCTCCAAGTCAGCTATGGAGACAGCTATTTCTCTAAGCTACTGAATTAGAAACGATGGTACGACGAAAGAAGGTTACCGACACATTGTTTCGGTAAATGAGCGATGTATAAATGCTTTACTTTGTCACGAAAGGTATTTTAAATTTGTATTGAAACGAACTGAAAAGTCAAAAATTAAAAGGAGTTATAAAATGTAATTTATCACATGAATGCACAAAACAATCTATACCTATTTTTTATTTTAAGAATTAAAAAAATGATGTTAGTTTTGTCTTGCCTGACCTTGTCGCACTCATTATCTTATTAATGTGATTAATCTCCATCTCCATATATAATAAAAGGATAGAAAAGTCAATTCTGTACATGACAGATATAAAAAAAATAAAAATTAGGTCGGTTAATATGTCGATTATAAAACCTAAAAAACCACTCAGCAGAATTCTTGTCTGTCTGTCTGTCTGTCAGTCTGTCTGACTGTCTGTCTGTCGGTTTGTTTGTGCGTCAATCACGCAAAAACTACCTGACAGAAATTGATGAATTTTTGCATGGTGTTAGCCTAGGGCCTCAAGGTACATTTTTTTTCGGTTTCATTCCGAATTTTATGATACTTTTCTTTAAAAAAAATAAAAACTGAAAAATATAAATTACCTAAAATACCGATAACTACTGTATGAAATTAAATTAATTTTGGCATGGTAATAGTTCAAAGCCTAATGTCACTTATAGGATAGTTTTGATCATGGAGTATAAAGAATTTTTTGTAGAAAAAATTACATAATTATATTTTTT
This sequence comes from Heliconius charithonia, assembly GCA_030704555.1. Classification (NCBI taxonomy): domain Eukaryota; kingdom Metazoa; phylum Arthropoda; class Insecta; order Lepidoptera; family Nymphalidae; genus Heliconius; species Heliconius charithonia. Next base: position 18,167,752 of record CM060819.1, read on the forward strand.
AATAAAAAAAATCGACTTCTTCAATTTCAACCGGATTTCACACTCTGAACTTAACTAAACTTTCACCAAACTACCCCTTATATGTACCCTTTCTAATAAAAAAAGAATCATTAAAATCGGTTGAATTGATATTGACTTATACGTTCATTTGTCGCGCATATACTTAATGTAAATTTGAGATTTATATGATTTTCTCATAGATACCATTGTTGGATATAAACTAAATTAAAATAAGACTACACGGGAGGCATTACCTTTCAAATAAAAAAAGAATAATTAAAATCGGTTCATACAATCAAAAATTCTACGGTAACAAGGATAAAAATACAGTCCAATTGATGACCTCTTTTAAGAAGTCGGTTAATAGTAATCCGACATAATTAAATTACGACTATTTCATTTAACCACATTTTAAAAGAAGAAAGTAAATTGAGGCCGTTCGTTGCACAGGAGCACAAAGTGTAACTGTTGTGGGTTCGATGACCACGCAAGGAAACGAAATATTTATTTAAATTTATATTTCCATTTCATCGCTCTGGTGTCGAGGTAAAGTGCGGCGTTGAGTTTCATTACTCAGCACGCAATGCCTACAGAATTCCGAGGAAAGTAGGGGACAGAGTGTCTTAACACTAGGTGTCCTATGCCTACCCTGCTGTGTGCGGGATACAACGTGAAGCTAAAAAAAGAAGTATAATCAATATTTGTTCAGTCTACCATAACTATTATTTTAAACGTCAACGTTGGTGATATTAACAAAAATAATAAAGTAAGTATATTTTTTGGGATTAGCTCATATGGCGATATGTAGAATAAAAAGTATTTGGAAAGTAAATTCTGTTTGTGAGTTCATTGTTTATAAAAATTTATATTGTGTTTAGATGGATCACGTGGTGATGTCAATACGTTTTAATGTCATCTTATGTTATCTGTTAAAATAGCGTGAAGCTGATTAAACTTAGTGTTATATTCAAAAGAAATTAATTGTATGTAATACATAATATGTAATTTATTAATACGTTTCAAGTATGAAAAAAAGAAAAAATGCTATATAATTGCATTTGTGTTTCCTTCCTATATTTTGTATTTCTATTATTTATATCGATATATCAGGAACGTAAATGCGGGAACAGAGTTGCATGCCATTTTAGTACAGAGTAACCTCTAAAAAATGTATTTACTAAACTGAATAAAAAGAATGTGTGATTCCTCTATACAATATATTATTCTATATTATACATAAAAACAGGTTAAAAGGTATCCTCCTGTAGTATAACTATTTTCAATTACTATCATTGTCGATACTAATGTGGTATTACAATACATTTTGAATATTTTTCCGCCATTAGGATGACATAGACAATTTTTTTTATTTGAAAAATAAATATATTAACTATAAGAACGTTGGTAGTTTTTCAAAAGGTATAAGAATAAAAAATTGCCTAAACTATGCTTCTTCGCAAGTGGTTGTAATAACTATTGGTATCTTTTCACCAAAAAATCACTATAAATATTAAATATGCTCAATTATACAGAGTTTTTTTGTTAGGACCACTTTAAATGAAACCACAGTTTAACTACTCTATAAAAGCCTATTACATATTAAATTAAAAACCCGAAAATAAAAAAGTTATTTTTTCAAACAAAATAAATAATAAAATTATCGTTGTAAAATAAAATACAATTTGTTTTGGCGGCAAAGTTTAAAGTTCTAAACATTTTAGTACTATTTTTGTAGTAGTATGTGTTTACATTATTGGTACCTATGCGTAACCGCGTCATACGAAATATAGATATGAATAAACATTGTGAAATAAGAAAAAAAACCTACGTCTTCACTGTTGATGTATCTTGCTTAAATTCTTTAGGTACGGGTTTAAACTATTTTACCCTATATGCCCAATTGTAACTGTAACGCGACGTTGTGGGTCCGATCCACACATGCAGGATTGAATTATAATTTAATAATATTTTCATTTCGCACATCAGTCACACATTATACCCAATATCTTACAGTAAGTTGCCCTACTAAGGGCGGGATAAAGCGTGGATCTGGTTTTAACTTTATGTGAACCGATTAAAATAAAGTCCAATCCAGTTGAGGCCAGTCGTGGCGCAGCGGCACAAAGTGTGACTGTAAAACCGACTGGTTCTCTGAGTTCGATCCCCACACGAGGAGATGAAATATTTACTTAAATTTATATTTCCATTTCTTCGCTCTGGGGTCGAGGTTAAGCACGGCGTTGCGTTCTGCCACTCAACACGCAATGCGTCCCGAATTCGGTAGAAAGTGGGGAACGGAGTGTCTTAATACTAGGTTCCTCCCTCTGACTAGCATGAAGCTGCCTAAAATAAAACTAATACTTAATATTTAAGGGCAGTTTGCCAGAATACAAACAAAAAAAGTATTTAAATCGGTTAAGCCGTTTCTGAGATTATCGCACATATAGTAAGTATCGATAAGTTGTGTTTTTATTTCAAACATTCAATTGAAGATTCTTATGGGAGGTACGAAAATGCGACCTAAAGTTTTAACAACTTTCTCATAAAAAACTTCATTACATTGCAAACATACATTATAAGTATATCAAAACACGAACATAATTCAGTGTGTTAAATAAATAATTCTGTGGTTTAAGCGGGCGAAGCCGCGAGCGGGTCGCTAGTAATATAAATAATTCTATTCGACGTAAATAATGTTTCAAAAAGTTACCTGAACAATATGTTTTATGCGTTATTACCTTTATGCGTTATTACCATTGGGTATAATATGTGCTCATTGTTATATGCAGTCAATATATATCGTTGCAGATCTGATTTTACTTTCTCAAATATAATTTTCTTAAAACACTTTAAATTCATATTGTTTTAATAGACTATAGCGGTAACTTTTACAAACTATTCAATTTTGTTTTGTACTACGGACAAATCTGTTTAAAAAATACATATTTTTATCAAGTCATATAACCAAGTCATTTCCAAAGCCATTCTTTAGCCAAGAACCTTACCAGCACGATTAACAAAATTATGCTTTATGCACAACGCCATCTACTGGGTTTAAAGTTGAACTGTAACTGTTCGGACAGTTACAAAGTTTTTTTTCTAAACATATTATTTTATTAATCGATGGCGAAGTTTTATTACTTCGAATTATCGTTTAGGTGGCGAAATTTGTAGAAAAAAATTCTCAAAATTTCTCAAAATAAGTATCTTATTTACATATAAATTTATATTGTATTTCTTTATTTAGCAAATATCTTGTTTAGTAAAAATGTCAAAATATTATAACAAACATTAACGCTATGGAGCACAACCTTTTTGTATATATTTTTTCTAAATTGGATTGTCATTTTTTTGTTTACGATAAAATTATTATGTATTGGTAAAGTTATTAAAAGTAATGTAATAATTTATTAAAGGTTGAGTAGGTAATTTTATTATGTATACCTAGTTTGTGAGGCTTAAGCTGTTCATATAAATCCAAAAGCTCAGCCACGTGGTTTGTTGTTGATTGTTTTTATTTATTAAAGATTACACTCTCATGATTAGGTAAGCTATAGAGTTATAGGTAACCAGCAAAGTCAAGGTAAAACGTTACTCAATATTTTTTTTTCAATATATATTTTTTTCTTTTCTAAAAGAAAAGGCATTAGCGAAGTGTATTTTTATATGCATCAATAAACACAGGTCAAGGATAACAATCAAAGCTAGAACGAAAAATAGTATATGAATCGCTTCTAATTAATTGTAGGCTTAATTCAAAAATGAAAGAAAGAGTTCCGTTGCTGTTCAGTAAGATTAACGTTGTTTATATAAACACTTTTAAAGAATAGTAATAAATCTATTGGATTAATGAGATTGTGGTGCAGTGAGGCAATGTCTTACTGTAAATACAACTATTGTGAGTTCGATTCTAACTCAAGAATACGATTTATTTAAACCGTCTTATGTTTTGAGGCAGCTCTGGCAAGTTGATTTACACCAAAGATATTGATCGTCCGTATGCTTTTTTGTTCCTGTGTTTTTCTTAATTAAGATATAGTTTTTATTTTACAGCGATATGCTACTTGGAATTTAAATTGATTTGAGATGTACTTATCCTGAGGTTTCTAACTTAAATACAAGTATTTTTTGAGAATATTTAAATTTAAAAAGTAAATATGTTTATTGTTATGTTTGTTGCTGAAGCGCGTGAAAATTCTAACAGTCGCCTGCCAAGAATTTTTAGTTTAAGAATTTTGTGTAGAATAAATTGTGATGAAGAGGGATGCTGAGTGTTCAGCAACTCCTAGAAGTAGTTACGCCACCCCTCCTTCACAGAGGAAATCCACCTGGAAATCTCTGACGCAAGCACATTTTGCGATATCTGGCGTCGTTTTATTCCGGGAACGGGAACGTGCCAATTTGTAAATAAAGCTTAATAATAAAAAGCTTCTGCCTTTTCACAGTTTCAAGTTTATCAAATAATGGTGATAAACTCTCACTCTTTGGACTCTGGCTACAGCTCTTTTACTGGCACGTTTAGCGTTCACTATATACTCCAGTCTGTCTTCAGGAGAGTTGGATTGCTTTCACTTCCTAAAGGCATCCTTCTGTTCACGAGTCACCGCCTGCACCTTATCATTTCACCACCATGTCGGGAGTGCAGGATCACAAGAATGCGACTGTTTGTGGGTTTGATGTCCACTCGAATTATACTGTATTTAATATTTATATTTCTTCGCTCTAATAACAAGGCAAAAGCGCGACGTTGATTTCTGCCACTCAACACGCAATGCCTTCAGAATTCAGAAAGTAGGAAATAGTTAAAGTGAATGGGAACAGAGTGTCTTAACAGTTAGTTCGCAGGTTCCCTCTCCCTACTCTATTACATGTGGGGTACAGTGTTAGGCTATAACATACATGTATGTTAGATATAAATATAATAAAATCAAATAATCATGTATTATGTCTATCTTTCACTTACAATCATCTATCTTTGTTCCACTTTCAGTTCCTTGATAAAGACAACTTTGTCTAAAGCGACATTTACTTGACCTTATTTTAATTAGTAATAAATAAGAATTGTAATTATTATTTCTTATAAAATATTAGTGTATTAATTAGTAGTTCGTTATGGGAATCCCTATTACGGTAAATAATCGATAAAAGCATAGATAACGAATATCCGAGTTATGACGTAAATATATTAAATGGACGTTTTGGGGTTTTTTTTTAGTTTTACGCTGTATACTGCATAGTGTAAGAGTACGCAGAAAGAATGTTGTGTGAACGTTAGAGCGGGCGCCCATTGGGTAATTGCTTTTACAAATCTCGCAAAGAATTAATTACTCATATTATATTTAAAAAAAAAAACATATATTTAGGGCCCAGTTGCAGTTTGGTTTGGAATTTGAATAGGGTATTTAATTTTTAGCGAACATTTAACACAAACTTGAACTTAGACATATGATTACATTTGGATGTATAAGCACAAATTTTGGTATATGACCAGACCTGTATGTGTGTGTGTATGTGAAATCACACATGTCGTTGAATAATCACATAATATTTAAATGATCGATCTCGCGGTTGGAAGTCTGATTATATGGATCAGTGATCACACGTGTGGGCGTGTTCATTATTCATATGGGACGAGTAATAAGTGAATCTATGATGATTTGTGTAGATATGTGATTACACAATCACACGTATGGATGTATAATCATATGTATAAAATTATATTTCTTTGATATTGATTGTCTTTTCTTTCTCAGTAATTTTGTGCGTTTTTGTTACACAAGCACGATCGGCCTAGCCGTTTGACTTGTTATGTATCCACCCATTTCATGTAGTTAATCTGTAGTATATTTAAGTGAAAAATATTTGAACTAATGAGTGCAAATAAATGTTAAATTTACGAAAAAAAGATTATTATCATTTAACTCATTATTTGTATTATACAAAAAATATATAACTCAATGATAATAATTTTAATCAATTCATAAAAGTATGCAATTTTACATTTTTTTAGAACAATGTTTTCTTAAAACATTATCACGTTAAATTAAGTTAAATATGTTGCAAATTTTGTACTGTTTATTGGCATTGTATTTTTGAATCCCCTGTATGTTTTTATTTTTTAGGTAAATATTTTAGAGACAACTAGAATAGATATATTCTGTCTTATAACAATGCTTGCTCGGCATACCATTTTTTTTTATTAAGGTTAATTAATGAAAAAGTTATTTTATAAAGCACATATATTTACACATTTCAGTATGTTTTATTTAAACAATTTTGTTATAATAAATGCATCAGGTGTGTATATGTTAAGTAAATGATTTACTAGCGACTGAAAGGTGACTGCAATGAGCTTAAGAGGACGAAGCCCATATCTATTTTTGAGATAATTTTCAAAAGTAAGTAACGTCTTTCCTTAATACTAGGTTAGCTCAGCCTACTGTCTTAAAACTAAAATAAAACACATATTTTACTAAAATATAAGCTATTTTTAACATACGTTGCATCAGTTATTTGTTTAGATCAGTCATTGATCAGTCAGCCATATTAATTTCTCGAGAGTAAAAAAAAATCTTTCATAATAACACTTTCTAAGAAAATATAATTATATCTATTATTAGTACCTAAAAAAATTAAGTCAATGAACTTTCTTATTATTAATTTTATCACTTAAATTTTATTCCATAATTATCTATATTGGATTGGAATCAACACTCTCTTTCGTTTTCACGTTTTTAAATATTTCTTCCTCAGTTTTCCCCTTTGTTTCTAACAAGAAGAATATTATGAATATAACTGAACACAAATTGACTGTTCCATACAAAATGAATGGAGCAAACTCGCCTAGAGAATTTGATATAGGCGTGTAGGTGCTTTGCGCTATGAAGGTAGTGAACCACGCGTATGTTACTACAACACCCATTACTTTTGCTCGGATCTGAAAAAATAAGATATGATTTTTTTCTCATCTTAGCGTGAGGCTTTATCCCGCACATAACGAAATAGAATGAATTCGCGAATGAATTCGCGAATGGATTCGCGAAATGGAACTCAACGCTGTGCTTGCGACGAGGCAATCTTTACCAGACAGAACAAATGAACGTATTAAATATTTTTGTTCTTACTATTAGGAATTGAACCCATAATCATTGCACTTACAGACGCTCGTTTGTGCCCCTGCAACGGCCTCAAATAATTTTATAACATGTTAAAAAATAAGTAATTATTATATTATATGAGGCCAGTCGTGGCGCAGTGGCACAAAGTGTGACTGTAAAACCGACTGGTTGTGGGTTCGATCCCCACTCGAGGAGATGAAATATTTACTTAAATTTATATTTTCATTTCTTCGCTCTGGTGTCGAGGCAAAGCGCGGCGTTGAGTTCTGCCACTCAACACGCAATGCCTCCAAAATTCGGCAGAAAGTGGGGAACGGAGTGTCTTAACACTAGGTTCCCTCTGCCTACCCTGCTGTGTGCGGGATATAGCGTGAAGCTAATTTTTTTTTTTTTATTATATTTTATGTAACTATGACAAATTGTAAGCGCCCGAGGTATCTCTGACCGCAGGTACAGTGGAGTAAATAAAATTAAACCTTTTTATTTATATATTGTTAATAAAATTTGTTATTCAATTCATATCATGAGCACATAACAAACTCCCCAGATTTTGAATATCAGGACTCATAAGCTCAAAATTAAAATATAAATATGCAGATATGTAACAGATATGTTAATCTATATTAAAACTAATAACCTGTACTGTCATGTTTTTGAATTTCTGTCATTAATTAAAATATTTAACTTAATTTATCTTCTATCATGCATTATATTTAATATTTATTTATAAAAGGTAAAAAATACAGTAGATGGAAGTACAGTTTATTCAGTATTAGAATGTTATGTTCATTAGACGCTTTTATAAATTGTGTGCAAGTTTATTTATTGTGAAGTTGCGCGTGGGCATTGGCCATTGGACACAGGTTAGATCGGGGCGCGGCAACGGGAGGAGACCGCAGGCGCGAATGACCGCCAGAGCAGCCATACTCCCGTCCTTACTTTCGTCCACCTTTACTAGCAATTACATTATACATGACACAGTCCAATCCTTTATTTTATCACCAGGTGGGGTCAAAACTGTCTACCCCAGCGAGCCTTTCTTGCGAGCAGGGATAAAGCTCTTTCCAATAAATAAGTCCTTTGAGCCGGATCTGAATTAACTACCTGCGGATGCACCGTCACTCCAAGGGTTCAGGAATCAAGTTCCTATCCGACATCAATTCAACTATACTTAATTGCTATACGAATTGACTATACTTACTTGAAAATTAAACATTTCCGTCATTATTATAAAGGATAACGGCGACACGCCGCCGCTGCACATGGCTACTGATATTATTAGTGCAACAAGGGGCAGCCATGATGGTACATTACCATATTCCTTTTGTATTATTATCATTATAGCCAACGAATACATAGCGATTGCAGTTAGACCATATGCTACTATTAGAAGTGGCTGAAAAATAGATGTATTATATGAAACTATAACATTAAGACACTTATGGTTCAGCGGTGTGTAATGCGAGAGTCTTGGATTTCATTTCGGCTCAAGAAAATATATTATTTTTGTTTTTTCGCTAGTTTCGCCGCTTAATACGAAATGTCATAACAATTGGACGACAAGCACTAGGTCCCCTTTGCCTACCCTGTTATGTGCGGGATACAGCATTTAGATAAAAATAATAAAATAATATTACCCTCCTTCCGCATCTCTCAACGATTGTTGTCAAACCCAGAGACGCTACGACCATCACAATAGGGAAGCTGAGCGACTGGATCTCAGGACTGATATCAAACTTTATTCCAGTAGAAGTTAACATTTTGGAGGCAAAAGTTACAATCACAAAAGCTCCGTTTACTTCATAAAATGTGAATATAAACATTATGAGAATGAAACCGTGACGCCACGAACTGTTCTTCACTGTGAAATTTAAAGATCGATTTTATAACAAAATATTTAAAAAGTTTAAATAAAGAACAAAGAGATTTTTTATCTTTATACAGGTATAATGTCCATATACCATGACTATTTAATATAAAATAAGATTAAGATTCACGATGAATGCCGTGCAAATGCGACCCCTTCGTAGAATATGCGGATTCAGCTTATCTGATCTAATCCTCAATGAAGAGATACACAGAATGGCAGGTACTAGCAAGGATGTTATAGTGAGAATGAAGAAGAACGTGCTCAGCTGGTTTGAATGGAATGAGTGATGAAAGAATGGTGAATTGAAGAATGGTGATGAAAGATTTATGATGGTAAATTGAGAGGTAAGATAGGTAGGGGGAGACCACTGTTAACTTTTGAAAATACAGTATCAAAGATATTGAAGGAAGGTCACGTGAAAAGCATAAGGACTCCCCGGAGGGCATGTATGAAGGGGTTCATGACAATGGACGAGGCGAATTAAGTATGTAGAGACCGTAGCGTAGAGAAGGCAGAAAGAACCTAGGAATATTGTGTTAGTGGCCTGCACGTTTATCAGGATTTCCAAAATTTGAACGAGTTGAAAATTTTAATATTGATAGTTTGATTTAAAAGTTTCTATGCACATACACCCAACCTCGGTAAAAACTATTAAGAAATATGCAGTTTGGGTGGTGGTTACTTTGTTATAGTTGTTAGATAAATAAGGCGCATAAAATAATTTCTAAGTTTCGTTAAAATTGTAAAGCTCATTTTTTTTATATTTTCTTGGGGATAAGATAAAAAATTACGTTATCCAATGCCAGATGCTTAGCTTAGTTTAAACTCACTGTAAAACCTCTAAGCCAAAATAAATGCAAACGCCTACGGATATAACATAGCAAGCTTACAACAAGGAGAATTTATTAATTATCGATTCATTATTTTTCAGGCCAGTCATAACAAAGGGACTCAAGTGCGCAAGACTATAAATGCATGGTTGTGAATTCAATCCCCAGTCAAAGAAATGAAATATTTAATATTTTCATTTCTTCGCTCTGGTGAAGTTGAACGTGAACAATCAAACGTGCTGTTCCATTTAGTTTATAGACATATATGTATATCATTTTTGTTACCTTATAATTGCTATTTAATTTATTTTTTCAAATATGGAGACAAAAGGAGGCACCCTTTAAATTGTAGGGGATTACACAATGAGTAATATTAATTAAAACAATAATTTGTAAGCATGCAATACAAGTGTCCTAAATTAAATCGCTATGAATTTAATGTTTAGTCTCGTCTTATTAATATCGTCTCGATGCCATAGCAAACTCTTAATAGATTCAGTTCGAGAAAATGTAATGGTTGTGGGAATGATAATATTAAAATACCACACCACCACCACGACCACCCAATATTCAATGCTTCAAAAATCAGACGAGCAGAAGAGTAAGTCGTAGCATCCAGTTCTCTCTGCCTATCCTGCTATATAGGAAAAAGCATAAATTTATACAACCTTATACAACTAGCCTTACATATGTTCATGAAAGTTATATTCGGAAAAGATTTAAAACGACTCTCTTCTTTTATCATGTCATCAACTATTTTTAGCACAATTTCATCATCCTTGTCCAAACCTCTAAGGGATGCCACTGTTTCCTTCGCTTTCTGGAAAATAATAATTAAAAATTATTATTTATTTAAAAAATATTAAAAAAGAATTGTATTACATTAAAATATTATTAATGATTGATTTAAGTCAATTCTAATGCAAATAAGTAATTAAAAATTTATGTAAAGTTTTAATAACATTAACTGGGCAAATTTTGAAACATTTTTTTTCTGTTCCTACTGTATAAGTTGTCAGTGGTTATATAAAGGTTTATTTATATTATTTATTTTGATATATGGAAATATGTGAAACCTATACAATAATCAAGTCAATAAAAAATTGTTCAAAGTCTTGAGTCCAAGTTTAGTAACTACTAAAAATATAAGTAACTTCTCAAAAACAGTATTCATTAATCCGTCAGGAATATTTAATCACATGTCCATTTAAATATGTTAATAACAGTTTCTTGTTATTAACATATTTAGTATACAAAGAAAGATTCTTTGAACGAATTAAAGATCGTTGTTTAAATGTTTTTAGTAAAATAAATATTTTTAGATTTAAATTTCACAAACTTTGTTCTCCACTTTCCGCCCAATTTTTCTGACATTGTGGTTTGAGCCCAGATCAAAGGGAGGAAAAGAAATTAATTTATTGTTCTAAGCTAACATTGCAATCGCTGTCACGTTTACAGTCAGAAAAAGCAATAATGTTGAATGTTGAATTTTGAAAATCATTCTGCTATTTACATATAAAAGAATAACTTTACCCCTCATCTCGTATTCAAAATACGTTAGATACCTTTTCATATATTGCCAAACAAAAGCTAATGAGTTTAGGGCTAACAATCTTGTGTACTTACATCAATTTTCTCTTGTTTCACTAAAAAAGCTGGTGATTCAGGCGCTTTGATCATCGCGATAATTGTAAATATGGGTACAACGGTGACCATAATGATAACAGTTTTATACTCGAAATACGCCCCGATCAGGTACATAAAGAAAATTCCCGTAGTGTGCATAAGAATTGTAAACGTTCCCAAGATACCGGTTAGGTCTTGTTGACTTATTTCCTTTACATACATTGGTATGATGTTGTAACAACCACCAGCTGCTAGACCAGCGGTCACTCTTGCTACAATGAGGACAGCTGGAGAAGTGTAGGATAGACGAATTATCCATGAAATCTGTAAATATAGAAAAGTTTCCATACATGGTCTCCTCTCTTGGAGGGCTATCACATTTTATACGTGACTCTCCTCGCTCTTAAAAAAGATTTTTGTCAGTGTCTTAATTTAATTATTATAATATACACTGGCAGCCATTCTGTATTAGTTCTACCTTGCATTATAGAACCCTTCTTTAGGCAAAAATTTAATTTAATATAAAGTAAGGGCATGGTATAAAAAAACACATTTTCGCAACTAAAGTGAAACTTACCGCTTCCAAAAATGCAATAATAATGACACCAATCTTCCTTCCATAATTATCTGCGATGTATGAATATATAATTGTTCCAAATATAGCTGTCATACTTAGAACACTTGCTGTCCAAGAGATTTGACTATCAGATAGCGGATATCCCGCTGGGGAAGCTTCTGATTGAAGTAGAGACGTTATTGGCGAAATCCATCCGCTGTCCAAGCCGTAGACCAGCAATGTGCAATTGGCTTAATGAAAAGTAAAATATTTTTTTGTTAGATGTGATAAATCATACAGCATTTGATTGTAAAGGCGACGGTTGGAGCTAAGTTGTAAGTTGGAAGTAAGTTGTTTTGCTTTTCTGTATCTAAAAAAATTGACAAATTTTGTATTTTTAAAATGTATTATTAAAATTTAACACAACAGTTTTATTTTTCCTTAAATTTTTAAACCCTCTTTATACTTTAAGACCAATCAAATAATATTATATCTTTATGATTTTTTCTTCTTTATACAAACAAAAAATATTTACTAATCACTACTGTGCCAAAATATACACAAAAATTATGAACGATATTTTAAATGGTTTGACCTCGAAATTCTATTCGACCGGTCTATGATTTCAGGTTCCATTGTTTATAATTCAAATGTCGCCAGATAGAACAAAATGAAGAGGCCCTACTTTATATAGTTCATCTTTTTATTACGCGCGTTCCTCGCTATCAACGAAGTCTCGAGAGAAAACTGAGAGTAAAGACACTCCCACTTTAATTTTGGAAAGTTACATTTTAGTAATATCAAATACGATGGTTTTGCGTTTAATTCTAACTTGTATGAATATGTTTAATTTTCGTCATCTCGTATATATATTTTACCTCTGGTAGACAAAGCGCAGTGTGGAGTTGTGCTACTCAACAATAGGTGGAAATTCGGCGGTAAGTGTTACGTAGTGTTTTAACACTAGAGCCTGCTATATGCGGGATACAGCGTGAAACTAAAAAATATATATTTTTTAGTTTCAGACTTTTACATTTATCCCAAGTATAGCAAGGTATGTGCAAAACCTAGAGCCAAAACATACGGCATAATTATCTTACGTATTTAAAAAAAAGATACACTATACTGTAGTAACGTCAATGTTTAAAATTACTCAATAAAGTAATTAATTTAAATAATTATCTTTTCATACTGTGTTATTACTAGACCTGAAAATAACCTTACCTATTATTATTATTTTTACTTTTTTTAGCTTATCTACGCTGTATTCCGCATATGGGGAAAGGCGTAGGGAACCTGGGAACCTAAAATTAAGACACTAATTTCCCATTAAGACTCTTCCGTTCCCCATTTGTCGCTCAATTCGGGATGCATTTGGTGTTGAGTGGCGGATATAAAACCAGGAAAATGAAGATATTAAATATTTCATTTCCCGAAGAGAAAATTGTGAGTGGAACCCACAACAGTCGCGTTTACTGTCACTTGCTTGTGCCCCCTGCGTTGCGTGCATCAAATTATTGATGATTTTAATAATTTTTATTTTATAAATAATATAGAAAATAGATAAGCACTATTGCTTTAAAAAACAGTAATTTTATATGGTATACAAAAGACCTGAATACGAATCCTGCTCCGCACAAATTTGATTTATTGACTCGTTAAAATGCTCAATTAATATTTAATCAAAAAATTAAATTATTAGTCTCAGAAAAGAAATATTATTTTTGTTACTTTGATATTACTACTTCCTTTTATTTTTATAACCAGTGATTGTCTCACATTACTAGCAATTAACTGATTTTTAAATTTCAAGTTCTAGTACTTTTTCTGCTTTCTGCAGCTAAAAGTGGAGACTTAAGTATCTTTGTACACCGATATTTATTGGATATCTTATTTCGATGTAATATGGTGGACCACCATGTTATATCAAAGAAAATATATGAAATTAAAAAAAATATTTTTTTTAGTTCAATGAGTACCTGATACGATGACAATTAGTTTATAAATAAATATTTTTTTGTTTATTTCGTGGTTTAAAAAAATAAAAATAACGCATATACTGATTTGATGTGTTTGTACCTTTAAGTATTTAATTCGCGGCTATGAGTTGCACTAGAGAGCCACTTAACACGCAATGCCTCAAATATTTGGCCGAAAGTGGGAAACGGGACTGTCTTTATTGAAACTGAGTGACTTAACACTAGGTTTCCAAGTTTCCTCTGCTTCCCGTGCCATGTATTGGGATATAGCGTGAAGCAAAAAATTAATTATTTTTAATTATTTATATATAGTATATAAATAGATTTTTAATAATTTTAAGTTCAATACGTATTTTCTCAAAACATTTGAACGGAAACAGAGTATCCTTGATTCCCTTTACCTAACTATTCGGCATATAAAGAAAAGCTACATTTATTATTAATAATTTTAACATTTTTTTTAAATAAACATACCTAACAAAGCAAAAATCCATTGTAAGTAAGTATGGCCACGTTTTTTCGGCGAATCCTTATCACTCGCACCCATTATATTAGAAACTAATATTATGTTACGTCTACACGTGCACAAGCTCGAGATTTAGACCACGCACTGAGAATGAGAAATTATAGACGCAAAAGTATGTATATGCCGAATTTTTCTATGTTATATCGCTATTAAAGAGCAGTTTTGTAGTTGACTGTGTTTGAGAGCTGTAGTTTCGATTTTCATTAGGAGAATATTACTATACGCCTTATATAACAATATAAATATCTTCGTTTCTAGTCTATCTAGATAATAATTAATAAATTATTTGCTAAAACGACCTAATCTCAGGAACTACAGGTTCGATTGTTTATAAAAATGCTAATGTTTTTAACACGAAATTCATAATTTTGGAGTACTAGCGCGTGAAGCCGCGAGCGGGACGCTAGTATTTATTTACATAATTGTTCAATTGGTATGATTGAATAGGACTGGTTACAACTCGTGGTTGTCATACTTTTAGAAGTAAATTGTAATATATTGTAATATAGAAGTAAATCGTAATAATCAACATTTTGTAAAACCTTAACTTTAGCTGCAGCTTCCGAGACATTGTGTGTTGTGGAACTCAACGCTGTGCTTTATCTTGTAATTATAGCGAAAAAAATAAAAATAACTCATATCCCCAAATAAGAATCGAACACATAACATTACTTTTATAGGCAGACTCTGCGCAACGACAGCATCATTAATCGCTTGCGTTTTTTAATGTATCAATTTATTTATATATCTATATTAAAACTTTTCCATTACTGTACTACTACGTTATCCAATAAAATTTCTACTATATAGATGTTTTATTATAACTTTAAGCAGGTTGTGGCACAGGAGTAAATCCGTATAACTGTAAACGTGACAGATTTTGTGGGCTCGATTCGAAAAGCGGCGTTGATTTTCTTTTCTGAGATGATTTATAATCTGAGGTATGAATCATATGAATTTGGCATTTTGTCGTAGATACTAGCGTTTTAATACAATAAAAGTTTCTATATTTTGGTACAAGAAATTTCGATCTGAAGAACAAGCCCCAAGTTGATGATGAAGAATTGAAGGCTATTGTGAAAGCGGATCCATCTTAAACTACGTCCGAGTCAGCTGCAGAGAGAATATTGTTTTGATCCATTTGAAGCAAAATCTTGGTACCCTCACAAATTGAGTCAAGCAAACCGGCAAACGCGCGTGGATTACCTGTGATTAAAAATTGATTATATACGATATTCGGAAGCGCTCATCGCATCAAGCGAAAATTGACCCAAAAGAAAAAAATAGCCTGTACGCTTTTGGTGGACTAGCGCCAGTCTCGTTTAATATAATTGTGGGTTATGGCATCACGATGATGTTAATAATCATTTATTATATATTTAATTTGTTTATTTATACGCTACAAAACGGCAGCGGAAAATAATTTCCTAATTTCATTTGTAGATAGTAAATTTAGAGCGCTGATAGGCATTTACAAATGTTGTTTATAATTTAAAAAAAAAAAAATAATATATATATATATATATATATATATATATATATATATATATATTATATATATACAATACATATATATATATATATATATATATATATATATATATATATATATATGTATTGTATATATATAATATATATATATATATACAATACATTATATAAAATATTTTAATCCATAAACTAAATTGATCCACGAGTGTAATTGTTCGACCGGCCCCGTAACTTGATGCGGTGTTTTGCTATCGTCGGCTGATGCGCTTGCGCATAGTTGTCGTTTTGCAGATATTGTATTTTTGAGTTCGTCGACTTTGTTTTCGGTAAAGGCTGGCGAAAACGACAAGACCTAGTGTATGAACTTCCCTCGGTATAAATAATTTTTATTTACGGAATTTATCTATAATCCTCTAAATGTATCTATCGCTCATAAAAATATTTCTAAGATTCATAAATATCGTATTTCTTTTTTTTATGTATATAACATAAAAGTCTCTAGGCGTATAATATATAATTCTTTTATATACATATATAACACTCTAAACGTAACTGTTATAAAAATAGTCTTTCATCTAAACTTTTTACATATACTATATGAAGTGAGAAAACAAGCATGCGAGGAATACTCATACAGGAATCTTCATACAGTAAAACTAGTTCGAATGGTAGTGTTTTATCAATTTTATATGCCAATAAGCCATTATTGTTTCAGTTGAAGGTTTATATGAATAAATAAATAAATAAATAAAATGTGGTTATTTTCCAATAAAACAAAAGATATAATTTCCTTATAATATATTTTAGCAATAATCTCCTTTAGTGAAATATTAACATCTTACAGCTTGTTAATATTTCACTAAAGGATTTTCCATTAAACTATAATAGGTAAAAATGTAATCCAATATTCTAATATATTTAAATTAAAAATAAATGTTATAGATATTTCTTTACTGATAGCAGAATCAAACATACATAATATTTAAAGTATTTGTATTATACAAAATAGTGATAATTCAGTGATATTAATTCAAATCGATTCATGAAAGTATGCTATTTTACTATTTCTTTGCGACAATGTTTTCTTACAACATTATCACGTTAAATTATTATCCAATTTTTCCCTATATTGTATTAGTTTTTACATAAATTGAAATTAGATTGAAAAATCGGAATTTTTTATATTAATAAAATGTTGGTCTTATTATTTGAAATATCTTATTATTTTTTTAATTTACAAACAAAATAATAATTTATAACGATAATAACCGCATTAGTTATAAACTGTGTAGCAGTTATTAACGCCCGCCTCACAAGCGTCGTTTTATAAAGTTGTATGAGTAACAAAGATTGTTTAAAGTAGAACAAATTAAAAAATAATAATGATAAAAAATAAAATTAAAAAAAAAACAACAACAACAAAAAAAAACATATATAATTGTGTATTTGAAGTTAACTCGCAAACGGTTTGTTAGTATAAGAATAAAATAAAATAAATAATACAAAATATTCATAAATTGCAAACTTGCCAAAAAGTTGCAGTTACTCTATAAAAGCATTAGGGACTTTTTTTTTCTAACGTCCGCACTTTAATCATAAATTTCTCTTCTTTGGTTAGGAATTTCAAATTCAAAATTGTACAGCTATTTACACATGTATATTTGTGTTTCATTAACTGTAATATATTTGTTTTTGTGTCTGTTCTCCTTTTTCGTAACTCGGTTTACAAAATGGAAAACGCATTATTCACGAGCACCGTCGTGGGTGCAAGTTCCACTTGCATTTCATCCAAAGGGTTAGTTTCACACAAAAAACATAATGCGTTTTTGGTTCCAACGTTTTCGTTCAGATAATTTCGACCAGCAGAACAAGGCCCGACTGCCTGAGACCCAAGTTGATGAATTTGGATGAAATAGATACATATACACATATATACTCGCAAATAGACATATAACAAACAATAGGTACTATTAAAAAAATAAGTACAACAAACAAACAATAGGTACTATTAAAAAAAATGTATTCGTTGCTTAGAGATATAATATCTTTATAACATATTTTATTTTAATTATGCATTCACTTTGAACTTCATTCTAAGTCCATTCTATATCTTTTAGCTCGTAAGTATTTCACTATAAAAAAATCTATTTAATTATAGGTAAAAATTATGTAAACCAATATTGTATTTTTTTCAAAAAAATATATATAGATGTTTTCTTTACATCGGTAAAGAAAAAGTCTATATAATTAAAATAAATCTATATAATTAATCTGCTATCAAGCAGCAAACACTCATTATATTTAAAACGTAGGTAACGTTTTTTTATAACGTTATTTTATATTAATTGCAAGATAACAAAATCTGAATTTCCATAAACAAATTAATTATTCTAAACTACATATAATACAAAGGTGTAAATAACTATCTAGAAGCTTTCCAATTAGTTGAAGGAACCAGAAAAAAAAAATAAGGTTTGATATATTTTTATACTTACTTTAGTCGTAAAATAATAACATTATATAAAGTCTTACATTCTATTACTTATTTATTTTTTCTAACATATGCATTGTTTTAAATTCTTATCCAATAATCATAATTGAAATATTTCTGCTAATAAGTACTGCATATAATATTTCAATTCATTCAATTTCAAAATTCGAAGTAGAATCTCTCAAAATCTTCTTCCAATCATTGCATTGTAACTTGCCTAATTGTACTAAAAGTAAGTATTTCGCCTAAGCATTGTCTGATTCTCTCTCTCCCCTAATATCTCTATATATTTCATATTCAGTTTTGCCTTTTGTCTCTGTTAAGAAAAACATAACGAAAATCGCTCCAGCGAAGTTAAAGAAACCGTATAAAGCAAATGGTGCAAATTCTCCTAGAGTGCTAGCCATTGAAGTATAGGTACTTTGTGCTATGAACAGTAGAAGCCAAGCGTAAGTAAATATAATAGTGATCATTGTAGCTCGTATCTGAAAAAATAAACGTTTTTCTCTGTATAATTAGATTCAGATGAATATATTTTAGTAGTTCTTAAAAATATAAAGATATAAGTTCTTTAAAATATAAAGATTTATAATTATCTAGTATTGCAAAAAATATAACGCAAAAACGACGAATTTAAATTTTTTAAAGATTTCTCTTAAATAAATTTACAAATGACTTTGATATATTAAAAAATCTATTACTCCTGCATTGGCATTCTCTGCCATGGCCATGTTTAAATATTTCCCCAACGTGTAGTACCTTAACTAATCAAATTACTGAAAATTAGTAAATTAGTAATATAAACTATTTAAAATACATACTTGAAAATTAAACATTTCAGTTAAAACAATTACTGAGAGTGGTGATACTCCGCCACTGAACATAGCGACGGCTAGCATCAGTGCAAATACTGGTAACCACGCTGGTACATTGCCGTATTGTCTTTGGACTATAATGATTACCACCATTCCAAACATGCAGAATGCTGTAATCGTGAATGCTCCGATGAGAAGAGGCTATGAAAATAATATAATAGTATTAGTAGAAATATTTTGTTTTTATGTTTATCATATATTTTAGGTTTTATTAGCACTTTATATAGAAAAGGAAATGAAACAGAAAAGGGAATGAAAACTATGAGTACAATGTTGAATGGCTGAACATAAGAAATTTTATATCAAAATTTATTTGATGTATTTTTAAACATTTTTAAAGTGTTATTCCACACTTAGGAAAGAAAAATACTTATTTAAAAAACGTATAAAAATTTGAACGCAGCGGGACTCGAACCCGCGCCTCCTGGAAACCGACCAGGCGCTCTGACCACTAAGCCATGCGTTCTCGCCAAGCTACGTCGAAATTTTTATACGCTTGTTACAACTTATTTATGTTGTTAGCTTCTCTGTAGGGAGATTTTTACAAATTTCCGCTACCCAAAGATAATTACAAAGAATTTTTAAAATTTTCATTTTAAAAATGTTTAAAAATATTTAAAAATAGTTTCTCTCTTGCCAAACGATAATTCTTTGTAATTATCTTTGGGTAGCGGAAATTTGTAAAAATCTCCCTACAGAGAAGCTAACAACATAAATAAGTTGTAACAAGCGTATAAAAATTTCGACGTAGCTTGGCGAGAACGCATGGCTTAGTGGTCAGAGCGCCTGGTCGGTTTCCAGGAGGCGCGGGTTCGAGTCCCGCTGCGTTCAAATTTTTATACGTTTTTTAAATAAGTATTATTTGATGTAATTCACAGCTGAATGCTATTGCTGTGAGATTTGAATTAAATTTGGATATATAAAATATTATTATTTTAATATACAAAAAATATGGATTTTTATGAAGAACAACCCTTAGGCCGCCGTGGAACATATACACAAATGTGTAACGGAAACGCGACGGTTGTGGCTTCGATTTCCACTCAGAGGAATGAATTAATTTTGGTCATGGAACTAATCTTCGATTCTTCGGCTCGGTGAATAAAAACCTTCTTACCTTTCTTCCACATCGTTCAACACAAGAAGTCAGTAAAACGGCGGCCATTAGCATCACGATAGGAATACTTAGTGTCTGAACCTCAGGACTTATGTCAAATTCAATACCAGTAGATGTAATAATTTTTGTAGCAAAAGTCAAAACAACAAGTGCACCATTCATTTCAAAACATGTGAAAAGTATCATTATAAGAATGAAACCGTGTCGCCATAATTTGTTTTTTACTGAAAAAAAAAAGATTTATCAATCTCAAACCATCGTGGCTCAGGAGCCACGACAGTTGTGAGTTCGATTCCGACTCGAGGGAATAAAATAAAATATTTACTTTTTGCGGTACAAAGTGCGGCGTTGACTAACCTAACCTAACCCAACACACAATTCCGGAATTCGGTGGAAAGTAGGAAACCGAAGTGTCTTAAATGGAACTTAAGCCTTACTATACTAGGTTTTTCTCCACATGTCCACGCTATGTACCGGATACAACGTTGAAGCTAATAAAAATAAAAAAAAGATTTTAATTATACTAGCGACGTTCTTTAGCATTTGAAGATGTTGTATGCGCTTTAAGTAAAAAATAAATTTAAAAAATCTCTTACCAAAATATTTCTGTGATTTTTTTTTAAATATAAGCTTCAGAGTTAATATAATTTCAAAGCCCAGTAAAGCCAGCGATAGAATTACTTCTTGTTCATATATATTATCAAGAATCTTTATTATGTATTGATTATTTTTTTACTTAACAAATTTGCGAATTTTAATACACTTTGTATTAAGTAAGAAAAAGAATGGAGAAAAATTAGAACTAGGGAACGAAGTGTCTTCATACAAGGTATTAAACTGCTTTACTTGGTAGAAAAAATGAAGCTTAATTAAATCATCCAAACCTTGCATGGTAAACAGCACACGGTAATAAGCCAGACTGACAAAAGTTGTATTGTAGTACCCATAAATAATTGAAATCAAAACTTACATATATTTTGTAAAGTAATTGTTGGCAGTGATTTGAAACGGACTTCTTCTTTGATCAAGTCATCCACAATTTTCGTCACAATGTAATTGTTTTTGTCTAAGCCCCTGAGTAATGCAACAGTTTCTAGGGCTTTCTGTAAAAATATAACTCACATCATTACCAATGCCGAGCGGGCGCCAAAATATGATGGAAAAACGAAATAAACGGTCGATTCTCTTGATTGCGTTTTTCCTGCTTCCTAGGTGACTTTAGATCTGAACATTTAAAATTAACTTCCACGAGGTACAAAAAAAGGATGTTAAAAAATCAACATATAGATAACGTAATTCTAGAGTATTTCGTGTTTTTTATTGGTACACTTTCATGAAATATCATCCAAATTTTATTGATTAATAAAATAAACCATAACTTTAATTTTATCTATTTTAACTATATGGATAGTAGACTGAAACTAGTAGCAAGCTTAAATTCCTTCTAGATTCCATGTACTTCAAGAGATACTCACCTGCAATACTTACATCAATTTCATCTTTTTTCACTAAGAAAGCGGGTGATTCAGGTGCTTTAATCATTGCGATCATCGTAACAACAGGCACTACAGTGGTAATTATATTTACTGTATCATATTTCAAATATGCTCCCATAAGATACATTAAAAATATTCCAAACGAATTCATAACCATAGGTAAAGTCCCCAACATTCCAATTAAATTTTCTTGACATATTTCTCTCATATACATAGGTATGATTGTAAAACAACCGGCAGCTCCCAAAGCGGCGATTATTCTAGCGATAATAAGAAGAACGAAGGATGAATTAAATATACGGATTATCCAGGAAATCTGAAATAGAGACAATTATCATTTTAATACATTATATTTGTCTAAGAAGTTAATGTTTTCGGCATGTTAGCTATTAATTTTTTTTATGTTATTTGATTTTATAAATTAAATTAAATACACACGTAGTGAAAAAGTGCTTTACCATTACATATATAATAATTATTGAATATTGTTAAAAATTCAGTCAATAGGGATTTTGCCTACTAGATAGTATATCAGAATTGTTTTTATTTTTTAAGTCTACGCTTTATCCCTAACGGTGACGCCAGAGAAAATGAAGTTGCAAAAGAATTTCTCACACTTTTTGCGTGATATCTACATCAACTACCAGTGTAGTTAAGATAGTATTCTCGAAAAACAACCAAAATTTTCCCTCGTAGTATTACATTTTACATTTTTCCTTTTAGTACTACATTTTATGTATCTCTTCATTGTATATCTCTTCATCAATCAGCTAAACTGATGCATATCGTACGAGGAGAACTACTCATTTTAACCAAGAGAATAAAAACATATTTTTTTACATAATCGCTCTTGTATATATTTTTGGGTAAAGCATGAAGCTGAAAAAATATTATTGTAATAATTATAAAAAATAAAACAATCACTTACTGCTTCCAAAAGTGCTATGATGATGATACCAACTTTTCTACCAAATCTGTCCGCTATATACGAATAGTTGATTGCTGCCAATATTGCCGTCACACTCGTCGTGCTTGCTAGCCACGACAGCTGGTAGTCAGATAATGGGTAACCAGCAGGGGAATAATTTGATTGTAGCAAAGAAGAAAATGGAGAAATCCACCCACACTCCATGCCATATATGATTAATGTTCCATTTGCTTTAAACATATATTGACATAAAAAACCGGAAAAGTGCGAGTCGGGTTTGCCCACCGAGGGTTCCGAAAAAAAATTGGATGTCTCTAACTATTCCTGAAATTCAGGCTTAGCCAGAGCCCTTTCATTTGATTTGACTTTATTTGAACTACTAAATTAATGTTACTAAGAGTTTTTTTGATATGCCTATTGTCACTGAATGTTAATAATGCGTTGAGGCTCTCTCTTATTTTTTAAGATTTAGCCACAAATGTATAGTTTTAATTTTTTTTCTGAACAAATACAAAGCGCGGCGGCAAGCCTCGGTAATTCGACGGAAAATAGTGAAATAAACTGTCTTAACACTAGGTTCCCCCTTTTTCTTCTGCTATATGCGGGATAAAGCGTGCAGCCTCTAAAAAATAAATCTAGCACTTTCGTCAGATAAGAGACATAAAAAAGATAGTCAAAGAACGTAGCGATAAGGAAGTAATAACAAAACTTACCTAAAAGAGCATAAATCCATTGAAAGTAGGTATGTCCTTTTATTTCTGCATGTTCTGAATTCATGTTAAAGCTCACTGCTCATGCATTATCGAAACTATTACTGCAAACATTTATCTGTCTGTATATATAATAATATTAAACAAATTGATAATAAACATTTTATTATGACGAGTTCAAATATTAGTTCAAATATTATCTACAAACCATGAACTACTTTCATAATATTATAAAAGTTAATTTTGTTTTTATTTTTTTCAGCTTCGTTTTATCTGGTATGGCGTGGTAGTCAGTCAGTGACAGCCTAGTGATAAGACACTCTGGTTCTCCTTTGTTCCCATAAATTTGAGACACTGTGTTTTGAATGTGGACATTCACTGCATGGATGAAACTTATTATAGCTGTTATTTAAACCTTTTAAAGGTTCCGTATCACTAAAGATAATAACATAAATTATTGATAAAACGCAATAGAGAAAGCAATTTTTGGGCCGATATTCAACACAATGGACCACATTCAAATGTTAGAATAAATTATAGAAAAATGTCGAGATTTAGATTTTTGATTTCACTACAATACTGAGTGGCCCACCAAAGATAATATCCTAAAATGTATTAAGGTAAACAACAGAAGCAGAGTAAAATAAGAAATTGTCATTATTAACGATACTCTTCATGCTGATGATGGAAAATATATTTCTGGAACTTAACTGGTACTAGTAGTAGATGGAGTATTACATAAATTATTTCATTTATGACGCAGGGGCTGTAAAATCGACTGGTTGTGGGTTCGACCCTTACACGAGGAGATGAAATATTTATTTACATTTATATTTTTATTTCTTCGCTCTGGTGTCGAGGCAAAGCAGAACTTGGCGGAAAGTGGGGAACGGAGTGTCTGAACGCTAGGTTCCCTCTGCCTACCCTGCCGTGTCCGGGATACAGCGTGAAGCTGATTTAATTTGATTATTTTTTTTAATTTATTAATATCAGCAAACTAAAAAACGAGCCCTTATAAAATCACTTTTTAATTTTTATTTACTAGATCCACAAAACACACTTAATCATTATTATTTTTTACCTTATTATATTTAATTTTCTTATCATATACTCGTATATTAATTACATTATTGTTTATATATACAATTAATACGTATTATAAAAAAATGCGTATTTTAATTTACATTATTTTATAAATTTTACTTACTTACAACTAATGTGATAAGCAAGGGTTTATATTAAATTTAATTAACCTACAATGTATAATACGAGTATATTATAACTTTACTTAGACATTATATAATTTATGTCCAAATTTATAATTATTATAAGTATTAGTGGGGCCAGTCGTGGAGCACAAGGTGTGAGTAAACAATCGATCCCCACACGAAGTGAAATATTAATTAAAATTTATATCGAAAATATAAATTTAATTTTTTTTTCGCTCTGGTGTCGTGGCAAATCGCGGTGTTGAGTTCCGCCAATTTTTACACGCAATGCCTTCACAATTCGGCGGAAAGTGGGGAACGGAGTCTCTTTACACTAGGGATAGTACGTGAACCCGATTTTTATTATAAGTACACAGTAAACTATTATAATAAATGATCGCTAAAAAACCAGTAAAGCATTTTGAAGAAGTTGACATTCGGCTACGGAGATTCTGCCTGCCATCACTATCGCTCCAGAGTGGTTAATCAAAGCTTCGCCTATCAAGTGGTTATACATGCCTGATTCTTGTCGGGCTCCATTATACCAGTATTCCATACCAGCTTTGAACCAATAATGGGGATTTTACCCCTAAAAAAAATCGCTATATATTCCAAGAATATAAAATCACTTTGTAGTCCATCTATCTATCAAAACCTATAGGATACTTACAACCATTAAATTGGTACAAAACCTTTGATATGCGAGGTCGACTCGTACTTGACTTTTTTGAAGTTTTTAATAGGTGAAATTTGTAGTTTTTTTTTAATTATCAATATAAAACTAATTTATGTTATAATCGAGTTCGCGTTATCTTCGGTTTTAATTAGCCTTTTTAAATTAAAACGTCACATTAAGTACTTTTTCAAACAATTCTAATTGTAGAGGAAAGCTAACCAAAGAATTACTAATATTTTTTCTAGCTATATGATGTATGTGCAAGGGAGGCAGAAGGAACAGGAAGACAGTGTCTTTTAGAAAATTAACAAAGAAGAAGGTGAAACTTGAAATACTTTGTTCACCAGAGGAAAGAAATAAAACATTTTTTTCGAACCGACAACTATCATCCCGCTGTTGCAGAGTCTAAATTTGGTTAGTTTATATAAGAAAAGAAAACTATTGGATTTCGGTATTTAAACAATCTACAATAAATATAAAAATATTTCATAATTTTTACCTACATATCAATAAATAGACGGTACCTACCTGCAAGCAAGATAGATTAAAGGCCAGCTGTGGTGCTGAGGCATAATCGTGTGAATGTAAACGTGACAGGTTTTTCGAGCGTGATTCCCAGCGAAAGAAATGACATATTTAAAAAAAATATTTCCTAGGTCTATTAAAGAGACAAATCGCGTCGTGGAAAGGAAGTGTTTTAATGGGAACGGAGTGTTTTAACACTAGTTTCTCAGGAACTCTCGCCTATCATGCCAGGCCAGACATGCATACCACGTGCATGAAACAGCGTGAAGATAAAACAAATAAGAACCTATATAAACCAATTGCGTGCTGATTGTCGAAATTCAAAAACAAAACATCCTTGTCTTAATTAATTATTTGTTAATAATCGTATGGGCCAATCGTCTTCCAAGAAACGCACATGTCGGTACTTTTACAGGTGTTTAAGTTCGAGTGTGATAATTAAATATTATTAAAAAAAGGTAAAAATTTTTCACCTTCACGCTGCATCCCGAACGTGTTACGACACTTCGCTCCCCACTTCCATCGAAATCTGTTGCGTGTTGTAGACAGTGTTACAATATAATTTTGTGAAGATTATTTTGTTAATAACTTATTGAGTTTTTAGTAGATAAAAACATACCTATTACAACAAATGTCCACGATTTTCCACAATAATTCAGATTTTTTTACATGTTTTTGTTACTTTATACAAATTGATTGTTCGTGTACACGTGTACTCGCCAAAACTTCACTTTACTCACTAATTCTGATCACTACATCTCCATATATAATAAAAGGATAGAAAAGTCAATTCTGTACATGAAAGATATAAAAAAAATAAAAATTAGGTCGGTTAATATGTCGATTATAGAACCTAAAAAACCACTCAGCAGAATTCTTGTCTGTCTGTCTGTCTGTCTGTCTGTCTGTCTGTCTGTCTGTCGGTTTGTTTGTGCGTCAATCACGCAAGAACTACCTGACAGAAATTGATGAATTTTTGCATGGTGTTAGCCTAGGGCCTCAAGGTACATTTTTTTTGGATTTCATTCCGAATTTCATGATAGTTTTCTTTAAAAAAAATAAAAACTGAAAAATATTAATTACCTAAAATACCGATAACTACCGTATGAAATTAAATTAATTTTGGCATGGTAATAGTTCAAAGCCTAATGTCACTTATAGGATAGTTTTTATCATGGAGTATAAAGAATTTTTTGTAGAAAAAATTACATAATTATATTTTTAAATAAAAAAAATCGACTTCTTCAAATTCAACCGGATTTCACACTCTGAACTTAACTAAACTTTCACCAAACTACCCCTTATATGTACCCTTTCTAATAAAAAAAGAATCATTAAAATCGGTTGAATTGATATTGACTTATACGTTCATTTGTCGCGCATATACTTAATGTAAATTTGAGATTTATATGATTTTCTCATAGATACCATTGTTGGATATAAACTAAATTAAAATAAGACTACACGGGAGGCATTAGCTTTCAAATAAAAAAAGAATCATTAAAATCGGTTCATACAATCAAAAGTTCTAAGGTAACAAGGCTAAAAAATACATTGAGGCCGTTCGTTGCACAGGGGCACAAAGTGTAACTGTTGTGGGTTCGATGACCACGCAAGGAAACGAAATATTTATTTAAATTTATATTTCCATTTCATCGCTCTGGTGTCGAGGTAAAGTGCGGCGTTGAGTTTCACTACTCAGCACGCAATGCCTACAGAATTCCGAGAAAAGTAGGGAACAGAGTGTTGTTGTTAACACTAGAGGTCCTATGCCTACCCTGCTGTGTGCGGGATACAGCGTGAAGCTAAAAAAAGAAGTATAATCAATATTTGTTCAGTCTACCATAATTATTATTTCAAACGTCAACGTTGGTGATATTAACAAACATAATAAAGTAGGTATATTTTACGGAATTAGCTCATATGGCGATGTGTAGAATAAAAAGTATATGTATTTGGAAAGTAAATTCTGATTGTGAGTTCATAGTTTATAAAAGTTTATATTGTGTTTAGATGGATCACGTGGTGATGTCAATACGTTTTAATGTCATCTTATGTTATCTGTTAAAATAGCGTGAAGCTGATTAAACTTAGTGTTATATTCAAAAGAAATTAATTGTATGTAATACATAATATGTAATTTATTAATACGTTTCAAGCATGAAAAAAAGAAAAAATGCAATATAATTGCATTTGTGTTTCCTTCCTATATTTTGTATTTCTATTATTTAAATCGATATATCAGGAACGTAAATGTGGGAACAGAGTTGCATGCCATTTTAGTACAGAGTAACCTCTAAAAAATGTATTTACTAAACTGAATAAAAAGAATGTGTGATTCCTCTATACAATATATTATTCTATATTATACATAAAACAGGTTAAAACAGTGTATATGAAGGTCCTCCTGTAGTATAACTATTTTCAATTACTATCAACACTACATTGTCGATACTAATGTGGTATTACAATACATTTTCAAATTTTTCCGCCATTATGATGACATAGACAATTTTTTTAATTTGGAAAAATAATATATTAACTATAAGAACGTTGGTAGTTTTTTAAAAGGAATTCTTATAGAATAAAAAATTGCCTAAACTATGCTTCTTCGCAAGTGGTTGTAATAACTATTGGTATCAATTTTCCAAAAAATCACTATAAATATTAAATATGCTCAATTATACAGAGTTTTTTTGTTAGGACCACTTTAAATGAAACCACAGTTTAACTACTCTATAAAAGCCTATTACATATTAAATTAAAAACCCGAAAATAAAAAAGTTATTTTTTCAAACAAAATCTCCATATATAATAAAAGGATAGAAAAGTCAATTCTGTACATGAAAGATATAAAAAAAATAAAAATAAGGTCGGTTAATATGTCGATAAAAAAAAATATGTTTAAAGTTAATATGTCGACTAAAATTTGACGCTATGACGGTACAGTTGAGAGAACTGAGATTTCTGGTTGTAGCACTAGTTATATTTTAATTAGGTTAAATTCCCACTAAGTGGAAGAATATATTTATTTTTCTGCCCGTAAAAACAAACGAAGCGAAGCCTTGTGTTCCGCTATACTATCTAAAGAAATTGGAAAGTGCAAAATTGAGTAAGTGCACCACTATCTTATTTGAAATTCTTTCTTCTCTCCATTATAAATATTCATAGGATTGAAATGTAATAGTGACGTCTTTGAACAATAGTATATGTTCATAACTGTTAAAGTTAATTATCGAACAAATGGTTTACAACTCTGATGATACAAAGACATTCTGCTTCAGCTGATAATTTAATTAAAATGTCTACCGGATGATCAATTAGCCTGCAGTTTACGTTTTAATTGTTATTATGTATGATGTTACGTAACGTTTCTTTACGTTTATTTATTTATATACATATTACATTTAATGAATTAAATATATTTTATAAAAGGTTCACATATGTGATAACATGTTCACACATGTGGTCCACATATGTGACCACATATTCACACATGTGGTCCACACACGTGACCACATATTCACACATGTGGTCCACATATGTGACCACATGATCACACATGTAATCTTCATATGTGACTACATATCACACATGTGGTCTACATATGTGACTACATATCACACATGTGATATGCCCATGTGAATACTTATTCACACATGTGGTACACATATATGACCACACGATGCCACATGTGGTCCACATATGCGAGCACATATACACACATGTGGTCCACACACGTGACCACATTTTCCCACATGTGGTCCACACACGTGACCACATTTTCCCACATGTGGTCCACATACGCGACCACATATTCACACATGTGGTCCACATATGTGACCACAAATTCTCACGTGTGGTCCACATGAAAGACCACATCTTCACACATGTGGTCCACATATGTGACCACATTTTCCCACATGTAATCCATATACGCGACCACATATTCACACATGTGGTCCACATATGTGTCCACAAATTCTCACATGTGGTCCACACGAAAGACCACATATTCACACATGTGGTCCACATATGGGACCACATGTTCACATATGTGGTCCACATACGCGACCACACATTCACACATGTGGTCCACATATGTGACCACATATTCACACATGTGGTCCACATATGTGACCACAAATTCTCACGTGTGGTCCACATGAAAGACCACATATTCACACATGTGGTCCACATACGCGACCACATATTCACACATGTGGTCCACATATGTGACCACAAATTCTCACGTGTGGTCCACATGAAAGACCACATATTCACACACGTGGTCCACATATGTGACCACATTTTCCCACATGTAATCCACATACGCGACCACATATTCACACATGTGGTCCACATATGTGTCCACAAATTCTCACATGTGGTCCACATGAAAGACCACATATTCACACATGTGGTCCACATATGGGACCACATGTTCACATATGTGGTCCACATATGCGAGCACATATACACACATGTGGTCCACACACGTGACCACATTTTCCCACATGTGGTCCACATACGCGACCACATATTCACACATGTGGTCCACATATGTGACCACATTTTCCCACATGTAATCCACATACGCGACCACATATTCACACATGTGGTCCACATATGTGTCCACAAATTCTCACATGTGGTCCACATGAAAGACCACATATTCACACATGTGGTCCACATATGCGAGCACATATACACACATGTGGTCCACACACGTGACCACATTTTCCCACATGTGGTCCACATACGCGACCACATATTCACACATGTGGTCCACATATGTGACCACAAATTCTCACGTGTGGTCCACATGAAAGACCACATCTTCACATATGTGGTCCACATATGTGACCACAAATTCTCACATGTGGTCCACATGAAAGACCACATATTCACACATGTGGTCCACATATGGGACCATATATTTACACATGTGGTCCACATATGTGACCACAAATTCTCACATGTGGTCCACATATGTGACCACATTTTCCCACATGTGGTCCACATACGCGACCACGTATTCACACATGTGGTCCACATATGTGACCACACATTCTCACATGTGGTCCACATGAAAGACCACACATTCATACATGTGGTCCACATACGTGAGCACATATTGACACATGTGGTCCACATATGTGACCACATATTCACACATGTGGTCCACATATGTGACTACATATTCACACATGTGATCTA
This sequence comes from Heliconius charithonia, assembly GCA_030704555.1. NCBI lineage: Eukaryota > Metazoa > Arthropoda > Insecta > Lepidoptera > Nymphalidae > Heliconius > Heliconius charithonia. The sequence goes on from CM060819.1 coordinate 18,198,994, forward strand.
TATATGTGACTACACATTCACATAAAAAAATTTTTACTACACGAATAAACTTCAATAAAAGTTTTATAATTTAAAAAAGTTTATTTTTTATGTAGGCTGTCTCCTATCTGAAGTGTAGTTAAATGGAAAAACTAGGAGGACCAGTGTGTGTGTCAGTGATGACCTATTGCGTTGAGAGACAAGGTCCTTCATCCTTAGCCTCATTCGCAGGCTAAAAGTCAGCTATGGAGACAGCTATTTCTCTAAGCTACTGAATTAGAAACGATGGTACGACGAAAGAAGGTTACCGACACATTGTTTCGGTAAATGAGCGATGTATAAATGCACTTTGTCACGAAAGGTATTTTAAATTTGTATTGAAACGAACTGAAAAGTAAAAAATTAAAAGGAGTTATAAAATGTAATTTATCACATGAATTCACAAAACAATCTATACCTATTTTCTATTTTAAGAATTAAAAAAATGATGTTAGTTTTGTCTTTCCTGACCTTGTCGCACTCATTATCTTATTAATGTGATTAATCTCCATCTCCTATATAATAAAAGGATAGAAAAGTCAATTCTGTACATGAAAGATATAAAAAAAATAAAAATTAGGTCGGTTAATATGTCGATTATAGAACCTAAAAAACCACTCAGCAGAATTCTTGTCTGTCTGTCTGTCTGTCTGTCTGTCTGTCTGTCTGTCTGTCGGTTTGTTTGTGCGTCAATCACGCAAGAACTACCTGACAGAAATTGATGAATTTTTGCATGGTGTTAGCCTAGGGCCTCAAGGTACATTTTTTTTGGGTTTCATTCCGAATTTCATAATAGTTTTCTTTAAAAAAAATAAAAACTGAAAAATATAAATTACCTAAAATACCGATAACTACTGTATGAAATTAAATTAATTTTGGCATGGTAATAGTTCAAAGCCTAATGTCACTTATAGGATACTTTTTATCATGGAGTATAAAGAATTTTTTGTAGAAAAAATTACATAATTATATTTTTTAATAAAAAAAATCGACTTCTTCAAATTCATCCGGATTTCACACTCTGAACTTAACTAAACTTTCACCAAACTACCCCTTATATGTACCCTTTCTAATAAAAAAAGAATCATTAAAATCGGTTGAATTGATATTGACTTATACGTTCATTTGTCGCGCATATACTTAATGTAAATTTGAGATTTATATGATTTTCTCATAGATACCATTGTTGGATATAAACTAAATTAAAATAAGACTACACGGGAGGCATTAGCTTTCAAATAAAAAAAGAATCATTAAAATCGGTTCATACAATCAAAAGTTCTAAGGTAACAAGGCTAAAAAATACAGCCCAATTGATGACCCCTTTTAAGAAGTCGGTTAATAGTAATCTGACATAATTAAATTACGACTATTTCATTTAACCACATTTTAAAAGAAGAAAGTAAATTGAGGCCGTTCGTTGCACAGGGGCACAAAGTGTAACTGTTGTGGGTTCGATGACCACGCAAGGAAACGAAATATTTATTTAAATTTATATTTCCATTTCATCGCTCTGGTGTCGAGGTAAAGTGCGGCGTTGAGTTTCACTACTCAGCACGCAATGCCTACAGAATTCCGAGAAAAGTAGGGAACAGAGTGTTGTTGTTAACACTAGAGGTCCTATGCCTACCCTGCTGTGTGCGGGATACAGCGTGAAGCTAAAAAAAGAAGTATAATCAATATTTGTTCAGTCTACCATAATTATTATTTCAAACGTCAACGTTGGTGATATTAACAAACATAATAAAGTAGGTATATTTTACGGAATTAGCTCATATGGCGATGTGTAGAATAAAAAGTATATGTATTTGGAAAGTAAATTCTGATTGTGAGTTCATAGTTTATAAAAGTTTATATTGTGTTTAGATGGATCACGTGGTGATTGTAACTGTTATCTCAAACACCTTTTAAAATATTATTTAATAAATAATGCCTTGGCTCGTGATGTGTCTAGTGGTTAGAACCGTCTATAGTTGTGATCGTGAAGAACCCAAAATCTTTTAGAGATTCAGAGGTAACAGTATTAAGAATTTTATATTATGCCATTAGAAGGTATCGCTTTAATAACATATTTGCCATCAGAAGTTGTTCTTGTGTCAGTTATTTAGATAACTGTAAACTCGACAATATGACATTGTCATAATTCGAAGCTCGTCCGAAGAAAAGCCAAGAGCGCGTCCTATCTTCCTCTCCACTATAACTGCGAACTAGTTATAATAAAAGGAAGAAAGAGTACGGGCACCTCCCCGCCCTACACCGTGAATTCCTACCTGACTGCGGCTGCAACAGTCTTATTGAACTCTCCGGGACGTTTGTGTGTGATCAGTCTGAAGGTACTTGTTACGCTTGTTTATATTAAGATTATTATATTAGAATTGTGATTCGTGATGTTGATTGATTTGTGAGATCAATATAAGTCGTTGGAACGAACGCACTGCCGCAAGGCGGCCGATATGTTAAATAAACGCACGGCACACACCTCACAGTCGTGTCTCGAACCGTAGGCGGACACTACTACATACACCAGAGTTCCAGGACATAAAATAGCACCACGCACCCGTATGAGACGAGCGGACACTACTACATACACCGGAGCTGGGACATAAAATAGCACCACACACCTACTACTACTAGTCGTATACCAAGTCATAGAATTGGTATATCAATATATCAATGGCTAACGCCATACAAGCATAGCTTACGTATACCGCGAGCGTACTGCGAGACGGCATCAGCCACGACATAGTTAATGTCACTGCAACAGTTCGCATAAGCCCATCACGTCAGCTTCCGCGACGTCAAGCAACATTCAATATTATAACATTGGTCAAAGATAACTTTAATCCATAATATGTGTCGCTCCTACACATATAATTCCTTTATAAGGAATTCGATCCTAAAAGATCGTGCCATCATAGACTTCGAATTATCATATTATATTCATTATACATTTGGTACGAGTCTTTATGTGCATCATATTTATTAGTACCGTAGTACTTTAGAGTTCGACTCGACCGCTGCATTCCAGCATCACCACCACCTATATATACAGAACGACGGTCGCGACATTCGGGACGACAATACACGAACTCGTCTCGACTATTATGGTATCAAAAATATATAGATTGTATTATTCATAATTAAGTACGTTATTTATGTGTATTGCCATGCATATTTTATTTTATTTATTTATTTATTTTTAACTTATATCGGAGGTACATACTGTTACATGATGTCAATACGTTTTAATGTCATCTTATGTTATCTGTTAAAATAGCGTGAAGCTGATTTAACTTAGTGTTATATTCAAAAGAAATTAATTGTATGTAATACAGAATATGTAATTTATTAATACGTTTCAAGTATGAAAAAAAGAAAAAATGCAATATAATTGCATTTGTGTTTCCTTCCTATATTTTGTATTTCTATTATTTATATCGATATATCAGGAACGTAAATGCGGGAACAGAGTTGCATGCCATTTTAGTACAGAGTAACCTCTAAAAAATGTATTTACTAAACTGAATAAAAAGAATGTGTGATTCCTCTATACAATATATTATTCTATATTATACATAAAACAGGTTAAAACAGTGCATATGAAGGTCCTCCTGTAGTAAAACTATTTTCAATTACTATCAACACTACATTGTCGATACTAATGTGGTATTACAATACATTTTCAAATTTTTCCGCCTTTATGATGACATAGACAATTTTTTTAATTTGGAAAAATAATATATTAACTATAAGAACGTTGGTAGTTTTTCAAAAGGTATAAGAATAAAAAATTGCCTAAACTATGCTTCTTCGCAAGTGGTTGTAATAACTATTGGTATCTATTTTCCAAAAAATCACTATAAATATTAAATATGCTCAATTATACAGAGTTTTTTTGTTAGGACCACCTTAAATGAAACCACAGTTTAACTACTCTATAAAAGCCTATTACATATTAAATTAAAAACCCGAAAATAAAAAAGTTATTTTTTCAAACAAAATAAATAATAAAATTATCGTTGTAAAATAAAATACAATTTGTCAAGAACGACGCTTGCACATAAAAACCTATCAAAGGGAAACCGCCGCATACGCCTCATTGCGAAATCGAGTCGTAGGTATTGGCGGCAAAATTTAAAGTTCTAAACACTTTAGTACTATTTTTGTAGTAGTATGTGTTTACATTATTGGTACCTATGCGTAACCGCGTCATACGAAATATAGATATGAATAAACATTGTGAAATAAGAAAAAAAACCTACGTCTTCACTGTTGATGTATCTTAAAAACTATTTTACCCTATATGCCCAATTGTAACTGTAACGTGACGTTGTGGGTCTGATCCACACATGCAGGATTGAGTTATAATTTAATAATATTTTCATTTCGCACATCAGTCAAACATTATACCCAATATCTTTAGCGTGATAAAGCGTGGATCTGGTTTTAACTTTATGTGAACCGATTAAAATAAAGTCCAGTCCAGTTGAGGCCAGTCGTGGCGCAGCGGCACAAAGCGTGACTGTAAAACCGACTGGTTCTCTGAGTTCAATCCCCACACGAGGAGATGAAATATTTACTTAAATTTATATTTCCATTTCTTCGCTCTGGGGTCAAGGTTAAGCACGGCGTTGCGTTCTGCCACTCAACACGCAATGCGTCCAGAATTCGGTAGAAAGTGGGGAACGGAGTGTCTTAATACTAGGTTCCTCCCTCTGACTAGCATGAAGCTGCTTAAAATAAAACTAATGCTTAATATTTAAGGGCAGTTTGCCAGAATACAAACAAAAAAAGTATTTAAATCGGTTAAGCCGTTTCTGAGATTATCGTAAAGAAACGCACATATAGTAAGTATCGATAAGTTGTGTTTTTATTTCAAACATTCAATTGAAGATTCTTATGGGAGGTACGAAAATGCGACCTAAAGTTTTAACAACTTTCTTATAAAAAATCTTCATTACATTGCAAACATACATTATAAGTATATCAAGACACGAACATAATTCAGTGTGTTAAGTAAATAGTTCTGTGGTTTAAGTGGGCGAAGCCGCGAGCGGGTCGCTAGTATAGTATAAAACAAAGTCGCTTTCCGCTATCTGTCCCAATGTATGCTTAGAGCCTTAAAACGGATTCTGATGCGGTTTTTTCTATTAATATATACATATTAATAGAAAAAACCGTATATATATATATATATATATATATATATATATATATTATATATATATATATATTGATTTGGATTGGCACAGATCGCCCGGGATTGTATTCATAACAGAAAAGAAGGAGACAGAAAAAGAATCACCATAGGCTCGTGTGCGGTTGGCTGGCAATTCTAATTTATTGTTGTCTGTTAACGAAGTGGTTGGATCCAAGGAAAGTGAACTTAGTTTTAAGAAAATTTGGAGTGAAAGGATGGGAGAGAACAGTGTTAAGGAGCGTGAGCATTTATGTATGTTAATTTTAAACGCTTATTACATTAAAAAAAATCTTTATTTTTTACTTAAGTACTGAGTAATTACTCAATAAAAAGAAGACTAACTTCAAGTATAAATTTAAAAAATAAAACTATATCCCATTATAAAAATATATGACAATTGCCTGATATTTTTTTTATAGCATTAAGTAACATTTGCATCCTTTTTAACGTTCTTATATATCTCTTCTTCAGTTTTTCCTTTAGTTTCTACAATGAAGAAAAATACATAAAACATTCCAAGAAGGTTTAGAACTCCGTACATAATGAAAGGCGCAAATTCTCCTAAAGTGTTAACCATCGGCATATAAGTACTTTGTGACACGAAAGTTACAAGCCAAGAGTATGTTACCACGACTCCCATCATCCTAGCACGGATCTGAAACGACATAAGAAATATATTTTAAAAATCAATTATGTATTTAAAAACCATATTAAAATCAATATAAAAAGTCAACTGCATAATAAACAAGCCATAATATTTTAATCCGTGAATATTAAGACTAAAAGTCACGGATCCATTTTTAAATTTAAAATACATTTGAATAAAATTACGCACACGACATAAAATGATTTTACAATTACAATGATTTTAGCTTACAAGACATAAAATGATTTTATTTACTATTTAAAAAAATCGAGTTAAAATTAAGCGGCGGCACAGTGTCTAACGGTTTTGGGTTTGATTTTTCCTGGAGGGAATGATTCACTTTTATTTCTTTTCCAGTTTCATTTCTTACAAAACAAAAAGTGGGTTAGAGTGCCGCGTGCCTTAACATTCCCGCATAAGGAACCTGTTTCTGCTTACCTGGTACTGCTACACGCACTGCACAGTGGAAACGAAGATAAAATATAAATAAATGATGTTATACTTACTTGGAAATTAAATAATTCTGTAACAACAATGAAGATTAAAGGTGAAACGCCGCCCGTACACATTGCTACTGTCACTATCAAGGCAACAACGGGCATCCATGTCGGTACGTTACCGTATTGTTTTTGAACTATTATTATTATAGCCATTGATAACATAGCCAGTGCTGTGATAGCAAACGCGCACATGAGGAGAGGCTGAAAATAATAAAAGTATATATATTAATGATGAGTCTAGTCATGGCGCTGAGGCACAAGCTCGATTCTCAGTCAAAGAAATTAATTATTTAATATTTTTCAATTTTCATTTTCTTCGTTCTGGTGTCGAGGCAAATCGCGGCGTTGAGTTCCGACACTTAACACGCAGTGCCTCAGAAATTCGACGGAAAGGCATCTTAAAGCAGTAAGTACTTAGTAAGTTTGTACGACTCACCTTCCTCCCAAATCTCTCAACACATGAGGCTAATCCAATCGAAGCAGTGATCATAGCAATGGGAAAACATAAAGATTGAACTGTTGGACTAATGACATAATCCATCCCAGTGGATGTGAGCATAGTAGTAGCAAAAGTTAATATAGCGAACCCACCATTCATCTCATAGAAGGTAAATAATGGAATTAGGAGTCCTAAGCCACGACGCCACCAATTATTTTGTACTAAAATTTTACAAAAAAGTAAAAAAATATAAAGTAAAATGAATATTTAAAAAAGTATATACTCCAGAAGGGGATCTTGGCACCTAGTGTCTAGATATTCCATTCTTCAGTTTTCGCCTGATTTCCTAGACCTTACAATTTGAATGGCAGAGCTTGACGGCGCGCTTTGTCTCGTAATCAGAGCAAGAAAGGGAAAATAACATATCCTCTAGTGTGGATTAAACCCACGTTATGTTTCCATTCGGAGGCCATGCGACTGCACCAGGAATGCCGTAAACATAATATATTGATCATTTCATGCTGTATCTTGAAAAATGGCAGGATAGGCAGAGGTAACTTAACCCGAGGAACCTAGTTAAGACACTCCATTACCATAAAACATGCCACCGCTCAACATACAATCCTGAAGGAATTGTGTTAAGGGGCGGGACTCAAGGTCGCCCTTTACCTCGTAAAATCGTAACCAAAGAGAGGGAATAAAAATATTAAATATTTTAGTGCCTCGAGTAGGAATTGAAAACACATGTATGTACCCCTGTACTACGATTGTTCTCTCAAATAAAAAATATTATTAATAAAATTACAAATATAGCAAAAAAAATGAAAAAGATAAAATTAACACACTAAAAAGGTAACTTACATATATTTAAAAATGTAATTGCGTTCAAGGATTTAAAATGTCGTTCCTCTTCTATTAATTTATCTACAATTTCTTTAACTATTACATCATTGTTGTCTAAGCCTCTTAGGAGGGCGACTGTTTCAGTAGCTTTCTGTAGAATTATATTTACTTTATCATTTTAAGTGTTATCTCAAAAAGCCCTAACGTAAAAATCGTGAACGTTCACGGTTTTTCCAAAAAAAAACGGCCAAATGTGAGTCAGACTTGCCCACAAGATTTCTTGCCCTTACATATTCATATTAATATACTTAGTCTGGCCATAAATACTGCTACAATTAAAAATAAATAAGATAATATTTTTAAATCTATAATTTTTACAATATTGTTCTTTTTTTATTTCTCTTTCTTATGCCAATAGATTGTAAAACATTTTGTGATATTAAAATGGAGTGAGGTGAAAAAACGAACCGAATCGCTTTAATTGCATTACATAAAGTATGGATGAAGCCAAATAACAAACTTTTAAAATCCTTCGTATGTTTGGTAGTAGTCAAATATTCATATACTGGGCTTTTGATAGATATAATGAAACCTCCTCTGTTTGTGACAAAAAGGCCTGGCCGTCCACGTATGGTAAAAGCTCTTAAGAAGCTGCCTAATTAGTCAACAAAGTATAACGTGGACATTATCCGACTTCAGTGATGTGGTGGGTTATTAGCTATAAACTGTGATTAAGCTTGAAAACATTATCAAAACATTAGCACAACTTTAAAGATACCATTCTAGAGAAGATAGTTAATCCCCTTCTGGGTATTTAAGAATACCATGATCAATAATCAAGGATGATCTTTTCAACAATACTAGGTCGGTCGTCAGTTGCACCCACCCAATCACGGTTAGAAATAAAAAAAAATATTTAAAAAAACAAAAACCCCGACTGCATGATTTTGAATTTTGAACCCTAAGTGTTCTTTATATCAAAGGACAACAGTCGTGGATATTTGAAATTAATCTTTTTATAATACCTACACGGAAGCCGGGAGGATTATATATTCATTTATTTTTCTATATATTTATACCTACATCTATTGCACTTACGCATTGCATATGCAGACATAATATAATAATCAAAACTATATTACTCACATCAATTTTACCATGTTTAACTAAAAGAGCTGGTGTTTCAGGAGCTTGAATCATGCCTAGTATAGTTAATATAGATAATACAGTTAAAATTATAGACACCGTTGTGTAATCTAAGTATGTTCCCATGAGGTACATTAAAAATATTCCAATAGCATACATAAGCATTGGGAAAGTCCCCAATATTCCTGTTAAGTCATTTTGACATATCTCTTTAGAGTATATGGGAAGAATTGAAAACACGCCCCCAGCTGATAAACCAGCAGTCGCTCTTGCTACGATCAGAAGCGGGAGAGAAGTGTACGACAGACGAATTATCCATGATATCTGAAAAAAAAGTTCCAAAATATGTTAACACATGACGCTAGTCCAACTGAAGTAATGAGAATTGCAATGGAAAAAGATAAAAAAGATTGATGACAAAATTCATTCGGGTGCTCCCCTTGAGCATAGTAGTGGTAAAAGTTAATTTACAAGTTATATAAAAGTTAAGTGATAATACAGTACGTATTAAGATTGTTTTGTAAGTACTAAAAGTAAAAAAAAGTGAAAAGTACTGACTTCTACTCTCTCGGTAGGCATAGAGAAGCTAGTGCTAAAATCCTTTTGGAGAAATATTGCACGTTTAGTCAGACCTGGTTCACTTAAAAATAAAATTTCTCATAACCAAGTACTACCTTACTATCAATGTCACTCACCAGTTCAAAAACGGCTATAACAATAATAGCCACCTTTCTCCCGTACTGATCAGCAATATATGACAATAAAAAAACTGCAAAAAATGCAGTTATACTTATAATACTAGCTACCCAAGAAATTTGGCTGTCAGACAATGGGTAGCCTGTAGGTGAATAATTTGATTGTAACAAATACGTAAATGGTGATATCCAACCATTTTCCATGCCATATATTAGAATTGTAGAGTTAGCTGAAACAAAAAAAAAAACAGCTGCACGCTCTTTCCTGCATAGCGGGAATCTAGTATTAAGACATTTCATACTGTGTGGTGGAATTTAACCATTCATGCTGTTTACCAGAGTTGACAAATTAAAAGATATATCTCAGCAGGGATCTAAACTTTAATATGTGTAAGCCATATGTTCCTATTGAACTATGTTAAAATTGTTATACGCATTTTACAATATTTCTTTTGGAAGGACTGCAAAAAGCGCGGGTTCGGCTCCGTTCTAATTTTTGTACGTTTTTTTTATTTTTTCGTTTCTTTCTTTCTTGATGTGTGCGACGCTTCATAAAACCGGCTTAGTGCCAGTCCATCTTGCCGCTGAGATTAACGTACCAATTTCAACATTGGTGCTGTAATAACCTTTGTCTTACAGGCTTTATTCAGGCTTAGACTATAATTTTCACACCCTTTTTTGAGCGTGATGACTAATGCCTGCACTCGCATTCTGATGATGCAATGAGCACTGCATCATTTGCATACTGTAATTCTCTGCAATTCTCTGTCAAGTCACCTACTTTTACTCCCATATCACTTTGTTGTACTTCTTAGAGACAGCTATCCAAATGCAAATTGAACAACCTTCATCCTTCGCAGGCGCATCCATGTTTAACACCCAACTAGATGTCAAACCAGGGCGATGGGGCGATGGCATACTAGCTCTTATTGGCACGCAGGCTGAGTGATCTTTGTAAAGAGACAAGGGTCAGGGGAACAAGGGTCCGCTCCCATTGTACCGTGGTAGTATCTCTCATAGTTTTGCTCTACAACTTATAAGTCTGTGAAATGCCTTTTGTAAGTCCACAAAAGCACGTGAAAATTTTTAGTTATCGGCCAAAAATGTTTCCGTAATCATGTCCTAAAGTCGTCGTCTAAAATCTCTCTGGGCCTTCCACAACAGACTTTCAGATCTATCTTGCGTTCTTCTCGCTAATATTTTAATGATAGGCTTGCGTAGTCTATATGTGAACCTTTATATAATACAAAGGCATTATACAATAAGTATGCTGCAAACGTATGGAAGTAATTCAATTTTTTTAGGGCAGTTGAAACCGAAAGGTGGTCGCGAGTATACTATGATGAAACAAAAAACAACAATAAATGACGTACCGGAAAAAGCAAACACCCATTGAAGGTAAATATGACCACTTTTTTTCGAATCTTCCCTATCCATCTTTTATGAACTTACCTAGGAGATCCTAATTACGACTGAATAAAACATACTGCAAAAACATTATCGCATATTATAATTATGTATTTTTAATACAGAGTAATGCCTGTATCTTTTTGTTTATATGCATATTTATAATAATATGTAACACTTTTTTTATTTGTAGCTAGTTCTGTCACGCTTTTTTGTTTAGTATGTACTATATATATTTTTTATTTGTCACTTAGTTCCTCGCTTGTAAATAATATTTATAAAAGTACAGAAACGATTTTGTAATCTTGGAAAGGATTGTATGAAAGAACTTAGGGGAAATACTACGGTACATTGTGAGCGGAGTGTGCTGTACAACAATCATGGATTGTACTTAGTCAACAGAGACTTTCTCTGTTGACTAAGTACAATCCATGAATGGTGGACAAGTCAGAATGATGGGATACTGACTTCTATAAGCGCCGACTGATGTGATGGAATCTGGATCATGCGAATGATGGTTATCTAAATATTTTAATAATTTTTGTCAATAGGAATGTGGCCACATTGAACCGACTGTGTGGTTAATAACCGACAATCTGATATCAGTCACCGCTTAAACACCAATGGAGTCACACGTCGTATCGCCACCTGCGCCGTCTCCCCCACCACCCCGATGCCCCTTTCTCAAGTATTAGCTCCGGAGAAAGAAATTATTTTTTAATTATTAAAGAGTTAAAGGTGCCTTCGTTGCACTTATGAGATGGCGAAACGTCAGCACAGTGGTTTGGCTGTACACAATATAACGTCGGTACTAACACTGTTAAACAGCAGCGATACTTGGGTATTACGGACAAATAATGAAAGAAACATGAATACTGTGGAGATGTGATCTCTTCGTATGATATTTTCTATTTCAGTTGGAAGAAATTACTGGAAATAGTATAGTTTTCGGATAACGAAGAATAAATAAATTTGATGGTATAATTAAGAACATTCAGCACCGTCTTTTCCTCACGCTATCAAAATGTAACATTCTTTTATTATTTATTAAGTGTTATATTTCTTATACAGTATCGTTTTTTTTCTCAACACTAAAATTGTATCGACACTTCTACCAGCTAGTGCGGCTAAAGGGTCAAGATCCGACAGATTATATGTTTATTTACAAATGAACCATTCGGTGGATTTACTTGCTGTTTCAGCCTTTTATAGGATGTTTATTCGTCAAGAAATTGATATAAAAGATTATCCTATAATTGTTATATCCATAAAGATAAGCCACTGTGAACAGGTGAAAGTTGAACGGAGAAGTCGTGAAGTTTGACTAACTCAGTGAACGTGCTAAGCAAATTAAAACAACAGATAAAATCCTCGAAGCATGTAAAATATAAAAAGACTAATTTCAATAGAGAGGACGATTGGAAACTTTTTACCACCTGGAATCCATAAAATCTTTGAAGTCTAAAGCCCACCATACAAGAGGCAAGATACAGCTCGTTCTGCAAGAATCGAGGCCACTTCGCGAGGCCATTAAGAAATCGTTGGCGGTAGTTTGATATAATAATTATATCAACCGACAGACAAATACCACTTAAGTCTACCCGTGACCATGGACTACGCCAAAATGTTCAAAACGTCGGGTTACCAAAAATGTATAATATTTAATATATAATCCGGATTAATCCGGTAAATTATTTTCATTTAAAATATTTTAGCTTCTTTTTACAAAATCTGTGAAAGGTTTTATTAAAAAGTTTTATAAAAACATTGCCTATTAAACATATGTGAAGAACGCTTAGCGTATTAAAAATTGGGTGCTCTATGGACTAAGTGTCTTAATACTGGGATCGATTTGACTACTCTGTTATAAGTTGAAAATTTTATTTTCGATAAAAATGAGAAATTTGTGACGTCTGTCTCATGTTTTTTATCAGAATTAACACCATTTTTTACCATTAGACATCATTAATTTTGTTAATTTAATTTAACAGAATAAATTTGTATACAAATACGTAATAGAGACTACTTGACCTAAAAAAAAATAAAATAATATTTCACTTTAATCAATAACTTGAATTCTGTCTTTCTTGTGTTTCTTAAACAACAGACAGACACTTCAATTACAAGTGTGTATATGTATAAATTATTTAGGGACCGTAGTGTTTGGCGCTTAATTTAGTTTACTTAGGGATAAGTGTGTTACTGAGAAAATAAGAAATACAAACAAAAATATGCCTGATAACTTATTTCTTCATAACCTTGAAAATGTAATTCATATTTTCATATTTATTGCATTTTCTACACTATCGCCGCCTTCTTTATATATATATATATATATAAAGAAGTAATATTCAAAATGTACCTGTAAAATTTTTAGATCAAAGTAAACCAGTCTTACCGTCAAGACAATATTTTTGGATTTAGTATAATTTTATATTACTTGAGGCCAGTCGTGGCGCAGTGGTACAAAGTGTGACTGTAAAACCGACTGGTTGTGGGTTCGATCCCCACTCGAGGAAATGAAATATTTACTTAAATTTATATTTTCATTTCTTCGCTCTGGTGTCGAGGCAAAGCGCGGCGTTGAGTTCTGCCACTCAACACGCAATGCCTCCAAAATTCGGCAGAAAGTGGGGAACGAAGTGTCTTACACTAGGTTCCCTCTGCCTACCCTGCTGTGTGCGGGATATAGCGTGAAGCTAATTTAATTTATATTACTTGGTCACATGTAAAATATGTATATTCGGGGAAATACTTTAGGCAATAGTTGTAAAATTGACTACTCAGACTAGCTGAATTTAAAGTCAGTCAGTCAAAGTCAAGTTGTTGTTAGCAATTAATTGAGCCATATTTCTTTCCTTTTCCTTTCCTTATTATTTTGGACATAACACTACTTTTACATAACACGACTTTGTCGTTTCTAATATCATAATGATATTAAAGTAATTTTTAAATGCACATTTGCTTGTATTTTTATAAATAAAAACTATTTTTCATTATATTTTGTTTTCTCAGTTATAAAACTAAATAATATACGTCAATTCTGTCCAAAGTTTATTAATTGTAAGTTATATTATAACGCAATAGACTATTTTATACATATAATAATAAATTATTTTCATTAAGAAACACCTCTGTAATTTTTTTAAATATTTGTTCGTGTGTCTCATTTACCCCATTTCGTAACATTTTATTTAAAGCTAAAATTAAGCCATTTCAATAGAACAGTTGTATAAAATAACGATTAAAGCAATTTGCAAATTTATCGAACTAAATGCTTTAAATTGATGTAACTTTTTTATTTATTAAGCGATTGTAATAAAATAAACGTATAGGACGTTAACAAAAGCTTGCTAGAATCTAATAGTAAAAACCGCACATAGATTGATTTATCTGATTCTGAGATTAGCGATAACATGATGACAAGAAGACAGACAGACAAAAATTTTAAAAAACATTGTTATGTGATCAACTACATTAATAAAGGTCCTTAAAAACTTTTTTTTTTATTTTATTCAAAGTACAGACACCGATCCGTTACGATTTTATTATACTTACATATATGTACTTACAAAAAAATCATAATTCGTGAAATTATACGATTTGGAAGGAATAACTGAGTAATTACTCAATCAATACAGTCTAAGCTCAGGTGAAAAATCAAACAAATAAATTAAAAAATATAGTAATATATATAGTTAAAAAATTATAACACTTTTAAAAAAAATGTAATTCGCCGATCTCCTCTACCGCTAAACTCGAAACATTTTCTGGTTATATTCTTATAGTATTTATGATGTTACAACATTCGAATTTTTCAACGTTCTTATATATTTCTTCTTCAGTTTTTCCTTTAGTTTCTACTAAAAAGAAGAATACATAAAATATTCCAAGAAGGTTTAAAACTCCGTACGTAACAAAAGGCGAAAATTCTCCTAAAGCATTAGCCATCGGTATATAAGTACTTTGTGATACAAAAGTTGCAAGAAAAGCGTATGTTACCACGACCCCCATCATCCTTGCTCGGATCTGAAACGATATAAGAAATATATTTTTTAGAAACGTATTAAAGTATTAAAAAAAACAAATATTCATTTTAACGATACTTATAAGAAAAAAAAACAAAGCACATTAGTATCCATTCATTAAGATTAACAGTCATGAACCCATTTAAATTTGAGAAAAATAATGTTGATGAAATTAGGCGCACGACAACCAAAGCACATAAGATGTTTGTTGCATGCTATTTGTAAAAAAACGGGTTAAAATTGATTACCACTCGGGTGATTGAATTATTTTCATTGCCTCACTCCGGTCCACTAAGATAGAATGCGGAATTGAGCCACTAGACACGAAATGTCTCAATTGGACAAAAAGTAGTGAATGGAGTGTCTTAACACTAGGCTTGTTCTGCATTATTTTCGTGTGTTCTACACGCGAAATACGGCGTGAAATTAAAAAAAAAAAGTAAATGATGCTATTATACTTGCTTGGAAATTAAATAATTCTGTCAAAACAATGAAGACTAAAGGTGAAACGCCGCCCGTACACATTGCTACTGTCACTATCAAGGCAACAACGGGCATCCATGTTGGTACGTTACCGTATTGTTTTTGAACTATTATTATTATAGCCATTGATAACATAGCCAGTGCTGTGATAGCAAACGCGCACATGAGGAGAGGCTGAAAATAAAAATAATGAAAAATATAAACATGACTATTTACTTAGAATAATATAATTAACCATAACATCGTATGTTTTTAAACGTGGTACTCAATTAAATAATAAATATGAAAAGTTATCTTTACCATCGAGGCCAGTCGTGGCGCAGCGGCACGAAGTGTGACTGTAAAACCGACTGGTTGTGGGTTCGATCCCCACTCGAGAAGATGAAATATTTACTTAAATTTATATTTCCATTTTCTTCGCTCTGGTGTCGAGGTTAAGCGCGGCGTTGAGTTCTGCCACTCAACACGCAATGCCTCCAGAATTCGGCAGAAAGTGGGGAACGGAGTGTCTTAACACTAGGTTCCCTCTGCCTACCCTGCTGTGTGCGGGATACAGCGTGAAGTTGATTTGATTTTTTTTTTATCTTTACCATTTATTATTATGTTTCTCTTTCATAGTACTCGGGTTCAAAAGAACCCGGTCCTTTGGAAGGCTTGCGTGGGGACACAGGTCCAACACGTAGAGGCCCCTTAGAGAATGTACAAATGTTTTACTGTGACGCATCAGCCGGGATCCATCTCTGGGTAACCACAGGTAATTGCCCAGAGATGGTCGCCGGTTAATGCGTAGAAACTATGGAAAATGTGGAAATCTAAACTAGGACTATGGAATGAAATTTGGATGGACTGGCTACTGGGCTATTGAGTGAGACTAACGGACGTCCGCCTTTACAATAGTCTCAAATTGAACGGTTGGCGGACGGTGACTCGCCTCCCACTAGATGGGCCCCCACAAAGCGGCGTAGTGCCTTGGGCGCAACATCGGCGTGGTCGGCTAAGGGTGTAGAGAGGTGTGCACCGGTTTCACCATCACGAGGAGCTCGTGAGCGGGTTTCCCCGCTATTACGCAGATTGAGCACTTCCACCCTTTCGAGCATATAGCTCTTGCGCTCCACTCTGCCGGCCAATAAAGGCAAGCCAGAGGCGGGGGATAGATTACAATTCCCCTCCGGAGGACTCAGGTCCGTGGGGTCGCCACTCCCCAACAGCTCGCCACAAGCTGCCTATTATTATTAATATATTATTATTTAATACTTTATGTACCGTCGAGTGGAGAAATTTAACACCAAAACTTGATGTTTGTATATGTTTTGAAATCTTGTAACCAATATCAGGCAGTTAAAAATTGCTCACATTCATTGGGAACTGAAATCAAATATTTTTTCTTTTCCTTCATCAACTATTTTTTTCTTAAAGCTTTACTTTATTATGTAACATCTCACCTTCCTTCCAAATCTTTCAACACATGACGCTAGTCCAATCGAAGCAGTGATCATCACAATGGGGAAACCTAAAGATTGAACCTGTGGACTGATGACATAATCCATCCCGGTGGACGCGAGCATAGTTGTAGCAAAAGTTAATATAGCGAACCCACCATTCATCTCATAAAAGGTAAATAAAAGAATTATGATTTTTAAGCCATGACGCCAGCAACTGTTTTGTACTAAAAAATAACAGAAAAATTAAAACAATGCAACGGGGTAGATTCTAGGGCACCTAATAACAAGATATCGTTTACCACTTTCCACCCAATTTTTAAAAAATTGTAAATTGCCTGGTGCGATTTGTCTGGCCTTCAGAACAAGAAAAAAAAACAACTTATCATGTAGAGCTGCGATCGATTCCACAGAGGCCACGCCGCTGCCTTACGACGGCCTCAAATATACTAACAACAAAAAAAAAATACAAATATAACGAAAAATAAAAAACAAAAAAATCTTAAACTTTTACATACATATGTTTAAAAATGTAATTACGTTCAAGGATTTGAAATGTATTTCCTCCTCCATCATTTTATCTACTATTTCCTTAACTATTGTGCCGTTTTTGTCTAAGCCTCTTAGGAGTGCTACTGTTTCTATTGCTTTCTGTAAAATTATTTTATTATTATTTACACATCTTTGAAATGTACGACCACGACAGTTCCTGATTATCGTAATTGAAGGAAAAAGATTACAAACTTAAGTATGAAAATAACAATATAAAATTATAATAATTCTTTTCTGTGATAAAATTTTAAAATTTTATTTTTAAAACTTTTCTTTATTTGTATTATAAGTTCTGGCTTCTTATGAAGATTAAATACCACTATGACTATTTTAATTACGCGGCAATTTTTTTAAAAAAACTGCCACTATAGGCGTGAATATTTTATATGAACCTCACTATAATCTACACGCAAGACGGAAGTTTAAAAAATTAAAATGATAGATTAACTATTAAAAACGTCTAGTGTACTTATACGCTGTATACATGCATCTATTAATCACATAGATATTACTCACATCAATTTTACCCTGTTTAACGAAAACACCAGGAGTTTCAGGTGCTTTAATCAGGCCTAATATGGTTAATATAGACAATACCGTTAAAATTATAGCCACGGTTGTATAATCTAGGTATGTTCCCATGAAGTACATTAAAAATATTCCAATAGTATACATAAGCATTGGGAAAGTCCCCAATATTCCTGTTAAGTCATTCTGACATATTTCTTTAGCATACATGGGGATGATTGAGAAACAACCACCAGCTGATAAGCCAGCGATCGCTCTTGCTATAACCAGAAGAGTCAGAGATGTGTAAAACAGACGTAATATCCATGATATCTAAAATAATGAAAATTGTTATACTATTTTATGGTTAACGAAAATTTTTATATAGTAATAACTACAATATATTTATATAAAAAAAATGTAAAATTGATTCCTCTTATATAATAAAAGTATATATTGTATATAATAATAATAGTATATACATTTTGATTTGACTCAAGAATATAAAGTTTAAATATCATAAAAGCTAATAGGTATATAAAAAGCACAAATTTCTGCTATATAAAGCTTAAAACATAAGTAACATACGATTATATGTTAAGTAAATGTAATTCAGTAATAATAGATTTGTGTCACATCTAATTTCGTCGGTAACATTTTAGAACGTCATGACTTTGTTAATAAAAAAGAATCTGCCAATTTCAAAAGACACCAGTCGGCGTGTTGTGTGTGGCGGCGTTGATTTCCGCCACTCAACAATGCCTTCAGAACTCGACTTAAAGTGGGAACGGAGTGTCTTAACACTAAGTTTCCTCTGCGTGCCCTGCTGTGTGATACAGCGTGACGCTGTTTGTTAGTTAATTGTTACATAGACATTCTCTATAGTCACGCTTAACCCTACTTAATGATATTTTAGATAGTCCATCTATTACTTGTTTATTGGTCAGCTTTTTAGATTTTTTCCCTACCATCGTTATTAATTTGGATTTAGTTAAATGTTTCCCCTAATATCAATATAATAAATCAGTTTTAGACTTCAGACTGTTTCAGACTATAAATAATGTATATTAATTGGGAAACTAAAAACTTCTTATAATGGTTTTAGTATTATTTATAGATACTTACCAGTTCCAAAACGGCCATGATAATAATAGCTACTTTTCTCCCATATCGATCAGCTATATATGATAATATATTAACTGAAAAAATTGCAGTCATACTTAAAATACTGGCAACCCAAGAAATTTGATTATCAGATAATGGGTAGCCAGTAGGTGAAGAATTTGATTGTAGCAGAAACGTAAATGGTGATATCCAACCAGTTTCCATGCCATATATTAGCAGCGTAGAATTGGCTAAAACAAAACATTTTTTTATAATATTTTGAAGATTTTTTGTGCAGCTGCAAACTTTTATTATATAAAAGGCAGGAAAAAAGAAACTTAGTGTTAAAACACTTTGTTTTCCGCTTTCCGACAAATTTTCAAGAGCAAATAACAAAAAAACCAGAATATAAAAAACGTACCCAACAAAGCAAACACCCATTGAAAGTAAGTATGTCCACGTCTCCTCGAATCTCCCTCATCCATTTTCTTTGAACATACACTAAGCACAACGAAATGTAAAAGGTATACTTTTAAAATATTATCGAATGTAATTATGCAGAACACTATACATTTATAATATTTATAATTTACATACACGATTGCATATGTATGTATATCCATATTTTAAAAACATGTGTCACTTTGTTTTAGGTTTGTGAACTCTTTTTGAAAAATGTGTAGTTATTTTATGACGACCATGACGCTCTTCGTTCTTCTATGCATGATAAATTGTAGTATTTGAAAAAAAATCTTTTCACTATGGACAATGGCTGTGCGACAGGCACCATGTTTTTTTAACGTATCTAAGACGATAGGTCTTAGATACGTTAAAAAAACATGGTAAAAAAAAACATCACTACTAACTACCACATATCTCTCTTAGATAACAGACAGACAGACACGCTCTTGTCTGCTAAGAAAAATGTAACGATTATGAGATAATAAAAAATATTACATACAAAATACGTGCGAAAAATATTACTATTCCTTTGCAATCAGTCGGGTTAAAATATTATCGAATACATTTATGGAGAAGGTAATATCTTTATATTTACGATTATTTACTTATATGCATATTTTGAGGCCAGTCATTGCGCAGTGGTACAAAGTGTGACTGTAAAACCGACTGGTTGTGGACTCGATCTCCACTCCAGGAGATGAAATATTTACTTAAATTTATATTTTCATTTCTTCGCTCTGGTGTCGAGGCAAAGCGCGGCGTTGAGTTCTGCCACTCAACACGCAATGCCTCCATAATTCCGCAGAAAGTGGGGAACGAAGTGTCTTAACACTAGGTTCCGTCTGTCTACCCTGCTGTGTGCGGGATATAGCGTGAAGCTAAAAAAAAAATGCATATTTTAAAAATATTTAGTTTTCTGAATCTATGACGTCTTTTCGCTTTATATATACTTAATTTTTGAAGAATGTAGCGTTCTTCGTCGTCGAACTGCAAGTGCGATAATTGGTTTGTGGGGTCGATATAACAATAATAAATCTATATTTTCTCCTCGTATTTTTTTTTGTCTTAATTAATACATATGTTACAATGAAACTGGTGGCGAACATTACAAAGCTAATGGGAGAGACTGGTGTCCATACTGGATATACTCGTACACCTGTTTATTTAGAAAGTACAGAGAGATATTAACAACATAAATAAGTTGTAAGCGTATAAAAATTTCGACGTTGCTTGATGAGAACGTATGGCTTAGTGGTCAGAGCGCCTGGTCGGCTTCCAGTAGGCGCGGATTCGAGTCCCGCTACGTTAATTTCTTTATACGTTTTCTAAATAAGTATTTAAGATTTTTTAAGCATAATTAGAATATAAACTCATCAATGTTAGCTACATTGAGGCTTCTTTAACACTGTTACCAGTAGCAATACGCCTTTCCATATCCTATCCATCTCGTGTTTTTCACGTCTACTAAACATATTCCCCAAATATTCTCTTCCCCCCATTCACTTGTTGTAGTATCTTGTATTCATTTACTTTCAAATTTTTCATTCTGACCTTTTTTCAAAATCCACAACCTTTGTCTTATTCGCATTCAGGCTTAGAGATGCAAACAACACTGCATCATCTGCATACAGAAGACAATTCACATTCAAGTCATATACTTTTACTCCCATATCACTTTGTTTCACTCCTTGGAGACAGCTCTCCAAATACAAATTGAACAACCAAGGTGACATTCAAGTTGCTACTCGCATGCAGACTGAATAATCTCGTACCGGGGAATTCCAGACATTCGTCGCCACTTGACATACCAGCGGGAACGCACTTGGGGGGGACGCCCTATCAATGCTCTCTCTCGAGGTGCACGTGGTGCCTCGTAAGGGCTGGCAGGGGTCGCTACGAGCAAGCCTTTCATCTTGAACCCCCAATAATAGTTAATAATAGTTAATCAGTGTTAATATAACAAAAACAAACAAATATTGTTTGTTTGAGTTAAGTATGACACACGCTCGTAGAGGTTTAATTTTTGTAAATGACCGTTGGTTGTATATTGAAACGTTTATGAGGAAAATTATTAAAAAAACATTTTTTTAGGCATTTAACTTAAAAACAGGATTTTTTTAAATTGTCTGTTTGTCTTTGCGCTTACTAATTTAGATTTAAGTTTCTTTATTTTATTTGGTACCTTCCTTTAACATTAAGTGTACCTTTGACAATCGTTCGTAAAGTATTTTAATTTTTTTCGATACGGTTATTCAAACTAAACTATTGAGGTATAAGCAAAGGACAATGTGACGCTATCTTTTTTGTAGTAACGGAGAGAACCTAGCGTAAAAATACCTACTTTTCACTCAATGTGCGATAATATAAGACAGACTCCCATGGCGCAGTGGTAGCATCTATAAATAAGCGCAACGGTTTTAGGTTCGATTCCCACTCGAGGAAATGGGTTATTTTCAAATCCACGCTCTGGCAACAAAAAAAAAAGCACGGCATTCAGTGTCGCTTCTCAAAAAGGTAACGCCTTGAAATTCAGCGAAAAGTGAGAAACAAACAGTTTACACTGGGATCCCACTACCTACTAACCAACAAAAATAAAAATATGGTACATCAAACTCAAGGAAAAATGTGATAAAAATACAAATAAAATAACAAATAATGTCCATCAATAGAATATATTTCAAACTCAGGCTACTATATGTTAAAAATAAAACAGAAATTCTTATTATTTATATCACACGTGAGGCTTATGCAACATCTGTTAGAATGTTACTTACAAAAGAAATCAAAAATTCGAACTGTTGATATTGCCGATGTTAAAACAAACAAGATATCTTATATAGAAAGAAGAGGCAAATAATTGTACTATAAATCATCTTAGATTATAAAACGTTGACGTAACAAAGCAAAATGTAAATTTATATCTATAATTACAGTTTAAACATATTTGATACTGGGATGTTTGGAAATCATAAAAATTATAATTTACATTAATATAATGATTTATTTCTATTTATATTTACTTTTCTTTATAGTTCTTAAATCGCATGTGATTTTCGTCATTTTTCTCATCGTCATTCATCATATAGTTATGCCAGCAACAATTTGGCTCTAAAATAGTGGAAAGTGAAAAAAAATAGGAAATTCTCAGTGTACTCCCTGGAAGTATATTTTCATATTCCTCACTTTGGTTACAAGGCAGAGCGCAGCGTTAAATTCCGTCAATTCACACGCAATACCTCGAGTGGCGGAAAGTGGTAAAAGTGCTTTGATTGGATTTTATTTAGAGCTATACTTCGGACAGTTTTTTTTTTCAAATTTTCTTAATAAAAAAAACATACACTCAATAATAATGGATTCAATGCACAAGGCAGGTAAAATTTATATTTGGAATATTTTGTTTACCAGATAACCTAAACAAAGGTTACCTTTAAATGTGAATAAAAGTATTTTATTTCATTATCATTTCATTGTTTTTATAATTACTTTTTAATACAATTATTTTTTCGAATGCTGTAATTGTAGAACACTCTGTATAAAATGTTACAATTATAATAAATAGGTGATTTTCTTGCATTCTCAACATATGAAAATGTGCTTCTCATAAATTTACCGTTTCTTAATAAGAAACGTTAATTAATATATGTATTTATTATAATTTATTATAATTTGCTTATTTTTTTTGGCAAAAATTTGAAAAAAAAAAACATGGTGAACGAAAATCAATTTAAACGGGGACACACATACTTGCAATGGACTTTCGCGTTATTAGGTAAATAATTTAATATATATATTATTAACCTATATAAAAAAATATAAGTTAAGACAAATCTCTTATTTTGACAACAGACTTCCTGTACAGAACATCAGTTATAAAGCACATAATGACAGAATTAATTATAAGCATATTTTAGAAAACAAAATCTACATCTGTTTATTTATGATGCTTTTTGCCATAAATTTAAGAGAGAAAATTAATTCATTCTCCTTCTTCAACGAATTCTTTCATTGCCTAGCTCTGGTAACAGGACAAACGCGACGTTAAGTTCCGCTCCTCAACATGCAATGCAAATGCTTTCTGCGTATCCTGATATATACGGGGTATTGTGTGTAGCTAATAAAAGTAAAGCAAGTACTAAACTATTAAAATTCTTGCAGCAAACATTATTCTATTCGCCTATGGGTTCGAATGTGGCTGGATATCACCCACAACAAAGATCCTGCAGTCAGAAAACTCTCCTACCGGTTACCCAGTGTCTGATCTCTCTCTAGCTTGGATCGCTAGTTCGATGAGCATGTCTGCTATATTTGGAGTATCGATATATTCCTACATCGCCGATAGCTTCGGAAGAAAGGTTGGCCTCATTTTCGTCGCTATTCCTGAAGCTGTAAGTTTTATTTTTTTCTTATTAGATTTCGTGTTATTTTATTAGCGCTTACGTTTATCATTCAGTGAAAAAAAAATTACATACCAAATTTTACATTTAAATTATAAATGGAACAACCATAAAAAATTATTAAAGTTAAAATTATCAACTGCACAAAATGTGAAACGTAGTAAAACTTAGAACATTCCTCTTGAACACCATTTTTGTTGAACCAATAATATCGTCATAAGTGAGATTGAAGTGACAGCAAGTCCTCCGACTGAGTGAGATTTCTCTCGGAGAAAAGAATTAGTTATGAAGAAATCTCACTCGGAGAAGAGAATTAGTTACTTTCATTTACTTACACGCTTTCCAAGACTCAATACTAAATAGAACGCAAACTTTATTGTTTATGCGGAACGAAGTGTCTTAACCCACTACCTATCTTGCCGGATGTGGAATACAGTATACAGATTAAAAAATCAGATCGAATAATTATAACTATTATAATTCTAAAATAAATCGTTTACAGATTTCTTGGATAATTAAACTCTCCTACTCCTCCACCGCGTCTTTGATTGTTGCAAGACTCTTCTCAGGATTGGCGGCTGGAGGATGCTTTAACGTTGTGCCCATGTACGTGAAAGAGATAAGCCAAGATGATATTAGAGGAATTCTTGGTACATTTCCTCAACTCCTACAGACTACTGGCATTTTAGTAATATACATTTTAGGAGCCTATTTAGATTATTATACAGTTATTATGATTGTTTTGGGAGTACCTATTCTCATCGCTCTACTTTTACTGAAAGCACCTGAATCTCCTGCCTATTTGGTGAAAAGAAGAAAAATGAGTGTAAGTCAAATTTTAACTTTACTATGACAGATTTATATATATATATATATATATATATATATATATATATATATATATATATATGACATAAACAATTAGAAATTATATCTTCTTTCACGCTTTTGTCCCTTTGCTACGACAGCCACAGAAAGTACTTATCGAGCCGTACCATGTACTGTGCTAAACTTTACTGGTTTTGTGTATTTTTTTTTGTACGTAACAAAACTTTTATGTTACATTTCAGGAAGCAGCGAAGACTGTTGCATTTCTTAGAGGCCTAGAAAAAGATGACAAGATTGTTCAAAATATAGTCGAAAGCATGAAAGCGGAAGATGACCATTTCAAATCTTTACCTAATTTAACAATTGCCACTATTTGTTAGTATTTTATTCTACTACTTCTACTGTTCTTTGTAGTTATACTTTTACATAACATAAACAAAATAAATAAATCAGCTTTACGCTGTATCCCGCACACAGCAAGGTAGGCGGGAGGCAAGGACACTCCGTTCACCAATACATTATTATAAAAAATATAAAAATTAAACAAGTCCCAATAATGAACTTAGAATTTAACATTACGTGTTGAGTGGCGGAGCTCAACGCCGCGTTTTGCCTCGATACCAGAGCGAAGAAATGAAAATATAAATGTAAATAAATATTTTATTTCCTCGAGTAGGTATTGAACCCACAACCAGTGGATTTTACAGTCACACTTTGTGCCACGACTGGCCATTTTTTTTGGCTAGTAAATATATCGATAGATGAATTTTATTGAATTGAGTCAACTGACAAAGCGTAGCGTTAATTTAGCCACTCAATACGTAATGTCTCAAAAATTGGGAAATATTTCAGAAAGCGGGAAAATATAAGTTCCTTCTACCTACCACGGAGATATTGCGCGAATATAAAAAAAAAACTATTACTATACTACTAATTTTATTTCAGTGAAGGATAAATCATGGAGACGGGCCTTCTTTTTAATCATGGGGGTTTTCTTCTTCCACGCTTTAAATGGAGCATATGCTATCCTGACATATGCATCAGCTATCCTCATATCTACCGGAGTTAAGTTCGAAATTAATCCAGACACACAAACGTTGGTCTTTCCTATTATCATGATAATTGGTTCTGTGTCATTGGCTAGTATTGTTGAAAGATGTGGACGTAAGGTAACCTTTCATTTTATATCATATTTTTATCTTCATACATTTCTTGCCTTAAAAGATCACTTTGTAGTCCGTCTGTCTTTCTATCTGACTGTCTGTCTGTCTGTCTGTCTGTCTGTCAAGACCCTTATTCTCAAGAACGCTTATAGGTATAGAGTTGAAATTCCAACCATATAATCAAATATGCAGTCCCTTGATACTTTAGAAACCTTTTCCTTTTACCTATTTCGTGGGGTAAAATGAATTCTAATATGTCAATTAATTATTAAAATAGACGAAGCACTGTAGAAACATAACCCTAAAATCAAATTATTTTTCTTGGTAAAATTCATACGTATGCGTGTTAACGCGTTAGGCTGAGCTGACCCCAGAATGGGTTTGTAAACTGCGTGTAACAAGTAGTGCCTGTAGCAACAATATTGTATCATGGTGCCGAGCTGATCTGATTATGGAACCCGGAAAAACAGTAAAACTCTTCAGTAGTTACTTGCGAACCTCTACTACTCGATTTCTCGCTACATGCAATTTTTTATATTAAATATAGATAATAAAACATATTATATTTGTTTCAGATTCTCTTGTTCTCATCTTTTCTAATAACAGCGATTTCAATGACTCTTATAGCAGTACTAATGTTGGTACAAAAGAGCGGTACTGATGTACCAGCGTGGCTACCTGTCACTGCTATGGTCCTAGCAGTGACTATGTATGGTGCTGGAGTATCACCATTACCTTACATTATGATGACTGAAATGCTGAGTTTTCAGGTACATTTAGCATATGTATTAGCTTAAACGTCGCTAAATAATAATTTTATAAAAACTTTCACGATGCCATCACTAAGTATAGAGAATCGATTTTGAGTCATTTTGTATCGGGCGATTTAACGACTATTATTTCAAATAATTATTTACCGCTTGCGCTTATTTTCACAATGCAAATCTGTCGTATCACAATATACGCTCTTAAAATTAACATCTAATATGTAAAAATAAATATTAAATACTTTTTTTAATTTTATCCTCCTACCGGATCACATTTCGCAGGGAGGCAGATTTAACCACTTTTCCTCCGAATTTTGAAGGCATAACGTGTTGAGTGGCGGAACACAATGCCTCGCTTACAGGGCGAGAAAATAAAAATATAAGTTTATTTTTTCCTCGAGTGGAAATCGAACCCAAAATATGTTTATATTAAATTACTGACTTTTTTTTCTAGATTCGAGCAAAGGTTATGGGGATCGTCGTCACCTTCGCTTGGTTCTTCTCTTTTGTACTAGTCACAATATATGCGCCTATGGTCAGCGCATTCGGACCAAGCGGTCCTTTCTTTTTCTATGGAATTATTAATTTAGCTGGTGCTATTTATACTATTACATTATTACCAGAAACTAAAGGTAAAAGCGAAGATGAAATTTACCAGATATTATCAAAAGAAAAAATAAAAAGTACTGAAACTAGCGAGAGCTAAAAACTTCAGATCTCATTAAATTTAAATCTGCATAATTGACATAAAAATATACATATATGAATTTTAGACATACAAAATGAGTTTTTTTTGTATAATATGCGAAAGTAAAATTATTAATTTATAATTATTATATAGTTCTTTATAATAAAAATATAAATGACATAAGCATTTCATTAATTACTACCTGACCCTGTTAATGTACATTAATATTTCTACAAACAATTCATGTAAAATATATTGTAATATTATTGCAGGGTAAAACTAGCATGTCTGTACATTCACTAAATGCCAATTTAAAATTCCTACTACAAATATAAGCAGTCAATTTATTAAGCTCGAAAGCAACTGAGCAATTGATTTACAGGTGCCAAGTGCCGGCTTTTGCCAAACTCGACACATGTCTCTACTACTAGAAGAATGAAAAATGAATGGATTGACTAGAGATGACAATGATTTATGTGACAAAAAATCATAATATGTCACAATCCCAATATTAAAAAAGTGTTAAATAATCCGATCTGAATTACTCGGAGTTAGCGAAATTCATAAATTTTGGTTGTTTGCTTCGTTTACATAATACAAAGGGCATAATCAGCGCTACAGGCGTTTTCTTAGAATTTTTACCGTGGAGCAACTATCCACATACGAAGGTAGCTATCCCCAATTTCACGTGAAGATAAATTCTCCAAAATATAATTGATAAGTCAAAGCATGTTATTAATAAAACAACATAGAGGATTAAACTAAATTAGCTAAAATCAAACTAACTGTTAATATAAAACTTATATTTTTGAGATAAGGGTACTTTCACAAAAAGTGGGGCATGTATCCCGGTTTTACCCTTTATGTACAATAGACTACGACTTTCTGCTACAAATTGATCAAATAAGAATAATCAAATAAAATACTTACGACGACGACGAGTTGTTTTACAACTGATAGTATTTAAAGTTGGTTTACGGACTTGTGGCTGGTTTATATTAGATAAAAAAATATTAAAAAAATTAACGGAAAGCTCAAAAGGAAAGCTGCTTAAAACGATTTCTTCTCCATTTTCAACATGATGTAACTGTAGGTAGTAATACGAGCGGGATCCACTCATGTCTGTTTTCTCAAAAATTAATATGTCCCGCACACAGCAAGGTACGCGAAGGGTACCTAGTGTTCCACCTTCCTTCCGCCGAATTCTGGAGGTATTGCGTATTGAGTGATGGAACTCAACGCCGCGCCTTGCCTCGACACCAGAGCGAAGACATGAAAATACAAATATAAATTAACATTTAATTTCTTCGAGAGGAGTTCGAACCCACCACCAGACTTTACAGTCACACTTTTTGCTTCTGCGCCACGACTGACCTCTGAAATATTACAACTAAGTTCATAAAAAGTAAATATATTAAATCTTTTTAAGCCTGCGTGAGGCTTAAAAAGATTCGCATATAACAGGGTAAGC
Source organism: Heliconius charithonia (assembly GCA_030704555.1). NCBI lineage: Eukaryota > Metazoa > Arthropoda > Insecta > Lepidoptera > Nymphalidae > Heliconius > Heliconius charithonia. Next base: position 18,227,774 of record CM060819.1, read on the forward strand.
CGAGGGAACCTGGGAGCCTAGTGTTAAGATACTCCGTCCCCATAATGACACTTCCGTTGCCCATTTTCCGCCGAAGTTAAGTAGCTTTGCGACTGATAGAATGGTGGAACCCAACACCGCGCCTTGCCTCATTAGCAGACCCAGAAAATGAATAAAATAAATATTTCATTTCCTCAAGTGGGAATCGAACTCACAATCTGTCACGTTCACAGTACATGACTGGCTGCGATAGCACTTAATAATTAACATAATGAAATAAACCTAAATATCTTTAAATAACTCACAAAAAGGTAATCCTAAACCAAACAACAGCCGTTCCTATCGTGATCAGACAACTGATATCTATGTATGTATTTAATATGTATATACAAATACAAAATAGACATTACGATGGACTGTACCTACGGCGCATTTGGGAAAGGCGTGATTACACACAACGGTAGTTGGTTACATTTTTTATATGCAAAAGTTTCTCCAATAAGGTTATTCAAACTAAAGTATTGGGATATGGGTAAAGAGTGGAGCGTTAACATGCTTTCGACCCAATACGAAACATTAGAGATAGGTTGTCATAGAACAACATCTATCAGTAAGCGCGACGGTTGTGGATACGATTCCCTGTCGAAATGCAACGGGTATTCAATTAATATTTGTTCTGCAGAAGCGACCTATTTGTGCAGTCTACAACTTAGTCTAACACTTGTTAAGCCCAAAGCTTAAATAAATTAATATATTGATTGTTGCATCTCAATAAATTTTAGAAAATGTTATGTATATTAAGAAAAATATTGATTTTACCAAAATTGGTGTACATAATATTAATACTAAAAATAGACTTTAACTTAGCGCACTTATAACTCGATTGCATCGAATCCGGAATTACTTATTGAGACAATGTGTCCACGACTCACGAGTCACGGTTGCAGATCACCAGTTAAAGACAAAAAATGGAGGTAAAAATAAATACAATCATATTAAAAATAATTCATTGAAAACCAGTGTAGCTCTCTCATTCTTGTCGGGCTTAGACTCTTTACCTAACAAAGGATAAAAAATACTTTTTCCATCGGGTCCACTTAATTTTGTCGTCGACTGCATATACCAAAGCGGCAATTTCTTCCCATTATTTAACTGGATGTAACTGGGTACATGACCAAGTTCCAAATTTCTCGTGCTTGTTTTCTCAAATATTACAACTAAGTCTATAAAAGAGAATATACATGTTGAGTCGTTTTTAACCCTTACGCTGTAGTCGCACATATCAAGAAAGTAGAGGGGACCTGAAACTCTGTTCCCGTTAAGACACATCCGTTCCCCACACTCCACTAAAGTCTAATAGCATTGGGAGTCAGTCGCAAAGCACTAAACCTGTTGCGTTTCCATTCGTACGTCTTGGCCCTGGTGCTACGATGGCGACAATGACACGTAATAAGTCACTATTAACAAAATGAAATAAACCTAAATATCTTTAAATAACTTACAAAAAGGTAATCCTAAATCAAACAACAGCCGTTCCTGTCGTGATCAGACAACTGATAAGTAATTTGGGTTTTTTTTGTAGGGTTCGCCGCCCTCTCTAAGGAATGAGTTATTTTCATATTCCTCGCTCTGGTAGCAAGCAAAGCACAGCGGAGTTTCGCCTCTCAATAGATAATATAATATTGAAAAATCTGCGGAAAGTAAGAAAAGAGTTTCTAACACTGAGATGCATACTAAAAAAAAATATATAATACTCGAAATTAAAGAGGTGATTCAATCAAAGATAAACAAAAATGTAAACAAAAATGGTAAAACTTACAGTCGCACGCTTGTGTGCCAGGGCAATGATGGCCTCATACATGCATCTATATTATTATTATTATTTTTTTGTTCTTCATTACTTCTTTAAGGGCAAACAAGTACCTTTGCCAGCTTATATTTATTTTTCTATCCACTTCTTTAGTCGAAGTCTTGACCCAGATGTATATTATACTCTTCCAAATATCAATCTTCCCCTAACTTGATTTTAACTTTTGTCTAGCAGTTTTTCTTGCTTGTATCCTTTAACAGTCCGTCTTTCCTGCTTTTCTCTATTAGTCACTGCAGCATCATTGGAAGCATAGTATAATCTTCCGCGTAAAGTCCAAGTTCATCTGCAGATCCCAAATTATGTAGGTTTTTATAGCTTATTTTATTTCCGAACTTATGCCAGTCTAATTGTCTAAGTACATTTTCTAGCAAAGAGTAAACATTTTTTGGAACAATGGGTCTCTTTTTCTAGCACCCTTTCAGATTTTGAAAGTTCTACCTCATCTTTCTAGCAGAACCTTGGCTGTCATATTGGCATAGATATACTTTATATTATTCGAATATGTAAAGTGCAGATCAGATAATTTACAATCCCCGATTTATCAATAATGTTCATATCATAACGTGCAAACGTGAGAGAAATTCAGAATCTGAAATTTTAAATTCACAGCTCTATATATAAAATTTTACTATAGTAAGTAATTCAATAAAATATTTGGAGCAATATATTCCGTTCCAATATTTTTGTTGACATAGCTTTTTTATTTATTAACCAATTCAATTAATGTTAAAGGAAGTTTGCGAAAATACAACGATGAAAACTGCATTATAATCGGTTAACTGTTTCTAACGTTAGCGAAGAAAAATAGACAATCATTTGAAAAATCTATGTTTTGGGTATATATGACAAAATTGAAACTGATCGCGGTCTGGACATTGCAACAATTGCGACAAATGTGGGTAACGGTAACGATACGTAAGTGTAACTGAGATTAACAAATAAATGGTTGTGTAGTACAAGCGGGCTAAGCTGCAAGCGAATCGCTAGTTAGCTTCACGCTATATACCGCACACAGCAGGGTAGGCAGAGGGAACCTAGTGTTAACACACTCCGTTCCCCACTTTCTGCCGAATTTTGGAGGCATTGCGTGTTGAGTGGCAGAACTCAATATATAGAGTCGCTAGTGATATAATAAATATTAGCTAGACGTACATGTAATCACGTCATGACCGCGTTACCCTAAACATACAAATATTCATTTCTTGGGACCTGCTTGCGTCTTCGCCGTCAACTGAATTATTTTGGTAAATTGATAAATTATAGTTAAAAATTTCACTTTAGTAATTCAATAAAATATTTGCAGCAATATTTTCCGTTGTAATTATTTATTATTGACAACTTTTTTTATTTATGAACCAATTCAAATAAAACGCTAAATGTTAAGCCAATGAACAATCATTTTAGAGCAGAAATCAATATTTTGGGTTTTTTCACATTATTAAATGGCTTCAATAATAGATTTTCATATGTCATCCATGAACAGACGGCGACTAACAACACTTTAACTATATGTTGGTATAGACGTTGTTTATTTTAACGCCACGCACAATATTTCAAAAATCACATCACACGTGAGGCTTATGCAATATCTGTTAAAATGTTATAATAAAAATCGAAAATTCTAACTGTTGATATTACCGATGTTAAACAAACACAAAAATATCTTCACACAAAAAAGAGCCAAGTAATTGTACTATAAATTATCTTAGATTATAAAAGTTTGACGTAGCAAAGTAAAATGTAAATATATACATTAAAGTTCAATCATATTTGATACTAGGGTGTTTTAAAAACCTTAAAAATTGTTTTAGATTAAAATAATACTTAAATTGAAATTATTTTCCTTTGTTTGTTGAATCGCATATGACTTTCTTCATTCGTCGTTATTCGTTCTGTCGAAAACGATGTGCCTCTAAAATAAGGAAAATTAAATAACATTGCAATCTTTCAAAGATTTTAAATTAATACTTTTTTGTGTTTTTTCGTAACGCAGGGACAGAAGCGTGCTTACGAAACCTTTATAAGATCAGTTCATTATCTGTTACTACACCGGACTATTTATCTCCAAATCACGTGAAAGTAACAATACGAAATTAATAATAAATATTCAGTTCCACTGTCCTATGAAGCACAAAAAAATCAAGCTAAGTCAAAGTAATCAAAATATACGATTTATGTATATATGTCTTTGCGTCTTTTTTTTTTGAAATTTGCCGCGTAATCAAAACTGCTACTGTTATGAAATGAAGTGAAGTGAGAACTAACAGTACAAGTATTAGACATTATATACATTTATAGTTCATTTTATACAAAATGATTGCAAACGCCTGCAAACTTAAGTAATTTTTTAACTGTCATTCATTTGACCTACAAATCTGAACCTGAAATTGGTAAGGAACCTTTTTTAAAATGTTTTTGTAACAAATTTTCTAGATATTACACCCAACGAGTACGACAAAGTAGATTATTTACAGTAGTAAATATTTAAATTTGGAATGTGTTCGCTTACCAGGTAACCTGAACAAAGTATGTGGGAATATTAAAATGTAGAGAAAGGAGGGTTTTATTGTTAATTACTTTTTAATTCTTACATTATCATCATTGCTGTTGTAATTGTTTAAATATTGTTTCGTTATTTTAGAACACTCTGTATAAAATATAATAATTATTATAAATAGGTGATTTTACAGCATTTCCATCATATCAAGATGTGCGGCTAATAAATATACCGTTTCCTTATAAGAAACGTTAATTAATTTTTATATATATATATATATATATATTTATTTTTTATTATTATTATCTTTTGGCAAGAATTTGGAAAAAAATGGTGAACGAAAAACGGGGACATACATACTTACAATGGACTTTCGCTTTCTTAGGTAGGTTTTTTTATTTCGTTTAAAACATGTTTTGAAACTAAATTACATACTTCTATTTTTAATAGCTTATTATTTTTTAATATTTCTTTTAAAAGTTGCAAAAATATAATTGCATTTTTGTTTTTTTTTCTGTTGGTTTGTCAATTTAGTATGTATAGTTGTAGTAGTGTTGTTAATAAATATTCAACTACTTTTTTTTATTTTTGTTTATTTTATAAGGACTATATTAGGTCGATCTGTAACTATGTAACTTTATAATCTATACATATAAATAAAATTAAAGTAACTAACTTTATTGATGTTTAATAACTTTAGTAGTTATTGTGATTTTGTCATGCTCTTTACAATCACACATTTTTATGTGTATATCTAATTGTTTTTTGCTCTTTACTAGTTTTAATTATAATATTAACATCATAAAAAAATATAATAACGCCGAAAGTAATGTACAAAATTCTAAGACTTCTCTGACGTATTTCAACTGGACTAGATGTAGAATGGCCCTTTATTTCTTTCGTTTTCTTTTTTGATTCGTTCCCCACGCTCCGCCCAGTTTTCGAAACATAGCACATTAAGTATCAGAAGTAAAAAAATTCACAAACGTCACTTTTACAGTCGAATGTTGACCCTTTATAAGATTTACTAAAATATAAAGAAAATTGTAATATAGTAACAATAGGCTTCATGTACAGAAAAAATGCTTAAAGCTAAAATGGCAGAGTCAATAATTGATATGAGCGTGTTACATATTAAAATATATTTATTTTTAATTTATTTAAAGTGCTTGTTGGTATTAACATAGGAGGGAAAATTAATGAATATAGATAACTCAGATTTCTTAACAATGTGACGACTGTATCTTTCTTTCTTTTTCGGGGGAATGAATTATTTCTTAACTCATTCTCTCAACCTGGTAATAAGATAAAAGTCGATTTTAAGTTCCGTCACTCATTGTTCTGAAAAGTGAAGGAGCTGAATAGACTGTACATAAATTCCTTTCACCTATTCTGCTATATATAGAGTATTGTGTAAAGATAAAGCAATCAACACATTTACTTAATATAACTATTACTACCGAAAAACGATCAGTTAATAACTACTACAGTACCAAAATTCTTGCAGCAAACCTTATCCTATTTGTGTATGGGTTCGAAAGTGGCTGGATATCACCCACAACTAAGATCCTGCAGTCAGAAAACTCTCCGACCGGTTACCCAGTGTCTGATCTCTCTCTAGCTTGGATCGCTAGTTCGATGAGCATGTCTGCTATATTCGGAGTATGCATATATTCTTACATCGTGGATAACTTCGGAAGAAAGATTGGCCTCATTTTCATCGCTATTCCTGAAACTGTAAATATATATTTTTTTTAAAACTTTTCGTGTACTTTTGTTTGTGCTTAGTTTTATAATTCAATATTGAAAAGTTTATTTACTTAATATTAATAAATTAAGTAAGTATCCTTTGGTGAGATAGTTTAAGACTAAATTGTAAGAACCATAAAAAATATTAATCGTTAAAAATATTATTTTTCTCGAATACCCTTCTTGCTAAATCAGTAATATCAATATAAGTGATATTAAACCCGTGAAACATCAGTGCAGCACCTGATTTTACTGTACGCGACTTCTTTGGATTCGATTTCCACGAGGTGTGGAGATGTGGAATGAAGTGCCGTAACTGTATGTTTTCCCTTTTACATAAAGCAAGATATTGCTGATAAAGCCAAATAAAAGTAAGATCGAATAAATATTATTTTAACTTTTAAATAAATCGTTTGCAGATTTCTTGGATAATTAAACTCTCCTACTCCTCTACTACGTCCTTGATCATTGCAAGACTCTTCTCAGGATTGGCAGCTGGAGGATGTTTCAACGTTGTGCCCATGTACGTGAAAGAGATAAGCCAGGATGATATTAGAGGAATTCTTGGTACATTGCCCCAACTCCTACAAACTACTGGCCTTTTAGTAATATACATATTAGGCGCCTATTTAGATTATTATACGGTTATTATGACTGTATTGGGGGCATCTATTCTTATCTCTCTGCTTTTGCTAAAGGCACCTGAGTCTCCTGCCTATTTAGTGAAAAGAGGGCAAATTAATGTAAGTTCAATTTTATTATACTTAAATATTTATTAATTTATATTTAATTTACCAAATTACACTTTATTATAATTTCAGTTTCCGAATTTTATTATAATTTTATTATAATTTGTTTGAGGCATCCATTATGAGTCATTTCAACACAGAATATTTTTAAATTTAGAGAGTTCAAACGCCAGGACGGCGACGGAAACTACCTATTTAGTCTTATTATGCAGAAATTGGATCTGAATTTCTGTATGTTTTTATACAATAAAACTTTTAAATATCATTTCACTTTTCAGGAAGCAGCGAAGACTATTGCTTTCCTTAGAGGTCTAGAAAAAAATGACAAGATTGTTCAATGTATAATCGAAAGTATGAAAGCGGAAGAGGATCGTTTCAAATCTTTACCTAATCTAACAATTGCCACTATTTGTAAGTATTAAAGAAAACAACAAAATTAACAATTGTTCTTTGTAAAAACGCTTAATATGTACAGCAAATTTTATTCTGCCTTCTTATTTTAATTCTACTACCCTACATGAAATATTTCGGAAACTGGAAAGTATATAAATGTATGGTATAATGTAAGACAAGTTAATACGTGTTATAAGAAATAAATCAGTCTTGGTCGTGCGCTTGTTGCTTTACTACACTGCCTACCGGTACTACTAGGTGGAGCAAGCGTAAAAAAATATAATTAATTTTACTACTTGATTTCAGTGAGAGACAAATCATGGAGACGAGCCTTCTTTCTAATTATGGGAACTTTCTTCTTTTTTGCTTTAAATGGAGCATATGCTATTCTGACATATGCATCAGCCATCTTGATATCCACCGGAGTTAAATTCGAAATTAATCCAGACACACAAACATTGGTCTTTCCTATTATCATGATAATTGGTACTCTGTCATTGGCCAGTATAATTGAAAGATGTGGACGAAAGGTAATCTAACAATTTCTTTTATATTTTAACCTTCATACGTCTGTATACGTCGTGTAGGGTAAATATAGAAAAATTATCGAGAAGTTATCCATTCTCAGTTAGGTATATTCTCAGTTTTGGAAATATATAAGTAATAAATGGGTTTACTTTATTCGTCGGTTTGTCAGTTTGTCTGCGCGCTTTAGACGCTAGGTCAAAAACCGCTGGACCGATTTAAATGCAGTTTAAATGCTATTTAATTTTTTTAAACTTACCTTACGTTTATTGCTTGTAATATTTAAATCAATTCATAAATATAAAATATACTTCAATGTGAAGTTGTTTTTTGATATATTATGATAACTATACAAAATATATTTGTTTCAGATTCTTTTATTCTCAGGTTTTCTAATAACAGCGATTTCAATGACTCTTATAGCAGTACTAATGTTGGTACAAAAGAGCGGTACTGATGTACCAGCGTGGCTACCTGTCACTGCTATGGTCCTAGCTGTCACCATGTATGGGGCCAGTGTGTCGCCGTTACCTTATATTATGATGACTGAAATGTTGAGTTTTCAGGTAAATATATATCGCTTTAATAATAATATTATAGCACTTTTCATTAGGCGATCGTAAACGCTACGTTTTTGGACTAAATTCTCACTCATTCTCTAACACGGCGCTTTCTTGGTTTCCATAGCTCAAACGCAATGTTTTAAAAATTGCGATTCATGAGGTACATAACGTATTTAGCATTGAGTTCCCTTCACATATCCTGTTTTGTGATACAGTATTAACCTTAGACACATTAAATAAGAAAATTCTTGCAGTAAAACTTAAACAAAATAAGAAATGGAAAATATAAAAAATATATATATTTGTAAATATATATTTTTTTTATATTTTTATTTTTTGTTTTGTAAAACAGATCGTGGATTACGATTATTTCAGCTTATTACGCGAAAGACAAAAGAGTACTCCACTTGTTTGTTATGTAAATTATAATTTAAAATGATCGTCGAAGCGATCCTATCCGATGTTCAAGTCCGGTGACTGACAAAACATACAGAATTACATTAACAATCTCTATGCTGCTTGTCATAGCAAAAATCTTTGAAAACATTATAGATGACTCCATTTTCCCCTTATCACATAGTGTCGTAAGAGAACAAAATAATAATAAAAAAATACTAAATGAGTCTAACGATTGTTTTAAAATATTATCACTAGCCGATAAAAGTTTTAAATATTATCAGAGCAGAGAGTGATCAACTTTTATTATTAAAGAATTTTTATTGTTCCTTTTAAGCTGCATCATTTTCAGATACTTTTGATTTTATTATAAATAGTTTTTGCTTCGAGATCAATCACTTAATATGCCTATTCAAGGAGACTTACCATCACATCAAAATTTTACTATAACAGTTACTGCATTGAATGCGCGTGCATGTAATAGAAGTTTTTGTTTCATCAAAATCGGGTCGGGATTTCCAAAGTTACGTCGTTGTAAAGTTCCGCCGCTTTAAACTAACTAAATGTGAATCAGATTGACTCTACAATATATTATTAAGGGTATCCAGGATTGTTGTATATCTAGAATAAAGCAAATATACTGTTATGTGCACAATGCTATCCCTAAGCAGTAATTGGCGAAGTGTTCAAAACATCACAAAAATTTTTTTGATTGTCAAATTGTTTATGCAATATGTTTCTATTAAATTTGTGCTCAAAGACATGTATGTATATATAATATAATATGTTTAAATTTTGTATAACTAATTTAAAAAAATACAGGAATACTAGGATTATGCCTAGACAACTAATAATAAATAAATATTAAATTGTTGTATTTTTTTCTAGATTCGAGCAAAGGTTATGGGGATCATTGTCACCTTCGGTTGGTTCTTTACTTTTGTATTAGTCTCAATATATGCGCCCATGGTTAGCGCTTTCGGACCAAGCGGCCCTTTCTTTTTCTATGGATTTATTAATTTAGCTGGTGCTATTTATACTATTACATTATTACCAGAAACGAAAGGTAAAAGCGAAGATGAAATTTACCAGATGTTATCAAAAGAACAAATTAAAAATATTAAACATTTCGAATCTCAATAAACTTAATAACATAAAATACACATTTATGTATCTTACGCATACTGTAGATTTTTTTATATAATATGCAAAAATAAAAATACAAATTTATTATATATTATATATAATATATATGTAATATTATTGTACCAATACTTTGTAATAAAAATCACCTAAAAATATTATCTTTAATTATTACCAGAACTTCTCCTCGTCATGAATACTTCCACAAGGCATTACCATATACATGCCGTGTTATAATTTTATCACAGACTATTAATTTCTGTTACAAAACAATAAGTAATCAAAAATCATACCTAAATTGAAATTAAGTATTTGTATTGTGGCGCAGGAGGACAAAGTGTGACTGTAAACGCGACTGGTTGTGGGTTCGATCCCTATACGAGAAAATGAAATATTTATTTAAATTTATATTTCCATTTCTTCGCTCGTGTATCCAGGCAAAAAGTGCGGCGTTCAGTTTCGCCACTCAACACGCAATGCCTCCATAATTCGGCATAAGTTCAGAACATAGTGTCTCAGCACTGGGTGTCCTCTGCCTGCCCTGCTATGTGCAATTTACAATGTGACAAAAACAAATTTATTAAATGAATAAAACAATAAATATTGTATTTACTGTACACTTACATAGAAGTAACCCTGTTAATAACCTGGAGGGTACTATTTTTTTGTATCCGTGCTGTCGTACTCTAAGCACCTGCCATTAGATTTTATGGTGAAGATTTTAGAATGAAAGAGCACGCAAGTCTCTACATAGTTAATAACCCGGTTAAGGGCGAGTTGGACTCACCCTTAACCGGGTCACTAATAGGTACGGAAGGCTCAACCTTCCGTACCTATTTCAGATTGTATTACAAATTATAAAAGAAAGAAAAAAATTAAATTTTATAAGTTTAAGTGTATATGACACTCATTTTTGAAATTAATTCCAAACATAAGCTTTTAATGATTTATTTCTATGAAATATTCATTTTTTCCTCTATCTATTATCCCTTATTATTATTATTATCTTTATCGTTATCTATTTTCTTTTGATTGCGTTGACCTAAAAGCTTTTTTCAGTGTTTCACGGGACCATGGTCTAGAATACACAATTTCAGCTTGACAACTCCACGCGATCTCGAGATAAATGGTCTTCACAGACGTAGGTACAGAAGGATAATAAAGTGATCACTTTAAGTATTCCGTTTTTTTTGTTTTGTGGTACGAAATCCATAAAAGAAAAAACAACACCAGAAACATTATTTTTAAATGAATTATTTTTAATATTAAAAATATTCAATTCATATCTATTGCTATAGCATTTTCTGCACTATCACCGCTGTCTGGTACAGACGTCTCATTAATAATCTTGTCAATCCAAGCGCGACTGTACGAAACCTGTAATAGCAATAATAGCAAAATATATAATAAAAATAATAATACATATATAGTAATAGCAAAGTATATATATATATATATATATATATATATATATATATATATATATATATATATATATATATATATAGATCTAACTGTACGTTACTTTACTTTCTTTTTACGTCGAAATCTCGAGGTAAGCCGTGTTTAGTGCAAGAAGAAGAACAGAGCAAGTAAAATAAGATACCTAAAAAATATTTAATTCCGTGGCCTATCCTGCGGCAGTTCGGTAGTGAGCTCGATACCCACTCAGAGGAATTAAATATATCATATTAACATGATTTGGTGTCACTCAGTAAAGATAGATATACAGGAATGTTATATATAAAAATATGTATATAGAGATCAGTCGTGGCGCAGCGGCACGAAGTGTGACTGTAAAACCGACTGGTTGTGGGTTCGATCCCCACTCGAGGAGATGAAATATTTACTTAAATTTATATTTCCATTTCTTCACTCTGGTGTCGAGGCTAAGCGCGGAGTTGAGTTCTGCCACTCAACACGCAATGCCTACAGAATTCGGCAGAAAGTGGGGAACGGAGTGTCTTAACACTAAGTTCCCTCTGCCTACCCCGTTGTGTGCGGGATATAGCGTGAAGCTGATTTTTTATATAGATAAAATGAAACCTTAGCATATATTCCAGGTTTGGTTTTATAAGCGCATTCTTCAGTCCCAGAAAATAAAGCTATCGCCATCAACGTGCCTTCGCGGCTGATACCATTGAAATGTACCGCTGGATCTCCTGTGTCACCCTGAAAATTAGTTCCTTTTTTTAATAGTGGTATAAAAATGCTTAGAATTTATATATTATAATATCATTTTTATTTTTCAAGCAATTAACTTAATAGAGACGGACTGAGGCCAGACGCGGCGCATGAACAAAACTGTGACCACAAACGCGACATGTTGTGAGTTCGATTCCCACTCGAGGGAATATTCAATATTTTTATTTCTTTGCTCTGGTGTCGAGGCAAGGCGCGGCGTTGAATTCCGCCACTCAACACGTAATGCTTAAAGACTTCGACGGAAAGTTGTGAGCGGATTGTTTTAACATTAGACTCCCCCTGCCTACATTGCTACAAGCGGGATACAGCGTGAAGCCGACAAAAAAAATATTTAGTATTTTATACGTCTTAATTGTCTAATGAAATATCCAACGCAAAATTACTTTTTTAATTCGGATTTTTCATTTCTTTAGAGTGTTAATTAAAAAAAAACTTCCGTTTAAAATATTCTTATAAAATACGCTTTATATAAGCACTCGGAGGAATTAATTGTATTAATTTCCCCACTCTGGTAATAAACAAAACGCGGCGTTCAGTTCCCGCACTTGTCCCGAAAACTGGTCAAAAAAATAGGAAAAAAATAAAAAAATAATACTTACAGCACACAAAGCCACACCGTTCACTACACTCTGTAAACATACATGGTCATGTTGAATCTGGTAATCATTTCCATACATAACCCGACATTGAGAACGGAGAACTTCTGTTACTATCATCCTACGTAGCTCTTGGTTTGTCCCTTCTCTTATTTGTCCTGATACCTAAACATAGTAAAAAGCTAAGAATATTTATGGAATTTAGCATTTACTTGGCGCTGGAATCAAATATTGATATTATAAAAAAAATACCTACTAGTGTCGGTAGAGATTTTGTTTAATTTTTTGTATGATAATAAGCTTTTATTATATTGAGCTGTAACTTAGTAAGTAAGTAGTAAAATTTGAGAATCTTCTCCATATAACATTTTATCTATACAAATATTAAAAAGCCGAGTTTGAACGTTTGGTTGTGATAATCTCAAGCTCTAGTTAGAATTAAAAAATATTTTTATGTTGGATAGTCTACTTGTCAAGGACTGGTCACTGTTCAAAATTATCACGGCATAATGAATTGCTCTATACATCTCCAAGTATGTCCATCCGATGCTAGTTTTATCTAATTGTTAAGCAAAATAAGAATATTACCACAGATCCATATCCTGTTATGACGACTTCTCCAACAGACGGAATATTCACATCAGCTGGAGGGAGGGCCACTGGCTGTACTCGATTGTTAAGCAGTATTGGGATACTGAGCTGTGAATTTTGCATTAATATAAGATACTATGCATATATAAATATTATATATCTGACAGAGAGTTTGGTAGAGTCGTGGTGTATGGCCACAAGTGTTTAGCTGTAAGCCGCGAAGCCGTGGGATAGCGCGAAACGGTTGCGTGTTCAATGAATGTTCCCCTCGATCTGACAAAAAGGTGAAGTAGTAGTAGTCACTCCACATCCATGTCTCGGACGATGGCCAGCGCGTGGAAAACGGTATTTCTTAATATTAAGTGTCATCTGCTTTCCCTGCTACAAGGGAAAATATGTGAAACTGCAAAAAAATGAAATACATAACTAACCTTAATTAAAGCCAAATTATGCTCCGGATAGTACTGGTCTGTCCTGTAGTTGGGGTGACGCTGGATTTCAGTTATTGATAGTATTCTTCCACCGAAGTCCCTAAATACGGAGCCCATTCGAACTGTTATTTCTTCTTTTGTTACACTACAATATTCACAATAAAATAAACACATATAAATAAATATAGCTAGCTACACGCTGAGGATAGGATATACCTAGAGGAAATTTTGTAATAAAAACAATTCCTCGAAACTGTTGATTCCAAGTTCTCCGATGGTAGGAGTTCGGCTTGCTGGCGTGCTCCGAACCCACAGTCGAAGGTGCAGTGCAAAGTTTTTCTACACCAAGAGTAATACAAGTGCTATAGAATGAGTTTAAAGCTATGCATTATATTAACCTAAGCTCGAATAGATTAATGGTGCCATCTGAAGTCCTAATATTCAGTCGTGGTTCCAACATCATATAAAAAAAATAAAAAAAAACTTACTAGTCAAAGCATTGTCCAGCTGACAACACCCATTGACTTCCAACAATGGCACCTCCACACCAATGCTTACCGTGAAATCTATAGAAGAGAAAAAACGACATACAGTAAGTATGTGTATTAATAAAATGAAAAATTTCGTGCTCTTAGAAATTCCGAAAATCATCAACTTTCTAAATTCAAAAGTTTCTTCGGTGGTGTTTCACTGTTATATTATGATAAAATTATACTTTAATGAAATATGAAATAGTGTTGTACATATTTTTTTAAACAATCACTTATATTTATGTACATATAATTATACAGTATACCATACTAGACTGAGAGGGAGGGAAGCCAGTGATACTCCGTTAAAGAGCGAAGACGTGAAAAACTGCAAAAAAGAGCAACGCTCAATTTTCGAGCCTATTTTACTGTATAACAAAGCGAGAATATTTTACTGTATTCCTAGGAATGGATATCAAACCCCGAACTATCGCATTTACTTACTTTTGGAAGCCAGTGATACTCCGTTAAAGAGCGAAGACGTGAAAAACTGCAAAAAAGAGCAACGCTCAATTTTCGAGCCTATTTTACTGTATAACAAAGCGAGAATATTTTACTGTATTCCTAGGAATGGATATCAAACCCCGAACTATCGCATTTACTTACTTTTGTCTCTATCAGCATACAGTCAGGCACGCTGTGCCACAATGACCTAATTTTTTCAATTAAAAAGCTACATTTTTGCTATAACTATCGACTTATATACCTTATGGAAACAGTGTAAGGATAATCCTCCAGACAAACCAAACCAGTTGCTGTTGTTAACCTTTTTCTTCTTACATGTGTCAAATCCTCTTCCATCTTTGGAGGAAACTCGCATTCTAATTCTTCTTTTAGCGTGGTTGATTCTACGAAAATTTGGTAAATTAAAGATAAGTCTCATTATGTGTCAATGTTGTAATTGCAGGTTTTTTTTTTAAAAAAGTTTAATGTATGTGGAAACAGTGCATTTAGAATAGTGCATTTGGTGTGTATTTATAGAGCAAACATAAGTCTGTATGTATGTTTATCGCGTTAGTCCTAGCAGTCGAACACCGTCTTGCATTAAGGCATTAAACTAAATATCAAATCATTAATTCATATTTAGTCTTTAACTATTTTTTATTATTTTTTAAATTAGTACAACAATCTAGCAAGGTAGAGGGAACTTAGTGCTCAAGGTACTCTGTAGTCCACTTTCAACCTAATTTTCAAGTACTGAGTATTCAGGCGGAACTCAACACTGCGTGGTGAGCTTGATACCAAAGCAAGGAAATTAAAATAATTCACACTTCAGAAAGGCAATCGAACTCACAACCGTCATATGTACAGTCGGAGCTGCTTGCTTAATGTTTGACTTACCACTTTTAACATGTAACACGAAGTGATGTAATAAAATAAAAGTTAATATTAATATTGTTCGAGGACCCATTACTCAACATTTTTTGCTTCCTAAAATCTAACTAAAATCTAGAATTACATTTTTAGTTATCGCTTTATTGGAAAATTTTCAAACACATTGTTAAATCTTACAATGAGAAAATGTTTATGAAAACAATAGTACAGGTGTTAGTTGAATCATTGTAACCGACTTAAAAAAATGCTAATTTAAGCAACCGTTTTTAAATATTCCAGATTTTTTCCTTATACAAAAGAGCAACAAGCAACAAATTACAGAGACAAGCCCGACAAAGCATGTCTCATTGTCACGTTCCGCCTGGTCCGAGCGTGCAAGCAGAACCAGCTACAGGAAAGGTCGGTCTAAGCGATCTTGTTACGCATCTATCCATTCAATGTTACGTGTCATTAATAAGCTTAATTTATGTTTTAAAAAAGATTTTTATTAACGAGCGCCATAAAATTTTTATTTATCAAAATAAAAGTGCTTTTCAATTTACTTTTTTTTTTATACCAAAAAATTATAATTCTTTTCAATTCATAAAAGTATGTAATTTTTCAAAAAAGCTAAAGTATGTGTTTTCTTACAATTATCATCTGTAAACCACCTTTATGGAAAATGCAGGTGAGCGTACCCCATGTGATATGTGATGATACGAGAGAACCGAGTGAGTTACCAGCCTTTAAAGTAGCGATAGACGCGAGACTTAATATATTTTTCTGTCCTTTTTATCCATTTTGAAATTATTAATTTCTACATTTTTTTTTTAACTTCTTCACATAATACGAAAGGCGATTTAAAAAAAAACATTGTTCTCTACAATGCTTTTTGATTCTTTTATTTGTGATTTTTGTTTCTTTTATCCATAGAAATGAGTATTATTCGTTTTTTTATTTCATATTTGACATATTTAACACCTGCTTTTTATTGTACCTTATAAATGCTTGCTTTATAAACTTTGCCTTAGTCTGAATTTAGATCGAAATGAGTGTATAATAGAAAAAAAAACATACAATAAAATGTTTAATTATATTAATGTATATTATTTTTTAGTCATAGCTCTTTGCGTAACATCAATTCATGCTGAAGAAGAAGAAGAAGAAAATGTATCAGGCGAGGATGATACAAAATCAACAGAGTCAGAAACTAAAGAAGATTTTAATAGAAATTTAAAAGAAAAACTGTTGCAATTAGCGCTTAGAGAATTGAAAAATGAGACAACTGGTAATTTAGATTTTTTTGCTGCACGCTGTATCCTACATGTAGCAAAATAGACATATGTAATCTTTTCTTGTTGTTTTGCTGACTCATCGAGAAAATAAAAATAACCTATTCCTCTGAACGGAAATCTAGCCCCATCTCCAGGAGATGAATAAAATCTACCATTTAGGTGGATGACGAAGACTCATAAGTGAGCGTATTACATGTTGTTTTTTGAAAAAATGTTAAGACAAGGCGCGGTGTTTTGTTTTGTACAGAACAACAATTTTTGATTGTATTGAACTTAGTTAAAAAACAGAAAGTCCATAGGTTCTGTCCGGCTACCCTGCTATACGCTAGTCTAGTCTAGTCTAGTCTAGTCTTTACATTATTTTTAAATTTCTAGATGACAACATCGAAAATACACAACCGTGTACAAACGCTATAACAAGATCTAAGAAATATAATACCTATTCGTATACAGTTTCAATTCAAAGAAAAGGATCGCATTATGCATCCGGCGCTTTGATAGATAAGAAATGGATATTGAGTGCCGCTGGTCCATTTTATAAGTAAGATATTTTCACATCACTCAAGTAAATTTTCTACTTCACAATTAAATATTGAGAGTTATTTTCAATAACTCTTTATTTAATATTTTGTAACAATTTGAAGCGTAGTGCCCCGAAAATTAGGGTGAAAGTGAAAACCGAAGTGTCTTAGTATTTATTATTTCAATATTTTTAATGTTTTTATTATTTCAATATTTTTTTTCCCTAACAGCCTTCTAGAATCTACAAAACTATTAAAAGCTAGAATTGGGTCTGTCAACAATAAGAAAGGTGGCGTATTTGTTCCTATAAAGGAAATCGTTGTTCATCCTTGGTATATAAATATGAAGCCAAGTAATGACTTGGCGCTACTAAGGATTGCCAATCCAGTGACAGTTACAGACGATTATATATTACCGATATCTATTTCTTCAGCTAGAGGACAAATTTTAAATGCCAAATTTCAAACGACTTATTGGTCTCGATTGATTGTAAGTTTTAAGTTTATAATTTAATTAAAATATTAATAGTAGTCGTAAAATAATCCCTGGAGCACCACAAAAAGATTATGATGACAATTTGTTTAAAATTAACCTTTTGTCAAAAGGAATTGTGAAGAAAATTATGAAGTGTGACATGATATTCTGACTTTATCTTTAAAGTCAGAATATTTCCAAAAAAATATTACAAACTTATATTTGTAGCTTATTTTATATAAACTAAGTGTATACGCCAGCAGATTGAAATTTGCCAATTTTTATAAATTGTACTTTCTTTTGACCTAAATTTCCGAAATAAGTGCAGAACTTCGGTAGGCGAGTCGCACTCAATTTATTTTATTAATAATATTCTTACATATAAGTTAGATAAAATAATTTTAAATATTATGAATGCTTCTAATATTACAGGTTAACAACAAATTACTTTCAAATACAGCAAAGGAACGAGTAAAACAAAATAACTTACGAGTGTCTATCCAGAAAGTTATTCCCCGAAAGGATTGTGTTGAGACATTAGAAAAATATAACTACACGTGTGGTAGATCTGTTGTATGCTTGGAACCTATTGTACTTCGACATACACCTTGTTTGGTACGTACACCAATATAGCGACTCCTGCCAGCCAGGCGCAGGGGTATGAGCTTGCGACTGTAAACGACACAGGTTGTGAGTTCGATTCCCACTCAAAGAAATTAAATATTTTTATTCGCTCGCTCAGGTAACGAAACAAAGGGCGGCGTTGAGTTCCCTCAATACGCAATGCCTCCATAATTTGGCAGAAAGTGGGGAGCGGAAGTTGTCTTAATGAGAACGGACTATCTTAACACTAGGTTCTCAGATTCCCTGTGTGTGGGATGAGTCTGTGTGTAAGATGCAGCGTGCTAAAAGCAAGTATCAAATAATTTAATATTTAATTACTAAGAGTGCTGTAAACTGCCAAGTAACGTGTTGTCAAATAGTCTAGCTAGAGCCTTCCTCGATAAATTGACTGTCTCAAAAAATATGTTTTGTATTCATACCAATATATAGTTCATCGGGTTAGAGCGTTCGACCAAACAAACTCTTCCACTTTATAATATTAGTCTAGAAGTATTGATTCATGTTATCATACAATATGTAACTACTGGATATTGTATTGCAATTATTAGAAAAGAAATCGTTACTAATGCCTTATTATCGTAATACCATTTTATAGTTTCAATGATTAATTTTAAATATGTTAGCTGATTTGAATTAATAAAAAGTATTTCTATCACAAAAAATATTATATTTACTTGATGTGATAATGGCTTCACGAAGAAATAAAATACCATTTATTGCAATATCAAAATGGCAGTCTGCGTTATGTCTTCATTAACTTTTCAGCCTGATATTGGTGCACCGGTGACCCTGAATCAACAACTATGGGGAATAACCTCGGGATGGGTTTCGGAAGATTGTTCTCAAGATATAAGCCCAACAGTGTTCAATAGAGTATCTTTACCAGTTACAAGAGATTGGATAGAATCAACTATTCAGGATATTTACAGTTAAAGTTTATAACTTTGTATTGAAAAGTGTATATGTACTATAATTAAGATTATTTTTTTACTTTTATATCATATATATTTTCCACCCCAAAAAAAAATATTTAAAATCTTTAAATAAAGGAAAAAAAAATACTTACTTAATTATTAATACTTACATATTTTTTTATATATTCTATAGAAAAAATAATAGCTATATTTTAATATGCAAATAAGCAAAAAGTTTGTATCCCTTATTACTAAAATTTTACGGGCATACGGAGGTATGACATTTGGAACAGTTTTACTGAAAAAAGAGGAGGAATGCAGAAAATATATTAAAAAATGCATAAAAAATACATTAAATTAATATTTAAATTTACCATACATTTGGCAATATTATCATTTTGTATTTATAAAGTGATATAACACAAGTTAAGGCAACACGTACTATTATAAGCGCCAGCGGATCCTCTAGTTATTATAAATACATTTCTTCTCTGTACGGAGAGTTTACAATTCGCTTTATCGAGTCTTTACGTCTTCGTTCTTCATATGTGCCCATCTGAAGGTTCTCGTAAACTTTAACGAATCCATCCAGTCTTTTCGATACTGTGTTGTCGAATACCGAGCGAAGTCTCACCCTCGCTTAATTTTTTTTAATATTGTTTCGTCACTCATTCTCTCCTGAACACGTTATTACGAATTAGTCAGCTACTCTAACTTCGCAGTCCGTATGTTCAACCAAACATCACTGCAATCATCTTTCTCTTATTCTTCTCTTGTAAAACTCACGTTTCCCTGCCCGCACTGTATCGTGTATGGCCAAACGTGCAGCTGCTGCTGACGTTTCTCCGTCTCATCAATGCAGCCGAGGCACCGTCAATCTTGTTATCGGCAGCTACAAATCTTTCGACATCCCCAGCTTGAATCAAATTAAAAACAAAAGCATTGTTTCGTGTGGCAATGTTCACCTATTTTTCAGATCAAAACGTAGTGACCAGACGCATTTTTCATTTTCCGACTATATTTTTAGTTTCACTATAAGTCTGTTTCATATAAAAGTGCGCGTAATGACAGTCATTATCAGCATAATGAAATGAATATCTTTAATAACTTACAAAAAGGTAATCCAATAACAAATAAGAATCTTTCCTGTCGTGCGCAAGCAACTGATAAGAATATATAATTGTACATATATGTTTCTTTAAATATAAATAAATTATTTGTAATAGCAAACTATAATATAGTTACTGATTTTGTCTGGCTATAGAAAATAAATGTCTTTGAGTGGAAATCAACTTTATAAAATATTATATAGGTTTGATTTCCACCCAAAGACATTTATATATACTACTAAATGGGTAGACATACTGCGGGAATATTTGTGCCATGGCATTCGTGGCAGTGGCATGGCATTCATTTTATAGTACACAACATAATTTCTCATTAATACTAAGACATATTTTCAGGAGCTGGCGTCATAATCTGTTCGCGACGAAATATATAAACTTGTCGCACACGTAAAAAAAATTTTAATAATTAACATCAAACGCCCACATTTATAGTATTTGGTAGATTAATAACGTCTCAACCGCTTTACTTTATTTAATCATAATTCACACTTGAGGATTGTTTAATATCTGCTACATAATAAATAAAAGTTGTAACTTTTGATATTACCGACCTTATGGAAATAGAAGTTTATAACCACATGTTCGTGTAGAAAGAGTATGAGGGAGGAGGAGGAAGAGAGAAGAAGCAGAAATCCTGATGAATATTCCCAATGGATGAGAAAGGACTTTAGTCATCCTTTCACGAAAAAAGGGAAAGAAATAAGACATTATCATATAAGCACCCTGCTTATATGATAATGTCTTATTTCTTTCCCAGAGAGAACGTAATGTTTCCCACTTACCGCTGTTCCTCGACAGTGGAAATCGAAGCCACAACCTATCGCAGTTGCAGTCAGACTTTTACCCAAAGAGCCATGACTGGTCTCAAAACACACTTGGTTATTAAAATGGAGTATTTTACGAGAGCAAAGCCGCGGACGGGTATCTAGCTAGTATAAATTATCCCAGCTTATATAACTTAACAAAGTCAATGTAGACAATATACCTATTATTATAAGTTCAAACATATTTGAAACTAGGATGTTCGAAATTCATAACATTTATAAATTTGTATACAAATAATCATTAGGATATTTCACTCACTAAAGTGGTTTGAAATGAAGCCGAAAAATAAAATACTATAATAATAAATTATTTTAATAATATTCATAGAAAACCTGGTCTTAAGTAAAGATCATGACTCCGACACATTCCTTTACTTTGTCATGGATCCCGTAATCAGAACTTAACTAAACTTTTATTAAACTACCCTTAAGTACTTCCTTTTCAATAAAAACAATTGGTTAGTCCATTTGTCCATTTGTCACGCACATATTACGTAAGTTTAGGACGTTTATGGTATGCAGACCAAATTTAAAAGGTACTACACGGGAAGAACCAGCTTTCAGATAAAGACAGATTCATCCAATCGAAAATTTGAGGATACAGTCATAAAATTACAGTGAACTTAACAATATAATATAGTCTAATTAAGAACCTCACCCTCTTATACTTCTATACCTCGCCCTCTTTTACTTCTATAACTTACCCTTTTATACTTCTATCAGTGCGAGACTCGAACCTGCACCTCCTAGAAACCGACCAGGCGCTCTGACCACTAAGCCATACGTTCTCATCAAGTTACGTCAAAATTTTTATATGCGGTTTCCAGGAAGCGCGGGTTCAAATACCGCTACCTTAATTATCTTATTATCTTTTATACGTTTTCTTAATAAGTATTTTTCTTTCCGAAGTGTGGAATAACACTTTAAAAATTTATAAACATATGTACATTTCGTTTCTTATTCTTTTGTAAACTCAAAGTTTTGCTGTTGTACCTGGTTAGGACGTACTCGTGATTACTATTACTGGTCATTATGGTTGTTTTCTTTTTGTAGTTTCACGCTGTATCAAGCACATAACAAGGTAGTCAGAGGGAACACACACATTAATTTAAAATTTATAAAAAGGGATGGCTTTGAAATACGGATGGAGCGGAGAGCGGAGTGATGTTCTCTATGATATGAAATTCTCTTGTTATTATTACTTTCTTAGTATTTGAATATGGTATCGCTATTGAAGAACATACTGTATAGCAAATAAGAATTATTATAAATAGGTTATCTTTGCCTTGCTGCATTTCCATTATACGAAAATATGCAACCAATAAACTTAAAGTTTCCATATAAGAAACGTTAGTTAAAATATAGGTATATTTTCACCTTAAATTGTGTATTATTTGGTAGATTAATTAAAAGAAATGGTGAACGAAGAGGTTAAACGGGGACACACATACTTTCAATGGACTTTCGCGTTGCTAGGTAAAAATTATTAATTCTATATCATTACTAGTAGTAAGCAAAACGTCGAGAGTATGAAGTGGGATGATATTGTGTTCTTCAAAAGAGTGATTTCATTATTTTATATATATTACATAATACAAAGAAAAAAATGCATTACCTTTGTTTTTGTATAGTATGATGGGTAGAGGTTCAGATTACGTTAACATTAATCGCGCACAGAATATCAGCTTTAGCCTATTTTGTTTTGTCTTGCAGCTAACATAACTCTTTTCGCCTATGGATTCGAATGCGGCTGGATATCACCTACTACTAAGATTTTGCAGTCGGAAAACTCTCCAACCGGACACCCAGTGTCTGATCTCTCTCTATCTTGGATCGCTAGTTCAATGAGCATGTCTGCTATATTATCAGTGTCCATATACTCTTACATCGCAGATAATTTTGGAAGAAGACTTAGCCTCATTCTCGTGGCAATTCCTGAAGCTGTAAGCAGCTGAAGCTTAAAATATTTTCTTGAATGTTTTCATTTATTAAAATTCGATAATGTTAATGATTCTGTGTTATGGCTTAGTTTTTAAGTTAATGGTAAGAATGCGACTGCAGACGTGACAAGGTGTGGAATTCTTTGCCACTCGAGAAAATTACATATTTTATATTTTCATTTCCTTGTACTGGTAACACAAAGCGCGTGATTAAGTTCCGCCACTCACGCTCAACGCCTCCAGAATTTGGCAGAAAGTCTTAGTAGAAACAAGGTGTCTTAACACTCGATTATTTTCATTAAAAAAAAGACGTATAAAAATTTATGTAGCATAAGGAATATCTTTAGTACAAAATTGAAGCTTAACTGGATTCGAGACCCCGTTTTTTGGATATTTTTTTGCCAAATTAATAAAATTACAAGCAAAAAGTTTCTTATAATCGTTTTAGATTTCTTGGATAATAAAACTTTCCTACTCTTCCAACACAACTTTGGTCATTGCAAGACTCTTCTCAGGATTGGCAGCTGGAGGTTCTTTCAACGTTGTACCAATATACGTAAAAGAAATAAGCCAAGATGAAATTAGAGGAATTCTTGGCACATTCCCCCAGCTCTTACAAACTACTGGTATTTTAGTAATATATATATTAGGAGCCTATTTAGATTATTACACTGTTATTATGAGTGTTTTAGGCGTGCCTGTTCTTATTGCTCTGATTTTGCTAAAAGCACCTGAATCTCCAGCATATTTGGTGAAAATAGGAAAAATGAATGTGAGTACCTACATTTTTATTGTACTTAAATATACATCTGTGAATTCATTTATAAAACTTTATCTGAGAATCTATGATCTATATAACTTAAAAAACTTGCTTAACTTAAGGATTCTAAAAATAATTTGCTAGCCCCACTTATAATATATATGATTTGATTAATATGTCAATAAAGAAATGGAAAGAAATGGGTCCGTGAATTTCTTTACATTTCTTATTAAATGTTGAGTTCAATAATATAATTAAATTTGAATATTCAATTAAATTTTACACGGAGAAGCCGGTTAATCTTTTGTATATTGTATATTATCTTATTTAAGGAAGCAACGAAGACTATTGCCTATCTCAGAGGCTTAGACAATGACGACCCGGTTGTTAAAAAAATAGTTCAAAATATGAAAGCGGAAGACGATTATTTTAAATCTTTACCTAATTTGACAATTGCCACTATTTGTAAGTGTTTCAAGATGTGAAGAAAGAAAACTAAAACAGTACTGTTCTTATTATCAAAAATAACAGTAAAAAAATATTTAACAATAAAACATGTTTTAAAATTTGCAATAAAATTAAATAAACAAAATTCATATATTTTATCTTTTCTCTTTTGCCAATTAAATTATATATTATTACTAATGTGAATTTTATTGTATCACACCTTTCACTTAAACATAAATTACATATGTATAATTCCTTTATTCTATTTTCATTATTTCAGTGAGAGATAAATCATGGCGACGGGGCTTTTTCCTAATCATGGGAACTTTTTTCTTTCATGCTCTAAATGGAGCATTCGCCATTCTTACATATGCATCAACCATCCTAATATCAACAGGAGTTAAATTTGAAATTAATCCAGAAACGCTAACATTGATCTTGCCTATTTCAATGATAATTGGTTCTATGTCATTGGCCAGTATAGTTGAAAGATGTGGACGAAAGGTAAATTAAGAAAGTTCTTTATTTTAGTCTTGTTAGCTTGCATTAATAATAATAATAACATTATTAATTCTATCTGATATGATTTGATAATTATATTTTATATATTATTATTAATACGAGCTTAGTAAAAATCTCCGTCATTGTTAATGTCAGTACGTTATTCCTGTATGATAACGCACTTGGTGGATCTGATAAGATTACCAGCGGCATGAATATCCTATATAGAAATATAAGCACATCATGAAAGGGCGTTTATCGGAATCTATACAGGACATTGACGTCCTGATCTGAAGAGAAAACACCTGTGCTATGTTAAAAATCTGTAGCGAAGTCCCCTTTTTTCTTCACACATGTTCTACTTCAAGCAGAAGACACATATATATAATATTTGAGCAGTCTATCCATTTATTATATGCATCATATTATGGTATATGGTAGATGAATGGATTTCTAATTTCTCAACACTGGACTATGTATTAATTACGACAAACTTCGTAAGTTTGTTAATTAGTGTATATAATATAAGTATTAAAATACTTAAACATTTTTATGATTACAAAATATATATTTATTTCAGATTCTCTTGTTTGCGTCGCTTCTTATAACAGCAATTTCAATGATACTGATAGCAGTATTAACATTAATTCAAACTAATGGTATTGATATACCAGCGTGGTCGCCCATTACTGCTATGGTTGTAGCTGTCATCATGTATGGGGGTGGCGTGTCACCGCTACCTTATATTATGATGACTGAAATGCTGAGTTTTCAGGTAAATCTGATTTATGACATCAAAATAAACATTTATAATATTTTATTATTTCAATTGAAATGTACTTAAAAAGTTATACAAAAGTTATGGAATATTTTATTAAAAATAATAACACGCGACAATATTCGGGATAATTATGGATTGCAATTATGAATCCGTCTCGAAGTAATATATTAAAAATGTCATTAAGATATGAGGATAGGATGTTAGGACATATAACTACATACTCTTTGTCTATTTCTACAAAGATATATGAATTCAACAGAAATAAATAATATATAATATTGGGTGTGACTGTAATTGTTGTAAATTATTATGCACTTGACTCCTACACTCTTGAATGAATTAAGATATTCCATTTCTCCACTCTCAGTGCAGCAGTGGTGAATTGACGTGAAAGACGGAGAAAAGAGAAAAGTATATACAATTTAAGACCAGTCGTGGCGCAGCGGCACGAAGTGTGACTGTAAAACCGACTGGTTATAACTTTGATCCCCACTCGAGGATATTTCTTATATTTACTTAAATTTATATTTCCATTTCTTCGCCCTGGTGTCGAAGCTACGTCGTCGTGGTCGCGTCGCGGCGTTGAATATTGCCACTCAACACGCAATGCCTACAGAATTCGTCAGAAAGTGGGGAACGAACGCGACCCTAACACTAGGTTCCCTCTGCCTACCCTGCTGTGTGTTATAAGTAGGTTCTAATCTAATGCCTTGGTGTAAAATATTTTATATTAATAATTTATTTCAGATTCGAGCAAAGGTTATGGGGATCATCCTCACATTCTCTTGGTGTTTCTCTTTTATACTAGTCACGATATACGCGCCAATGGTTAGTGCATTCGGACCAAGCGCTCCTTTTATATTTTATGCACTTATTAATGTATCTGGCGCTATTTACACTATTTTATTGTTACCAGAAACAAAAGGTAAAAGCGAAGATGAAATTTACCAGATATTGTCAAAAGGAAAAACTAAATGTAATGAAACAATCTAGTTTTGCTTAAACAATCGAATCTCAATGAATTAAAGCCAGCCTTCAACACAATACATACATTTTTTTTATGTAGTACGATCATTTATGGTAGTGAGGTGATTTATTATTTTATTTTAAAATAATAAATCACCAAAAAAAGTATATACTTCTTAAATTTCCTTCCTACGACTGCCACCAATACTAAAATTGAGGTCAATGCTGCTAAAATTTAATTTAATACTGTTGTTTTATTTCACTATTTGGAGTAGAGTTACTTATGTTAGTAAAAACAAAACCACCAAAGACATTGTAAAGCAATTTATGTAATTACTACTAATTTTGAGTTTATATTCTGTAATTATTCAAAATAACTTGTGTATATAATTAGTTCAAGAATATTAAGGTTAACTAAAAATATTTATTTATGCGTTATAAATTGTTTGGTAATTTTTTTTTACCAAAACAAATAAATAATCTTTGATTTCTTGCAAAAAAGGTAACCAAACAAAAACTTTTCCTTGTCGTGATTAGATAACTGATAAGTATGTTTGTATTTTTGAATATAAATAGACATTAAGAGCAATAATAGCATTTGAGTTAGATATGATTACACATTCTTGCATTCAAAAACAGCTAGTTTAATAAGTTCTTTGATTTTCACGATTATTGCACATTTTAAATAAAACTATTTTAACCGGATTAATCGCGTATATTTAGCTTTTACATTTTTGGAAACCCAGTCTACCCGTGACCACGGACTACTGCAAAGTGTTCGAAACGTTGAGTTTCCAAAAATGTAAAAACTAAATATACGCGATTAATCCGATTAAAATAGTTTTATTTAAAACAGTTAGTTAAATTTTTTTACAACAAAACATTTGTAACTGATCACTGGTCGTATCGCATAAAAGATTTGCGAGACAAAAGATTATTACTTAAATTTAACAATGGATTAGATCCCTAAACAATGACTTTTAAAAATTGTCTGTTTGTCTTTGCGCTTGCTAATTTAAAAATAGTTTTCACTATTGTGTTTGCCTAAATACCACTCAATCCAAAATATTATGAGACAGGCTGTAATGATACAGCATTTCATGAGTAAGCGCGACGGTTTTAGATTCGTTTTCCACTAGAGGGAATTAATTAATTTTAATTGATGCTTACGCGTTTCACCCATATAATTTCATCTTTTCAGAATGTATATCTTATCTTTTTTTAGCTTCACACTGCAGCTCGCACCTAGTGTTAAAACACTCCGTTCTCATTAAGACACTTTCATTGTCCACTCTCCGCCAAATGCTAGAGGCATTGCTTGTTGTGTGGCGGAACTCTACGCTGCGTCTTGAATCGTTTTTACCAGAGTGATTAAATCAAAATATTAAATATTCGATTTCTTCGGTTGGGTATCAAACCTACGACCAGTCGCATTAACAGAGGCACGCTTATGCCCCTGCACCAAGACCAGCCTCAAATTACAATGTTTCTTTTAATCACACGCACAATATTTTAATCACATCACACGTAAGGCTTATACAACATCTATTAGAATTTTATAAAAGAAATCAAAACTTTTAACTGTTGATATTGCCGATGTTAAACAAACAAGATATCTTATATAGAAAGAAGAAGCAAATAATTGTACTACAAATTATCTTGGATTACAAAACTTTGACGTAACAAAGCAAAATGTAAATACATATACAGAGTGTTTTTGTCATCGCCATTTTAAATGAAACCACAGTTTTTACTACTCTATAAAAGCCCATAACTATTAAAAAAAGAGATTTTCCCAAAATTGAAATAGTCATGTTATGAAACTAAACAAATAATTAAAATATGGTTGTAAAATAACACGGCATTTTAAAAAAAATACGTAAACCAACAGTCAACTACAACCAACTAAAATGTTAGTGTTTGAAGCAGCAATGACGCACACGTCTCATTCATGCAAACGCGTCGTAGCGACTAGCGTAAGTATATATAGGTAATGGCGGCGAAGTGATGTTCAATAAGAACCCTAGTTAAATAAAAGCTCTAGTATTTTATTTCGGTGAATACCAGCCCACACAAATTAAAAAATAATATGGATGTACTCCGGAGAAGAAAAGTGAGAGTACGCCATTTTAAAATAAAAACACAGACTAAAAAAAGGAACTGTTTAAATTTGTAAAGTAAATATCATAAAAACATAAATAACGATAACAAGTTCTTTGATTTTCACGATTATTACATTAATCGCGTATATTTTGTATTATATATTAATCCGGTTAAAATGGATTAATTTAAAACAAATAAGAGAAGATAATTTAACAAGGACACAGCCGAAAGTCATGTATGGTACTTTAATTACAAAGCAGTACACTAAACTAGTACCTACTAAAACTAATACTATCAATTTCTCGATAGATATAAGTTCTTCGATTTTCACGATTATTACACATTTTAAATGAAACTATACATTTATTGAAACTATACATGTTACAAAAATTGGCAATATTTCGGCTAAGGGTAAAACATGTAAATACTTAGATGTATCAATTTTTATTTAATTAAATCAAAAAGCAATTTTTGTTTGTTTAAAAAAATCATATACCTGAAAATCTGAATATTAAGATTATTTTTTTTATAATTACGTTTATAGTAATCTATTTATATTAAAGGACATGTACCTGACCGACTAAGGTTGACGTAGAAACGTGATTTGGACAGATGTTTATTTTCGTAAAATTGTAACCCTAAAGGGATGATTTCAAATCAGCTCGGGTCATTCATCATCAAAACCTAACCAAACTTTCACACTTACACTTCTTACAAAAAACAACATCAAAATCAGTTCACCCTGTCAAAAGTTCTGAGAAATTGATAACCTCCTTTTCTTACAGAATTTAAAAATACTAACATCACAAAGTTTTTAGATATAATGATTATTTGTTAAAATTTAACAAAAGATTATAAATATAAGGTTAAAATTGTAATAAATTAATTAAAAATCGCTTCTTCTCGTCTTATTGCCGTGATAGACTATACAGGCAAATTGTGCGCGATTTAAAAGCGCTTACGCCGCGTTTCTACGCAACGCTTTTTTAACTCCCGTGCGAACGAGGGGTAAAGATATCGTGTGTCCGTGGCACAAGCGTGTAAACGCGACAAGTTGCTAATGTTTATATTTGAAATATTTCCGTTTAACTGGCAACCTAAGCAAAGGTTGCCTTTAAATTGTATTTTTCATTACATTGTTGCTACATTTTTTTTTTATACAATTTAAAAAAATATTTTAATATTGTTTAATAATTGTAGAACACTCTGTATTGAATGTTACTATTATAATAAATAGATGATTTTCCTGCATTTTTAACATATGAAAATGTGCTGCTTATAAATTTGCTGTTTCCTAATAGGAAACGTTAATTAATATATGCATTTATAATTGTTTATATTTTTGGTGAAAATTTGAAAATAAACATGGTGAATGAAAAACAATGTAAACGGGGACACACATACATACAATGGACTTTCGCGTTATTAGGTAAGATTATATTTATTTATATATAATATTATACAATATTATATTATATATGTATAGTGAGATTGAGACTCATAAAATTTTACGAGAATCCTCTTGTGTAAATAAGTTAATTTGGACTTTTCTTAAAAATAAAAAAACGAGAAAAAAGTCCTCACTCCAGCTAAATCATTCTTGACACTAAAATCCTAACGCATATTAATGATATATGTAAACGTTTTGCAAACAGCTTTAGTTCTAGTTTTTTCTATAATAAATCTTATTCTAAGTACACATGGGCAGAATATTTTTTTTATTGTTGATCAAATTATTGATGCATACGTTAGCATAAATTTATTAGATGGGAAAATTATTCATTCTATATAAACAACTCTGGTTCCAGAGTTGAGAGGTTCTGGTAACGATTTTTTTTTTCATTTTCTCGCTCACGGGACAGGACTCTATGTTGGGTACCGCCACTCAACACGCAATGTTCCGAATATTTATGGGGGACCGAATTGCTATTATATAAATTCGATCTGCCTACCCTGATACTGACGACACAATAGTGTCACAATAGCTGAAAAAAGGCAGTGCATATGCCTGTTACTCTTCAAATATGGACAGTAAAAACCACTTAATTACAAAACTTCTTGCAGCAAACATTATTCTATTCGCCTATGGGCTCGAATGTGGCTGGATGTCACCCACGACGACGATCCTGCAGTCAGAAAACTCCCCGACCGGTTACCCAGTGTCTGATCTCTCTCTATCTTGGATTGCCAGTTCAGTGAGCATGGCTGCTATATTTGGAGTACCCATATATTCCTACATCGTAGACAGATTCGGAAGAAAGGTTGGCCTCATTTTCGTCGCTATTCCTGAAGCTGTAAGTATTATTTATTCTTGTAAGTTTTCTTATAAGTTTTTCGACGGGTCTAGGCGTACATAATTCTTAAAAACCTATTTAAATACGAGCGTTTCTACTTTAACGTAGCTGTACGTGTAAGGTACACGTTCAGTGTGGCAAGTGGACGCTACCTCTAAAGAGGACTCTACATTCAAATTAGTAAGTACGCATACAGTCCTAACTACATATTACACTAATAGTCCTCCAAATTTCAGCTTTGCGAAAATAACGTAGGTCTGGGCGTCCTGAAATCTCAGTTGGATTCTATATCAATCGGATTTTATATTAATTGGGTCATAGTTTGAAAATGTAAGAAACATAAAAATTTAAATAAATTAAAATTATCACCTTTTGTTTGTGTTTAACTTTTGTACAAAAGTTAAACTTATCTAAGACTACAACACAATTTTTGTATAACCGTTAATATTGTCATAAGTGACATTGAAATTGTGACATAACAGCACAGCATTTGGCATCAACATCGATATTTTTGGGTTCGATTACAACTCGGAGAAATGGACTACTTCCATTTACCTACAAGCTTTTCGACACTCAAAAGTCAAAGTGACGCGAAATGGGCTGTTTATGCGGAACTAAGTGCCTTAACCCTCCTATCTTGCTTTATGCGGAATACAGGGTGAAACTAAAAAAAGATCAATTAAACATTATTATAACTTTTAATTCAATCATTTACAGATTTCTTGGATAATTAAACTCTCCTACTCCTCTACTACGTCCTTGATCATTGCAAGACTCTTCTCAGGATTGGCAGCTGGAGGATGTTTCAACGTTGTGCCTATGTACGTGAAAGAGATAAGCCAAGATAATATTAGAGGAATTCTTGGTACATTCACGCAAATCCTACAAACTACTGGCATTTTAGTAATGTACATATTAGGAACCTATTTAGATTATTATATAGTTATTATGATTGTTATGGGAGTACCTATTCTTGTCGCTCTGCTTTTACTGAAGGCACCTGAGTCCCCTGCCTATTTGGTGAAAAGAGGAAAAATGAACGTAAGTCAAGTCTACTTTTAACTTTACTTTGACAAATTTTCATAAATTAACTAAACAATAAAAAATACTATCTTCTTTAACGCTTGTGCATTTGCGCTACGATGTCCATAGAAAGTACCTATTTACCGTACAGAAAACTTACTTTACTGGATCTCTTAATTTTTTTCTATAACAAAACTTTTATGTAACATTTCAGGAAGCAGCGGAGACTGTTGCTTTTCTTAGAGGTCTAGAAAAAGATGACAAAATTATTCAAAATATAGTCGGAAGCATGAAAGCGGAAGATGATTATTTCAAATCTTTACCTAATTTAACAATTGCCACTATTCGTAAGTATTTTTGGAGATAAAAGAAAACCACAAAATGTTATTACTTCTATTGTTATTATTGTTAAAAAACTTAAAAATACAAGTCCCAATAATAACAACAAATTTAATAATTGTTAACAGTAAATATATTGAAGAACTTTTACAGTACAGTAAATTAGGTTTTGCCTTCTTAATTTTTATGGTAAAAGTTAATATTTGTACTAAAATACTTAACAAATAAATTTTATTAAATTGATTAAATGGACAAAGCGTTACACTAACTTCAACCACTCAAGACCCAATGTCTCGAAAATTGGGAAATATTCCGGAAAGTGGGAAAACACAAATTCCTTCTATCTACTAGCAAGATACAATATGAACATAAAAAAAAATATATTATTTCAGTAAGAGACAAATCATGGAGACGGGCTTTCTTTATAATCATGGGGATTTTCATCTTCCACGCCTCAAATGGAGCATATGCTATTCTGACATATGCATCAGCTATCCTCATATCTACTGGAGTTAAATTTGAAATTAATCCAGACACACAAACATTGATCTTTCCTATTATCATGATAATTGGTTCTCTATCGTTGGCCAGTATTGTCGAAAGATGTGGACGTAAGGTAACCTTTCAATTTCTTTATCTTCAGACATCTCCTACTTCATGCAGGATGGATAGATAAAAATTTGAGACTTATAATCTTGAGATCACTCATCATCAAAAACGAGATTTTTAAATTTATGCTTTTATTCCCGACTGCTAAGGAAGGGTTAGGGTTGCCATGGTTTTCAAAATCCGACAACAAAATTTGCAGTAAACATTTCATAGGAAGTAAGAAATCAGAGGCACAAGTCCCACTCGGACTTGCTTGTGTGTGTGATCATCCCACGATATTTATTAAAAAATATTGATATCTCAAAATCAAATAATTAATGAGTCACATGTTCCAGCTAGAAACACACGCCTCATAAGTCGAAGAACCACGTAATAAATATAGCCCACCATAGCAAGAAGAAGAAAGAAATATATATTTTCTATATACTTTATTTTATACAAATTAATAAACAGTTGTCATTTCACTATTTGACATAATCCCCTAAAGTTGAGCTTACGAGAAAACTCGAAACTATATTTATGTTAACGAAACATAATATATTTGTTTCAGATTCTCTTATTCTCAGCTTTTCTAATAACAGCGATTTCAATGAATCTTTTAGCGGTACTAATATTGATACAAAAGAGCGGTACTGATGTACCAGCGTGGCTACCTGTCACTGCTTTGGTCCTAGCAGTGACTATGTATGGAGCTGGTGTGTCGCCGTTACCATACATTGTGATGACTGAAATGTTGAATTTTCAGGTATATTTTACATTTGCATATAATTTAGATATCGCTTCAATAATATTGTATCACTTTTCATGAGGCCATCGTGGAACGGAACGAAACGCCAAAGGATCAAAACTACGTTTATGAGTTCGATTCTCAGTCATTGTGTCTCGGATGACTTATCTATCGTCAATTCAAATATTCGTTTATCACTTGCGCTTATTTTCACAATGCAACTTTATTTATCCATGAACACAAACTGCCCGAGTGATCGAAACAAAAATTGTCATGGATTTTTATATAATAAGGTCCCTTAAAATAACGTCGTATGTTGATTTTCTAATACTACAATTTCACGTCTCAAACAAATTAAAAAGTTAACCTAACCAATCTAAAAAAATGAATACTAAGCGTGCAAAAATATTTTTTTTAGTTTTACTCTATCATCCCACACTTAGCAAGGAGGTAGAGGGAAGCTAATGTTAAGATACTCAGTTCTCATTAAGACATTTTATATTTTTCCTTTGAATATTGCGACGACGCTGTACTAATAGAGCGAGAAAATAAAAATATGGGAGGGAATCAAGCCCTAGACCTGTCTGCATTAAATTGTTGTATTTTTTTTTCTAGATTCGAGCAAAGGTTATGGGGATCATCATCACCTTCGCTTGGTTCATCTCTTTTGTACAAATCACAATATATGCGCCCTTAGTTAGCGCATTCGGATCAGGCGGTCCTTTCTTTTTCTACGGGATTATTAATTTAGCTGGTGCTATTTATACTATTACATTATTACCAGAAACTAAAGGTAAAAGCGAAGATGAAATTTATCAGATATTATCAAAAGGAATAATGAAAAATAATGAAACTAGTGAAAGTTAAAAACTACGGATCAGAATTGACGTAAAATTACAAATTTATGTATGTACAGATCTTAGGTCCAAAATGAGTTTTTTTGCGTAATATTTTGCGCGTAAAAATATTAATTTATAATTTTTGAGTAGTATTTTGTAATAAAAATATAAATTAACATATCTTTAATTACTACCTGACCCTGTTAATTTACTTAAATATTTTTCACAAAGAATCACGTAAAATATCGTATGGTAAAACCACGCGGTGCTATTTACACAATTACGTTTCTACCAGAAACTATAAATAATATCGAAGATGAAATTTACCAGATATTATCAAAAGACCAAACTATAAAAATAAAAACTTAGCGATTTCATAAAAAATCAATGATTTAAAAACTGCATATTTTTTATCACAGACTACAATTTTCTGCCATAAAATGATAAGTAAGCAAAAAGCAGACTTAATAATTAAATAAAAATAACTATTTGTATTGTGAAAATGAAAATAATAGCCAATACAAATAATAAACTTAATTAAAATGGATCGAATTGAAATGTGACAAGCTTTATTATTTTTTTAATCTATTTATAACTGTCAGTCTGTCACTATCAATATTAAATAAACGTCAAACGTTAACTAACCAACACTGATAAAAAAAGCAGCGGCGTAATCGTGAATCAAATATCTTATTATGAATTAAAAATACAAATAATAATAGTTTTAAATAATTGAACACAATGGGTCTTTTATCAGATCCAGAGTATGGGTCACTAAAATGGGTAAAGATTTTAAAGAAAATTCACTCCCCTCTATGTTTTATTTGTTACATCGCGGCTATAGCTTGGTTCTTTATGTTAGCGAATAGAGAATTCAATAATGAGACTTATTTCTCTGAGAATGCTTTACTTCCTGGTTTAGTGACAAATGAGTTCAATGGGGAACATTCAGCTAATCAGTTTTACACGGAGTTCTTGCAAGAGCTTGAGGTAAATATGATTTATGTAAACAACTATGTAGTATTGTTTATGTTATGTTTTATAAAGTTATACTGACAATTTAATTAAATTTTCAAGTGGTTGAAAGCGCTAATCTTAGGAACTACTGCTTTAGAACATTTTGTTTGTTTGATAATTTAAAAGTGCTTGTTTTAATACAAAATATACAATGAAGCCAGTGCTATCTATTTTTCCATGCTAAATTTTTTCCTCCTATATTTGTATATAATAACAAACTTAACTCTTCAATCCTGTGTCAAACACAACTATAAATTATTTCCATTTGGCCTACGGAGATTTAGTCAAAAGTTGCAGCAAGTTAATATTAAATTTCAGGAGAAATATGATGAAACAGATGAGATGCCTATACCATGGTTGGTCGGTAAAATGTCACAGCTGCATTTAGAAGTTTACACTCATAACTTCACATTAAATTATCCTCTTGGGCAGGGACAGGTGAGATTGTATAGATTTAGAAAATATTTTTGTTTTTATAGGTAATTTTATTACCCTATTTAAAACAAGATATCCTTGAACAACTTTATCTTTAATATTGTTGTATGTAAATGTAACAGATAATTAAATATGTATTTGTTTAAAATAGATTTTTAAAAATTATGTTCTGCTGAGTTTGTTGCGCCGGTTCTTCTCAGGTCTGAGGCATTAACTTTAGTGAACTGGTGGTAATTTATTTGATGTTCAAAAAATTAAGCATGTAACTTCTTATTTTGAATAAAATTATTTGAATTTGAATTATTGTGTATATTAGAAACGTGCCATGTAATGCCTTGAGACTGATAGAAATAAGGAATTTGAAGCGTCTTAATAGAAAAGGAGTGTCTTAACACTATGCAGTTACAAGCTTAAATTAAAAAAAAATGTGGGTAGTAAATCATGGTTTTTTTTTTATAATAATACTAACAAAGATATGTATCTAAAATAGATATTCAAATATAATATAACTTATTTTATCTTTATCTAAATAGACGTTATGGTTATTTATTCAAAAAGTTATTATATAAATAATTATTATATTTATTGGAACTAGCTCGAATAGCAATTTCTCCTATAAAAATCAAATGCATTAAGAGAATAAATTGTGATTGTGACTTCATAGTTTGTAACAGTTGATATTGTGTTTAGATGTTATGATGTGAATACATTTTAATCATTGGTATGTCATATTAATTTACAATGATATATTTATCAATAGAACTTTCTCAAGAGTGTATAGAAAAAAATACATGAAATAATCATGTTAGGGATCGTGTAGTTAGGAACTATTAATTATATTTTATTAATAATACTTAAAATTTTACTCAAAACAAATGAATTGTATGTATTTTTATCAAAACATTTTAACTGTGTGTAATTTATATGGTACATATAGTTAGGATATCAAAATTCTTAATTTGGAAAGAGAAAAATTTGGATGCCACCATCATAGTACAAAGTAATCACTATATAATAAAATGTTATATATTTTGTCATATAAAACAGCTTTAAACACTATATAATATATAAAGGAATCCTGTAGTATAACTTTTTTAATTGGACATGCTTAAAATGTGCTTTATTTGCATGCATTGTAGTAACTATTGGTATCTATTAAATTAAAAAATACTGTGTATAATATTCTCACTAAAAGCAAATATAAAAGTTTAGATTCGACCTCTCCTTTCTTTGCCTTCCCTGAATACATCATGCTCTGAGCGTTTGAATTGTGAATGGTGAAACTCAACGACGCACTGTCTTGATCATTTTTTTAGGTATTGGTTTGAAATATTTTACCCTATATGCTGCTCCCGTAAAACCTCTCTGTATATAAAATAAATATTAATGTCATTACCTTAATTATTCTCTAATTTATGTCATTAACTCTTGCACTTCACAAATCTAACAGATCTACAAAGGTACTAACATCTACGGTATACTAAGAGCTCCTCGCACATCGTCTCTGGAAGCGATAGTGGTAACTGCCCCATATAGATCACTTTCCAACCACCAAAAGGGGACCGCGGCCGGAATAGCATTGATGCTAGCCTTCGCACAGTTTGCTAGGCGTGAGTAACTATGTTTTACTTTATATTTTTAGAAATAGCAGGAACCTAGTATTAAGACACTCCGTTCCCCACTTTCCCCTAAATTCTGATGGCATTGCGTGATCAGTGGTGGAGCTCAACGCCGCGCTTTGTGTCAGAGCGAAGAAATGAAAATATAAATTTCATTTCCTCCAGTTAGGATCAAAGCAACAACCAGTTGCATTTACAGTGACACTTTGTGCCCCTGCACCACGACTGGTCTTATTTTTTTATTAATTTTCCTTTTTAATATATAAATATTTCATTTATATAAAACTTACTTTGTTTTCAATTTCAAATACTTGGTTATTTTTTTTAACATTAAATATGTTATTACCCTTATACCTCCTTATTATTCTTTTACGGCTCATTTTAATCATTTTGGTTTATATTTTCTCCAGTCCAAACGAGCGAAGATGCGCAGGTCCGCTAGTATATATAATAATAAAATATATATTTAATTTTCAGCACAAAAATACTGGGCCAAAGACATAATATTTCTAATAACTGAACACGAACAGCTAGGAATGCAGGCCTGGTTAGAAGCCTATCACGGCTTACCGTCGTCAAACTTCTACACATCTCTCGGCAACTTCTACAAGCCTGGTAGTGTTGGTGGTTTCGAGAAGTTTTCTAAGGTGAATGGGACATTTAGTTCGTTGACGGTTTTTAAGAAGAGTATATATGGAATGTTGTCTAGTTTTCTTTTTTGAATGAACAGTACAGTACCTTAGTAATAATTATAAGAAGTAATTTATGATATTTATATTTTGGACAAATATTTGAAACTTTGAAAAATAAATGGAAATGCTCATATAATATTTAATAAATAATTATTTCCACCGAGTGAGAATCGAATCCACAACTGTTGCGATAAAATATAGAATTTCAATTAGCTTCTTACATTTTTTCTCAAGGTGTTCGATTGGATGCACGATCACAACAAGTGTTTAGACCCTGGTACATTAAAAGGGAGATCTGGATCAATACAAGCTGCTATAAATTTGGAATTTCATACGCCTAAGTTTAGTAAGTACTTTTATTAGAAGGTTGCAGGTTCGATTTCTTGGTGCAATTTTTTACGACTTATCTCCTAATACGAATACAGCTAGATCAAATAAAAAAACAAATATATTTGATATATGTATTATGCGAAATTTTATATTCATCTAGTAATATATTTTCTATAATATTTATAGTATTAGTAAAATAATTGTAATACTAATATTTCAATTTTATTAAGTTTATTATTATAGATAATTCGGCAGAAAGTGGGGAACGGAATGTCTTGCATTAGGTTCCCTCTGCCTACCCTGCTATGTGCGGGATATAGCGTGAAGCTAACTTAATTTAATTTAATTTATTATTATAGAAAAAAGAAACAATTTAAAATATTTTCTTATCAACACTTCTTACATACATTATATTATGTATTTTAATCTTTTTATTTATTACAGAGTACATTGAAGTCAAAGTGGAAGGTCTAAACGGGCAACTACCTAATTTAGATTTAGTAAATTTAGTACATAAACTGTGTGTAAAATCTGGTATACACCACTCTTACAAAAATAGGTTTGTGGTTTCTATTTTTATTTTTTTAGACTCACACTGTATCATACACATAGCAGGGTAGGCAGAGCGAACTTAGTGTTAAGACACTCCGTTCCCAACTTGTGTCTGTGTCTTTTATGTATCATTTTAAAAAAAATATTTGCATTTTTCACTCTAAGAGAAGTGGTTCTCTTTATTATAACTGTGCCAAATTTCAGTCTTTCGTCCGTTTTTACTTCAAATACATACATAAGAAAAAATATTGATATTAAGATATTATTTGATTTTAGCTATTCCTGGATGCGAACACGTAACAAAATGGATGAGTGGGTGAACAGTATATGGACTATGCTTGGTATGGTGTCCACTCAATTGGCGGGAGTAAGATTATTTTTACTTATTTCATGGCATTTATTTATTTTTCTTACCATTTTCTACTATAATTATTAATTTTCAGGTACCAAACGGCAACCATGGTCTATTCCACCGTTACGGAATCGAAGCCGTAACCCTCGAAGGTCGAGACGCAGACGATCCCTCAGGTCGACCTCCAAGAATACATTCTCTGTCACCAGCTAACTTCTACCGTCTTGGAATGACTTTGGAAAGTATCCTCCGTTCCTTGAATAACCTGTTAGAACGGTTTCATCAGAGTTATTTCTTCTATATGCTGGCTGCTACCAATAGGTTTATTTCTATAGGTGAGTTTGTACGTAAATTTACGTAAAAGTCGATTGCGACAGGTAAATTTGTACGTAAGTTGATTTTAATTGATAAATTCGTACGTAAATCGATTTCTATGGGTAAGCTCGTTTTGTCTGCTAAGACAAAAAACGGCATTGAACGGCAACGCGCAACGCCTCGAGAATTCGTCGGAAAGTGGGAAATGTGCAAGATAAGGCGTAAAGCAAAAAATAATTAATATACAAAGAATAACCTCACTGTAAAAAAAAAAACAAGGAACTTATCACTATTTTTAAAACTAAAAACATATAAAAGAAGCAGAAAAATATAAAACTTAAGCGTTTTTTACATTAAATTAATTTCAGGTCAATATATGCCTTCATTATGTCTGTTATGTGGCGCCATGTTGATACGAGCTTTATCTTTATGGGTTACTTTACAAAAGGAATCGGACGAACAGACAGAGAAAGACAAAGAAGAAGATAAACAAGAAGAAGAAATAATAGAAAAGGACGAATTAAAAGAAAAAGAAGAATCTAAAGAAAAAGTAGAACCAAGAGAAAAAGAAGCATTAAAAGAAAAGGAAAAGTTAAAAGAAAGTACAGTATTAAAAGAAAAGAATGAAGTGAATGATTCAGAATTAAGTCTGAGTGTAGTGAATATTGGTGGTAATTATTTGATAGTGCACTTGTTGGGATACGCCGTAATGAATTCACCTTTAATTTTTAGTCAAATTGGTAAGTTCTTTTATACTCTAAAAATATATATTTTATATGGTATATGAAATATACTAATTTTTTAGATTGCTCTTTAATTTTATGTTTTTATATATTGATTTTTTTCCTAAATTCATAATATATAAGGCCGTTGTGGCTTACTGGCACAGCATGTGACTGTAAACTCGACGACAAGAGTTCGATTTTCACTCGGAAGAATGAATGATATTAAGATTTGCTAGCTTCGTTAGACAAACATGATGTTGGGTTTAGCCCACTTACCACAGAACATCTTGAAAACTGGACAGTTCATAGGGAGCAGAGCATACTAGAATATTTCTGCCTACCCCACCATATGCGAGATACGACGTGAAGCTAAAATGCCGTTTTTTTTTCTTTTACAGGTGCGAAATATTTCAATTTACCGTCAGAACAATCAGTATTCTATTTCCTTATAGC
This sequence comes from Heliconius charithonia, assembly GCA_030704555.1. Lineage (NCBI taxonomy): Eukaryota > Metazoa > Arthropoda > Insecta > Lepidoptera > Nymphalidae > Heliconius > Heliconius charithonia. The sequence continues at coordinate 18,268,904 of CM060819.1, forward strand.
CTCTTGCATATTACTGACTATCCTAGCCCCTTATCTGCGTATAGCCGGTTCAAATCCAACATATGAGGAACTATCAGTTATGAATATATTAGTGTTGATAGAACTAGCGACAGCTTGTCTGTCCATCGGTATGCATAATTTTCCTTTAGGGTTGTGCCTTGGTGTCTTTTATACGCCACTGGCTTTGATGACTGCGGTTGTGGGTACAAACCTAAGTAGAAAGAGGTGAGTTTTATTTTTTTTATAATTAGGTTCACGCTGTATCCCGCATATAGCAGCATAGGCAGAGAAACTAGTGTCAAGACACTCGGTCCTTGCAAACTGACCGCTTATTGAGACCTTAATTGTTGAGTAGCGGAAATTAACGTCTTGCTTTGTCTTGTTATTAGAGCGAGAAAATGAAAATATTACTAACTCATTCCCCCGAGTTGGAATCGAATTCACAAGCGTCGCGTTTATCGTAACAAGCTGTGTCGCTGCTACAATTAATTCCTTTCAAATTTATTTTTTATATAAGTTGAATTTGAATATAATATAATCATGTTACTATTTAACATTAAGTATTGAAATTAAATTATTAAATATTAAATAAAATTACTAAATATTATCTAAATGCATTTTATTCTATTTTATTTTTCAGCAAAATAATCCTCTTTCTCAAAAAACTTCTATGTATAATGCTCCATCCCCTATTACTAGTAATTATATGTCTCATCATATATTCGCGGGTTCTGTTCCCGGAGGAGGCATTTTTGTCGATGGTCTCGCGAGGAAGGGATGCTGCGATGCAGGCGTTGATGTTCTCTATAGTCGATTCTATGGTACGTATTCTATTAATAAATAAGCGAATGTGATTTTTTTTATTATATATTTTAAAAGTTTTTCCACAGTTAATAAAAAAAATACTTTTTAGAACCGCATATAGAGACTAGGCAGAGGGAACGTGGGAACTTAACACTCTGTTCTCATTAAGATACTTCCGTTCCCATTGGAGTGGACTGTAAGTTGAGTGGTGAAACTCAACGCTGCGCTTTAGCTCGTTACAAGAGCGACAAACGCTACGGTCTATATATTTACCAAATAGTTACCACAAATTATAAAATTTCCTAATGTAATGTTTTTCTTTCAGATTTACGGCAATTGGTTATTTAATGTAGCGGCAACAATCATACTACCTACTTGGATACTATTCTGGCAAATACTGTGTAATAGAGTTGCCATTTAAATAAATTATTTTATTTACTTTTGTTTGATGGGTCATGTTTAATTTGATGTTGCCATCCCAAAGATTTTCAATAAAACATTGAATATTTTTTTTTTGTTTTATTAATTTTTTATCTTAACTCATTTTAAATATTTGAACGACGAGTCGGCATATTCACAAACTGTAGGCTGTTTATTTTTTTTTCTAAGTTGATTATTTTTAGGTATTTATATGTTTATTGCACTTATAATAAGTATTGTTGGAAACAGTTAAGTTATATGATTGTTTTTATTGCACACTGTTTTCTCAGAAACAAAGATAAATTAAAATATTAAAATACATACTAATCCAATGTAGCTTTGGAAATATATTCTTCAACTAAATATTTAACACCAGAGGGCATTATGGAAGAATGTAGAGCAGTATGCGAGACAATTAAGAAATAATGGGACCACGGACTACATAATAGTCTTCAAAACTTCGCGCTTCCGAAATATTTTAATACTTAAAAAAATTAAGTTATCGGCCGTATACATTTATTTTGTATGCAATGAACTACAAATATAAGTTTGAAAAGACTTTTTTTCTATGGCATATCTACCTATATGTATAACGAAGTTTTCCCTTTATTTGTATTGTTAAGTTCTCACTTCGTGCTAAAGGATAAGGATTTCATAACCCCAGGCCTAAGGGAAGTACCCAATATGTAGGGTATTAGATGAAACGGCAATTTCGCTGTAGTTTCTTAATAAAATAGAAGAGCTTACGACGTACTAGTCAAAATATTCGTTATATAAACTTTCCTTTAAATATAATTTAAACTCACAACCATCGCCATCTTATTTCTCGCTATATGAATGTAATAATAATATAAAAATTATAATTTTCCTAGAAATTATAAGGTTACCCGAGAATGATTCGTACAAAACATAAAAGTAAAAGAATTTCATCCTCTTACGCACACCATAAATAAATAACAAAAATATATGCCATTCAAAATGGTGACACCGTTTTGACAACTGTCAAACAACTGTGATATGTCCCAGATTCTCAAATTTTTCTTATTATAATGACATTATTAGATAAGATAAAGGATTTATTGTCACACAAATGAGTTTTGGGCGTAATGTGTTTTTTTTCAGTCGATTAAAAATATATGATATCTTAGAAAACAAATATACTTTGACTTTAGAAAACGTATAACTTATTTAACACAGGAGCATATATATTGTCAAAGATTTTAGTGAATAACACCTCATAAAAGTTTAAAATATTTTACCATTAATATTATAAGAAAACTAATCGTAAATGCTTACCTTAAAAGGTAAAATGGATAATCCCGGTTTTTCCCGTTTTATTAGGATTTTAGGAATATGCTCTCGTCTTAGAACTCCCCTATATTTACTGTCTAATCCACCAACATAAAAATTTCAACATTCTGTTTATAGTAGGTTTGTTTGTATGGTGTTTGTCAGCAGTTCAGACCGAACGGAAGAGTTTTATTTGTTTGCTGATAGATTTATAAAGAAATTAATAATTTTTAATGTATCAGTCAGTTATTAATCAACTTCACGCTGTATCCCGCACACAGCAGCGTAGACAGAAGGAACCTGGTGTTAAGACACTCTGTAATGTTTTAATGATGGTAAATTAATTCCTTGATTATTAAAGGTTTAAAAGGAGGTGTATTTTTTATGTTTGTGACCTCAGAACTTTTGAATGGGTGAACCGATTTTGATGACTCTTTTTTTATTTGGTATAGTATTCATGACAATATTCCATTAATCCTTAATTTGCATTAAGAACATGCGAGACAAATGGAAGAATAGGTAACCTAATATCCCGCCAACCTATTTCGATGGACTCTTTTTTTAGTAGGTGCCTATATACTACACAAATATAATACAAAATATTATTATAATAACTATTATATTAAGATAAAATGATGATTTAAGTGCATTTTTGCTTTACTCATTATTACTTTTTAATAAGTCAGTAGGTAAGACCATTATAATCAAGTTATATAAATTATACGTATATATTTTATTTATATTTTATTAAATGCATATATAAAAAAATCTATTTATTATCTATATAGTTGGGAACGAGATTCTCGGGGGAGCCGTACCTCTAGAGAACGCGTCCCCAAGGTGGCGGATCGGGAAACGCTCGGTAGATATGCCGGGTAGGAGGGAAATAAAATACCTCCCGCGGACCAAACGGTGGAGAAGAGAACTCCGTTATCAAATCCCTGTAGAGAGCTTCTTCAAAATATGTGAAGGCGAGGTCTATGCAGTGCTGTGCGTTCAGGCTGGAGCGTTCAGAAAGGATGGTGGCGGAAGAGCCCTAGACTGGGTCAACGGCAGCGCCTACACTTGAGTACAAATGCACAGCCTTGGCTTCAGGTGACAACCGGCCGTAAAACTCATAGTCAAAATCTCCTCCAAGTCATGAAAAACGGCAAAAGAAAGTCAGTAAAATATGTTAGGGCGTCCCCCCTAAGCGACGAAAAATTTGACAAACGTGCAAATTCGCATAATTCTCAGCCGCAAACAAGATTAGCCACGTGGAACCTTGGTACTCTCACAGGCCGAAGTCAAGAATTACCGGATGTGCTGAAGACGCGGCGTAATAAGTTGGGAACGAGATAAAAACTACTTGAATGTTTTGAATTATACTCAAATATAAACAAATGCAGAATAAAGCTAAATATATTTTCTTATCATCAAATTACTGAATTCCAAGAACATCCTAGAGAGAAAAATAACATTTTTTAATTTCATAGTAAAATAAAAACTGTCATTCAAGCATTACACTTTATAAAATATATAAACATAATTAGGTATACTTAAAACAGTAAAATTATAAACTCAATGATAATAATATAATGTTTTATTAAATAATTAATATTTTAATATATTTTACTAAGACTCCGCTCCGTCCATCTGTTTGTCCGCTTATGTCTCATGAACCGTGTCAATTAAGTGATTTTTTTACAGATAATGTATTCGTGTTGCCACTACTGTAACGAATAGATACTAAAAAAAAACAAATAAAAAAAATATTTCAGGATTTAAATGCAACAATTTTTTGTTTTTTTTTTATAAATAGATACGAAACCCTTCGTGCATAACCTACCAGTCCTACTTCTTTTTTTGCTGCTATTTAATTTAGATATACTTTATGTGTAGTTTCGCACTTTTCACGCATAGTAGGCTGTATTCCGCAAACATTAGGTAAAGGGTTCCGGAAATTCTGTGCTAAGACACCCCGTTACCATTGAGACATTTTCGTTCCCCACTTTCTATAAGCATAGTGCGTTAAGTGACGGAACTCCACTTCGCGTTTTTCCTCGTTACCAAAGAGAGGAAATGAAAATATCACTATCCTACTATACTATTTCATATCCTACTCTGGGAACCGAACACACAACCTATCTATATCCCATATCCTGCGCCACAACTGGTCTCAAAGATATAATTAATACCTACAATATAATTCGTTAATTAAATGAAATCATCATGACTTTTGATTTTACTATCTACGTATTTTTCACTCAAGGACCTGTTGTTGGAAATTGTACTTAAGATAATTGAAAAGCTTCCAAAAATATTATTTGAAATTTCTTTGATTGAATAAGCGGTTTAATGTATGTAAGAATTCTGCAGAAAGCAGGGAGCGGAAGTGTCTTAATCGGAACAGAGTTTCTTAACACCAGGTTCCCAGATCCCCTTTGTCTACACTTCCTCACTAATTTTTTTATCGTGCGGGAGCGGGATACTACGTAAAACTAAAAAACATTCAACTTAGTTTCCTGCGCCATAGTAATCTCCAAAGTTGAATTTTTCACGTTAGGTTCAGATAATTTAGTATTTCGTTACAGTCAGAGCGCCTGGTTGATTTCCAGGAGGCGCGGGTTCGAGTTCCGCTACGGTCAATTTTTTATATGCTTTCTAATTTCGATTTAATTTATTTAATTTTTTTTTTCAGCTTACCTACGGGTCCAGTACAACAACGCGTTGCGTTTTGTTATGGGGCTGCCGCGACAGTGCATATGCGCGGAGGCGCATACGGATGATTTTTATGCTATTATGAGAAAACGGTGCTAAATGTGTTTGTTGACCGGTGGGACTCGCCTTTAATGGGTCGGTGGGTCAAATTACATACGACCTGATTGTTATTTTTTAGGTTTACGTACTAACAATAGTTCCTAAGCTTATAATGTTACTAACAATTTATGTGGAAGTAAATCTGAAATAAATGATTATTATTATTATTATGAACACTGTATCCCGCGTGTAGCAGGGCAGGCAGAGGAGGCCTAGTGTTAAGACACTCCGCTTCCTATTTTCCGTCGAATTCTGGAAGAATTGCGTGTTGAGTGCGTTTGTTGTTGTCTCTTTGAGTGTCTCCACTCAACACACAATATCTGCCGAATTAAGTGGAAAATTTGAGACGAAAGTTTCTAAATGGGAACGGAATGTTTTGACGCTAGGTTCCCAGGTTCCCCCTGAATACCAAGCCATAAACGTGAAATTCCATTTTTTTTGCGTCATCGTAGTGCTAGACAATAATATTATGAACGTAAAATTCGTAATCTGCGTTTTATAGAGGATTAGTACATAAGTAGCATTCAAAGTCACGGTGACATGTGAAATTTAGAAAACGTTGTAAAAAGAAATAGTATTTACTGAAGCTTTGAGCAAAAATATCTATGGTAACATCAAATCAGCTTCACGCATCCCGCACACAGCAGGGACAGAGGGACTTTCCGCCAAGTTCTTTGAGGCATTGCGTGTTAAGTAGCGGAATTCAAAACCGGGCTTTTGCCTTGATGCCAGGGCGAGGAAATGAAAACATCATATTAATTCGTTTCCATCTTCCTCATACATTAATATGAAACTATTAAAATATATAAAGCTTATCCGAAGTGCTGATCGAGCTTTATGACCCAGCGCCGAGTCTTGCTAAAAATACTATTTTTAGTTATTGATTATGATTTTTTATCCCTCTTTCTTCTCTTTTTCTGTTTTTATACACTTGTGCCGGTATTTTGAAACATTTATCACAAAACAATGGCTGAGTCAGTCCTTCATAGCTAACACCCCACCAAACCCTCATGGAATTCTACGGATTATTTAAAAATCTTTTTATAAGAAAAATACATTTTACTTGTTAAAATATTGCTCAATTGTAAGAAAGATTCTCGTGATACGTAACCAGCGAATCTCTTATAGGCTGCAAGTCCTAAATCATATATTAAAATACGCGACGTGGTTCTAGGTACGGTCTAACGAGATAAAATGTTTTGCTTTCGCATAGGATTAATTCAACGTGGACGCCCATCTTCATTTGTCACAAGCATAGGAGGTTTCATTAAATTTATTAATAACCCGGTAAACAAACATTTGAATTTTACCAAGTAGAGGGGTATCAAGAAGGATTTTCAAAAATGTATGAGTATATGAGTATACGTGTATTTAATAAACTTCCGCAGTGTAAGTTTGCCACTACCACAATTTAAAGTAACTTTAAAAAAAATACTAACAAGTAAAGCTTATTACACTGGTCAAGAATATTTAGATGATAAACATGTATGGAAGTAATGTCTATTCAATGTAATGCAGGATAGCTGCCGGATAATGTAATAATACCATTGACTTTGAAAAGAACAACTGTTGAGTTTCTTGTCGGTTCTTCTCAGCAGAACTGCCTTCCGAACCGGTGGTAGCTTTTTTTTGTTATATGTTCATTCGACGATTCAAAAGTGCTTCTAAGAGTTTATTGAAATAAAGAATATTCTGAATTTGAATTTGCATTTGGCTCCTTACCTACTTTATGTAATGCAATTACAGCAATTCGCTTGTCTTTATCACCCCACTTCATTATTCAATAGCACGAACGAAAATAAGAAATCCAATAAACAATCATATAAAAATGACAGAATCGAAATTCAAAGATATTATTTTGTTTATTTTTACTTTTAACGGTATTTACGGCCAGACTGAGTATAATAAATTTATATAAATATGTACTCTTTCTAAATATTGCTTACAGCTTTATGATAAGGTAATAATAAAAAAGATTTATATTTTATTGAGGGTAGTCGCGGCGCAGAGGCTCAAAGTGTGACTGTAAAATCAACTGGTTGTGGTTTCGATCCCCACTCGAGTAAGTGAAATATTTATTCACATTTATATTTTCTTTTCTACGCTCTGGTGTCTAGGCAAAGCGTGGCGTTGAGTTCCGCCACTCAGCACGCAATGCCTGCAGAATTCGGCAGAAAGTGAGAAACGGAGTGTCTTAACACTAGGTTCCCTCTGCCTATCCTGCTGTGTGCGGAATACAGCATGACGCAAATTTTTTTGTTTTTTTATATTATCTTATTTTATTCTAGAAAATTAAGAACTATGATAAAAATGTCTAGACAGAAACGACGCAGGTTGTTTTTGACTCGTCCTCAATTCTGCAGTCATTGCTTGTTTTTTTGGCAAAACACAAAGTGATACATTCAGTTGATGTTCAATTTTAGAGATTCAACGTCACTTCTCAAAAATTGGGCGAAAATTGAGAACGGTTTCTTGACACTCGGTTGCCTCTGTACTCTCTGTTACACGGGAAAAATTGTGAAGCTGCATTAGAAATTAAAAACTGTTCTTTATACGATGGTTTTGAATTCGATTTCCGTTCTAAAGTATTTTAATTTTTCTTCTTGGGCTTATTAGACTGAGCTCTACTAATACTAAGTGTTATTGATAGAGTCTTAAGATTTTTATTGGAATTAATATTCCTATGATAGATTAGCTTTTTGATTCGAATAGCATAACAAAAATAATAGAAATGAATGTTATACTTACTGACTGTTATACCTTTAATGACAAAGATAAGAAACAAATAAATATGTTTAAACTTTTTTTCCGCATTAAAAATAAAATTTTAAAAAAGGATGTTACAAGAACCCTCTTTTCTCAAACGACAAAAATAATTATAATTTTTGTTCTGATTTACTAGAAGTTATGTACGAGTATATTTGAAAACGGCTGGTAAAAATAGGTTTTTTTATAAGCATATAAATATTTTTTAAATATTACCATTTTTTTACAATTGACTAAATATTTTTATACCTATATTGAAATCGTTTACAATGTTGGTGAAAGAATTACCATCCGTTTATGCAGCTAAGTCTAAGAATTTTTCGCATCTAAGTCAGTTTATTAAATTTATAAATTTAATCAATGATTACAGATCGTTTTAAGCTAAAAATGAGAATTTGTTCTCAGGGCTATAAAATTGGTAAACTTAGGGAAACTTAAAAAATCCGTAAAAATATATTTTTATCGTGAGGCAAAGGAGCACATGCGTTTGACTGAAAAAATAAGTGGAAAGACTTTCCAATTTTGAGATATGTGATATGTGCTTGTAAAGTGACGAAAGTGAACGTCACGCTTTGTATATCAGGGCAATCCTGAAAGTATTTCAAAAGTAATTATTGCCCTGAATTTCAATCGAATCTGAAACCGTTGCGTTTACAGTCAGAGACTGTCCCACTGAGCCAAGACGGACAAAATATTTATACAACATTTTTCTTATTGCGTTAATCTACCGTATTATTAAATGTAACTCTAATTATAAATTAAAGGCATATCTATGTCAATTATATCACATCACACTACTATTATTCATATTGTCAAACATCTTAACCATATCAATATAATAAAATGATAAGTTGTTCGAAGTGTTCCCTAATATTAAAAAGATGATTTGAAAATCGAGTACAGTTCAGATGATGCTCTAGGAGCAACAAGTGCTTAGTTTTTGGACTATATCTGATATATATATGGACTACATAACATAATATTTTGACTATATAACATACATTGTGTTTTGATTTTTTTAAGTAATCATGGCGGTTTTGTTTCAAGTACTCTCTACTGGCATCAGTAAGTTGTATTTTTTTGTTAAACTTATTTTTTAGAGTAGATAATATAGTTTAAGTCTGTTTTAATTCTTATAATTTTAGTAAGCATTAATAGAAGATACTATTAGGTTCATCTAATTAGACGGATCTTTGATGCTTTCTGGAAACTTACTTGGATTAAAGAAAAGGAAATGTTTTGTAACTTTATTATTTCTTGTTACTTACTAATATATTTATCTCAAAAAGTATAAATGAAACGGAATGGAGGTGTCAAGTTAAATATAAAGCTAAATCGAGTTACTTCTTTTTAAGTACAGAGCATCTACGTGTTTAGTTCTATTACCTGATACTGTTAGACCAGGTTCACTTGAACCCGAGATCCTCATGGAAAGAGACGATGTAGTGGACTCCAGGAAATTAAATAGTTAATATTTTCATTTTTTCAATCTGTCCGCACGAAAGAAGGCGGTCCGCATTGAAATTGTCCGCACTTTCCGCCGAATTCTAGAGGCATTGCGTGGGACTCTTAACACTACGCCTTCCTCTGCCTACCCTGCTACATGCGGGGTACAGAGTAAAACTTAGAGAAAAAACATTAATTATCATTTCGTTTCCATTCACACACAATCCAACTGCAGGATATTCTTAAATTTATTGTTGTTTATTTCAGTCAGCTTCATCTGCATGACATTGGGCATCATGTTTACCTGGCCTTCCTCGACTCTAACGCTCTTCAGCTCTCCCAACACTACCTTGAATAGGGTTATGACTGAGAACGAATTATCACTACTTGGCAGTATGTCATCGATTAGTGGTTTAATAATCACTCCTTTCTCCGGATATTTATTAGACATTTTGGGTCGCAAACGATCCTGTATCATTTTTTATATGGCACAAGTTGTAAGTATGTTTAAGCTTTTACTACATCATATTAAATTTACGTCATATTATATCAATGGTGGTAACAAAGCAAAGAGCAAAACAAAGCGCGGTTTTCAGTTTCCCCACACAATATTTTCTGAATACCAGTCGTCCGAGAAAAATTGTGTTCAAATATCCTTTCTAAATAAATATATTAATAAGTAGTAAAAAATAGTGAAAAAGAGAAAAGAAAACATAACATTTCATCTTTATATTTTATCCATACTTGTATTTCGTGTGACGCGATTACGCATAGATACCAATAACCCACTTACTGCTACAAAAATACTAATACCTTCGATAGGTTTATGTGTGCATGCGGCGTCCTTTACAAATGGATTTTTATTTTTAGGTTTTTTATATTAGGTTTTTATAAAGTAGTTAAAACTATGGTTTCATTTAATGTGGTGCTGATACGTCCACCCTATATAATGTAACAACCATGTTGCGGAAGCGTAACATATGTTGCCGTAAAACACAAGATCAAGGCTATCTCTAAAATAATCTAATCAAATCTAATTAAATATTCTATTTACGATTTCACTCTTATAAGGGATAATAAGCATTTTGAAGTAGTCGTGGCGCAGTGACTCAGCTTCAGGTTGAAAACACGATAATTGTTAAATTGATTACCACTGGAAGTAATTAATTATTTTCATTTCCTAGAGCTGGTATGAAAAGCGATGAGTGGAGGTGCAACACTCAGCACGCAGTGTGTCGAAATTGAGTGGTGCATGGGGAAAGGAGTTTGTTCTTAGCACTAGGCTTCCTTTCTCTGGATATTTATTTTCATTTTTTCGGCTTCACACTGTATCTCCGGCTCTCTACTCTCCAGTAATTCTACAGCATTGTGTGGTGAGTGGCGGAACTCAAAGCCGTACTTTGGTTCGATCCTAGAGTGAACATGCTCAAATTTCGATTTGAACTGCCTGACACGAAAGATAAAAAAAATGTCAAAAGAAAATGCTCGATAAAATATTCCTTTGTAAAATTCTCGAAGGTGAATTTTATTGAAAACGCCGAGAAATATTTGCATAGGTTAGAGAGAGTATCGCTAGGAAAAATGTGTATGAGCTATAAGGAGACTATTAAGCTTTAACTTTGTTAGATCGAAAACTTTTCTTCTTGATTCTGATTCTATCAGACTGGAGAATGGAGTGCCTTAACATTCAATTGTAACTCAGTAAGCTCTTAGCTAAAGCTCAAAATAGAAAGAAACATAAACTAAAAGATTTTTTATAATGTTTCAGGCATGCTGGGTGATAGTGGTAGTGTCGAACAAGGTGGAGGCAATTTTACTCGCAATGTTCCTATCGGGCTTAACTTCGTGCATGCTACTGGCAGTTCCCATATACGTTAGTGAATTCTGCCAGGAGTCCATACGAGGTTCTATGGCATCATTTTCTATGATATTCTATGGAATTGGGATGCTTGTGTCCTACATGTTGGGAGGTCTACTGGAGTATAAGATGATGAACTATATATGCTTGACGCTGACTATTATTGGTGTTACTCTATTGAGTTTTATGAAAGATTCTCCTATGTATTTGATGAAAGTTGGAAAGGAGAAGGTAATTCATACATTGTACAAAACACTCTAAAGAGTATTTGTATTTATGCTTTATTTTATGCTACAACATGGTTCGAAATCTTAATTTTTATATCAATACACATTATGGTTGAACTTTACCAGTCAATACTATTTTTTTTTTTTTACTTTTTAATAGTATTTTTTAATTTTTTTTATAAGTTTTTAATAATACTTTTTTAGAAAGCAGCACAGGCGATAGCATTTTACAGAAGCTTAAAAGTTGATTCAAAAGAGGTACTTGAAGAGATGCAAACTATAAGAGAACTACTGAATGAAGAACCAAATGCCAATGGTAATCTATATAATATATAAACGTTTCCGTTCTTGCGTGACTAACAACTAACGTAGATACGAATTACTCGATTAGTTAAGTTAGAAAGCGTAAGAGAGCACTCAAAGAGGATTTCTAGAAATTTATACGGAAACGAGACCTAAACTGCTTTTATATTTTACCTCTTAATGTAACAAAATTGCGGGGCCGATGATTAGTATACGTTTTGAAATAGCTTATATATTTTTTTATGTTTTCTAATCAATTTCGATCGAAATAATCTTAACAATAAATGTATTATCCAGAAATACCAGAATATCAGGAAGAAGAAGAAAAGGGCCTGAAAGCGGGTGAAACTCCAAAGAAGAAGTTTTCATCGTGGCAATATTTGAGTACGTGTGTAAATTATTATTGATGAAATTTAAAAAAATATATTCAAATAAACATTTGAAAATACTTTTAAACGTCGAAAGTAGCTAAGAAAGGCTCGAAAGGCAGCTCTGTTCTAAAGAGTCGGTATTTTTTTAATATTAGTATATTCATATAACACAATGTCACGAAATATATATTGTCTTGTTATATACGAGCTACAGTGTGAAGGTAAAAAAAAATTTTTGAGTCTCAATTTAAGTGACTTGTATTTTATTTTTATATTTACAGAAAAATCAAAAGCGTCCCAACGTGCCCTAATCATATGCATACTGTTGTATACAGCCTCCATGTTTCAAGGATTCGTCATAGTACAAGTGTATGCTGAACCTCTGTTCGCAAAAGCCATGCCTAATCTATCACCTACCATATCGACTGTCATACTTGGTATAGTGGCAGTTGTTGCTGGTTTTATTAGCGCTTACTTCGTTGATTGGTTTGGGAGACGTGTAAGTAAAGTTTTTAAAAAAATATTTTTAGTTAAGATAACGTATGTATGTATATGGGCACGAATAATTTTCCCCATTTTGCTAAACAGAGTGCCTTGAATTCCCCCATCCAATAACCGATTTCTCTAATTGGGTCGGACATTCTTAAATTGGACGGACTACCTATCCAGGTATATGCGGGATAAAAATTGATTTGAACTCATCTCAGAAATACTTAATACTCGTTTATCGTCACACACTGTTTTTTTAAGATTTATGTATAACCTTTATGTGGCATAGTAGGAAGAGAAATATTAGCTCTCTATTTCTTGGAACATTTCACGATGCAAAACGCGCAACCCCACGCTACTATTCTTCTTACTAGAGCAAAAGTTCATAAATACGCACACAACAGGGTAGCTTAGTGTTAAGACCTTGGGAACCTAGTGTTAAGACACTCCATTCCACATTTATCGCCAAATTTTGGAGGCATTGCGTGTTTAGTGGCGGAAATCTACGCCGCGCTTTGCCTCAACGCCAGAGCGATGAAATATATAAATATATAATAACATAGAAATAAATTAATATTTAAATTTATGGAAATGTAAATTTAATTAAATTTACATTTCCATAAATACATAGTATAAATATCATATTTTCTCCAGTGGGGAGGGGATCTAACCCACAACCAGTCGCGTTTACAGTCACACTTTGTGCCACTGCGCCACGACTGGTCTCGTAATAATTTAATGTTATAATTTCTCGAAAAGATTTTTCTGATAATTAACCGCTGACTGTACATAGAAGATATATGAAAAAAAAATGTTGGCGATAACCATTAATGTAATACAAAAAATATTTTTTTAGCCCCTAATGATCTATGGATCATTGATCACTGGCGTTTTTTGTGCTATACTTGGGCTTCAAATCCACTTGCAATTGGGACCACATTGGATAACTTTTATTCTTATTAATATGTACTGCGTCGCATATACTGCTGGAGCTGGCACTGTACCATACATTATTGCTGCTGAAGTTTTTATGCCGGAAGTAAGTACTATAGAAGTCATAAAATAGTTGATAAGAACAAAGGGGCGAATCATTTTATAGATCCTAGACACAGTCTTCAACGCCGCAACTGAATTATATTTTTGTTTGTATATGTATTTTGGCCAATATTCCTAAACATTTGTGAGTATGTGAGTTATTTTACAAAATAATTGTTTTATTGAAATAATTTAGATTAAGATATTAGAGATTAATAGTAGCTTTACTTTTAATTTGCATATATTTTTGTTGAAACAAATAACATACTCAATCGTATGAAAGGGCAAGCGCTCAGGTCCAACCGCTGCCATTATCTTTCCTAGCCCGACCGATAGACGACTGCAAGGAACGCGCTCTTGTTCCGCAAACCGGAAGGCGCTTTTGGACATTATATCTCTTGGATTTGATGCTCCCGTGCTGCCGACGGACGCAGACGTGCGACTGTAAACGTGATAGGTTGTGGGTACGATTCACAATCAAGGAAATGAAATATTTGATATTTCCATTTCCTCGCACTGTTAACGAGACAAAGCGTGGCATTGAGTTCCGCCAGTCATCATACAACGCCTCAAAATTACATAGTATCAATATATTTTTTACTTTCAGGTAAAGAGTTTGGCATCGATGATTTCAATGGAATGGTCCTTCTTTTGTGGTTTTGTAGCATTATTCATTTTCAATCCTTTGCTTAATTCATTAGGTAAGTAAAAAAATAAATAATATTAAATCATTACAAATATTCTGTTAAATTAGCCATTTGGCTTAAAGAGAGAGAGAGAAAAGAAAAACATTAAACGTGATTAGATATTTGATTTTTTGGCATTATTATTAATTAGAGAGAGAGTCCAGTCGTGGCAGAGGGCCACGACCGTGTGACTGGGTACGTCATAGGTTGTGTGTGACTCATAATCCACATCACCACACCATAACGGAAGTTTCTTTAAACGAGGTTTCTAGTGTCCGTAATTCCGCACAGGTTAAAATATTCAGTGTTAAAATATTCCGTTTCTCACTTTCCGTCTGATTTTCGAGATTTGCGTTTTTAGTGCAGAAACTGAACGCCACGAATATCGAGCCCATCACGCTTACACGCCACGAGGACTACATACTGGGCAATTTAAAACATTAACTCGTTTTTTTTCCCAGGTCTCGGTCCATTGTTCTACATTTTTGCAGCATTCTGCGTTATATCAGCAATTTTCACATACTTTTTCCTACCAGAAACTAAAGGATTACCTGTAAATATGATACAAAAAGTTTTCTCCAAAAGGGCAATATAAACTAATTTCTTTATATTGGCTTAGAATTTTTAGAAAAGTTACTATATAATGAAAAGTAACCACACAGATAGAAACTGTGATGCCTAATGGAATAAAGATAGAGTTCCATACCGAGATGATAGAATACTACTGGGTATTTTATCTAAATCTAGTATCCAAGTATTATATTCTGGGTACTATCTAGATGTTCTGGGTGTATCATACCGGATTTCTGGATACATCATCAAAGAATTGAACTCTAGATAAGGGATTACAGCTAGGATAATTTTACGTTCTTTCTAAATAATTCAGTTATGCTCTGGCACATAAAATTGGATTATTTTTTAAAGATAAATTTGTAGATAATATGTAATAATATATTTTTTTTATTCTAAATAAAAAAAATTAATTTATTTTATTTTTTTATTTTATTTAGAAGACTTATCTATGCGAGATCAGCTGCTCTAAGATTATTCGTCATTAATATTTTCTTTAATTATAAATAAATATATTTTTATAAAATAAAAGTGATTTGTTTTTATTCTTCTATATTTATATACCGCATCCTTTTATTCCTCCATAGTGACATGACGGCTCTGAATTTGATGGCCACTCGGGAAATTAATATTTTCATTTCCTCGCTCTAGTAACGAGAAAAAGCGCAGCGTTAAATACCGCAACTCGTGAAGAGTAAATGATTTGCCTTAACATTAGGTTCCCTCTTACTACTCTGATGTATGTTGGGTATATGTAAAGCTAAATCTTACTAAAATTATACTAACGTGAAAGTTTGTGGGGTTTGGTGATTTTTCTACTTTCACGGCAACTTACTGGATTGATTGAACTTTTACGTAACGGAGTGTCTTAGCACTAGGTTCCTAGGTTCCTTCTGCCTACCTTTCATTGTACTTTAGTATTATTAGACCATGCATTGCATACTTTTGTAACAGAAAATAATTATGTAATCTTCAAAATACGACCTTATTATGTACTTCTAGAGTGTCCAAGCGATTCTAGATATTAATTTTGACAAACGAGCGTACGTGTCACCGATGTTAAGTGATCACCGCTGCCCACGACCCCATGGAACACCAGAAGAGCTACAGGTGCGTTGCCGGCCTTAAGACAAGGCTGCCTCTGTATACCTTGCTATGCGCTTCGAAAACCGATCAGAAATAAAACATTGAATGAAAAATTATTGTTTGTATGAGTCTTTAGTGACTCTCGCTGGATTAACACGACCAGAATAAAATAAATAAAGCCAGTCGAGTCGCAGGGGCACCAAGTGTGACTGTAAAACAGACTGGTTGTGGCTTCGAGTGGGGATCCAATCGAGGAGATGAAATATTTACTTAAATTTATATTTTCTTTTCTTCGCTCTGGTTTCAAGGCAAAGCGCAGTGTTGAGGTCTGCCACTCAACACGCAATGCTTCCAGATTCAGACAGAAAGTGGGGAACGGAGTGTCTTGACACTGGGTTTCCCCTGCCTACCCTGCTGCGTGCGAGATACAATGTGAAGCTAAGAATAAAATGAAAATCACCAAAATTGTTAATTTCGATAAAAAAAACTCTCTCTACAACAAGGAACAAATATAAAAACATAGCCTGATAAGCACATTACTTTTCTTTGTGTCTCGTAGTTGGGTCAAAATACATATTCCATATGAAAAATATTATACGCCATTTCACGACAAGTAGTAAGTATTTAATAAACCCAAGTATGACTAACGCCAGATAAAACGCTTATATAATTAAAATTTTCATTAAATAAAAATATCATTATTTTTTACTGTCTGATTATGGTTTACAGTGTTTGATGAGACTTTATCAAGCACCTAATATAAAAGTACTTTGTTTATAAACTAGTATCGTATATCTTGATATCCAGCGAAAGTTATGTTAAATGGCTAGCGGCAAACTCGCGGCTTCGCCCGCATACCATCTTACTACTTAAAATAGCTTCACGCTTTATCCCGCACACAGCAGGGTAGGCAGAGGGAACCTAGTGTTAAGACACTTCGTTCCCCACTTTCTGCCGAATATTGGAGGCATTGCGTGTTGAGTGGCAGAACTCAACGCCGCGCTTTACCTCTACACCAGAGCGAAGAAATGGAAATATAAATTTAAGTAAATATTTCATCTCCTCGAGTGGGGATCGAACCCACAACCAGTCAGTTTAACAGTCACACTTTGTACCACTGCGCCACGACTGGCCTCAGTCACTTTTATTATTGCATTTGTCAACAGATTAATATATTCAATCATGAACACTACGTGTCTGTATGACAGGCCGTCGTCGGCGACAAGGGCGCTATCCGCGAGGCTAACTGCCGTAAACAGAGCATTGAATTATGTTAATTTTACATTTTCTCGAAAAGTATATGTTCAAATTACATGCTATAATTTGGACATTACACAATATTTGGCTTTATATTATCGTCATCAAATTTCTTTGATGGTGAAATAACTACCGCTCGTAAGTTTTTAATAAACATGTGAAATAAAAATCCATTAAATATCACCTTAACAATTTGCAATTTGTTGTCACAATATGCCTTATTGTCACTTGTTTATAAGAGATAGAATATGGCGTCGCAGACTTAATTTTAGTTTAATAAAATTGAATATTCGATTCGATGGGCGTCCTTAATATTGATATTTCGTTATTTACTTACACCGTAATGTTATATAGCCTATAGCACTTCTTAAGAATGCAGCTTACATACAAAACAAAAAGAAAGTAAATTGGACATGTAGATCCAAATATCTAAGCCTTTAAACAAACAAACAAACAAACAAACAAACTCTTTCGCTTTATTATATTTATATAGAAGTACAGATATAATATTATGTGTCTTTTAAAACACGATGTTAGTGTGAAGAAGACATCCGTGATTTTAGTCTACGACACTACAAACTTCATCATTATCATCATTATTGACAATGGTTTAAAGTTAGTTTATCTGCTCTTGAAACCAGGAGGTGACCACCACCAATCGTGATGGCTGACGCGAATTCATCTGTAAATTAATAGTATTTGTGTCTAAACACCAAAAGTTTACAAAGTTTAAATAATTATCGTTATACGCTTTATTTTTAAAAAAATACACACAGACAGTATTTTTAACCGATTTCTGTAAAAAACTGAGGTTATCAATTCGAGTGTATTTTTTTTTTTATGTTTGTTACCTCAGAACTGTTGACTGGTTGACCCGATTTTGATGATGTTTTTTTTGTTTGAAGGCTAATGCTTCCCGTGTGGTTCCATTTTTTTTGTTCCATTTCTGACAATGGTATCTATGAGAAAATCACTTTAGTCTTAAATTTGCATTAGGTATGTGCGCGACAAGTAGACGAATAACTCAATATCACGTCAACTCTCTCTCTCTCTCTCTCTTTTTCTATTTGAAAGGATACATTTACATTATACATGGTATGAAAATCATACACTAACCTTTGATCGCATGTATGTGTTGATTATAGAAAAAATGTATTTTGTACAATATGTATGTGATCCTATATTATAGAACTTGATTCAATTAGATTAAAAAAGGTCAGAAGTTATCACCCTAATAAAGCAGATACCTATTATAAATATTTATTTAGCTTTCACAGAGAATTTACTAGATACTGTTTTTAGTAACGCCTTAAAACAATTGTATCCTATAAAGAAATCATTGCATACTTAATTTCATATATATGAGGTACAGTGAGTGAGTAAGTAATGCCAATGCTGAAATAATATTAAAAGATTATTTACAGTGTTCAGTACAGATTCGTCTTTTTCAAATATTTCTAATGACATTATTGAGGATATAACATGATACTTAAAAATACTAATAACTTAAATATTTCACTTTGTATTATATGTTTATCTCTATACAAATCTGTATCCTTTTAACGAAGATTATAATGAATTTGAAAAAAGCTGATAAAAATAATAAAATTGGCAAAAGAATTCAATTTTTATTGCAACAATGTCTCTGACCAAGCTATATATCTATATGAAATAAATTGCTTCTTAAAGAGCATAGTAAAGAGCTTCATTGATTTAGTCTCATATAATTTGATATTATGATTTGATATTTATGTTTTAATAAATAGATTTATCTGATACGTAAGACAGGGCCTTGCAAGAGCATGTTTGGCTAACCAAGATAGATCTGCAGAATGCTGTTTATTATGTTTAAATTTTAAAGATATGAGAGTGGTTTCAGTGGATTATACACCATAAGGAGTTGGCACAATTGACTCAGATATCAGACATGACTCAAGCTTTCTTATTGAGTCTGTTATCCTATCCTATATACCTTGCAATTTTTGTATCTATATATTAATTATTGGACAATTAACTGGCTAACCCTTAAGATAGGTGGTAATTGTCCAATAATTATTATGGGTTGCGGAAACTCAAAAGGACAGTCCATCATTTGCCTCACAAAATTTTCGGGTTGCGGGTCCCTAAAAAAGGCAGTTTATCCTCTGCCACAGAAAATTTGTGGGTTGCAGCTACTCGAAAAGACAGTTTATCATCTGTTTGCCTTATCCTTGTTGGATCGATCGATATTCGATATCGATAGAGTAATACCAGTATTTAGAATAAATCAAGATTACAACATCTAGTAGTATATGCTGTGCAGTTGCCAGGTTCCCAGGTGGTTCGTAAAACATCCAGCAGAGGAAATTGGGAAGAGTGGTATTTGATTCATACTCCTAATTTACTTTACTTTTTACAACACTTCCATTTGTTTTATGAAGCCGAATATGCTAACTGCAATAAAATTTTTAAATAATCTTATAATTATTTTCCTTTACCTTTCAAAAAATTGAACGTAGCGGGACTGGAACCCGCGCAAATCCTGGTAGCCGACCAAGACATAGTCGTTGTCGGTTTCCGGGTGATTTGTTTGTATATCTACTGCTGTTTTTATTCTTCCACGTATCGTTTACAATAAATAATTACTTACATTCTCTTCCTTTATCTTTTCTTATTATTTTTTAGCACTTACTTCGTACTTCGAACGGAAGAACCAAGGGTTTTTTTACATAAATCGCCTCGTTAAGTTCCACCACTGAACGTGCAGTATTTCGAAATAAGAAGGCAAGCGGAGGACAAAGTGCTTTGGCACTAGATTCTCTTTAGCTATTCTGACATACGGAATAAATCATGAATATGAAATAGAAAATAGTCTTTTATTGTCTTAAAATCTTTTTATTTTGATTTTTACACAATTATGTTTCGTCAAGTTATTTTTTTTTATTGAATAAATATCAAAGTTTATGAAAGTTATTTATATCACGTAACAGGCAAATCGTCACATCGTCAAACACACGAGGTGTAAACCGTATCAATACAATAAAATGACAAGATGTTTGATGTGTTCTTAAATATTACAATGCCGATTTAAAAATCCACTATAGTTTAGATTACGCTCTAGGAGCAACAAGTACTCGGTTTTTGGAATATACTATTTGGACTATTTAGTATAATATATTCTGTATTTTAATTGTTATTTATTTATTTTTTTAGTTTAAGTAATCATGGCGATTTTATTTCAAGTTATAGCTACTGGTATCGGTAAGTTGAATTGTTTTATTGAACTTTATTTCTTTATTATGTTTCAGTATGTTTTATTTCTTATGATTTCTGAGCAGATTATTAGATAATACGATCTGGTTTATCTATTTAAAGCATTTTGATTGCTTTTAATAGTTCAAAAGGTACTAAATAAGTAGGCACTGTTTGTACAACAACAACTTTGTGTTTCACGGTTTTATTTTGTGACAATGTATGTTGTGTAGCAGTTTGTTGTACCTTGAGTATGACGTATGGGTGATTAAAAATAATATATATAAATTAAAATCTATACATTTTTCATATCATATTAATCTAATATTGTCGGCCCGAATATACCCATATAGCAGACGGAAACAGAGGTCGAGTCAAGCTCGTCTATTGCAATACTAATAAATATTAAAAATTAAAAATAAATTAAATTAGCTTCACGCTGTATCCCGCACACAGCAGGGTAGGCAGAGGGAACCTAGTGTTAAGACACTCCATTCCCCACTTTCTGCCGAATTCTAGAGACATTGCGTGTTGAGTGGCAGAACTCAACGCCGCGCTTTGCCTCGACTCCAGAGCGAAGAAAATGGAAATATAAATTTAAGTAAGTATTTCATCTCCTCGAGTGGGGATCGAACCCACAACCAATCGATTTTACAGTCACACTTTGTACCACTGCGCCACGACTGGCCTCACTAATAAATATGATACACCGAAAGACTCTTACCTAATATAAAATAAATATAATATTATTTTATTTCGAGGAATAAAATAGAAGAAAGATAGGACGCGCTCTTAGCTTTTCTTCGGAAGAGTTTCGAGACATTCTCAAAAACTGAGCGGATACTGGGGAACAGAGTGTCTTAAGTCTTAACATTAGGTTTCCTCTACCTATCCTATTATATGCGTAAAGATAAAAAGAAATATCCTATTTAGAAATCACGTCAGCGCAACACCGCAGCCCACTTAAAGTTTTGATTTGATTACTCTCTTTAACGATTATAGATAAATTATGTAAAAAGTCTGAGTCTGAGGAAAAAAAAACAAAATTTTTCAGTTATAGTTCATAACTTTATGTTTAAGTGGCGCCAACTGGTGATCACTAAAACGTTAGCTCTTATTAGTTGAAATATCATTTACCTATACATAATACAGTGGTAACCTGGGAACATAGTGTTAAGAAACTTCGTTCCCAGTAAGACACTTCGGAAACATTGCGTGTTGAGTAACGGAACTCAACTAAAATACCTAAATTTTCTTGTTTCTTTTATTACAGTCAGTTTCATCTGCATGACATTGGGTGTCATGTACACTTGGCCTTCCTCGACACTCACGCTCTTCAGTTCGCCCAACACTACGTTGAACAGGGTTATGACCGAGAATGAGTTATCACTACTTGGCAGTATATCGTCGATTAGTTCAATTATAGTGACTCCTTTCTCCGGATATTTGTTGGATATTTTGGGTCGGAAGCGATCCTGCATCTTGTTTTATATGTCGCAAGTGGTCAGTATATTTATTTATTGCCAAAGAAAAATGTTCTATAGTTTACTCAATTTTTTTCGAGGTTTATTTGGACGAAGAAGTATGAAGTTTTGGATATTTAAATTGTATATGAAGAACGAGTTCAAAAAACAATATTTTTATAAAATTGCATTAGCTAGATAACTTCCGTAATTCTTAAACACGTAGAAAAGAAATAAATATAATCTGAAAGACGACATTTTAATATATTTTCAGGCGTGCTGGGTGATAGTAGTAGCTTCAAACAAAGTGGAGGCCGTTTTATTTGCAATGTTCCTATCGGGCTTGACTGGGTGCATGTTACTGATAGTTCCAATATACGTTGGTGAATTCTGCCAGGAATCCATACGAGGTTCTATGACATCGTTTTCTATGATATTCTATGGAATTGGGATGCTTGTGTCCTATATGTTGGGAGGTCTACTGGAGTATAAGATGATGAACTATATGTGCTTGACGCTGACTATTATTGGTGTTACTCTATTGAGTTTTATGAAAGATTCTCCTATATATTTGATGAAAATTGGAAAGGAAAAGGTATTTAGTTGAATTTCTTTACATTTAGTTTAATTATATGTCTTAAATAATAAAAGAAAGGATTAAAATATCTTAAGAGTTCTTCGGAAAGTGGGGAAGAGAGTGTCTTAAAAGTAGGTTCCCTCTACCTATCCTGATTCTCAATTTTATGGTTTGGCTTTAAAAAGAAGAAAACGTAGTACTAACAGTACGTTTTTTTAGTCTACCCTGTTTCATGCGGAATCAGCTTATACTTCGGAATTTTGTTTAAGTTATTTCATTGTTTTTTTCTCTATTATTAGAAAGCAGCCCAAGCTATAGCTTTTTACAGAAGTTTGCAAGTTGATTCAAAACTGGTACAAGAAGAGATGGAAACTATGAGAGATCTACTAAACGAAGAACCAAATGCAAATGGTAATCTATATATAAAACTCTTCTGTTAATGAGTGACTGACCGACGACGCTTAGATGAAATCACTGGACTGAGAAAGTTGAAATTGAGCATGTTAGGTTAGGAAAACTAGTGTTCTCTTTAGTAAGAATTCCTGTCTTAATAAACAGGAATTCTTAAAAAAAATCAGGATTTTTCATTTTATTTCTTAAAGTCCACACAAATAAACTGGAAAGCAACGACTACTATAATGTGATTTCTTATAACGATATATGTTTTTAATAATAATAATATATTTTCTAGAAATACCACAAGAAGAAAAGGGTTTGAAAGCGGTTGAAGCTCCAAAGAAGAGCTTTTCATCGTGGCAATACTTGAGTAAGTGTATAACTTGTTTTTTCTCATGTATAGTAGGCTGGCAGAGGGAACCTAGTGAATATTAGAGTACTTCGTTTCCCAAGCAACGCCCAATTTCCAAAAAAAAAACATAATGAGTGGCGGAACATAGTACCATACTTTTTATTGGTACTAGTGTAGGGAAATTTCTTCCAAGAATTATTAATAGCACGATAATATCAATTTTATATTGTTATAACAAAAAAAAAATAATATTTAATTTTTACTTATGTTTACAGAAAAGTCAAAAGCAACTCAACGTGCCCTAATCGTATGCATACTGCTGTACACAGCCTCCATGTTCCAAGGGTTCGTCGTAGTACAAGTGTATGCTGAACCTCTGTTCGCAAAGGCCATACCTAATCTATCACCTACCATATCCGCTGTCATACTTGGTGTGGTGTCAGTGGTT
Organism: Heliconius charithonia; assembly: GCA_030704555.1. NCBI lineage: Eukaryota > Metazoa > Arthropoda > Insecta > Lepidoptera > Nymphalidae > Heliconius > Heliconius charithonia. The sequence continues at coordinate 18,292,778 of CM060819.1, forward strand.
GCTGGTTTTTTTAGTGCTTATTTCATTGATTGGTTTGGAAGACGTGTAAGTATGATGTATTAAGATGAATACGGGAGGATATCGAAAAATGGAGCGTATTAATCTTGGTTCTCTCTGCTCAACTTGCTGGATAAATTAAGGCTGAAAAAAAATGACTATATCGAGTGTCTCAGCATAGTGGCAATCGTTGCTGGTTTTATCATAGGTTACCTGCTTGAAGTGTTTGGGAGACATGTAATTATAATTAGTAAAATATATTTAAATGGGATATTATTTTTATTTTATAAAATATATATATTTTTACAAAAGTACAAATAGAATGAGATTCAAATGTTTATTGGATATTTTGAATAAAATTCTGAGTATTTTATTTTCTGTAAAATTTTACCGATTTTATCAGTTTGGATCTAATTAACAATAACCAATTTATACTGAATATAATGTTGTTTATGAGCTCATGAGCTTCATTCTTTTCAGCCTCTAATGATCTATGGATCATTGATCACTGGTGTGTTTTGTGTTATACTTGGGCTTCAAATACACTTACAACTGGGACCACATTGGATCACTTTTATTTTAATCAACATGTACTGTGTCGCTTTTGTTATTGGCGCCGGTACTGTGCCATACGTTGTTGCTGCTGAAGTATTTATGCCTGAAGTAAGTACTAGAGGAGGAATTAATCACAATCATTCATAATTTTGTTGATCGTTTATAGACGGGTAAAAATAAAAAATAAAACAATATATCCACGATTAAGAATAGTGGTAGTGGTGTTTTTTGGTTACATCAAATTAAATAGTGTTCCGGTATTGATGCATCTATTTGACATTTTTCATTGTTAGTTTGGCTCCTACTAGTCGTACATGATGTCATTCATATAGCCTTAATGGTCACAATAAATATTTTAATTAGAATTTTTACTTTCTGAGACAAGAGAGTTAAAAAAAAATTAACTGTTCTGCTTTAAAACGTTAAGTGCAGACAGATATTAAAATGTAATTTTTAACCTTGGCAACATTTGGAAAACTTATATTTTTTCGAATTTACCTATTAGGTACTTCAGCCAATTAAGCTATACATTAAAAAAAATACACAATGATAATAAATTATTTAATTTTCAGGTAAAGAGTTTGGCGTCAATGATTTCAATTGAATGGTGCTTCCTGTGTGGTTTTGTAGAATTATTTATATTCAATCCTCTGCTGAAATCATTGGGTAAGTAGAAAAATAAAAATAATTTTTGAATCTTTTAAATAATGAGGCCAGTTGTGGCGCAGTGGCACAAAGTGTGACTGACTGTAAAGCCTACTGACTGATTTTGGGTTCGATCCCCACTCGAGGAGATGAAATATTTACTTAAATTTGTATTTCCATTTTCTGCGCTCTGGTATCGAGGCAAAGCACGGCGTTGAGTTCTGCCACTCAACACGCAATGCTTTCAAAACTCGGCAGAAAGTGGGGAAAGGAGTGTCTTAACACTAGGTTCCCTCTGCCTACCCTTCTGTGTGCGGGATACAGCGAGAAGCCTGTTAATTTAATTTAATTTAATTTTAATTCAAAGGCTAGTCGTGTCGTGTCTAAATCGACTGGTTGTGGGTTCGATCCCCACTCAATTTATATTTTCATTTCTTTATTCTGGTGTCGAGGCAAAGCGCGGCGTTGAGATTCTTATGCTTCCCGCTGTATTGCATATAGCAGGATAGGCAAATGGAATATTAATGTCAATATATTCCATTCTCCACGCACCGCTCAATTTTCAAGAAATTGCTCGTTCAGTGTCAATATTCAACGCTGCGCTTTGCTTTCTGATGACAATGAGAGCGAGGAAATAAAAATAATTCATTTCCATTTATTGGAAGCAAACACTATACCGTCGAGCTTATTGTACAGCTGTGCCGCTGCACTACGGCGGCCTCATACTTATTAATTTGTAATATTACTTTCTTTTTAGGTCTTGGCCCGCTGTTCTACATTTTTGCAGCATTCTCTTTTCTATCAGCGGTTTTCACATACTTCTTCCTACCAGAAACTAAAGGATTATCTGTGGATATGATACAAAAAGTTTTCTCCAAACGTGCAGTATAAACGTTATATTTAATTTTATTGGCTTAGAACTTTTAGAAAGGGTACTACACAATGAAATAAAAATAATGTCCCATACTGGGGTCATAGAGTATCTGGGTATAATATCCAACCATATTATACAGAATTTCTTGGTATATCATCCGGATATTGTACTCTGGATAAGTAGATCTGACTAGGATTGTTCTAGATACGTTATTTGTAGATAATTCAGTTTTGCCAGAAAATTGGATGATTTCCTTCCTTATAAGTGACTATAAAATCAGAATAGTTGCACCTACTACAAATAATAATATATGTGGATAATATAATATATGCAATGCAATATATTTGTAAATTAATATTTGTTTTCCTGTTTTTAATTAAATATTGATAATTTATTTTATTTATAATTAAATTATTTTAATTTAAAATAATCTGCTCTACGAATACCTATATTTTACAATATTTAATACTTTCGCATAGAACCTGACGCTTATTCTATTACATTTACATTACAGACGAGTCAATTCCAATACAAAAATCGCATTTATTTTCACCTCAAGGGCTGACACTTGTAGCTCCTTTGATGTTACACGGGGTCGTGGGCGGCGGATTACTTGCCATCAGGTGACTCGTCAACATCAACTAAATTCCCAAAACACTCAAATTACTTAATGACACCATCGTGGCGCAGTAGCTGATGCGTGTGGCTTTAAACATTACAGTTCGTACGTCGGTGCAATTCCCACTCGGAATTTTTTTTATAATTAATTAATATTTTAACAGTGTCCTAGCTCTAGATTTCCTCTGCATCCTCTGTTATAAGCGGTACATTAGATAATAGCGTAAAGCTGAAAAAAGCCCAAAAAAAACTATTTACCTATATCTATAGTTGAAGTTATTTACACGATACCAAAACGACGATACCAAACAATTTTAACATTTTTGTCTGTCTGTCTCTGTTTATTCGGGCAAACCTCAGGACCAGCTCAACCGATTATTATAGAACATCATACTTTAAATTGATATAAAAGTTATATCAATTTAAAGTATGATGTTCGACAAAATTGCTGTTTTGTAAAAGTAATTTTTTACAACTGTAATACTAAGTGAATTGGCCAAATGTTTAGTTGTTTCATATTATTTGTATGATGATAAAAAATAACTCGAGATTATATGATTATATTATAGACCGAGATTTCAAATGTAAGTAATAAGTTGACAAATAAATAATCATTTTTCTATTAAAACACCGCGTTTCCGGGGACCGGTAGTTTATTGATAAATTTGTTTTATATAATAAAATGTCTTGTTTTTATTTATCTACAGACAGAGTACTTTTTATGCAGCATCTTTATATTCATTCATGTCATAATTATTTTTTATTATCTGATATTCCATAAATAAAGATTTCGCCGTGGCGCAGCGTAAGACTGTAAATGCGACGGTTCTTAATTCGATTTGAATGAATATTTTCATTTCTTCGCTTTAATTACAAGAAAGAGCGCAACGTAGAGTTCCGCGTCTTGACGAGTGAATGGACTGCCTTTGCGCTTAGTTTCCTCTGAATACTATAGGAGATATACTATGGGGCGACCGGGAGATAGACTTCCCGAACGCCCAAGAAAGGAAGGTTGGATGTCGTCATGCAGGACATGAGAGCCAATGGTTTAACAACCCAGGACGTTACAGATTGAGTAAAATGGAGTACATTAAGCAAGAAGGCAGACCCTGGAAACGAAGAAGGGTATATAGTGTAAAGTTAAATCTTACTAGTATTATAAATGTGAAGCCAGTCGTGGCGCAGCCACGCGCCACTCAACACGAACGCCTCCAGAACTGCGCGGAAAGTGGGGAACGGAGTGTCTCAACACTAGGTTCCCTTTGCTTACCCTGCTGTCACTCACAACATACAGCGTGAAATGTTTTTATTTATTGTAAATGTGAACATTTCATAAGATGGATGTTTCTTGTACTTTCAAGCTTCAATTACTTGACGGAGTTAGATGAAACTTTACAGAAATATTGCTTATATATAAACAATGACATATAAAACGCGCGTTCCAACAAAAAAACTTTTCAGGTTTATAATATTAACTATAGATGAGTATGTTGGTGCAGTCAAAGAAACCTTCGTATAATTCTATATATGAGTTGTGGGTCTGACATTGATTAAAAAATTCGGTGAGTTTCTTGCGCCAGTTCCATCGAGTCTGAGACAGTAGCAGTAGTGTATTTGATGTTCAAAAAATAAAATGTATCTTCTTATTTTCAACAAAAATATTTGCTTTTGATTTTTTGTTATTTATATATACAAAGATCGTTAAGTTTAGCAAGTACGATGTTACAAAGTGACGTGTCGGACTCAACTATCGAAAACAATAATAATGTTTCTAAAGCGGAGAACACAGTGGCTAAGCTCTCATTGCTCAATCCACAAAAAAGAGAGTGGTAAAGATAAAAATGATGCATCATTAGACTGTTATCTTAGAAAATATAAGAATACAACTTAGGAACCTATTATAAGATTATATATATACACCGAATAAGTTCATGGTTTTACTATATTTACTTTGATAATTTTCAAAATGAGATATGATGATATAATAAAGATAATTTCAACAAGAGTGAACGTTAAAGAATAATAAGGTGTCTCTTTTAAGCATATTTTAAATTGAAAATATTCTTTATTTAGTTCAGTTCAGCTTCACGATGTATCCCTCACACAGCAGGGTAGGCAGAGGAAACCTCGTTCCCCACTTTCTGCCGAATTCAGGAGGCATTGCGTGTTGAGTGGCAGAACTCAACGCCGCGCTTTACCTCGAAACCAGAGCGAAGAAATGGAAATATAAATGTAAGTAAATATATCATCTCCTCGATAGGGAATCAAACTCGCAACCAGTCGGTTGTACAATCACACTATGTGCCCCTGCGCCACGACTGGCTTCTTTATTAAAATAGACTTATTTAAGCACTTTTGACATCAGCTGTGAAGGCAGTTCTGCTCAGAAGAATCAGCAAGAAACTCATAGAGTTGCTCTCTTCAATATTGAAAACAACACACGATTTTATAGTTTAGTACAATAGTGCAATGATAGCTATGCTGCATAAAAATTAAATAAACTTAATTCCTCAAGTTTTTTATCATTTAAGCAGAAATTTCTTAGAGATTGTACATATTACCTGCTGTTCCACCGGAAATGCATAAAACAAATATAGCTTATATTTTACAGTTTAGTTAGCAACTTTTGAACTTGAAAAAAAAACTAACCTGCAAAGTGCAAACTGCACTTAAACCCGCTAAATCATAAGCATTTATTAACAAACAAACAAATCGCAACAAGTTTATTTAATTTCCTAGTCCGATTATACCAGCATAGCGAGGCATGCAGGTTCTAAAACCCAGTACATAAAAAATCTGTGTGCTGCCAAAATTCCTGACATTGCCAGACAGTGATAAAATTAAATTTCCAAAACTATATTTATATACGGAATTTACGTAAATTATATTAAATTATCTTAATTTGATGGATTACTCTTATCAAACATAAATATTTAACATTTTTTAAAGTTTCATTTTTTACGCGTTTCCTGGCCTGGTCGGTTTGCAGGAGGAGCGCGTGTAGCAAACGTATAAAAAAATTCGATGTAGCTTGATGATAACGTATGGCTTAGTGGCCAGAGTGTCTGGTCGGCTTCCAGGAGGAGCGGGTTTGAGTCCCGCTACGTTAAAATTTTTATACGTTTTCCAAATAAGTATAAATATTTAAATCATTTATTAATAGTTACACTTAGTGGAAATCTTGTTTCAAATTGTTATCACTAGATTTTTGTCAGAAATGCAGTTCAAACATTTCTTTATAGTATACCGAAATAATCAGAACAATTCATTCATGTAAAATTTGTATTTCACTCTTTATCCTGGATAGGCTGGGAGAGCCTAAGTGCTGAGGTCGGTCCCATTACGCAGTTACTGTTACTACAGTTACTACAGTTTACTGTTGTGAGTTTAACGTACTCTAATAGTCGGGCGGAAAGGAACGAGCGACGAAAAAGAGTTGGAATTAACTCGCTCAGTTCTAGTTTCAATGTAATTATTTTAACCGTCTAAGCATTACCCATTCAATTTTCTTTAATATAGCTAAAGTCTTAAAGAACACTATGGTTTTAGCTTTTCATCTGATTCAAAATATTTTTATTGATGGAACTCAACGCTTCGTTTTTCCTTATTAGTGCAAGTAACAAATGATTAATTTATATCACAAGTGCTAATTGAACTGATTGTACCACCGACTTACCATAGCAGTCTATGAACTTTGATACGAGGGGAGGTCCAAAAATTCGTGGAATCAAAGGGTTCTCAGTGACCCTTTCCTTCCACGAACTTTTATACCTCCCCTCGTTAACCCTTAAGCTGAATACATTTATTGGATCTATGAATTATTTTTTTCTAAACCGTCGAAGTAATGTGTGTACATACATCTGTTCTGATTTTCATTATGGTGTTGTGTTAGTTATGTACTTAAGAATTTTTCTTTGAATTCCATTATTATATTAGCTAAAAAAGGAAGTGTTAAGTCAGTAATCTATTAATATAAATGAATTCAGTCAAAGATTAAAAAAAAATGAGGTACGACAGGGAGCGGCAGACCTCGGTTGGCCTTCGAAAACATAGTATCAAAGACACTAAAAGAAATTCACATTAAAAGCATGAGAACTTCCCGGAGGGTATTTATGAGTTCCATTCTCTCGGACTACGCCGATGTGAAGATCCCGAAGTGGTTAGCGATAGTTAAGTTAAATATTTCTTTAGGGTTTTACCCGCATAGTGGAGCTTAACCTTGCCCTTTGTCTTATCAGAGCTGTAAAATTAAATAGTTCATTTCCGAGAGGTGATGGAACATACAACCGTCGCATTTATAATAATGATGCTGAACTTGATTTATGCTTAATGCTTCATTATTTTAACTGATTCATAACACTAGGTCGTAGAGTGAACCTGAGTCACGAAACTTAACGCCGCGCTTTGTCTTTTTACCAGAACGAGTAATGTATGTAAATAGTGTATTTCCCAGAGTAGGAATCGCATTCACATTTGTCGTCTAATCAAACACTCTGTTTCTGCGCCTCGACTGCCTCAATGATTACTTAAAAGCGGAAATATTTAAATTGTAAAAGTAACATGTATTTTATATGTTTATAATATAAAACATAAAAATAAAGCCATCGCATTACGTGTAATCTATGTTCACGTTTATTTATTTAGCGTTTATGTCATTTTTGTGATAGTTACAAGATATATTAGAAAAGATCAGTTCTCAATGTGTCAGTGAAGAAGACACATGGAGTTACACACCTGGAGTTGGAATATTCTTTAAAATGTCTATACTTCGACAAATATATTGCACTTTGATAGGTAAAATTTTGGTAGTTAAAGGGAAATGCATTAACAGTCAGATGCTGATGTTGACAAAAAAATCTGTAAACGCCACAGTTGTGGAATAAAGCAAAATAATTTGAAACAAACGTTGGTCCAACTGCCTTTGCCTTGCACAATTCTTTAAATTATGTTTTTTTTTCTAGTATGCTATCAGTGCCTGAACATGAGTCTCATATACGCTTGGCCATCTTCCACACTGAGGCTCTTCACGTCCAACTTAACACCGCTTAACCGACCCATGACAGAAACTGAAATATCACTTTTGGGCAGCTTATCCTCCGTATCGGCCTTGTTAAGTACGCCGCTATCAGCATATCTTCTGGACAAAGTGGGAAGGAAATACTGTACTATGATTTGTGCTTTGCCGCATGTAGTAAGTAATTTTGTAATTATTTATAAATAGTTACAAACATTGTTATAAAAAAATCCTAATTTTCTAAACATTATGATAGCTAATACCACATATCAGCACAAAAAAAGGTTTTTTAAAAATAGATTTTACTTTAACTCATTTTTTAGCTTCTAAATTACAATAAAAAAATAATTATCTTAATATTTTTTTTCAGTTAGCATGGGGTCTCATATCAGCATTTCCACGAGTAGAGATAATTTTACTTTCGGTTTTCATCGCTGGTTTTGGAGGTTGTATGTTTTTAATAATTCCCAATTATATAAGCGAAATCTGTCAAGAAAATATACGAGGGTCTATGACATCAGGAGCCATTATATCTTATGGAGTAGGTTTAATGCTCTCATACTTTTTGGGAGGGAACCTTTCATACAATATTATGAATTATGTATCCTTGGGCATATCTGTTTTTGGTATAATATTACTGAACATTATGAGAGAATCACCAACTTATTTGATGAAGAAAGGATTGGATCATGTGAGTACCGATTTCATTTTCTTTTCCGATTTGTATTTTTAATTAAAAAAAAATTAGCTATTATGGCTCGTTTGAACAGTATCTCGCTCGATGCTTGTGGGCACTCAAAAGAAAAATTATATATAAATTAAATAAGGCTACGTTAGTTGGTAAAACCCTTTGTAGCGTCTGACTGTAAACACGACGTCTGTGGGTTTTACTTCCATTCGGGAGATGAATTATTCTCCTTTCCTCGTTGTGGTAACAAAAAATGGCGCAGATTTGAGTAAAAAAGCAGGAAAACCAGGGAGTATCTTATTACAAGGTTGCCTCTGCTTACTTTGGTATGCGAGAAAAAAGAGCAACAGAAGAAACTGTAGAAATAAAATATAATAGAATTTATATGGTTCGTTCGTTCTTTTATATTTATATGGCTTGTAATATACAAAATATAACATTTTATTTAATGTTCTATAAAAAATCCTTCATTTTGAGGTTGTTTTTTATTTATGACTTGTAAAGAAAACATTATATTTAAGAAGGTTTCTTTAGGTACGGATTTAGATAACAAATACATAAATATCACGTACACAGTATTCGTGTCTATATGGGACGATGATACATTTTAAATTAATATTCAAAATATTGTTTAATTAAATAAACTTTTGAAAACTTTTTTGAATCGTCGAACGAATATAAAGTTACTGCCGATTTTCATGACTCCCTCTACTTACCTCTGTGTAAGCTCTAGCACTTATAGGTTTCACTTGTTTTGTATCTTCCCCTGACCGGGAATCAAACTTAAAACCTTTTTTTTTATTTTTAATTTAGTCTTAAAATGTTGTTTTGTATACAGGAGGCAGCCAAGTCAATAGCGTTTTATAGATCGAAAAGTATAACTTCTAAAGAAGTATCAAATGAGATAGCTGTCATACGTCGAGCTTTGAATCCGGATATGGAAGATGGTATGTATATATTGACATTATAAATTCGAAAAATGAATGAAAATAGCGGAAAAACCAATAAATTATTTTATCTGTATGTATTGTATAATAACTTCTATCGTCGTGGCGCAGGGGCGTCGTGGCGTTTGACTGTAAAAGCGATATCTAGGTGTGAGTTTGATCCTGGCTCGGGATAATTAATTATTTTCATTTCCTCCATAGTTCTGGTAACAAAATAAAATGCGGCGCTGAAGTTCGCCACTCAATGCACGATGTCTCGAAAATTGAGCGGTTCGTAGGGGAAGTAAGTCTTAACACTAGGTTCCCTTTGCCAACTCAGAAATGTGCGGTATACAGCGTGATTCAAATATATAGTTATAAGTGGACTTAATAAAAAAACAAGATATACTGTCACTATACTTCATTTGGTCGATATTTTTTGTAAAAAATTGATATAATAACTATTTAGATTACTGTGTTAATTCTAATTTGCGGCAGTTACCACGTGAGTTTCTACACATTTTTTTTTTGTTGTAAAATTTGCGAAAATTTATGATGTAAGTATGGGTTCGTTTCCATACAAGAGACCCATGCAACTTTGTCACCGCCCGAAACTTTTATTGCGTTAACGTTCGTTCCTATCTTTTTCTTTTTACTGGTATGAATCGTTCGTAATAAACGTTCCTATCTTTTTCTTTTTACTGGTATGAATTCATATATCTATATAGTGCTCCTCTAAATTACACAAGGATTCCACATGCCATCTTTTAGCTATCTACATAGCTCTACACTGTGTTTGTTGTGATGTAACGAAGTTGTTTGCACCAGATTGATGAAGTTTGTAATCTCGTAGAGAGGAAAGTTATACTAATCCTTGTTATATCTGTATGTCTCTATAAATGAAATTAGATGTTTTACAATATTTATATAGTAAAATTTGTAGCGTTGAGTTCTGTTTCTTTGAGCACGATGTATCCCACACATGATAGGGTAGGCAAAGGGAACCTAGGATCTTAGTGTTAAATCATTAAACGTTCCCATTAAAACTTCCTTACTTACTTCTTAGAATATATAAAATTAAATTAAATCAGCTTGTATCCCGCATACAGCAGGTTAGGCAGAGGGAACCTAGTGTAGAGATACTCCTTTTCGCCGAATTCTGGAGGCGTGTTAAGTGGTGGAACTAAAGGCCGCGCTTTGCCTCGACACCAATGCTGTGAATATAACCCCACAATCAGTCGATTTTACATTCACTTTGTGCCCCTGCGCTGCGACTGGCCTCATATATAAAATATGCTTGAACATAAAAAAACAACCAAACCTTCTATCACGTACTTTTGAATGATAACTGTTTTATTGCTACAATAAGAGTAACTATTTAAATAAATAATTTAAAAGATTTTTCATATTTACTTCAAGCTTATCTCCTACATAGTATACGGGCACATACTGTAGTGCGTTATACTCGTAAGACAAATGATATACACAAATAAGATTAAGTCATTTAAACTGTAAATAGATTACGAAATTTATGATTTGAGATTTATTTAACCAACGTCGCAGAAAAATAGTATTCGGTTATGGTTAGTCGTGGCGCAGGAGAACAAGCATGTGACTGTAAACGAGAACAGGTTGTGGGTTCGACTCGAGAAGATCAATAATTTAGTATTTTTTTTCGTCGATCTGGTAACGAAGGAAACGGGGAACGGTAGTTTTTAATTGAGACGGAGTTTCTTAACACTAGGTTCCCAAGTTCCCTCTCTCTACTTCGGCTGTGTATGTGTGGAATATAGCGAGAAGCTAAGGAAAAAAAACAAAATAACAATGGTTAAATATAATGTAGAATAAAGAACATACATAGATGATATATACATAAAAAATGACTAACTTATTTTATTTTACAGAAAACACTGCAGAGGAAAAGAAACTAAATCCTGAATCTCAAACTAAACAAAAACTGTCCTTACTGCAATTTATAAGTAAGTAATATATTACTTAAGTATATTAATTACTGATGTGACGGTTCTAAGTTTGATTCCGACCAAACCAAAAAAAAAACAAAACGCTGCTTTGAGTTCCACCACTCCATTCGCAATGTCTCGAAAATTGGCCTGGAATCGACAGGTCGTTTGGCTACCCTGCCATACGCGATATACAGCGAGAGGCGCGTGTAAAAAAATATATTTTTATATAATTTATAACGTTTAACGGTTAAAATACATTGTCCATATTAATCATTCTTCTACTTATTTTTATAGGAAAATCCCAATCAACGCGAAGAGCACTAGTAATAACTCTAGTTCTATACGTGATAGCTATCGGCCAGGGCCTCGCCATAATACAGGTGTACTCCGAGCCGTTGTTTGAGGAAGCTTTACCGAATATGTCAGCAAATGTGGCGAGCATCTTGTTCGCTATCACGAACACTATATCCGGCATTGTTTCCGCCTATTTATTGGATTATTGTGGAAGAAGAGTAAGTATTTTTGCGATGTTTTTGATGAAGCTGTTATCTCTTCTTTTTAACTTCACGCTGTATCATTTAGCAGGATAGGAGAGCAAACCTTCCCTTCTTCTTTTTGGAACAAAATTATTTTTATTTCCTCGCTGGTAATACTTGAGTTGAGTTCTGCTCTTCAAAACGCAATAACTCAGAATTTCGAGAGAAAATAAGAGGTAGTGTCTTAACACTAGATTCCCTTTACCTACCTTACTATACAGCAAAAACGAGAAGCTGGACAAACCACTATTTTTGAACAACAAAATTAACTTCCATCACAGCCGGTCATGATCTACTCATCAATCGCCGCCGGTGTCTGCTGTATAGCCGTCGGCACTCAAGTCCAGTTGCACTGGGGCCCACACTGGTTGACTGCGACACTGATGTATGCGTTTTGCATTACATGCACTTGTGGTGCTGGTACTGTGCCTTATATGATGGTGGCTGAGCTGTTTCTACCTGAGGTATGTTAGGAATTATTGAAACTTTTTGCAGAATATTTTCCATATGTAATATTGTTTAAAATAATAGTCAATATGTTGGTATGTATGAAGCATTGGATATCGGTGCATAGAGAGCGTAAAGCAATTGATGAGGTCAAAAGGAGCGTTTTCAGGTCTCCAGAAAAAAGTACTTAGCCTTTTTTGCCAACGAGGTGCGTGCGTTTAACGGTTGGGTTATGCCGTTTCTAGCCAATAATTTTGGTATTGTAGTTCATTTCGTATCAAAGAAGTGTTACTTGTATGTTCGAAAACCGTCAACGGGAAATACAACTTATAAATGTTGACAAATTTAAGTTTGCGGACGTATGTACTATGAAATGAAATCCAATTATGAATTTGTAATTGTTTTGATCTATAATATAAATTACCATTGTAACTTCCTGCCAGACACCCCCAATTCCAATTCCTATAAGCTGTAAGCGCCTACAAATATATTGTGAGCAAATAATATTTTTTACACTTTAGTAGATTTGTTTAGTAAGGGCTTGTAATTTATCAAAGTTTAAAAGTGTCAGGCAGGTTAAAATCTTGCAAGTGTCTGGGAACTTATTATTCCCAAGAAAATATAAAAAAATGAGCTTTATAATTTAACGAAAGTTAGGTACTATTTTTTGTATCTTAGTTACCCAATAACTACTAAAGTAACCGTTATCCAAATTCCAGGCAATTTTTCGGTTATATAAAATAATTAAGGTCTGGCTACTATTGCCTCTTAAATGATAAATTAGTAATGATTTTTTTCTATAAAATACCTATATATATTCACTTTTCGTATACTGCATTTGCATTATATATAAATAAAAAGACTCTTGACAGACGGACAAAGCGACAGACGGAGAACAAAATAATCCTATAAGGGCTTAGTTTGTTTTCTTTTGTTTAGATATGAAACTCTTTAAATATTATTTAATTTTTTCAGGTAAAAAGCGTGATGTCAATGATAGCCGTACAGTTCGCGTGGTTCCTCAACTTCATAATACTGTTTGTATTCAATCCCATAGTAGCGGCCGTTGGGTTAGGGCCATTATTTTACTTTTTTGCTCTAATTAGTGTTTTTTCAACTATTTTCAGTATAAAATACTTGCCTGAAACAAATGGTTTGGCCATTGATGTTATACAAACTTTGTTAGTGCCAAAGAAAAAAATTCCTAAGTCATAACTCTATATACTAAATGATATATTAAAGTGGCACAAGCGTGTTTGCAAACGCGACAGGTTGTGGGTTCGATCCCATTTAAACGAAGTGAGATATTTAATATTTTAATTTCTTCGTTCTGGTTATCAGGGAAAGCGATAAAGAAATATTCTCATTTCATCAGCTAAAGCAGCTCGGCATTGAGTTCCGCCACTCTACACGCAATGTTTCAAAAATTAAGCAGAATATGGGGGAAAGAAGTTCTCAAAACTAGGTTCCCTCTACCTACTCTACTATGCGGGAAAAGTGTTAAATAAACATCATCACAAATAATAATAATTATTATTAAGTTTCGAAAAATATTATTTCGAATGTATAAATGTAAATATAAATAAATATTACATAATAGTATAATGTTGTGTTATCATATAGTAATCTATATGATAACAAAATATTTTTTGCGGAATAAAAATATTTTTATCAGATTTATCACATGACTTTTATTTACCTTTCATAGTTGTTTTATAAACAATACATGATCAATCAATATTTATTAAGAATTCCTAAGTGTTCCGTTGAAGCACAGAAAAAAAATAAAGGTTTGTAAGTCAAGGCAAGCGTTAACTGCCAGTTAAAATAAGTAAATTAAAAAAAATATATAAGTAAATTAAAAAAAAAATTAAGAAGTCAGCGGTAAGCCATACAATCCTAAAATTGGTAGGGAACCATTGGTATGCGAGTCCAACTCGCATTTTTGGTTTTTTATGTTTCTTTGCCGATGTGTCCGTCATTTGTGAACCGATTTTAAATATTCATTTTTTTTTATTTAAAAGACCGTACTTACTACTACTTACTAAGTTATTACCAGATTAAGAATTTTATAAATCTTCTGTCTTGGGAATAAAATCAAAGGAATCATTGTTACAAATAATTGAATATGTATTTATATAAAATTGATTAAAAGAAAGTACTACCGAGATTCTTGCGCCGGTTCTTCTCAGGTCTGAAGCATTCACTTTAGTGAACTGGTGGTGAATTGTTTGACGTTCAAAAAACATTATTTAACTTGGACTTTGACTATGATTTTATATAAGTGATACCCACGTTCAAACCTCATTATCTCACAACAAAAAAGTTTAAAAGATCAAAGCTATTATAACTGAGTAATTGTTTTGTCTCATTTTACGTTAATCATCTTTTGCGTCGAATTTACAAAAATTGAATAAATTTTAATAACTATAAATTGGTCAAATTAATATTGATAAATGTTAATAAATTCGGTCAACTTTATTGTTTTCGGTTAAAACTTCAGCATTATAAATTTAAAACTGCATTATAAATTCAATATTATAAACTTTGTTTTCCAGCTTCACGTTGCAACATACATAGCGAGGTAAGTAGAGGAACCGAGTGAGAATTAAACGCACAACAGTGACTTCGGCCATCATTTATTGCTATAATATTATCTTTCTTCTTATAAATAATATTAAAATAAAATTAGGCACTCGGTGGTGGTCAAATGGCGACGGCACGTCTAACCACCGAGATACTTCTGCCGACTGAACACGTTTTCGTTAATTTTTTGGTACATCCTTGCATAGTATCTGCCATTCGGTTTAACTCTTTATTGCAAATTCGGTCAACTATACTAACTCCGCATATCCTACGAAAAGTGACATCTTCTCTCTTTTTCATCTCTACAGTATACAACTTTCTTTGATATTTAAGAAATATTCCCGTTTCGTTGACATATAACAGCGTCGGCATCAGCACTGCAATGTGTTCGGCGTGCAGCTATACTGACATTTCGGCATCTTAGCAATGCAGATTAATGCATAATATGCATAAATGCATGAGATTGTGCATAAATCGATTACTGGCAGCAATACGCTTTTCTACATTCACGTCGTATAGTCCGCCTCCATTAAAAAAATGTCACAGACATACCACGCTTATTCCAATATCTTTCTTTTTTACACAAATTTAACATTCTATCCTATTTTCTATGAAATTCCCGATCCTATCTTTTACTTTTTTTTTTAGGCTTAGGCCTTTAATTTTTCACCCTTCTTATAAAGTAGTGGTACAACAAGACAGCTTATCGTGTCATCTTCTCTGTTTCTTTTACCCCTATTATGCTGAGTTTCACGCCTTTTCTAAGCCTATAACAGCACAGAAAACTTCAAAATATACGCTTTTAGATTTTTTATTGAAAACTAAATGGCAAACCTATTGTGAGTCAACCGTAGGAGACAAAGGGATGCTGTTGGGAACTTTTGTGTAGGTCTATTATAGATATATAAATTTCTAATTTATTACTGTAATGTATCTTTGCTGATTTATGCAGCGCACGTGATTGAACACTAAGATAAATTATATATCAAACCGATCCAATAATTAGTCTATCTATTGATGAAGGCCAAAAAGAAATCTGTGCAGAATTTTATCGCAGATTTTTTTTTGTGTTAGTAAAAAAACGGAGTATCTTGTCACTAGTTTCTACGTGTTCCAAGGTGGCTTCGAATTTTATCAGAATTAATTACTCGTATGCTTAATACTAATATTCTCTGCCGTCGGCCGTATAAATTGCAGTTGCACAGTTCTAATAATCCGACTTCTGTTAGAAAAGGAGGTTATCAATTAGACTGTTTTTTTTATATTTGTTACCTCAAAACTGACTTCAAAAACTTTTTTTTTATTGTTTTTGCTTAACAAAATCAAAGTACGTTTTACTTTATGTAAAATTGTTTTTTTGTTAATAAAAAAAATGTTTTATTTCCATAGAGGTTAAGGCAAAACACACAATACAAAAACACGTCATCTTAGGATATATACTATTTTTTTTAATATTTTTCACTTTACTCGGTTATAATACATAAACAACTTTATGTTAATGTTAAAAGTCTGTCTTTTAGTGAAAACTGTATCAAAATTCGTTGCGTGGTTTGAATAACTAAGGCGCACATCGGTAAAAAACATTTAGTCTAAACTACGTACAGTATTGTTTCTAAATAAAGATTTCAGTGACTTTTTTTACTGATTCAGAAAAACATAGGTAAATATACTTTTTTATATTTTGGATGGTAAATGGGCAGAGGTTGACTTTTTTCGACCATTTTTTTTAAATAAAAAAAAATAATAACTTTTTAACACGTATGAAAATTAAACATACCTAAAAAAAATACATCGATATTTTCATCAATTAATGACTTAAATACAATAACATACTTGATACATAATTATATATAAACTAAGAATTTACTGGGTTATCTTTATCAAAATATAATTTAAATTCAATAACATAATTATGACAAAATAGTAATGAAGTTACAATTGAATTTGATTTTTATTCATTAAATAATAAAGTTTTGAATAGAAATCATTTGATGCTCAAGCATTGAAGAAGAGGCCGATAAACTTTTGTAGTGAAGTGATCATACTGTATATCGATATTTTTAATATATTTTTTTGATGTGAAACCGTTGTTGTGCCGGAGATTACCGTGGTGACGGATTGCCACGCTATACTAAGGTATGTAGTAAAAATTAAGAAAGTAAAATTAAAATTGCCATTTTCTGTAAAAAAATCTTATTATAATTTTTTTTCATTATGCTATGTTTAGTTTTTGTCATTATCTTGTCTTTTATGTGTATTGCTTGTACAAACACGATGTTTCACATTTGCCAGGCGTCCCGTCTTGTTTTAGGATTCCGTACTCAAGTATTAGTAAAAAAATCTAAATCTTAGCCAACGCAATCAAAAGATAACCGCTTATGCCGCAAATTTTCGAAACTCGCAACGCAATTAAAACAAACAGGATACCTTTCATACTCTACTAAGAATCTTGAAATTTTGATGCGAAGCAACGTCTTATAGCTATATATACAGATAAAGGAAAATATTATGAAAAGTGAATTATAGGGATATTTCATAGAAAAAAATATTACAAATTTATATTTGTAGTTGTTTTCATACAAAATGGGCAACAGCAGACATAAAACCAACGAGAGTGCTTGTTTATTTTTCCCGTTGTCTAAGTCACACTTAACCACTTTTTTTAATATAACATTTTAAACTAATTACTTTATATTTATTTGAGTTAAAGATTTGAGCAAATTAAATTATTTTTATAGCTTCGCACATGGAGGGCATCTGAGAACCTCATTAAGACACTTTCCGCTGAATCTGCATCATTGCATGTTGAGTGGTGGAACTCATCGCTGCACTATATCTCTTTGCTAGAGCGAAGAAATGAAAAAATCACAAAACGCAGAGTGCGTTCCCGTTCCTGTGCTCCATATAACTATAATGTATCAAATAGACTTTTGCAAGCACTTTTTAATTGATGGATTAACCTTAAGCTGCATCGGCTCTCAAAAGGCAATTTTACTGAGAAGAGCCGTCTAGAAATTCAACATTTGCTCCTTTCAATATATAATAAAGTTTATATCTATCGGACTGTAAAAGGCGATAATTGTTGTCTCATTCTGTACAAGGGGAAAGTAGAAGGCGGTTAATAGATTAACCTGTCAATTGATAATTATAATAGTAAATTAATATTGTTATCCTACATTCGTAATCAAAAATGAATTTCGATAAAAAGACGAGCGAAAGTAATTATTGAGATATCCAAAATTTATATATTTTTTTTCTTTATTGATCGTTAACCTCTAAGTTTTTTTATAATAATAAGTTTTATATTATTACTGACAGTATTACTCTTTTTTAGCTCCGGTTTATTTTTTGCGAGAAATACAGAATACAGAATAGACAGAGTGCCAAGCGTTACGGTCTTTATACATCTTTTAACTCGTCCACTATCATTAACTTTTTCATAAATGCCCTCTGGGGCTCACGAGAGTGGAGGCATGCTTTATACGTGACTTTTCTCTAATATCATCAATAATATGTTATCGAATGTTATCCGAAGTCTTCTCTGCCACTTCTATCACCAGTCACTTTTACCTCATAAATATTTTCGGCCGTTTTTTTATCACTCCCGACGTTCGCATACCAGTTGAGCACTTTCTTCTTCCTACTCCATACTACGCATATCCTGCGAAAAGATCGCATCTCCATAGTATTCATGTTTTATTGGTTTATCTTCGGCGATCTTTATGTTTCGCTGCCGTATAAAATCTATACTGACTTTCGTAATCTCAATGCAGCTAAGGCGTCGTTAACTCTGTTACCGGTAACAATATGTATAGGAACAAGATCTCTTAGATAAATTGTTAAAGCATTTAATCGTTCTATTTATTTTAATACGAGTCATACAAGCATGAAACATAAAAAATAGTCATAGTTAATCTTACAATAAAGTTAACTTGAAATGTCTCGAAACATTTTTTTTTGTTAAAGTGCATTAGCGTTGAGGAGATAAGATTCTATAATTATATTTGCAGGTATGTTGTTTATTATAATAATTTGATTAAGAATGATAAATTATCAACGTAAATATTTTGATAATATCAATAGATATTAAATTTTACTCACTAATAATAAACTTTGAATATTTTGGTTTTTGAACAAAATATATGTAACTATCGATTAAATATTTAAAATATATTATGTTTTTTAATAAAAAATAAAAGATAAAAAAACTTTTTTTAATAACAATAAACCAAATTTATATGTTTTACAGGTCTTCCAATTAAAATTATGTATAATTCACAAATGCACTCTTTGTTTACGGACTTTAGATAACAATTTGTATAAGACAATTATTTGGAACGGATAACTGATCAACTATACTATTAATAACTCGATAAAATACTGTTTTTTTTAAAAGTACATACAATCTAAGCTGTATATAGAAATAATTACAAATATATATTTTAATCAAAAAAGGTAAGTGGCCTAGCGTTTAATTTTATCTAGATTAAATATAAAAAATCAAATAGAGGGATTCGAACTCACAATTACAAGTACTTATTACATATCTTATACTAAACAAATAAATATATTATACATAAATATATTAATAGATACACATATCATTTATTTATCCATTATAATAAAATGTCGATAAGTAACTCACTTCACTACACCATCTTGTACACAACATCAGTACTCGTTCAGCTCTCAGTGTTGTGTTTTGCTAGTCTGAGTGTTAACACGTTATTTTTTTTGTGAAAGGTAATAAATGTATATGTTTTGTTCATTTATATTACATATACCCATAATAATTTATAAAATATTTTTATGAAAATGTATATTAGAATAGTGGCCGTTTGAAATATTTGTGGTAATGAATTATTTTGATTTTTCGCTCTGGTAACCAGAAAAAGCGCAGTGTTAAGTACCGCCCCTCGACATTCAATATCAAACGTGATACAAAATTTGCTTATACAATTATAAAATAATATAACATATATATTAAATGTAAATGATATTATTATATCAATATTATTTGATTCTTTTGTTTGTAGTTGTTAAGC
Source organism: Heliconius charithonia (assembly GCA_030704555.1). Classification (NCBI taxonomy): domain Eukaryota; kingdom Metazoa; phylum Arthropoda; class Insecta; order Lepidoptera; family Nymphalidae; genus Heliconius; species Heliconius charithonia. The sequence goes on from CM060819.1 coordinate 18,312,673, forward strand.
AACAAACAGAAAAGTTAATTTATATGTAATTGGCGTAAAAATGCTATATAATTTCTTTTTGAATACATAAAACTATTCAAATGTCTTATTTAATGCGGTATATATAAGTAGAAACGAATGTACGTAATTTGACGGATCTTAACTCCGCATCTTGTCCAAACTCCAATTAAACCATCAGGTTACCTTTTGTATTTGTTTACTTACAAAAAAATAAACAAGTACTTACTGACAAATATAGCATATTGAGTGGGGCTCATTCACCCGATTGGAATCGTACCCACAACTAATGTAGACTTTGTGCTACTGCACTACGGTAGCTTCAAACGCTTACTGATTTTATAACAGTTAACCTTAATTTATATCTTTGAGTGTGGATTTAATTGTCAATTTTAATCTAAATAATTTTAAAGTCTAAATCTAAATATATCAAGTTCACCTGGATTATGATCGGTTTTAGTGAATAGTTTTAAAATAAATTTTATGTTAAATAGATAACAGAAACTGTTTTACTAACAGTTTCTGTTAATACAAAGCACGGCGTTAGGTTGTGCAACTAAACGCGATGTCTCGAATTCGGTTACAAAGGTGGGAGTGTTCTGATTCTAATTTAACCCTGTCTAGTTACTCTTTTATGCGGCAAAGAAATAAATATTTATGTATATATATATATATTTCTTGTAAAGTACATAATGATAGAAAAAAAGAGAACTTATTCTCTCTTATTCTTGAAAATAGAATCTTTAATAATCACTAATAATATGTTTACTATATGCGGAATACTGCGTAAAGTTAAAAAAAAATCACCAACAGGGACACTTTTCATCTGAGTCACAGTAATTGAAACGGTAGCGGATATTAGAACAAAGAATGTATGAAAAAAGAAATTGTAATAAATATTATTCATGGTCAAAAAATTTTCTCTGTCATCAACTTTGTTTTGAAGATCAACGACCTGTTATTTTCATACACATTATAAGTAACACGATTATAAGGATTATTTAAAACAAAATAAATAAATAAATCAGCTTCACGCTGTATCCCGCACACAGCAGGATAGGCAGAGGGAACCTAGTGCTAAGATACATCGTTCCCCACTTTCCGCCGAGTTCTGGAGGCATTGCGTGTTGAGTGGCGGAACTCAACGCCGTAAAGTAATTTTGTTTTTATTATCAATTTAAAAAGTGATACTGGTCCAGTTCTTTATCGTTAGTTTCAAGCTGTATTTGGCGGGGTAGGCAGGGGAAATCTTGTGTAAAGACACACCGTTTTTTATTTTACGCCCAATTTTCGAGACATTTCGTGTTGATTGTCACACACAATTAAAATATAACAATATCCTTTCTATCAACATCTTATCAGCGGTACCTTATATAAAACTGCATGCTATTTTTTATTTCAGTGGAGAATATTCTGAATTTGAGAAAGCTATATTTAGAAGAAATTATTTCACAAACATACATACACATAAATGTATATACACAGCTAAAGTGACATTCATTCACGCCATTTGACTCCAGTCCCCTTACACTGGTATCTGCGCGTACGCAATTTAAAAAATTATAGCATCCGGTCAAACACATGTCATTGTTAGTTACGTATGGTTTTTTTTATTGAATGAAGATTATAGAGATATATACTCGTATATGTATGAATGTATAAATGAAGCAGTCGTGGCACAGGGGCACAACGGTGTAGCTGTAATGCGACTGTTTTGGATTCGATACCCATTATTGAATGAATTAATTATTATTTATGATTATTTTAATTTCTTCGCTCTGGCCCCAAGGCAAGCCTGGCGTTGTGTTCCTTCACTCAACACGCAATACCTCAAAAAAATCGATGAAAAGTGAGGAAAGGAGTGTCTTAACACTACATGCGCCCTGTCTAACCTGTCATATGCGGGATAAAGCGTAAACCTCATAAAAGAAATCCCGTTGAAACTTTAAAAACGTTAATAGGTTTTTAATGTTATATTATTAGTTATTTTTATTTTTAACTGTTTTATAATGAATGTATACATTAATATTTGATATGACATTTTATCTATTAGTTAAGAAACGTTCCACGTGGTGACTATTTATCTCGTTACATAAGAATGAAATAGGTCAATGAATGTAATAAAACACGCCACGAACAAAGAACTACGTTATATTTACAACGACATTTTTGTGCATGTACAAACGTACTTACATACAAAGTAAATGATTTTTAGTGGTACTCTTTACACATATTATTTACCCTCGCTTTCAGCTTTCCACACGTGACAGGTAGGCAGAGGGAACCCGAGAACGTAGTGTCAAGACACGCAGTTCTAATTAAGACACTTCCGTTCCCCACTTTCCGCCGATTTCTGCAGGCATTGCGTGTTGAGTGGTGAAACTCAACACCGCCTTTGGTTCGTTACTACATAGAGAAAAGGAAAATGCTACGATTTAGAGTTCGATTCCCACTTGGAGAAGAAGATAAAGCGCGGCGCGACCTAAGCACTAGGTTCCCTTAGTCTACTTTACTATGCCGAATACAGCGTGAAGATAATCAATTTCATATATCAATACTAATTAAAAAATATATATTTCAGATTCCAAAATAACATCAACGAACCAAAAGCGGAATTATGGCGGAAAAAACAGAAGTTCGCTTCGAAGAGGCGGAAAGTCGGAAATATACGATACTCGCCACAATAGCTTCCATTTGCGGAATTTTGGTGTGGTTGTTGAAAAGTTCACCGTTTCTTGGATGTCTCATTGTTACTGTGGCCATTTATTTGATGACTGGAGATCGATATCAATGGGTTTATATATGGAAGAAAACATTTTTTAGAGACATGCTGTAAGTAAAAGTATAGCTTATCTTACTTAATCAAAATGTTAAAGCGTTTATGCAAAACACGCTACGAGCGGACTACTAATAGAAATCTGTAAAAAAAAAATAACTTCACGCTGTATTCTGCGTATATCACTGTATAGAGGAAAACTAGTGTTCAAACACTCCGTTCCCTTCATATAACCTGATTTTGACCGAGGCACGTTGCGTGGCGGCACTCATAGTTGTGCTTTGTCTTCTTACTAGAGCTAAAAAATCTAAATTAATCATGCCTCCGAATGGGGATCGAAACCATTACCGTAGCGTTTACGGTATGACATTATCACACTGTGCCACAACGACCTCGATATATTCTCTAGTCTATATCATATTATGGTATAAATTACACGATATAGAGTTCGAACAAAACCGCATGAAAGGGATCAAAGTACAAACGTGTTGTACTGTGGCTTGAATATCCATAAATACTAACAATTATTGATTTCTTCGAGAAATGTGTTTATATAAATATAATTAAATTATTTACCGATATAATAAAATAGATTTTTTGTAATTGCACTATCAAGGGCTAGGAACAATATATGTAATTATTTCAATATTGCACATATAATAATATAATACAAACAAAAAGCGGAGAAAATAGAGTATATAATCTGTCCAAGTGTTGAACTGCCGCATTTGAGGACCATCACGGTGCAGTGAGACAATCTCTGGCGGTAAGCCAGGGTTGTGGATTTGAAATAACCCGGTTTTCAACCCGGTTAAATTTTTATATTTAAATTATTATTCCCGCTCTGATAGACAAATCGCAGCATTGTATTCTGCCGCCTAATACTCCAATTATCGAAAGTAGCGAACGGAGTGTCTTAACACTAGTCCTAGCCTAACCCTTGGCCTGCCAAAACATGATGCTGATTTGTTTTTCTTTGTAATTATCTCGTTTATTCTGAAAATCGCGGTCCCGGCGCGGCTTCGATTCTTTTTTATTCAAGCAACCCGCTCGCGTCAATTAGTCAATATATTATGTATATAGGCCAGTCGTAGCGCAGCGGCACGAAAGTGTGACTGTAAAATCGATTTTTTGTGGGTTCGATCCCCACTGGAGGAGATGAAATATTTACTTATATTTATATTTCCATTTCTTCGCTCTGGTGTCGAGGCTAAGCGCGACGTTGAGTTCTGCTACTCAATACGCAATGCCTCCAGAATTCGGCAGAAAGTGGGGAACGTTCCCTCTGCCTACCCTGCTGTGTGCGAGATACAGCGTGAAGCTGATAAATGTATATAGCCAAAGCACTTATAATGAGCCTACGTGAAAATTATGCGCTTCACGCTGCATCCCGCACACTGTATGGTAGCTACAGGAAACCTAGTGTAAAAACACACCATACCCCACTTTCCGCCAAATTCTGGAGGCATTGCGTGTTCAGTGGCGGAACCACAGAACAAATACACCCAAAGGGGCGGATGGGCGGAACTCAACACTGTGCTCTACTTCAACATCAGAGCATAGAAATGGAAATATAAATTTAAATAAATATTTCATTTTCTCGAGGTTTTGTGTCCCTTCACCACGACCGGCCGGTACATGTATATAAATATATTTTATTTGTATGTTTTATAACTATTTTTACCTATCTAGTATACGTGTTTTGTTACTCAGTGAGATTCGCAAAGGCGATAACTTTTATTTTGTAACACTCGTTAATATGATTAATTTTAATATACCACGTAAACAGATTTAATGATTGAACAACTGACAATATATGATATAGATTCATTCATATCTGCATATGATATAGAGATATGATAATATTTATGCACATTCTTGTTTAGAGAAGTGATTTAAATAAAAACATTTATTATCTATGATTTTTTAAAAATTTTTTTAATATTTAGAATGTTTTTCAGAGACCAACCAAACTTATTAACACAGTCTCGAACAAAGCATATTAAAAAATAATCCATACAATAATTAGATTTTTTTTTAATTATATTAAATATGTAGTCGTGGCGCAGGACACGAAGTGTGACTGTAAAATCGACTGGTTGTGGGTTCAATCTCCACTCGAAGAAAGGAAATATTTATTTACATTTTTATTTAATTTTTTTAAATATTTTCATTTCCTCGCTCTGGTGTCGAGGCAAAGCGCGGTGTTAAGTCCCGCCACTCAACACGCTATTAGATATAATATAAAGATTAAATTGATAACTTCTATACTGACACATCGGTTATTAGGTCAGGCATAAGCCATGTTGACAAACATTACTATGGATACACTATAGCAGTGGCGTGGCTAGGGTATTTGCTGCCTGGTGCAGCTTAGGACTTGTTGCCCTTTAAAATGGTAAAAATAATTTCAGATTTTAAAACACAGTAGAATAGATATATAAATTTTTATTGCTTCAAAACTATAACTTTTAAAATTAGCTTTTGGTAAAAATTATTGCAAAAATTTAAAAACGGACATTATGCGCTTTTTGACTAGCAAATTCATTAATGACATTTTCAAAATCAATAGTATCGACTAATTCATGTTCGATTGACATGATAGCGAGATTATTTAACCTAGTATGTGACATTGTTGATCTTAAGTAATTTTTAATCAATTTAAGTTTTGAAAAACTTCTTTCGCGTGTTGCCACACTCACTCCGAGGGTTAAAAAAATCCTGAGAAGGATTACAATATTAGGCACAGAACCGGAAATGTCAAGAGTTCTAGTGGTCCTTGGTTCTTCAAAGTCTCTTCACCAGGTAAAGCTTCTACGAAATTCTGTAGTCTCTTTCTCTCGATTAAGAATTCTGCCTTGTCTATGTCATCAGGAGCACTGCAAAGATCAATCTCAATTTGATTATTTAATAACTGAGATGGGTAAAGAAATTCAAATTTTTCAGCCACTTCGTTCAGGTGTTCGAATCTTGTTAATATTTCTTGTTTGACCCTGTCCATACATGTGTTGATTTCCCGTCTTAATTTATTCTTGTAAGATAAACCAGCATCAGCAGCTTCTTCTCCAGGCATTTTCTTTTTTCGGCAAATTCGTCTCAGTGGATTCCCAATTCAGAACATAAAGATTCAGCAAAACTCAAACACGAATTAGCTACATTTTCTCTGGCAGCAGTGAGGAAGTCACTTAAAGCTTTCAATTTCATAGCACACTCCCGAACACTTAAACCCTTTATTTGCATATACGCCTGAGCGTCATTTATTTCCACTAAAATTGATTCCCAAAATCCAAGGAAAGTCATAAAGGTGAAGGATTAAAGAGAAACCAATAAACCTCCTGCCGCAGCCCTTGTACCTATATTTTCATTTTTATCTATCAAATTTCAAGTGAATCCAATATCTTCATGAAGTGAGTTTTTACCATTTTTACAGCTTCTCCTCGTGCGCTCCAGTGTGTTTCGATTAAACGTTTCAAACTCGCACCCGTGGTATTGGTCAGTATATCCCAACGATGAGTGGAAGTAGAAAAGAATGCGTGCAATCGATCAAACGTGCCAAAAAACGTCACTGAGTTGACTTCCGCATTAGCAGCTTGTGTCCCAAATTTAAACTGTGGTTGGAACAGGCGATAAATTGTGCTTTTGGGTTTATATCAGATATCCTTTTTTGAACGCCCAAATGATGATCTTTCATCACAGCCGTGTTGTCGTATCCTTGACCTCTACAATCCATTATATCTAGTCCATCTGACTTAAGTTTCTCCACGATCATTTTTGTTATATCAGCAGCGTGTTTGTCCTTAGTGTCAATAAATTCAATAAAAGACTCCTCGACAGTCACACGATTGTTCTCCATGACGACGTATCGCAGTACTTGGGAAGTTTGATCTACGCGAGAAACATCGGGAGTGCTATCAAATATTATGGAGAAATATTTCGCATCTTTCACACGCTGTATAATGTGGCTTCTGACATATCCTCCCAATAAAGCTATTAATTCATTTTGAGTTTCAGGCGATTCTGCTTTCCCAGAAAACGTATGACATCGAGAATTCGCATGAGAATTTCCCTCCACTTTTTTTTCTCTTTTTGATTTGCTTCCTGCGTTATTTTGTCTATTGTTGTTCCAGTTCGGTACCGCAATTCCAGTTGCTTCCACATAATTAGCGATTGCTGATGACCAAGTCTTGACTCTTGATTTAGAACACGAGGAGAAAGCTTTCTCCAGTCATTGAATCCTTCTTTGGATGTAAATGCAGTTTCAATCTGTAACTGATTAGGAAAAAGACGGCAGCAGAAACAATACAAACACTTCTTTGTAGGTGAATAACACATCCACATTCTTGGAACGTTTTCCCCATTTGGCATTTTTAGCCCAATAGTTCAACCTCTGTTGAACTGGTAGAATATATGAAGGAATTCATTGTAGACATGGAAATTAATATGGATAGTTATGAGATTAGCAATGCGTATAGAATTGAATTGGAAAATGGAAAGATAATAAGAACCGCTCAATTATTGTTTCCTTTACTACAACTTGGAAAAAGCGTATGGTACCAGGGCAGCAGATGATAGGGAGAAAAATTGCCCCTTGCCTTTTGTTGCCCGGTGCGGCTGCACCGCTCGCACCCCCCCAGCTACGCCACTGCACTATAGTATCTATATCCTGTATATAGATAGGCAGCGTCTGCGCTCCTTTTAAGAGAACAACATATAGGGTAAAATATTTCAAACCCGTACATTAAAGCTAACTAAAAATTAAACCGTAATGTTATATATTTCATACAAAATTAAAAAATAAAAAAACCTTTCCGCTTTATTACATTAATAAAAATACAGTGTGAAGTAGAAAAGAAATAATAAAAGATTTTTATGTATATTGCTTGTTGTTTTATATATCGGACTAAGCATCAGTTTATTATGATAATTGTCCATAGTATAGCCTCGGATAGATTTCCTTAAGTCAATAACTGACATACAATACAACAAGCAATCTATATATATATTTTATTATTTCTTTTCTATTTCACACTGTATATCATATATGTACCTATAGTTGGCCACTTTTTAAGACATTATGTATTGAGTGGTTAAAGTCAAAGCTCAATAAAAAATGTTTTGAAAATGGGCCAACTTATTGGCCTTAATAATTCCCTGAGTGATGATCGAAGTTCGATAATCGAACCTCCAACCGTCTGTCACTGCACAGCTGCATGAGGAAGAATTTAATATGTTTACAATTTTACATATTTTGTTATTTATATATGCAATTTAAATAAAATTCTTATAATCCAGATCAAAGTCCACCAATGTTCATATAATTTATAAATAAACTTAAGTTTTACTGGTTATACCTACACAAAACATATATTTTTCTTCACTTTGATATAAAAGGAAATAAGTTATTATTATCTTATCTACACAAGTAAATTAATTTAATAACATTGTCGTTATTAAAATTGATAGTTGTATATTCATTTATTTACATTTTGCAAACAGTGTATGGTTTTAACCGCGATGGATGTGGATTCTATTCTCCTGTTTAAGTTTGAGGCTATGCCCGGATTTGAATTCCGTGATACAACAAATTGGAATAAACAAATAAAATAGCCAGTGAACTCAAAAGGAAAAAAAACAAGTTCTACTACCTGTCTCTGTTTTCCCACATCTCTGAAACTACTGAAACAATTTCAATTAAACTTGTACTGTTCCCTGAGTTGAAGTATAACTAATTAAAATGATAACTAAACATCTCAATATGACTTTAATTTTATAAAAATCCATGGACAAATATACAAACGTACAAACAAATATATAAACATACACTTACCAAATTAAGCATACCTGATGGAAGCCTAAACGGACGTCATACTCAATTATTCAATTCTAAAAATATTACATGAAACTGCTAACCTCCTTCTTTTGAAGTCGATTAAAACAATAAATAATTGATTATAAATCCTATCCGAATAGATTTTCATCTTCACCGTACATTGCTCCAATTACTCAAATCAAATGTAGTTTACTGGCACTCTATATCTTATGTAACATAATCATTCAATAAAAGTACCTACCCATACCGACTCGACACCTCGCCGGTACCGGTACAATGGGTGCCATCCGGCTTAACGGTAAAATGGGATTGGTATACTCGTATATACACACATACTTTGAACCAGTCGTAGCCACAAAATACGACTGTAGACGCGACAGGTTGTGAGTTCGATTCCTACTAGAGAATATAAAATATTTAATATATTAATTTTCTCGCTCTGGTATCGAGGTAAAGCGTGGCGTTAAACTGTGCCACTTAATACTCAATATCTTCAGTTTTACTTAACCGAGTGTCTTAACACTATGTTTCCAGGTTCCCTCGAGAATCCGAAATTTGCAGATAATTGAGTAAAAAACCGATGAAATGCGAGTTGTTCTCACCCACCGTTGGATTTCGTATAATTTTTATGATTGTAGATAAACAAGAATGTGACTTATAAGTGGTTAAAACTTATGCGGGCGTATGCACTCATTTTGTATGAAAAGAACTATAAGTATCTATAAGTTTATGTGTTATGTTTTTTATAACATACCTATAAATATCCATTTTGCAGATTTTTCTTTTTTTTTTTTTGTTGTATAACGGAACTGAAAGATGCGCTTTAGAAAAATCTATTTGTATTGGGTATTTCGTCTATTCTTAAAGATCTATTGAGATAGGCTCATGGATGTTACATGGCATTAATCGTTTCGGTACTTTGAACATTTAGAATGTCTCATTTGTCACAACTCATATTTATTCCTATTTTCCACTACTAACATCAGCTATCCTCTGTATTCCGCATATTGCATGGTAGGCAGAGGGAACCCTGTGTTAAGACATTCAGTTCACAATTTTCCGTAGAATTTTCGATGCATCGGGTGTTTTGTGGTGGAACTAAAGCGTTTTTTAAGTTCCCTGAGTGGGAATAAAACTCACTACCGTCGCGCTACAATCACACGCTTGTGCTCCTGCGCCACGACGGTTTCGACGTTCAATATTATTATTATAGTTTATATATATATGTATAAGCTTGACATTCGTTTAACATTGTCAGGCAAATCATGATGCCGCGAGGTCAAGGTATAAGCGGACACCTATTTCAATAGAGTAATCAAGAGCATCCGCCCGTCGATGGAAAGATTGACAATTTCTACAGAACACCTTTACAATTGTGAGATAGATTAAAGTCCAAGAGAGTATTGAGGTCATAACCTGACTGTAAACGCAATGGTTTTGGGTTCGATTTCCAATCAGGGAAAAACTAGATTGAAATTATTTTCATACATGGGCTGTCGTGGCGCAGCGGCACAACGTCTGGCTGTTAACGCGATATTTGTAGGTTTTTTCCCCAGACGGGGGAATATTTGTTTTTTGTGATATGATAAAGCGTCTCGAAAATGGAGTGATATGTGAGGATCGGAGAGTCTCAACACTATGTTCTCTCTACCTACTGTGCTAAATGCGGATAAAAATCCGTGATTGTAATAGAAACTGTTATTCCAATTTTGAATCCGTGATTTTTGCATTAAGTATTAAATATAATGTCTCCCTATATAGGGAGTGGAAGTATCTTCATAAGGAACGAAGTGTTAAGACACTTGAAGATTCTCGGCTCCTTTCTACGTTTGTTTACTTTTTTGAGGTGTTTGTGTTCGAGGTTTAAAGCAATGAATTATAAGGACTTTTATAAGCATAATCTTTATTACACTTTACATAATATATTATTTAGGGAAAACATTAATAAAATTAACTACTAAATCCGATTATTAATAATTAAAATATTAATATTTTTCTATAATTTTCATAATTTTAGAGGACTAAGAGTTCTATTAACTACAATGCTTACAATATGGATATGGGAGAAAACAGGCACCACTGTGGTCAGCCGTTGGGCCAAGGTTGCTAAGAAATCACCGGACAAAAAGGCATTTGTAATGGAAGATAGATCTATCACATTTAAGGAGGTAAATTTAAACAGCAAGTTTTTTTCTATGTAGATCTTAGGCCGTCGTTGCGCAATAGCGTAACTTTTGACTGTGAACGCGACATTTGTGAGTTCGATCCGCTTTCTGGGGAATGATTATATTTAAATGATTATTCTATTTTTCCGCTATGGTAGACGTTGTCTACAATCTTTATAGAGTTAGATATGTTTAAGCTTCAAGATATAATAAAAATCTATATATAAAATAGCTACAAATTTATTGAGGCCAGTCGTGGCGCAGCGGCACAAAGTGTGACTGCAAAACCGATTGGTTGTGGGTTCGATTCCTACTCGAGGAGATGAAATATTTACTTAAATTTATATTTCCATTTCTTGGTCGAGGCAAAGCGCGGCGTTGAGTTCTGCCACTCAACACGCAATGCCTCCAGAATTCGGCAGAAAGTGGGGAACGGAGTGTCTTAACACTAGGTTCCCTCTGCCTACCCTGCTGTGTGCGGGATACAGCGTGAAGCTGATTTATTTTACAAATTTACTGGTCGCTCTGTACATATCTATACATAGGATGTTATATGAGTGAATCTATTCCTGGGGACGTTCATCAACGGAATAGAATCCTAAATAATGATTTTAAAATTATTGTATTTGTCGGTTTGGGTCCTTGACTTTTTGTCTGTTTATCTGTGCGTTTGTTCACGTAAATCTCTGAATCGTTCTTACTGACTTAAGTACAATTTTTACTGTTATATTTTGTCAATTCTTCCTTAACACTTTGTGTTTGTTTTATTTTTGTGGGTTCATAAATGAAAAATTCACTAGTCAAATAGAAAATCTTACAAATTTCTTACACGAAATCTCTCTCTAAACCACAGGGAGACGAACTCAGCAATCGCATAGCTTGGTACTTCAAACGCCAAGGCTTCAAGACCGGAGAAGTAATTGCTCTGTTTATGGAGACTCAACCTGAGTACGTCTTCCTTTGGCTGGGACTGGCCAAGTTGAGGGTCACCACTGCCTTAATTAATACTAATCTGAGAGGAGCTCAACTGATTCACTGTTTGAGAATAGTTGGATGCAAAGCTGTTATTTTTGGTGACGAAATGGCTGATGGTAAGTAAGGAATTACAAATATTTTTCCTTCTTTTGTGCATGTTGTTCAGTTTGAGAAATAGAGAGACAATGTCAACACACTCCACTGTGGCAAAATGCAGCAAATGCAAATGGCAATGTCTCAAAAATTAGGCGGAAAATAGAGTGTCCTAACACTAGGTTCCACTAGGCTCTCTACACTACGTGAAGGAAGGTACTCAATGAGAGGCGTGCAATATTTAAATTAGTTTTCTATGTCTAATAGGGAGATTTTATTATAATTATAATAACATTATTTTGAAACTTGTTCGAAATGGTAAATAATAAATAAAACAGTCTCCTCCGTTCCTCACATTAAGCCCACTTTTTACAATTTTTCTACCAGAACAGAGAAATAATAATAATTTAAATATAATAATTTCTTCTAGCAGTAATCGTAACCCACAGCCGGTACGCTTAAACAGAACCACTGCTTCTCTATATTAAATAATATTTTTTTATAGATTTTTTTTGAGTAGCAAGTGTAATAAATGTCCTTTGAAGGTTATTTTTTTTTTAATGATATGCTATTAATTAAGCTGTGACCTTCAATATATATTTTATAATCCAAGTACAAATATTAAAATTATAAATTACATATACAAAATTAATTTCATTTTAGACAAAAAAAATGCAATCGAAATATTACTTATATTTATACATACGCATAGCATGTTAAGCTTCGACACTCAACGCCGCGCTGAAATTAAAATACTATTAAAATACTTAAATCAAAATACTATCTATACATTTAATTCTCCCAAGTGGGAATCGAACTTACTACTATCGCCGTTACTGTGGCATTATTGAAGTAAAAAAATATATACATAAAAATCGACTTTAAACCTACTACTAAACTCACTCAGGCGTGTACCAATTATGCCACAATAATATATACGCTTTATGCATTTAATTTTGTAATTAATTTTGTAACACGCCTGTTACTATTGACCTCCATAATGAATATGTTCCTTGAATTTTAATTAGCATTCTAGTATCTATATGGGATTTCCTTTTAGATCTCTAGAGGTTCAAGTCCAGTAGAAAGATTTTGTACCGTAGCGGTTCGATTTCCAGTAGGTGAAAGACTTATTTAACACTTTCCGTAAAATTTTTCGTGACATTGCGTGCTGAGTGGTGAAACTCAAACCCACAACCGTCGAGCTTACACAACTTAGTGCCACTGGGTCACGATGGGCCCCATAATTCGAATTGTTATTATTTTAATACATGAGCCTCAAATATTTTACAAAAATAGTTTTCTCACAAAATCGTATCGAATTCCAAACGAAAAACGGTAAACGAAGTGCCTTGATTGATCATATTAAATTTCGTATTAAAATTAAGTTCAAAACATGAAGCATGTAATTTCTTATTTTGAATAAAATTATTTGACTTTGACTTTGACTTTTCAAATATAATAATAATATCCCAAATAAACGGCTTAATATTAGTAACAATATTTAATCAAGTTTTCTGTTTTATAAAATAAATCTTTAAGTATTGTATGTTTTGTGAGGCCGTCGTGGCGCAGCGTGCCACTGTCAAAGCCAAAATGTGGCGTTGAGTTACACCAATCAAAACGCAATTTTAGGGAAAGTGGGAGACGGAAGTGTCTTAATGGGGAACGGAGTGTTTAAAACATTAGGTTTCAGATTCTCTCTGCCTACCCTGCAATCTGCGAAATACAGAATGAAGCTAAAAAAAATCAATAATTTACTACTGCTGTTTTGTATTACAGCGATTAAAACAATACAAAATGAAATACCAGACTTCCCACTATTTCAATACAATTCCCCGGAAAGAGGATCTACTACTGTGTTGCCAGATACAATAAATTTATCCGCCGAATTGAATGAAATGTCAAGTGAAAGTTTCACTGATGTAGAACCAGCCAAACCAAGAGATACGTTATTGTACATATACACTAGCGGCACAACTGGATTCCCAAAAGCAGCTATCATTACTAATATAAGGTAAGCTATTTTAGCTTTTGATATTTGTAATTTTGTGGCCGGCACAAAGTGTGACTGTAAACGCAACGTATCGTGGGTTCCATTTCCACTTGAGAAAAAGATCATTTATATTTGTATTTTCTTCGCTCTGGTTTTGAGGCAAAACGCAGCGTTGAGTTTCATCACTCAGCTGCCGAATTCGGTGGACAATAGCGAACGGAGTGTCTTAACACTAGGTTCCCTCTGTGCCTGCTGTGTGCGGGATACAATGAGAAGCTGATTTAATTTTCTTACAAGATATTTGTCTGTTTCATTGAAAGCGCAAATAGTAGGACTTACTGGTGTTAAAGATTCTTTTGTGTTGGATAGTCTATTTGTCGAGGAATGCTACAGAAATTCTCAACCGATTACCTATATAGGGACCATAGAGTAGTATAGATTTTTATTATTACATTTGAACAGCAATATTGATATCAGTGACATACTTTAGAAATTTGTATCTTTATTGTTATTATAATTATAATTGTAACTCTATCGTAAGTTGTAGGTTCAATCTTATGAGCCGTTTTGCATATTATCAAGATTTTTTTTATTTCCTCGTTTGGGCTAAGTACGTCGTTTAACTCCTCCATTACGTTACTAAAATTGGCAAAAAATAGAGAAATGAAAAGCAATGTGAAATGCAATAATTATATCGATCTAATGCAGACATATAAAAATATATATATATAATCTATCTGATAGATAAAGCACAGCGTTGAGTTCCAACACTTCACGCATTGTCTCGAAATTGTCGAATCGAATTGTCTTCCAAATTATGTGGAAAGTGGGAAATGAGATATGTTAGCACTATTTTCCTCCTACCTTTTCTAAAGAGTAATGCTTTACCCCAGACTTTGGTCGTATGAGCCGTTTTATCGTAATCTTGTGGAAACACGTTTTTTTTTCTGGTCACACTAAACACAATAAAGGTTGGCTTCTGGAGGGTTAAAATTGTTCAGTGTTTAATGGAATGCAGTCAATCACAACTTACCTCGGAATCTTTCTACCCCAGATATCTTCTAATACCTCTCGGTGTACACACATCAGCTCGTCTCAATTCATCAGACATTCTATACGATCCTCTGCCCCTTCATCATACTGCTGGAGGAGTGTTAGGTGCTGGTCAATGTCTAACACAAGGTTGTACTGTTGTGTTGAAGAAGAAGTTCTCAGCTAGGAGTTATTGGAAAGACGCTGTAAAACATGGATGTACGGTGAGTATTGATTAGAGATTTATGTTTTTTTGTAGGTTTCCGAATCCGCTTCTCCATCAATTTTTGAGATATTATGTGTCGTATAGCGGAACACAACGCCGAGTTTTGTCTTATTACCAGATCGAAAAAAATTAAAATGATCCCGGCTGTGAATCGACTCTTAACTGAATTCTTAGCTGTTTCAGAAGTATTGCTTATATTTAAATCACTTCACAGTATTCCGTGGTCACGAGTAGTGAGACATTAGAAAAAAAATATAAATTGTTTTTAAGAACTTATGTGATGGAAATCGATATTTGCTCTTAATATTTTCGCAGGCGCTTATAACTTATTAAAATTTAGGGTTATCTGGCTGGAGGTTTTTTCAAAGATCTGGCTCGGTTTGATTCTCAATTCATTAGTTTAAAATATAACTACTATCCTGTTAAAATATAAATAATTTCATTTAAAATATATAAATATTTGGAAAAACAAATGGGCAAATCTGAATAGAATTGTTATTGAATTCAAAGTAAAATTTAAAATATATTAAATTGGATCAGAAATCTCGGCTTAAACAATGATATTTTTTACGTATATACATAAGAAAATATTCTCCTCCTTTGGTCTAAATCTTGTTTTACACTTTTTACGGTAAAATATTTTAATATAATTTCCAGGCAACTCAATACATAGGAGAAATCTGTCGATATCTCTTAGCAGTGCCCCCAGGACCTGGAGATAGAGCTCACAAAGTAAGAATAATAATCGGTAACGGCCTACGACCTCAAATCTGGCAGGAATTCATAAAACGATTTGGGATCAAGCGGATTTTAGAGTTCTATGGAGCGACAGAAGGAAATAGCAATTTGGGTATGTTTCTCATAGCTTTGCGCTTTATTCTGAACATAGCAGGGTAAGTAGAAAGAATCTGGTAACACAGTGTTAAATACACTCTGTTACCATTAAGACAATTTCGCTCCTCACTCATTAGGCATTTTGTGGTGAGTGGCTAAACCGAGAAAATTGCAATATAAAATATTTATTTTCCCGGAATCAAATCCATAACCTTTTACCCAGTATAATTGTATAATATTACAAAAATTGTTTTATATCTTAAGCATTATCTTAAACTCTAGACGAAGAACAAACAATAAAATAACAGATTATAGACAGAACTATTAATACATAATGTTAATACTTTTTTTTATAACTTAGAAACTTTCCCTTTGCCGTCATTACGAATCATCTTAACTAGAATGACCACCGGAGCGCGGTAGATAACTAACGGGAAAAAGAATCCTTTTTTTAAATTCCCCTGCTCTGTTAGGAACCTGGCATTAGGTTCCACCACTTAACATGCAAAGTTTCGGAAAATTCGGTGCAGAGTAGAGAACGAAGTGATTACACACTAGGTTCTCTCTGTCTAAAGCAGAAGCTGTGCGGGAAAAAGCGTGAAACTTTTTGCTTTCCTTGCTGAAAATTACTCAATTTAATTCAACTTATATAATAAAAAATAAATCATAGTACAAACAAATTATATTGTCAGTACATAAATGATTCCTTAATATTAATTTCAGTGAACTTGGATTCTAAAGTGGGCGCTATTGGGTTTCTGAGTCGTCTAGTGTCCTCGATATACCCTCTTACCCTAGTCAAGTAAGTGCTTTATATGAAGGCTAATAATTTGTGTTCTTATATAAAAATATAATTAATTTACAATGTTCTTGTTTAATTTTTTAACTTATATTTTTGTATCCCTCATGATACAATTTAAAGCTACAAAAATAAGTAAGAATTAGATTGACGCGACAAGTTGTGGGTTCAATTTCCACTCGAGGAAAATATTAGGCATTTAATATTTTTATATCGTCGTGCTAACGAAGCAAAGCGCGGAGTTCAGTTCTGCCACTCACTACACACTGCTTCCAATACAAAAGAATCAATAAATTGTTCTAGATGTGATGAAGTTACTGGTGAAATTTTGAGAGATAAAAACGGAAGATGCGTCAATTGCGGTCCTCATGAGCCTGGTAATTATATACCTTAAAATTATATAGGCACAATTGTTTAAATAATATGAGACAGAGGAACTAGTACCGATTATTAAAGAATAGTCATAAATTATTTTTTTCGCGTTGAGGAAACCTAGGTGGGAACCTAGTATTAGGGCACTTCGTTTCCAATTTTCCGCCGGATGAATGTGCGTGTTGAATGGCGAAACTCAACGCCGCGAATTAAATAATTTATGACATTTTTTTAATAATTAGTACTAGTAATAGTATCTGCTATAGGCGGGATATGTAGCGAGAAGTGTGAAGCTGGATAAACATTTTTTTTATCTTTATTGAAGTGACTGTGTTGTAGCTGTTTTCTAGATTGGAAATCATCATTTTCTTTACTAGAATCTGTGACTTGAGATGTTTCAAGTGTATTTTTACTTTAGGCAATATTTTAGTGTTATAAGTTCTTTGATTTTCACGATTATTACACATTTTAAATAAAACTATTTAGACCTAGGTCAGTCTACCCGTGACCACGGACTACTGCAAAGTGTTCGAAACGTCGGGTTTCCAAAAATGTACAACAAAACTAAATATACGCGATTAATCCGGTTAAAATAGTTTTATTTAAAATATTTTAGTGTTGTTCTCCTTGGTTCCTGTATGCATCTCTCCATGAGGCCATTGAGGGATAGTGCCATTTAGAAATGGCTTGATTACGGGCAAACGTACAATGTATTTCGATATAAGAGCGGATTAAGAATATTTCGATATATGTATCCCAACCCGCTCTTATAGGACAAATCTTTTTTAAATTTGACCGGAATGCGGTGAACGTGGTGTCTTAACACTAGGCTCTTCTACCTTTAAAATACATAAGACATTCTATAACAAAAAAAATTATAACAAGAAAAAATAATAAAAAACCTTTTCAGGTGTCCTTCTTGGAAAGATTGATTCAAGGAAGGCAATCCTCACGTTCGCCGGATACGCTGATAAGACAGCATCTGAGAAGAAAATGGTTCGCGATGTTAAAGTGGAGGGCGATTGCTACTTTAATACCGGAGACATATTAGTGATGGATCACTACGGATATTTCTATTTTAGAGATCGTACTGGAGATACTTTTAGGTAATTTACTTAATCTTCTCATCCATATTGTCATGGAATTAAATTCTGTTTGACTTTTTTTATTTCAGATTTATAGGGAAGCTGGGGCCCTCTTGTTATGACACGCCGTTTCCATTAAGACATTTCTATTCTCCACATCCGCCGAAATTTTGCGACAATGCGTGTTGAGAGACGGACTTAACGCTGCGCTTTGCCTCGTTACCAGAGCAAGAAAATGAAAATATTATATATTTTACCTCGTGTAGGAAATTGAACTTGTGCCCCGGCGCTACGACTGGACTCTATTAATGATTCTTAAGTGTTAAATAAGTGTTTCACTTACTTTACGATAAAGTTCACCATATTGTTATACTGTTTTAGAACAGAAACTGACATCTAACAATAAAAATATATGTAACAAAATTGCATATAAGAACTTCGTTACATTTATAAGATACTTTATATGAGATGTGTATTTACAATAAATATATAGAAAATAGAAAATAAATAAATCAGCTTCACGCTTTATCCTGCACACAGCGTGGTAGGCAGGGGGAACTTAGTGTTAGGACACTCCATTCCCCTTTTGTCTTGGTGCCAGAAATGATAATATTAAAATAAAAAAAATTAAATTCCTTCGAGTGGGAATCGAGACCACTATCGTCGCGTTACAGTTACACCTTGGGCCCCTGCGCTGCGCCACGACGGCATCTATACCTAAAAAATTAAAGGTTTACTTAAATTTAATAATTCTACAGGTGGCGAGGTGAAAATGTTTCTACAGCAGAAGTAGAAGGTGTTATAAGCAATTTAATAGGACTTAAAGATGCAGTTGTGTACGGAGTAGCTGTAAGTAAATAAATTCCTCTATAATCTCACAACTCTCTATATATTATTAATTATTATAGTAGTATTAGTATATTATTAATTATTGTAGTATCTTGAAGAGAAATAATTACATTTAGATTTATCTTCATTCAGACAAAACGAGGTGGAACATTTTAAAACTGTAATATTTTTAGCTGAATTTAAAATAATGAGAAGTAGTGTTCAGACACTTCGCTCCCCATTAAGATACTGCCGCTCCCCGCTTTCGGAAGAACTATTATTAAATATTCAATATATTTTTATTCCCTCCTGTCTACTTAACTAGTCGAACCCACAACTATAACGTGTACAGTAAAATACTTCCCAGCTACCCCAAGATGGTGTCACTGACTATTCATGATTTCATGCAAATCATGAAATCTCGTGACCATAAATATTCATAGTTTAAAGATGGATTAATATTAATATAGTTACTGCATATCTTTATTTATATAAGAATAATTGGTTAAAGATTTAATAATACAAATTTAGATTAAAAAGACCAGTCGTGACGCAGGGATACAAAGTGTGACTGTAAAACCGACTGGTTGTGTGTGGGGTCGATCCCCACTCGAGAAGATGATATATTTACTTAAATTTATACTTCCATTTCTTCGCTCTGGTGTTTAGGACAAGCGCGGTGTTGAGTTCTCCCACTCAAGACGCAATGCCTCCAGAATTTGGCAGAAAGTGGGGAACGGAGTGTCTTAACACTAGGTTCCCACTTCCTACCCTGCTGTGTGCGGGACACAGCGTAAAGCGGTTTTATTTGATTTTAATGCAAAGTTAAAGATGACAGACAAAATCTAAGCTTTTTTAGTTTAACTGAAAAATAAAATCAAATCTTACACTTGAACAAATAGTAAATTCACTTAAGTTAACTATTTTTGCCAGGTGTGGCGAATGGCAAAAGCGTGCAGCTGCAAATGCGACAGGATTTTTTATTTCCTTGCTTTGGTAATAAGGCAAAGAGCGGCGGGTCCACCGCTCAAAACGCCCAGAACTCGGTGTAAAGTGGGAAACGATAGTGTTTTTATGAGAATGCCCTAAAATAAGGTTCCAAGGTTCCCTCTGCGTACCCTACTATGTAATAAAGCATAGAGAGAAAAAACTCAATTTTATAAAAGATAGTGAGTCACAGAGTGACTCAAGTATGACTGTATTTTTTTACTTTTCCCACAATCTACGGAAGATGAGTGAATATAAACTGAAATAAGTATATTATATCATACTTAAAACTTCTACGTACAGTAGATCTACTACAAGTAGACTATAATTTTTAACCCCAATTATTAGTAGTTCCTGAGATAGGCTAACACAACCAACGAAACTCATTACCTTTACAATATAATGGTATAAATTAAAAATACGACACTGTACATATTTTACAGATCCCAGGAATAGAAGGCAAAGCAGGTATGGTAGCGATTATCGACCCGGAAAAGAAAGTGGACTTGACTGCCCTCGCTACTGGACTCAACGATACACTCCCATCATACGCGAGACCGTTATTCGTTAGAATACTTCCTCAGCCACCTCTTACCGTTACATTTAAGTTAAAAAAACGAGATCTGATGGAACAAGGCTATAATATAAACCTCCAAGATGACCCTATATACTTTTTAGATCAAAAATTAGGTGAATATGTTCCCTTGACACAGAAATTGTATAACGATTTGACACAGGGTGCGGTCAGGCTGTGATTTTGGACTGATTTTTGTTTTAATTTAGTTATATATATTTTTAAAAAATGTTAGTTTCAATTAATATTAGCCATAATTTTGCTCATTTAGTGCAAAAACGCCGTATTTTAAAAAATACAAATAGTAATTTTTTAAATATTACAAGATATAATCTGAGTTTGTAAATAGACTTTCCGTATACATATATAACGTATATAATTTATTTTTATAAAGTGCAATTACGTCATTGTTGCACCAAATGAGCCATTTGTACGATTTTATTTGTGTTTTGTATAGAAAACGTATAAAGAATAATGGTATGTGGTTTAGGAGTAGCGTATTTGACAATTATATTTAAGATATTTTAAAATCTAGGCATAGGTGGTATTTATAAATATAGTTACACAACGTTATAATAATAAAAAAAAATAAAAATCCGCCTTGGTGCAGGGGCACAAGCAGGCGACTGTGAACGCGACGGTTGTGGGTTCGATTCCCACAAGGCTGAAATAAATACTTTCATAATTCGGCGGGGGGTGTAAGTGTCTTAATGAGTTCCCTCTGCCTACTCTGCTATGCAGAGGAAAGCGTGAAGTTGTTAAAAAAATATCCAAAGTATTAGATCTGAGTTTATTAAAAAAATCATGAAATAAATAAAAAGCAATACTAGTAATATAGGTTAAAATGTTTTAAAGTTCAGCTCTTCTCCTTCTCCTTCTTCTTCCTGGCATTAATAACGGCTATTTGCCACGGTCTGCCTTCCTACTCAACCTACTCCAGTTTGCACGGTCTCTAGCGGTTTTAAAGTTGAGCTCAAGAGCCTCTTTTTTTTATCTGCCTGCTGTATAAAAGTATAAAAAGAAAAACTTTTTTTAATATTAACAATTCTTAAAACCGGTACACAAACGTCGTAAAAATGGACGGAGACACATTATGTAGTTAACGAATGTAAAACCTCCTCCTTTTCTATAAAAGAAGTCGGTTAAAAGTCCATAACTAGAGTGTAACCAATTTTTCACTTATCAATTTATTTATAAAACGAAATGCCTGTGTTACTATTCGCCTCATTTTTTTTATTTTAATATGACTACAGTAATTAGTTTTAAATTAATATTTAATGTTCTTGTGATAATAAATTCATATATTGTTTATTACGTTTTTTATGTTTCTTTACCTACAATTTACCTTACCTTATATGGGTCATTTGGTCCAACACTAACTATGTATAAATTATACGTTTTTAAAATATTGTGAGTTATATGTTTTTTCATCTCTTCGTCCCCGAAGCAAAGGGAAGCTTTGAGTTCAGCACTCGCCACTCGGTGGAAAATGGGAAACTGAAGGGTCTTGGGAAGTATCTTAACGTTAGGTTGCCAGATTCGCTTTGCCTACTTTGTTGTGTGCTACAGTGTCGGATGCAGCGTGATGTTAAAAAAATCTCGGCCTTGTCTCTGAAATTGACTTCTTGACAGAAATCTACTTACCTACTTACTTATACATTTTAGTTTCAAATAAAAATTACCATTTATTTATATACTTTTATTGACATCCAGATCTATTTTAAAACACCAATTCCATATACATCAATTTTTTTAGCAAAAATATTTGTGGTCTGGACAGTACTATCGCTCATTTGGTGCAACAATGACGTATTTCCACCTTTTAAAATATAACACGAAACAAAAAGTTTGTAAATATATATATTTTTTTGCTTCCCATCTTGTAACCTGAACAACCTAGTTAAGAGACTCTGCTCTCATTGCCGAATTCTAGTAAATATTGTATATAACATTTTTAAAAAATGCCTTTACGTCATCATTCCACAAAATAAGCGATATTATGACGCTGTAAAAAGAATATTTCAACATTTTTCACCAGTATACTATTTCTAAATGCATTTACTTTTTTTTTTATTTAAGCACAAATAATTTTATCAAACAACTTAGATACGCTTTAGTCTTTCAGACTAATGAACGGATTTTAATGCGGTTTTTACTAATAGATAGAGTGATTCAAGAGAAATGTTCATAATATATACATATTAATATATAAAGCGTGCACGCCAAATGGTATAAGAACATAAAAGAATGGCCATGTTATATCTTAAAATAAAAAAAATATCATAGTCGTATATTCGGTGGGCGGATCCGCAGATAGCACACTTATATCTATACATTTAAAACTTACAGATCACGCCCAGCCGAAATTATGCAGCGATGAACGCTGAAATGTAACATCAAATTTCTTTTCCGAGTGTTGGAGTGCTCTAAGAAAAATTGTCCAAAATCAATCATTTTTCAAAAAAATATTTAAAATAATGTTGAGAATTTTCCAAATAATCTAATTATTATTTTGATTTCATAGAGAATTCGAACTCATAACCTTATAAATACAAACAGCAGTATATCTACAAAAATAGTATATATATTAAATATACAAACAGTTGATTTCTAAATTAATTAATTTTAATTCTTATATTGTTCATGCAAATACTGTGATATATCGAAAAATAATTTTGGATACAATATTTAACAATGTGTACGTGTATAATTTACTTTAAAAAAATGTTTTACCACTATAAAAATACATTCTATGGTCGCTAGTAGACGACTTTATTACCAAACTGTATCAATATACACATACAAAGGATATTATTTTTCAATTTGTAAATGTCTATTTTTTCACAATTCTTGGTCCAAGAAGTTTTGGGAAAATTGCAAAAAATGTTACAATGTATTTCTATTATTTCTATTATTCCTTATCTTTTTCCTTTTATTAATAATCATAAACTATTTACTGTATGCATTATTAATAATAAACGATCTGGCATCACATATAAAAATATATGTACATACATAACAACATCAAATATATCTATTATTATAATAGTAATGAGTGAAACTAATATTTACGTCAGGACTTCATGCCAAAATCAAGCAAAATTATACCGCCGCTTAGCTAATTTCTATACGTTCTAAATCTATATCTATAAAGAGAGAGAGATGATGATAAGAGATAAACATAGATAAAATTATGTTTTTTTAAAAATAGTGTTTTTTTTTATTTTCTAAAAACGAGTCATATTAAGAAATAGTGATTGATAAATATATATTATTAGTTGCATCTACTCGTAGCTAAGCGACGATTTCATTTATACGAAATATCGATCGCGAGCCCCGTTATTACTGCGAGCGGAGCTGACTCATTACCGACTACATTCAACTCAAAAGAGTAAATTGAATACTTATATTTACACCAATACATAGTCGACCGCTAAGGACCGAGCAAGTGGAAAGAGTTGAAATTTACTCACTCAGTTCTAGGAAACGGAGCGAAGTAGTCGGAAAAGAAAACACAAAACTTTTTGTTGGTAAATGTAAGCCTATTTCAATTAAAGGGAGTCCGTTCCGTCTTAGCATTGCCGTGTCATCGCTCTTTCAGCCACTAAAACCTCTTATCTTTTTTTGGATAATAATTTATATGAAATCCTAGCTATCTACCTCCAGTATTACATGCATATTTTCACTGTGTATGAATTTGTTTGTATGAAAGATTAAATTACACTCACTGAAAGCCTTATCATAATTGACACAATTATTTTTAGACATACACTTATAGTCTATGAAAATAATACTTCCACTTCCTATCTAGCATTCATTATTTTTACAACTCTACAAAACACATACTAATGAGATCTATACACATATGATATTATAAATATGTGACATTGTAAATACATTTTGAGCACATCCAAATCTTCAAATCATGTAACAGTACTCAGAGATACCAAATAGGAATTAAGCGGCATTAAATCGTTCCATACCAATTTTATGTTCATTTATTTTAAGTTCAAACAGGAAACCATCTCCTAAGCAATTTCACCATAAAATATTCATCTTCGATCGCTTCAATTTCCTTCAAAATTTCTTTCTGTTAGAGTAAACACTCCAGCAGTTAACTGTCATCGTTCGTTTTTCTTTGCTTTGTAAAGTATCCACGGTCCATGCAAAGCCTCATCTATTTGGGCCTGACTCTTCCCTTTTGTTTCCGGTATGGTGAAGTAAATATAAGTGGCACCCAAAACCGTGATGGATGCGCAGATATAATATGTAGCGTGGAGTCCGAGAGCAACGGCTATTGAACCAAAATAACGAAGGAGTAGGAAATTGCTTAGCCACATCCAAGTTATAAGGAAGCTAGATGCCAAGCTTCGGACCTGGAGAAGATTAAAATTATTGTTATATTATTATTCAATTATTTTTAACCTGAAGAACACAAACAAATGTCTGCCTGAACGTGATAATCTCAGGAACTACTAAATGGAATAAAAAAATGTGCGCTCAAGAGTCCAACCATCCAGGCAGGCTATATACACATTACGCCAATCATTTCGTTGTAACCCACTTTACCTGTGATAAAGTTACTCCCATACAAAAAGTGTCTCATACACGACAAGTTTCCATTAGATCACGAGATGGAAACCAGAGTTAGAAGATACTCGTAAATTCCCTTAAATTGTTGTTGATGATAAAGCTATTAAATAATTAAAAAAAATATACTTACGTTTACAGAAAATAATTCTGATATCAACACGTAAGGAACAGAACCCAATCCAATATTATACAAAAACAGTACCACCGACAGCAAAATCACTGGTAACCAAATAGTTATCTCCTCTTTCTCCTTATTATGTTCAAATTTGACTAACCATTCACCATCTGAGGTATAGTTGTCGTCTTCTATACTAATACGATACCACGGCTTCCCACTGTCATTCAAAAGACCTGCTGTATGGTTATACCACGTGTTGTTGTCATACATTTCTATTCGTTCTCGAATGTTCCTTTCCTTGTAATTAAACTTCATGAGTGGCCATAAACGGTGGAGATACCAAGAGTGCATGCGGAGATGTGGATCACAGTATATACCTAATATTGTGAGACCGAAGGCTATTCCGGTACAAGACCATATTAATAGAGTCTGAAAAATTTATTAATTTTTGATTAATTTAGGATATTTGAGGTTTCGGTGGTACAGTGTGACGTTTAACTTCAAATGTGGTTGTAGGGTCAATTCTCACTCGGAGGAATGATTATATATTATTTTCATATCTTCATTATTATAGACAAAGCACAAAATACAAAAAAAAATTGTTTACGTCTCGAAAATTGAATGGCAAGTTGTCATGGCAAGTGAATGGCAAGCTGAGTGTCTTAACACTAGGTTCCCTCTGCCTAAAGTGATATACGCGAGAAGCGTTAACACTTTAGACAGAGATAAATAGAAGGTTTAACAGAAGGTAACACATAAAATAAAAACATATACCTAAAAAGAAAATGTTAAAAAAAATAAAAGGTGTTAAAAATGTAAAAACTTAAATATATTTAAAATAAAACTTAAGTACCTTTCTACCAATTTTGTCAACTGTAACAGTTGCTACTGCAGCACCCAGTACTAATGCAGTACCACATAACATCGACCCAGCTTCTGATGATTCAAATAAATTGCGGGGCAAAGTTCTGAAAAAACAAAAGTTAAAATATTACAATGATCAAGCATGCGTATGAGACATATGAGATCGACCATCGACTCATATGAGAACGCGACGGTTGTGTATTCCAGTCTGAGGTTAATGCTGTTAGAGGCCGGGCTTTTGCATTTTTTGCTTTACTCTTTTCGTTCGTTTCGATGCGTTTTGAGAACTTTGCCGTTTGCTTGATATTTTCAACGACTACTGCTTTGTTTTTCACGGAATTTTTTCTTAGTAATCACCTATTTTATAGAGGTTGAATTTTCCCTGTGAACTTAACCTCACTTTTGCCAAAATATAATAACACAGCTTCCAGGTTGCCAGAACTGACCGAATTTTCAGGGATAAAATGATGTACCTGAACCTATTAAATCATAATATTTTTATCTCTACATTTTGGGTTCAAGAATGTGTGTAATCATTTCAGCCTCCGTTTATAATCCATTCTGTATATGTTTAAGCTTTAATATTTTAGTTCACACTTTTTACCGTATATAGCAGAATAGTTAGAGGGAACTTTTGGATTGAAGGAACGTTTAATGGCAGAACTCGGCAGATAAGCAGATTATCGTTATAAAAGTACATACATACCCATTATAAATGGTAAAATTATAAGCAGTAGCGTTCAATACAGGAACATTATGGGCAGAATGTCTCAAAACTGCGGCCGCGAAACTATTGACTGCGCCTGCGCCGCTACCGGCCGCTGCACATAGTACAATGAAACAGGAAAATAACGCTCGACGAGTGCCACGATGTCGAACTGGAAATTAAATATTTATTAAGATGAACATTTGTAATCATAGTTATAATAATAATTAAATAATATTTTATTATATTAAGAGGGAGAGGGAACCTAGTGTAGAACCCCACACACACACAAACACACACACAGCCGGAAATGTCTCAAGAAATTTTATCTATTTTATTATATGTCTCAAGACATTTACAATTAATACAAAATAGCCATCGATATCTTATCTAATAGTTATTATAGATTCACTAAAAACAAAATGTAATCAAAATCTTACACAATTCTTTACACGCCGACTGTTCGGCTCTATCTCTTTCAGAATTAGATTCCAACCCGCTACTCCTCTTCAGCATTGGCTGGAAAGTGTCTGAGTCTTGTCTCCTCATGACCTCCTTCCTTCCGTAACCCTCAGATATGCGTATTCTTACTTCTTGTTGTTCTATCACATCTGTCAAATCTTCTCTAAAATCTGAACCGTCGAACCAGCACATTATTTTTGCTGCTTCCTATGGTTAGAATGGTTTTATAATTTATAAATAAAAATAGTGATACAACATCTGACTTTAAGAATATTTTCATTTCGTCGCCCTAGCAAGGAGGCAAAGTGCGGTGTTGAGTTCCGCCACTCAACCAACACGCAATGTCTCCACAGTTTGGCGAAAACTGGGGATCGGAAGTGGAAGTTCCCTCTGAATACCCTGTTTCATGCTGGATACAGCGTAAAGCTAAAAAAATATAAATATGCGTCGTCCCAAGACGGCACTTAATACCGTCAGATCGAAACTTATCAAATAAATACAAATATTTCCTGCCTATATTGTCTGTATTTGAACGATATATATTTAAAAAACGTCATTATAACTATCATAGTTTATTCGTACCATTATTTTCCGCGAAATTTCTTTTCTTACCTGTATTTTTCCTACACTAATTAGAAACGACGGTGTTTCTGGGAGCCAAATCAAAGACAAGAGTAGTATAATTGGTGCTATAGCCATGAGAAGGGATAGCGCATGCGCAGATAGCATACCACCCGCAGAATAGGCGAAGAGAATACCGCAGCTGGAAAGATATGAAAGATGATCTAAGTAATATTGTCTAAGAATCAAATTAGAACTACTAATGGTTTTTTGAGACAAGTCGTGCCGCAAGGGCACAAGCATGCGACTGGAAACACGGCAGGTTGTAGGTTCGATTCCCACGAGGAAATGAAATGAATTTAATTTTCTCCTTGATCGGAAAAGAGTGTCTTAACACTAGGTTTCCAGGTTGTGGAATAAAGCGTGAAACTAAAAAATATATATTTAGAATTGGATATAAAGTTTGTTGTTTTGATGACTTTATGAATTAATTAAAGGCTCATTGTTAATAGACATTCAATTACGGATTTTTTTAAGTTATGATATGTACAAAATTTGAAATTCTCATATTAACAAACTGAATAATATATTACAATAATGTAATAAAAAATATTGTGAAAATATAAAATGTGAAAATAACTTTAGCGTTCTGTCTTGAAAAATAATCATTTTTAGATAATAATAGATAGTAATAACAGATAATGCATTCAGAATTCAAAAAAAAGAAGTTAAAAATATAAACATTGCTAATGGATGCCATCACTCACCTAGAAGCCAAAGCCGGCATAGCAGCTAGGCCTCTTGTCCTAGGCGCTATTTCAGCACAGTATAACGGTGCTAGTGCCAAAGCACCGGCCCCACCCGCACCCGCCGCCACTCTTGCTGCCCAGACACCTTTAGCCCCACACCAGGCCGCAAGCGACCAGCTAATCTAGGATTTCAATTTTTTTGCTTTACGCTGTATCCTGAAGCCATATAGTAGGGTAGGCAGGAGGAACCTGGGAACCTAGTGTTAGGACACTCCATTTCACACTTTCCGCAGAATTCTTGAGGTATTGCGTGTTTACTGGCGGAATTTAAAACCGCGATTTGTCTCCTTACCAGAGCGAGGAAAGGAAATTATTATTAATATTAAAAGGTTTATTATCACATATTTAAATTTGTATATTTTTAAAGTAGGCAGAAAAATCTAGAGGTGCATATGTGACTTGAAAATTATTTTCTTTCAGTCTATTCAAGGACACAGTTTTTAAACTAGGTCGGGTGAGTGACAATATTACAAAATAATATAATTTCCAAACTACTGACTCTTTGTTTAAAATAAATATGTATAACATGTGGGATTTGAACCCACGAACTTTACATTGAATGGGTTAAACATCTTAACTATACCACAATACAGTGGCACTCTAGAATGATTAATTCATGAAAGAATAAAATTATAATAGTTCTCGGACAGGCCTTTCTAAGTGATGATACGTATAATAGTAGTTAATCTGACTTTCAAATTAATATTCCACGAGATGTTTAAAACATCGTACCTCACTTGAGAAAGGTTTATGTTTAAAATATTCATTTCCCCAGTTTAGTTAGATCGTTTAGTAATTTCCGCTATTTAAACATTTATTTTTTAAAAAGGCTAAGAATGAAGAACATGCAAAGTAAAATAACAGTGTTAAATAGAAAAATTGCAAATACATTCTTTTTCCAAATTAAAATAAAGTTATCTTAACACTAGGTTCCCAAGTTCCTCTCCCAGCATTGCTATGTGCGGGATACAGCAAAAAAATTTAAAATTTTTGAAATTAATTAATATTGTTTCTAAAGTATTAAGCAACAAAAGAAACGCTAAACAAAAAACCATTTAAAAAAACTTACAATAAAACTAAGGCATATACACAAAGCTCCAGCCTTCCTTCCTTTGACATCGGCTAGCACGGCAAACATGGGCGCTGCGGGTAGAGCAATCAAACATGGCAGGGCCGCTAACCACGCGCCACCAGTGAGAGCTTCGTTACCCAACACTCCGGAAACCCAGCCTGTGCTACAACCGTGAGTGAAGCAGGATAGATTGTCTGGAAAGAACATTTAGTCTTATACTTAAATGATTAAATATTTCATTTCCTCGAGTGGGAATTGAACCCACAATCTGTCGCGTTTACAGTCGAATAATATATGTGATACTAGCTTTTACCTACGGCTTTGCCACCATCGTCAAGTGGGAATACCTAAAGTTATATATGACGAATTCTAAGCAAATAACCTCAATAATAATAGGTAATCAAATGTCAACCTGATATACTATTTACCTATAATATAATCTGCTGGTAATGGCCAGGATTGGATAGTCCTAACACAAAAATAATTGTTCAACACGATCCAGTAGTTCCTGACGTAAGCGCATTCAACCAAACAAACAATTCAGCCTTATAATATTATTACCATTTTGTGAGACATTGGCCATATCCTAATAATGTATAATGTTAGTAAGTACAGTTCAAATAAATTCAATTCTCATTAATCACGTAACGCCCGACTTGTCCGTCATGGTACAGTAGCGGTCAGCTGTAATATGTATTACCTATTCTATGATTTGATACTCCACGATCTATTTCATTGAATGTATTATCTGTGACATAAACAAAATCCAGGTTTTTGAATTTTGAAAATTGAATGTCGAAAAACTTCGTTCTCTATTTTAACCTTATAACAAGATGTGTTGGATGATGGAACTCACTTTATTTCGCCAAAGAAAGCGAATGATAATTAAAATATTAAATATTTCATTTCCTCTAATACTAATCGAATACAGAATTTGTCGCGATTACAGTCCTATACTTGTGCCTCTGCACCGAGACTGATCTCGAAATGAGTAAATTTTGTCCTATTACCTATCAAAGTCTCTAAAACATCTTGTAAAAGGTAGAACAGAGTCTTTTATCACTAAATTCTCTCTACATTCGTCGCATACTATGTAAAACGAGGGACGGCAAAAATGCTAATCTAATGTTTCCCCATAATGTATGCAATGTCACGTTACTGTTGAACGCTTGAAAATGGACAGAACTACTGCATTTATGTACGCGAGTTTCGACGTCACATTCGCTGTGAATTGGTCAGTACCTATAAAATTGTTCATTTTGTTCACGTACAACTTTTAATCGTTTTATAGAAGGTCCAATTTGAGAAATGTAGAAGTAAATAGTCTGTGTGTAAATATTACTGAAGTATTTAGAGTATATAAATATTATTTTAAGCGTTTTTTTTTATTTTCGCGCTGTATCCCGCACACAGTAGGATAGGCAAAAGGGAACCTAGCGTTAAAACACTTACACTATTTCCCCCCGAATTCTGGAGGCATTGCGTGATGAGTGGCGAAACAAAACGCCGCGCCGACACCGCGGTTATGAAATTAAAATATATCTAATTAAATACTTCAATTCCTCGAGTGGAGATCGAACGAACCCATAACCAGTCCAGCTTATAATAGTCACATATTTTTGCCACTGCGCTACGACTGGTCTTTATTTTGATCATTTTTAAATTGATACACAAACTTATATATGAAACACTAAGCAAAGGAATGTTTTTTATAGCTCATTCTCCATTCACTCTCATTCTCCACTCATTTATTTTCAGTTGATTGGTGAAAACCAACACTACGCTTTCTCTCGTTACCAGAGCAAAGAAATAAAAAATAATTTCTTCTTAATATTTACCTACTCAAAAATTAAGGCTAAGGGAGTGTTTTTTTCTTATAAACTTATATTTATCTTATTATTTGTCTTCCGCCCCTAAAAGTCTTATGTATATATCTTTGGCCTTATAAGTGCAAAGGGTGATATAGAATATTTTACTATAAATTTTAAAGTTGAATTCTTCCCACCCAAGAGAGATCAGGAAATTTAACACGTAGGAATGGGAAACTGTGTGATTGTATTTTTACATTAGGTAGTTTTGTGATTCGGATAGTTTATTTTCTTAATAAATTACATATAATTGTTAATGTTCATATGGAAGTGCATGGCGTTGAGTTCCGCCACTTAAAACGCTATATTACGAAATTTTGGCGCAACGTTAGAAATGGATTGTCTTTACACAAGTGAAAGTAAGTTAGTGGTTGGTGATGTAGATGAAGATTAGAGTCTACGCTATTAACAAAAGTGTGATGATTTTATCGTAAAATTCTGATAACCTTTAGACTGAACAAATTCAACAGAATTTCAATCAACGCAGTGCTTAAGTCGTGGTGGAAACTAGACGTACCAGAGAGGTTAAATTAAAACAATTTAATTATGTTAATCCGCTCAAATACGAATCGAACCGAGAACCATCATTTAAAATACGTAAAATGTAAAGACCAATTAAAATTATAGATTTAAATTAATAAATGATTCATGACGCGAATAGAAACTCACAAATTGGCTTTCCACTCCATTAGACTATTAATACAGGGCTGTTGCAACTTTGCCCGATAGTTATTGGGTTATATCAGAATAGTTTAGTTTTAGTTGTGGTTATTATAATAATATCTACTATTTTTAAGGTCATCGTGGCGCAATGGGACAGCGTCCGACTATAGACATGACCGTCGTGAGTTTGATTCGCACTCGGACAAATGAACTATTATCCTTAAAATTAAAACGGATAACATTTCCAAGTATCAAGTTCCCGCACCCTACCTTGCTACATGCGTGGTCGCCGAACTCACAACCACGTCCGACACTGCCGCTACGCCACGACGGCCTCTACTTCGAAGAATTTTGAGATTCAAGGCAAATATTTTAATATTTTAATATTTATAAGTGGCAACGAACCTACAACTATTGTCAATACTTCAAATTTGCGTTTTATTGGAGCTTAGAACATTACAGAGGATAATAGATTTTGAACTTAGCTATATACAAGTTTGTTGGTACAAGTTCTTAGGAAACATAACTTGACGAATAGTTCGTAACTAATAGGTTTCGTGAAGAATGTCATATAAGTCCCTAATCACTACGGGTCGTGGGTTCGATTTATACTATGACCAGTTGAAAACTATGTTGCGAAGTCTGACTGCTTAAATCTAATCTAATGTTATAAAACTGTTTGAAAACGCTTATCTCAAGAATTACTGGTACAAATCGAATTACTATTTTTGAATTAGAGAGTACATTTCCTGAGGATGCTATATTATATCATCTTAGTCGTTCTGTACAAGTCCAAACCATATTGAGGCTGTTGTGCTTCGAGCCCAGTGGCATAAATGTTTTATTGTAAAAGCGACGGCTATAGGTTCGATTCCCACACGTGTTAGCGAAATGACAGAAAATTTTATGTTTAAATTTTTCTCGCAAAGCGTGGCGGTGAATTACACCACACAACACCCTAATATCACGGAAATTCGGTCATATGTGCCGAACGCCGTCTCTTAAGCTTCCCTCTGTTTATCTCGTTACGTGTGGGATAAAACTAAGCCAAAAAATCCAAGCTAAATACCCTTTAAAACTTAAAAAAGTCTCAATTATAAGAAATCAAGTAGAAAATCAAAAGTTATAAAAAAATTGAGATAAGCGACTTCTATTTTAAGACTGCTATATCATTACAGATTACAAAAGTTCGAAACCAATCTCATTACTTACATACTGTGGCTGCTATTAATCTCCTTACAGAACCCCGCCATCGTTTCGAAGCAGTTCTTTCTATACGATTTCTGTAACAAAAGAAATTAATGTTCATTCAATTTTTCGATATAAATGAAAATACTAGGCCATTGTTGCGCTGTGGAACAGTGTGTGATAATAAGCAAGTTGACTATGGGTGTGGTTCCAGTTTCTTCATGTTTGTAGGACATTCTGTGGCTTAGGGTTTCACCGTGCAATATATGATGTATAGAATTTGGAGAACGGAAAGTCTGGACACAAAGTTCCCTCTACTATATTATTCAGGAGAGTAAAGCGTGGAAGCAAAAAAAATATAGTAGATGCTTTAATCATTTTAATATATTAAGCAATAGTAGATCAATTCTTCTTTTTTTTTTAGTTTTCAGTGTTTCAGCACATGATGGGATATAGACACTCCGTATCCACTAAAACAAGTCGAACTCACAACCATCGTGTTTATAGTCGCACGCTTGTGCACCTGTGCCACAACTGGCTTCGATAGTTGTTTTTAAAAAAAAAGCTGAATAAATGCATTTTAAAATAAAGACGTTGTTTCTGATTTCTAAATTATCTTTCATTCTTTTTACCATACTGATGGTAGTTTAAGTTTCCACATTTATTAAATATTAAAGAAATACAAACAACAACATAATCACAATTCTGTTGAGAATTGACTGCCATTAGAGTTAATTGCAGTTCCCTGCTCTGGCGAGATAAAGCGCGGTGTTGAGTTTAGCCACTCAACATGCAATATGGAAAAATGGGCGGAGAGTTTAAAACGGAGTATCTTAACACTACGCTTATTCTACCTACAGAAAAACTATACAGAAAGAAACTTAAAACAAATAACTTAAAAAACGAAATCGATCTCGCATTCAATTTGCCTAAAAGTAAAATATATTTCACGGACAATATTTCAGTGCAAACAATTTGTTCGGTATCTGAGAGCGTTTCAATAAAATTGTCCCGAACAATAAAGTACTTGAGAAAGTTCCCTTCACCTCCTTCGTGCTCCAATTTTCAATGAAACTATTTCTTCTGTTCCACTTCTGGATGACCAAACCGAAATATCTATGGATAATTCTATCATTCTATATGAAAACATGAAATAATCATTTGATATTTTCATATAGAATGATATTTTGAACAAAAACTATATATTTTTCTTTATTGTATATTATATATCTAAAATAGAAATTCCCATTTTTCATTTCCCATAAGTTAGTGTTTCTTAGTACTATACTAACTTCACGCTTTATCCCTAGCGGGGTCGTCAGAGAGAACGGAGCCCCAAACGCTACGGTCTCTACATACCTCTTTCGCCTCGTCCACAGTCATCAACCTTTTCATACATACCCTCCGAGGGGTCCTCATGCTTTTTACGTGTCCCCTAGTATCTTTCTTAGTGCTCTCCAATATCTACTAGCATACTTATATCAATATTAATCACCACTCAATAACGGATAAGTTTTATATAAATTATATACTAACTGTTTTTGTCATCACCACTTTAAATGAAACCACAGCTTTAACTACTCTATAAAGTCCTAATACAATTGAAACAAACAAGATTTATCCAAAAATGAAAAAAAAAAATCTATATACAAAAATAAAATTTTCGTTGTAAAATAAAACGCCATCTGTCAAGAGTGAAGCACACAGACATAAACCTATCAAAACGATAACATCGCACACGCCCCATTCACGACTTAGAGTCGTAGGTGATGGCGGCGATGTTGAATTGCGTAAAACAGAACGAGAGATATCGATGCGTGTGGATTGGCGCAACTCAACGCCGCACTATGTCTTGACGAGGAAATTAATGTTATTCATTCTGTCTCTATTTTTTTAAAAACACATACACGACAAAAAATCGCGGTCCACAGTCGGTTAATAACCCAAGTCGATTTGTATTTAGTCCAGGATTAAAACGCATTTTTCCTCCTTTACGTAGCCACGTGTAAAACAGAAAACCACCAATTGCGCCACGAGTGAAACAAAAGCAATAAAGTGAAACAATTTTAATAACAATATTATGAAGATTGGGCAGCATTTTTTACTAGAATCTTTAAATATAAATAAAAAATAAGAAATAGAAAAGATTTATTCTAATTTATCTCAGTATTCAATTAAACGGCCTTATTCAATTATAAAGTTAGAATTTAACTGCGGTTGATCTACCAAAGTTTGGGAGCAGGTGTGCCTTCCGCCGCATATATCATGTTCTTTTAATGAGGCTTTATGTTAATTTTATGCAAGGCTTCCTAAAACATATAATAACTGCGCTAGAATATATAGATTTTTTTAGTAATTGTCGCTATTTTGTATGTTGTAAAAATATTGTAATATATTTTTTATTTTCACGCTGCATCCCCTATATAGCGTGGTGGGCATAGCGAACATGATGACTCCGTTTCCTAATTCCCACAAAATTTTCAAGACGTTACGTGGTAATTGGCGAAACTTAACGCCACACTATGTCTTGAGGAGAAAATAAAAATACTCGTTCATTTCATTTCATTTTTTTTTAAAAAAAGTCATTCTACATACTGTTAACAACCCAAGTCATTAGTAAAACGTTTAATTTTTTAAACCATTTCTAGGTAACATCAAAAATAGTCATAGCACAAATGAACACTTAAAATTTATAGGTGCAAGTGTTTCCGTATCAAAAGGTCAACAAAGTCTTTACTGATTGTAAATTTTTACTTTGCTAGACTGTAAGGCGCCATTATTACACAGTTGTTAAATATAGTCGTTTTTTTTTAGGTTCCCGTTTCCCGCATAGAGAAGGTTGGGCAGAGGGAACCTTATTAAGACTCACTATTTCCCAATTTCGGCACAATTTTTCAGATATTGCGAGTTGAGTTGCGAATCTATGCTATAGTTATGCTGAATACAAATAGGTAAAAAGGCATATTTAGGTATTTTCTGAACGAACATAAAAATATTTCGTAAGTGTTATGCTTAGAAAGCAACGAGGCCAGTCGTAGCGCAGGGGCACAAAGTGTGACTGAAAAATCGTCTGGTTGTGGGTTCGATCCCCACTCCAGGAAATGAAATATTTATTAACATTTATTTTTTCATTTTTTCGCTCCCTTGTAGAGGCAAAGCGCGGCGTTGAGGTCCGCTTCTCAACACCCAATGCCTCCAGAACTCGGCGGAAAGTGGGAAATGAAGTGGCTTAACATTAGGTTCCCTACTCTGCTGTATGCGGGATAAAGCGTTAAGTAGATTTAATTTTTTTTTAAAATATTACTGGACATTCGTTGTACATGAATGTTTCCATATTGTTTATTTTCGTTTTACACACAAAACACCTAAGCTTTAAAAAATATATAAAAGCTTGTTTTTCAAATGTTTTGTATTTGTTTTAGTAATATCATGGTAGAATGGATATTGAGAGCGGGCGTTTAAAATATCAAACTATATCGATTCATGTAAATATTCCAAAATAAATAAATTTGGCCAGTCGTGGCGCAGGGGTACAAAGTGTGTCTGTTAACGAGATTAGTTGGAAGTTCGACTCCCACGCAGGAAAATAAATAAATAAATGTATAAATTTATATTTACATTTCTTTGCTGTGGTGTCGAAGCATAGCGTGTACTAGGTGAGGGAACCTACTCTGCTGTGTGTGGGATACAGTGTGAAATGGATTTATTTGATTTTTATTTTATGTACAATATGTTAAAAAGAATAAATAATACTGAATCAATTTTATTTAAAAATTAACCTATAAATATTTTCATCGTGTAGTTATTTGGACAAATGAAAATAATACAAAATCACTCTTTTTTCCACTTTTTACTCGATTTTGCTTGTTGAGTGTCGGAACTAAACCCAAAAAGAAAGTAAAGTCATCTTAGAATTATTTTCATTTCAAACAAAAGATTTAGATATAATTGGTACCTATTCATATGAAAAATAATAAAATTTCCTCATAAATAATTTATAATTTCAAGTGACTTTTACACGCTTTGTGAATATTATGACCAAAGTTTTGTGGTAAGCGATCTCGGGACGCTCAAACTTATGGCTGTAAATTTTACGGAATATTATAAATTATCTTTAAAAATAACAAAATACGAAAATTGAGGCCAGCAGTGGCGCAGTGGCCGAGTGTCTCAACAGTTTTTAACATTTTTAAAGTATTATTCCACATCTCGGAAACAAAAATATTTATTTAGAGACGTATAAAAATTTTAACGTAGCGAGACTCATACCTGTGCCTTAATTTCTAAATACTAGTTCTAGTAATACTAGCACTAGTTTCCTCTCACTTCTCTGCTTCGCGCAGGTTACAAAAAAATATACGAAAAAGGATACGTTTAACCATTGATACGTTCAATTTCAAGTTTAAACATTGAAACCACTTTACGTCGAATAATAATGCCATAAAAAAGCAGCCCTTGCGCGGCGTCGCCCACTTGAACTACACAATAAATTATGTAATACATATAGTTAAGATGTATTTAGGGAAAATTGGTTGGTTATTTTAGCATGGCTATCAAAACTGTTTTATTATTATATACATCATAAATAATATCTTCTGGAATATTGTTCGATTTGCTTTTTTTAAATTATTTCATATTATTTTGTTAAATACTACAAATATATAAAAATGGATATAACCCGAGGCCAGTCGTAGCGCAGCGGCACGAAGTGTGACTGTAAAACCGACTGGTTGTGGGTTCGATCCCCACTCGAGGAGATGAAATATTTACTTAAATTTATATTTCCATTTCTTCGCTCTGGTGTCGAGGCAAAAGTGCGGCGTTGAGTTCTGCCACTCAACACGCAATGCCTCCAAAATTCGGCAGAAAGTGGGGAACGGAGTGTCTTAACACTAGGTTCCCTCTGCCTACCCTGCTGTGTGCGGGATATAGCGTGAAGCTATTTATAACCCACTTTGTCTTTCAGTCAAAATTTCATAAAAAACGATTCAGCTGCTTCGGAAATTAGCATGGATAAACAAAGGCAGACAGACGAAAAACATTTTTTTTTGTGTTTTAATATAGTATTAATACATACAAGGCATATAACAAAGTTAAAAAACTGTTATTTTGGAATCACAAGAAAATATAGTTATTTAGTAGTTTGTCAATACGTATTTATGTCATAATTATGCAAGGGGAAAAATAAAAAAAAAATTAAATGAACTACTACTTACTAATAATATAGCGAGAGCAAAAAAAAGGAAGTCAAATTTGAGTGATCTCAAACTTTTTCGAAAAAATATTTTAATATATTTTTTTTAATATTTAACCTGCTAAAATATACTTAAGAGAAAGTATTCTGACTTACAGCAAGCAGTAGTTTATGAAAATGCATACTGCTTTAAAGGCCTTGTCTTTGATGAAAAATAGAAAAACTTGAAATCTAATGTACAGCGTGTTCGAAAAGATAAGAGCTTGAAAAAAAAAATAATTACCTAACGTTATAATTTTTGAGATGACATGATTTTGTCATATTTTTAAAAGAACAGTTCTTAGTGTGTATTTTTCAAAAAAACTACCGTCAGAGGCTTGTCTTTTGATGTTTTTAATATATAGCAATAATAATATTAATAATAAATAGCGTTAACAATTTTGTTGCTTGTTCAAGACCATAGAATTAAGTAGTGGTTTTTTTTTGAAAGTGTAGAAATTTTATGAAAGTTGAAAATAAATTATCTGTTATCATTCACTTTAAGCAGACCAAAGCTATCTGACAGTAAACACAACAGTTGTGGGTGTCGTTTCACACTCGGAAAAAATAATTATTTTTATTTATTCGCTTTAGTGCCTAGAAAAAGCGCACAGCGTTGGGTTTAAAAACAGAGTATCTTACACTAAATTACCTCTGCCTACCCTGCTACAAACGGGATACAGCGTGGGGTTTCTAAAAAGAAGATTCGTTACAAAAATTAAGCCACTGATAGTTTAAATGTAACCCTTTTAGAAAACCTTTTATAAATACGTTATATTACGGACGGGCTTCAACGCTGCAGTTTGTCTTGTTGTCGAAGCGAGGAAATGAAAATATTTAATTCCACCGAGTGAGAATCCAACTTGGATTTTGTGCTACTACACACTACACACCATGGACTCCGATATAACATTTAAAAATAAAAACATTTTATGCACTTATAAGAACACGCTATATAATAGCGTTGCATGTAAGCTATCAGTGGCTGACTTCTTGTAGCGAAACTTAGCAGGTGGAAGTGCTTTTTGAAGGTAATTACGTTGTTTATTAAAGTGGAAACGACAGTATGTATGACCATAGCTAATATTTTTTTAGCATATAGCAGAGTAGGCAGAGGGAACTAAAATTAAACATTTCATTCCCCTGAGTGGGTATCGAACACACGACCATAGCGTTTACGTCGCTTTCAGAACGGAATGTATGTATTTACTAAGCTATTTTTGCCTTTGCCCTTTATCTTAATCGCATCAAATGTATAAAGCTAAAGAAGAACAATTTTAATACATCGCGTTTATTTTCGGGCCTAGCTAGGGCAGATAACACGGTTAAAAGTCACTGCGTCTCTCATAAGTTACCAACGTGGCGTAATTTAATATCCATTTTGGTTTACCTAGACCGAGAGGAATAATAGATATTTTAGCCTTACGTCTTAACCCTCTCTCTACCTATCCTGGTAAGAGCGGGATACAACGCGAAGCTTAAAGTAAAATTGCTCTTAAAAAAAGTTATATTTTTAATGCCATGTTTTTTTTTTAAAAAGGTCTAAATACCACCCTCGTCAAAGTGTTATGTTTTGTAATAAACTTTATTATACGAAGTAAAGTTAAGAAGACTTCTTGCAGCGGAAGTAAAAACAAAAGTAATAACCATATTAAAGTGTCTTATATAATGTAGGTCTTTCGTACAAATTTCTGAACGTCAAGACCGCATGTTCAAATAAATGTAAGAATATAATATATATAAAGGAGGTTATCAGTTTGACATGTATGTAATATTATTCAAATTGGATAATATTTGATTAAGATGATCCATTTGTTCCAAATTATCATGATGATAAAATAAGATCTTTTTGATTTAAATCAGGTCACGGAATAAATTGCACCAAAATCGGTTCAGTAGATTATGAGATATGGGTAACCACGCATTTTTGAACAAGTTGCCACTAAAGCTTTACAAATCTTTTCACGAAATAAAACGCATATGGTTAATATTGAAACGAAAATATTGTAAGAAAAATCAGCTACACGCTGTGGAACGTAGTGTTAACATTCCTTTCCTAATTTCTGCTGAATTCAGGAGTGTGTTGAGAGTCGGAACTAAACGCCACTTACAACAAACTTAATTTCCCCGAGTAAAGATAGAACCCACAACCAGTCGCGTTTACAGGCACACATTGTGCCCCTGCGTCACGACTAGCCTCAAAAATTTTAAGATAAAAATAAAGAAAAAAGTAAACGTTAGACGGAATTTTTGCCTCTAAATGCGGGGCGTACGTGGAGATGAAAAGGGTAAGATATGGTTGAATATTTCCAAGATATTTATTATCTTATCCTGCAGGCTTATAAGATAAATTTTATTTATATGTATTTTGAAGAATTTCATTAAGAAATGTTTTACTGTAACCACGATGGTTATGGGTTCGATTCCCAATTGGGGGAATGATTTATTTCCATTGCCTCGTTCTAGTCAAAAGGCAAATCGCGGCGTTGAGTTCTTCCACTCAACATTCAATGTCTTAAAATTTGTCACTTTACGCGAAATACAAATACTATAGTATACTATAGTATATAATAGGATTTACGAACCAAATGTAGGTTTCAAGGGTGTACAATGTATTTACATTTCCATTCACTACTCGTGCTCAATAATCAGATTAAATCTATTCAAATAATGTATCTAATACAATAGTTCTGCTATTAGTCTAATCAAAATACAGTGCCAGTATACTGCCATAAGAAATTAAAAGATATACTTATTATCATTGTTAAACATGTCGTGGGGAGGGAATGTCTTAATCCTAGGTTCCCAGGTTCCCTTTGCCTACTCCGCAATGTGCTGAATACAGTGCAAACAATTATATCAAGCTAACATTGTAACGACTGACAAAAAGCGACAAATCAGCGAAGCTAAAAAGAAACCATAAGTCATGGATGCTAATGAAAATTAAATTCTCTGAGATCTTGGTAATACTCCAAAAGTAACAAAAACATCGTGATATATGTAAACGGTACAGTCGCCTACATAGCTAATGAGATAACAAGATAAAGTGATGTTTTTTTTTACTTTACGATGTAGTCGTATGTGGGCAGTGATTTACTTTTAGTGTCAAAACTCTCTGTTCTTGATTGTTTGCACGTATACAGTATATAGCGTAGAATGACAGAACTTCACGCCGCTCTTATTTCGCCAAAGTGAGAAACTGAAAGTAATTAATTGCTTTCAGTATATATCGAACCCACAACTATAGCTTACAATCAGACTGACTGTATGACTATTTGCAAAGTGGTAAATTTGATAATTTCAATATTTGACAAGGTCTTTGTCTTTTGTAGCATAAAAAAATTAAGCTTTTAAGTCAAGTCTATAGACAAAAACAAGATTTGTGCTTTGTTTTTGTATGAATTTTCACACAAAACCGCGTAATCAAAATGTATAAGGACCTCGGATTATAAAAAATTTAAGACATTGCATTGTAGATGGCGGAACTCAACACCGCACTTTCTCAAATTTGTAGGTACATGACACAATTAAAATGACTTTTGTGAAAAAGTTGTGCTGTTGTACTACTTAGTACAATTCTATAAAATCGATTTAAAAAAAAACCTACAAAGCAAAATTTACAGAAAGAACCTAGTATTGAGATACTCTGTTCTCTATTTGCTACACAAGTTTTCAAGACAACGCGCGTTCAATGGCGGAACCTAACACCGCAATATATAAAAAAAAATATTCTCATAGCATAAACTCCTTTTGTACTTTAAAATACTTATAAGATAAGATCGTTACATAAATACATACCTGCCTTCCGTGTGTACAAATAATGTGAACACGCCATTCTTCGAGGTTATGGCAGTTGACAGTATATTTTAAAATAGGAGGGCTGGTATAACTATTATAATATGGTAGATGATTTTTTTTTTATTTCACACTACCATCCCAAAGTGATAAAAATATTTCAACACTTTGATAGCTAAAGCACGGCGAGTTCCGACACTCAACACGTAACGACTCAAGAATTCGGCGTAAAGTGGAGAATGAAAGTGTCTTAATGGTGAAAGGAGGTGCTTCAGGTTCCCTCTGTCTACGCTGACATTTGAAGGAAACAGAGGGAAGCTAAAAAAATAAACACTCTGATAGAAGATAAACTGTGAAAGTAGTATGTTTTTACTTCTTATCTTATTGACCTATTTAAGTTACACCACAGTGACAAAATCTTCAATCAACCGTATTCATTTCATATAGAATACTTTTGTTACGCAACCAAACAAAAGAAAGAGAGCATAATGATGTATTATTTGTCTCTAAAGTATAAAAGTCTTTCTAAGCTTAAAATTCACCTTTTCCGTAGCAAATAACATTAAATACTGCCAAAAACATGTTACACACAAACAAAGCTATTAATATTAGTCCGAATCATAGGATAAGCCAATTAAAGGGACAAGGTCACTAGTTCGATTCTTTCTCGTAACACTTTCAATGATAGAAAGTATTCAGTGCAAGGCAATCCGTTAGGGACTATTCGCCCAATATATTTACGTTAAGGAAAAAAAAGATTGCTGTATTCTGCATATAGTAGTTCCCATTAAAACACTTCCGTTTCCCACTCTCCGCTGAACTCTTGAAGCAATGCGTGTTGAGTGCAGGAACTGAACGCGCTTTGTCTCTTTACCAGAGAGAAGTAATCAAACATTTAATACTTAATTTCCCTAAGTGGAAATAGAACCCACGTACTGTTATGCCCTTGAGCTACGATGGCCTCATATAATTCATAATATGAATTATACACACAATACATAATTATGCACTGTGAATGTGTGAATAATCCAAAATATAATATTATAAATGAAGTTAAATATAATTAACATAATATTATAAATTAAACGTTTTGGTCTCCAAAATATATATGTATATACAGAGTGGTTTTATATTTTTCCCACTTCCTCGCTCTGGTTACAAGACAAGGCGCTACGTTGAATTCATCCACTCAAACACACAATTTCTCAAAAATTGGGAAAATGAAGAAGAAAACTTACTTCGCGAAGCAGGGACACAAGAGTGTAGCTGTAACGCGATGATTGTGGGTTCAATCCCCAGTCGGTAAAATGAATTGTTATTTATTAATATTTTAATTTCTTCGCTCTGGCACATACAACAATAGCCCGCCGTTAACTTCCGCAACTTAACACGCAATGCCTCGAAAAATTCAGCGGAAAGTGTAGGACGGATTGTCTTAACACTAAGTTCCCGCTGCCTACCCTGTTAGATGCGGGATACAAAGAGACGCCGAAAATATATTTATAGTTAATAAAAAAATGCGTTAGAAAAATTTTAATAACTACAGCCAAGTGCGAGCCCAAACCATGTATGAAAGGTAACGTACCATTATCGAGCGATAATGATAGAGCAAAATAAAGAAAACATCACGTCTGTTGTATAGGCGTCTCCTTAGCTCTCCTTTTTATTCTTTTTTTATTTTAAAATACATAAAAACCTGTTACCTGCTCGATGAAAATTAAACCGATACAAATCCACCGTTCAAAACACCAAAGCTATAAATACCCTTGTGCAGTTCACACGAATCTACTAGATTCGAGAGCCGATTACCTTGTCAATATGTCGACCCAATTTTGTTGAGTGAAGTATACTTTACCCTATACAAAAGGGGTAAACTTTTTTTTTATATATATAAAAGAGGCCAGTCGCAGCGCAAGGAGACCGACCGTAAGCGCAACAGGTTCGATTCCCACTCGAGTAAATAAAATATTTAATATTATAATTCTCTGGCAACGATGAGAAGCGTGGCGTGGAGTTCCGCCACGAAATATCTTCAAAACTAACTTAAAAGCGCTATGCCAACCAAGAGGCCAGTCGTAGCACAGCGACACAAAGTGT
This sequence comes from Heliconius charithonia, assembly GCA_030704555.1. Classification (NCBI taxonomy): domain Eukaryota; kingdom Metazoa; phylum Arthropoda; class Insecta; order Lepidoptera; family Nymphalidae; genus Heliconius; species Heliconius charithonia. Next base: position 18,357,271 of record CM060819.1, read on the forward strand.
GACTGTAAAACCGACTGGTTGTGGGTTCGATCCCCATTCGTGGAGATGATATATTTTAAAATAAATAAGATAAAATTTATTTTTCTATTTCTTCGCTCTGGTGTCGAGGCAAGGCGCGGCGTTGAGTTCTGCCACTCAGCACGCAATGCCTCCAGAATCGGGCAGAAAGTGGGGAACGGAGTGTCTTAACACTAGGTTCCCTCTGCCTACCCTGCTGTGTGCGGGATACAGCGTGAAGCTGATTTATTTGAAAAAGCTTATAAATATGTCCTAGAGCAGGTGTCTTTTTATATGGGAGGTGCATAAATTGAATTATTATATCATATTATTTTATGTATTACTGCGTTATATTTATGCTACTCACATTTATGAGACGGGTCTGTGATGAAATGTCAAGTGAAATTTAAGCACAATTATATTAGGCTTATTAATAATATGCCAATAAGATAAACTATAATTATAATATACAGATAGGACAGAAAAAAGAAAAGTTTTTTTTTTGCATCACGCTGTATCCCGCAGCATACAGCAGGGTAGGCCGAGGGAACGCAGTGTTAAGACATTCAGTTGCCCTCTTTACGCCGATTTTTTTGAGGCATTGCGTGTTGAGTGGCGGAAGTCATCGCTGGGTTTTTGCATTAGTACTAGAGCGCAGCGCATGAAAATACTAATGAATAATATTTCAATCCCCCGTGTGAGAATCGAACTCACTACCGTCGCGTTACAGTCACACCCGTGTGCCACGACGGCCTCAATATAATTGATATGTATATACCTAAGTTGCATATATTTTTCTTTAGTCACTTTCCCGCATACAGTTCTATGAAAAATGCTCGGAAAACTAACAACTAGAAATTTATTATACAAGTTTACAGAAGCGTGTTCTAATTAAATGTTTTTGTTTGAACTTTTTCTTTAATAATATTTAAATTATATAATATTTTTAGAGAGTTTGTGAATAAAATGTTAATGATACTTGCATAAATTAATAGGTAAATAAAAACGCAGCTTCACGCTGTATCCCGCATTTAGTAGAGTAGAACGACAGTGATTTATTGTTAAAACATAATTTCAACTAAACAACTCAACACACGCTGGCGTTAGAGTCAGTTCATATCAGATCCAGAGCGACGAAATTGATATTAATTTAAATAAAAAAAATAAGTTGTGAGTTCGATTTCCTAGGAAGTAACAAGGTAAATCGCGACGTTGAGTACCATCACTTGGGAAAAAACCGATATACTCGTATGTTAATGGGACCGAACTGTATTTACATTAGGTTCTCAGGTACCCTCTGTATACAAGTGGGAACCTGCAGGATGAAACTAAACGCTTTGTCTGGTAATTAGAGTGTGGAAAAAAAATCATAAATATTTTATTCCCGAGTTAAAATTGAAACCCACAACCGTCGCGTTTACAGAAGTACGCTTGTGCTTCTGCGTTACGACGGTCTAAACGAAATTCTTTGTATACCTACTCCTATTTTAGTCGATATATACATACATATACATTAGGGAATAAACTACTTTTAGTAACGAATGCATGTCACGTTTCAGCCATATTTGACTGTTATATGACTTTTACCTGACTTTGGCCTTAGATAGCCAATTTATTTTCTATAAAATATTGAATAGTGACAACGTTATTATGAAAAGGTGAATGTTTTGACGAGGGTTAGGTGTTCAATTTTCATAAAATATTTTTTTAATCATTTAAGAAAGGATAAGGTGCTGTAAATAAATTAGTGGAGGTGATTTTCCGATTATATTTTTAAATTTAGTATTATTTCTTTAGTCCAAATATATAATAATTTTATCTAGATACATATAAATGACCTAATAAGATTACTGAAAATACAGTAACTATAATAAATATTTATCATTTCACCAAAGTTTGGTTAGAAAGTATATCCGTATTAAAAAATTAATTAACGTCAAATAAATAAAGGCCAGTCGTGGCGCAGGGGCACAAAGTGTGACTGCAAAACCAACTGGTTGTGAGTCCTATCCCCATTCGAGGAAATTAAACATTTATTTAAATTTATATTTCCATTTCTTCGCTCTGGTGTCGAGCAAAGTGCGGCGTTGAGTTCTGCCACTCAACACTCAATGCCTCCAGAACTCGGCAGAAAGTGGGAAACACTAGGTTCCCCTTTGTGTGCATGCATGCGGATACAGCGTGAAGCAGATTAAATAAATAAAATATTTTTATCTACTTTAAATTACTTTTACCTTTTACTTTTAAAAAATGAATTATAAATAAATATACTTTATTTGAGTAAAAGAAAATTATTCAACTATCACATCATACAAAAATGTATGTATGACACGTTGCCAATTCAACATCAACATATATATGAAGTGGACTCAATGCAAAAGCTTTGGAAGCATTCTTAGAGAGCTTTCAAGAGAAGGCATTATTCCGAATACGTGCGAACTTAGCAAACTCGTGAAATACCTATTATTGGGTCTAGACTTAGATAGAAAATCTATTGAAAATGCTTATTAACTCTAAGAAAATGTGTTTTTTCAAAGACAATTTGAGATAAGGCGCAGCGTTGAGTTCCACCATTATCCTTTCAATCAATGTATTTTATACTTTAAAAAATTATACATTCTAAGTTCCCGGGGTAACTTTGACCGTAACATCAAATAGAGGGTAACATCGAAACGATTGTAACGTGATTTAACATAACCCACAGCCTTCCTCGATAAATGGACTATCTTACATAATTAAATTAATTTACATAATTCAAAAAGAATTTACAATTAAAAAAAAACAATCTATTTAAACTAGTAGTTCCTTAGATTAACGCGATCAACAAAACAAACACTTGAATTTTCTAATATTAATACAGATTGATGACATAAAAAGGTCAATAAGAGACTTGAAAAAGAGAGATCTTAATTTCCTCATACACTTTAAAATTTGTACCTAAAGAACAACACCATTGTATGGAAAGAGTGAAAGCTTAAAGAGCACTTGTCAGCTAAAGAGGGCAAAGCGCTGCGGTAGTTGAAATCCAAGGTTAGGTTAGCTGTCTTAGGGTTCCGTACCCAAAGGGTAAAATGGAACCCAATTATTAAGATGCAGTCCGGCCGCCCGTCTCCATTCGTCTAACTGTCTGTCTGTATGTCACCAGGCTGTGTCTCAAAAACCGTTATAGTAAGACAGATATTTACGTTGCCGCTTTACTTAATAATAAACACAAAAAAAAAGTAATAAAATAAATATTTAAGACAACATTTTGTAACAAACGTGTATTTTTTTTATTTTATAGATAATTGTACGGTACCCTTCGTGCGCTACTCTGACTCGCAGTTGGCCGATATATTTTTTAATTACTTTCCGCATATCAATGCCAGGCAGAGAGATTGAGTGAATAATGATAGAAACTCACTGTATCCTCCAATATTCTATTATTTTGGAGACTATTTCATTATAGATATTAATGGAATATTCTACAGCAAATAAGCTTAAGCTTTAAAGAAAAAAAAATAATATTATGACACTCTCACTCTCACAACTTTTCACACAATTTTCGAAATATTTTGATATACATTATGGTCTGTATATTATTTTTCGAGTTTAGAAACTTAACGCCGCACGTTGTCTACACTATTCTCCCGAATATAAATCAAAGCCACTACCAAAGCATTTCCAGTGCGCTGAGCACTACCCTACGATGGTATAGCGCGTAGGTACTCCAATAAATATAAATGAATTATCTCACTCATTTTCCTGTCCTCGCTTCCTGGATTTAATGATGATTGTCATTTATTAATACGTTCGCTGTTTCCCGCAAAATTGAAACTTGATTAAAATAAAACAGCTTCATACTTTACCCCGCATATAACGGAGTAGGCAGGGGGAACCTAATGTTAGGACACTCCGTATAATGCTCATTGCTTGTATAATGGCGGAACACAACGCCGCACTTTGTTATTAACAGAAATGAAAATAATTCTTAGACCCCAGTGCGAATCGAACCCATAAACTCGTTTACAGTCTCTTTGCAGCTGTCTCGCGAGGGCCTCATTATGCTATGATGTGGAAAGGCGTATTGCTGCCGGTAAAAGGGTTAACGGAGCCTTAGCTGCATTGATGAGACGGCGAAACGTCAGCACAGCTGCGCGTTTGGCCGTACACCATGCAGTTTTGGTACCGAAAGAAAGATGAATGCTGTGGAGATGCGATCTCTTCGTAGGATATGCGGAGTCAGCTTAGCTGATCGAATCCGCTATGAAGAGGTACACAGAATGGCAGGTACTAGCGAGGATGTCACGGTAAAAATTAAGAGGAACGTGCTCAGCTGGTTTGGGCACGTCGAACGAATAAATAATGAAATAATGGCAAAAAAGATTTATGATGGAAAAGTGAGCGAAAAGAGAGGTAGGGGGAGACCTCGGTTGACCTTCGAAAACACAGTATCAAAGATACTGGAGGAAGGTCACGTAAGGAGCATGAGGACCTCCCGGAAGGAGTGTGTGAAGAGATTGATGACAGAGGACGAGGCGAAAGAGGTATGTAGAGACCGTGGCGTTTGGCGCTCTATTTGGCGCTATTATGATTATCTACGCTTTTAAACGTCATAGAATTTTCTAGAAAATTATCAAAGGTCATATTAATACAGTTTTATAAGCTACAAGGTTACACATGAGAAATGAAGCCTACTATTTATAATTAACAATTTTCCGCTTTACTTGTATGCCATGGACGGCCACGTTGTCAGTAATAATCTAATCGTTTCAGGCCAGTAGGTCTGAATTAATAATAGAGACAATCGATTTATATTTGTAAACCTGTTTGTATTATATCGATACAATTGTGTGTAGTGATGTGGTGGTAATATAGAACTAATACTTTATTATACAAGGTCGGTCGTAGCGCAGGGGCACAAAGTAGGATTGTAAATGTGACTGATTGTTGGTTCGTTCCCCACTCGAGAAGATGAAATATTTAGTTAAATTTATATTTCCATTTCTTCGTTCTGGTGTTAAGGCAAAGCGCAGAGTTGAGTTCCGCCAACGCAATACCTCCGGAATTCGGCGGAAAGTGGGAAACGGAATGTTTTAACACTAGGTCCCCTCTGCTGCGTGCGGGATACGCATGAGATACGGATTTATTTTTACTTTATTACATACACGCTATCATGGTGCAGGTGTCGAATGATTTATATTTACACATAGTCGTAGTTATTCCAAATTTCATTCCAAGAAAATTTATGCATAAAATATAATAAAATAAAAAAAGGGCAAGCGCGAGTCGGTTTCGCCCACCGAGAGTTCCGTAAAAAGTTTGGAGGTCTCAAGTTTTTTCTTAAAATTCAAACTTACCTTACCCTTTCATATGACCTCCTCACTTGAACTAGCGACTTTAATATCAAATTTTGTACCCCTTTTAAGGCTATTATTTTTTAGTATATAACCACAAATGTATAGTTTTCGCAGTTTTTTTGAACGTCGTACTACCTCTAGAATATCTAAGCTGCAAAATTTCATAATCCTAGATAAACCGGAAGTAATCTCTTAATTTTGATTCCCTTTGTAGTGGCGAAATACGTGTTTTTTGCCATATAAACGGCCTTATCTTTTGCGCGCCATATAAGTAAATATAAACATAATTTTTTTTACGAAATTATGGACCCGCAGATTTGAGTTTATTGTTTGAATTTCAACTTGATATCTCCAAGCGTTCCTAAGATAAAGACTCTTGATAGACAGACCGACGGACGGATAACAAAGTGATCGTTATTCCTTAAAAGGTAACCCCTACAAAGCAGTCAACGGTTTTTCTATTAAACAAACTGATATCTTTAAAATGAAAAAAAATACTGTATGAAGTAAATTGAAAAAAATAATATAGTAATATGATTTTAAAACATGACATTGTATTACTAACTAATTTTATTACTACTACTCACGCATAATTATTTAGAAATTCTCAAAAAAAAGGAGACTCAAATTAACTTCTTTTTTGAAAAAAATAAAATAAAATCGTAATATCGAAATGTAAACGGAACACACACTTCTAATAATAGAGTATGCAATAATTCCCACAAAAAATAGGACATAGAGTATATAATTAAATTTTAAATGCTTTTAGAGGTTAGTCGTGGCGCAGCGGCACGAAGTGTGACTGTAAAACGAACTGGTTGTGGGTTCGATCCCCACTCGAGGAGATGAAATATTTACTTAAAATTATATTTCCATTTTTTCGCTCTGGTGTCGAGGCTAAGCGCGGCGTTGAGTTCTGCCACTCATCACGCAATGCCTCCAGAATTCGGCAGAAAATGGGGAACGGAGTGTCTTAACACTAGGTTCCCTCTGCCTACCCTGCTGTGTGCGGGATACAGCGTAAAGCTGATTTTTTTTTGCCCTAGGGACACAAACGTGCGACTTTCAGCGCGGCGGTTCGAGTTTCGCTCTGGTAACGAGGCAAAACGCGTCGTTGAGTTCCACCACTCAACACGCAATGAATCTAGAGTTCGGCATAAAGTGGAGAATGAGTAAAGATAGCGTTTTAATGGGAAAGGACTATCTTAACACTAGTTTCACAGGTTCCCTCTGCTTATCCCACTATGAGCGGAATACAGCGTAAAACTAAAATGAAGTATACTCGTACATATATTTAAATGCCTTTCATTGTAAAGTAAATAAGTTTCCTTTGTATTGAGATAAATCTGTTCCACTTGAAAATAGCAGACTGACATTGTTTGTTAGTTTCTTCTTTCTTGAACTATATAACTTAAAGCTTTTATCTCTAAAAACTTTAAATAAACTTTAAATAAAACGCGTTTTAAGTCATAGAATACGGTGTACATCATATAATTTTAATCTAGTCAATCTCTCCAAATCAATTCGAGTTAAATATAAGACGAATAGATACATCTATCAATGTCTCAAATTCGGGAGGAAAGCGAAGAACGGACATGCTGTCGACATTTGACATTAGATTTTATCTGCCTACTCTACTATATACGAATAAAAATAGTAGTTTACAGCCAAGTTTTACCATTCTTCGCTTATTATCCCGCACATAGCATGGTAGGTAGGGGAACCTTAAAACCTAGTGTTAAGATACTCCGATACCCGTCATCCGTTCCTTACTTTCCGCTGAATTCTCGAGGCACTGCGCGTTAAGTGGCGCAACGATACCAGAGCGAGGAAGTGAAAATATATAATCATTCCCTTGAGTGGAAAATAAACCCAGAACAGTCAAATTTACTGTGTTTTTCCTAAGATAAACATTTTGTTATGAGCTTTTTTTTAGTCATAGAGCTTTTAAGTTGTTACGATCTATTAAATAAACCTTACATTGAAGTTTTATAGAGCATTTTAAGTTGGGAGCGTCTCCTAAATCGGCTACTTAATTTTATAGTCTTTTTTCAATGGTCAATCGCTTTATTTGCTAATTCTACATTTGAGCAGCGTCTTTCAAAAGGCAATGGTCGTGAGTTCAATCTTAATTCAAGAAAAAAAATCACTTTATAATGATTGTAATCTGTGGGAACGGAAGTGTCTTAATAGGAACAGAGTGTCTTAGCACTAAGTTCCCAGTATCTCTCTGTCTACCCTGCTATTTGCGGGATACAGCGTGAAGCAGAACAACAGAACGATAAGATAACTATAATTAATAATAATGAACACAGCGGAAAATAATTAACGGAAAGTGAGAAATGAAATATACTGGAACCATTAGATTATTTTGATACTTACATTACTTGATTTTAACTTGTAGTAGTCAATTATACTTGAAGTCAAATTATAATAATTCACAAATTTGGGAATTGATTTGATTTTGCTTGCAAAAATTGTACTTAATAGAAAAAATATTTAGTTATTTCACATCAATCTAGTAAGCCGTAACTGCTCGCACACTGCAAACGCAGTTATTTTCACATAAATATTTATTCCGCAAATAATCCGCGTTCAAACTTAGATTATATATTGCCCCACAAATCTCTATATATCTTTAACATTTTTAAAATGTTATTCCACACTTAGGAAAGAAAAATACGTATTTTAGAAAACGTATAAAAAATTTAACGTAGCGGGACTTGAACCCGCGCCTCCTGGAAACCGACAGCGCGTTCTGACCACTAAGCCATACGTTTGAACGTGTTCTAAAATAAGTTCTCTGCTCTATCTATTATTCAGATATTGCAAGATTTACTTATACGTGCGTATCGACTTGCATTGGAGAATCTTAAATCTTGAAATTGTAACTGTTATCCCACCCTACACTCAATAAAACATTTAAATAAAATTATTAAGATAATAATTGTAATATCTTAGTATGGCTCGTGATACGTCTAATATAGTTAGAACCCTTTCGTAGTGATCGTAAAGTAATCCAAGATCTTTAGAGATTCAGAGGTAACAGTATTAAGAACTTTATATTATGCCATTAGAAGGTATCGCTTTAATAACATATTTGCCATCAGAAGTTGTTCTTGTGTCAGTTATTTAGATAACTGGAAACTCGACAATATAACATTGTCATAACTCGAAGCTCGTCCGAAGAAAAGCCAAGAGCGCGTCCTATCTTCCTCTCCACTACAACTGCGAACTAGTTATAATAAAAGGAAGAAAGAGTACGGGCACCTCCCCGCCCTACACCGTGAATTCCTACCAGACTGCGGCTCCAACAGTCTTAATGAACCCTCCGGGACGTTTGTGTGTGATCAGTCTGAAGGTACTTGTTACGCTTGTTTATATTAAGATTATTATATTAGAATTGTGATTCGTGATGTTGATTGATTTGAGATCAATATAAGTCGTTGGAACGAACGCACTGCCGCAAGGCGGCCGATATGTTAAATAAACGCACGGCACACACCCCACAGTCGCGTCTCGAACCGTAGGCGGACACTACTACATACACCAGAGTTCCAGGACATAAAATAGCACCACACACCCGCATGAGACGGGCGGACACTACTACATACACCGGGGCTGGGACATAAAATAGCACCACACACCTACTAGTCGTATACCAAGTCGTAGAAATGGTATATCAATATATCAATGGCTAACGCCATGCAAGCATAGCTTACGTACCGCGAGCGTACTGCGAGACGGCATCGGCCACGACATAGTTAATGTCGCTGTAACAGTTCGCATAAGCCCATCACGTCAGCTGCCGCGACGTCAAGCAACATTCAATATTATAACATTGGTTAAAGATAACTTTAATCCATAATATGTGTCGCTCCTACACATATATTTCCTTTATAGGAAATTCGATCCTAAAAGATCGTGCCATCATAGACTTCGAATTATCATATTATATTCATTATACATTTGGTACGAGTCTTTATGTGCATCATATTCATTAGTACCGTAGTACTTAAGAGTTCGACCCGACCGCTGCCTTCCAGCATCACCACCACCTATATATACGGAACGACGGTTGCGACATTCGGGACGACAATACACGAACTCGTCTCGATTAATATGTTATGAAAAATATTTCGTTTGTGTTATTCATAATTAACTATGTTATTTATGTGTATTGCCATGCATATTTTATTTTATTTATTTCTTTATTTTTAACTTATATCCCAGGTACATACTGTTACAAAATCTCCGTCCATTCTTTCATGTAATCTCAAGTTTTTCTATGATCGTACAAATAATAATTTACAAACAATATCAAACAAGAAAACCTTGAAACCTAAAGATTTAGCCAATACAATAAAATAGTTATATAAAATAACTCCTTTGGGAAGTATCAATTTTATTTAACAACATACTTAAAATTGATTAACTCTTTTATCGTCTCAAAATAACCTTTATATTAATCTACAACCCCCTCTATCTTTTAGTTTTAGTTTCATAAAAATCGGCAGCTGGTAAGGAGGTTAGCCCGGATAAACAGAAAGACAAACAAATAAGAATGTTAAAATTATTCATTTGTATTTTGTTATATGCATTTGATAAATCCAATTATATATCACAAATGGACTGTTTAATTTTATTTTTATGTATGTAGATATAGGTCATCACTTAATTTTTTTTTCAAACCAAGCCATACGTTCTCATTAATAGAATACGCTTGTTACAACTTATCGTCTATTCTTATCATGAGAGTTCTGTATGACATACAAAACATTCTATCTGGAGGTAACTGTGATTTATTTGTAAGGATGTAATATATATAATAGCCTTCATCAATTCGACACAAAAATAATTTTCAAGGTATGTGCGTATAACCAAACAATATTAGTATGGATTTTTTACTTTAGGGTAGTTTAAGAATTTCTAGGTGACGGAATTGCGGCTGGCTATTTATATTTTAACAAACCAAGAAGACCAAAATATCCATTAAAAATAAATAAAAACAGAGCAATTTTTTTTTTACTGTTTATTTTGGCGTATAAACTTATATACCGTATAATAGGTTTAGATCGAAAAAAAGAAAAAAAATTATTAACCTAAAAGGAAATCGAACCCACAAAAGTCACGTTTACAGTCAGATGCTGTGTCTCAGAATAGTCAATACAAATTTCATACTTCAATAAAAATATAATACATACAAATGTTTTCATATAAAGCAAAAATATCAGCCCATTTCAATAGTAATTAAGAAAGTTAATCAAAAGAAGATACTATTTCAAAGATAATCAATTTCAACGAATAGATTCCGTGTCAAATTACTCCACATTTTGCCAAATCGTACTCATTCGCTTTCAATTTCCTCTCTAAAACTGCATGTCCAAAATGGCCTGAATTTAAACAGGAAATTTGTAGGTCTTTTTAACAATTTAAAAGTGTTATTCCACACTAAGGAAAGAAAAATACTTTTGAAAAACGTATAAAAATTTTACATAGCCGGATTTGACGGTTTTCAAGAAGCGCGGGTTCAAATCACGTTCAAATTTTTATACAAAGTAAATTTTGTAGGTATTTCTTGTTATTTCGTTATGTAATATATTATTTTTATATATATAAGATTATGTAATGGTATATTTTTTATCTCCACGCTTGAAGCAGAGGAAACCTGGGAACCTAGTGTTCTGTTATGTTTTGTTCCTTTTAACATGGCGTTCCGAGCGTGCCAGTTGAACACAACATCACTTCGCCAATGTCACGTTGAATGGAGAACACAAGAGAGAGGTTGTACGGTAAAACCTAGTGTTAAGTCACTCCATTTCCTATTAGGACATTTCCGTTCCCCACCTTCCGGCTAATTCTCGAGGTATTGGGTATTGAGTGGCGGAACTTAATGACGCATCTTGTCTCGTTAACTAAAATGAAAATATTAAATATTTTACTACCACGAACCCAAAACCGTTCCGTTTAATGTCGCACACTTGTGTCTCTGCGCTGCGGTGGCCTTGAAATGATCTATGATTATTTTAACGGAAAATGTTTTAATTGGCCTAATAAATATAAAGCTTGGATTATACAGAAAAAAATACTGCGAAAATACTGCAAAATAACGGCTTTTAAATAGCAAATAGGTATATAAGCATCAATATGTATCTTAACCACCAAAAATGGTATAAAATATTCCTACACCGAACTAAAATAGAGTATCTCAAGAACAATATCAAAAATACAGTAATATACAAGTAACACAAAATATCTTTTTAAGCGACAAAGCTGCACTAAAATTTACATACACTCTGTACCTACTGATAAGTTGGCAACGAGCAGACGAAATCTCGTTTGATGAATGACACATCTCGAGTTAATAACTTTGAAAGGTTTTTGTTGTTTTTCATCTGTATTTATAATAGTACGAGAGCCGACGTTGCAAAATCGGAATATACTCGAGCGTTATAGAGACCTATTGGATTGCGAAGCTTAGATTAAACAAGAAAAAAAAATCATAGGATACGTATCGGTGGGGTGAGCGGCTATTGATTTTCAAAAATGTAAAAAAACATGATGCATACTTAAGAGCGTCAGATGTTGACTTGATGTTCTAAGTATCCTTAAAAATGTAAGTATATTAATCTGATTGTTTCCATGATGGAGGTGGTCGTACGTACGTAAGAGTTAACTTTGTATCCCTCCCCCTTCTTTAAGTCACTCCCAAATTATCAGATTAGTGGAATATATATGACATGCATGTCATGGAGCATGTAACTAACTCATTCTACCTTAATGTGACGTACTCGAGAGTTTCAGATGATATTCTTTTTTTTACTTATCTTATCTTTTATCCTAGATGGTAGATAGAGGTGGCGATATATTTGGAGAAAGAACCGAGTACAATTAATACCCCAGTATATTAATCTATCGCGCTTAGTAAATTCCTAAGCTCCCGCTTCGGTTCTGCTGCCATAAATATGATAAAAATTTAACAGCGCTGTCTGTACGTGGAATATATTATGATAAAATCTATTATTGGGAGCATTTATTAATGTAATAAAACATAAAACAATGTTTTTTTTTTACTTTTGTCTAGTCTCAGAAACGGCTGAACCGATTTAAATGTACTTCCCTTAACGTTTAGTTATTGTTTTATTGATTTGGTTGAAATGTTAATTTCCAATAATATAAATATTATCTATAAAATAAGAATTTATCAAATGTAATTTCCTGTGCAGAGGAAGCTAGTATATTTTTATTAGCTTACGCTGTATTCCGCATGGCAGGATTAGCCTTGGGATCCTGGGAACCTAGTGTGAAGACACTCCGTTCCCATTAAGAAACTTCCGTTCTCTATTTTTTACCCAATTCTGGAGACATAGCGTGTTGACCGGCAAAATTCAACACCGAGCTTTGCCTAGTTCTCAGAACGAGGAAGCATTAAATATTTTATTTCATCAACTGGGAATCGAACCCACAATTTATCGTTTACAGTCACATATGCCCTTGCGCCACGACTGGCCTAGTTTAAAATAAATATTAAAAATGGAAAAGTATCATCGTTGTGATATTGGTCAATATCTGAGTGTAAATGATGATTGTAGATTTAAATGAAAATCAGCATATACCACAAGCTTGCCTCATATTCGATATGCTTAATATCAAGCATTTTTATACAAAGAAAAATATAAATGGATTATATTTCAAGGATTTGTATTGTGTAATTGTTCTGTGAATGTACACGAAGAAAGAACGGAGTAATTTGCCACTATATTTATATAAAAATGCATCCATCGTTATACAGCATTACAAATGGAGAATGACTTTATTTTTGATTATGTTTATTTATCCTGTCCTGTTAAATAACGCTACTCAACACGCAACGTCTCGCAAAATGATCAGAAAAAGGAGAACGGAGAGTCTTAACATTAGCTAGCGTTCAAGCTGCTTTTTTCGAATGGAAGGTAAGGTAAAAAAAAAAGATAAGACTATTTTCATTAATGATTGTATACGTTAACGTCAGTTTTCCAACAATTTGTTTTTATTTTAAAAAAATGAGGCTAGTCGTGGCGCAGCGGCACAAAGTGTGACTGTAAAACCGACTGGTTGTGGGTTCGATCCCCACTCGAGGAGAGATGAAATATTTACTTAAATTTATATTTCCATTTGTTCGCTCTGGTGTCGAGGCAAAGCACGGCGTTGAGCTCTGCCACTTAACACGTAATGCCTCCAGAATTCGGCAGAAAGTGGGGAACGAAGTGTGTTACACTAAGTTCCCTCTGCCTACCCTGCTGTGTGCGGGATAAAGCGTGAAGCTGAGTTTAAAAGATAATAGGATTAAAAAGACACAAACGCTATTAAAAGTTATTTTAGATTATAAATTACAATTTAAAAAAAGTTGGCTACTAATAAACAAAATTCACTTACAAAAGTTAATATTCAAATTGAAATCACTACGTAAACTAATGTAGAAAAAAGTACGACATTACTTTGCAAATCGCTTCATCGTTTGTGGTTAATTTATTGGGAATTTCCAGATGCAGTAAGTAAAGCACGTTCGAACTGAATGAACTAATTAAACAAGTTGAGATGTGAACGAATGATAGAAAAAAATCACCTCGAAATGGAAATTGGATTTCGAAAAGAAGAAAATACTCGAAAACAGTTAATTTTTAATATATTTACTTATTTTTACCCGCAAAACATCTAAGTTAGTAATTTTTCTAGTGCAGAGGCACAACTGCGCGACTGTAAACGACTGTAAACAGGTTGTGGGTTCCATTGCTACTCAATGAAATGAAATATTTAATATATTCAATTCCTCGCTCTGGTAACGAGGCAAAGCGCGACGTTGAGTTCCGCCATTCAACACGCAAAAAAAAAAAAGAGAAAGAAAATAGAAAAAGAAGTAGAACGTGGGGAACAGAAATATATTAATGAGAACAGAGGCTCTTAACACTAGGTTCCTCGATAATGCGGGAAAAATCATGATCCAGAAGTAGATATTTCGAGGGTAATTAATAAATGGTATACCCGTAATAATGCATCCGTCACCCCACATGCAAAACGGTTTTGTTCTTTCAATACTAAGAGATCTATGTATATGTATACTCGTATATTACAAATTTTCTCCCCTCAGTGAAATTAATTTTACCATTTGGACACATCTGTGTAGGAAGTGGGGAGGAGCTAGATGGGCCGTGCCCACCCCAGAAAATAATCTCTAGTGACGCTAATGTTTGGACAAGACAAAAATGCGGCTCAGAGTTCTGCCGCTTAACACGCATTCCCGTAAATTCGAGTGAAAAATATATTGAGGGAATATATTGACAGTAGGTTTTCTCTGCTCTATCTTTTTCTCTACTATACATCAAGGAGAAAAAGGTCAGTATTGAAGCAGTAAGTATAATTATTAATTATCGTACAGAAGAAAAAAAACACAAAAAATATAAAATTATATTTCCACAAATAAACGAACAAGTTCAATAACTTTCTTTTCGTAGAGCTTCATAAATAGATATCTTCCCTCTAATATATATAGTACTTAATACATTGAAGTGAAGGTTGTAATAAAATATTCAGATCTGCGTCTAACTTACGATACGAAAATAACTAGCCGCCAGCGGTTATTATATGCTACTAAAGTATATAGTATGTATATCCTAGTATCCTAGCAGGCCAGTAAACCTAATGTAAAACTGATTGGTTGTTGGTTCGATTCCCACTGCAGAAGATGAAATATTTAGTTAAATTTATATTTCCATTTATTTGCTCTGGTCTCGTGGCAAAGCGCGGCGTTGAGTTCTGCCACAATTCGGCAGAAAATGGGAAACGGAGTGTCTTAATACTAGGTTCCCTCTGCCCAGCCGAGTGTGCGGGATACAGCGTGAAGCTAATTTATTTATTTTATTTAGTATATTTTCACAGGCCATTGTGTTTCATTGACAATGGCTTACTATAAGTTCCCTTTATGCGTTTAAAGTCATATGCTTTTCTAATATGCCTAAATTCATAATAATAAAATTCAGGTCTACTAATTTATTATCTTATTTTATTGCGAAGAAAATTCGTTTCATTATTACAACTTAACGTTGTCCTAGTATTCTTTTGAGTGGTTCTCTAAGCTATATTAAAACTTATTTTAGACTGTCTGTTGAGTCAGCTATTGAGAGAGTTAATTAAAAAATATATTTTTATACGTTACAGAGAAAAATTTTGTAGAAATATGAAAAATAATAGAAATCTTTTTTAATAGACCGTAATGAAATATTAAATAAATACTTTCATTTCTTCGCTGTGTTAACAAAACAAAACGCGGCATTCAGTCTCGAAAGTCAATACGCAATTTTCTGGATTCCAGTTAAAAATGGATAACGGAATGTTTCGATAAATTCGGAGAAAATGGGGAAAAATATTTTTCACCTTAACAGAAAATATGTTAAGGTGAAAAATATTTTTTCACATTTTTTCTAAGACGTAGGCATAGAACATGTCAAATTGTGTTAGTATGCCTTATTCAATACTTTTTGACGCGAAACATTGGGTTCGTGGCTGAACTAAACGACCCTGTCGTGTTATAAGCCTTAACTGAGAATTCATTACACTTAGCAGAAAATTTAAATAATTTAAAAATAATTATTTCCCCGATAATGATTTTTTAATTGCTTTTATAGAGTAGTTGAAACTGTGGTTTCATTTGAAGTGGTGCTGAAAAAAACACCCTGTATATTCAAGCTTTGTCTCACTGCACCACGATAATCGTTCCTATAGCAAATGTATGTGTATGTGTCTTATACATAAATATTAGTTTCTTTTTTTCCCTAGCAAGAATAAAAAAATAAAAAATAAATTAGCTTCACGCTGTATTCCGCACTCAGAAAGGTAGGCAGAAGGAGTACCTAGTGTTAAGTTCCCCACTTACCGCTGAATTTCGGAGAGCATTGCCTGTTGAGTAGCCGGCGCTGTCCTACACCGCGCATTGCCTCAATACGTGATAAGAAATTTAATTAATATTTATTTAAATAAATATTTGATTTCCTCGAGGGGGGATCGAACCCACAATCAGTCGCGTTTACAGTCACAGTTTGTGCTCCTGCGCCACTACTGGCTCTAAAATGCAATGGATCCGCTTCAACAACAGCCTTCAATTCTTCATTATCAACTACGGCATCCACGGGGCTTGTTTTATATATCGGAATTTCCAGAACGAAAGAACCGAATCAACTGAACCGAACGAAACAACCGAACCGGTTGGAACCGAAAACGCACTGTATTTTTTTTGCGACACAACCGCCATACACATCATTAAGCTTTCGTGCCGTTTCCGCAGCACTGGTGCCACGGTGGAGCTCCTACTCGTAAATAACGCGACATTTCACGTTTTCCATTTTGTAAACTGAGTGATGCATACAGAAAAAAGAAATAGAAGAAAAAAGAAAATAATCACAAATACATTTGTAGCTTTAAAATTAGTTTGAGGCCAGTCGTGGCACAGCGGCACCAAGTGTGACTGTAAAACCGACTGGTTGTGGGTTCGAATCTCCATTCGAGGAGATGAAATATTTACTTTTTTCATTTCTTTTCATTTTTTTCGCTCTGATGTCGAGGCTAAGCGCGGCATTGAGTTCTGCCACTCAACACGCAATACCTCCAGAATTCGGCAAAAAGTGGGGAACGGAGTGTCTTAATACTAGGTTCCCTCTGCCTACCCTGTGTGCGTAATACAGCGTAAACCCAAATTGATGTATATATAAAATGTATTTGGAATTACCCAAAGGAGGAAACAAAGAGAAGAAATTTATGATTAAAAATACGACAATTTTAAATGTCGTAATATAACTTTATTGATATAAATACAGCTATACGCTACTACTATAATATAATAGTATTAAAATATGTTTCACTTCGATCTATCGCGTCTACGGGTGACATGAAAGCTAGCTCTTTTATTCCTGAAGAATAGATATTGAATTTCAATGGAATTCAGACAACATTCGTGACACTATTTTACGTGGACATAGCGTATAGAGATATTCGTTTTTAGTTTCACGCTGTATCCCGCATACAACAGGGTAGACAGAAGGAACTTAAGACAGTTCGTTCCCCACTTACCGCCGCAATTTGTCTTGTTGCTAAAGTAAGTATTTCATCAACTGGGAAATTTAACCCACAACCGTCGCGCTTACAGTCACACGCTGTGACACTGTGCCACAACGACTTCATAGGTTTAAATTCTACTAATATTATAAACTAGCGACCCGCTCGCGGCTTCGCCCGCTTTAGTTACTGAATTATTCATGTAATGTACCTATGTTTGCAAAACACTTAATTACTAATGTGAAAATTATTTAAACCTTAATGCAACCCACATTTTGTGGGTGGGTGTTCCAATTGTTTAAAAAAACACACTTAAACAAATGACACAAACAACAGAAAACTTTAACGAAAGAAATTATAAACAACAGCACACTTAGATACTATTCTCTTACCCAAAAATACTTAAACGAAAAATGTAACCAACTATGTCGCGTTGAAATACATTATAATTATTGGATAGCTCCAAAATGCGTGCAAACGCTTCTAAATTAACTTTGCTATAGAGCCTGGCGCAGAAATAAAGCATTCTCTCGTCCACCTCCGTAGTAGCTCCGAACGACATCTGGGCGTTGACACAGTATGGAATTGGAAGGATTATCAAATGCCATTTAGGCGGTCAACTCAGTCAGGAGAGACCCTCAGTTTCCTGAGGGAGGCCCATCTTAAACGACCAAGGTTCAATGCAAGGCTCATGAGTCGGATTTGGAGGAGGATAGAAAGTCCCTAGGAAATAGTCTTACGTCTGACAGGCAGGCAGGCAGGCAGGCAGGGAGGCAAAGACATGCGTGACGTGCTGGGGGGTTCCGGCTCCGAGTACTTAATGAAGTAGGCCCGGGTGCCAGACGCAGTCGAATGCGTGCTACGTCGAAGAACTACTATTGCACTCTCCTTTCGGTTGATCACTGTTGCGGCGTAGTATAACCAGAGTGGTATACCCGCTTGCCAAGCTGCTCGCTTCGAAGGTGGATGTGCGACTGGAGAAGTGAGAGGAATATCTTCTCGAACAGCTTGGCGACCGCGCTAAGGAGGGTTATAGATCGGTATCCTTCAGGCTGCGGGGTCTTCCCAGCCTTGGGCAATATGATGAGCAGGCCTTCCTTGCATGCCCGGGGGAAAGAAGACAGGCGGGTGCGGCGGATCCATTGTTATAAGCAAAAGGTTGCGTGGGGGGGGTTACGGGTGGTGGGCGGCGAGCCGTTACACAGCAAGATTTTTTTAGTACCGTAATTGTAATTTTAAATCTGTGGTACTAATATTCTAAAGTACTTATTGAAATGAAATGAAAACAGTAAACAACATTTTGATCTATATTAAATGGCCAAAAGGTAACTAAATAAATAAATTAGCTTCACGCTGTATCCCGCACACAGCAGGGTAGGCAGAGGGAACCCAGTGTCGAGACACTCCGTTCCCCACTTTCTGCCGAATTTTTGGAGGCATTGCGTGTTGAGTGGCAGAATTCAACGCCGCGCTTTGCCTCGACACCAGGGCGAAGAAACGAAAACATAAATTTAAGTAAATATTTCATCTCCTCGAGTGGGGATCGAACCCACAACCAGTCGGTTTTACAGTCACATTTTGTGCCACTGCGCTACGACTGGCCTCGTAACTAATATACTTATTTATATACTGAGATTAAGGGATGATATAGCTTTTCTCTAAAACTATTTGTAATTTCGAAATATTGTAAAGAGCAAAGTTTATCTTTGATTAACGTAGAAAATTAATAACTTATTTAAAAGGATAAGGATTAATATCATTATGGACACACATCCCTTACAATAATAAAATATATTTAAATTGCCGTCTAATTTTCGTCTCCTCTACGCTTTCATTAGTAAGATTTAAACGATTGTTATTTGCATTTCTTGTTCTACGACCTATGAACGACTTTTTCGTGGCATAATTAAATTAAAAAAGGAAATGTTTGAAAAGGTAAAATAAATATTAAAAAGAAGGAGAGTAAACAATTTAAACAACAGGATACTTAAACGAAAGAAATGATAAACAAAAGACTACCTACTATTCTCTTCCTAAAAAACTTACACGAAAGACTACCTACTATTCTATTAATCAAAAAAGATGAAACTTAATATATCGCGCTGAAATAATACATTAAACTCTAATTATCCAATATGTACAATCGCATCTAAATCTGCTTCGATACAGAGACAGGCGGGGAGACGGGCGCGGCGGATGCGTCGCGTGGCGCGGACGCATGGCGTGTGGTGAGCCGTTTCGCAGCAAGGATATTTTGATATTGTAACAACTTCTAAAGTACTTATTAAAATGAAAAACAATAAAAGACAGTTTTTATCTCCATTAAATGGCCAACGTAACTAATATGCTTATTTATATGCTTTATGAGTAAGGGATAAACGAAACATGAGCCAAATCTGCGGTTTATAGCGGGCGTGATGTGTCAACAATTAAATGCGTTTTTCTCTAAAACTATTCGTAATTTCCAATTAGTGTAAAAAGCAAATTTTATCTTCGTTTAACGTAGAAAATTAATAAAGTATTTAAAAGGATAAGGATTGATATCATTATGGACAAACATCCCTCACAATAAAAAATATATTCAAATTATTATTTTTAGACAGAAATATGCTCACTGTATGTTATCCTTAGAAGATAGAAATATGCTGTCGCTGACTTTTTTGTAGATCTTATTAAGAGGAATAATACTCTAGTACATTGTTTTCATGTAGGACTTACCATTAAAGCAGCGCATGCGTGAAAGTTTCTCAACGGGTAGGACTTTATGCACATTTATCATATTTATGTCAAATTACATTAAAATATGTATATAATAAATCATATACAAACCTTCTCTGAGAAATATTCTACCTCATGGTGAAAACCGCATCAAAATCCGTTGGGTGGTTTAGAGGAAGATCGCTTAGAAAGGCCAGACAGAGAAAAAAAGCGTTCCTATTTTATAATATTTATAGATGTAAAAGTTTATGAGGATGGCTGTTCGTTCTATTTTTATAAAAACTACAGACATTTACATCTATATATATATTATACATCAAAATAACACAGGCTAGAATTTATATCAAGTTTTTGGTTAATTTGGCTATAATACAACAATTTGATAAGGCGGGCGACGCCGCGTTTGGGTGGTTTGTGTGTAATAATTAAACTTAAATATACTATTATTAAGAATATTCTGGTATATTCACTTTTATATTTTAAAAAAAGTTACCTGTTTTTGTATAGTAATTATCTAATCAGACCAACTACAGATCTACATATACTTTAACTAACAATTTAAACTAGCTGTCGCGTGCACCACAGTGTTAGATAGTCACTGTACGGTTGCAATAAAATTCTTTAAATTATATAACACATTCAAATGTGAATAAACATGGAACGAAGAATATATTACTTACCGCAGTCAGAGAGTGTCGACTATAAGTGATTTGGAATTTTAATTGTTGAGCCGCGGGTTCGATTTCCGAGGGGGTTTTTTACGAAGCTTATAATATCTTTTTACATGATTCTTGTGGGCTACTCGAGAGAAGGAATTATTTTCATCTTTCCGCTATAGTAAGAGCATGAGCGGCGTTAAATTCCGCTATACCATTCAACAGGCAATGTGTTGTTTGACAAAGAAAGTAGATAACAGAGTAAACCAAATGTCAAGATCACTTGGTTCTCCCTGCTTACCTTGGTGTATGCGGGAAGGAAAGTGAAAAAAAAAAAATTAATGAAACATGACGGTAATAAAAATTACCCTGCTATATGCGGGAAAGAATATAAGATATTTTAAATATAAGGAATAATAATAATTTATAACAAAACAAACAATAAACAGTTTCACGCGTTTTTCCGCCTAGGAGGGCGGAAAGAGGGAACCTCGTCTTAAACCACTTTGCTTCCCATTCTTTGCCTAATTTTCAAAACATTATGTGTTCCATTCACACAATGCCTCCAGAAATTGGGGAAAGTGGGGAACGGAAGGTTTTAACTCTAGGTTCCCAGGTTTTCTCTATCTACAAGAAGTGGAGCTAGAAGAGTCGAAAGAATGAATAATTAACTATCCAACAGCGCCACGATGGCCTCAATATATAAAAGATATTTTTTTTATCTTAAAGATAAGTTCTGTGCGTCTCTTGAATATAAAAAATATTATTTAATAAACTTGTTAACACCGAAATTTCGTCGAAAGCTCTCAAAAGCTCTTGTCCTAACATTGTTACTTCCTTCCTTTCTAAACTTGACCTCCATATTTTAATCCTATCATACTGAGGTGGTACCCTTCGATCCCTTTTCACGTTTCACGTCAAAGGTTAAGAATGCTTTAAAATTAAATAAATAGCTTCACTCTCTATCCAGCACATAGCAGCGAAGGCAGAGGGAGCCTAGTGTTAAGACACTCTGCTCCCCACCCATCACCCAATTTTTTGAGATATAATATGTCGAGTGGCGCCTCAACGTCGTGCTTTATATTGTTTTCAACACGTAACATTTCGAAAATTGGGTGAAAAATGGTAAATAAAAGTGTTTTACCACTTTTATTTACCATTTTCCTGGTCTCTCATGGTCTACTATTTTGTATGTGGGAAGAACGGTGAATATATTGACACTAACGTCCTAAATATGAATACAGAGACATTAATCACTAGAATTTATCTAACGTTCTTTCTGCAAATACCTACAATAAAAAATACACTTAAACTAAATAGTAAGTATACAGGATGAGTAAAAAACTGAATATACTAAAAACGGATACGGATGCGGATGCGAGGGGTTCCGTACTTACGCCTTGCGGTTTCCTATTAAAGGAAGATTTAACCAAAAGTGTACGTAAGTAAATAACATTTATTTTTCTTCACGCATTTACTATTTATTATATGTGAAAAATGTACCGACCAGTGATATATATTATTCTTTACATTTTGCTTTCGGTTTTATGTTAACGACGTTGCGTTCCGCCACAGTAAATGAAGATCGTGAAGTGAGATGCGCCACCATAAAATAGTCTCTTCAATATTAACATATTATCGTAAATTTTCTTGTACTAATATTGTATTATTTACATACAAAAATAACATTTATACACATGTATATACATAATATATGCCATATTTTTAATACCATCGTTACAGAAACCATGCCCGTCGATTTCTTTTTACTTTTAACACGACAAAATGAATAAAGATCAAATTGCTAAATAATATTTTTTTTAGTAATCATTCTCAATCATCTATAAGGCTATATGCAATACTAGCCTTTACGTACCTATATATTTACCATTCTTGAGTTATGTATGTTTGTCTGTCCATCGCAATCAGTGCAAGGGATAGCAAAAAGTTTTCATTTAGCATAAAAGCTTTTTCGGTCCGAAATTTTATGGGGGTGTATGTATATAGTCGTTCCTTTTTGTATTTGTTGTATTTGAGTAACGTAGTAAAGTTGGTTTAAGTTTAGGAAATGTACAGTATATATAGGGAATTTTAATAACTACTTAGGTGTGTCAATTATTTTAAAAAATAAAATAATGTATCATAATGAGAAATTATGAAATGTATTTATAAGAGCCGTTAGAAAATAATAAATAAACAACTTTATAGAGGCCAATCCTGGCGCAGGAGCACAAAGTGTGACTGTAAAACCGACTGTTTGTTGGGTTCGAATCTCACTCGTGTAGATGAAATATTTACTTAAATTTATATTGCCATTTCTTCGCTCTGGTCTCGAGGCAAAGCGCAGCGTTGAGCTCTACCACACAACGCGCAATGCCTCCAGAATTCGGCAGAAAGTGGAGAACGGAGTGTCTTAACACTAGGTTCTCTCTGCCTACCCTGCTGTGTGCGGGATAAAGCGTGAAACTGATTTATTTATTTTAACTTTACAATAACAGATATTTCAAACTTGATTACATAAAAATTACTAAATAAAAAAAATTGCTATGATGCTATATATTGTTAACTTTAACGTAATACAATGCTAGGGGGGCTTCACCTGCTTGTACTTCACTGAATATAATATTAATATATTGTGCATCTTTCACTCTGTTGGGTAAAGCCCATACAAGATATGAGCATACTTTTAAGGTTCCGTATCAAACAGGAAATAAAAAAAATAGCTCGCACTTTTTACGATAATTATGTTGTTCGTCTGTATGTGCATCTAACCGTATCTGGTTAACACTATGTTCGACGTAGCTCGACGAGAACATATGGCTCAGTGGTCAGAGCACCTGGTCGGTTTCCAGGTGGCGCGGGTTCGAGTCCCGTCAAGTTCAATTTTTTATACGTTTCCTAAATAAGTATTTTTCTTTCCTAGTATGCAATAACACTTTAGAAATGTTTCAATTCTACCCAATCAAAAGATAAAGAATGTTTGTGAGTCGTTTTTGTTACCTTTTGTATGAATGTCACCGCGTAATGAAAACCTAACTATAATATATTTTCCCTGGACCGGCGTTAATAAAATTTTGCAAGAAATAAAAAGTAACAATAAGAGCAAAGGAAATAAGGAAATAACCCGACATTATAAAGCTTATATTACACGAGTAGTTTATTTCATATAAAGTAAGTGCATATGGACGCAAAATTATATTTGTCAACTTCAAGTCGCGTTACCGTCGATCTATACGCATAAAATTGGTACGGAACCTTAGGAACGGGAGAGCGATTCGCATTCGCCTTGTTTTCACTTTTTCTTTTTTTTACTTGTTTACCAAAAATCTACAATATTTTCAGGTTTTTCTTGATTAAGTGAATATTTCAAAAAATATTTTAGTGTACAAATTATATAGAGAATAATTCAAAAATGTTAGTTCCATTTGTACGAGATCGAGTTTTAAATTACTTTCAAATACGCTCTGGGTTTCATTTGACAATCTTTTTCCTGCTTTTCATATAGTTTTATATATGTAAAATAGAACAAAAATATATGTAGTTGCCATCATGTCGCAATGGGAAGGTGTCGTTGATGTGGTGGTTGTGGGTTGGGTTCCCATTAGAATATGGTATTTAATTTTATTTCCTGAATCTAATAAAACACGGAACTTTAAGTTAGGTTCATCAATTTAACGCACAAATCTCTAAACGTAATGAAAAATTTAAACGAAGTATCTAGATTCTTTTGTGTATACTTTGCAATAAACGACTAATAAATAAATCTATGAAGCTATAAAAATAAAAAAAATAGTTTGTATTTATTATGATACTGACTAAACAACGGATCTTTAATGTCTCTTCAACGGAAAAACGATTTTTTAAAGTCTTTATATATTAAGTCAGACCTTCCCCGGGTTATATTCTTATCCACAGTATTTTTGTCTTAATTCAGGAAAGATAATATATTTAAATAACAATTTCTATATCTGTTTTCAATAATATTAACATAGAAATGGAAATCTAGTACAAGTTATAACATGAGTAAATCATGTATTATTCACATGATATGTGATTCAGTCGTGTTAATGAAATGATAATTTATTTTACTATGGTTGGGCATTGATAAGTTTATGACAAAGTAAAAAAATATGGGCATTTGTCTAAAAATTCCAGAATTAAAAAAAGAATATCGAGAATTTAATTAAATTTTACTTTGACGAAGCTACAAAAAATCAACTGTAAATTGAGGCCGGTCGTGGGCAGAGGCACAAAGTGGCGCTGGGTTCGATCCCCACTCGAGGAAATGAAATATTTATTAAAATTTATATTTCCATTTCTTCACTCTGCTGTCGAGGCAAAGCGCGGCGTTGAGTTCCGCCACTCAGCACACAATGCCTCTACAATTCGGCGGAAAGTGGGAAACGGAGTGTCTTAATATTAGGCCCTCCCTCTGCCCCTAGTCTTCTGTCTGCTGGTTACAGCGTGAATTTGAATGTAAATATAATTTTAGCGTAGTAAATAAAAGAAAAATCTTTAAAGTATAGAGACAAATAAAGGCACAAGTGTATTTATTTATAGATTATCAAAACAATTCTGACATTCTCTCTCCAAATATGTCGAGATTTTCCTTTGGGATTCTCTCGCAAACCCAAAAACATTAGAAAACTCTTATATATAAATGTTGCCATATAAAAGTCATATAACGCTATTTTTCTAATGTAGAGGCTATTGTGAATATAGATAAAATTTTTAGGGTTTCGTATCTTAAGCGAAAAAAGCAGAACACTAATAAGATCTCCTTTTTATAAACTGTCTGTTGGGCTGTCCGTCTGTCAAAACCATCTTTGCTAAGATCGCGTGGGCGTACCAAGCTGAAATTAATATCAAATATTACCCACAGACCTACAGTCCCTCGGGGCACAAATAATAACTTTAATATATAGGGTATAGGTACATAAATATAGAATCGTGTTAAAATTTTTAAAGCTTATTTTAAAAGAATCGGCATCACAGTGTATTCCGCACATATCAAGGTAGGCACAGAGAATCTAGTGTTAAGACATTCCGTTTCCGACTTTCCGCCGAATTCTGGAGGCATTGCGTATTGTATAGCGGAACCGGAACTCGACTCCGGAGCGGAGAAATGTAAATAAAATTTAAATAAATATTTCTATTAGTCAAGTGGGGATTGAATAAAAGCATTTTAATGTTAATTTAAAGAATGAAAGATTTTTTACTTTATTTTCTATACTATATCAAGAGACAGAAAAGAATCAGAAATCAAAATATAATCAAAGTTAAACACAACATACATTTTTTTTAATATCAAACGTATCCAACATATATCAGGGTAAATAGAGAGAACGTAATGTTATATTCCATTTTCCACTTTCCGCCCAAATTCAAAATAATGCGTGTCGAGCTATATTTATCTGTTTAACTTCACGCTGTATCCCGTACATAATAGGGTAGTCAAAGGGAACCTAGGGAACCTAGTGTTAAGACAGTCCATTCACATTAACACACTTCCGTTCCGCCAGTAGTGATTAGTGCCCTAATTCTGTGTTCTTTCCACTTACCCTATTATGAAGGAAAATACTTATTTATAAAGTTTCTAAAAGAAATAATCATATAGAACAAACAACGTTGCACTAAAAACTTACTTGTTGTATTCAATAATAAGTCAGCATGAATATCTTTCAATCCATTTGAAATGTACTAAGACAGCAGAAACGTAGAGGGGATTAGATTTTGTTAAAAGACCCTTGTCAGCATATCGCAAGATTTATGAGATTCATCTGCCTTTTTAAATTTATTATCTTTCAGTTTTATTATAGCGAATAAAAAAATTAAGTCTGAATGTAAACGCGATAGTTGTACAGAGTGTCTTAACACTAGGTTCCCTGTTCCTACTCGGGACGCCATTCGCGGGATACAACTATCTAATCTACATATAATATCCAAGTTTCATAAGTATACAATAATTAAAAGTACGTGTTAAAATGGATTCAGTCTCCATAAACTCACGAGTTACCCTAAATTTTACCCCACAAAAATACTTCCTTTGTTTTACCCCAGAAAAAAACGCTGTATGAAAAAGATTAAAAAAGAAAAGCATATAACAATACACCATAATCACTTATTTAGCTTTCGGTCGTGTTTGCTTCGTAAATAAAATAACGTTTACTTTACTTTACTTTACGTTCATAGTGTACTATATCATCCTATGTATGTATGGCAACTGTTACTTGGACTTCGCTTCTCATGTATTTTTTTCGCTTCACGCTGTATTTCGAACATAGTAGGGTAGGCAGAGGGAAAATGGGGACCAAAAGTTACAATACTCCGCAGAATTCTAAAAATATTGCGTGTTAAGTAGTAAGGAAATGAAAATATTAATAACTTAATTTCTTCGAGCGGGAATCGAACCAACAACCTGTCGCACTTACGACGACGACTAGCCTCTCATATTCAAAAGAAAAATAACTAAAACTAGTCGTTGTATACGACACATGACAAATTTTAAGAGCAGGAGGTAACTCGAACCACAGGTACCTATTACCTCGACACGATTAACGAGATGTTTTATATTGCTTCCTCGAACGAACTATCCAAAAAAAAGTATTCTTAATTCGACCCCGAAGTTTTTGAGATTGGCGCGTTAAAGCTAACATACTGTTAAGATTTTTATTTTTAGGATACACATACACAGTAAAGATAAACGGAATGAAATGTAATTTATATTAATGGGTAAAAAGACCTAATTTTTTTATTACGTTATGAGTTGGAGCTGCCTAGTTATAACATTCATACATAAAACATGTAATTTCGCTTTTTCTCAGGATCACAGCTCCTATAAGCAATATTAATAGAGATATTTGACAATGTCTCAAACAGTTACTCGCAGCCAAAAAATTAAATAAATCAATAAATATTTGTTTATATTTTTCTATACGCCGTATCCCAACATAGCAGAGAAGGCAGAGGGAACCTGGGAGCCTTGTTACAACATTCCATTCCCATTAAGATACTTCCTATTCCCATTAAGATACGTCGAGTTCTGGAGGCATTGAATGGTGGAAACAAAAATATTTATTATTTTATTTCCTAAAGTGAGAATTGAAGCCACATCTAGTCGTACGTTTGCACGCCTGTTGGCTTCTCACCGATTCATACTTGATTTTAAACTTGTGATCTACAATATATCTGAATATTAGTATAATATCTGAATAAAAATACAAAAGTAAATAATTTAAATTCGTATCGCAGTACATAACTAGTACAAATCACATATATAGCAAAATTCAAATATTATAAATATTTTTAATGATGATTTTTATTGGGGGCCAATCCATCAGCCTACAAAAATTATAAGAGGCCAAATAATAAAGAATAGTTATTAAAATACGTGAAAAAGAAAAATTATCCCTTTACGTAGCCCTCCATATAGAAAAAAATGTGCGAATAGCTTAGCGCCTAGAAAAAAGACATACGCAAAAATATTATATTTTACTATATCAAAAATAAATTTAAAACCTATACAGTTTTACACAACTTTAAAGCACACTTGAGTTATTAATAAAAATATCAATATTTCAATTTTAATTGTATGTAATAATAAACAATATTAGTGTAAATAGACAGTAGATTTTACTTTTATATGTTTTTTATTACGTTTGTCTAAATGAAACGTATACTGAGTGACTAAAATCTATTTTCTCTGTTATTATATCTTTATTTAATTATTATATACATGAATCGCGACTTACCTATGCATTATAACGTCCTTTCACTAAGAAAGCCGGTGGCGTACTAACGCTCGGAGTAACAGGGGTGGTTTTAGATGTATATAGAGCTGTTTATTTATGTCAGATGAAATTGATCGAGAAATATTTGTATTGTGACAGAGTTTCTGTTTTGTGTTTTATGTGATATTGTTTTTTTTTCTTATATTTACGTTTCGTTACTTTGATATAGTATTTTTTTTTATTTCTATGATTTCACGCTGTGTTTCATATAGAAGGCTAGGGAGATGAAGTGGATGAAAAAACTCCGTTCCTCACGTTCTACCCTATTTCTGAAACCTCGAGTATCAAGTGTGTTGTGTGTGCACATGTTGTCTTATTACACGAACAAGAAAATGAAAATAATTCATTTCTGGAATGAACGGGAATCGAACCAACAATTGTAGACGTTTTATAACATATTTGAAAAAAAACATCTCAAACTTAATCATATTTATATAAATATAATTAGGTATGAGTGATTCATCGTGGTTAAATGGAAATAACTAATAATTATGTATACTTCATGACATTCTATGTGGCAAGTCTGACCCCACATAAATAAGGCTTCATCAAAATGATTGACGTGGCGTCATATAGTCTATATAGCCTTCAATAAATGTAAAAAATTGAATTTTTCAAATGCAAAGTAGTTCCTGAAGACATGGCATTCAATCAAACAAACTCTTCAGTTTCATGATATTAGAATAGATAAGATCAAGAAAATAATGTATCAAATCTCCAAGTTATAGCATCTCAAGTAATTATTCGTATTGAGTTTGCAACAGTAGCTGAGCCCCGCGCCCGCCCACCCAGCAACAGTTTGCCCGTGGGGTTGCTATATACAAAATTACCCTAATTTTTAGTTATTTTGATATGATATTAATAGTTTTATCTCAAGGCCATCATCAGATCAATTTTAGTTTAAACAGCTTAAAAGATATCGTAGAATAATATTTATTGGTATATTATTTACTTAAATTTAACTCTTTTATGCTTATTACAATGCCATTGTTTTGCCATTGGTGAACGTGGAAAAAAAGAAAAAAACGAAAGGAAAAGAGCAGAGAGGAATGACTATTATTTTCGCCCCGCTTTCCCATTTTATATAAGCGATGCTCAACATAAAGATATTTTTTTCTTGCATTATTAAAGATCATTTCATTTGTCAATAATCATCAAGTAAGGTACACTCAGACTGTTTCAATGTAACGTCTACGTTTACATAATTAAAAAAGGAACGATTAATATTAGATTTCTAGACCAGAGGATTTTCATTAAAAAAACCGTATTTATATTAAGCCTATACTACAAGGAACTTATAGAATATAGAAATTTATAAACTCTTCTATGTATTACAAGTAAAATTTTTCAGGCAGGCAATCCTCTCATTTCCATAGAAAACGGATCATAACACGACTAATTGGACGTATCTTGTGTACTCATACAATTTACTGCTTAATACCAACACTTTTCATTTGTCGTATTATAATGGAAGCTGTATCAATTAAGACATTGTAAATAAGACTTTATTTTAACAATCATAACGTTCCATTTCGATTGATAAGCAGTTTTTTATAAGAATAATTTGATAGCAAGGGTATTATTACAATAAATTTCAATCCTAACTCAATGCAAATAAAGTTTAATTTCAAAATAGCATAAGTTGATTAGATATCTTATCTTGTTAATATCTTAAAAAATACTTTATTCTCTACACGATAAGGTTCAATTTGAAACGACGATGCTAGCAAATACAAGGCATCAATCATACCGATATTATACCACTACGGTTTCACCAAGACGCTGACACCCGTTAAGTGTTGGATGAGATATATATCTTTCTTAATTATATACACATTAATGGTGAAAAGTAGACTTAATAATGACATGATACTATTATGGTACATGGATGTATGTACATGGTAAAATAAAAAAAAATCAGCTTCACGCTCTATCCCGCACACAGCAGGGTAGGTAGAGGGAACCCAGTGCTTAGACACTCCATTCCCCACTTTCCACCCAATTGTAGTAGCAGAACTCAACACCGCGCTTTGCGTCCACACCAGAGCGAAGAAATGGAAATATAAATTTAAATAAATATTTCATTTCCCCCAGTGGAGATCGAACCCACAACCGTCGCGTTACAGTCACACCCCCTGGGCCATGATGGCCTCAATGTACATGGTATTATATTTTTTTTAAGCCTATTGCCGTTGACGCCGACTGATGAACGCAGATCTCCCTTATCGTGAGGAAACTATCCCAGTCTAAGCCATCTCGCATCCATCCGTTGCCACCTTCTTTATCTTTTTTTTTCTAAGCCATGTTTATAAGTACCGTCGGGCAATGAAACCGAAACGTGTTAGAGTGGAGACCGAGCTTAGGCAAGCGTAGAAGAGTGAAGCTAAAAATAATAAAAAAAAATGTCTTGCAGTTATGTTATGCAGTAGGTATAGGGGTAACATTTGGGGAATTTGCCGAAATTCCTACTAAAAGAGGAATCCTTTGATTTTCTTAAAGATTTTAATTTCTCATTATCATCAGAACTGTGTAAAGTAGGTCACATTCAGCTTACAAATTTCACATACACTAACACACATACTAACCCGGAAAGCTAAATAAAAACTTATTATAATATACTTTCTTATTATACTTATTGTAAATGAGGCGTGGAGTTCTTTCACTCACGCAATGCTTCCAGAATCCGGCAGAAACTGGAAAACGGAGTGTCTTAATACTAAGTTCCCTCTGCCAACCCTGCAGTGAGCGGGATACAGCGTGAAGCTGATTTATTTATTATAATAAGAAGTACGTAGAGAAAGGATTGACTAACGAACTCTCAATTATGCAAAATACACGCTCATTATTGAACTAAAGGCGAACGACAGTAGAATTTTTCGAATAAAAGTTCTCAATTGTATATACCAACATACTTTGAAGGTCTATTGATCTTCTTTTAGAATTCCAACGATAGCATCTATAATGAAAGTTGAATAGAAGACGGTATCTTATATCCGTTACTCGTTTATTTCAACGAATCTTCCCTAGAGATATTTTCCAATATTGACTTTTAAAGTCTTTCATTGTATTGTGAGGAATATAGAATATTTTTAATTTTTTTTTTAATGTTCAGGTTAATCTTCCATTTTTTACTCTACAAAGAGAGTCTGGTGACAGGACACTCCATTCATAACTTTTTAATTTTTCGGAATAAGAAGTTGCGCTTTTAAATGTTTTCCAATTATATTTAGCTTTTTGTACTAATGGTATTTAGAAGAAGATTTATTTAGAAGCCTTCAAATATAGAGAAATATTAGCCAATTTAAACAATATCACATACTTTCAAATATATAGGTTATCTACTCTAAATCCATTATTTTCGCACCAAATTAAAATTCTCCAAATTTTCTGTTTAAACCTATATATAGTTCATACTTTTTAGAGTGAAATGCCTATAATCATGTCAAACTATTAAATTGTATATAAATCGGTCATAAATTAGACTTAACAATTATATAGAAAATTAAAAACATTACAAAAGATATCAATAGTGAATATGGAGCCAGTCATGGCACAGAAGCACAAGCGTGTGACTGACCGGTTGTTGGTTCATTTCCCACTCGATAAATTAAAGTATTTTATATTTTCATTTCTAACGTTCCATTTATGACGCAATGCCTCTAGAATTCAACGGAATGTGGGGAGCGGAGTGTTTTAACACTAAGCTCCCTTGTTACATGCATAAACCAAAATATATATATACTTTCTAATATACTAAATATTCCTTAAATGAATAGAAAAGCTTAATTAAAAGCTCATTAACTTATCGTCTTTGAGTAAGCAGTTAGCAGGACCCCCTGTAATCAAACGCTCTTTGTCTTCCTTCCTCCTATTTAACGTGTCGGGTGTCGTAAATTAATTTACTTGTTTAAATTAATGTATTTGATACAATTAATGGCAATATGCCTTTAAAATTTGATTTTAATAATGATATTTCTTATTAATAAGTTGACTTTTAATTATTATTTTATATTTTAATTATTAACAAGTGGTCATACGAATGTAAATGCGATTGGTTGTGGGTTCGATTTTCATTCGAGGAAATGAAATATTTAATATTATCATTTCCTCGCTCTGGTAGCAAGTAACGCTATACCACTAAACACGTAATGCCTCAAGAATTTTACGGCAAACAAAAATATCTTAATGGGGACGGATTGTCTTAACACTAGGTTCCCAGGTTTCCCCGGCCTACACTGCTATGTGCATTTTTTAGTATATTTTTTTAACAAATTAATTATGATATGTAAATAAAAAAAATACCACATTCTTTTTTTCTAAAGAAAACTAACTCCATTGTACCACATTCACAATCATTTTCACTCGGGGTATATTATGAAACACAATTGTTTCCTTGAAATGACTAAATTGCTATAAAAATCGAATTCACAACCTAAACTATTGTTTTAATATTTTTTCAGGAAAAAGCCAGAATTATATATAGTAAAAATAATACTAGGAACTTCACACGTCCTTCCCTCTAGGGACGTGGGCGTAACCGTCAATCAAATTAATTAAACGACTTCCGACCAATTATTTACATATATACCTATGGAAAATTGCGTTCGTGTATTCAATTACATACATATCAATTCTTTATGGGTTTTGTGAAATCATCTAATTGTTCTACCGAAAATGGGTAGAGGATGTTATGGCGCATTGGACAGTGTATGCTGAGATCCCCATTCAGAGTTATAGTAGGGGAGGTGACGATGCTAAATCGTGATTTACTCGAGCGTCATAGAGACCTATTTTGTTGCGAAGCTGAAATAATATAAAAAGAAAACATGTCATATATATCTTTTGATCGGTGGAGGGAGCGGCTATAGATTTTCAAAAATGTAAAAAAAAAACGCATACATGGACATACTCCAGCGCTCAGATATTCTTATATATTTATATCTATCGTCCTACGTATTCTTAAAAATGGAAGTATGTTAATCTGTTTCCATGGTGGAGGATCGTACGTAAGCGTTAAAAATGACAAAAATAAAATGATTGAGTGCGTCAGATTTTCTAAGAGAAGTGAACTTGAAAAAGAACCGATTTAGATGTGACGCAAAGTCGCAGCCATTTTGTAGAATGTTTGAAAACAATTCCGTCAATGTGAAATACTCAAGCGCGTCAGTTTAAGATATATAAGGTTCATCTTCATGCCCTAGACGTACTATCTCAAAATCTAACGATTATCTGAAGGGAGTTGCCTAATATAAGACTTTTTTAATTTAATTTCGTAATTTATTGATCGTAATCAATTTAAAAGTTCCTAAAATAGCATGTAAATAAAAGAGTGTATGTTTAAAGTAGAATAGGTACTTGTATTTTTAAAAAAAAATATTATATTTATTTTTTATTTTTTAAATTATCATCTTTGTCGATGAATGAAAGAATAATAGATAAAGAAAGGGTGAGAGAGGAAAAGAAACACAGAGAGAGGAATATAACCCGTAGCTGAATTAAACTTTATTGATATTTTTTTATCACTTCGGCTTAATTATTTCCTTCAACTTTGCACCGATACCATGATGAGTTATTTTAATTTTTATGGTATTCAAGATAAAACGTGGTGTTGAATTAACTCCTCTCAACTTGCACTGTCTGAAAATCGGGCGTAACGTGGAGGACGCCACTAACAATATAGTTCCGAGATACAGCAAATTTTTAAGACATTGCGTGTGGACCGGCGAAACGGAACGCTGCACCTTGACTTACCAAAGCTATGAAATGAAAGTCACTCATTCCCCCGATTGACAATCGAGCCCACAACAGTCACAGCACAGCCAAACGCTGTGCCGTTGAGCCTCGACTACCTCAAATATGAAGATATATGGTAGCAGTAAATTCAAGCTAGAAATTAAAAAG
The DNA here is from genome assembly GCA_030704555.1 of Heliconius charithonia. Classification (NCBI taxonomy): domain Eukaryota; kingdom Metazoa; phylum Arthropoda; class Insecta; order Lepidoptera; family Nymphalidae; genus Heliconius; species Heliconius charithonia. Next base: position 18,391,756 of record CM060819.1, read on the forward strand.
TTTTTTTAAGAATTTTCAGCATATTTGTAATATGTTCGTTAAAACAAAGCCCGTAAGTCGTCATTTAGTTTTTAACGTTCATTTCAGTGGAATGCCTTTGTCGAGGCGTTCGAATGGGGATGTAGAGTCACAAGAGCTTATATATGACTTCACTTAGGTAAAATGTTATTTTGCCATGTTAGTAACGACACGTTCATTCTGTATCCCACACATAGTAGCATTTATAGGGTGACTCCGTTACCATTAAGGCACTACCGTTTCCCATTTCACAAACACAACTTAAAGCTTTTTTTAACGAGGTAGGCTAGTTTTAAAAAAGTCCGTTTTTGACTTTTTGTCCAATTCTTGGAACATATTTGACGAAACGAGACCCTAGCATCATCATTATTAGCACTGCACTCACTGCTGTAGTACAATGGGCGTCGCATGTGGGTAACGTTGGATAAAGAAAACTCTCATAGAATATGAATCTACTAACATCCACCATTATTGTGTTTTGTCAAGAATATGTATGTATGTGAACTACCTTGAAAAGTTTTTTAGCATATATCTTACTTTCTTACAACGTTTATTTACCTTATAGCAGTGGAAACTAGTGTTGGGCTGAACGCTTCGACGGCGTGGCGTACCTTATATAGACATTTACTTTGTTTCCGTGGAATTTAAGACGTATACCTAATGGATAATAAAAATTCCCATTATTTACCGTTCCTGTAGCAATTTCAAGAAATTCTCTTAGTACTTCACTACATTTTTTACGCATAGTATTTTCGTAGGTGCATTGCTTATCAATATATGAAATATTAAAAGAAAAAGAAATGTTTTTGCTTCATGATATCTAGTATCTCGCATATGGCGAGTAGGCAGAGGGAACCTAGGCTACCTACAAACTTATTTATTACCCCGAACGAGATTGAACACAGAGCCGTTGCGTTTATTGTCACATACACCATTCACTCGCAAATAGGCAACTGTTTTAACAAGCTAGTAGGATATCGCCTCCATAACCTCCTAAATAAAACATTACCAACAGAATCTATATTCAAAATGGTACCAGTTATAAAAACACCAGCCGACCGAGCATTATGCAGAAATGTGAAGAGAAAAATATGTCATCTAGAAATAAAACGTGGACGAATGTTTATTCTTCCAATGCAAACAGCTCTATTGTTTTGTTAGAGTTCGTTTACACGATGTCGTATCTATTATTGAAATCATTAAATGCATCTATGCATGATTTAGTGCAAAATGATGTTTTTTTTTTTCGTTATACGCTGTCTCGCATACAAATCAAGGTAAGCAGAGGAAATTTAGTGCGTCAAAGTAGTTTTGTCTTTTTATCAGAGCAAGAAAATAAAAATAAGTGGAAACCGAACCCACAACCGTTGCGTTTACAGTTAAATGCAAATTCTCGAAAATTGGACACTAGATTACAGAGTGATTTGTCTCTAATTATTTTTTTACACGACACTCTGGGAGATATATGGGGGAAATACGAAAAGTGAATGTGTAAACGGCTTTTAACTAATCGATGCATGATGAAAGGCTTGGCAGCATTTGCACGTTTGATTGCGAGCTTAATTAAAATAGCGGCGTTTATGTATGTATAATATCATAGGGCGTGGTGCCGCACTGGCACAAGCGTGCTAAACGCCAGAGACGGCTGTGGATTCGATTCTTATCGAAGCAATGAAATATTTATTATTTAAATTTTATCGCTATGGTAAAGGCCGGCTACGCACTTGTAGCTCCTCTGCTGGTGTCGCCAGAATCCTGGGCGACGGCGATCACTTACCATCAGATGACCTGTTTCGCTCTAAAAAAATAAGGCAAAGCGCGGCGTTTAGTTTTCTCACTCAATACCTCAAGGTAAGGGAATTTAAGGAAGGAAAATTCAGATTCCCTCCGCCTATGTGTAGAATACAGCGTCAAGTAAAAAAAAAATATCGTATGAATATGTCACACATACAGTATCTAATAAGTCTCAAACCCGCTATACCAGCTCATTCTGCAGGAATCCAGGGCAGTGCCCGAGGCAATCAAGAAATCGATGGCGGTAGTTTGATATAGTAATTATGTCAACTGACAGACGAATGCCACCTTAGTCTACCTGTGACCACGGACTACTGCAAAGTGTTCGAAACGTCGGGTTTCCAAAAATGTATAATACAAAGTATACGCGATTAATTTGATTAAATAGTTTCATTTAAAATGTGTTATAATTGTGAAAATGAAAAATCTACCTATATTTTTATTTTTTCTTTCTATCTAGCTAGCGTTTAGCACCGCATATCATACATTGTCTTTAAAACGAGTTGATTGTGGAGATAGAGTATGTAACAGTGATTTCATGTTTCGTGAAGATAATTAAATTGAAATCGATTCTGATTATTATTAGGTATAACTTTTTATAAGATTTGACTATTTTTAAACATCTGTTTTCTAAATTAAAATGGCAGATGTCATTTAGAAATAAGTCCATTTTTATGAAATATTTCATATTTTATTTTATTATATTATTTTGTGTACGTAATTTTAAAACATATGACTAGTATAGGTGCAACAGCAATTGCACTTTCTTTACTTATTAACAATTTTTCTTTATTACATATTGGTAAGCTATATATTGTTTTATTAAGCTATACATCGTGGCACCGCATCTGACTGTACATACGACGATTGTAGGTTCGATTCCCACTCGAGTGAATAAATTATTTCATCGCTTTGGTAGCAAGATAAAATAATAACATGATTAAACGTGGCACTGAATTGCACATATCAGCATTTAATGTAAGATTAAGAAAAGGTGGGGAACGGAGGAAAGTATCTAGCAGGATAGGAAGAGGAAACCAAGAGCTAAGACACGATAAATTTTTGAGACATTGCGAGTTGAATAACGGAACTCCGCCGCGAATTCTCTTAATACCAGTGCGAAGAAATGAAAATATATCCATTACCCAGAGTGGGGTTCGAATTCACAACCGTTACGTTTATAGTCACAGTTTATTTCAATGGCCTTTTTTCTTAGCAGGTGATATTTTATCTGATGAACACGTACAATCAAAATTAGTTTTCCTTTTGAGTACAAGTGTAATATTGAGGAGAGTCAATATAATTCCATATTTCATGCGACAAAATCTATTTTCTGTATGTTTTTTGATAGAAGTAAGTGCATCTTTTATATTAACATATTTATATTTTTTTAATAAATGCGGCGTTCAGTTACGTTACACAACACACAAATTATTTCTTAGTAAGCCAAAAGTGGCTATTAAAAAAATCGGAAAAGCACCAGTTGGGTTCGCCCATCGAGGGTTCCGTACAAAAATTGAAGGTCTCGAGCTTTTTTCTGGTATTCAAGCTTAGCCTATAAATTCCTCCTCACTTGAACTAGTGGATTTAACACCAAATTTTGCCCCCATTTAAAATTATTATTTTTTTGGATTTAACCACAAATCCATGATTTTCATAATTTTTTTCTAAACCTATTACTTGTAGATGCTAGTTGCCGAAAGCATGCTATTAATTTTGATTCCTGTTATAGTGTCCAAATACGCGTTATTTGCGATGTAAACGGTCATATCTTTTTTAAAATAAATTTAGAAATATTATTTTCTTAGGGGAATCAAGGGGCCGTAGATCTGAGCATATAGTTTGAATTTCAACTCGATATCTTTAAGCGTTCCTGAGATAAAGGCTCTTAACAGACAGACAGACACAGGTGGGCAGAAAGACAGACGGACGGACGGGTAACTTTTCTATTCTCCCAAATTTAAAACATTGCATATTGAGTGACGAAACACAACAAAGCACTAACTATGCTTACCAGGGCGAGAAAACAAAAATAATATATTCCGCTAAGTAGGAATCAAACCAACAACCATCGTTTGAGGTCAGTCACTCATCCACTGCGCCACGATGGCATTCTCAATAAAGAACAAAAGTTACTATTTTTTATTTTTAAGTTCTATTTTTTTTAAACAGTTTCTCTTTTTTCAGATACTGTTATCTCTTATCATCCTCGAATACTCTCTTACATTTGTATGGGAGCCGTTAAAAAACTACTTGCTGAATAACTCTGAGGATATTTTAATTTATTTCTATGAAGAATTCGAATATCTTTTTTGTACGTTATGTAATAGCAGAACCAATTGTTCCGAGACCTTCGCGTGTTTCATAGTTAAAGTTTCGACATTTGCTTTTTTAATCATTATTTCTTGTACTTTTAATAGTAAATTGTAAATTAAAACTTCACTTTTTTTAATTTTCGTGCAAGAATTTACTTGTGTTATTAATATTTTCTATATTCCGCATATGGCAGGATGAGGAGACACAGGGAGCTAAGACACTCCGTTCCTCATTTTTCACCCCATTTTTCGGACATTGCACAATGAAATATTTAACATTTTCATTTTCTCACCCTGATTATTATTACCCCAAATCACTTCCGCCCTCAATACGCAGTACCTCGACAATTCCGCGAAAGTGGTGAACGGATTTTTTTAAAGGGAACTGAGTGTAAACAAAAAATCTATAAAAATATATTTGCAAAATGCAACGAGAGTCGAGTGTGAGGACATTCACCGTTTTGTTGTGATATTTTATGAGAGTAACTTCATGACTGGTTTGTCTAAAATATATGTTTTTTTGTACATCATTAAAGCTATACCGCAAATGAGAATGGAATCTGCTACAGTCTCGTGTACAGCAAAACACTGTGCCGCGGCGGTGTCGTTACTGAAATTGCAATATAATATTTTCCCCTATGTGAAGTCACATATAAGCACTTTTGACTCCACGTCCCCATTCGAAAGCCTTCGCTTTGTATTACAAAGGCATTCCACTGAAATGAACGTTAAAAACTAAATGACGACTTACGGGCTTTGTTCTAATGAAAATTTTACAAATATGCTGAAAAACCATGGAAACTTTTTAATTTCTAGGTCAAAGCTGCTGCTGCTAAGTATATTATAAGATATTTACATATTTAAGATTGGCGTGCAACAACTCAACGTCTGGTAGGTTTGATTTCCACTAGAGGGGGAATGATTTATGTTCATTCCCTATAGATCTTAGTATGACAAATGCGGTATAGAGTTTAATCACTCAGCACCCAAAGTCAAATGGAGGCAAAATGGAGGAGCTTAACATTAGGTTCCCTTTTATTTCAGAAACTGCATACACTACACTCGTAGCTGCTGTCGTAGATAGTAAATTAATGAAACGGCACTATATTTTTGTTTGGCTCTGTTTGGCTTGGGGTTCCATCAACTCTCCGCTTATTCTCCATTTTTCGCTAGAATTTGAAACATTGCATGTTGAGGGGAGAAACTTAATGCCGCCTTTTTATGCAGCGTTTCTAGGGAAGTGAAACTCTCTACCCATTTTTTGGTAGCACCATAAGATCATTTCACAAAACCCATATAGAATTATTATGAATGAAATTGAACGCAATTCTCCAAAGGTAAATAATTGGTTGAAGGTCGTTTAATTAATTTGATTGACGGTTACACCCACGTCCCTAGAGACAAGCACGTGCGAAGTTCTTAGAATTTTTTTTTCTATAGATAACACGGGTTCTTTTCTGTAAAATAATAAAAAAAATACTTTAGCCGGTATTTTTAATTTTTGTACAAAAATTACATTTCGTAGAAACAATTGTTTTTAATGTTCACTTGAGAATAATATGTTCTAAATGTAGGGATTAGGTAGGGATAGGGAGGATTCACACTATATTCACGTCTATCATTCTGATCGCAGTCTGTTAATGATACCTATACTTAAATGAAAAATATTTATGCTATCGTTTCTGTTCAATTCCGATCCAATTACGCATACAAAGAATATTTCGCATATGAAAATATTTAATCATAAACGTGAACCTAGTGTGAATTCTCCCTTAAAGTATAAACCTGTTAACAGTTCTCAGGAGAGACAAAAAATATCTTAAAAATCTACGAGTATACGTATGAGGCCAGTCCTGGCACAGGGCCACGTGCCACTGTAAACACGACTTTGGGTTCGATGCCCACTCGAGGAACTTAAATATTCAATATTTTCACATGGGAATAGAGTGTCTTAACGCTAGGCTAGAACGTTCCTTTTGTCTACCGTGCTATGTGCAAGAAGCTTAAAAAAAGAATATTTTCTTTATTTCACAGGGGAATATTTAAAGTTCTTTTTAGGTAAGCAGAGGAAACCTAGGAATGTAGTGCCCTCCGTTCCCATTAAGACGCGTCCTTTATCACTTTCCCGAGTAGCCGAACTCAACGCCTCATCACCAGAGCGAAAGAAAATAAAATTATGATTTATATGTTCCCTTCTTGCGATTAGATAAGTTTTGACGTAATATTCCGTCGCTTATCATATATTAAAAAGCAGTGAAATACACAAGTATACTTTATTAAAAAGCTAGATTTTAAAGCTAAAATATAAAATTTAAATTTAATTTAATTAAAATATATATACATATATATATATATATATATATATATATATATATATATATATATATTACAAACTGGATTTTCCATTTTGCGTTTTAAAATCCACTCAAACAAAGTAACGGGTGACCACTAGTGAATTATATAAAGTAACGTTCAAAGAACAAAGCATTGAATATTGTATTAATATGACTGTATAGCGTACACGCAACTCACTCGTACAAGGAACACTTTGAAACGATAATATGAAACGTAAAAAGTTCGTAAATGCAATACTAGGTACTTGATCTAACTTTACTTTTAGCTTTGACTAAGAGAGAGTGAGTGTAGTCCAACATACAGCAGTGTAGGCAAAGGGAACCTAGTGTTAAGACACTCCGTTCCCCACCTTCCGCCTAGTTCCGGAGGCATTGTATGTCAAGTGGCAAAACTTAGCGCCGCGCTTTGCCTCGAAACCAGAGCAAAGAAAAAATAAATAAATCTTCATTTCCTTGAGTGGGGATCGAACCCACAATTAGTCGATTTTACAGTCACATTTCGTGCCCCTGCGCCATGAATACCTAGTTAACTATTATAGTAATGTGTTACGTTGTTTTTTGTGCTTCACACTGTATTTAAGGGGAACCTGGGAACCTAGTGTTGAAACACTGTTTCCCATTAAGACACTCCTGTTGCCCTCTTTCTGCCGAAGGCGTTGCGTGTTATGTGGTAAACTCTACACCGTGCTTTGTCTTGAAATCATACAAACGTATAGTTCACTTTATTTGCTTTAAATAAACACATACCATTCGAATAATAGTTAATGCAATAAAAATACCTATAAAATATCAGTATGTATGTAACTAGCTACTACTATATGGTAGTAAAATGCATTGATACTATGAACATTACAAAAATCACCTCAAAATGAAATTAGTTTTTAAAAATATTATTTTTTTATTTATTTTAATTATTCACCTGGTATTTAGTTTAAATGTAGTTGATTTAGACTCCAATACAAATAGAGAAAATCTTGTAAATTTTGTTCCCAATGAATATGAGTCGAGTGTGAGTGAAGAAGAAATTGTTAGTCTCCTTGAAGAGAGGTATAGATTTAAACATGATAATATTACGAAGAGATATCGCATAGAAAATGAAAGGAAGTCAAATACAGGTAAAATTTTGATTATTATACATATAACAGGAGGTTAGATAAAATCTAACGTACAGAGTTAAAACACTCCGTTCCCCACGAACCGACCATGCTTAGTCTTAGCCTCTTAGCCACGCTTAGTCTTGGTAAGACAACGAGGAAATCATTATAACTCATTCCCACGAGCCGGTATCGAACCCACAACCGTGACGTTTACAGTCAGTCAGTAGGTACATATATGATGAAATATTACAAAGGTTACCTAAAAAATATAATTTTCAGTTAAAAACGATAAGAAATTAGCATGGGCATTCCGCACATATGCCGTACGGCGCATAGTTGGTGGCATGGAGACCAGCATCAGCATGTACCCATATAACGTGGCCATTTCAAGCCACGGGAAGCATTGGTGTGGAGGATCTATTATTGATGAACAATGGATTTTGACAGCTGGTCATTGTTTTGAATCGTAAGTTACTCTAAGATTTATTGACAAAACGATCTAATCTCTTTTAATCACTCTTCTGTGTGTGGATCGAACTCACAACTACGATCATATTTACAGTCAAACACTGTCAAATATATCACTATGAGGATAATGAGAAGGGAGTGTAACCCACCAGTCTTCTTTTGTTTATCTCTCAAAATAAGAAAAGCTTCAATACTCAAATATAAATAATAGATATATCATTTAACAAAATGTAAAATAATTGCGGTCGTACCATAACTGTCGTAGTGGCAAGTATTGGCAAAGAGCCAAAACCACGACCGAAATGAAATGTACAATTTGCTTTTTACAAAAATTTCAATAAAAATTCAATTACTCTTTATTAACTTGTCCCTGATAAAAATTATGTAGGCGTCTTTGTGACGGAAATTCGAGATATTCATCAAGTTTTCGTTTTATTTTTATTTTTTTCCCTTTTACGTTTCTGGCAATCTAGTGATAGGAAACTCCGAAGCCCACTTTCCGTCTGAATTTTATACATTGTTCGTTGAGTCAGGTACGGAACTCAACGCCATGCATAGTAAGTCTTTGAGAGCCCTCTTCTTAAAGCCGCGCCCAGCATCAGCTTATTAAGCTCTAATGTTTCAAATGACAGCCAGTATCGCGGCCTGATACTTGGGCGTGATACTTGCGTGGCGTGGCGTGGTCTACCTGTGGTAGTGATTTTTGATCTATAATTTAGTTGGCCTTGGTCTTCAATACCTTCAAAAACGCCACACAACGCCGACTCTGGGGTTGGTGGCCGACACGGAATCGTGGGCTGTGGTGATCACTTAACATCAATTTAATTAAAAAAAGAGCGGGAAAAAATATATTTTTTCATAAGACAATCGAACCCTTAGAATCTAAAGCCGTCCTACTGCGCCCGATAGTGTCTAAGAAATTAATATTAATATTTTTTTATTTATAAATAAAAAATAATAATAAGACGTCATACACCACAGGTTTTAACTGTAAACGTAACTGTCGTGGGTTCTGTTGTGGCACTTGAGGGATTGGCGCTATTAACATTCCCTTACTCTATTAACAAGACAAAGCGCGTTGTTCAGTTTCACCAACCAACACATCGAGAATTTGGTGGGTGGGAAATGATGTCTTTCCACTAGTTTCCATCTATTCGTCGGTCAGCTTCCCGCTGTATCCCGCATATACCGTGGTTGCTATATATGTATATAAAAGTAAAACAAAATTTAGAAATCTGATATACTGGTACCGCATCAAATCCGATAATATCAACGCAACTTAAGGAGCCGTAATTTGCTTTAAGTATTTATTACATCGAGACAACAGTCAATTTTCTCATATAAAACTTTTAATTGTTTCAGAGCTTATGACGGAGACAAAAGGAAACTTTTGCCTTTTATTATAAGAGCTGGAAGCTCATTTCACAACCGAGGCGGCTATCAAGCTAGAGTAAATAAGGTATAATGAAAATTATTAGCGAAACCATATCGCAGTAGAACGATGCTACATTTTATTTATTTTTTAAGTTTTTTAGGGAACCTAGTGTGCAGACACTTCGTCCCATTTAGACACTACCAGTTTCCAGTTTCTACCGAATTCTGGATACATTGCGTTGTTAAGTGGCGTAACTAAACGCCGTGCTTCGCCTTGTTACCGAAGCGAGTAAATTAAATTATTAAATATTTCATTTCTTTGAGTGGGAATCGAACCCACAACCCTTGTACCCCTATGCCATGACTAGCCTCACTATTTATAATATAATATTCTTATATATATGTATCTTTTCAGGTATTTTTCGCGCCACAGTATTCTCCAGGCAATGCAGATTTTGACTACTCCTTACTACGCTTGGATCGTCCACTACCTATCGGTAGAAATATCGCGGTACTGAATCTTCCCGCACAAGATTACAGTATCGACGTCGACGATATATTGATAGTTAGTGGATGGGGCAGTATTCATGTAAGATTTGTATTTAATTGTATTTTCAGTCTGACTGTAAGCACGACAGTTGCGAGTTCGATTCTCATCAGCAGATTACTGGTAATAAGATAATGTGTGGCGTTGAAAACTGGATACAAACTGAAAAAATGGAGAAGTATCTTAATATTAAGTTCCCCTACCTGGCTATATGAAGCTGAAAAAAAAAATGATTCTATATGGATGAAAAGTCTCAGTACTTCCTTTGGTCTTCAGGAACTTTCTGAGAACAGAGGATCTTAACACTAGATTTCCAGGTTCTCTCTGCCTAGCCACTATGTGAGGTACAGTGTGAGACTAAAAATCTTGCTTTCAGGAATCAGGATATGGTAACATCCCAGATAGGCTTCGTTTCGTACCAGTGCCTGTAATGCGTCTAGAGGATTGTCAAAAGGCCTACAGTTTTTATATAACACCGAGAATGCTATGCGCCGGATATGCTACTGGGGGGAAGGACGCTTGTAATGTAAAATCTTCTTCTTACTAATATTATAAATGTGAAGGTTTATGAGGATGGATCTTTGTTTCACTTTTACCTTAAAACCACTGAATGGGTTTAGATGAACGCTTACCTTAGTGTTGTACTGTAAACTGTTTTATGGTTTGTAATTTTGTATGCTACATTTATTATATTTATTTTGTTTGTATGCTAAATTTTATGGAAACATTTTGTGAACTTTCACTATAATAATAAGTTCAAGCCGGCGAAGCCGCGCGTATAAAATGAATATAGCAATATCTTGATTCGCATAAATTGATAACGAAAAAATGGCGGCCGTTGTGGCGCAGTGATACGACGTATAAATACGACGTACAAACGAAGCGGTTGTAAGTTCGATTTTTACTCGAAGCAATTAATTATTTTTATTTCGTCGCTCTGGTAACAAGATAAAGATCGGCGTTAAACTCCGCCACTTAACACACATATTGCTTGACAATTGGAAGGAGATTGGAGAACTGCATGTTGCTAGGTCAACTAAGATACAGCGTAACGCTGTAACTCAACTCCTTTGAAAATAAAATAGCAATATCTTCAATCGTATAAATTGATATCATAAAAATTTATAGTACCATAAAAATACTCGCATATGGTTGTAGATTTTTACTTTACTAAGGGAAATATTTATTTTTATAGTTATAGGACAGATATATACATGTTTTTTTGGATCTGTGATGATGATGATGGTCACCAAGTATATTTTATAGGCCGGCTTTGAGCCATCTGTAATGTAGTGGGACAACGGGTACGAAGAAGAAACAAGTGTCAAGACACTAGGTTCCCTGTTCAAAATTGGGTCAATTTTGAAACAGCATGCGTTGAGTGGCAAAACTTAACCCTGCGCTTTGTCTAGAACAGCTTCACAACTAGAACGAGTAAACAATTAGTTACCCTGAGTTGGAGTCGAACTCATACCACTACTTCTAAACATAAAATAATCTTTACCCATTATTTTCAGCACGATTCAGGAGGACCAGCAGTACGAGACGGCATATTAATGGGGCTTGTATCCTTTGGTGGTAAAAAATGCGGGGATCCCCGGTCACCCGGCGTTTACAGCCGAGTGTCGGAAATAACTGAGTGGGTCGAACTCACTATAGCTGCAAATGAAGCGTACACTGTACCTGAGCTGAAAGAGAACATAGTGAAGGCTAGACGACGGGAGAGAGAATTGAAGAAGTAGGTTATATTTATACGTATAGGTATTTTTTTAGTTTCACGCTGTATTCCACACACAGCAGGGTAGGCAGAGGGAACCTAATGTTAGGAGAAATCGTTTTCCGGTTTCCGCCGATTTATAGAAACATTGCGTGGTGAGTGGCGGAACTGAACGGCGTACTTTGCCTTGACACCAGAGCGAAATAGAGGGCAAAATATTAAATATTTCTTTTCCCCGAGTGGGAATAGAATATTTATTATGTCCTCTGTTCTGATAGAATAAGCTTAGTGTTGAGTTCCACTTATCTCGAAAATTCGCCAGAAAGTGCGAACGGAGTGACTTAACTCTGAGTTTCCTTTGCCATTACACTATTCTATCTATGGGGGAATGCGTGAAGCTGCAAAAATTTTAAATCAAAATTAAACCACAGGTTCAAAGCCCGCGTAGAAGAAAAGAAAAACAAAATCAAAAACTGGTTACGAGAGACCCTCCAATCGCCCACTTTCCTGCACCTCGCTAAGAAGAAACTTAAAGAGGCCGGCTTTCTAATAAGAAGAAACCACAGAAGAATCATGTACGAACCGCAGATTATTCTTGACGACAAAACAATTGATGAAATTAATCTATCGAATATGATTAATGAATGTATTCTCGAACAAGACGTCGAGAAGAATGAATCGGAGCTACTCTTGAGAGCTTTGGCGCTCCAAGATGTTGTTTTCAGTGACAGTGAGAAGGAATTTGTGGAATATAGTTAGAAAACGTAAAGGAAATTTAAACGTAGCAGGAGTCGAACCCGCGCCTCTTTCTTAATGGGGAATAAAACTTGAAAACGCTAGAAAAGTACAGTCTCTTCGTTCTCATTATGTCAGTGTTTTATTCTTCTTTTTTCTTTTAATTTCTCTTTCTTTCTTTGTTATTTAGGTATTATAATAACTTGATACTTATTTAAAAAATCTTTATTTAAATACAATTTATTACATTTAAGTTTTTTATTTCTAATAATAATTTCAACAAAATTTGAGATTTTAAATAAAAATAAAGGAATTTTGATCAATTATAAACGTAAGGACATTATGCACAAGCCAAGACAAATTCCACGCCTCTTGAGAGCTGTCTAAGAGAGATCCTATCAAGTTAACATTCTTATACGTTTTCAAAAATATTTTTGTATCTTCAATAGGAAATAAAATTGTATCAAAAGTTAAAAATACAAATAAAAAGTTGAAAATAAGTAATAAGAGAAAGTTATTTTAGTGTACATACTCAAATAAAAAATGACTAATTTTCTTATAATATGAATATAGTATATATTAAAATAAAATCCTTTTGAATTGTTTAAAAGATCCGTGCATATATCGATGGGAAACGATTTTGTTATATTAAATAAAATAATCATGTGACATTGTTATACAGCGCCATCTATTTTGGAAAACGAAAAAAAGTTTTTTTTATTTATGTGTGTGTAGTTTGTGTTATATTCTTAGTATTATAATGTTATTAATTCAATGTAAAATATGTTAAATTATATTACGATAGTACAGATTACCTAGTGTTGAGACACACTGTTCTAAGTTTTCCGCTTAAATTTGAGATTGCATTTCAAAAGCCAACGACTCAACGACTTCTTGCTCTCAGCCAGAAAGGTTAAAAATAATTAGTACCTATAGTGTCCATTTAAAGAACTAATTGTGGTAACTACAGTATCATTTGTTATATATTTGAAACTATTAGAGCCATCTATTGAGCAATGGCAAGATAGTACTAAAAATCGAAAATAGATGGCGCATTGTAGAATTTTATAAATCAAAAAAAAAAACATGTATTTAAACTATTAGCGCCATCTATTGAGGAATGGCAGCACAGTACTAAGAATCGAAAATAGATGGCGCATTATAAAAATGTATTAATCATAATTTTTTTTTTTTCAAAGAATTATTCTTTAAAGTTTATATATATTTGGAGAATAATAAATAAGAAGACTAACATAGTTTAACTGTGATTTTTCATTTATATTCAAATAAATTACTGCCCACTGACGGACGGTCAATTCCAAACTCAAATATTAAAAATAAAATTGCTTGAGTGGCGGAACTCAACGCATCGCTTTGTTTTGGAAACTACTGTTGAGACGCTCCGTTCCCTTTCTGCTGAATTCTAGAGGCCTTTTACCATTTCTTCGTATAATTTTAATTTTTCAATTCTATATACTTACACAGGATTATATTATTTTTCACACATTCCTGTTCTTGAAAGCAATATTTCTATAGAATTATCCCATAAAAAGATGACACAAACATTTCGCAAACAAGGAAAAGAATTTCACATCGTCTTTTATCATATTTGCGTAATACGTTTATTTATTAGAACTATGCACTTTATCTGACAGTAAAAAATAGATTAAGCATATTATTTTTTCTTATCTCCATGCATTTCCTCATTTTGTGGGATAGGCATTTTCATCGAGTGGGTTCTTCTGTACTTAGTGTTAAGACACTCCGTTTCATTTACAGTGAATGCGCGTTCGATTTAAAGGTGGTGATATCTAATTTAACCAAAGGAATTATATATTTTTACCCTTTTTTAGCTTCACGCTATGTTCCGCACGTGCAGGATACAAGAGGAAACCTGGGAACCTAATGTTGAAATACTCCGGTACCCTTAAGATTTCAGTTTCCCACTACTTAGCGAATTCTGGAGGCATCAAGTGCTAAGAAGCGGAACTCAACGCCGCGCTTTACCTCGTTACCAGGGCGAGGAAAATGATATTTTTCGAGTGGACATCGAACCAACAATCGGTCGCGCTTACAATCGCTCATTAAAATCAAAGTCAAATTATTTTAAAAAAGTTTTTTAAAATTAGTTTCTTTAAAATCAAATATTTACATTAAAAATGTTTATTATAATTTCCTAAATTAATAATTAACTTAACATAGTTTCACGCTTTATCCCTAGCGGGCTAGTCAGAAAGAACGGAGTGATAAACGCTACGGTTCCTAAAATAATGAAATAATAAATTTAATTAATTAACCTTGACGTAGCTTACCTATGTATTAAAAAAACCTTGACATAGCTTACCTATGTATTAAAAAATCCTTGACGTATCTTACCTATGTATTAAAAAAAATATTAGACGGAACCCTCTAAAAATAAGACAATTCTAGCCTTATTTCTTTATTATTCACACATCATATCAATGCACTCTGAGATCAGTGCACGATAAAAATGCACAACTGATAACTGAGAAGGTGAATATGCGATTATGATATTGAAATACATTCATATATAGGTACGTACTATATGTAGATTGCAAGTAAATTTTGCATTTTTACCTTTTTTTGTATGTAAAAAAAAACAGCTTCACGCTGTATTCCGCATGCAGCAGAGTAGGCAGAGGCAACCTCGGGTTCAGACACTCCAGTGGCCATTTTCCGCCGAATTTTGAAGGCAGTGCGTGTTGCGTGCCGGATTTCTACGCCGCGCCTCGATCCCAGAGCGAAGAAATGGAGATATAAATTTAAAAAAATATTTAATTTCCACGAATAGGATTCGAGCCCACAACCAGTCACGTCTGCAGTGTTTGTGACCCTGCGCCACGACTGACCTCTTTTTTGGAATGGAATGCTTCCTTAAGTGGTAAGATACTACGTTCCCCACTTTCTGCCAGATTCTGGAGGCATTGCGTGTTAAGTGGCAGAACTGAACGCCGCGTCTAGCCTCGACATCAGAGGTTAGAAATGGAAATATAAATTTAAGTAAATATTTCATATCCTTGAGTGGGGATTGAACCCACAACCAGTCGGTTTTACCGTCACACTTTGTGCCACTGCGCCACGACTGGACTGGTCTCGATTAATATTTAATATTTTATTTAATTTCCTCATTTGGGAACCGAACCCGCAACTGGCGTCAAGGTCGTTGTATTATTAAAAAAAGAAACTCTGAAACATAAAAAAAATCCTACAAAGCTAATGTACGATATTCAAAACACATTTCGACCTATTATCAGTCAACATAGAGTTTACACTCCACTTTATTTTCATATTACCAAATGATTGATATCGCATAATCTACCTGGAGTCAATAAACGTGTCTGACACGTCATAGTGATAGTGGGTTCAAATTTTGATTTAATATCTTCATATTTTTAAAGCTTCACGTTGTATCCCGCATAGAACAGTATAGACAGAGGGAGTATTAAGACATTTCGTTCCTCACTCCCCACTCGATGTTAAGGCATTGCGAAAATATATTTTCGTTACTTTTTCCTCTAAAAAGGGAAATTACAAAAAACATCGGTACAGCGGCACAGTAACGAAAACGTGTAAACACACAGTCACAAGATAGAGCACAGCGTTAACGTTCGCCATCGCCACCTAACAAGCGATTTCTCAACCATTAGCGGAATGCGGTGCTAAGCGGACACTATTTTTGTTATAGAAAACGGAGAATGGATAATCTAAACACTAAATTCTCTTACCCTACCCCACTTCATGCTAGATAAAAAAACAGAAACTTCAAATCTAAACATAAGCCTCATTATAATAATTACAAAATAAATAATTATATAAAGCGTTAATAAAAATTAATTTTATATCTTTCTTGAAATTATTATTTTTTAAAATAAAAAAAGTTTTTTAAAACTGAATGAAAGTATGTCAATTCTTAGGAAGTGATTCTATTCGTCTCGATTTGCACGCTCTTGCGTAAAACTGGTTGCGATTTCAACTTTATTATACAGGGTGTGTAAAAAAATATATTATTCAAAATTTATATAAGATATTTTAATATCTTCCGTGCCATACTTTCCGTTTGAATACAAAGCTGTACATTCTGCGACGGTTTAGCACGCCTCGCTTTGTCGTAAAACAATTGGAAAATATAAATAAAATTTCCCCAAAATTGAAAATAATTCCCTCCTTTTGGAACCATTATGTATTGATGGCTTTTGCCTTAGTATTAACAACATATAGGTATATACATATTTATAATTTTAGTACGATTTAAAGCAACCTGTAGCGTCGACGTTCCGGTCTACTTGCACTTGCCGAGTTTACATAACGCTGGGACTGTAATAATGTCTTCTATACTAGCGCCATCTAGTATAGGCCAAGCGGCGGTTGCATTAAAATAGGCTCTATGTATTTTTACATTTTCAAAGTGTTACTCCCCACTTAGGAAAGAAAAATACTTTTTAGAAAACTTTAAACATAGCGACATGAACGTATTCCTTAGTCAGGTCAGAGGGCTTGTATTGGATTTTCAGAAATCAAATCGCGCTACGTTAAAATTTTTTATGTTTTCTAAAAAGTATAGATTTCCTATACTTTTGTATTATTTTGACAATTAACTTTGAATTCTCTATCGTGACATTTTTTCCTAGCGATGTTTCTAACTATTAATACTGCAAAAATATCAATCATCTGATTTTTTTCTCATTCGTTATACTCGTTAATTTTGTTAAATTTTGACATTTTTGGTCTAATAATTATTAAGACAAAAGTCTTAATAACTATATATTTTGATTTTATAATTCACTTTTTAAATATATAGTATAATTGCAAATATTCTTATAAAAAAAAGGAAAAGTTTGTCACCCACCATGCAATTTTTTTAAACGAGTAGTAAAGGAAACTTAACTGATATCTCTGTAAAGAACAATAGTCGTTAGAGAGTTCAGATATATGAATTGCTTTTTCCTTCATAATTAACTTCTACCATCTTCTAACAACCATCTCCTGGACTATGTTACGTAGAGATGAATACAAAATTTTAACGTCACGTGATTGTCACGGTCAAAATGTCATGATATTTATGTAATTATTATATAATGTAATATATTATAGCAGTGTTAAGGAAATTTATGTCAAGTATTTCCGTTCGCCTTTCTTTATTTAATTATGCCAATATAGTATTTATGCTTTATTCTATATAATAAGTAAAAAAAAAAACATCTTCACGCTGAAGACATAAGTCCTGCTAATTAGTCCATGGCAGTCAATTTTTTCTTATCAGAATCTCGCTGTATCCCGCACACAGCAGGGTAAGCGGAAGCTTCGCTCTGGCACAATGGCAAAAGCTCGGCGTTGAATTCCGCCACTCAACATCCTATGCCTCAAAAAATTTTGGCGGAAAGTGGTGAACGGAGTGCCTTAACACGAGGTTCCCTCTGCCTACTCTGCTGTGTGTCAGACACATTTTTTTTTATAAAAGCGTGATAAAAATGCAAGACTTCCCAATCACGTAGGTGGTCATTTATAATAATTTAAATAAAAAGTACGTAGTATATTAACGCTACAAAAGCTTAAAATTATACATTCTAAGAAGATTATGAATAGCGTTGTAGGTGGTCTGCTTATTCCGCAACTTTCATTCATGCAATTGTTTCGTTTATAGGAATTTTTACTTTGATGATACGACGTTTTGCTCTGTCTTTACTTATATTGTAAAACTAAAATGTTTGTTTGTTTGTATTCACTAATTTCAAATAATCTCTAATCTTGGTTTTTGCTTTACACGGTATGTGGAGGGAACCTGGTGTTAGGACACTTCGTTCCCTACTTTTTGACATTTCCATTCAATTTTTGACACAACATGTTGATTAACGGACTCAATGTTGCAATGAAATTAAAATATTAATTCCCAAATTAGAACTTGAACCCACAACCATCACCTTTACGTACGACGTCCTCAAAAATACTAATTAACATATGATGTTAAACATAGTTAATAAAGATATTTAATATATTAAAATAAGTACAAAAAACTAAAGGTGATCCATATACAAAAATTTTACTATTATGTTAGAGGTAGTGTAGTGAAAAACATCTCACACGTTTCCCGGAGGCTGCGCGGGCGGCGGTCGGCGACCCGTCCTTGCACGTGCACTGTACAGTAGGTGGAGAAAATGGATAATTTTTCATTAACAAAATGGTGAAAATAAAAGAATTAGGAATATTTTGTCACTGAAATTTTTGTTTAGTGTTTTGAAAGACAAGAACTAAAGGAAGTTAATGTTGATTGTATCGTTTTTTTTAAACTTCTAAAAGAAATATACCTTGGATAGTGTAGACGAGAACAACATAATACGAGGATTTCTTAAAATACATACGGGAATGGAAAGAAAAGGATTTTTATATTTGGTTTTTTACTAGCAACACGCTTTATCCCTTGCGAGGTAGCTAGAGAGAAAGGAACGCTAGACGCTACCGTCATCTTCTTTATTAACCTCCGTATACATTTCCTTCGAGGGTATTATCTATTCTTCCAGTACCATTGACACTGTATTTTTGAAGCTCAACTCAAAAGGAAAGAAATTTCCTCGACGAAGGGGTGATCCCTTCGTTCGACGTGCCTAAGCCACCTGAAAACGCTCTTCTTCATTCTCACGTTTTCTACAAGTTAATCACAAATTTATCGTCCCCATAAAATGCGGAATTGTAGGGCATAGAAAAGGGTCATTTTTAGGTAATGTATCCTGCGTCTGTACACGCGCGTGCGTCGACCTCTAGTTGACACTGCAGTTTTTGGTGATCGAGTGTTAGTTCAGTATAAGTTAGAGTTGTAGTGAAAAGTAAAAAGAAAAGAAAATTCTATGAAAACTGTAACTTAATTTATGAAGATAGATCTTTGTATATAAATTAATTAATATTTTGATAATATTGTGTATAAAATATACATGAATTTATTTTCTTTTTAAAAGAAAAAAAGGAAAGGTACATCTATGCGTTATATAATATATTTAATATAAAAAAAATGTAAAAGTACCAATATTTTTCATACAATCACACAAAATAATAAATTACATACTTTCCTACTATCCTACACAAAATGGATGGGCGTCCAAAGTCAGTTCAGTTTTTTTGGATGTCATCGAACTTGCAATAGAATAGAGGTGAAAGTAACCATTAGGCTCGATAGGATCACTTTCGAAGGAAACAGGTTCAAGTTGAAAAAAAATAAACGAGTATCCATATCCTTACCTTATAAAATAGTATTTGTAATGAGAAAAGTATAATAAAAGGAAAAAATATACAAAACGGAGGTAAAGAAAATTTATATTTTTTTTATTTCTTTTAATAGAACCTAGGGTCAAAATTTACCATTTTCCCTTTTTCAAATATTGAGAAATGTTGTGTTTTGTCAATAGTCAACAATATATTATAGGTTTATACATTTATCTATATTTTTATTAGCACACTGTATCCCACATATAGCAGCGTAGGCAGGGGAAACCTATTGTTAAGACACTCCGTTCTCCATTAATTTATCTATATAATTATTATATAATACTATTATTTACTCATTTATTGACAGATTATATGCAAACGATGACCACTAATTACATATAAAATCTCGTGTATATAAGAAAGCTTAAGCGTAGATAAATATTTGTAAATGTATATTCTGAGAGACAGTGCATTAAGGATTTTAAATATTTTGGCGGGAAGGCAGAGACAACTTCATGTTAAGATACTTCATACTTTACTTTATTTTTATTATATTAGGAACCTGGGAACCTAAAACATACCATTCGCCGCATAATTTTCGAGGGAATGCATGTTAAGTTCCACATGTTACCAGAAAGGGAAAAAGTAAACAATTCATTACTCCTATTGAAAATCAAGCCAACAACAACATGACGTGTTTTACGGCGTTTTACATATATTTTTATAACTTCACCATTTTTCCGCACAACAGGGTAGACAGAGGGAACCTGGTACCATGTAGTTAAGGCACTCCCCTCTCCCACTTCCCACGGAATCTTTGAAACGCCGTGCTTTTTCTACTAGATACACTTGTACTTGAATGCGTATTAAAAATTCTGTTTATTGTATATGAAAGCTTAAAAGCGCATATAAATATTTGTAGATCTGTATTCTTAGAGGCGATGCACGGCGCCGGTGGATTCCACTGTCACTTTCCGGGCTTTCTTCTCGCCAGCCTTGGAATTTTGGAACATGAGATGTATAGAGTTGTCTCGCTTTTGTAATTTTTGATTTGTGGAACTCAATACCGAACTTCGGTTGAGAGTTACCAGATCGAGGAAATTTAAATATTAAATATATCACTCACCTAACCGAAATCGAACTCATAACCGTTGTGTTTACAGTCGTATGTAAACACAATGCCCATGGTTTGCTTTTGTGTTTTTGTATTTTTTTTTTATTTCTTAAAATTATTGAATTTATAATTGTTTTAAACTTTGAATTTACTCTGTATATAGTACGGTGATTGCACTAGATAACGGAAAATGTTAAAATAAAATGATTAGATATTAATTATTCAATTCTCTCTCTTTTTATCTGCCAACACTCCGAAGATCCTCTTTGGTGATTTATTCATGAACAAAATTTCATAATATTTTATTTGTAATTTCAAAGTATTTGAGCAGTATCTGAGTATTTGTTGCAGTTCTTCATACTTTTTTTTTCTTTTTTTTAGCATAAACGCTATAATAGCAAGGTAATGACAACTTAGTCTCCGAGACACTCAACTTAGTCTACCAGAGCGGGAAAATAAAAATAATTTAAACATAAGCTTTCCCCGAATCGGCATTAATTCCACAACCATCGCGTTTACAGTCACCAAAAATTATTAAAAAAAAAAGATGATATTTTTAATAATTTTACGCATACAGACAAACACACAATAGATTAAATTGTAATCGGTCACTCCATACCTCTCCCAGTCAGAAGTGAATGAACCAAATAAGAGTTAGGCCAGGTACTTTCACCGGGGTGGATGCCCGCTAGGCCCTTGGCCCTAGGTAACAATACTCGTTTTGGGTAAAAAATGTATTATTGTAGAATGTTTTTTTTTTTTTGGAGAATAGGCAGAGAGAATTCAGTGTTGAAACACTATAACTTTCATTATCTTTTATTAAAGTAAATAGATAGTGATTTATTATGTTTTTTTTTTAATTTACCACATAGCAGGGTAGGCAAAGGGAACCTGGCACTTAGTTTAATTTTTGAGATGTTTATGTTTATTATTAAATAGAGTAAGTCTAGGTATGAATTTGTAGATAAATCTATATTATAGTAATTTTGTAGAGCTCAAGTGTTTATTTTGTAGAACGAGCGAATCTCTGGAACTACCGGTAGGATTCTATTCTATTCTTTTTCTAGGCTTGCTTTTTCACGCTGTATCCTGCATATAGCTGGGCAGCAGAGGCAATTGGGAAATCTAGTGTTAATACAGTTTTTTAATCCTCACTTTCCACTGAATTCTTGAAGGATTGTTTGATAAATGGCGAAATTCAACTCAGCGCATTGCCTCGTTACCACAGCCAAGGGAAAATGAATATTCGAAATATTTTATTCTCCCTAGTGAGAATCGAACCCACAACCGATGCACCACGACCGAAGCCCTCAAGTCTGATATTGCTCTAGAGATGCTCTAGTTATCATTCAAAGATATATAATTAGTAAATGATCGGCATCTCAAGATCGATCTCTGATTGAGAGCGGTTTATGAATACTGGTTTTAGTTATTTCCATTCGAAAGGGGGGCGAAGCCGCGTGATTGATCGCTGTATTATGTAAGCTAGATATAATTTTATTTACTTACTATGACATTGACATTTGATGTCTATGGTGTAAGGTCGAAACGTTCTTAATTACATACTAGAAAATGAGTTTAACCAGTAATTAGTTTACAAAGGTTGTATCCAACTGTAAATGCGAAGGTTGTGGATTCGGTTCCTTCTCGGGGGAGAGAAATATTTTCATTTCGTTGCCCTAGTAACGAGATATAACTCGGCGTTAAGTTTCGAATATTCCTATAGAAAGTGGGAAACGGAAGTGGCTTAAGGAGAATAGAGTGTCACTGCATGGAAATGCCATGAAGTGGTTAAAAAGACACAAGTATACGGCGTGAAACTTAAGAAAAATATAATGTAAAGATACAATCTTTTTCATCACAATCGATTCATCTAGAATTTGTTTGGATACTAATAGTAATTGAAGATCTTGGGAACAATTACAAGGAAATGAAAATAAATTATTGTTATACAAGTTGAAGCTAAAAAAAATAAACATGAATTAATTATATTACCATTTTTCTACAGTAATATAATTTATTTGTTTTTTTTGCTTCAACCTGTAGCCCGTATATAGCTGCATTACACCCCCAAACAGTCCGCTAAATTTCATATAACTCAACGCCACACACTGTCTTTATAACAGAGTGAAAAAGTACGAATAATTCATTCCTCAGTAGGATTCGAACCCACAACCAAAAATATAGTACGTACCTATCATTTAAAAAAGACTGATAAATAATTTAAAAAAGTGGCTTAATTAAATATATTACAATTAAGATATCTCACCAATTACATGATATAACGTGAGAAATAAACTGGTCAAAGGAAAATCGACTTTGTATTATTGTAATAAGATGTAATAGATTTTTTTACAACATCAGTACGGTCTCGTGGGATTGTTCCCATGTTGTTGTAAAAACTCCTACACAGTGATAAACTCCTGGTACTTTCGACTGAAAAATATCGATTTGGTCGATCAGTATCGAATCGGACATATTTTTAAAATATTGTATTTTAAATAGTTTTTTTTTCATTATAACAGTTTAAAAAATATTCTGTTAAGTAGTAATGACGCCGTCTTGATGCACTAGCACAACATCCATTCAAGACATTGCATTTTGAGAGGCGGAACTCAACGCCGCAACAACTGAACGACAGACTCACCACATAAATAAAAATTAATAAACCCAATCGGAAGAAGGTACATTTTAGCCATTTTAATTTATTTAAATTAATATGGCTGGCCCTTCCTGAAAGACAAAGAGCGTCGTTAAGTTACGCTATTAGGTTTCCTCTGTCTACCTTCCCTAAAACAAGATACACAAAGATAAAAATTTATAAAATAAACATACACACACGCAAAGAAAATATAGGATAATTTAAAGCAACATTAAATGCAAATATATTTAGATTCGATTCAAATACGTATAAATTTCGTTCCAATGAAAGTAAAATGGTCTGTGCCACTTCCACAGATTTCCCACTAGAGTACTAGGTTTCCTATATTACGTAATTTAGGCTATTGTAGTTAAGTGGGGCGGCTTATGTGTGGAAGTGTGGTGTTTGTAGATTCGATGCCGTCGACCAATACTCATTAGTTCTGGCAAGATATACCGCTGCGTTAAGTTCCGCCACTCAACAAACAATGTCCCAGACAAGAACAGTCTCTTAAGGAGGAAATTGAGGGAGCTATGTTACCTGTGTTGAGGACGTTGTTGATGTCACCGTTGTGCGGGAAAAAGCGGGATAATCTGATCTTTTAAATACACTAGGTTTCCTAAATAACATAATTTAGGCTATAGTTAGCTCAGTGGAAAAATATTTGCCTGTTAACGCTATGATTGTTGGTTCAAAATTCTTCTTGGGGATATATTTTGTTTAGCTTCATGCTGTATCCCGCATATAGCGGGCCAGGCTGACTATGTATTAGTGCTATGAAACTCCGTTTTCCACTTTTCGTCCAATTGTTGAGTGTAGAGCGGCGGAACTGGACTCCCCTCTTTGTCTCGTTACCAGAGCGAGGAAATGAAAAAAAATCACATTAACATATCTGTGGTGGGAATGGAACCCCAGTCGTCGCGTTTACAGTTGCCGCAACGTTGTCCACACACATACAATTAAATTAATCACTAAATTGATATTCGATTTAGTGTTTGTGTAAGTTTGTACGTAAAAGTATAGTTTTGAAGTCAGTTTTTATTATTGTATTCTTACATATCTACATACTTGTCTATCAGACAGGGAAAATAAAATATTTTTAATATATTTTTATATTTCCCTCACGTGGATATCGAAATCACAACCATCGCGATAGCAGTCATACATTCAAATAATTACATCACAAAAAGGCAATAAAATAAAAGAATAATAAAGAGAAACTGAACTCTTTAAAGCATAATTTAACATCTGACAGTTCGAAACTTTTATATAAAAAAAGTTTTTAATAATAAAAATACAAACTCATTTGACATTTATAGGCACATAAAAATTTTGCCGTCGTCTGTATTTTTATTTTTAAGAAAAAAAATAAAAAAAGCAATCGGTATCAAAAGTACCAGGCTGTCAGAAATTCATTGGAGGTAAGCATTTAGATTCGCTTTGAATCAATTACACAGTGCTATAGAAATCGAGTTGGATTTCCATAAAAGTTGATTAATGTTTAAAGAATAGGCACCACGTATAACTTTGCAACGGTTGTTGGTTCGATCCTAGTCGGGGCAATGAACTATTTCAATCGCTCTGATACTTAATTAAAACACGGAGTCGTGTTTGGTCTCTCTACATGTAACATCTTGAAATTTCAGAAAAAATCGGGGATGGAGTGTCTTAACAAGCTGTAAAATGCATTTGGTAACTGAGGCGTAACTTATCGCCACAAAGAGTGGCGTTAAATTACGCCACTTAATACTCAATGGGATAAAGCGTGAAGCTGAGCTGTTATTTATTTGCGTTTTTTATTGACTCTATCCACTAGTCAAAATTCGTGATTTTAATTTTGAATGATTTGGCAAATATATTTATGTATGTATATAATTATCAATAGTATATTAGTCGGTACTAGTAGTAGGGCCAGTCGTGGCGCAGGGGCACAGAGTGTCAACGCTAATGGTTGTGAGTTCGATCCCCACTCAAGGAAAATAAATATTCATTTTAATTTATAATTCCATTATTTCGCTCTGGTGTCGAGGCAAAGCGCGGCGTCCAATTCCGCTACTCAAGAGGCAATGCCTCCAGAATTTGGTGAAAAATGGGGAAACATTGTCTTAACACTAGCAGGGCAAGGAGAGGGAACTCTCTTTGCCCTGCTGTGCGCGCCATAATGGGTCAAGCTGATTTTTTATGGTATTTCATTTGCAATTATTAAAATTTATTTCTTAATCTTTTTTCTTATAAATAAGTTTTTTTTAAGTTTAAGCATGGCGCAGGGTCACAAGCGTGTAATTCCCGCTCGAGGAAATCAAATATTTAATATTTTAATTTCTTCGCTCTGGTAACAAATGCGGCGTTGAGCTCCGTAACTCAAAGCGCGATACTGGAGAATTCGGTGGAAAGTGCAGAACGGATGTGTGTCTTTCTTTTCAGTTTGAACCAGTAATTCCTGTGATTAGCATGTACAACCAAACAAACTATTCAGCTTTATAATATTGGTATAAAGATTTTTTTTTATTTTGTACTTTTAACGCTATAACCATTTCTGGTCTACTATTCTCTATTTATTTCGTAGCTTATTGAATTATTTTTTTTTTTACAAACAAATAAATGACCAGGTTATAATTATCAATCAATTAAAATTGAGTAATACAAAGTTCCAACTGAAGACTGTCTCCATACAACTCTTAACATTTCATAGAACTCTGTCATACCATACAATTTTAAAATTACATTTAACTCATTTATTGCAACAAGGTTCCATGTCAGACCAAATTTACATACCAAATAGAACTGTATCACATAAAACGGTGCTAAAACAAATAAAAAACGAGTGGATAATAAAAAAAATATTCGGTAACAAAACTACCAGGCTATCATAAGCTATCAGCAGTTTGAAACACAAATACTTGGGTCATCAAATACCGAAATCCGCATTTACATTCTATTCCACTCGGCTTCCCCTCCGCCACAGTACTTTCACTTTTCATAGTAGGGCAACTTGTGTGTTACGACAAAAACACTTCAGCTCATACAAAAACAAACAAAAAGCAACCTTAATCCATTAAAATAACTGTCATATTAAAATAAGATAAAAATATTCATTTAGAACTATATCACACTAACAAATTGACAACGAAAAGGTGTTATACGTCATTAAAATAGCAATTAAAATTCTACCATATCATTGAAATATAAAGTCTATTTTCGTTTAACATGGTAATAGGCTTAAGGTCTTTGGTAGGTAGGAGCGGGTTCCATTCGGAGAGATTCGAGCCTTATGACGGACTGTGTTATGAAATAACGCTGACATGAACCTTTGTCGATTGTTTTTGTATAGAAATTGCGATGGCGAATATTTGAGTATTAAAAAAAAACAAGAATTTCAGTAATAATTTGAGTAATTAGTAGTTTTGAAAATAAATAAACGAGTATTTTGTTATAATTTTTGTAAGAAAAAGCTTGAAATTCGGTATAGTGTAGATATATTCAATGTATAATTCGTGTACAAAAATCATGCCCTTTTTTTTTAACCTATGATCAAGACATTTCTCAATTTTCGAGACATTAGAGACATGTTGAGTGGCGGAACTCAAAGCCATACTTTGTCAAGTTTTAAAAACTTATTTTACATACAAAACAATAATTAAATTTTGCTATATTTTATGTCTGTCAAAGTGTCATTCCGATTTTACAACTCCTCTCCTCTTACAACGTAAATAAAGTAAGAAATATTATCTTTGAAGTTTAGGGGAAAAGTGAAGAACTGAATGGGTTAACACTAGGTTCCCGCTACCTACCATGATATATTCGAAATACAACGCTAAGCTAAAAAAATACATATTACACATTTCTTATTAATTTATTAGTATTATATTGTAAAAATAAAAATGGTGTCAATAAAAAGCTGAGGAAAACGACGACACACTTTAGTGTGTGATTCAGAAAAATCCGTTAAGGACCGTATGTTACACCGTCAAAAGTAACCTAAATTTATATTATAGTTACAATTTTTTAGAATCACGCTGTATTTCACACATAGTAGGGTAGCCAGAGGGAACCTAGGGGGCCTAATGTTAAGTGTTTAGTTCCTCATTTTACGCCAAATTCTAGATTAACAGAACTCAACGCCGCGCATTGTCTCATTACCAGAGTGAGGAAATGAAAATATGAATATTTCATTTTTTCGATTGAGAATTGGATTTCTTATCGAGTTTACAACCACACGCGTGGGTCCATGGGTCACGGCTGTCCTTGGGTTTTTCAACTAACAAAATTACACAACGTTGTAACAGAAGGCCCACAGCATTGGTGCCGGATCCAGGATACCTTTTACTTTCGTTCACTTTCCTCGAAACTTATTATTATCTTGTTAACCGTGACATCATTAAGAGATGCTGTGAAATCTATACATCCGAATAAATTACTTTTTAAACGTTTTTTCAGCTTCATCTTATATCCCGGTTCTTCAAGCAGGTTCAGCAGTGTAGCCAGAGGGAACCTAGTGCTTATATACTCAATTTACCTCACGTCGCCTTATTTTGGTCTAATTACCGGTGCAAAGAAGGTAAATTAATTAATTGTCCTGAGTGGGAATAGAACCCACCATAGTCGCGTTTACGATTTCATTTTTGTTAATGATTACAATTTTGAGATGTAGTTTTTTTACTAGAATATTATCTCTTAACCGTATTTTTGTATAAATAAATATTTCCATTTTAAAATATTACATTTCAAAAAGAACTTTCTTTCATTTTCATAAAAAAGATAATATCATTGATTCATAGTTTTATCATGTTGTGTAAATATGATGATGAAAGATGTTGAAATAAAACAATTTAGAATTAATTCAACCAGAAAATTATTATTATAGCTTTCCTTTATTAAAGTCAAGGAACATATTTTTAGTTTTTATAGATATAATATAATTATCAAAATAATGAAGCCATCGTGGCGCAGAGGTACAAAGGTGTGACTGTGACCTGATAATAGTGGGCTCGATCCCCACTCTGAAAGAAAGGCAAAAGGCCGACATTGAGTTCAGCCACTCAACACGCAATGTCTCGAAAAATTCGGCGGAAAGTGGGGAACGGAGTGTTTTAACTCAAGGTTCCCTGTAATTACCCTGATGTATGCGAGAATCAGAGATCAATGAAAATAGGTTTTTTTTGTAATTTTGTTTTTGAGATGAGCACGTATGGCTTATTGGTCAAAGCGCTTGGACAGTCTCTTAGAGATGCGGGTTCAAATAATGCTATGTTCAATATTTTATACGTTTTCTGAAAAAGTAATATATATTGTATTTTCTGGTAATAAAAAACGCGGTGTTTAGTAAAGCCATTCAACGTTTTGTTTCATGTGAAAAATAAAAAAAAAATGATGAATTTAAATTAATTAAAATTTTCTTTTATTAAAATGTATCGTCTCTGGGGAACGCAAATTTTTTTTTTCAATATCTTCACTGTGCTCTGCTATATGCGGGATACAGCGTGGAGCTCTAGGAGACCCATAATGGTCAGAAATTTATAAAATGTATAATAAATGTGACTTAAGACATGGCACAATGACGCATCTTTAAAAGTATTTCTTGATGACCATATCATATCCGTATCCGACTGTCTCACAACTGGGTTACCTACCGAGAAAAAATACCATCTTTTCATTTAAAATAACCAAATCATCATTACCTTTTTCTTTTTTTCTTTTTTTCGCTGGGAAATACACTTACGCAGACTGCTTATTCGGAAGGCCAGAGCCTTCGGGATCAGCAGTACTGTGGGACTCACCGGTGAAACCGATCCTACCCACTAAAACCCAGCGGAAACCCTCTCCACCAAAATGAGACGCCACAGGATCGCTCGCGCATACTACTGCGACGTCTCGGTGGAAGGCAAACCTATTGCGAGCCACCGTCACCTTCAGGGTGCCCTGGGGTTTCTCCTAGGGCACCCGCAGCCTCGATGACTTGCAGGAGGATCACTGACCCTCCCGCAGTAGCTACTCTAGGGTAGGGGGAGTAGATGATGCGCGTACCGCCTTCTTCTACCCCCTGGCCTACGGCGGCGGAGCGAGTCTGCATTAGCGCTGGACTCTCGCACCCACTCCGCGGTCTCCTTCAGTGCCATAACTGATCAAACATCACTATCTACATTAACGTTATAAAAAAATAAGAGATTTTTTTGTTTGAATGCACTAATCTCAGGAACCCCTGGTTCGAGTTGTAATTTTTTTTGTGATAATTTATTTGATTCGATTCGATATGCAACCGGCAGCACCCACGGTTGGATCATAAAATATTTTAATAATTGATTAATTATCTTAATTATTACCATAATATATTTATACCTTTCATACTAGTTCTAGGAAATAACTGACTTGTCGTTAGACACAAGTGAGTTGCCATGCCAACACGCGAACAAAGCCGCGGTATATATTAGCAACTTACTGATATATGTATCCTTAGTATAGGTCATCGTGGCGCAGTGTGATAGCATCTGACTGCAAAAACCAAAGTTGCAGGTTCGATGCCCGTTCAGAAGAATGAATAATTTTCTTTTTCTGCTCTGTCGAGGAAAAACGGAGACCAATCTCCAAAGATTGGTTCCTCCATTCTCAAATTCGGGAGGAAAGTAAAACAATGTGTCTTAAGTCCAGTCGTGGCGCGTGCGTGCGACTGTAAACGTGACAGGGTGTTATGAGCTCGATTTCCACCATAGCGAGGCAACGCACGGTGTTGAGTTTCGTTCCTGCAGACCTCGGCGGAAAGCCGGATAACGGATGTGTCTTAATAAGATCGGAGTGTCAACACCAGGTTCCTAAGTTCCCTCTACCTACCCTGCTATGTGTGGGACAGCGTGAAGCTAAAGAAAAGTGTCTTGATATTAGGTTCTATATAAAATCGTCTTGCTTTCATTGTTTGTTGGTAGCAAAAAGATTTATTACAAACTTCCTCAAATAGCTTAAAAATCTTTTAAATTCAAAAAGTATGTTCTAAGAAGAGCTAAGCAAATATTTCTTGTTATTTAAATTACGTATGTAGGTTAAATATTTATAGTTATAAAACGTTAAGTAACCGGAAGTAAAGTGTGACCGTTTTTCAATAATCCCATAATAAATATAAATTAATAAAAATAAACCAAAAATACTTACTTTTATTAAAATTTTCGTTCTAGCATCAAATGAAGCGAAACAACCATTCTAACATAACTCTACTTTAATTTAACTTTTTGTTATAACAGAGCTCAAGAAAAAATTGCCTCAAAAACTCAAATTCGCCGACATCAATATCAATTCTATTCTAATTAATTTTCGGCGAACAAAAGGTGTTACCGACAATTGTTATTATATAAGCAAAATCATAAAATGTCGGTCAGTTCTGTCGTAACAGTTGCATAAGATGCGGCCAAGTTAGACGCTGAGATGAGACTTACGACATATACATAGATTAGCTAAAGGTAGATGTGGGTATAAATTTAAAAATTTACAGCTTTTCCCTTTTTACTGCATAGCAGTCAGCGGGAACGTAGTGTGAAGACGTCCCCACTTTCCGGCGATTTTTATAGGGCATAACTTAACGCCAGTTTCGTTTATCAGAGTGGAGGGATGAAAATAAATTAAATAAGCGTTTACCATCCGACAGTCAAAATCGTATGTAAAAATTGTGTAATTTTTTTGAAGTATCATATTACCAATGTATTTATTTAAAGGCAGGCTTAGCCCTCAAAACGATGCCTCAAATTTTGCCACTTAACACGCAATGTCTCGAAAATTCGGTGGTTCTATCTTCCCATGTAGTGTTAAGACACTCCATACGTGGCAGAGTTGCTGTTTGTCATTTATAGTGTCCAAATATGCGTATTTTGGGATATAAATGACCATATATTTTTTAAGTAAATTATGAAATAAGTTTTTTTCAGAAAATCATGGGACCGTAGATCTAAGTACATGGCTTGAATTTCAACTCGATATCTCCAAGCGTTCCTAAGATAAAGACATTTGACAGACAGATAGACGGATAGCAAAGTGATCTTATAAGTGTTCCTTTTTTTGTTTAAATGTTACGGAACCCTAAAAATAATTAATCTATGTAAAATATAGATCTTATTATTTTAGCTACATAGAGAATATTTATTTTAGTTTACCCTTTCAATTTATAGATATAAAAAGAAAGTACATATATATTTTTTATTAAGGAGAAAGTAAAAAAAATGTCTTTCGAAATATAAAGGTTTAGAATGACAAAAAATCACGTCCCAAACTACTGATAAGAAAAAAGCATGCGT
Source organism: Heliconius charithonia (assembly GCA_030704555.1). NCBI lineage: Eukaryota > Metazoa > Arthropoda > Insecta > Lepidoptera > Nymphalidae > Heliconius > Heliconius charithonia. The sequence continues at coordinate 18,423,418 of CM060819.1, forward strand.
GCATTATCTACACTGTATCTTGAGAAATTCTGATTTATAGAAAATGTGATGTAATAATATTATTTTTTATATTAAAATTTACAATAAATAATTAAATATCATGGCGTAGGGGCAGAAGCGTGCAACTTTAAATGCGACAGGTTTTGAGTTCGAGTTCCACTTGAGGAAATGAAATATTAAATATTTACATTTCCTCACTCTGTCTACACTACTATTAGCATTAGCAATATGGCATTTTTCAGTTCTTTGTCTGATGGCTCTGTTTTTATAATAAAATTTCTCTTTTTCCTCTAGTTTTTAAAATTTTAAATTTTGCTCATTATAACTTTGCGCTCGCTTTTACTGTAGTAATAGCTACACTAAAAGCGAGTGCGATTCGGACTCACCTATCACGCTTGGTAGAAATTGTCAACACCTCCGGAAGAACGAACGAGTCCTTGAGAAAAGTGATGGATAGACAAAGAGATCTTATATTATTTCTGCTTGAACTTAAAATAATCGATTTCTTTGTTAAAAGAAAATACTATATATATTCAAATTTACGCGATAATAATGCATATAAATGTATAAAATATTTACATAAAAATTATATAAATAAATAATGGATTTCGTTATATTGCAACAAGCCAACATTTTTGGTGAAATTAACGTAATATACTCTAATATTATAAAATATGACTACTGAGAATTTGAATAGCATACGATAATCTATATTTTATTTTATTTTTATTTAAATAAATAATTTAATAAAATACAAAAGAAGTTTATAGCTAAATTTAAAATTGACATCACATAATTGCCTCTCAGAGACAGCTGGGAGGTCGTATAGGCAATCGTATCTTTACATCCAATCTCTTTTGAAAGGGGGGAGGTATGTAGGTTGCTTACCCCCACTTGCTGTACTGGTTTACTAACTTTAGGAACTGCGTTATTTTAGCAATTTAGTGACTTTTTACTTAGATATTGATAATTTAGTGATTTAAAGAGAAAAAAACACTATGGCGAGTGACTGATCACTCACTTTTTGTTATGGTACCCACTTACATTGTAGATTCTAGGAATTAGTAAATTAGTCTTAATTAAGTTCGTTTTACCACTTTATTTATAATTGCGCAATGAAATAAATTTAAAAAGTAGCTCATTTGAGCTACGAGCTCTTTTTATTATGAGATTATCATTTAATTTACCCAAGAAATGTTTATAGATACCTTTAAGTAAATAAAAATTAAATTACAAACTTTTTTCCTAATAGCGGAATAGATACAGGGAACCTAGTAATAAATATGGTTCCCATACTCAACTCTTTGTCACTTTTCTATCAAAAAGGGGAAATGAAAATAATAAAAATATTATCAGTCACCCGACTGGTCATCGAACTCCAGGCCATCTTGTTTATAGTTTGACGCTATTCCATTGAGCCTCAAAGAATAGCAAAAAAAATTATCTTTAAATCTATCACTCAGCTGTCCATTTCTGTCCAAAATGCAAGGAATGAGAATATCAAGCTTCAGGCTTTCTCGTACATAGAAGGTTAATTAGAGGGAACCTATTGTTAAGACACACCGTTCTCCACTCTCCGCCGAATTTTCAAAACATTCCATATTAAATGGCGGAGCTCAACACTGCTCTTAGTCGACTGTGCCACGACTGTCTCAAATGAGGTAAGATTTTTCTAAGTTACGTAGATACATAACATTATACTAAAAAAAGTTACAAATTGAAGTCATGTAAAGTTGTCAACAAAATACAAAATAATAAGGTTCTTAAAAAAAATTGGGTACAATTCTTTAGAACTTTTTTAAGTTACAAAGAAAAATACAAGCAGTTATGCAATGTTTGAGCTTTTTGAAACGGAGTTTATACGTAATAAGTTAAATAACTCTTGCATAATAAAGAACCTTGACTTTGCTTATTTTCTTTAAAAATTACGATAGTTAATTGAAGGGTATGTGTTTATAAAACATATGTGTCTTAATATTGAAGACCAATCTTGTCGCAATGGAACAAAGTATGGCTGTAAACGCGACTGGTAGTGTGTTTGATCTCTACCCGAGGTAATGAAATATTTATTTAAATTTATATATTCATTTCTTCGCTCCGGTGTCGAGGCAAAGCGCGGCCTTGAATTCTGCAACTCAACACGCAATGCCTCCAGAATTCGGCGGAAAGTGGGGAACTAATCTGCTACGGTTCCGATGTAGAGTAAAACAGAAACAAAGTGTAGAAGGTAACTCTGACCGCGAGTACCTACATCAAAATGATCAATTTGATATACATATGCATATAGCTTATAAGCCTTCCTTAATAAAAGGACTATCTTAGGAAAAAAATCTTACATGTTCCTGAGATCAAGACGTTCAACCCGACAAGCTCTTAGTTCTCTCTAGTTAGCTCTAGTTTTATAATATTAGTGATAGTGTATATCAAAGTGGGTTAAGATTTTACATATGTATTTTTTATATGAAAATTGTCAAAGAAGATTATTTTTGTAGACCACATATATAAATTGTTTAAGTCAAGACGTTCTCCACTTTCTGCCAAAGTTCGAAATATTGCGTGTTGAGTGGTGGAACTCAACACCGCACCTTGTTTTTCTAGAATATTTAGAGGGAACTGAAGCCATAACTAAAGTTTTAAAATAAAATACGGTCCAAGTTGTCTTCAAGCTCAATTATTTTTAAAACATGTTAAGGTTATCTTTACATTATAAATAATAGATTAAAATATTATAATAAAGTTATTAGATTCATACAAAATTACTTCAAACAAGCATTGAACTCAGTTCAATCAGAACTTCACTATACTTCCAGTGAAAATGCAACATTTAAACAAACAACGTAAACTCTAGTCCTATTATAATTAAATATTTATATAACCTCAAAATCAGAGTCTTCTTGTGCATAAATGTTTATTTTATGTCATATTTTATACATTAGCATATATTGACCTATTTGAAGATTTTTCTTAAAATATTCTCTATGAATTCTTATAATGGGCGAACATAGCAACAACTGTAGTTAAAAAAAAATATTATTTTAAGCTTCACGGTGTATCTTGCATATAGCAAAAAGAGGGAACCTATTGTTAATACACTCTGTTCTTAGGTTCCCTCTGCCTACCATGCTATATGTGGGAAACAGCGTGAAGTTAAAAAATAAGCCAACCAACACAATACTTCCAATATTTGAATAAAATATTTGTTGTTTTAATAATTTACTATATTAATTTCATTTTTCAATATGTTTTCAAAGAAAATCTTATTTTCCCGTCGTCGGGTTAACGCTCTCTATTCACGATATCATCCTATGCGCGGGCGCAGATCCTTTGTAACTGTGCAAAGGGCACTGTGTTATAATAGAAACTATTATTTTTTTCAATAAATTTCCTTCTGATTATTATAAAAAAGTAATTACTGTATAACAATTTAATATTATTATAAATTTATGGACATTACATGACAGTACGTATGCCTATAACTTGACAGTAGGTCAGTTAGAAAATCACTTACATTACGTACTTTTACGTTATTTTGGCCGCCATTTGAAGTTTGTTTTTGTTTTCACGTCTTTTTTTACTGTATAGTAAACAACTGTTGTATAAATATATATATATTTTTATACGTATACATATATTTCAGTTACTTAATAGTCCATACAGGTAAAATCTTAGTATAACCACAACAAATTTTCAAACAATAAAACTTTTAAGTATATTAAAATTACATAATAATAGTGTACCACAGTAATAAAGAATCGGCCCTAACACGTGTCCCTCCTATCTCTCTGACCTACTTACACACACAAACGCATAAACCCTTGCATCTATGTATGTATATGCAAGTGCACCAGTGTGAGTAAATTTTGGTAGGTATACATGTGTGAGTGAATCTATTTATTACTACTTAACTAGTCTTGTACTGTGACTTTGGTTTTGATTTTTTTTTTCTTAATGGTAATTTGACTATTTTAATTTTATTGTGATGGTAGTGAGTTTGAATCTTAGTCAAGGGATCAGTCTAAACGCGAACTATATCCCGCATAGCAGAATAGGCAGAGATAACCTAGTGTTAAGACACTCCGTTTCCCACTTTCTGCCGAATTTTAGGACATTGCGTGTTAAGTAGCGAAAGTCAACCCTGCGCTTTGCCGTATTAGTTAAGCGAAGAAAAGAAAGTATTAATAAACAATAATTCATTCATTGCTAGTGGGAATCGAACTCACAACCGTAGTGTGTACCGTTACACGCTTATTTTGGTTTCAGACAGACATATCCATTCCACTACTGCACAATTTATTCCTGCTACGCTAGGAGTGTACGTGGACTTTACTAGTGTGTGTGTTTAGGAGATTTCCTTTTGTTTGTATGTGCGTATGTGTTTACAGCGGCGGCGTGGGCGCAGTTAAAAGTGGCATATTTTCATGGTATTTTTATTTATTTTGTTATTACTATAGTATAGTTGTCAATTATATAATATTACTACTTACTATACCTCTGTACTAATGTTCCATTAGGCAATGCAGCGTTAAGTTCCGTAAATCAATGCGAAATTGATACAAAACAGATGGCAAGTGGAGTGACTCATTACTAGGTTCTCTTTTACTTATCGTAGATATAGTATTATATAAACGATTTTAATTTTAGTCATCTGTGAAGGGAAAGTAAAGCTATGTTCGTTCGTTCATTTGTTAAAGACAGGTGGTAAGTTGAACATTTATTGGACTTTTTATGTATGCATGTGTATTGACATTGTATGAATGTGTTTGTCATTAATTCTAGAAAATATCTCTGTAACCTGTAGAACTTTTTACCAGTTTTCAAAACTTCTTTTTGAGTATAAAACAAGTTTTAACTCTGTCCAACCTGCTGTATAAGGGATACAGCGTGAATCTGAAAAAACGACACCTAAAGGGAGAAATGGTGATATACTCTATTAGTTGTTTCTCTCAATAAATTACGCGTGTAAAAATGCGCATTGTTCATAAGAGCAAAAAAGAAATACATTATTCTTCAAATTCTATTGAAATGCAATAACAATTTCGCAATAAAATATATTGAACCACTTTCGTTTGGATGAAATTTTCATTTTTTAATGCATTTCATTCACTTTTCTTATAATGCAAAAGTTTATGGCTCTAGAATGTAATTGGAATAAGTATTATTTTATAAGAAGTGGCCATCGTGGCGTGGCGTCTAACTCATAATGCGTCGGTTGTGGGTTCGATTCCCACTGGAGGAACGAATTATTCTCACTTCCTCGCTCTGATAACAATACTAAGCGCGGCATTGAATTCCACCATTCAACATTCAATGTGGTGCAGCTATAGCTACAGATGTTTCTTTAGCAAATATCATGTCTATTGTATGGGAGTCCTCTTAAATATTTATTTTATGCTGCTTTTTTTAAACTGTCGAACTGACTGTTCATGCGATACAGACTGGTGCAAAATGTACAGACAGACAGAGGAGTCTTAGTAATAGGTTCCTGTTTCACTTTTTGGGCACGGTACCCTAAAAGCCACAAATATCTATAATATGATTTAAAGTTCTCGGGTCACCAACCGCGTGAAGTACCAGGGTTAACAGCTTGGCAAAAGCGCGGTATCTCTATAGGAATGCAGTTATTTTTAACCGTCGGTTAAATGGGACAACGGTTAGATGGAAACTGGGAAACGTATTATATTGTATTGCTGCTGCTACTACTAATAGAAATGATAGATTTAAATTAAATCCCTTAGTTTTTGATACCAGAATATGCAAGGGAATCACTACAACGCCACTTAACCCATAACGTTTTGATAATAGCATAGAATACAAGTACATAGAATACGGAGTGTCTTAACACTAGGTTCCCTTTGAATATCCTGTTATATGAAAAAAAGCGTGAAGCTACTTTTTTTACTCCCGTTATAGGTAGAGGAAATATAGTATTTAGACACTCCGTTCTCCACATTATGATACTTATATATTTGTATAAACAAAAATATCTTAATATCATGCAACTTATTAAACGAACTAGTCATAATTTTGGCGTTACCCGCTCCGGTTAGCGGCGTCCGGCGAGCGTAGGGGTGGCAAAACTACAACACAAACAAAAATATTATTGTATTTTTATTTGTAAAATTGTAAATAAAATTGTATAATTACTTTTACAATTATAACGTAAAAAAATACAAAACTGAAATTATATTTAGTAAAAAGACATTTTAGATATTAGGGGCTAGAGACAAAAAAAGCTGAAGAATTTGTTTGCTTGGTCGCACTAAAATCAGGTGCTATTCGATCAACTAGAAAAATCTTTTTGTGTTGTATAGTCTATTTATCGTTATTTCGAATCATAGTTACTAGTGGTATAGTTACAAGGACGAAGCTGTGGTAAGAAGCTGATTAAATGTAAATATCGCTGCTTCTGGTGCATATTGTTCTAATGCTTATAGATTTAACGAAGTCAATTATTATTTTCAAACAAAAAATTAAATATAATAATATTTAAAATACAATACATTTATATATGCAATTAACCTATGTTTAATATATTAAAACAAAATAATAAAAAAAAATCTAAAAACACAAGAAGCACCAACCCTCACACGTACAAGTGCATCGATATATTTAAATCGGCCTAATTTCTAAAGTGGGATGCATTTGTGGGGCAGCCCTGTCCCTCTGAGCTTCTGGTTGTAGGAACATTACTACATTATACGAGTGTTTCTATCGTATTTCGTTATAATTTACACTTCTGCATAGCTTAAAGCTGTGTAAGTTGAGGGAACCTAGGATTGAGACACTCACCCAGCGCTCTATTTTCGAGACATTATTGTGTTGAGTGGCGTCTGAGTCTCCTTGTTAAAGCGGTGAAATGAAAATAATTTGTTCATCCGAGTAAAATCGAAATCAACAACTGTCGTGTTTACAGGAAGATGGTGTGTCACTGTGCGGCATAAGAACTTCAGTGAAGAAAAATATACAGTTTCTAAATTATTACTAATATTTAATCATTTATTAACTTTGTTATTGATTTAACGCTCACTCAATTTTTATAATCAAGTTATTTTTTATAAATTTTCCTTATTATACATTCAAGGCACAACAATTTAATTGACGGTTAAGAGATAATGGTTATGGGTTCAAATGTAGGAACTTAATTTTCAGCATATTTAAGTTTATAAATTTCTTCGGTATTTACCTAAATACACACATATTTATACAGGCGTTCTTGTTGCCATTGGAGAGACCTAGGCTGATGATGATATTCTATTTTGTATACCATAGAAGCGTGTGGTAATATAAAAAAAAATTGCCTCATCCTGTATATACATATAACAGTAGGTAGTTGTACGTACGGTAGAGGTACGTACATGTAGAGATTACCTAATTTTGAGACACTCCATTACCCACTTTTCACCCAATTCTCGAGACATTGTGTGTTGAGAGGCGGAACTCAACGTCGCGCTGATACCAGAGCGAGTATATGACTCAAATAATTTCCATGAGTATGAACTGAACTCACTACCCTCGCGCTTACACTCAGACGTTGTGTCGATGCACCTTGAATTTTATTAATTAATAGTTCTCATTGAATGTTCTTATCAAATATTGCACATCAAATACCTATTACCTACACTAACTAATACCCACCAAGGCGTTTATTAAATGTAGGGTAAAACTATACAGGTGAGAAATTTACGGAGTTTCTAAATAGTTTAGTCTGTCCGTTGTCTGTCACTCATTCAGTAACGTAGAAAAGTTTTACTTATTAAATGTTTATTGACGTAAACAGTGCCTTTACTCTAGGTTCCCAGGTTCCTTCCGCCCTAGCATTGTGCTACATGTAAAAAAATATTTTCCCATGCAGACGAAGTAGCAGGCATAGCTGGTCTAGTCTATATTTATAAATGACGTATTTGTTAGTATTAGTAAGTAAAGAGATCGCGTGTCGACTCTACGGAAAAATTATGGCAAAACAATTTTTCTATTGTTAAAGTAACTTATTCATAATTATTAATGATTATCACAGAGCCCTTCAGTTTCCTGGGCGTCATTTCCTGATAATAATTCTATTTTATTTTTTTTGAAAATAACATTTCTTCCGCATGATAGAGATCTTAAATAGTTTACTGGCTTAAGTACAACAACAAGAACAACAACAACAACAACAACTACTACTACTACTACTACTACTACTACTACTACTACTACTACTACTACTACTACTACTACTACTACTACTACTTTTCTACTTGTACTTGTGGCTTCATTCTCATAGACAGATAGAACAAATAAAATACTATAGCCCGTAGGCCTTCTACGATAAATGGACTATCAAAAACTATTTTTAATATTTTTCAATATTTTTGAATTTAAACCAATAATTCCTGAGATAAGCGCGTTCAATGGCTCTCAATAAAATGGCTTCAGTTTCTTAATGGGGATTTTTTTTTCAACTCGACTGTGTATGTATGCCATATAAATAAGGATAGTTCGAGGGAACCTAGTACGAACAAATTCAGTTTTCTTGTTTAGTGGCGGAGCTAAACGTCATATGTTATCTTACTAAAGCCTAATATCTACAATGTTTATTATAATAGCATATATTTAAATCGGTTGAGGTGCCACAAACGTTTTGAGGAAAAGTAAAATTAAAAGGAAATATCGTTTTAATTAGAATTACTGTAATTTGAATCTATAGAGTTCACGAGCACAGAGTAATATAGAGTTTAGAAACGTAATTTATATTTACAAACCATTAAACATAATAGCCCAGAGGCACAGCGTCCAATTGTAAGTAAACACAGCAGTTGTGAAATTGACTCCAATTTCAGTTTTGCAAAGCACGGTGTTGAGTTCCGGCACTCAAAATTAAGTGGTGCATGATTATCAAATTCAGCGTGAAGCTAAAAATTTTCGTTATAAACGACAATTGGAGAAATGAAAACAATTACAAACCAAGTAATAAGGGTAAATGTCACCCCAAAGCGTGGTTTTAGAACAAAACTCCTTGTGTAAGGAAATTTTATTGTTCGCACCGCGTGTCCTGCAACGTGACTTTGAAAGAATGTTCGTAAACGATTATGTTATAAAGGGAAATAAACATTGTATTAACGATAGTCCTAGGTTCATTTTTACTAAGAATTAGCGATAACTAAATTAAATTACTAAAAATAAAGTTGCACATTGGAGATAAAATATAAATAATGTTTTTTAAATTCATTCTGCATTACTACTATAGCAGGGTAGATAGGGGAATCTGGGAGCCTAATGTTAAAGCACTCTGGTGCTAACTTTCCACCAATGTCTGGAGGTGCATTGAGTGTTGAGTTGCGGAACACAATGCCGCGCTTTGCTTTTATCTACTTATCTGATTATTTTTATTATTTTATTTTATTTACCCAGGGGATTTATTACGTGATCTTTTTCAGTACTATTAATATTGTCTCCTTGAAGATCAACCGAGGGCTCCCTCTGCCTCTGTTACAGCTCTTGTATATTTTTTTTATAAAAAAAATTACATAAGACATATATTTTATTATCTTTTGTTTTTGTCAGCTTCACGCTGCATCTCGCACACAGCAGGGTAGACAGAGGGAACCTAGTGTTAAGACACTTTGTTCCCGACTCCCCGCACAACTCTGGAGGCATTACGTGTTGAGTGACAGAACTCATCGCCACGCCTCGATACCAGGGCTAAGAAATTAAAATATAAATGTAAATAAATATTTTATTTCCTCGAATGGGGATTGAATTCAAAACCAGTCGATTTTACAGTCACACTTCGTGCCCCTGCGCCACGACTGGCTTTTAATTACCTTTTCTAATATAAATAAATCTCTGTTCTAAACTATCTGTTGAAGTGTCAATTTTACTTTAGTATTGCGAATTTGTTTTTTCGCTGCGAGTACAAAATCTACACCTGCGAGTAAATAATAATCTTATTTTTTTTTATTTCTTTCACTCTTATACGATTATGGCCAGAAGAAGGTACGTGGGTTCAATTACAGTCGAGTTATATCCCAGACTGGCCAGTCGTGGCGCAGTGGCACAAGGTGTGACTGAAAACCGACTGGTTGTGGGTTCAATCCCCACTCGAGGAGATGAAATATTTACTTAAATTTATATTTCCATTTCTTCGCTCTGTCGAGGCAAAGCGCGGCGTTGAGTTCTGCCACTCAACACGCAATGCCTCCAAAATTCGGCAGAAAGTGGGGAACGGAGTGTCTTACACTAGGTTCCCTCTGCCTACCCTGCTGTGTGCGGGGTATAGCGTGAAGCTAATTATTTTTTTTTTATATCTCTAGATGTTATTATTGTAAATAATGTAAAATAAATATATATTTTTTATTTTCAGCTTCACGCGATACTCCGCATATAGAAAAGTAGGCAGAGTTTTCTCCACTAGTTGTAGTAGCAAACTGTATTTTTTTTTCTTTGGCGGTTTTCAAAAGGCGCGGGTTCGAATCCCGTCCCTAAAGTCCCGTTCAGTCCCGTCACATTAGCATGCAACTGTGAGCGCGATAGGTTGTAGATTCGATTTCCACTCAAGGAAATGAACATAATGAATATTAAATTTCGTTTTAAATTTTAATTCGTTTTCTAAAAATATTTATTTATACTTAATAGTGAATAATACGTTAAAAATATTCTATTTTTAATACACTTCGGACATCTATACAATGTGGACGTAATATATCAAATGGGACTACAATATTTTTAGCCCTATGTATCCCAGACGATAGTTTGTATCATTTATTTATGTGTCAGTCAAGGCAATGCGAGTTACTCATTACATCTAATTTCATTTCTTTGCCAATAAAATAATTAGTCGTTGGTTCAGCGGTTATTTATTACTTAAATTTTGTTTTAGTTCAATTTTTTGTTAGGTTATCCCGCATACAGCAGGGTAGGTTAATAGTAGTGTTAGATACTTCGTAGCCTATTTTCCCTTGAATTCTGGAGAAATTGCGCGTTGAGTAGTCAACCCCGCACTTTTCCTCGATAATAGAGCGGAGAAATGAAAATATTAAATATTTAATTTCCTGGAGTGGGAATCGAACTCACAATCTGTCGCTTTTACAGTCAGATTTTGTGTCCGTGCGCCATGACCGGTCGTATTTTTTACCCAAAATTAACTTTTACCTTTATATAAACTTCATCGCCTCATTCTCCTATTTTTTCGAAATAAAAGGTCATCTTTCGAGGTGAATTCTTTACCTAATCTGTTCCAAATTTTATTAAAATCAATTTAGTGGATGAGATAGAGAAAGATAGACAGAGTCAGCTGTAGTGTAGTGTTAAAACACTCTGTTTCCCACTTTTCCCCAATTTTCGTGACATATTGAGAAGCGGAAGTCAATACCGCGCCTATGCTTTGGTACCAGAACGAAGAAATGAAAAAAATAATAAATAATAATTCAGTCCCCAAGTGGGATTTAAACCCACAGCCATCTTCTCTAAAATCATACGGTGAACCACAACGGCCTCAGTATTATATAACACAAGTATACAAACAAACATACAAGTAAACATAATATCTTGGCATCGAAATGATAATGAATCATCGACTCACGCTCATTGATAAATAATCATTAGATATATAATCATAATTGTGGGAATCATAAATACTTATATGATCCGTCTCGGCTAATTATACATAAGGTGATGAGGCAAAGTGGTATAACTGAAATTTTGTTACTTTTTTCTTAGTATGGTTGATTTGGGGAAAATTTATTATACCTTAACTTAACTTAGGTTCATGCTTTATTCCCAACTAAGCGGAGTACACAGAGAGAACGGAGCGACAAACGCTATGGTATCTACATATCTCTTTCGCTTCGTCCACTGACATCAACCTCTTCATACATGCACTCTGGGGGGTCCTCGTGTTTTTTACATGTCCTTCCTAAAGTATCTTTGATACTTAGTTGTAGCAGGTCAACTGAGGTCTCTCCCGACCACTCTTATCACTCACTTTTTAATTATTTTAAATTATTATATTTAATTAAATTTGTTAACTTTAAGTTTCCTGACGGCAGTTCCACTCGGAGGGGTAAAGTATTGACAATTCCACGTTCTGGTGAGTTCCGACAGTTCGGAAGCCATGTCTAGTGAACTAGAGGGAGAGTGGGAAATGGAGTTTCTTTCTCCCCTTACTCTTTTTCCTGCATAACAGGATTTGCAAACAGAACATAGTGTTAGGACAATTTCCGCCAATTTTTTGAGTAAATGCGTGTTGAATGGCAGGATTCAACGTCATATATATATAGATATATATTAACATTACCTCCAACGGATTGAACCCACAATCGTCACATTGTGTTATGACGGCTTTTCCCTTTATTTCCTTAACAATACCTAAAGTATAGTTACCAAGCCCAGTTGATAGTAATTAGAAACTATTTCAGTGCCAGCATTCGAAGTATGCAGACCGTGATTCATCTGAATTATGCAATAAATCTTGACATTTATACTTTATTAAATAAATAATACAATAACAGAAAATATATTTATAAAAAAATATTAATAAAAATCATTAATTACATGGCGGAAGTGTTATAAGACACAGCACAGAGCGATTATAAAACATATCGCTTGGGTTAAGCGACGATAGCTGCAGTTTTTAATTGATGGGTGTGCAATTTTTATGAGGTTAAACTGAATGATAACAGTTTTGGCGACAGAGGAATTCATTATGACAGCTTCACGCTGTATCCCGCACACAGAAGAGTAGGCAGATGGAACCTAGTGTTAAGACACTCTGTCCCTACTTTCTGCCGAATTCTGGAGGCATTGCGTGTTGAGTGGCAGAACTCAACGCCGCGCTTTGCCTTGACACCGGAGCGAAGAAATGAAAATATAATTTTAAATAAATATTTCATCTCCTAGGGTGGGGATCGAACCCACAACCAGTCGGTTTTACAGTCACACTTTGTGCCCACGGCTGGCGATCATATATCAAGATGATAATTAATCTAATCACAAGGCAACATATTATGTTATTAGCCCGTATGTATGTATGTCCGTTCTTTTGTCCCCTTGTAACTTTTAAGCTAGCGAACCTATCTTAATACGTCATTGGATTTGTCGTGATGGCGCGTGCTACTAGTTCATTAATTTAGTTTATAAAGATATGTTTTTGTCAAGACACTTTTTCTAGTTTTTAACTAGTTAAATGGCGGAATTTAACACCACCATTATGCCACCCATACAAGAACTGGGAAATTATTCAAGGTCCCCACTATGTTGTCGCTACCAGAGCAATGAAATAAATATAAGGCATTTTCCCCCCAAGTGGTGATCATCGCATTTACAATCAGTGTGCTTAGGCCTTATATGTAATAGTAATAGCTCTTATATATAATAGGATAGAACAAATAAAAGCATGTTTTTTTTTATTAAATAAGTATTTATTATATTAATGCACCTACAACAATGATATTACGTCGTCGATTATTGTCGGAAAAGGCCTCCTTTGAAAGGTTCAAGCGATTCATAAAATATAGGGAACGGAATAACAAAGTCTTTGGTTCTGAAAATAGAAGAAGGATTTAGCACCATTCGGAAAGAAGAACTTTTAAACTTTATATATTATATAAAAAAATCAACAATAATAATAATAATAATAGTAAAAAAAATTAAATACAATAAAGAAATTGCAAAAGTGAAACTTAGTTTCGATAGGTCTATTTAATTTTATGGTCAAGGCAGACGTGAGACAGTCGTATTGGAAAAGAATATTCTATATATTATAATATATGTAGATTTATGATTTGATTTATTTATGTAGATATAGTACAAAATAGTTCATTTTTAACACGCTTTTAATTAGGTGGTACTGTAACTATGTTATAAAATCTATGAATCTAAATTTAAACCAGTTTTAATAATTGTATCTTCATGAAACTTAGCAGTTTTGGCAGTACGTGACAATACAATAATATGGTATCTTTGAGCTGGTGTGATGATGGAGCCGGGACCTTAATATTGAAGAGAGACGTTACCAGTGTACCGTGTATTCGTGTTTAGGCTCATACAATTTATAGCTCCGAGCACATTCTATAGCACTTGTATCATTTGATGTAGAAAAAGCATGTTTTTTCGTTTTTTTTTTTACTTTTTATTTTTATTATATTTTAGCCTCATTACAGCTTTCTAACGATATGTCTCAAATTTGCTGTGACCTCATACGTTTTGTCTTACAAATATACAATTATACAAAAACACGATCAAAATTCATCTAAAGACTAACATGTATTTTTTTTCATATATTTTTTTTAAGTAGAAAATATATTTTCGTTGCTTAACTATTCATATAAAACGGGACGGAGTATCAGTGACATATTATATATCTATATATCTTAATATATCCACATACTAACAGCATTGTGCAATAAGGGTAGAAAAATATTTTCTGCTATTATCAATATTTAACCGCATTTCTTATTATATAGCACGCGAAATAACGGTGCATAAATAGGTGAGTACTAAATTGGATGGACTCACAAAGTTCAAAACGCTGTAAGTGCCATTTTTATTGAAATTCCAAATACTTTTAGTACGTGAATATTAATTTATCATTTTATGCAGGATCCATATGGTAACTATATGTTTCAAGACCCGTCTTCCTATCACCACTGACTCATACAAAAATATTTACTTCTAAGTCTAGTCAGTGATTTTTTAAGGATTTTATAAAAAATAAATCATTCTAGCAGCCTTTGACCCGTGCTTGCTTCACATTAAGTAGAAAAATCGTATAAATAATTCGCTTGTACTGTAATAACAGTGCCCACCGACCATTCTTATATACTAATTTAATATAAACTGAAAGGTACTTTATAGGAATAAACTTTAGCATCAATAAAATAATCATATCCTTTCTGTTATACAAAGCCTAAAATTAGGGCTTATATTTACACTTATTACAAATGTATGGATCATCAATTTTTAGGAGTACTTATTTAGTATTTATTGTCACATATACAGTAGATTTGTAGAATGATGATTTTACATAAATTAATTAGGATTTTGAATATTTGCATTTTGCGTGTAAACAAAATGGTGTGTTTTCTAACAAAAGTGACGTCTTTTAAACATTTTGTAAACAAACTAATAACATACAACATAAAACTACCAGTAATATTATTTGATTCATTACTGATCCAAAATTATTTACAACCAATTTACATAATTATTACAAATATTATAAAATTATTAAACCTATATATTACAAACATATGAAGATATTTAAGTAAATTTAATTGAAGAAAATAATGAAAAATGAAATGTTTGATGAAAAAGAAAACTATGGTGATTTAAAAAATAAGTAATTGAGCGATTCTAGCAACGTCTAACATTGTGGAAATATAGATTTTTCTGTTGCTGATTTAAATGATTCAATGATGGATTTAAAACTAATATATTTTTTTAATTATTATTTCAAATTAAAAGTATTTTCGAGACTTTTATTGGCAGTGCTGGTTATATCTATGGCTGTACCATACAATAAAAAAATCTATATTAAAATAATATAACTTTCAAATAAAAGAACAAATGTTAAAAAAAATAAAATCAACAAGAAAATTAACGGCAAACCGATTATTAAAAATAAATTACAATTTCATTATATTAAAAACAAGCATAATTTACACATAACTGTTGTGTCTACATAGATGTATATAAAAAATCTATTATGTTCATATTTAGTCTGTGTATATTTTTTTTTATAATTTTCACAGATTCACAAAAGCGACATGGCTACGTTATTTGAGATCACATCTTTGCAGCCAGTTCGCTTTCATCTGTATAAATCTTAACTATCTGTCTATATGTTTAAAAAAGTAAACAGTAAAAATCACAAAGTAATAATTTTGCTACCTAAACTTATATTAAGAAGAGGCGTCACTTATTTTAAGTCTAATGCACGATATCACACGGAGTCCATTCAATCATTTCACCAAATCTCGATCTGTAACAAAGAAAAAAACATTGATTACATACGAATATCATATAAATATAGAAAAAAATGGTAAGATGTTTTTATAAGACTATATAAGGCTCAATAACGTTTTTTAAAAATAAAAAAAAATAATCTCGATAATTTTATTAAACTAAATCTAATACAGGGGTTTTTGACATTTAAATTTATAAACGTAATGTCTTACATGTCTCTGTAGAAATCAAATCAAAATATTCTTTATTCAATTTGACAAAAACAATGACTTTTGCATCTTTAAGTCACATAAACATGTGAGTAATGTCAGCCCTAATATATCAGTCCCAGCTACAGGACGACATACATGACTATTACAATTTTATTTAACCATTTTATATAACTTTTTTTTAACTCAACAAAAAAAACCCAAAAAACCATTAATTCAATATTAGGTAAAATTAGTAGCACAAAATTGGTTGTATCGAAATATTTTAACCAAAATCTGTGTCAGTACGGTTAAGACGCGTTATATAATCGCGGAAGCTTGGCGACCGACTTTCACAGTTGCGTAACACCAAATTGTCTTACATAACAGTCCCACAGACCTAATGTCCTACAAAGTGTTGCGTCACTCTTTATTTCATTTTTTTTTAGTTTTGAAGTTGAATGTTATTAGAAAGTGGGACGTGCGAAATGGCAGTTACCGAGTTATACTACGGTGGGGCAATGTGTGTCGCAACGATCAGATAGATTCGTTTTTACCCCAAATTGTTAATTATTTTCAACTAGTATTAATTAAATATAATATTTCAATGTCTTAAAATTAAATAATTTTTAAATGAAAATTGAATGTGGCCTAAAAATAAGTAAGTACCGGAAATTTTCCAGGTAAGTGCAATTCAATTGATTTGTGTGGAGATTGAGAATGTAGAAATAATTTTTTCGCTAAACAACTATATGCCCGTGCTGATCAAATTAGATAAAATAAAAAAAAAATACAACTTCACGCTTTTTTTCCGCACAAGCAAAGATAAGAGAATATAGTATTAAAACACGTCATTCCTCGTAATCTACCAAATTTTTGAGAAATTTACGTGCTGACCGGCGAGTTTCAACTTTGTTCGCGAGAGCAGGACGAATTTAAAAAAATAAATTATGAATATTCATTCCCCCGAGAGAGGCTCGAACCCATTACCATCGCGTCAAGTTGACGGTCAAACGCTACACCACTGCACCACAACGGCCTCTAGAGCAAGTTTTTAAAATAGACAAAGGATATTTTTAGCATATTCTTGCCACAGTGACACAGTTGTCATGGCGTGTATGTCTTTGTATGGAAATTGGAAGTTCACATCAAATCTAAACTTTCAAATTTAATCCAAAAATGTTATTCTGTATGTTATAAATTATTTTAATATTTTCACTTTTAATAAACATTTTTTTTTGTATTCAACTGATGGCGAAGAAAAATATAAATATATTTTATATGTAATAATAAATTTTACTCAAACTATTTATAATACAAATAAGTTAGAGATTTTTTATTACTTAAAACTTGACAACTTAAAAATGACTACTATAGATATATTTAAACAAACAATCCTACTCTGTTCTACATTATTCTTTTATATTCTATACTATAGATACTATTTTATAACGGAGACGTCTCTAAAAGCAGTTTGTTAGATGCCAGCGTCATAAAAAAATCACAGTGAAGTCAATGAACTCCCGAAACTCGGGATGGGCATTGCACTCTTCTATGCACTATAAACGCATACATAGATAACTATTATATAAAATAACTTGGGGTTATCGTGTTATTGTTTTATTATAGAAAAATGTTATAGGTTATTTTTTGTATTATTTTTTGGTTATAAATAAATATATATTTTATGTTAATTAATGATTTATTACAAGATTATATGATTATTCTCCATTTTCGTGTTAAGAGGCGGAGCTCAACGTCGTATTTTATTCTAAATACAATTTAAACGTGAAGAAACTATTTTTAAAGCAATTTTAAATATTATAACAGGGTAGGCAGAGGGATTGAAAAGTTTTAAGACACTATGTTGGCTACTTTCCGGCAATTTTTCCGAGGCATTGCATGTTGAGTTGCAGAGCTCAAAGTCGGGCTTTTGCTGTGGTACCAGAGGAAGATATGAAAATATTAATTCAATCTCTCGAGTAGGGATTGAACCCAATCATGGCGTTAAAGTCACACCCCTGGGCACGTGCGCTACGACGGCCTCAATTGATTTATCTACAAATGCTAATATACATACAATAGTATTATTATAAAAGAAAAATAAAAAGACTTAAATATATAATTAAAGTCAGTGTTTTTTAACGTGATAATAAAGTAAAAATCAATAAAATTATACAGTATATACTGTTAGCTATATTATAAAATTATCTAATTTCGAACAATCCAACATTGTTTAAAAAACACAATTCAGATTTAATAAAAGAGACTTAAGAATATCAAACGCTAGATTCGAATCTACTTCCCTTACTTTAAAATCTAGTTTATTGACCCACTGAGCAATATATCAATAAAATTAACAATTTATAAGTCTATAACTGCACACACACACATTCCGTTATACGGATGTAGCGACTACAATTTCCGTCGTAGCACTGCGGCGCAACATCTGCCTGTAAACGCGACTGTTGTGAGTTCAATTCCAATTTGGGGATTCAATTATTTTAATGCTTGCTTGCCTGCTGCAAAGACAAAAAGCTTAAATTCCTCCCGCCAACACACAATGTCTTGAAAATTAGGCGGTGTGTAATAACCGGAATGTCTTAACACTAACTTTCCCACCGCTTTTAAATAAAGCGTTAAGCTAATATTAAAGTTACATTTAAACGTGGTGCGGGGGCGCAAGCGAGTGACTGTAAAGGCAGCAAGGTTCGATTTCCACTCGAGGAAATAAAATATTTAATATTTTCACTTTCTCGCTCTGGTAAAAAGGCAAACCGCGGCGATGAGTGCCGTCAGTCAAAAGCCAAAACCCGATGTCGTCAGAATTTGGCAGAAAGTGGGGAACGGGAGTGTCTTAATGCAGCACGTATTGTCTTAACACTAGGTTCCTAGGTTCCCTATACTTAACCATACCAACCAACCAACCAACTACATGCGTGATACAGCGTGAATCAAAAAAAAATGTATCTATATATAAATAAACATCATAACCAATGCACATTACGAATGTGATATAACTTGAATGTGGGTTAACCGTATACTCTATACTCTATAGTACACTGTGCAGTGAAAGTGCAAAGCGTTTGTCATTCTATACATAGACGTGGGTATGGACGCACGTGATGATTTATAAATTATATTATATGTGGTATTTGTTTAGCATCACACTGTATCCCGCAAATAGCAGGATAGGGTGTGGAGGCAAAAATGTTAAGACACTCCATTGCACTGTCCACTAAAACGTATTCCCAGTGGGACGGTTTTTGACTGTAAAATATGGCATCTTATTTTTTTACATTGTTACACGTGTTCCGGCCAAGTTAGGGTCGGAATCGCGGATAGTTAAGAGTTCCGTATCATTATAAAAAAAACGCTTATTGTATACGCGCTACCTTAAATATTTATTTTGTTCTGCTTTTTAGAATTTTTTCATACAGCGACAACAGAAATCCATAATTTTTGAAAATTTCAACTGTTATAATATCACGATTCATGAGATACAATCTAGTAACAGATAGACAGGTGTGACAGACTCCTTCTTAGTAATCGGTTCCCTTTTTAACTTTGAATACGGAACCTCAAAAGGTAATATTTTAAAAATAGTACAAGTACAAATGAATTGTAGTTAAAAATAACTACCATAGCGAACTACTAGTTAAAAATAACTCTCATAGTAAAAAGTAGTACCAATACATAGTATTTAGGGCACTCATTGATAAGTGACATACATACACGTGTTATCATAAAGCAAATATCGATATTATCGAGACGTATTCCCGGACAGGTGGACAAGAGTTGAGACAAGTGATACTTTCATAAAATCATTATATTTTTTTTATCTTAACGCTGTGGCCCCATGTGGCAGCGTAGGCAGAGGGAACCTAGTGATAAGACGCGTCTTTCCTAACTTTCAGTCAAATTTTCGAGTCATTGTGTGTTAAATGGAAGAACTGAACGCTGTGCTTTATCTGTTTACCAGCGTATATTTGTAAATACGTACATATATCTAATTCAAACAAAACAATCTAATTGATAGAATCAAATTTCTCTGTGCCTTCGTTTCCATATATTAATCTGAAGATCTTGCGTTCTATAAGTATATAGCAGTGTTTCTATGTGTAGGTTAGCTTATATATATAGTTTGAACTTAAATAGGTTCAAAGTATTTTTAATTTAAAAATAGCATTTTCTATTCATTCAATTAAAAATATATCTTAACAATTTCAATCAAAAAAGTCAAAAAATATTAGCAAAATTTCGTTATTAATTTCAAAATGTCGTTTGAAAGTTTAAATAATATTTTATAAAGCTTCGTACTAACAATTGAAGTGGAAACCGTTCAATTTCAAACATCACGTTGTCATCGTCGCGGTAAGTCACGTTACGGAATTGGAGAGGCAAGTGAACAAACGTTTTGATGACGTCGTGGCTTGAGGTTCGATTCCCACTAGACAATGACAAATCACGGCTTTGAGTACCACCATTCATCACGCAATGTCTCGAAACTGACCGAAGTAAGCAGCGGAGTGTCTTAACGTTAGGTTCCCTCTGCCTATTTTGTTTTATGAGGCATTAAGCTAGAAAAAAAATACCAATTGTTTCATTCTTTTCTGAATTTTATGGAATAATCGAAGACTCTCGTCATACTTTTTTTATAATTTAGGTACTTTCTTACTTTGACTGTAACTTAATATAGAAAATCTTTATCCCGAAATCGAACCGGCACCAACCGTCAAATTTAGGCATATAAGATAACACAACTTTAAATAAAAATATCACATCTTCCTGTCACGCTATCAGAATAATTCAAGCGTAATTAAATTATTATGCATAAATAATTATGTAATATAATCAGTGACATAATACATAGTAAGTATGGAAAGTACTTTTGAATTATAACGGAGTTAGTGGGTTCATTTCCATAAACGACGTGTTTTTATAGCTTCACGCTGTACGCTGTATCTCGCAAATGGCGGGGTAGGCTGATGGAATTCACCCAATTTTCGAGATATTTCATTTTGGACGGTGGAACTCAACTCCGAAAAAACCTATGAGTTATTTTTTTGCATATTTAAACGAATAGACACTAGATTTTGCTATATCATATAGAAATGTTTTAGTGAGCATGTAAAAGATATAAAATTATCCACATTTTTTATCCATAGTTTATCCACACGGCGTTAAGTTCCGTAACTAACTAGGCAATTTGTCGAATTCGGACGAAAATGACATGGCCTTTAAATAAGTATTATATTATATAATAAGTTGTATTATATGTTATATTTTAAACTAAGTTAGTTAAATATCTTTACTTATTTTTTTAAAACTTTTTTATTCACATCGTAATTTTTGTTTTTTTTATAAAGACAAAATAGGTTATGAAACCGGTAAATTCCGGTTTTTAGAGGATTCACATAATGAAACTAGGACGAGAGAAAAGAAGGGCACATATATAATATTACGCAACACGGTTTCTCTTGCGATTTCCCCGCGACCGCCAAACTTTCCAACGGTCCTGCCGCGTTATGCTGAAGGGAGCCAATTTTTTTTTCGGTAATAATATTTTTTTTCGGATATTTTTTTGGGTGGAAAAAATAGAGGTTAATCACTTTATTACAGTCGTTTTAGAAAATACGTTGTCCCGAAAGATTATCACGAATATAATTTTATAATTTTTGTAAGTAGTATTGATTATAGTTATGTATAAAGTGTATGCACACATAAATAATGTAAATATATAAAAAATATATATTATAAAATAATAAATAGTTTCCAGGTTTTTGTATTTAGTTTTATAAAAAATAAAACATTTTTTATTATTATGTAAGCTATCTTAATTACTTAAGAGCAAGTTATATTTAACATAATATATAATACCTCCTCTATTTAAGCTCAACTGATTTACAAATGCAAATAATGAAGTTGAGGGCGAAAAAAATACAGATAGATAAACTAAATCTAGAAATCTTCATTTTTTTTCGTTTCAAGTTCTATCGTATAGTTGAAAACACTTTGAAAACTGGATGCTTCTCTACCTTTCACCTGTCAACTATCCGAATTTCCGCTATAGCATAAGGTGAAAATGTGTTGAAATATTACATTTCCCACTTCCAGTGTAATTTTTATATTTTTATAGACAGAGTCATACTCAACGAAAAGAAAAAGAATATAATATAAATTAAATCTTTCCCACGAGCTATAATCGAACCCACAACCATCGCCATACTACCTTACCTAACTAAATTAAACCACAGAACTACATTTTTAATATATCACTAAATACATATAAAACAATACAACGTGACTCCTTACCGTGAGGCGTTCGTTTGACACACATAGTTGTTACGAAACGCCGTCTGGCGCAGTACCTGCGATGTTTCAACACATTGATAATCAATGCTTAACTATTTATAAAACTATTTTATTTACTATAATCAAAACTCTTATCGTGGCTCTTGTGCTAATTTTTATGTGGAAAATTGTCTTTTCGATATCGATATTACTTGTAAACAAATATTTTTTGTTGAAAAAATAATTATATAGTGCTTTGTTTTGTATGATTATAAGTTATTGTTTTTCTTATACCACTAACTTTGACTATGGGTTGAGTGGCGGAATGTAACGCTGCAATTTATTTCAATACATACATTATAGATGGTGTTCAATATTACAAATTCCAAATCTAATTTGACAGTATAATCTTACTTTAGATCAAATATATCTCATTTGTGCCATGACATAGTTATTATAATATTAAAAATAAAAAATAAATAAAAAAAAGCGACATAAATTTAGTAAATTATCACATTCATCTCTCGTATAATACCATCCAAAAACACAAAAGGCGTATAAAGGAAAAAAAAGTGAAAGTACACACCCACGTTCTGAATCATCACTAAGCTGGTCGGTCCTTGTAGTATGTTAACTTGTTTATAGAAGCTATAGGATGACCAGACGTGACGTACATAGGTTCAAATTCCAAATTTATTTATTTCAGTACATCTCCATGTAGCATGGCAGAGGGAACTTAATGCTAAGACGCTGTTCCCCATACACCGCTCTATCATCGATATAGGAACTCAACGCCACATTTTGTCTTGTTAACAGACCTCAGATATGGAAATATTAAATAATTCATTCTCCCGAGTGGGAATCGAACACACAACCGCCGTTCCACTGGGATACAACTATAATTTTTAATAATATTAAATGCAATTTTTCGGTTATTTCCCACCAACCAATAGTCATGCGGAAAGGACCGAGCTCTAGGCTCTAAGGAGCGGAGCGAAGTAATTACAAAATAAAAAACTCTTTGTTGGTGGAACTGTAAACTTATTAGGCACCTAGCTAGTACTTCCTTAAATTCTTCGAGAAACTTACATATTAAACTTAAGTATGCGCTGTGCCTTGTTTATCAGTCACTAACGGAATTATTTTATGTATAGGTAGGCAGAGAAATGTAACGAAATGTGTTTAGTATCTCGCAAATATAGGAAGATTAGTACATGTAAGACAAAGCTCAGCGTTCCGCCACCTAACACGGAATGTCTCAAAATTGAGTGGTGCGTGTGGAACGGAGTGTCTTAAAACTAGGTTCCCTCTGCCTACCTTATAACGCGGAAACAAGCGTGAGGCTATTGTTTTAGTACGTGTTTGTTGTAAAGCTATTTATTATATAGCTTACGGTTGAGTAAGCGGAGCGTAGTTGTTATGACTTCGATACTAAATTGGCTGGAATACTGATAAAATGTGGGCTTTTACCCAACAAGTAATGTCAATGAAATAATATTAATTTGCTATAATATAATATGTTGATATAGTAAATGAATAAAAATCTTCGTACTGCAATGGGACTGGTGAACGAGATGGTTGTGGGTTCGACTCTCACTCGGAGGATTTTTAAGTTGTTTTGATAAAAATACGGTGTTATTTGCGACGCAGCGACTTCCATCAATTGAGCAGAGCGTGGAGAATGGAGTGTCTTAATACTAGGTTCCTTCTGCTTACACTGCTATATGCAGGGTACAACATGAAGCTAAAAAAAAAACAAAATTAAAAGTTCAACAAGATTATGCAAGAGTCCCTTCCATACATATTGATAAAACCTTATCTTGTTAATAATATCAAGTTGTAGTCTCCAGAAGAAACTGATTCAATTTTATAACGTAAGGCTTATTTAAATTTCTACTAAAGTAGTTATTCTTGTTTTTGTTCCCATATATTTGGAACTTTCTTCGCTAGGGAGCGCGCATATTTAAGATAAGATGATGGAAATTTAAATAATTACTGTATATATAAGTAATATGAAGTATAAATTATATAAAGTATATTTTATAATGTTTACAATTTTGTTCGATTAAGTACGGCGTTCAGTTCCGGCACGCAATATCTCAAAACTTTGGGGGGAAAGTGACTTAACATTTGATTTCCTCTTACTCTTCTCTACTCTTTCTTGGTTTAACTTAACGCCGCGCTTTCTGTAGTCACCAGAGCTAGGAAATCACTCGTCCCCACTCCCTCTCGTAGGAATCGAAGTCCCAACCGTCGCGTTTACAGCCGCAAACTTGTGCCCCTGCACCAAGACGGCCTCTAATATTATAAAGAGGAATCGCTTATCTGGTTGAACGCAGCTTAGATTGAATTGAGAAATGGTTTTTGTATTGGATAGTCCATATATCGAGGGCAAGAGTGTAATATAGGCTATTTTACAAGATTATTTTTTTGCGATGAACCCATTGAATCTGTAGTCACAGTAACTTTAGGCACTAAGAAAGTGTCATTTCACATGTCATATACAACTTTTAGTAAATTTCATTGTACGCGGGCGAAGCCGCAGGAATTAGCTTGTATGCTATAAAAAAAGCCTAACATTATTGTTCCGTAAGCAAAAGTTGAATAGTTTAGACTATTCAATCG
The DNA here is from genome assembly GCA_030704555.1 of Heliconius charithonia. NCBI lineage: Eukaryota > Metazoa > Arthropoda > Insecta > Lepidoptera > Nymphalidae > Heliconius > Heliconius charithonia. Next base: position 18,448,467 of record CM060819.1, read on the forward strand.
AAAGGCTGTAACTAGGACATGAAGCGAAATTTCGACTCCGCCCAGCTCAAAATGAACCTTAAATCAATATGTTTAAGTCCAATTTAGATTGTAAGTCGTATAGCGAAAATGAAAGTTATGAAGCACGTTTTGCAGAACCAAATTTAAATACGTTCTCGATTCTGTGCGCGTTTATTTTTTTTTTTCTTTAAATATTGGCGTAGGTCCGTATTTGTGGTATTAGTGGAAGAAAAAAGTAGAATTTCTTTATATTATCTTAGTGTTTCAGAGCGGAAAATGGAGTGTCTTATTTCTACTTCTTCTTCTTTTAGTAAGCAGAAATGCTAACTAAAAAAGGTGAGGCTGTCAAGAGCCAGTGGCACAAGAGTGGAACTGTAAACGCGACGGTTTTTCTAGACTAAAATGAGTTTTAGACTATGTACACTGCATAAACTATACTCCATCAAAACAGAGAGATGCGTCACTCAATTTCTTTCTGCTAACATAGAAAATTAAGATAAACTTTTTTTTCATAGAATAATATGAACTTAAAGTTGCTAATTGTTGTATTATCAATCAAAAAGCCCTTATCTAAGAGTGTAAAGGTCATATCATAGCATAGCCTTGCTAAAATATCCACTTCCTTTACGATTTTGTATGTAAAATTTAGCAAAATCGTTATATGAAGTAGAAACATTACATTATATGTTTTTTTCTAACTTCACGCTGTATTTTGACATAGTATACTAGACAGAGGGAACCTGGGAACCTAGTATTAATACTCCGGTCTTATTCCGGTATTAAGACACTTGTTACCCACATTCTGCCGCATTCTAGAGGCATTGTGTGTTGAGTGGCGGAACTCAACGCCGAGTTTTGCCTAATTACCAAAGCGAGGAAATGTAAATATTATTGTCGATTAGAGCTAATCATACTACGTACACTTTTACTTTCATAACACCACGATGAATTCGTCAAAAATATACAAAAATAAAAAGTAAACTAATTCAAGCGTTATCATGTAACAGAAGGACAATCAAACATAATAAACAGAGCGCTAAAGTATTTTGAATCAGATGAAAACAAATGCTCTCTACATTAAATAGTAAACGTGACCTGTTGCACGCTAGTATTGTGCTTTCATAATTTATACTTTATTTATAAGAATTGTAGGTTCATATTTGAGTAATTGATGGTGTTGTTCTTTTTTTATTAACAGTTCCTTTTTAATTGTAAGGAAATTTGTAAATAAGTTGTTTACATTACATTTTTTTTTAATTAAAAATATACTATTTTTTTCGATATTATTTTAAAGCTTTTGCTGTATCCCGCATTTAGTAGAGTAAGTACTGAGGAAACTTAGTGCTAATACATTACGTTTCCTACATATAGCCCAATTCTCGAGACCCTGTGGCACAGTATCCAGCTGTAATTGTGAGGGTTGTGGGTCTGTGACTCCGAGTGGACTTAAGGGAAACGATTATATTCACTTGTCTTGGAAAAAGACAAAGCGTGGCGCTGAGTTCCGTCTTTCAATATAGAATATATAAATAATTGGCGGAAAGTAGGTAATGGAGTGTCATGACGCTAAATAACCACTGCCTGTTGTGCTATAAGCTAAAAAAAACACCAAATTATAAAAAAGTTATCAAAAGTTAGCAAGTGCAGCTTCAGTATCAAATAGTCTAATATAAATTGATAATATTTACAAAAGTACGTAACCTTAAACTCTACGACATATAAAATAAGGTTTAAAATAAAAAACATTCTAACAATGGATGCGTTCTATTAAAGGGTGTTAACATAATTGGTTCAATTTTGTATGGAAATATAAGGTCAAGATGAGAGTGTGGAAGTATTTTACTTCCTTTGATAATACATGCTTTTAAAAACTTTTTTATATAATATATGATGATGTTTATAGGATCGATTTTATTTGGGAGATTCCCTTTATTTATATTTGACATGTCGTATTCAACCGGAAGTGGAGACCGGAGTTTGACACTAGCGCAACCTGTACATATAGTTAAAATGATAGTTTAGGGTTCAATTCTCTTTCATGAGCGTATATTACTATTTTTGTGGTTTTTAAGCGAAGCGTGGATTGAGTTTCTCCAAATCAACATTTTATATAGTAAATGCATTCAAAATAAAGACGAAAGAATGCGCACTATTCTTTGTAATCTATTATTTGAGCTTACATTGCAAAATATAATACATTTAAAGTAAAAACAACAAAAAAAAAACGTACAATCATTTTAAATATTTATATATAATTATACAATAGTAAAAATGCTATATGCATATTATATATGTTTGTCTGTTTGTTTCGACATCATTTTACTGTAAATTTAGGACGTATGGCCCTAATGATGTTTATTCAGGAAGTTTATTTGAGGTGAAAGTAAAGTGGCGTGAAGAAACAAGTATGAAAAGTTGAATATGGACTCTATGTAGAGATATGACAAAGAATGTATATACTAGAGAAAAGAGGAGAAATTGGTCACAATATATTTTTTTACATCCTTTAATATGTATTCGTTTGACTACAGATTACTTTACAAAGTAAGAATTGTCATTTTGATATTTGTATTTTAGATAGAATATTTTATAATAATTAAAAGTGGATTTTAAGAAGTAAAACGGAAAATCGCATTTGCTTCCGTTTTCTTAGGGGTTTCTTTAATACTCTCTTTTAGTGCTCCCCTATACTCTCTAACCTACATGCCAAGTATCAACTTTCTAATTTCGGTGGTTTTGTCTGTGCGTTAGAGTTTTATATTTATATGGTTATAAAAGTTTTTTCAAGGATGGTTAATTAAAAAGTGATTGATACATTGTAATCACCATAGTTGTGGGTTCGATTCTCAATGGGGGAGATGATTAGTTTTTAAATTATAAAATGATTCCTACTTTCATTTCTTTGCTCAGATGTTGAGGCAAAGCGCGGCGTTGAGTTCCGCCATACAGAATGGAAGCTGATTTTTTTTTATAAAATTAAAGTAATTCTTTTAACATAAATAATTTCTCGTTTATCTTGTTATAATTTACAGTTATCGTAAAAACTATACTCAACAGTAACTAAGAGCTGACTAATATACAAAGTTAAACATACAAACCACGTGATTACAACACGTGGATAGGAAATGTATAACAAAAGATAGTGGAAAAAAAAACAAAATGTGTATATAATAGTAAAATGATATGTGTCTAATTTAACTAGCGTTGTATAATTTAATTATAGTGCAATTATACAACAATGATTGAAAAAGCTTCGTAGAGTATTCAAATATGAGTTTTTTTTTAATTTAAATAGAATCATTGCCAAGAATCAAACCCACGACCGTCGCGATAACAGAGTATCAAATAATTTTTTAAGCAAACGTCTATATACATTTTTTGATGAATAGAATAAATGAATGATAACTAAAATATCGAATATGGGAACTTGAAAATCTATTTTATTTCTGCAATATTTTTTTAAAATATTTTTATTATAATTTTTTTTCTTTTGTCTGGGTCATGTGCATTAATGATGTTTTTTTTTAAATTCCCACGATTTCTCAAACCGGAAGTGAGATAACAGATTCCTTTATCCTGCATAACTTCCTCTTATACTTTGCCCAGCAGTGGGAATAACATTTCTTTTCGTATATAACCGTGTATTTCTAAACATTTATAGATGTTTACCGGATTAAATATTTATCAATATTTACCGGACATCCTGATGACACATAAAACAGTTACCTCTCTATATAGACACAAAGTCAATTTTTACTTTGTAATCGGTCAACGATATCATTATACAGTAATTAAACAAAGTGTTATTTCAAAGAAAATCATGAAAAATCACCGCCTAAATTACTGTACTGGAATAATTAGAATAATTTTCAAGAAACATACATTAGTTTGTGCAAATTAATTGGTTTTATTAATGACTTTCAATCATAATGCCGCAAATTTATTAAAGCTGCGCAAATTTTAATATATATTTTGAATTTCAAGAGGATTATATGTTGCAGTTTGACAGTAATGCAGCGTTGAGTTCCGCCATTAAGCAATATCGAATATATGTCGAACAGTGTGGGACGAAGTGTCTTAGCACTACTTTCATTCTATCTATCCTGCTACATGCGAGATATAACATATATATATTTTTGGTTAAGCTATATACTATATATATATCAGAATTCAAGGAAAGTTAGAACAGACGTGTCTTAATGAGAACGGAGTGTCTCAATACCAGGTTCCCAGGTGACCTCTATTTACCATGCTATCTTTGTGATACAGCATGTAGCTACTTACTTATATACTAAAATGCATAACCGTACAATAATTTCAAGAAACAACAAAGTTTACACACACAAACAACAAAAACATCAAAAATCAACATAAATTAGAATTAGCCCATTTAACGGATCGTGACTAATTCGTTTTATTTTCTATTTACATTTAATTGAATAAAATGTAAATCTTGTTGTATTTAGTTACATTGTAGTATATTTGATGTGCGAGTACACTAGAGTTTCTAGTATTAGATTCATACTATCGATCAAAACTTAATTTTCATTTGAGTTCCAATATGCATTCCTTTACATCTTCTTCTTCAAATTTCTAAATAGTTAATTTTTTTTTCCTAAACACATTCATTTATTTTTGTAAGTAATATATTCATTTATTTTTCTTAAACTATATACAAGTATATAATAGTTTATAAAAAAATATATTACTCACCTATGGTCAAAGCGTATGATCAGACGAGTGTGGCGCACCAAGCTGTAACATCGATCTACACAACTCCGTTATTTCTGGATGGTTCAGATTTATTAGATGTACATACATCTGTTTGTGCAGACTGAGCTCCCCTGTAACCGCCTCTAGCCTCTTTAACAAGGCTTCCTTCTCACGCAACAACGATTTCACCTTTTCTTCTACCTCCCGGGAACGAACTTTGGCCTTTTCGCGAGATTTTCGTACAGCTATGTTATTGCGTTCTCTCCTTCGCCTGTACTCGTCTGTGCCTTTGTCTATCATTTTGCCAGAGGACCGTCTTGATGGCGGTTGCTTGTGTTTCAACAACGGGGGTAGCAGAGGTGCCCCAAGAGGCGGTAGAGGGGTAAATCCACCCCCGTAAGGTCCACTAACGCCAACAGGTGGCTGGGGATTGTATTGGCCAGTATATTGAGCACATGTCACAGCACGCCGGAAATCATGTGGTTCTGGCGGCTCCTCTTTTATGGGAGGCGCTTGTTCGTGAGAGTTAGCTGGTACAGGAGCCGCGTATGATGCCCCCGAATGTACAGGTTGCGGCATATACGCGAGGGTAGTCCTGGGGAAAGGTCTCTGCTGGGGCGATCTTGCTCCAGGTAAAATTTCTTGGAACAAAGCCATCGTCTCCTCCCCCCGGAATTGGTCCTCGATGAGGTGTTGCAGATCCAAGCTGATTTCCTGTCCATTGAGCTCATCAAGGTCCGGAGGTGGGAAAGGTGTCCGTTTGTCTTCTCCATTTTTCTTCAGGTCAGGTTGTGGGGGCGGAGGCGGAGCTCCAGTAGCGTCGTACATCTGTGGGGATTCCATGCCGCCAGGGCCCGTTGGCCCAGCGGTTGCACTGCGCGTCTCCACTTCAGAGCACTAAGGGTTCACTAGAACACATGCACGGCACTCACGCGTCGGCACGTGTGCTCGCTCCGGCGGTCGGGCGCTGACTGGCGGAGCGCGCGCGCACACAGCACCGGAAGGAAGCTGAAGCTGAAAGTTCGCAAGTAAAAGTTTAAAGGCTCGCGTACAATGGCGTTGTTTTTATTGTTGTCTATTTTTATACTTTATAATGGCATAGCGGGTCCTGGTGCGGACGGTTTTTTTTTAATTATTTGGGTCAATATCTATTTTAAAATATTATGTACAACGTACATAAGATTTTGTTCATTTAATGTTTAATGTATATATATTTATTTTATGTTGATATTTTTTTTCTTTTATAAAATAAATTCTAAATTTAATTGTAATACTTTTTTTTTAATTATATATCACGCGAAAGTAAAAAAAAAAACGACAAAATTATTATGCAATGTTATATTATTGGTAAATAAATAATAATGTTATATTATTGATAAAAAAGTAAATTATTTATTTATGTTATAGATATTATTTGATTGAGCGAAATGTAATTTTATATTTTTTTAAATACTTATAATAGTAATTTATAAAAAAACGTAGTAATCCTTAAGTAATAAACAGTATGTATCCGCTCTAGAAATTTAATCCAATATTAAAAATATCATTTTGCAAAAGCGTGCCGCTTATGCCACGATGACAATATAGTTGAATATATAATTACAATGTTCATTAAATTGTCTTTTACTCACAAATAAAGCTTAAAAAAACTTAAAGGTTAGACTACGTACATACATATGTATACTTTTCTTTTATACTAAAAATAAAAATTAAATAAAAATATGAAATAAAAAATGTTTTAAAAACCAAAAAAAAGACATTAAAACAAACTCCTAGTAGTATAAACAGAATCGATAAGCTATCATCGATATCTCGATGCGTATCATCACGGAGCTATCGCAATATCGATAAATTGATTGCCTTAATCGAGATGCAGCACGGCACTACGTGGACTATCGTAGTGATGAGATTTTGTAATTTTTACGTAATAAATTAAGTAAATAGAATAGAATACACTCTATTGTACACAAATAAAAAATAAAAAAATAGCACAAGAAAAAAATATAAACTACTTGGCGTATTTGGTGGCGGTCCCCAGAGCCGCATTCGTCAATATTTTGCGCCGCATATGTGTATGAACTATGAAAGAAAAAAATAAAATGCCGTGGAGATGCGATCTCTTTGTAGGATATGCGGAGTCAGCTTAGCTGATCGAATCCACAATGAAGAGATACACACAATGGCAGGTAATAGTTAACTTAAAAACATATGACGAGTGGCGGAATTCTACGCTGCCCTTTGCCTTGTTATCAGAGCGAGAAAATGATAATATTAAATATTCAATTCCCCCAAGTGGGAATAGAATCCACAACCGTTACGGTTACAGTAGCACGCTGGTGCCTGAGCGTCGACCACCATAAATGTTATTAAGAATATAGAAATATAAAAAGGTAAATTATTTTTTCAGTATCACGCATTTTTTCATATCTCGCGCATAACACGCTTAGTAGAGACAATATATTGTTAAGACACGTCACTCTGTCTGTCTGTGCGCTGGATTAAGATTTTAGCACGTGGGTAGGTAGGCAGAAATGTTTTGAACCTAGTGTTAAGACACTCTGTTCCCATTAAGACACTTTCGTTCCCCTCTTTCCGCCGAATTCTGGATGGCATTACGTACTGAGTTGCGGAATTAAACGCTGCGCTTTCACCTCGTTAGCCATGACCAGAGCGTTTTCGCTCTGGTAACGGGGCGGAAGATTCTTCTTCGAGATCTTTTCTGAAGAAGAATCTTTTTATTGTATGCAATAAAAAAATTACTAAAAATAAAAGTATAACTAACAACAATTAAATATACAATATAATGTCTGTACAAGAAAATGAGTAAAGTATGAAAAATAACGCTTACTAAAATATCGTATAACGCTGATTAAACAAAATATTATAGAATTTAAAAGTATTGGGTCAGTAACACGTGTTCTTTAATATTTATATTAATTGAAATTATGTTCATTATAGATATTTGAAGGTACTAGAGACGTATTAGCACAATTGTGCGACTCTAAATGCGATAGGTTGTGGGTTCGATTCCCACTTGAGGAAACGAAATATTTAAAATTTTATTATAAGGTAATGGGGTAAAGCGTGGCGAGTTCCATCACTTAACACATTTCGCGTTAAGTGGCGGAACTCGCGTGTGTCTCCATAATTCGGTGGAAAATGAGGAACGGAAGTTGGAGTCCCATTAAGGGAACGAAATGTCCTAACACTAGGTTCCCAGATTCCTTCTGCTTACCATGAAGCTTAAAAAATGTTATTTAGCTTTACGCTGTATCTCGTAGATATTATATTGAAAAATATCCAGTGCGTGTTCCCTTCTATAGCTATCGTTCCCTCCTCCCTGCTAATTTTCAAAGCTTTTACGTGTTGAATGGCGGAATATAACGCCGCGCTTACCAAAGTGAAAAAAAAACACAAATCAATTTTCGATTATAACAAGTTAATAATAGATAACTTTTAACATATATACCTACTGTACTTCTGTTTCGTAAATGCCTATTATAATGTCATGGTTGTAACAAAATATAAAACTTACAGCCACATTTTCATTCATTGTAATATATTTACATCGATATTTGTAAGTATGTATAGGTATCCATGGAGGTATTATAATTTTTTAGGCTTGCGTTACCCTGTTTATTTCACTGTAGATAGAAGGAACCTAGTTGAGGTTACTGCGTTGTTCACTCACCACCCAAATTCGAGACTTGGTGTATTGAGCGGCAGAACTGAACGCTGCGGAATGTCGAATCAGAGCGAAGAAACATTGTAAATATTAATTTACTTTATTAACCATTCCTTAGAGTGGGGCAAAACCACTATTAGACACTTCCGATCCTCATTTTCCGCGCAATTCTCGCGGCATTACGTGTTGGGTGGCGGAAGTCAACGCCGCGTTTAGCCTTGCTGCTAGGGGCGTTTTTTCGAATAGTAATCAAACCAACAACCTGTCGCGTTTACAGTTGCACGCTTATGCTCCTACGCCATGACGACCTATACGTGGATAATAAAACATAAAATCCCATTGTTTCTCTTCTCCTGACGAATTTCGAATAGCCCTTTCTGTTTTTGACATAACAGGGTAAGCTGAGTTAACCTGGGAACCTAGTGTAAAAGATTCGGTTGCCTACGCTCCACGCAATTTTCGAGACATTATTGAATGCTGCAATTCAACGTCGGCGTTATCTACAAGAGCGGGTTAATTAAAAAAATAAATACACCCGTACACTTGAGTGGTGATAGAACACTCAACCATCGTTTGAAGTCAGACGCCTGCCTCACTGCACCACGACCGAAATTCGTGAATAGAAGTTCGAAAATTTTCCTTTAATCATTTTTTAAATATACTTAATTTATAAACATATATTAATTCTATTTATGAAAAATAATACAAAAATAATTTTAAAGTATTAGTTTAATTAAAGAGTTTGCAATTAGGTGGCACAAAGTGGGGTGCGGTGAACGGTGTGACGCAACTGCGCCGGCGCAATATAGTTGCTTTGTAGTGGAATGGCACATAGAATTACTTTTGTTTTTATTTTACTATTTGATATTGTAGACATGGCTAATACAAAAGAAAAACAGCTCTGTTTTGGTAGATAGGGGAAATATAGTGTCAAGATTTAATTTTGAAAACAGCGGTTTTGAGTAGTGGAACTCAACGCCGGGCGGTGTTCACTAAAACGGGTAGATGAAGATATATTTTTTTATGTGACTCATTTATAAGTGTAAATTTAGTAAATAATTGATTGTGGGCCCGATCCAAACACGAAGAAATGAAATATTTATTTGAATTTATATTTTTATTACTACGGTCTACTGCCAATGCAACAAAAAAGACAAACATTCCGTTTATCTTTATATCTATTTGTTTGAAGTTAATAATGTTATTAAATTGATTAAGGATACATTGAATATTTTTAGTTGCATTGGAAATTAAAGTGATGTTGCCAAAAAAATAATTATCATAAATTTTTTTTTGTAGATTTAAATGAATAAATATATATATAGCACGCTCTATACTGCATATCGTAGAGTAGGCAGAGAAAACGTAGGGTGAGACACTCCGGTCACCGCTTTCCTTTCCGGTTCATTCTCGTAACCAGAGCGAACAAATGAAAATATTTTATTCCTTTGAACGGACTCGAATCCAAAACCGCCAAGTTTACATTTCGACTGACAACATCTGGGTGTATACATGCTACCACACTTCTCCATGTTGCTTATATTTTAAAGCACATTTTGTTAAACGTTCACTGACGGTTTTCATGTTCGATTCTCACTAGAGGGAATAGAATAATCAATATTTTCACTTCCTCACTCTGGTACCAAGGCAAAGCACGGCGTTGAGATCCGCTATTAACACACAACACCACGAAAATTCGGCGGAAATTGGAGAACGAATTTATCTTAATGAGAATTTAAATACATAAATAAATACTAAAACAATAAAAAAAAAACCTTAAACAAATATAAAAATATAAAAACTACATCGACCACTCCACACAAACAGCATGTCTCAATCACTGGGTAAGTAGGCGAGCGACAGCAGAAAGTGGTCGGTGACGCAACCCACGAGCGCTGGTAACCCAGTCACCGACGTATACGAGATCTATACCTCAATACAGATACCTAAGAAAGATAGGGGATGCTGGGTGATAACAGAGACGAATAAACCCTATCCTATCCTATTTATTCTACTAAATTATAAATGTAAAAGTTTTTCAGGATAGATATTTTTTCCAGTTTTAGGCAAAAATACTGAACGGATTTAGATGAAACTTTATTTTAATATAGCTTATACATTAAAATATAAGTTACAATTTATGTTAGAATTTTCTATAATTTGACTATAATATAACAAAAACTAAGTGGACGAAGCCGCGTGTAAGACACTACAGATATTTTTTTTCTAGCTTCAGGTTGTATTTTGCAGACAGCAGGGTAGGCATAAGGAACTTTATGTTAATCCACTGACGCTGATAATTCAGTCACTGATATGTAAGAGAGAAAACGAGAGATAAGGGATGCTGAGCATAGTGAAAAATTGACGATAAGAGATGTTTCTTGAGCTTAATGCTGTATTCCACAAACAGTAGGATAGGAACCTAGTGCTAAGATACTCCGTTCTCCATTTTTCGCCGCATTTTCCAAGCATTGCATATTGAGTGGCGGCATTCAACGCCACGCTTAGCCTCGTTACTAGAGCGAGAAAATTAAAATATTAAATATTTCGAAAGGCATCAAACCAATCAGCTGTCATACTCTTGTGCCCTTGCTCGATAACTATCCTCTGGTAGAAGTTACTTATGCTTTGTTTTTATGGCTGCAAAACCAAATGGTAAATCGGGACTCTATCACTACGATTGCGCTGTCTATCTGTCCGTCTGTCACCAACTGGCGCCGCGTGGTTTGAACATCAAACAGTTTACCAGCAGTTCACTAAGGTTAATACCACAGACCAGAGGAGAACCTCTGTAAGTTATTAATAGTATTAGTAGGAGTGTTTATTTATATTAGTAGCTATACACTGAATAACAGGATAGGCAGAGGAGATGGATGTGGGTTCGATTCCCATTCGGAAAATGAGCTATTTTCATTTCTTTGCTCTGGTGCCTCTTTACCAGTCGATTAACAGTCGAACCTGTAACGTTTAACTTAGCAACTTAGTACCGACATACCTACGTAAGTAAGTACTAGACTAAATCGACTTAAGACCTAAAGTCTGAAAACTGCATATTACAATACCTAAAATGATATGTTCAAAAGCCTTCACTCCTCCCACACGAGCGAGTCATCCGACCAGTCCTACGCGTAGTTCCCATACTATCAACTAGCCAACTTACTAAAATTGCTAAAATAGCTCTAAAACTTATATAAATAAAGTTTCAAATTGCATATCCGTGTGGTCGTTTGTTACGCAATACACTCTCACTTTCGTGTTGCCTTCGCGGACTTACCGGACTGACATCTTTACTGGACTTGCGGCCTGGTATTAAAATCTTCTAATTGCCTCTTATTTTTGCCTTAGGCAGTAACTGACCCAATACAGGATGGTCGTAGGTTCGATTGCGACTCGAGGATACCTCATATTTATAAGTAATTGTAAAAGAATGCTAAATTTTTTTTCGGGAAATAAAACACGTGGCGTTGAATTCCGCTACTAAACACGTAACATCTCGAAAACTCAACAAAATGTTTTGACACAAGCTGCTCCACTTTCTTTAAAGTTAAATATTAGATTATTTTCGTATCGATATATTTAAAAAATGTTATAATTTCTACAACATATTCAAATCGGTACCGGCAAAGCGAAAGTGTGTCACGCCTTGCCCACACGACGCCGCGGTAGTAGGGATGAGGTATTCTACAGTAACACTTAATAACCACTATAGTATACAGTACAGTATATATTCTATATACAATATATTTATATACATTTTGATTCACGCTGTATCACATATACAGGGTAAAAAGAGAACCTAGTGTTATGACTCTCCGTTCCTCAACATATTAAGTGACGGAACTCATCGCCGCACTTTGTCGTGTTACCAGTAATATAAATATAATAAATATCCGAGTGAGAATCGAATCCATAACCGTCATGCTTACAGCCACATGTTATAAGGCTGCACCACGACCACTTTTGTGTATACTATAGGTATGTACGTAGATACGTCGTTACCTAAAAAACTCTATAATATCATAATTAGACAGGTTGGTTGTAAGTACATTGATTTGCTTCACGCTGTATCCTGCACGTCGCAGGGCAGGAAGAGGGAACCTGGGACCCTAGTGTTAAGACATTCTATTCCTATTAAGATCTTTCCGTTGCCATTTTCTGCCAAATTCTCGAGGCATTGCGTGTTTGGAATCAACGCCGCGCTTTACTTCTTCACCAGAGCGAGGAAATGAAAATATTAATTATTTCTTTCCCCAAAGTGGCAATCGGACCCACAACAAAAAAAAAACAAAAGACTTACTAAATTTATTACTTAAACGTAGGTATAACGTAATTTATAGTTTTATTTATGACGCTTCATTTCGTTGAAATTAATATTTAAAGTATTAGGACCGTCGTGTCGCGTGACCGGTGTTCAACTGTTATGGGTTTGATATTCACTTTGATGAATGAATTATATTAATTTTGTTTCAAGAACTGCACGGTGCGTGTAAAACGAATGTTCGTAACACTAGGTTCCCTCTGCCTCCCTGCTACGTGCAAGATATAACATGCAACTTTTTATAAAAATAAAGCATAAATTACATATTTTAATAAATATTTTTTTTTGGTATATATATTTTTAATTATTTAAAATAACTATTTCTCATATAGGTATATAAAATTGTAGAGTCAGATAAGACAGTAATTAAAATACAATGATTTGTACGAAACAAACGAAATTGGTCAATCCTAATAAAACAGTGCCCTGTGACACTTATTGTGGACGACCTTGGAGATGTTAACTATTTATTACCTACAATAGAAACAATAGATGATTCAAAACTGAAATAAAAATATATTAAATAATTGGGGGCATGCCACAAAAAAAGGGGGCTTAAATCACTCCGTTCTACTTTTGTTGCCGATTTTTTTTAATATTATATGCTGTATTGTGAGGCGTAACTCAGTAGTGGGAATCAAACGCACGACCGTCGCGTTTGCACTTGAGCGCCGTCACCAGGAGCCAGAATAGCCTCAGTCACTTAATAGTGACAACTTTTAAACAATTTCCAAAGTTAAATTTTAAATATAATTAAAAGTAATAAATACAAATATTTAATTTGTTTACAAAATATTTATTCTCTACACTGAATCCCGCACTGCAGGGTTGTCGGAGGGAACCTGAGAACGTGGTGTTAAGACACTCCGTTCGTTTAAAGATAATTCGTTTGCCCACTTTCCGGCAAATTCTGGAAGGATTGCAGTAGTAGTAGTAATGAGTGAACGCGCAGCGAAATATTTAATTTTCTCGAGTCGAATCCACAACCTGTCGCCCTTACAGTCACACGCTTGTGCCCCAACTCCGCGAATGGCCTCGATAAATAAATAAATAAATTTATATATATAATAATAGTTTATAAAACCAGGTTCTTATGCCGTACCTATGACTAAGCTAAAGACGCTATTACGGTGCAGTGTCTGGCTGTAAACGCAGTGGTATTCTTCCAGAGAAATAATTGTGTTTAAAATGAGGCCGTCGTGGTGCAGGTGCCAAAAATGTGACTGTAAACGCGACGATTGTGGATTTGATTCCCACGCGTGGAAATCAAATACGTTCAATATTTTCATTTCCTCGCTATGATAACTAGGTAAAACGCCGCATTAAGTTGAGTACCACAACTCAAGACGCACTCAAAACGCCAGAATTCGTGGTTTCTACGGAATGAAGTGGATTAATTCTAGATTCCCTTTGCGTATCTTATATAATTCATGCCCTTATAAATAATCTATTTATAAATAATATACAACCAAAGGGATTCAATTAAACATTTCCCACGAGCATCATCTACATAATATGTACCTATAGCAGGGTTAGTGTCACCTGTTTGTGCTAAAATATTCCGTTCTCCGTTTTTTGTCTAAATTTAAAAATAATTACACTCCCCCGATTGGGGATCGTAGAGGTACACACACCGACCACTAAAGTATCTATAAATATAATAAAACGCTTAAAGGAAACAAAATCAAGTGCGGAAGTAAGTATATTTAAAATGAACTTATCACAATACAACACACATTAACAATTTTGTGACTATACGTATACAGTGTGTGTATGTGTGAGTGTGTGTGACCTAAAACCGAAACTATACTAAGAGATGCAAACAATCTTTTAAACTTTGATACCAGGTGCGTATTTAAAGGGCGTGTTATTGAGTTATTAAGTTATTAAATTATTGTGTTATTGGGTTGTTGGGGTCGTCGTAGCGCAGCGGCACAGCTTCTGACTGTAACCCGACGGTTGAGGGTTAAATTCGAAATTATTGAAATGTTAATTTTTATTTCACTGCTCTCTCTCTCGGTAACAAAATAAAACGGCGTTGAGCCCTGATTTTCAACACGAAATCGCTATGTAGATTTTAAATGGAGTGTCGTACTACTAGGTTCCATCTGCCTGCTTTGATGTATCATATTAGGGCAGAAAGTGAAGAACGAAGAAACGTAACGTGGAAAAAGTAAAATAATATACAATAAATGGCACTGGGTCCCGATATTGCTTGGGGACCGGAGTTACTTATGATTAGGTTCCCTCTACATACACTGTTAAACCTTAAAGAATGACATACCACAGCTCACCTATATTACAAAATACACATCACTAAAATATTAAAAAAAATGCATAAATAGATAATATTTCATGATTAGTTCGTCTCTGTATTTTTCTATTACTGAGCCTGCCCTATATAGTGATTGCAACATAGGGACACGCATACAAGTATAAAAAAGTGCGTATGGACAGGGCAAGTGTGTGTGGGTGCAGATAATAAATGATGGGTTTGCATTCTTTTTATTTTTTTTATTGTAATTCAATTAAAAAATATAAAAAATTATATAAAATTGTATACGAGTATGTTAAGCCATGGTGGAGTAGTTAAAATGCGTCTTTAAATAAAAGTTTAAATTTAAACAGATAATTTTTTTTAGATTTACGCCGTATCGCGCATGTAGCAGGATAGGCAAAGGAAAACTGAAAGTCTCTTATTAAAACACTCGGTTTTCATTAGGACATTTACTGTCCCCACTTTCCGCTTCCGCTTCAACTGATCGTGACATTGCTCATACAGTGGCGAAAGTGAAAATGTTACCAGAGCACGGAGATGAAAATATTCAATATTTCATTCCTAGAGTGGATATTGAACTCACACCGCCGCGCCCACAGCGCAGTCTCACGCTTGTCCCCAGCACCACAGTGGTCTAAATTACCCGAATAGTAAGACTAAAATAAAACATACATGTAGTGACTATTAACTCAAAAAGTAAGGCTGTCGTGGCGCAGTGGCACAGCGTCACACTATTAACGGTTAAAAGTTCAATATTCACTTGAGGTATTTTTTATTTCCTCGCTTTAGTAGAGTTTCGTAATGGAAAACAAACTGTTCACTAAGTTCCCTATGCTCCCTGCTACATTCTGACATTTTATTCTATTCTATTCTAGCTCTACACTGTACCCCTATGGGGGTAGTCAGAGGTGACGAAGCAACAAACGTTACGGTCTCTGCTCTTTCGACTCGTCTACTGTCATCAGTTTCTTCATACATACTCTCCGGGGGATCCTGAAGCCTTTTACGTGACCTTCTTTAAGTATGTTTGATACTGTGTTTTCTAAGGTCAACTGAGGTCTCCCCCTATCTCTCTTACCACTCACTTTTCCATCATAAATCGTTTTTGTCATTCCTTCATCACTCATTCGTTCGATGTGCCCAAGCTATCTGAGCTCGTACTTCTTCACATCCTCGGTAGTAAATGCCATTCTGTGTGCCTCTTCATTGCGGATTCGATCAGCTAAGCTGACTCTATCTATCGCATCTCCGCGGCATTCATCTTTCTTTCATTTTTCTTCTGTAAGACTAAGACTGCATTGCGCACCCGTAGCCACCACACCTCTGTTGTTATAAGGGATCCTGAGCAGCAGTAATCGCTTTTTTTTTTACTAAAAAAATCTGCTTCACGCTGTATCCCTGACACAGCAGGGTAGACAGAGGGAACTTAGCGTTAAGACTCCCCGCCGAATTCTGATTAAAAGTATCCATTCAATACATGAAGAATATTTTGATTCAAACCAGTTGTTCCTTAGATGAGAGCGTTAAGACAAACACACTCTTCAGCCTTAATATTGGTATAGATTGCTTTAAACCATTCCTACATATATATAGAGGCGCTTAAAACATAAATAATAATAACAACAACATAATAATTCCCACGAGCTGTTATTCATGCTTATGTCATGTTTCTATAATACATGTTATTTAATTTATTATCGACTTTACTTTATGTAACGAAAGAAACCAACTAGAAATACTTTTTATATAAAATAGTTAATTATATGAAAAACATTTTTTATAGCAGGTGCCCCTGCTATAAACAAAGAGGGAACCTGAGCACCTCGTCTTGAGACATTTCATTCCCCATTGCAACACTTTTGTTGCAAACATTCTTGCGAACTCTCAAGGCATTCCGACAGAACTCTACGTTGCGCTTTGCCTCCTCCGTTACCAGAGCGATGAAATGAAAATATTAAATATTTCTCTCCTCCGACTGGGACTGGAACCCATAACCTTCCTCTAGAGCCTCAAATGATACAAATAAATATGAGAAAATACTTTAAATATTGGAAATTTATCATCGAGAGGATTTATTATGAAGATATAAACTCCCCACTCGAGGAGATGAAATATTTACTTAAATTTATATTTCCAATTTTTCGCTCTGGTGTCGAGGCTAAGCGCGGCGTTGAGTTCTGCCACTCAACATGCAATGCCTCCAGAATTCGGCAGAAAATGGGGAATGGAGTGTCTTAACACTAGGTTCCCTCTGCCTACCCTGCTGTGTGCGGGATACAGCGTGAAGCTGATTTTTTTAATATATAAACTGAGGCTATTATTCATTAAATTACAATTACACTACATAGAATTTTCCTTTAAAAAAAAAATCGTTTAAAATATATACATTAACTTACAATTTACAAAGAGTGAGGATAACGTTCCGAAGTAAATTCCATACATTCAAAACATAACTACATAGTATTACGCAATTTTTTTATAGGTAAGCCTATAGTGTACCAGTTTACAATACCTTACTTTGTCTGTAGAGCTAATATTGGGATTTTTTTATCTAGATAGATCTGGATAGATTTTTTTAGTCTGTCTAGACTACAGAGAAAATAGAGGCCAG
Organism: Heliconius charithonia; assembly: GCA_030704555.1. NCBI lineage: Eukaryota > Metazoa > Arthropoda > Insecta > Lepidoptera > Nymphalidae > Heliconius > Heliconius charithonia. The sequence continues at coordinate 18,466,072 of CM060819.1, forward strand.
TCGTGGTCGTACGATTGTAATATCGGAAACTGTTTTATATCATAATTCAAAAGTTGTGAAAAGATTTTTATGTGTCAAAGGTTATTCCCACATTTAATAATAGCACCTTGGGAATGAAATGTTCACTCCAGTTTGTTTCAATATATATAATTGACTTTTAAAAAAAGTTCCACTGAGTTTCTTTCAGTTCTTTTCAGGTCTGAAGCAGCAATTTCTATGAACTGGTGTTAAATTAATTGACGTTCAAAAAATATATAACTTCTTTTGCATTAAAATAATTTGACTTTGTTTAGCTTGTGGGTTCGATTCCTACTTAAGGGGGTGAAGTTTTTTTTATGTTCATTTATTTCGCTGTAGTAACGAGGCAAAGCACGGCGTTAAGTGCCTCAACTCGATACCAAATACCTCCAGAATTCAAAAAAGAAAGGGTAAGAATTGTCTTAATGAGACCGTATTGTCTTAACACTAGGTTTTTTAGAAAGATTTTGATTTGAGATTTTTTAACAAATTTTCTATTATCAATTTAGAATGGTCATTTTAAAAAGGTGAATGATCCGTTTTGCTAAATTTTTAAAGCAAATATTCCTTTACATTTTGTGTTTATTAAAGTTGTACGTATTACATTTTTTTTTTAATTTTAATTTAGGTTTTTTCTTTATAAATAATTACCTACTATTCTTATGTAATAATTCCTTTACAAATGTTATTTGTTTAATTGCAAATGTTATAACAGATTTGACATTTGTTTGTACTTGAGAAAATTCAAACAGCGCCATCTACCATCGAATAGCTAAACTACATGTAATTATTATTTTGTAATTAAGTAGTTTTATTATTACTCACTAGAGAGCGATTTCAAAATCAAAATTAATACAATTTAGGTCAAGCAGTGCATAATAACTATAAAATAATATAACTATTATATATTAAAATAAATAATACAGTTATTAATTTTTTAACTGTTTTAAAATGCGTAGAATAACCACACTTAGAAAGAAAAACACTTAAAATTATGCTTCCTTTGCGTACTCTATTATATGCGAGATTAAGCGTGAAGCTAAAAAAAATCTCATATCTCTTGAAACCATCTTACTAATAGAAGTATAAAAAATAAATGCATTTTAAAAATAGATCAAGCAGCGCCATCTATAAATAAGTACTATCAAACTGTATAATAGTAGCTGAGATAGATAAAAATTCTGTCAATAGATGGCGTACTTTCATATATGTATAATTACTTATCTTTATAATATTGTATTGTTATTGATATTTAAACATAATTGGATTTTTTAATAATAAAAAATTATAAAATATAAGGCTCTCGTGGTGCAGCGGCACATCGTCTGACTGTAAATGTCACGGTTGCGGGTTCGATATCCACTCAAGGGATCAATGAATTTTATTTCGCACTACAGTGCGAAGCTGTGTTCCATTATAATAACCTAGTAAGGTTTGCTTTGAGTATAAACTTACCGGTCGTATAATAATAAATTGCGCTTAAAAATATATGAAATTTCTTTAAAAACAGTAAAAAAGATTTTTTTCGGAGTTCCTCATTAACGTTGCCGTCAGAGTCGGTGGTAGTTTTACGTTTATTTAATAACTTAAAAGTACTTTATAAGCATCATATTCAAAAAAATATTGTCTTAAGAATTTAGTTCATTCATTCATTGCTTTAAGAGATACTCTGGCTATTTTTGGACTAATTTGCTAAACATAAAAAGCTTTACTTCAAAATATTTACAAATATATAAATTTTTAATAATAATAAGAAAAATCTTCATAATTAATATGAGATTTATGAAATAAAAAAAATAAGTGGAACAAAAATATGTTTCCGCCCGGGATCGAACCGGGGACCTTCTGCGTGTTAGGCAGATGTGATAACCGCTACACCACGGAAACTGATTACTCTATTTACTAATTATAAGAATAGTATATTTATTTTAGAAACTATACTAGTAACAAATTAACTAAAAACATTTTTTAAATTATTTCAAAATATATTGACAGCATTACTACCTTCCGAATCGGTGATAAATTCCTGTAAGACTCTACAGTTACACATTTCTATGTAACTTGATTCTTGATTTCAGAATTTGTAAAAGTCCAGTCGCATAAAGAAGTGGGGAGGGAAGCTTTTTTTCCATAAAACATTAAATTTGGCTAATTTTCTTATCTATGTTATAAAATAGATGAAAATGCAGCACCGAGGTGCTTAAGTTCCCCAACACGCTGATCTCCATACTTTTGCGAATACACCAAGTTTTCTACTTTTATTGTTTATCTGGTATTTCGAAGTTCCACATCAGATGTTCCATATTGATATTGACGAGTAGGGCAAACAATGCTTTCACAGAAGATAATAATACAGAGGTTAAGTTCCGTTCGCGTAAAAAGGGTTTAAGGGGATATTTTTTAAAGTAAAAATAAATATTCATATCACTTATATTTTATTTAATATTTACATTAAAACATACAATTTAATTAAGTTAATTTCATCATAAAATTTAATAATATAACATTATATAATTTAAAACTAAAAAATAACAACTAATTTGGTTATTTACAAAATAACATCAATTAAAAAAAATATTATATATATAATTTTATATTCAACATTAAAATAAAGAAAGAAATACTGGCTACATTGACTGACGGGCTAAATTAACATCTATATAGTGAAAATATTTTTATATCTTCGGTCTGGTTAAACAAACATTAGATTGATCTTTGAAATTATATATTTATTTTAGGTTCATGCTTCCCGCACATAGCATGATACGCGGAGGGAATCTGATAACCTAGTGATAAGACACTCCATTCTTTATTAGGATACTACCGTTTCCCACTTTTCGCCGACTTTTTGAGGCATTGCGCATTGAGCGCAAAGACAGAGGAAACCTAATGTTAAGAAGGTCTCAACTTTTTGTGAAAATTCGAGACATTGTGTGTTTAGCTGCAAAATAACCGTTTTTTGTCTATCATTGCGAGGAAGTGACAATAACTTAAATATAATCAATTCCCCGAGTGGGAATCGAACCCATAACCTTTGCGTATAGAATCAGATATTGTCCGAATGCACTATGACGGTCTCTTAACATATAACATGCAATAAATGTGCATTTATTGCATGTTATATGTTATATATATACACTGATAATATTGATAGCGTTTTCTTTAATTCAATTTGATTTTTTGTTTTATTGTTGTCACTGGTGTAGTTTATATTTGAACTGGGACATACACAATGTCCCAGTTCAAATCTAGATTTACTAGATACATAAAAATACGAATATCATAAATGTGAAAGTGTGTGAGGACGGATGTTCTTTCCACTTAAAAGTTACTGAACCGGTTTAGATAAAACTTTATAGTTATATAACATATACATTATAATAAAATATGGGATACAATTTATGTAAAGATTTTGTAGAATTTGGGTATAATACAATAGTAAGTTGTGTCTTTAATTTCTAATAAAGTTCTTTTTATAGAATTTTAATTATTTTTCCATAACAAAAAGACCGGTAAATCATCTGAATATCGCATTCAACGTACTTACGTATAAAAACAAAAAAATATACAAATTTAAATATTATCATCTTGTAACACAACTAAGTATTTTAAAGTCACGTCCAAAGATTTCTCCGTCGCCCAACGTTTGAGGTAGCGGTTCGTTCAAAGTCTCCGGCAAAAGGAGGGAAGTGATTCCTCCAACTACACTGAGCACTCCCATAATGATAAGGGGAAGGGCTCTCCAATACATGGCCTGAAAAAAAAACTGTCTATTAGATATTTTCGTAATATTAACAATAATTTTATTTTTATACTATCTTTAATTTGTATTTATTATTACGTCAGTTACAAGTTACTCATTTTTTTTTTTAATTTTTGCTCACCTTTATGGTTTCGTCGTGGTGTAGTATTACAAGAGTGGCGTCATATATAAACACGATGGTTGTGAGTTTGATGTCTACTCGGTAACAAGACTAAATCCTGCGATGAGTTGAAAAAAAGAAATTTTGTTTTATTATAATTACTCACCAAGGACACTATATACGGGACTGTCAGTAAGCCAAGTCCAGATATAAAGGAAGACGCGCCCATCGCCTGTGATCTGACAACTGTTGGTAATAATTCACCAATTTGGACGTAGAATACTGCAAAAGACGCTGCAGCACACAGTCTACCTAGCATCGCTAAAGACACGGTTATCCAGGGCCAGCCTGAAATAGAAAAATATTATTTTTATGTTAATCTACACATATTACCTGCGACTTCGTCTGTTAATTAAAAATCGTCTTCACGCTGTATCCCGCTCACAGCAGGGTAGGCAGAGGGATCCAAGTGTTAAGACACTCCGATCCCCACTTTCTGCCGGATTCTGGAGGCATTGCGAGAAGAGTGGCAGAACTCATCGCCGCGCTTTGCCTCGACACCAGAGCGAAGAAATGGAAATATAAATTTAAATAAATATTTCGTCACTCTAGGAGGGCGGGGATCGAACCCACAACCTTTGCAACACTTTGTGAACCTGCGCCACGACTGGCCTCTATCTGTTTTTTTACTTTATAAATATAGGCCCGTATTTAAAAATAGCTCACAACTCTGAAATCGATATTGAGAGCCATCTTGAGATATCGTTTTCATTCAAAGATTATTATTATAGGTTCAATGGCCAGATGAAGTATGTATATCTACAATACTGTATTCTCTAAACCCGACATAACTTGACATCAAGTATATAACGTGACAGACAGAGGCTTAGAGCCTAATATAAAAACACTCCGTTCCCATGAAGACACTACTGTTCCCCACATTCCGTCGAGTTCTGAATATAAAAATAATAATGTAAATTAATTTCTATGAGTGGAGTTCGAGTGCACAACCATTAAACACCATTCACCACTCTGATAAGATGGCGCCAGTTTACCTATACCCGTACATACATAAAGATAAATTATAAATTATCTTGTAACTATGAAATTGACGTTTCTATATAATACGTAATAGAACAAGCTAAATGGTATTAAATTAGCGACGGCCTCAACCTATAGTTGTTACAACATTATTTAAAAGTCAGCATGAGTGATTGTGTTATAAGAAAAAGTAATATTTTTATTAGAAGGGGATTTCCCTATGATGATATTTTAGCAAAATTGGAAAGTTTTTGATGTTATGACAGGTAGTAGGTTCGATGCTCAATCGCAGGGATATGAATTCAAAAATGTTTCGTTATTTAATTGAGTAAGCAAAGTTTAATATACTTTATATTATCTACGAGTATAACCAAATAATTTACTATGAAATTTGCGGTGTTGATTTCCGATATTCAATACGCAACGCCTCCAAATTTGGCGGAAAGTGGGGAACGGCGTATCCTGCTATGTGCGGGATACAGCGTGAAGCAAAAAGAAATACTATCCCAACAACGAAGAAAAATATTAACGTATTCATATGATTAATATATTTAAAAAATGCCAAAATAATCAACTTACTTTCAGGTACAAGAACACAGCTGAGACACGCTAAACCCCCTATGTTCATAAATACACATAAAACCCAGCGTCGGCCGTATCTTTCCATACATTGCAATGCTATGAAGTAAGAAGGTAGTTCCACAGCTCCCCCTAAAATGTAAATAAGACTAGCTTTAATTCACGACATTGCTGCTGTGTCAAATTAAATGAAAATAACTAACTCCAGACATGCACATAAGTCATGACACATTGTAAGTGCCCAAAGTATCTCTAAACAAAGGTACAGGAGTACATAGCAACGACCTATGGACTATCGGGCACTTTTTTTCCATTTGAATCTGTAATCCCTTGAACCTTGAATCCTTGAACCTGTAAATCCCGTGATTAGCACGCTCAACGATTCAAACGCTTTATTTTTTTTGTACATTTATGGTATATCCCGCCTATTCCCGGGTAGGCAGAGAAAATGAAAATATTAAATTTATTATTTCCCGGGTGGGAATCAAACCTAAAATCATTGCGCTTGTGCCCCTGCGCCACGGCGGACCCAGTTCTTAATTCTTGTAATATGCAAAAAAATCATCATTAAAATATTTTAATTTATTTAATGTGAATCTTTATTCCGCTAGCAGGCTAGGTAAATACACTTTATATTAATACAGTGGGCAGCGAGGTAATAATTTGTTCCCCTAAGTTCGAACCCACAACCATCACATTTAAAGTAACTGTCTGACTCCAAAACAACGGCATATGATCTATTTATAGATAAAGCAACAAAAAAAAAGGTTAGAATCAGAAAATGTGAAGTTACGACAAAACACGGCGTTGAATTTCGGCACTTCACACACAAAATAAAAGCAAAAAGTACAGATCGTTCTCCGCGTTTTGTTATTATCACAGAGTAAAAAAAGTAATTAAAATAATATATTTAGTTACATTATAACAGTACTCACCAATAAAAAACGCCAAATAATCATCCACCCCCAAATTCGGTGAATTATAGCTTAAACTATTATAAACAACCCCTAGAGCCACCCAATTGAAAGTTAAAATAAAAAACTTTTTTCTTAAATTCGGATATCTAAACACATCAAGTGGTGACGCTTTACAATCGCCTTCTGAGTTCTGATCATCCATTCTTTTATTTTCCAACATATTTTCTTCTTCGTCTTTTAGTAATATTTTATTTACTATTTGTATGGATTTTCTTCTAAAAGATTGCATCGGTGATGCCGTTTCTATTTTTAATGAGTTTTTTCTTGGTATTGAATTTGATAAATCTCCTTGATTTATCATACTATCCTCAGTATTTTCCAAATCTCTATAACTTCTTAATCTACAATCACTTAGTTCTAATGGCATAATTACATCTTTGTTATCTTTATTTTCACTACTATTATCATTTATTTTTTTTAAATCTGATTTAAAAGTAAGCATGTTGCTAATTCTTCTGTCCATATATTCTTCAGATCCCTGATTCGGTATATGACCGTTCATATTAGATAATACTGGCACTTCCACGTCACCTTCGTCTACTTTTATTTTCTTCTGTAAGAAACAAAGGAAATAGTAACAAACGGAAATTTAAGTAAGCAAAAAAAAACCCGAAATTCTTATAATTTCATTAAGGCTGTCTGTCTGTCCGTTCGTCCGTATGCCACATTTTTAATTTTACACGGAGACTATGGGAACAGCATGGTTGACATTTGCCAAGTGTATGTACAAAATGGTGTAGCATGATTTTGAATTGGATTATAGAATTCTATGAGAATTTCAATCGCGAATTGGTAAATTTGTTGGTTGGAAAAAGAATAATATAATGGTAGTCGACATAATATATGTTGTTTGCTGTTACGGTCACTTTCATAGGTAAAAGGTGCCAACTCGCTCTTAGCTGGTTTTTCATTTATTCGCTCTGGTACACGAAGTGATAAGCTCATATTATTATTAATCTTTGAGCTGAAAGTACTATCTTGGCACTAAGCTTTATATTTGCTTACTCAACTATAATTTGGGATAAAGCGTGAAACAAGCACATACTAACGTGTAAATCTAACAAAAACCCATAGTCCAATGTGATTCCATTTCTTTTTGCTAAATTTCTGTAGACCTTTTCGGCGTCAGCTATGCGGCCCCGTCCCACTAACCATCGCGGCGACTCGGGGATAAGCCAGTAGTATCTGAAAAAAAAAAAAAAAAAGTTTTTACAATAAAAATCAGCTTAAAGTGTATATTAACATAGCACTGTAGCCAAAGGGAACGTGTATGAGATCCTCATCTCAGTGAGACGACATAGCGCGGTGTTGGATCGTGCCAGATACGCTTTACCTTGTTACCAGAGCAAGGAAATTAATATAAACCAATGTTCCGTGTGAGAAGCAAATGCACAATAGAAGTGCTTACCGTCGGATGTGGTACCCGTTCGTCTTACCGCCTTAACGACGGCCTTAATACAATAAGTTTATATTGTTCTATTTAATCAAAAAATGTTACAATTTAAAGAAAATATAAAAAGAAATACTTACGTAAATAATAAAATGAAGGGTAGACTAGTAGCCAAGGAGAGATAAAACCAGTCTCGTATGAAATACGCTAAGAGCGCTAACAGGCACATACCGCTGGCGAACATCATGCCCACCACAATTCCTATGAATAAAGAAAAAATAATAAAGTAAGCCAGCCTACTTAAATACTATGTATAATTATAATAATATTATAAGGTTGAAGAATTTGTTATATTTAAATCCTTTTCCTTTTTGAAAGGAGGTAAAGCGTGTCATTGAGTTCCGCCACTAAACACGTTATATATCCAGAATTCACCGGAAACAAAATATCTTAAAACAAGGTTCCTAAGTTCCCTCTGCCTACTACGTGGGGAATATAGCATGGTGGATAACAAAAAAGAATCTGTTTAGTTTATCGCGCTTTTGTTTGATTCCGCGTATCGATTGCAGCGTATTCCATATATTGAAAAAATCTAGGCTACATTTTCATCTCGTAAATTGTATCTATTTAGCCCAATTGTTTTTATTTACCCAGTCGGTAAGTTCCCCCGTGCATGTGTCATACAACTGTACCACGGAGGCAAAGTCAAGATTAAAAGGTTTGTAAAAATGACAAATATGAATTATAAATGAAATATTTATTAGAAGCCTGTCGTTGAGCTAAGTCACAGTCGTGTTACTGTAAACGCGACAGGTTGTGGAGTTGCTTCCCATTTGAGGATATGCAATATTTAATATTTACGTTTCCTCCCTTTGGCAAAAAGGCAAAGCGGGGCGTTGAGTTCCGCCACTCAACAGATATTGCACTTAAAATTATGCGGAAAGTGGGGATTGGAAATTTTGAATTGGAACGGAGTGTCTTAACACTAGGTTCCCAGGATCCCTCGTCCTACTATGCTTTGTACGGAATACAGCATGAAACTAAAAAGGGAAAGAAACGTATTATACTTTTACTAGATCACCTGTATACGTTCTTCTAGAAGGTGGCATCAGTTCTAAAGCCAGGACGAACGGTAGTTGATACAATGCAGGAAAAAACAGCCCACCGGCCACCCTCAACGCGGTATACACCCAGTAGGTCGAAGAAAACGCTGCGGCTATTGATAGAGGAACTTCTAGGACGATCATCAGAAGGATTGTTATACGTCGACCGTATCTGAAAGTTAAGTTAGTTAGTTAGTTTTTTTACTGCAAACGGATAATAGCGGCGTTGAGTTGTCCGCACAAACAAACAACACGCAATGTCCCGAAATTAGGCAGGAACTTGGTAACGCAGTGTCTTAACTATAGGTACCCTCCCTTCTTCCTATCCTGTTTATAAGCAAGATTTATGAGGCAAATATATAAAAATATATAATTAATTTAATTAGCTTCACGCTATATCCCGCACACAGCAGGGTAGGCAGAGGGAAGGCAGAGCTTAGTGTAAGACACTCCGTTCCCCACTTTCTGCCGAATTTTGGAGGTATTGCGTGTTGAGTGGCAGACCTCAACGCCGCGCTTTGCCTCGACACCAGAGCGAAGAAATGGAAATATAAATTTAAGTAAATATTTCATCTCCTCAAACGGGGATCGAACCCACAACCAGTCGGTTTTACAGTCACACTTTGTGCCACTGCGCCACGACTGGTCTCATAAAAATATATATACTTAAATAATTTATATGAATAAATAAATAAATAAATAAATAAATAAATAAATAATTATGAAATAATATTATTATATTTATATATAACAGTTTGATCAGGTAAGTCGCAAGCACAACCCTATTAAATAATTTATTAGCCTGTATCTAGATTAAAAACATTGAAACACTAACCTATCCGACATCCATCCGAAGAATAAATTGCCAAAAATAGATCCGAGCCAAAATAACGTGTTGCTGGTGCTGGGGAGCCAATTATTTTCGCATACGAGAGAAAACTGTGAAGAAAATAGAAAATTTTAGTATTTTTTTATTTTTTTAATCTTGTAAATGAGATTGTTGTAGTTTTGATTCATATACAGAAAAATCATACTATTTAAAAATAAACTTATTTTTTAATCTGTTACTGTATAAATTGCAGTACTATTACCAGAATCATTTATCTTTAAGTCATTTCAAATACAGAAAAATATATATTTTCAATTTCATCCAAATTGACCATGCCGTTTAGGAGAAGTAGAGATAAACAAACTTACGTACAAAAAAATATGGAGAATATTATCATGCATTATTTTCATTTCCTCGCTGTGATATCGAAACAAAGCTTTGAGCCCCACCACTGCCCTGCAGGTACCCCACCTATGTAAGTATCTCTTACAGTATGAAGCTAAATAAATTAAATAGGTGCAAATACTACCTCGGTAACCAAAGTTCTTTTGTAATGTTCAGTATTGTACTTCCATCCATTTTCACAAGCAATAGGTTCTTTTCTCGCGGACAATATGGCATTCCGTACCTATAAATTATTTAAATTTTTATTATTTTTTTACTTTCACGCTATACTTAACCTCTTGAGATCTGGGCTCGAAAAAAAAGTGTAATTACTTAATAAAAAAAATAGGTTATTTCATATTTAGGAAAGAATGTTGCTGCCTTCAATATATTTGCATGTTTTCTATAACATATATTATTTTATTATATAAAACATGTATTAAAAAGGACAAACAAAACCAGTTTAACTAAAAAATGTGCGTAAGCGTAAAAATTGCTATAATTTTCGATCAGGCACAAAATCAACCAAAGTTTCTAAACATTGGCGCTGAAAGTATATCTTTCAATCATCTCTAAATTTCGGTAGTGGGTAGATTTTGCTGAATTCCCTTCGAATGAAACGCTCTTGTGTCTGCTATCCGGACTATACTATCAGTCCCTGGATAAACCCTTACAATCCGGACGGATTCCATTAAAGTGGCGGCAGATATAATACCATAGTATTATTTTAACGCCTTTATTTTACATATTTTATGTAGTATACCCGACCTGTCAAAAAGAAATTTCGCTCCAATTCACGTAACCCAACTCCAGTCCTATTACCAAATTAAGTCAATACAATGGTTAAAAAAATTACACAAGAAAAAAAAATCACCCGTAATCTTTCATCTTCTTCGCTCAATATAGCGGAGTGCCTCTTCTTACTATATAACGTATTATGTTCTAAATCAGATCTGAAACATTAAAATTAGATTTATTTCTAATCCTGTTGTATAGGTACGTAGAGACACTTTACCTTTGAGACACTTTACCTTTGAGACACTTTAGTTCCCCGCGCTTTGCCTCAGTAGCGAAAATAAAAATATTAAATATTTCATTGGGGGAAATCCCTGCGTGGGATAAGAACCTACAATCGTCGTATTCACATTTCGCACGATTATGCCGCTGCGCCACGACGGTGACGGGATAATTATTGGAATAAGTTATTTTTATATTTTAAAGAATGTCATGGCGCAGAGACACAAGGGTGTGACTGTAACGCGAACGGTTGTGGGTTCGATCCCCACTCGAGGGTATGAATTATTATTTCTTAATATTCTCATTTCTTCGCTCTGGCAACAAGGCAAAAACCGGGCGTTGAGTTTCGCCACTCAATACACAATGCCTCTAAAAATTCCGTGGAAAGTGGCTAACGAAGTGTCTTAACACTATGTTCCCTCTGCCTACCCTGCTGTAAGAAGGAACACAGCGTTAAGCTGATTAAATTACTTGTTTTTTATCAGTCTTATAATTTATAAGAAACTAGCGACCCTACCGCGGCATCACCCGCTTAAACTGATTATTAGATATATTATAGCCAAATTGTATAAAATCTTGAAATAAAGTATATGTGTTATTCCGCCCGTAAAGTTTCATCTAAATCCGTATAATCTTACTAGTGACTCAAAAGACGGCTTCGTCCGCATATATTTATTGTATTATATTATGGCAAAATAATACAAAATTGTACAAATTGTAGCCTACTGCAAAGTTTAATCTAAATCCGTTCAGTAGATTTTGCGTGAAAGTGGAACAAACATCCATTCTCATAAACTTTCACATTTATAATTTTAGTAGGATTGGGATTAGTAGGATGTATGGCAAATGAAAATCCATTACTATTGGAATGAAGCCAACTCTTAATGTATGGAATCAAAATTATGACGGCACTTGACTTTTGGTAAACATGTATGTACATATTATCTCATATAATGGATTTAAAGATGTTTGTTTACGTTTATTGATTTATATAAATTCATAGTAAACTAAATATCATTTGCTATACTCTTTAATACGTAAATATTGACGCCGCCTCGACGCAATACAAACGTGATATACTCGTAGTTCGCAGTTCAATTTACGTTGGGATAATGCTTATCAATGAGTAACTAAAAAATCCTCGAATATTTTTTTTTATTTTATTACAGACAAAATGTAGCGGCAAGTTCCGCCAAACAAGAAGTATGTTAGTAGTGTCCTTTGATTTTACATTTTCCTATGATAAAATTTAATATTTGTATTATTAAAGGTGAATACTCGTTTTGTGTTACGTTTCCGAGCAAAAAATATCTCTGAATCGAGAGAAAAAAATTGAAAAATAATATAGTTTATCTTGAAATAATATTCTCTATTTGGCAAAATCGCGTGACTGTAAACGCCAAAAGGTTGTGTGTACAATTCACATTTCATTTTCTTGTCCTCGGTTATGACAAAAAGCGTAGCGTTTAGTTCTGCACTCAATATACAATGCTACCAGTAGTCCGCGGAAAGTGGCGAACGGAAGTGTCCTTATAGGGACGGAGTGTCTGAACACTATGTTCCTGTGAATGTGAATACACAGTGAAGTAAAAAAAATGTCTGTAAAACACGTAAGCAATAGGACCGCCTTAATTTTCATATACATTTTTGTTTTTATCTTATTTTATGTATAAGTCTATTCTATAAAAACTTAAATACCTTTCAGCGGTATCGTTATAAATTTGATTAAAAATATTCAAATCTATAGCATATATTCTGCATGATTCGAATTCTTCTTTCTCCTTTGGTATCGTGAGGTTTAGGAGATCTTCGTCTTGGATGTCCAATTTCGCAAGTTCTGGTGGTGGAGCGCACCAGTGCATTGGTGTGGCATTTGTGAAGACCTGGAAATATATGTACTATATGGACTACATGAATTTATATTAACTTCTTTGCTGTACCACGTTAATGGCAGGTTAGGGAACCTAGTGCCATGTAACCATGATATTGGGTGTTGATTGGCGGAGCTTAACACCGCGCTTTGTAATTTTATCAGATTGAGGAAATAAAAATAACTCGTCCTACTAGTTTCTAACTAATAACTCATCTAGTGGTTAATTGAACCCACAACCATCGCATTTAGAGTCAGAGGCTGTGTAGCTGCTTCACGACGGTCTGTATGGGTATAATATAACCAAAAATAGCAATAATAAATAACAGCTTTCCACTTTTTTCCGTACTAGCATACTAGGCGCAGAAAACAAGTGACTAAACTGGACTAGTTTTTTCGGAATGGCATGTAAATTTGGTAGGTCGAAACAAGTTTCTCTGCGACTATCGCAATACACTATTTTTTAAAAGGTCAATTGAATGGAATAGTCCCAGAAAACAGAAATATTAAAATATTTATCAAAGTCTAGGTATAATTACCTACAAATCGTAAGCGCTATCAGACGTCATAAAAACAGACATAATAAAAAAAAAAGAAAGCACCTTTCTAAGAACAGCGAAATCTATCGAAATTCACTTTTCATCACCGCATCATATCACCTTTACAAAAACAAAAGCCAATCTAGAATGTATACAGCATTACTTAAAAGTTCTATAGATTTCTTGTAATATTCATTAGAGATGGTTTCATAAATTACTAAATGACTATACTACAGGGACTTCCCAAAGTTCCATTACGTGTTGCCCGTTGTCGACACTTTAATAAAGTTTTGCTATTAAAATCGGAATGAACACTACAATTTAGCACATTTTCCTCAATACATATAAATCATTAAACAACATGTTTTTGACGAAATCTATTATGTTAATGGATTTTTATAAAATAAATATCTTAGCAGCTAACGTTAAAATTGATTGACGTGATTTAAAAGTTTGAATAATTTATGACAAAAATACGCATAATTTTTTTGTAAATAATAAAAACCGCATTGTTAGGACTACGCTTCATCGTTAAGAATGTAATTCAATGTCAAGACACTTCGTTCCCCTTTTTATTGAGTGTTCATGGAACTTAGCCCCGCGCTTTACCTTGTTACCAGAGAGAGATTATGAAAATTTTAAATGTATCATTCCGCGGTGTGAGAATCGAACCCGCTTTCAACTGTCGCTTTTACAGTCGCACGCTTTGCCCCTGCGTCATGAGGGCCAGTTTCTTTTCATTATCTTTTCTTAGACACCCAACAAAGTTTTGGTATTTTTTATAACGTACCTACTGCATACGGCTGCCATTTCATTAATCATTAGATTCTGTATCAACAGAGGCTTCCACCAACAATCAATGTCTGGAATTCGAACGGTAAGTGGAGAACGGAATGTGTTGACACTAGGATCGCTCCGCCTATCCTACTATGAGAAAAACATGTGAAACTGCTATGGGCGTGTCCAGAAATGTCTTCCAGGGGCGGCCGACATTTTAGCTTTGAACAGAAGTTATCTTTTATTGTTCAGAATAATTTTTCCGTTAATAAAATTTCTGGGGTGGACAAGGACCTCATGGTACCTATTTTCTTACGCTCGTGGAAACTGCTAGTATTAAGATATACGTTTAACAGTAAACTAATCTAACAGGCTCTAACAATATACCTACAACAGTATAGGCTTAATTGTAATATAATAGGTAGGTCTACTTGTATATTATTATTAACCTAAACCTAATAATACCAAGACTTTGTTATTCAAATCCATTTGACATTCTTGCATAGTGAGAGCATGAGCGCTTAACTAATAATATAATAATTGTTTATTTGATTTAAATATTTATGTGAAAACGTGCAGAATTATAGTAAATAGAAGAATATGGTTTTTACGCATATATTATATTAGGATGGGTAACGGGAACCCAGAGTCTTGACGCCACGTTCCCACTATACGCCCTATTTTTGTGACAATGTATGGTAATTGGCGAAACTAAACGCCGGGCACTTAAAAATAATAATACATTTTTTTTGCCTTCACGCTTTCTCGTGGGGTAAGCAGATGGAACTTGAGAACCTATTGTTAAGACATTCCGTTTCCATTACGACACTGTTCTCTACTTCCCCATAAATTCTGAAGGCATTGCGTGTTAACTGGCGGAACTCAACGCCGCTTTTGCCTCTTTACCAGGGAGTATATATAATACAATAACAAATCCCTCTCAGTTGATTGCGGTCATGGCTAGTCTTACTGTCGACCTACGCAGTGCACTTCGCACGCAGATTCCAACGACTCATAGGTTGATCATGATTCGAACCTTAATCATCCACGCGTAGGCAGTTATATTATAGACTCATTTACTGCGCCAAGACGACGTTGAATGTGTTTGTGAGAAAAATCCTTTGTATTCCTGATTATTAGGCAAGGATAAGACATACGCGACGGTTGTTAGTTCGATTTCTGCTCGGAGACACCAATCACTTTTATTTTTTTGCTTATTCGAAAATGAAGCGGAAAGCAAAATGTCTTAATATAATGTTCCTTCTGCTAATATTTAAGCATGCAAAAAAAACGATATATAGAACGCTTGTTTTCTTGAAAGGATAAAAATGTATTAACATAATTTCCGCGCGGTTAAGTTGTGGTGTGCAAATATCTATAAATATAAATATTATTCCGAGTTGGATTTGAATTTACTATCCACTTTTTTAATGAGCCACATCCTCTAATACGGCTCCATCTATTATCGTATTATTATTATCAATCACATTACAACAAAAAGAATATCAGATTTTCCATTCCGCTTAGCTGATTCTTATCGGTGAAGAGAAATATTTTAGATTTTTGTTTTGGTAACAACACAGTGTGCAGAATGTAGTGTGCAGCGACAATGCAACCGGTGGCAATGTAAAGACCAATAGGACTATTAGTATTATAATGTGTGATTTTCGCGATTATTACATATTTTTTAAAACTTGAGGCCAGTCGTGGCACAGTGGTACGCGTGAGTGAAGCAACGCGAAGTGTGACAGTAAAACCGACTGGTTGTGGATTCGATCCGCACTCGAGGAGATGAAATATTTACTTACATTTATATTTTCATTTCTTCGCTCTGGTGTCGAGGCTAAGCGCGGCGTTGAGTTCTGCCACTCAATACGCAATGCCTCCAAAATTCGGCAGAAAGTGGGGAACGGAGTGTCTTAACACTAGGTTCCCTCAGCCTACCCTGCTGTGTTCGGGATATAGCGTGAAGCTAATTTAATTTAATTTATTTTAATTTTGGATATGAGCATACAGCGAATAAGCGCAACCATTCACACATCTCACATCTTCTAGAAAGAAACGCTAGAAAGAACAAATATATTCCTAGACTGGTCCGCGAGGCTGTTGTATTGTTTTTCGAATTTGTTTTATTTTTCAGGTATTCCACACTTAGGAAAATACATAAAGTAAACGTAGTGTCAAGACACTCCAATTGTAGTACCTTATTAAACAAGCAAAGTGTAAAGTTGTTTTAAAATTCCTAATTAAAAAAAACTAGATCTAATCGTACCATAGTAACCTACAAACGATTATAATAGATTCGATTAAAATCAGCTTAGTATTTTTTATCTTTAAAACTATTAAAAAGATTTTTTATTAAAAACACTACTATAGGATTCCCTGGCAATAGCTGGCAGTTCTAATTTTCTTTGGAGCTATTTGTATATATTAGAGTTTAAACTCACAAATTTGCTTGCTTCGTTTTTTTTTATTTTTTTTGTTATGTGAAAGTATATTTTCTCCCGTATTGCAAAGACAAGCCCGACAAGGAGTACCAAGGGGTACCTCCCCTCCTTTCCTCCTTAAGCTCATGACATTTTTTTGGTTTCTAATCTAAGTTTTGTCTGTGGAGGAGGTTTATATATAATTTATCAATCGGCTTTAATGATAGACATTTTTATTCAACGACTTTTTAATTTTATTAAGTATATTCACGGTGGATCATATAACAACTAACAAGGTAAAGGGAACCGAGTGTAAAGATGCTCTGTTTCTTTTTGCTGTTATTTCATTTATTTAAAAGGGGCTAAAAAGGTTAATCTCCAATTTTCATTGTGGTATCAGTGGTGTTGAGTTTCGCTACCCATGCACAATTTTTAACACTATAGACGGAAAGCGAAAACCGAAGTGATTTATTCTCAATGTTCTCTACTTTACGGAGACAATACAAAACAATAGCTTTAAAAATACTGACCTGTGAAAAAACTAAAAACGAAGTGGGAATCGATGCCAAACCACACAAAAGGTAAAAAAGTAATATATGCCAATAACCCTTTCTGGTAGCTAGTACGGAAGCCTCGTCCAATTCCTCAGTCCACGTCATCATAACACTTGGTATTCACTTTAAACACTATAAAAATATCATTATTTAACATTTTTTGTATGTATTTTGCTTTAAATTTTGTTGTTTAAATTTTGTCTCCTTGAATTTTTGATTTTTTTTAGTTTCTTGTTTATTCATTTAGTTATTTTCAATTTCATAAATGTTTTTTTAAATTATTTAATTATTTATTATAATTGACTTTTATTTGCTAAATTGATCGTATCATTAGAGTTATTAGCTTATTTATGTAGCGTGTATATGAAGCATGTGTCGACTGTTGTTCCGATCGCGTAGTACTAAGCGTGCGGCGTACGCGCATCGTGAGTCGTGACTCTCAGATCGAGCAATACACAGTGTTAGCGCGACTTGCGCTCAATTAGAATTGTAAATATTTATTATTTTACATATTTTTCCATGTTTTTTTAGATTTTAGTTAGTATATATGAGATTTATTGGGAGATTTATTTTCGTGTTATGTTTTTTTTTGTTTTAGCTATATGTTCTAACCCGCACATAGCAGGGTAGACAAAGGTATTGTGGGAACCTAGTGCTAAAATACTTTGTTCCCATTAAGTCACTTCTGTTCCCCATTTTCCGCCAAATTTTGGAGTAATTACATGCTAAGTAGTGGAACTCAACCCCGCTGTTTTTGTATTATATATTTTTTCTTCTAGATTATACTAAACATACAGACATAGGCATATTAGGAAAGTTTTTTGAATTCGAGACGAATATTTGAGTTATTATTATTGATATTAAAACGTATTGTTTTAATATCAATCAATATAATAGAGAAGGAACATCTAAGCATTCATGCATTCAACATGTGAGTCTCCAATTGCTTTACAGGGTGAGGACCTCAGACGAGTGCCTGAAACTCGCATGAGACGAAAGTATTGGTTGAAGAAAAAAATCATTTTTTTACTAGGTAAAGGGAACCTGGGAGCTTAGTGTTACACCGTTCCCAATAAGTCATTTCCGTTCCTCAATTTCTATCGAATTCTCGAGGCATTGCGTGTTGAGACTTCAAAAGACCAGCTTCATGATGCATCCCGCCTCTCCTCCTCCTGCTGTTGCTGCTGAGAGGCAAAGGAAATGTAACAAAAGGAAAAAAAAGGAAGTATAAAAACACTGTCTTCTCCATTTTACGTCGACTTCTGGAGGCATTTTAATGTTGATTGGCGAGATTCAACGACGCATTTTGCGTCGATACAAGAGCCAAAGAATGAAAATATAAATTTAAATAAATATTTCATTTCCTCGAGTGAGGATCGAACCCAAAACCCACAACAACTCGCGTTAACAGTCGCTGTGCCTCTGCGCCACAACTGACTTCTAGATGCGATTTATTAAAAGTATAAATTAGACATGCTACGTAAGAATATATAAATTAAGCTATATATCATATAATATTCTTTATTGTACTAAACATAAGAAAACAACAATAAAACATTTAGTTCATAAAGGTGGACTCATCTCTATAAGAGATCGCTTCCAGCCAAGCAGTGGAAGTAGATGAGTGACAAGTAGCGGGTAAGAGAATGATGAGAAGACAACATATGGCATACGAAGTGTGGAAAGTGTTTTTTTTCTATGCGTCATAATTAACGAGACATAATAATATAAGATTACGGTCAAGGTGATCTATCTTGAGAATAAACAGTTACCTATATAGCAGATGAGACTCTAGACGCGTAAATAAATAAAATGTTATTATACTTTCTTCATTATATTTTTCAACTTACTATTCGAGGAGGACGAAAGGGTAGTGGTGACACCCTCTCCTCTCTCGAATCGTACTTTCCCTGTTTAGGACTGTAACAGAACGGAACGGAGTAACGGTAGGCGAAAAACTTCGTTTCAGACGGAAATTTTTATTTCTGTATTGTTTTTCGCCTACCGTTGTACAAACTATGTTTAATATTTACTAAAATATTCCTAATTTGTCAGTTTGTAATAAAAACAAATAAATGTTATATATGAACAAACAAACAATAAAAATCACCAAAACTTTTATTCCACAATTCTGAGGAAAATAGGCAATTGAGCGTCCTAACATTAGGTTCCCAGGTTCTATCTGCCTAGAACCGTAAATCTAAAAAATACACTTAATTAAGTCATAATATGACACAAACATACACATTTGATTTTTTGATATACATACAGATTGTAGAGATATTTGATAATAAAAATTAGATATAAAAAACCTAGTACTATTTGTAATCTGCTGTATATAAAAGATTAGAAAATTTCTAAAAAATCGAATTAATTAAGAAATTTTCAAAGCCTACCATGTTGATAAAGTTTTGTGTTGTAACGTTGTGTCATTGGTAGTTCAGAAGAAATCTGTCAATTTTCTCAAAATTACGTATCCAAAATAAAGATCCAGGAGTAGTAACTTAGAGCAAAGTACAAATTTAAGCTTTTAAGCAAATACGATCAAAAGTTACAATTTCAAAAAGGTATAGCCACTTTTTGTATAAAATTCAACCTGGGCCTACAGTTATGAAATTTTGATTTATTTCTGGGTTGGGTTTTAATTTCTGGGTTTGATGATTTTAAATGATAGATTAAAATACTAGACTTTTAATCCTAAGCATTACAACCACAAGCGAGCCTACAAGCGTTTACATCATATTAACAAAAAAAATATTGAAATAGATAAATTAGTCATGCAATTTTTCTTTCAAATTTTGATATCAAATCAGTATAGGCATATCTTTGTATGTAATTATTAATAAATTATCGTGAGCATTTCTTGCAAAATGTGCCGTTATCAGTATCTATTGATATCGGTTGAGTATTATTATTTCCATTGAAGAAAAATAGATAGGAAAAAAAAATGGAGATTTTCATGTAGATTCATGATTACGCATAGTCTTTTCAATTTGCGATAGATAGAGTTAACGATTTTAAGAACAAATAACCAACCACCATACAACCCAAAAAGACTATTTAATTAGAAACAATAGTTTTTGAGATAAGCGTGTTCAATCAAACGAATGCTCACTTTAGTAGATGATTTATTTATTGTTTAAGTAAAGGTGAAATTTGGCATGTATCTTACATGCCAAGTTTTGTTGTTAATAAAATATAACACAATGGCGGAGTACATATTTCAAAACAACCCACGTAATTTGGACGTTTAATGAAAGGGCTTAACTGAAACATACATTTTTACAGTAAGTGCTATATATATATATATATATATATATATATATATATATATATATAAACAAGTTTTTATTACTTGTTTATTAAAAAAGAACTAAATATAATAATAAATAATGAATTGTATTTTTTGTTCGTCAATATAACACGCTTTTATTTATAAAAAAAATGGAGACCGATAAAAACGCAAATATTTAACACATCAGGTTTTAATTATTTTGAACACATTAGTTCTTTTTATTATTAATTTTTTTTTAATTAACGAGTAATAAAAGTTTGCTTTTTTTATATTTGTTTTTAGAAAAATATCTTGAACGTGTGGAATATTTTAATGTTTTTTGTCATAACTTTTTGTACGTTTACGTAGAAAAAACATGTTTGTACATGAATTTGTTTTCGACTTTACACTTTTAAATGCAACAAGATAGACAGGGGGATCTTAGGAACCTAGAGGTCCGGCAACCACTTTTTGCAATCTGCAATCTGGATTCCGCAATTCTAGAGGCAGTACGTCATGAAAGCTGGTACTCAACGCCGCGATGTGTTTCATTTCCTCCAGCGGGAATCGAACCTACAGCCTATCGCGTTTAGCTTCGCGCACGCTTGCGCACGCCCTGCGCCACAACTGGCCTCATTTTTTATCATAGCAAAATATTGGAATATATATCATCGCTACAGTAATTATAGAATGGATTTTATCATTACAAATCAAACCTTACGATAAGAACAAGTGAACATCAAAAAATAAACAACATAATTAATGATAAGATAGTGGTTATCAACACATATAGAGTACTTTACCAGTGCTTAGGATGGAACTGATTTACTACCAATGGCTTAGTTATCGATAGCAAATACGTTACTACTGTTGGCTGTGTAGTTATAATAATAATAATAAAAGCCTTTATTTCAGAGAAATTACATTTTTTTTTTTTTTTATATATATATATGTATAATTGGTATCTTGATTTAAATGACATCGACAACATTCTCTGTATGCCCAGTTTTGGCAAAGGCCTCCTCCAAATACTTCCATTCTAGTCTATTATTGGCTATTCTTGTCCACAAAGATCCTGCTATAGTTCTTATCTCATCTTCCCAACGTCTGTATTGTCTTCCCCTTTTCCTCTTTTTATCTCTTGGGTACCAAAATAAGATAGTTTTGGCTGTGTAGTTAACTACAGCTTAAATAGTAAGAAAATTGGTAATTCTTATGTGAAAAAAAATAAAATACAATGTTTTACGTTTTATTATTATTATTTTTTTCAGTTTTTATAGTTTCACACTCTATCCTGCACGTAACAGGGTAGGTAAAGAAAGCTTGAGAACCTCGTGTTAAGATACTTCGTTCTCTATAAAGATACTTTCGTTCCCCACTTTCCGCCGGATTCTTGGGGTATTAAGTGTTGAGCGCCGGAACTCTACGCCGCGCTTTGCTTCGATGCTGGAGCAAGGAAATGGAAGAATTAATTATTTTATTCTTCGGGTGAAAATTGAACCCACGACCGTAGCGTGGCGTTACAGTTGTATCTATAAAAACATAGGAGAAACATCACTTCTTTATATCTAATTCTGTCTGCCCACCATGCGAATAAGAAAATATATGAACATAATAGATTTTTGCTCCCCTAAGGAATGAAAAATAGAGAACGGCGTGATTGAAAATTGAAAAAAATACCACTTGCTTTTTTTTAGGGGAGCCTCTTAACATTAGACTCCCTGTGCCTACCCTACGGGATATAGCATGAATCTGAAAAAAAATGAATATTACCAATGTTAGGGGTTCCATGGGTCAATTGTCTAGACAGTAAATTATTGTTATGCATCCGGTTCCGTGCGCCAGGACAGGAAGCCGTACGTCACTTAGTAGTAAGTTCAATGGATCGTAATATGTCTATCGCTCTATATAACTATATTAAATAATTCACAAATTAAATAACCTACTTATATATAAAAAAATGATTAAGTTTTTCTCCGTATTTGCTTACCAATTTTGAAAAGATACTTTTTCACTTTCTGCTCATTTCAAGGACCACACTTCATATTTTAAGGAAAAAAATCAAGGAAAATGTAGGTTCCAGCTTTTTTGGGATAGCTCGGTACTCAGACGGAATCAACAGTTAAGATACTTCGTTCCATACTTACTACTTTATTTTAGGAAACATCGCCAACATCGAGAAAATTTATATTTTCAATAATAGATACACTATCAACAAATTCAATCATCTTGTAGTTTTATATCATTTCCTGCATAGGAGATTATACAAATGGACTTTATCGAAGAATTTTTGGTTACTGCTAAATTTTTCCGAGTCTCGGTTAGTGATGGAACTTAACACCGTGATTTATCTTGCCATAGCGAAGGAAGGAAATGAATTGAGAAACAATTGGGTAATTAAATTACATATTTAATTACCATGCCAGCCATGGCCATGACTCATTCCCTATATCTCTTTTTTTTTCACCGAAAGTTTAATAATATTTAAAAAATACACACAACCAGAATCGAACCCATAACCGTCACGCGAACTCTATATATCGATTTACAAAATATATGAAAATTAATGGAAGTTATATTTTTCTGTCGTTAGCGTTACTAATTAAAGGCAATTTAAAGCTATTAGTCAATCAAGCCGCGGAACAATTGCAAAGTGACCGTCAACCTGAATGAAATGAAAACAAAATATCGTACGTCGTATTTATATATATTTCTTTGCTAAAATTATAAAGATAAAGGTTATTATAGAACGATTCTTCCTTAATTAAACAGTGAATTTATCGCGGAGAGCTATAGACTACATCATATTAAGATAAAACCCTCCGTTTCTGTAGTCAGAGTTTTTTTTTACTTACTACATTACGTAGAATTTGTCATTCACAACTCTTATATACATACATTTGACGTCTTTGTATTCTCATGTAAAAGTTAGTTAAAACTTGTTCATAAAAGTCTCGGGGAAATATATATTTTTTGTTATTTCGTTTTGTGACGAGACAAAACGCGGCGTTGAGTTCTTTCTGCGACCAAAACACCCGCACCCAGAATTCGGGGGAAAGTTGGGAAAGGAAGTGTCTTAATGAGAATGGAGTGTCTTAACACGAGGTCCCTAGATTCCCTCTGCCTTCTCTGCTAGATGCGGGATAAAGCGTGAAGATAAATAATATCTATAAAAGACCATCGTGACGCAGTGGGCAGTGTGTGACAGTACACGTGATATTTGTGGGTTGAATCTTCACTCGAAGAAATGGTTATTTATATTTTGATTATTTCCCTCAGTAAGATATCGTCATACCGCAGCGTTAAGTTCTGTAATTCATCACGCTACATACCGAAATTGGGTGAAAGTAGAGAATGGAGTACTTTAACTTTACTTAGGCGTAACACTAAGAATTTTTTTTTTGAAATAGTCACCTTTGTGAGTGTATGTCCTCAGACTTCGCCATCGTACATATCAATATGGCTATTTATAAATAATTTCGTCGTAGCTCGCCTCATTTCCTCGCTCTGGTGATGAGGTAAGGAGCGGCGTTAAGTTACGCCACACAACAATATCTTAAAATCGCGATGTCTTGAAGATTGGGCTAAATATGAGAAACGGAGTGTCTTAAAAAATCCATCTATCTATCCTGCACCAATAAGAAGTGCAGCGTTAAGCTATAAAAAAATTTAAAAAGTGCTTTATAAGATAATCTTACTTTTATATGTATATCATATCTGTAACTAGATCACAATAACTCATACGTCAATGAGGTAATAATGTAATGATTATAACGAGTGACGCACTGTTACTTGATCTTGAGGTTGCAGCTTCACGATTCCTAAGTTTAGTAAAGTAGACAGAGATGACCTAATGCTAACACACTTGTTTCCTCCCTTTCCGCGAAAAAAAGATTTTTGTTTATTGAAAAAAAAAAAATAATTCAATACTACTACCACCAAATACTTTGTGAGTTCAATTTTAATGATATATTTAGAAATAATGACTCGCATTTACTAATCTGAATAACTTTCGTGTTTTAATATTAAAAACTAAAGTTTCAATATAACAGCTATTTTGTAGCAATTTTGTAGAAGAAAACACAAAATGTTGAGGGGAGTTTGATAATTACAAAAATTGGCTATGCAATTTCTAAGATAAGCATGTATATACGCACAGACAGTCTCACAAACCAACAAACAGACAAATATTAATAATCATTTTTTTGGGTTCTTTTACACTGATAAATGGGTTTATCAAGAACTGATAGATTTTCTGACAGAACAGAAGCATATATATACCACGCTTTGAGAATCTACAACCGACGCTTTAATTACACACAAAACGCAGCACCTAATTATATGCGATTATTGTATTGTTAATTTCTAATGGCAAAATATTTTTAAGTATTATTATAATTATTTTAGATAGGATCCAAGGAAAATGCATATGAAAAGATAACGATATAACGATGCTAGGTTCTGTCATATAAGTACTAAATATTTTTAAATTTATTTCATTGTTTTAGTGAGAGAGACCATCGGCGGCTTCCATTCATGGGAACTAATTATTTCCTCGAATTCATAACAATGCGAGGAAACAATAATTTACCTAAATAATTACTTACCAGTTCTTGGTACATTAGAAATGACGACCTCCACAGTGACCTCATTATAGAGTTCGTTGTGAGAGTTATTAAGAAATATGCAGAAGTTCACGAACACTGTAAAACCGACTGTTTGTGGGTTCGATCCCCACTCGAGGAGATGAAATATTTACTTAAATTTATATTTCTATTTCTCCGCTCTGGTGTCGAGGTAAAGCGCGGCGTTGAGTTCTACCACTCAAAACGCAATGCCTCCAAAATTCGGCCGAAAGTGGGGAACAAAGTGTCTTAACACTAGGTTCCCTCTGCCTACCCTGCTATGTGCGGGATAAATCATGAAGCTATTTTTTTTTTAATTTACGAACACAGACTTCATCATGTAAACATCGAGGCAATCCAGCTCCTCGACAACACAAATATCCTAAGAAGATTCAAGAGAACTTAACGTAACGAACAACAAACTAGGTTACGTGCCCGATAAACTGTGTTTCTAAGAAGAATAAAAAGAAAGGTTTAATTACTTACTTATAAATTATTATACTATATACTAAAAATCCTGTTTGACCGTAGCGTTTGGCGCTCCGTTCTCTCTGACTACCCCGCTAGGGATAAGGCGTGAAGTTAGTATAAGAATTTAATACAAAAAGAAAGGTTCAGGCACCAGTTAAATTATACACACGTTTTTATTAAGTTAAAGGCCAGCCTCATACTATAATTTTAATTTTGTTAATGTATAAAGCTTCCATCAAAATTAATTTACTAAATTGCTATTATTGATCCAGAACAAAATACGTCAGAAATTTTGTATTTTGTATTAACCTCTAGACTATACGAGCATGTATAAATATAAAAGTTTTAAAAATGCTAGATCCTGACTTTTTAAGTATTCTCCAACCATTATACGTTTTAAGTGTGCCTTTTTGTGTTAGAAAATATAAGCTAAAAGGGAATGTCATACTGGCTACTTCAAAGAGAGATATAATAGCAGCAGTCGTGGGCAATCTATCTATGTATATCCTATTGTATTTCACATTAATGTCATTTACACAGCTCTTGGATACTATCGTCATATACGATATCTATTTCCTAACCTATGTTCTATACGCTGTTAACCATACTATCCATAGTATCTTGAACATTACCAAAAGTCAATGTCACGTTAATATTGTTTCAAACCTTCAGCAAATTAACAAGATATTAAAAAATGAAGAAGATTCTAAATTTCTGAGACTTTTTGTAAATATCACATTAATTTCTCTCTTTTCTATTTATTTTCTACTTGTTTTCTGCAAGTTAATAATAGATCCGTTATGGTTTTGGACTAGAAGTATATTCGTTTTCCTTACAATAATATTTGACCTTGAATTGTTCTATACATCATTTGTCGTTCTGTTTCTGGCTTTGAAAATCCAGAAGTGGTCAAATTTTATAAAATATAAGAAAAGAATTATTTCCATAAAGGATATGATAAGAGATGCTGAATCTGAGGAAGATGTAATGTTGGATACTTTTAGAAAAATCTTCTATACCATTGGCGATATTGAGAAGTCATCAAAAGTTACGGTATTTATTTATTGTCTTAAATTTTAAATAAAAAATCAGCTTCACGCTGTATTCCGCACACAGCAGGGTAGGCAGAGGGAACCCAGTGTTAAGACACTCCATTCCCCACTTTCTGCCGAATTCTAGAGGCATTGCGTGTTGAGTGGCAGAACTCTACGCCGCGCTTAGCCTCGACACCAGAGCGAAGAAATGAAAATATAAATTTAAGTAAATATTTCATCTCCTCGAGTGGGGATCGAACCCACAACCAGTCGATTTTACAGTCACACCTCGTGCCACTGCGCCACCACTGGCCTCAAATTAAATATCGATATATTGTTAACCAACCTAAAAAAATTGTAATCTCTTTCTTTCTTTTCTAATGATAATATCATTTTATCATATATGTGGGTGTTATTGTTTGAATTAGATAATATTTGAATGTCATGATCTATTTAGGCTTGGACTGGTTATGGATGCGAGAATGTAAGAGACAGAGACTAGAACAAGTGAATGAAATAGTATATCTGGAAAGCATTTGCAGTAGATACTAAAGATATGAAATTAATGAAGAAAGGCGTATAGTTGTTGATAATAGAAATAACGGTGCCTTAATTGCATCGATAAGACGACGAAAAGTAAAAAAGGAACAGCTGGAACTGGAATGAAAATTGGACCATGTTCCAAAGCCGGAATGGAACAGCTGGAATATATTTCTCATTTTTGCAATTTCGGAGTTCACTCCATGTCTATAATTTAAGTACCTATTAGGTACGTAACTATTAGGACAGCTATTTGTAATCGATTTATTTTTTTACAGATATTAAATCATTTGATAATGCAGTTTGTACAGTCAATGGCATATGTGCAGATTTGGATTGAATGGCTAAAGCACAATACGGTAATTTCAAAGAACTCGTTCTTAACTAAGATTGCACCTTTAGATTGGAAATGATGTAACTAAAAATGTATGCATCTTCAGATTTTGCTAAAAACTTGTACGCTGTATCTTGCATGTAGACAAAGAGGGAACCTAATATTAGATACGCCGTTCACCACGCACCGCCCATCCGCGTTGAGTGGCGGAGCTTAACCCCGCGCTTTCATTACTAGAATGGAGAAATATAAGTAAATTGGATGGTGCGTGAGGTAAAAAGCGTCTTAACACTAGGTTTCGTCTGCCTAAATACTGTACGGATAAATGTCAAGTTTTTTTTTTTAGTTGGGCAATATAGTATTATCGAGTCATACATTCGGAATAATCGTATGGATCACAAAAAGTATGAGTATAGAAGTCATTCTGAGCGTGTGCTGTGAAATTTTATATAGAGAAGTATTGAATACTAGAACTGTTATATTACAATATTTGGTAGATTCATACACTAGTGAGTATAATTAACTTTTTAAGTATGTATAAATCATGTTCTCTACTTTTACAAATTTTAAAGTCATTTCGTGTTGTTTGCGTATCCTATCGCTCTTTTTTCACTTTTCCATTATTAATCATTTTTTCCATTCTTTCATCACTTATTCCGTTTCCAATTTCACAAACATACATGATTTGCGCCGTGGCAAGCGCGGCGTAAATAAATATCTTATTCCCTCGGCTGCTGCATCGTGATGTGGACCCACATGGTACATGCATGGAATGTTCTCATGGAAAGAAGAAGAGAAGAAAACAACTTTATGAACGATAAAGTTGTTTTCTTCTCTATGTGAAAACTACACGAAACCCTTTGGATAAGATTTTTTTAAATTTGTATCATCCGCATACAGCAGGCTAGGCAGATATAACGAAATGGTAATACAGTTTCTTATTTTCTGTCCAAATATTTTCCCAAATGGTAATCAAAACTACGTTGACGCCGACGGCCTCTACATATGGGTGAATATTTTATGTACAAAAAATATTTTCTTATTTTTTCAGACAAGGATAGACATTTTGCAAAAAGAGTTTTAAGAATAACTTACATACAATTCAGAAAATTAAATGGTTGCGGCGTATTCACTGTGGAAGCTGCTCTTCCATTAAACCTTGCTGTTGTTATGGCTAACTACACTGTAGTTTTATTACAATTTGCATTTATATAAATAATTTTGTTTGTGTAAATGCTATTATTGATCGTTTATTCATTGTGATATATTAAAATAATAGTATAAGATAAATAAAAAAACCGATTAAGTCCAATTAAATTTAATAAAAAAATATATTTGGAATTTTTATTATCTTTTTCTTCACGTTTCAACTATGATCTTTTTTTTTAATTTAATATATAGTAACAGATGTTTGATCAATATTTTTATATTTTAACCATCACGAACAAATTGTTTTACCAAAGTGGGAAGCAAAGACTGCAACCATAATGTTGAGCCTGTAAGTTTTCCTAATAAAATTTCATCATTGACGCAGTCAGAGCGGACCACACCTACCAATTCACCTCCGTTACTTCTTGTATTCTGTAAAATTATTTTTTGCTTTATTATATATTCCGGATATAGAATTAAATAGATATTAGGTACTAGTTATAATTTTCTTTTTTTTTACTTTCAGCTTTATTTCGCATAAGCAGGATGTGCAGAAATAACATAGTGTCAAGACACTCCGTTTTGCACTTTTCACACTATTTTCGGGATATTCGGGGTATTGTGTCAGGAGTTTTTTCAACTCAACGCCGCTTTGACTCGTTGCCTGAGCGAAAAATGAAAATTATTCATTCCTTTGAGTGAAAATAGAACCAATAACTGTGGGGTTTACAGCAGCTTATGCCTTTGAGCTACGACGACTTCACAAAATTTACTTTTAAAGAAAATTAAAAACTATATTACTAATCAAATTATGTCACTTTATTTTGCTTACCTATGTGTTGGTAGCAGCGAAATCTATACTTTGACTTACCAGACAGAGATAATGAAACCAAATTAGACTTTTTCAGAAATCAATAAAACTTATCCAGGTATTTTTTTATACTATATTGTCTGACTTCGAAGACGGCGGTTACGGGTTCTATTCTCACTTGGAATACGAATTATGCTTATTTCCGCTGTCTGCTAGACATAGCTTATCGTTAAGTTCCGCCTGTCCACCAACAGCCCACTTGTCTAAAATTCAGCGGAAAGTGGAGAATGAAGTGTCCTAGTACTACTTTCCACTTACCTACTCTGCCATACGGAAAAAAGAAAAAAATATTTGTTAACTGACTTTTGTTGAGCATACAATTGGCGCCCCGTACAATGCGAAGCAGGTAAATCCGTCTGTTTTTTGTCCACACATCGCTTCTAAGGAACCGTATCCGCCAATTTCTTTACATCGATCTTCCTTCGGTTGTATAAGTGTCTGGAGTTTTGCAAATATAATTATATTATATTTTAACTTTTAAAAATAAGTATTTTTCTTTCCTAAGTGTGGAATAACACTTTAAAAATATTTAAAAATAACCTGGTGGCTAATTCACGCCTAATTGACTTAACAGAATCTTTAAAAAATCATCTGTAAAATACGAAATCATTGATATCTCAGAAGTCCGAAAACTTCTCTACCACAACAGAGAAACGCCAGGACTATACAAAGTAGGCTTTATCATCAAATACGTCTGAAAAAATATATAAAAAGTTTCAAGGGACTGTCACAGAGAGTAGCACTGTTAAAAATACTTGCCAATAATTTAGAATTAAGCATAATTCAAGCATACGCTTAACAGAGACTCAAAGGATGAAGAAGTAGAACTTTTCTACGGCCATACAACTTGCAGGAACTAATAAAATAGTCATGGGCGACTATAACGCCAAAATTGGTTAAGTTTAAAATAAGGTGGAGTTGGAAATCACCTGATTCATAAATCAATATACTACCAAGGACAAAAAATCATTGCAAATTTGGCCGATGCTCCATATCCCATTTATAGAATGAAGAAGAAGTGCAAAAGTACATGGAATCGTTGAGCAGCCACTCAGCAAAACTATTGCAATGACAAAGACTCTGTTCAAAAATACTACGATAAAATAACAAACGCAATATATAACACTATCCTGAAGAAAGCACAAGAGCTGACACTTAACAAAATTTAATTGAAAAACCAAGTAATAATTATACGAATAAAGGCACTGATCAGCAGAAGACAAGAAACACATAAGACACAACCAAAGGCTATTAAAAATGAATGAAAAGGACTCTACAAGCTAATTTGATTAATTTCAATTTGGAAAGCTCTATTCCCTGAAGAAGTGGCATTAGATAAAAGTTATAAAAAACAGCAGAGTGAAGTTAGAGATCACTGAAGCACTCATACAAATAAATAAAGGCGCAAGATACAGTCTCACTAACAGTCTGCATAGCGGTACAGCAGAAAGTGGGCAAATATTAATGTTAGCTATTTGAGCCATTAGTGTATATAGTGCATTTACCCAAGTGGGAATCAAACCCACAACTATTACGTTTATATTTTTTTTTGTTCTTTCTGTATCCTGTACATAGCAGGTTAGACAGAGGGAACTTAGTGTTAGGACCCCGTTCCCCGCTTTCCAAATTCTGGAGTCATTGTCTTTCTGTACCACGTTACTAGATCGAGAAAACGAAAATACTAAAAGTTCAATTTCTTCGAGTGGAGATCCACCACTGTACGGCAAGACTGGCTTTGTTTTATATATATTTAAAAAAGATATTATACTATACCGAAACAATGTTATCATCTTTGTCTAGACCAAATGTCATACATTCACCGCCCATTTCTTCGTAGCCTAAGCACGCATTTTGCACTCCGCCGCTACCCCACTCCACATTCTCATTTAGTATGATCAAGCCGAAGTCGTTGAAATGTGTACCTGTAAATTCATAAATTGAAATTTTATTGGCTGTAGATTAAAAAAATATACACACTAACACCTACATGCGGCTTCGCCTACTTAAATTTATTAGATGGAACCAGTTATGGCGCAAAACTCCGCGTCACGAAGGAGTAAACGAAATATATAATATTATAAGTTGGTCTATTTGTAACGAGGCGTTGAGTCCCGCCAAAAGTAGAGAACGGAAATGTCTAATAGGATTAGAGTGCCTTAATATTAGGTTTCCACATTTCTTCTGCCTACTCTGGTACGTACGGAATACAATCAATCAATCAATCAATCAATCAATCAAAATTGTAGCCTTCGTAATGTTCTAATACTTACGCTGTATTAACATATACTTTTATTTAAGTCCGTTCAATTGCTTTTGATAGTTTGATTCCCAATCTGGGGACGAAATATTTAATATTTTAGATAGAGTATTCTACTTACTTTACTTTATTTTCATTTCCTCACTATGGCAACGCATTACCTCAAGAATTGACACTACGTTCCTACCCTTCTATGAGCGAGATACACCATGAAGTTAAAATAAAACTTTAAGTGGTCGAAGCCGCATTTGGATCGCTAGTAGATACAAAAATGGAAATAATATTTAAGGATGAAACTAATATTATAATATACCAGAGTTGTATCCAGGATTATAAAATCGTATTTTCTCATAATAATTCTTGACCTTGTTAGCGGATGCCGGCACTCGAGCAAACAACGTAAATTGTTCCGATGCAAGCAAACACGACGCCGCCGTCAAAATTATGCGTGAGTTGATGAGTGACCCCATACAGAATGCTTCTTTGTTCGTTACGGATTTGTCAATCACCCTGAATGATATAGATTTACATTATATTTTTATCGGCTTCAAGCTGTTTCTTCGCAAAGCATATCTGGTTAGGATGAAGGAATCTAGTGCTATAACACTTCGTTCCCTACGCGTAAACGTGACAGATTAAGAGTTCAATTCCCACTCGAGGATATTAAATACATCATATTTTCATTTTCTCGCTCTGGTAACGAGGCAAAGCGGGACATTTAGTTCCGCTACTCAACACGCAATGCCTCCAAAATTCATTCAACTGGAAATTTGGAACGGAGTGTCTCAATGGGAACAGATTGTCTTAATACTAGACCTAGATTCTGCGTGAAGCTAAAAAAACTTACTTATGTAAAGTGACACACCAAGGACAGTGATCGGATGTCAGAATTTTGCATGAAGTTGGTGCAGGTGTCGGGTGTTCTGGAGCTATAACAGGTGGTGTAGTTGTCACAGGCGTTGTCACCACCACAGGCGTTGTGGCCCTCACAGGTGTTGTAGCCGTCACAGGCGGTGTAGCCGTACCAGGTGTTTTAGCCATCTTAGATATTGAGGGTACCTCAGTGGTTGCAACCTTATCTAAAAGAAAAAAATGTATCGATTTTTTTTTATAATATACTTTTTGCGCAATAGTGTGGCAGTTAACGTGACGTTTCCCACTCAGACGAATGAACTATTGTTGATCAATATTTGTATTTCTTCGTTATGGTGCCAAACGGCGGGGACTGAGGCAATGTCTATCACTAGGTACCCTCTACCTATGAATAGCATGAAACTGAAAAAAAAAAATAGCTGACTCAAATAATTGACAATTATGTAGGATAACCAGGATATAAATACAAACTCTTTTATATTTTTTTGAGTCTTCAGGGGCGAGCTACTCTTGCCTCTCGCCGCCCGGTGACGCTGTCAAGACTAAGATTCTCTAAGTTAGAATATAAAATTAAAATTAAATTAGCTTCACGCTTTACCCCGACTTTCTAAACATAACGTGTTTAGTGGGGGAACTCAACAGAATTGAAATATTAATTCCTCGAGTGGGAATTAAGCCCAGAACCGTCGCGTTTACAGTCGAACGCTGTACCACTGTGCCACAAAGACCTCTCAGTATATATTATTATAATTACTACTAGCAACCTGTAAATATGCAATTATTTATTTTCAATATCCATGTATTGTAGCTATAGTATCAACCAATCAATTTATTGAATTAAACATAACTCTTATTTTATAGCAAAATTGTCACATACAATTCTTTATATTGGTATAATTTTTTTATTTATGAACCAATTGAAATAAAACACTACAATAAATTTAAGAGAAAATAGCGTATAAATCAGTTAAGCGGTTTCTGAGATTAGCGTGGTCACACAAACAGACCAACGGCTAAAACTATTAAAAATCATTGTTTTGTTTGGTTATATTACGCCTTTCTATTATAAACGCCCCTAATTAATAACTTTCTTATATATTTTCCATGCACAGACAGCGTTGAGTTACAGTTTCATTATATGTATAGCTTTAGATTCACTTTGTAATCGTTTAGCCGTGGCTTTGATGTCTTGTAGATTTACCTGTTGCTCGCAATTTATCTATCATTTCTACAAGGGCCAGGCTACAGCACCAGGAATCGAGTGCACAGTTATTCGGTTGGAGGGATCTGAAACATAAATATTTATTGAATTTTATATTTAGCTGTATCCCGCATATAAAAGCAGAGGGAACCTATAGTTAAGACATTCAATTAAAAATAACTGCCCTTTCCTTTATCAGAGAAATACAGAATAACGAGAAATTTTAATTAATTCATTTTCCCGAGTAGGAATCGAACCCGCAACCACTGAGATGGCCACGATGGCCTTAACATACAACCTATATTCTAAAAAATGTTAACGTAGTTAACATAGATAATGTAAATAATTGACGTCAATGTAGGACAGTGCCTAAGTGCACGCCGCGGTGGTGCAAATTCGTTTCCCATTTGGAAAAATATTGTAAAAAAAAAAGTAAAACTGAGAGCCTCTGCACCATGTTTCACTTCTTAACCTTTAAACGAGCCAAGACAAAAAGCATTGTCCTGGTTCTTTCGCTCACTGATAGACATAACGGTGACTAATAAGTTCTACCTGCTTCTGCAGTGTATTCAATGAGCATTCAGAGAGAGCAACACTCATATATAATCATATTAAAAAAAACTTTAAAAACTTTGTAAGTACTTGGAAGCCGTCGAAGAGACGCGGCTTGCTTATAAAAGAATTTGGCACTCGTGCCCTTAGCCGGTGACGGTGGAAGCCATAAGGTTTAAGAGGGTGTTACAGTCGGCCTACGTATATAATTGATGAGTGCCATATAAGTTCATGCTCGAGTCGAGTCTAATGCAACATACCCGTAAAAACATATAATTTTGAAAAAATATACCTGACGAGACTGTCACCTATAAATCCACCGGGTAGAATGTGAGTTTTATTACATTGGTAATATAACACGCAGACGCCCGGTAAGCCGTCGTCCATCACACATTCAATATCTTTGGTGGGAGGCAAATCTGCAAAACAATTTTAGAAAATCTTATATATTATCTGGTGTCGAGGCAAAGAGCGGTGTTGAGTTCCGCCACTTAACACGCAATTACTCCCAAATTGGGCGAAAAGCGGGGAACGGATTGTCTTAACACTAGGTTCCCTCTGCCTACCCTGTGTGCGGGATACAGCGTGAAGCTGATTTTTGTTTATATATATATGTATATAATTCATGTGGACGTATGTATCACTCCTCCTCCAGTCGTTTTACAGGGCCAATTATTATGAAATTATCATTACCATTTATCTATATTTTAATATTTTTTTGAATTAGTCGAAAATATTTTCTGTTTGTTTGAAAGCTTTTGCCTAAAACGAATAGAGTATAATATTTTTTTATAATTTTTTCAAATACGGATTCCAACCAACAACCGACAAGATTACAAATACTATTCTCTTGTACCTAAACAGCGACATATATGTAGCTAAATAAAATATATAATTACCTAGATTTGTTTGTCTTCTAATCCTATGAGAGGCAGCAATGGCGACCGTTAAAAATGCCATAAAAACCACTAAGTTTACACTCATCTGTAAGAATTAAGTAATAAAACCCCTAAGTACACTTTAAAAATATGGTGACATCTATTTAAGTATTACTATAAATTTGTAAGTTAAATGAACCGCTTTCCTCTCGATATCAGAGTGAAGAAATTAAAATATAAAATATTTCATTACCTTGGCCGGGAATCGAAACCACAACTAGTTGCGCTTGTGCTCCTGCGCCACGACTGGTCTCAATAATATTATTTCAATAATAATATATTTAAGGCCCTAAGCTTAAGTAATAATAAATAACTTAAAAAAAATAACTATATTAAGAGGTCCTAAAGTGTATCAAATAATGATCCAAAATAAATAAACAAACATCGTAATAATTGCATATATTGTACCAATATTATTTTTGTTTCCCAAAACAGGTAAATGGTCACCAAAATAATGTCATACAAAAATGTATATTAATATCAAAAACCATACTCCAAATTAGTTTGACGTCATCCAAAATAAATAAATTTGAAATGAAAATATTGCATATTTTAATTTTGCTTTTGATGTTTTTATTTTACAGTATTGCTGTAAGACCGTCGTGGCGCAGGGGCACATGGGTGAGGCACGTGGTGGTTGTGGCTTTGACCCCCACACGGGGAATGAATTATCATTTATGAATAGTTTTATTTCTTCGCTCTGACACCAAGGCAAAATGCCGGCGTTAAGTTCCGCCACTCAACACGCAATGCCTCGAGAAATTCGGCGTAAAGTCGTGAATTGAGTACGGAACACTAAAAGTAGGTTTCATCTGCCTACCCTGCTATATATGGGTGATACAGCGTGAAGGTGATTTTAATCTTAAGGCTGACATACTTATACTATATTGCCATATTATCAAATTAAATTAATTTTAAATAACAATAAACAAGTAATGAATCTTGGGAACATAGCAAAGAAATTAAAATATAAATGTAAATAAATATTTCACTTCCACGAGAAGAGATCGAACCCACACCACGACTGGCCTCATAAGCCCTTTAATAATCACCATATTACCTTAAAAATCACACTTCTCATGGTGATGATTTAGCACTAACACACACAAAAACTTATTAAATCTGAATATTTTCTGTATTATTAAATATATTATTATAATATTTCTATACGTAATATTGTTACGAACGATCGAATCGACTGGTGGCAGCTTATTCCCATATAACTTTATAATAAACAGTAAGCGCTTTATGCAACTTTCAGTCAATTAATATAATAAATCAAAAACCAAATCAAATCAGTTTCACGCTGTATCCCGCACACAGCAGTGTAAAGCAAACATAGTGTTAAGATATTTTCCGCCGAATTTTTTGAGGCATTGCGTGTTGCGTGGCGGAACTAAATGCCGCGCTTTTGCCTTAATTTCAGAGCGAAAAAGTGAAAATATTAATAAATAATAATTCATTCGAACCCATAACCGTCGCGTCACAGTCAACCACCCTTGTGCCTCTACGCTACGACAGTCTCAATGTTATAAATCTATTTAATATATAAAACGTTCGATTCCCACTCGGGGGGAGAAAATAGTTATTTTTTTCATTTCCTTGCTCTATTAATGAGGCAGAGCTTAAAAAAAATTGAATAATCAAATAAAAATAGTTCTTTTTTGTATAAAATCTTTCCATGTTATCAATAATGGCCATGAAAGCTATCTCTTAAGTATAAGTATTAATATACGAAAACATATCATTTGAAATATTTATTTTAAAGTACAAAATTATAATATTTATAGTATTTATATATATTTTTATAATTAAAGGAAAATATAAGTTTGAACTTAAATTGAAAACTATGTAAGTACGTGTTTTCCAATTAGGTGTACGGTGACACCATACTTACACACTTAACACCATATTTTATTGTAACGATATCGGTAAAATAAAAATAATTAAAAAAATGTAACTTACAAAACTACTTGTTACCATAAGCCACGATCGAGTATAGTAGAAGTATATAGTCAGAAGCTGTGAATGACTTCTAACACGTTCCTAGTGTCCGAGATAACACTTACCGTTATTAGATAAGTGGGTTATATCAAAACAATTTAAGTAAGCAAGTAACATAGTAAGTGAAGGAAAGACTGAGGGATCTTGAGGAACTTAGCATATTGTCTCTGTCTTGCTTACGTGTAAATTCTAAATAAATTATATTTCAATCTCCTTGAACTGTGACAAATTAACAACGTGAAATGTATTTGAGGCCAGTCGTGGCGCAGTGGTACAAAGTGTGACTGTAAAACTGACTGGTTGTGGGTTCGATCACCACTCGAGGAGCTGAATTATTTACTTAAATTTATATTTTCATTTCTTCGCTCTGGTGTCGAGGCAAAGCGCGGCGTTGAGTTCTGCCACTCAACACGCAATGCCTCCAAAAATTCGGCAGAAAGTGGGGAACGGAGTGTCTTAACACTAGGTTCCCTCTGCCTACCCTGCTGTGTGCGGGATATAGCGTGAAGCTAATTAATTTATTAATTAATTAATTAAATGTATAAGAAACAT
This sequence comes from Heliconius charithonia, assembly GCA_030704555.1. Lineage (NCBI taxonomy): Eukaryota > Metazoa > Arthropoda > Insecta > Lepidoptera > Nymphalidae > Heliconius > Heliconius charithonia. The sequence goes on from CM060819.1 coordinate 18,504,114, forward strand.
TTGGTCAATTGCGTGCGTTTCCTGTTTCTATACAGAAAGGTACCTAAATCGGCAAGTCTATGAATTATGTAGAAATAAAAAAAAAACATATATGTATTTTATTACATCTGTGGTATTTTTACCCGATAGCGACAAACGTCGGTTTAACACACACGTGGCCAGCAGTTGCAAAAAAGCTGTGAGCATATACAAACAGCTTACCAGGACCGCTGGGTTAAGCTGGGGACTTCTTTTGGAAATATTTATTACACAGCAGTAACAAAAATCCATTCTGTTCAATTTAGTAACTCGGGGTTCAAATGAGGCTAAACTTTATTCAGCGCTGCTTTGCCCTGGAACGAGATCGTGGAGGGAGCTCCAAACGGTGGGTTCCCTCTTTCGCGTTAGCGTAGTAGCTACGCTGTACAGAGTCAAGAGAGGGGACTTCTGGCTAGCAGCAAGAAATAAAGGATTGAGTAGAGTAGCAGGTATCCCACCGGCCAATATACGAAAAAGAAAAATTAAAGAAAAGAACAAGTATGAGTTAAATTATTTAGAGTGAAGTTAAATTATTTAGTTATTCCATATGAATGGCCAGTAAAGCGCAGTCAAAGCTTACAGCTGTTACCGCGACCTTTGTGGATTCGATTCCCCCTAAAAGAAATAAATTGTTGTCATTTGAGGCCAGTCGTGACGTAGAGGCACAAAAGTGTGACTGTAAAATCGACTGGTAGTGGGTTAAATCTCCACTTGAAGAAATGAAATATTTATTTTCATTTATATTTGCATTTGATCAGTGTCGAGGCAAAGCGCGGTGTTGAGTTCCGCCACTAAACACGCAATACCTCCAGAACTCGGCGGAAAGTGAGGAACGGAGTGTCTTTACACTAGGTTCCCTCTGCCTACCCTGCTGTGTGCGGGTTACAGCTTAAAGCTGATTTAATAATAATATTGTTTTAATTTGAGAACTTTGACCACAAACGAGATAAAATTCAAGACCAAAATAAACATACAATGATGTCTAACGTATTTCCCAAATGGTATTTACGAAATACTTTGTGTAATGTTTGTCCTTTTAAGTTAATTACAGATATTATACCAAATGGGGAAATATTAAATAATAATAAACGACATAATATGCACAAAAATAGACCAAAAACTATTCTGGATGTAATCGACTACTTATATACTATACTAGCGGCCCACTTGCGGCTTCTTCCGCATACTACTTTTATTATACTGCTTTTGCCAACAGATTGATACGATCAATCATGTACCACTATTTCTTGTCGGAAGCTCTGCTGCTGCGCCACGAAAGCCTCCCAGTGTTCATTGTCATATTTATTATTAACGAGCTATTTGGATTCATTTTATAATAACTTTGCCTTGTCGTGTCTTTGATGTCCTGTCGATTTACCTGTTGGCGGCTTTCATTTTTATTTTCACAAAGCCGCAGCACCGTGAACCAAATCCAGAGTAAGCCGGCAGAAACTCTCTGATACATGAAAACAGTAGAATGTTATTTCTAGTTGTATCCCACATAAATGAGTAGAGGGAGTTTAGTGTTAAGACATCAACATCGCCCTTTGCCTTATCACCAGAGCGAGAATAAAAATAGTTCATTCGCCTAAGTACGAATCGACCACTGAGCCACGACGGCCTAAACATACATACACTCTGGAAACGTTGAACTCCTTCTGACTTATTCTGGTAATATAATTAACGACACAATTGTAGGACATTACCTGAGTGTACGTGAATTCGTTTCCCATTTGAAAGAATATTATAAGAAAACAGGAAAACAGATTGGCAAGGTTCGGTTTTTCATTTCTCAACCCTTTAACGAGCAGAGACTGAGGTTATGGAGGCTTCTGGCACTCGGGGTCTTGGTTCTTGACCTGACTGTGTCCTTGACACAAAAATTAATAAGTAAAGTGAGGAAGTGAAGTATTAACATGTTAATATGTGTGTGGTAGTAACCGAATGTTTTTTTACATAATAAAAATTACTTAAGAATCAGTACAAGAGCCCCAACGTCCCAAGAAATATTTGAGTTATTTTAAAGAAGTTTTGGAAAAAACAGAAAATTTAGAGATGTTGCTTGCTGAATACAATATTTGTTATGTGACAAAGTTTAAATATGTAAAGAAAAAAATTGAGGGAGCTATCATTGAAGTGGATTATAAAAAAACCGTTTATTTTTAATTCAGAACAAGAAGCCATGATAGAGGATTATTTGATAAAAAGTTTTATTATTTATTTTGAAGTGCTGCCAGATATTAACCAGAAGAGTGTGTATTCAAACTTGAATACACACTCTTCTGGTTCATATCTTATGACCTTATAAAAATACCTAAAGACTAGACTATACTATTAATTTATATTATTATTAGCTTCACGCTATATCCCGCACACAGCAGGGTAGGCAGAGGGAACCTTGTGTAAGACACTCCGTTCCCCACTTTCTGCCGAATTTTGGAGGCAATGCGATCCCCACTCGAGGAAATGAAATATTAATTTAAATTTATATTTCCATTTCTTCGCTCTAGTGTCGAGGCAAAGAGTGGCGTTGAGTTCTGCCACTCAACACGCAATAATTGCGCGGAAAGTAGGGAACGTTGGTTGTGTTGCATATATTTCTAGATTTGAGCGCAGCGTTGAGTTCCATCACTCGACTCGCCCGCCGCCCGAAATTGGCGGATAGTGGGAAGTGTCATGTCGGCGGTGTTACTTTCCAGCTGTATGTGAGTACACTTCCATTCTCTATCTATCAAAAAAATATATGCCAACGTAATATAAATATAAATATTATTAACATAACATTGTTTTAATCTGGGAACTCCGACCTCAAACGAGATAAAAGGTCAGGACCAAAATAAACAAATAGTGATGTGTAACGTATTTCCCAAATGGGATTTACCAATTACTTTGTCCAGATGATCGTCTAAATATTATTTGTATATTTTATCGATACTTTAGTCTGGCCATAAATACTGTTATAATTTTTAAATTAATGAAATATTACTTTTGAATTTCGAATCTTTCAGTTTAATACGATTTCCACGGCCACTTTCGAGCTCGATCTCCAGTCCCTTGATGTTTTTTTTTTCGTTTTTTATTGCTGGGTTAACAACAATATTGATTATAATATGAAACTTATTATTGTCATCAGAAGTGATGTCCTGATCCAAATTACTCTGTTTTCAAAGTAAATGTGTTTTTTCAAGTTTATGAAATGTGTATTTACATTTTATGCTATACTAAACATTTATTTGCGTCCGTCTGTCTGTTCTGTTCATCCGAGCTAACACCTAAAATGACTATTACGGGACTCTCACTATGGGATCGCAGATATTTTTATCAAGGATTTTTTTTAAATAGCAATGCGTTTATCACGCGCGAATACTCACCGCTCAAATAGGTATGAACCAAAATTTTTCATACATTTTTCTATTAAATATGTAAATTCGTACGAGCAAAAACAAATAAAATCCTACATAGTTTAAGTTACAATTTATTTAATGTATAATATTAATATTAATAATCATGTAGTTCAAGCGAGTGATGCCGCAGGCCGGCCACTAGGATTTTAATAAATAAGTACGTACACCCAGATATAGATTAGATTTATATATATATATATATATATATATATATATATATTTTGTAATTTGAAATGGCGATCCCATAAAGCAGAATAGATAAAGGAAACCTAGTGCAAAAACACTCTGTTCCGGTGACACAATCTGATGAGTGGCGTTGCACAACGCTGGAACTCTTACAAATTAATATAAAATAATAAAATTACATTATACAAATCCCACGGGAGAACAATATTGATTTAAATAAATCCCGCGATATAAAATCTCGAGATATAAAGTACCGGGATTCAAACATTATTATTTTACAATCAGTTTATTTTGGAACGATGCGTGATGAAGACCGTTTGGATTGTCGTGAACCTTTGTTGCGTCGATCGCGTATGTTTTTTTTTAATCATAATATTCTTATATCTATAAATATAAATAAAATTGAAGTTCCTATCTGTAATATTTAAATATTCGTATTTTTTCAAGTGTATAATTATTTACACACTTCTATTTTGTTTTTCTGTCTATCTGTCTTTTTTTTTGTTTGAGCTAATCTCCGAAACGGCTGAACTAATTTTTATAGGACTAACATTGAAAAATTTACTAACATGAAAACTATATAACATATGTTGCTTCTCAAATCCTTCAGGGTTGTAAAGTAACATAAAAGCTACTTTTTAACCCGGAATTCACGATGAATCCGGATGTATACACAAGAAAACCCGCGATTATTTTGCTTGCGTACCTACCGCCCACATACGTAGAAATGAAATAAGAGAGTGAAATATGAGAGTGAGTAGACTTTTTATTATTCATTTCCATCAACACTACACTTTGCTATATTATTATCGTAGGTGCTTGTAATTTAAAGTGCGTTGTTTGTTCCTATTCTACCCACTGCCTATCCTGGTAAGTGTGGGTACAAAATTCCATAACAGATCGAACTCACAACCGTCGCGTTTTCGGTCACACACGTGGTCACGGAGAATGTGTCAGACCATTTGTTCAATAAACGGCTTGTACGAAATATTCGCTAGGTACAATTTTATAGTAGCATTCGCTACTTTATTTAAAATTATATATATTTATTTAAAATTAACCCTCTAGGTTCCCTCTGACTACCCTGTTGTGTTTCATGTTGTATTCCGCACACAGCAGGGTAGGCAGAGGGAATCTAGTGTCACTCCTCGAGTACCACTAGAGATCGAGCCCACAACAAGTTTACAGTCACATTGTATGCCCCTGCACCACTTCTGGCTTAAATAAAACGTGAATACGAATGATGAAAAATATAAATTGTATGTAATAATATTATGTATGTATATGTATATGGAAATATAAAATCACAAAGAAATTAAAAAAAAAACTCTCCGTAAACAAAGTCACAACAAAATGGATTTGTTTAATAATGTTGTTTGTTAACTCCTATTAAATTCGTAAACTGATCTAAACTCCATGCTGCAAAAGTAAAAAATATTTTGTTAGCTCCAAACCGTATCCCTAGCGCCAATCACAGAGAATGGAGCGCCAAATTTTACTGTCTCTGAATGCATCTTTCACCTCGTCCGCTGTCATCAATGCCCTTACTTCACTTATTACTCCTCATCACGTGAGGAGGGTCCTCAAACTTTTAACACGATCTTCCAGTATCATCGATACTATTTTCTCGAAGATCTAGAAGATTCTTCTAGTATACACTCTGAGATTCAATACTTCATTTTCACGCTCCACGTATTACACGATCTGTGACTAAGAACAAATCCTTGTTCAAATATAGACAGGTTTATAATACTTTCCCCTATCAGGATTTGTACCGCCTAGTATCATATTAATTTAAGCAAACACTAACAGCGTCACGTTATAGTTATTAATATTTTTATAGTGACCATTTGGATATAATAAAAATTGAACATACCGACGTCATCGCCGCTATATTTACACGTGTATGGTTGAAAACGATTTTTTACGGTTCAAATTCAGTGTGATTCCTATATTATAATTAGCTATAACTTTAGCTTGCCTTTATGAGTGGAGTGCATAAGCTACGTGCTCGAAAGTGTTGAAGTGCCCAATATGAGTAATAGCGAGGAACCCGCTCATGAGCTCCTTGTTTTCCATATTTCAAATTGTACCTACGCATTTTAAGTTGACCAATTGTGGACAATTACCTGTGGTTATCGCCACTGGGCAACTAGAAGCTTTAGCCGGGGTTATGTTTTGTCTTGTACCTAAGAAGTCTAAGAAGGTAACTTTTTTAACTTGTATATGTATAATTTTTATATTTACTTCACTTTAAGTAAGTTAGAATTATTAGTTGTGTCTCGGTTGATCTGGAAAATACAAATAATTCATTCCTATTGATAAAATTCAACTCACAACCATCGCGTTTGCAGTCAGTGGCAGAAATAAAGAAATTAATATGACAGTGATAAACAATGACCGACGAACCGAACGACATACGCAACCAAATGTAAAACTAATGTAATAACTAACTAAAAATAGAAATGTAGTATCCGTTCCTATATTGAGTGAAAGGAAAAAACACATCAGCTTATCCTAACAGTTCAAAAAAATACAAAAAAAGTATATATTGTAGATATAATAATTACTCCAAGTAACAATAACATTAAACGTATAAAAATTTCACCCTAGCGGGACTCGAATCCGCTCCTCCTGGAAACCGACCAGGTCCAGTTCATATTTTTATATTAACACTTTAAAAACAATAACATTATTTATATTTGATCACGTTATTTTTTTCTAACGTGGGTATATTAAAAAAGCGCATATCACTTATGTAAGGTTACTATACCGTAGTTTTAAAACCAAGTCGACAGTGCCAGTGATTTGTAAATAGTATTATATATTACGAATATTATTTTATATATTTTGTCAGTGTAAACAAGAACATTGGGAAACAACAGGTAGGCTAAAGTGAGAAAAATATAAAACTAACGATGACTCGTGCGAGGTTATTGCTTAGCAATTCTTTATTTTTATTATAAATCTATGATATTTTCATCTTTATTGTACCTTTGCTAATATTATAAAACTGAACAGTATTTCTGATTGAACGTGCTAATCTCAGGAACATTGAATTATTGAAGAAATCGAAGTATTACATTTAAAAACCTATTTATACTTTACTTTAATACGCGGCGTTGACTTCCTCAATATAAACGCAATCCTCCAGAATTCGACTGAAAGTGGGGAACAACAGTGTCTTTTTAGGAACAAAGTGTCTTAACACTAGATTGCTTTTGCCTTCCTTTCCCTTCCCTTCCCTCTTTTTAATTTTTGGATCCATCTAAGATCTGAATATTTTATATTAATTTCAGCTTGATCTTGACATAGAAATGTTCAAAAAACCCTTCCCTATATGCGGTAGATAGCGTGAAACTAAAAAAACGGTATTGTCACCCTTTAAATTTTTTAAAACAATAGTGAAATATAACCAGACGAAGCCGCGAAATAAAATATAATTCTTAGTAACTTAGAGTTACATACCTAATAGCGTCTAATAATATATAATTAATTTCCGCCGCGCCGCAATGGCGTTTCATACTGTTTTTTAATAATTTCACGGTGTATCCCTCATATACGAGTAAAGTAATGTTCGGACACTCCATTTTCCGCCTAATTTTCGACATATTGCGTGTTGTGTGACAGCACTCAACGCCGCGCTTTGTCTTGATACCAGAGCGAGGAAATAAAAATAACATATTCCCCGGAGAGAACATCGAATCCACTACCATCGCGTTACAGTCAACTATTGCCGCTGCACCACGACGAAGTTTAAATACATATTTTTAATATGTCGTCCTAAGATATCCCCAGTCCGAAAAATATCCAGTATTTTGGCTATTGGTGTATCAGTGCATTTAATTTTTTCCGTCAGTCTAACCTGCTATGTGCGGGATACAACATGTGTGTGTGTGTGTGTGTGTGTGTGTGTGTATATATATAGCAACAATATTGAATGTGTGACCTTAATAATTTATCTATATTTATTATATATATATAGGTCTATCATTGTATGTTAAATATTTTGGTTACTAACTTAATCGACTATATATCTATCGACTATATCGACTATATCGACTGGGTTTGTGTTTCCAAGCTACATTTACTTTATTTTATATTTCTTTCAATGTATCATGTGTTGAGGATGTGATCTGTTCTAGATATGCGAATTGGTCGACGAATTATCGGCTACTGTGGGTGTCTTTAAATGGTTAATTATTATTTTAAATAAATAAATAAATAAATCAGCTTCACGCTGTATCCCGCACACAGCAGGGTAGGCAGAGGGAACCTAGTGTTAAGACACTCCGTTCCCCACTTTCTGCCGAATTCTGGAGGCATTGCGTGTTGAGTGGCAGAACTCAACGCCGCGCTTAACCTCGACACCAGAGCGAAGAAAATGGAAATATAAATTTAAGTAAATATTTCATCTTCTCGAGTGGGGATCGAACCCACAACCAGTCGGTTTTACAGTCACACTTCGTGCCGCTGCGCCACGACTGGCCTCAATTATTATTTTACTTTTCGCTATATTTATTTCTAGGTATAGATAGCTGGAGACTTTCAAAATTTTTTATGGTCATCAGTGATTCAAAGGTAGTATGTATTTTCCCTACTTGTCCTTATTTCAAAAGTTGACCATTCAAGTTTTGGAAAAAGAATTATGAAAATTTATGAAATTATGACTGCAAAAATGAAAACTGAAAGATTTTAGAAATACCAAACCTTGCAGTTTTTATTTTCGCAGTCATCATTTCATAAATTTTCATAATGAGATGGATTTTTTTAATGTACTCATTGGCATAGCCTAGATTTTTTTGTTTAATTGCGAGTCGAATGCTATATAGTAGTTAACATCTTCAAAATAGTAAAACAATCTATTGTCATTGTATTACTCCGTCATTTGTTTAATTGTGAGTATGAGAAGTTGGTGCGAAAGCCTGTTCTTTTGGCTGTTATTGTGATTCGATTCTATATAACTTTAGAAAATGTTTTGTAAATATTAGATACAGAGATTGATGACATTTGATTATATCATCTCTTTCACCTCTTTTATGGAGCAATATCATTGTTGATGTAGTTCATTGGTATGATATTGTCTCTTGTTCAATTACGTCCATTTGGTTTTTGGTAATAATACATTTGAGGTGAGTAGAGTTCTCGATAAAAATATACAGCTATGCCTAGTATGCCTGTGCGTTTTGTTTTGCTCTTTCATTGTTTTGATTTCTTTATTTCTGTTATACATTCTAACAGCTCCATTTGTGATTTTGAGTCAATCGATAGTTTCAAAGTGGAACATCATTCAAATTAACCTAGCCTTTTGTCTGTGTTTTCTTATGCATAATTTAATTTGCTATTTTATTCCTATCAATTGGTTTTTGTTGCTGCATACTTGCACTCGGTTGATCACGCAATGTGGAGAGAAAATGGAGACTGGAGTATATAAGCATTAGGTCCCTCTCTCTACCTTAATATGCCGGGAAGAACATGAAGTTGCTTTTTAATCTATATTTATTATTTTTTAATGTATTGTCTGAAACCTGAACAATTTCTGAAGATGATTCAGCATCTTTTCAGTAACGTACTTGTTATTATTGCATTAACAAAGATCTCAGTGCATAGAAAATTGATATGCTTACAAGTAAATAAAAAGTTATAAAACAAAACTGTATAAAAAGAAACAGACGTGAACTATGTGTGTGATATAACGGGTATATTGTTGTTTCGTTTTCAAGTAAAACGCGTAAGTTATAGTTACGCTACGTTCAGCATAACGTATAGTATTTAATCAATTATAGATAAGGTTAGAATGATTGAAATTAAGCATTAAGAAAGTATAATATATTGTTAGTTCTATTGTAACCACTACGACGACTGGTCGGTCTAGATAAACTTTTTAAATACACTTCGTCTAGGACCCATATCTAGTTTGGACATTGAGTAGAAACGCCGATTCATTAGATTTTAGAAAAAACCTCGACACTCGCGTCTGAGTAAAAATGTTGTAGGTCCATCTAAAGCCACAGCATCCAATCCGAAATAAAGAGATAAATCATAGAATTTAATCTCGACGATTGTTTATGGGGTAAGCTGAAAGTTTAATTTACTTCCAAACACTTTATAGTACCGTTTTAACTAACAATTTATATTATTTTATTTTAATGCTATTAATTTTGCGCAAATTCATCTAAATACATCGGGAGAATATAAAGACAATATGAAAGTCAAAGTATTTTTTTTAATTCATAATAAGAAGTTACATATTTTATTCTTAACGTCAAATAATTTGACTAGAACTAGAACTGAGACTATGGTTAACATTTGTCCACATAAGAGTGGAAGGAGGATAAGGACTATGGGATCCACAAAATTCAATGATCCATCAGTTAACAGGTGGATATTATGTAATGAAAGGAGTATAGGAAAATGGCCACTACTATCTCTTCATTTTAAATACAGTCAACTGAACTAATTCCGCATATCATATCTCCGGTAATATCCACGCTTTGCTGCCATATGAGACCAATATGGCAGCAAAACGTGGCAATATAGCAGCAAACTGAGCCTCAATACCAGCACTGGGATTTATTACTGGGATTATACACGGGTAATCGTGCAGCTGTGCTGCTGTTTTGCCGTCTAAGCCGTCTTCTAATCAATGCAGCTAAGACACTATTAACTAGGTTCATAAAAGATGAGAAAAGTCAGCAATTTGCCTTTTCACATCCTTTTCCGCATCTTCCGTCTCTACTGTATAAGCTTTCCAAATATACCACTTCATTCTCTCGTTCTAATATCTTTTACTCATGTCACTTTTTTATTTTTACATCACTTCGTTCCAGCCAAATGATACATAAAAATATTTTTTTGTTTTTTTAGAAATCAAATAATAATTTGTACGTAACAGAATTTGAACTCGTGTAAGAATGTTGATGTATATACAAAGTATGGCCTTGTGGAATGCGCCCAAGAGGTTCGAATCCTGCTACATTATATTTTTTTTTAATTTGAAAACAATATTTATTTTTCAAATAAAAAAAATAGTAAGTTCAACAAAATATGAGCCCACTATTACATCGCTATTAACATGATACTATTATCAAGTTATACACACCTAAAGATCAAAAGTGCCACTTTGCCACACTAAACGACAAATATGTAATTAATTAAAATCGTTATAAATGGCATTAATTTCATTAATTGATCAATTAACCAAATGACAATAATTATCGCTTGAAAATATCGATTTAGTATCGATGTTCGACGTATACAAAAACGATGCCTCATTAACCTTATCGGCTTCCACAACTTGTAACAATAAAAAAAATATAAAAGAACGATTAAAATTGACTTTTAGTATACAATTTCACGTTTGAGAGAACGATATATATATAAGTATTTTTTCAGGCATGAAGAAAATTTTCTATATATTCCGAGAAGGGAGTCAAGTAAATCAAATACTATGCGCGTTTCTGAGTAAGTATATTGATATGTTAATATTTTTTAAATATTACCTGTATTTTATGGAGTGATTAGAGAGTGATAAGGCTGTTGCGGCGCAGGAGTGGGTGGCACACTGCGTTTCACTGTAAACGTAAAGATTTTTGATTGTGGGTTCGATTCTGACTCGGAGGAATAAATTGATGCTGAATTAAGTGATGCTGCTGTGTTCTGCACATTGCTCTCGCAATGTCTCGAAATTTGGACAGAAAGAGTCGAGTGTCTTATCTTGGTTCAATCTACCTACGATATAGGGTGGAATCATCAGCGCTCCTTTACGGGAGCAGCATATACAATAAAATATTTCAAATCCATAACTAAAAAATTGAGAGAGCCCTTAATAGCTATAATGAATTACAAAACCCACTAAGGCTATAATGGATGTAAAAACTTTATTTTTAAAAGTAATGAAATTATTAATTTATAGTAAGAAATTGTGAACAACTTTTAAATTTGAAAAACTTTTACCTGTTAGTTTAGATCTATTCTACTAAATATATGTAGTTATTTGTACATATTTTTATAAAAAGTCGATAAAAATAGAAATTGAAAATATTACTTAAACAGCTGACACTTACAAGGAGACTATAATGTTTTACTAATTTTAAACTTTAAGGGTTAATCAAAATTCGTCAACGATAAGACGCATGGATTTTGTTCATTTCACGATATTTAACCGTACTGTGTTACGTGGGACGCGGTTACCAATAATGTAAACAACTACTATCACAAAAATACTGGTAAACGTTGTCGATCTGCCGCTTTCCTTCTTAAAAAACATACCAGGACGAGATAGGGATATCTTTGTTAAGTTTGACGCAATTACGTATTTTCTATATATATAAACAACGTTCAACTTTACCGCCAATTTAACCTACGACTCAATTTCGTGACAGAGGCGTGTGCGGCGGTATCGCTTTGATGGGTTTGTGTCTGTGTGCGTCATTTAATTAATTAGATTATTTATATTATTGTATTATTTATATTGTTTTTGGCAAAATCTTTTTTATTTAAATTGTATTAGGCTTTTATAGAGTGGTTAAAATTGTGCTTTTATTTAAAGTGGTGCTGACAACAACATTCTGTATATATGAGGAATAGTGTGTAGTTAAAAATTTTAATCTTTATAAGACTCATAATATTAAATATTAAAATTTTATTTTCAGTTTGCATACCAATCTACGGTTACGGAACATGCATAGGATGGATGTCACCTATGACACTCCTCCTGCAGTCAAATAAATCACCCAAAGGAAGACCTCTAACCGATGTAGAAGTATGAAGATTAACAATCATTTATTTTTTCTGTAATTCTTAGATGTTTTTCGAAATGCACTCCGCTTTCCGTGTTAAAGATATTTTACATAAACGGTAGTGATTGATTGTAACTCAACGATTGGATGTAACTCAACGACGCGCTATGTCCAATAAGACTAGGAAAATAAAAATTAAATAAAATATAGAGACTAGTCGTGGCGCAGGGGCACGAGTGTGTAACTGTAAACGTAACTGTGATTTGGGTTTGATTCCCACTCGAGGATATGGGATATTTAATATTTCCATTTTCTTCTCTCTGATGTCAAGACAAGAAGTGACAAATTGAGCAAGAAGTGACAAATGTAGCACTAGATTCCCCTGTCTACTCTGCCGTATGGGAAGAATATGAAGTTAGTTTTTCATAAACAATAGTGTCGGTTGCATCTAAACCCACAATCTGTCAGCCACAACTGAGCCTTCATAACGATGATTTCAGTAAACATAAATTGTTAAGCCGTAGCCATAGCCGATTTGATATACAAAATACATTTGATATCAGCTTCACGCTGTATCCCGCACACAGCAGGGTGGGCAGAGGGAATCTAGTGTTAAGACACTCCGTTCTCCACTTTCTGTCGAATTCTGGAGGCATTACGTGTTGAGTGCCTAGTTAGCCTCGAAACCAGAGCGAAGAGATAAAAATATAAATTCAAGTAAATATTTCATCTCCTCGAGTGGGGATCGAACTCACAACTCGTCGATTTTACAGTCACACTTCGTGCCGCTGCGCCACGACTGGCCTCAACATTCGATATGGTTGATTTAAATTACTTTTACAATGATGTTGTATTTTCTTGTATAAAATATATTTAAGAACATGATAATGTACAGCCGCACAACGTGTGACTGTTAACGAATGGAATAAAATACTTTCGTTTTCTCGCTCTGGTAGAAGTGCTGCATTGAGTCCCGCGTCTTGGTTAACTTGGCATCGAAGAAAAGTTGCCGTCGTAGCTCTTGACAAAGCGTGATGCTGCTTTTTCATATTTCTATTATAATAATATCCTACCGTGCTATGCGGGATACAGCGTGAAGAAAAAAATAAATAAAATGTGATAAATTATGTTTTAGATATCATGGATGGCATCCTTGCCGTATTTAGTGTGTGTTCCGGCGACGTACCTCGTGGCTCTGTTGGGAGATCGATATGGGAGGAAGTTCGCTTTGCTGTTTATGAGTGCAATAAATGCGGTAAGTTACTTACAGCCGGTCTTACCACTGGCTGATTAAATCTTTGATGTGGGATAAAACCTGTTTTGCCAGATAAGCTACAATTTATAATTATTTATGTTGTAAATATATACACAAATAAATGCGTTAAAATACTTGGACTTCATTAAAATGAACAAATATTTTTGGTATTCATGTAATGGATTATTTACATCGTTTAAGGATCTAGCACAATTTTTTCCTATTTTTTTCCGCTTCCAACTTGCCAACTGACCTAATTTTTGTCATTCTTAAATTAAAAAAAAAAATACTATTTTTTTACTATATCTCAAAACTGTGGGCCAGTTTTCCATTGGGTGATGAGTAGGTTTAGAGCGCCTTTAAAAATAGGCACGAGAGATTTAATGCCAAGTTGTAATTATTTTACATGTGTAAGTATAAATGGGATGTTCTTTAAAATAATTTTGTTGTAAGGTAAAATTTATTTGATTTTCAGATGGTTTGGTTACTGAAACTATCGTCAATGAACATATGGGTATTCATCACAGCTAGAATACTTGCGGGAGTCGTGATGGCGGGTAGTTGCGTCACTTGCCCAACTTATATAAAAGAGATAAGCGAAGATAATATTAGAGGAGCTTTAGGATGTTGGGTAAGATTTTTTTGAAAATAAGCTGAGATCTTGGTTTATTCAATGTAGACTGAAAATATTTATGCACTCTTCTTATAACTTTAGTTCTTTTTTATTTATTAATCTTATGAATAGTGTTATATTGAGTGAGTAACATAGAATTGATTAATGTAGTCGAAATGCTTTTCTCAACACTATCCAACATTACTATTTCTTTTTCAATTAAAATAATTGTTACTCAGATTTCAGTACGTCCAACTAAACATAATTTTCAGCGTTATATTTTTTTTATCTCTTTTAGGGCGCACTATTTTTCACGACTGGCAGTCTATCGGCTTACATAGTGGGAGATCTTTTGAGTTACCAAACAATTTTATTATTGTTCCTGGCCGTTCCTGTAGCACACTTCGTTATATTCCTAACAATGCCTGAATCTCCTTCGTATCTCATAAAAAATGGTAAAATTGAGGTAAATATAAATAATTATTTTGTTCGGTAAATTGTTTTTTTTTATCGTTTTAATTGTTCGTCGAAAATTGGTCGAAGTGTGGTGAACGGAGTGTTTAAGCACTGTGTTTCTTCTGCCTACGCTGGTATATGCGGAATACAGCGTAATATAAAAATATCATGATTTTGAGTTGTGTCATCTTGAATGCGACGGCTTAAATATCATTAGTTATTTATTTATATTGTTCTATTCTATAAAAATATTTAGTGACAGTGATCTTTCACAGTGGTACCCCAGGGTAGTATTGCATTGTTGTGGATTCGATTCCCACTCAGTGAAATTATTATATTTACTAGTTCCATTTATATACTTGCAGTTTTATGTAATGGTATGTGTACGTACGTTTAATTTACAGGACGCAGCAAAAGCTTTAATTTGGTTGCGATGCCGACATGAGCACGATCATAAAGTCCAAGAAGAAATTGATTTTCATAGAAAAGAACAAAGAAATGATGAGAGAAAGGAAAAATTTTTGTTGAAAACAGTTTGTAAGTAAATTTAGTTCTTGACTTGTCATTCTTTTTTTTCAAACGAACGACCAAATTAAAAATAATGCGTTTTTTAATATATTGATATATTACTTAATGTAGTTTCCCTAAGTGCAATATATTATATTATTTTCTTTATTTATAGACATAAATGTCTTAATGTAGTAAGATTTGAACTGACGTCCCTTAGAGTCCTGCTATATTCATTTTTTTATGAGCCCCGAAGTTTTTTTTTTTCAAATTGACACGTTTGAACTTAAACTCTAATTATGATATATTGAAAATATTATAATCTTTTATAATTGAGGCTACTCGTTGCGCAGGGGCATAAGGATGCGACTGTAAAAACAACAGGTTGTGGATTCGATTCTCACTCGAGGAAATGAAATATTTAATATTTTCTTTTCATCATTCTGGTAATGAGACACGGAAGTATCTTTTTAAGATTCCCAAGTTTCCTCTGCCTACTCTGCTATGTGTGGGATACGGAGAAAGTTAAAAATATCATAATACGGTTATTTTCCATATTTTTACCTTAGTTGGAGTGACAGTTTTTCGTAATTTAAAATTATTATTTTTTACAAAACGCATGACTTAGTTACATTTCTTGTACGATTCGAGATTAGCGGTTCTAGATTCGGGTTCGATTCCAACAATTTTTTTAAGCGTTTTTTCACATATATTTTTAGTTCCTCTGTATAAAACAACACTTTAAAAAAGGTTATAAATTTATTTATAAAAAAAAAATTAAATTAAATTAGCTTCACGCTATATCCCGCACACAGCAGGGTAGGCAGAGGGAACCTAGTGTGAACACTTCGTTCCCCACTTTCTGCCGAATTTTGGAGGCATTGCGTGTTGAGTGGCAGAACTCAACGCCGCGCTTTGCCTCGACACCAGAGAGAAGAAATGGAAATATAAATTTAAGTAAATATTTCATCTCCTCGAGTGGGGATCGAACCCACAACCAGTCGGTTTTACAGTCACACTTTGTACCACTGCGCCACGACCGGCCTCAATTTATTTATAACCTTTATTAATCCTCGTTTTACAGTGACAGAAAAGATTTTGTTCAGAGCATTTCAAATATCACTAATAGCGGCGTTGGCTAGAGAACTATGTGGAGTAGTCCCGGTGTTAAACTTCGCTGGTGATATATTCAGTGCCGCAGCGGATGTCACAGGTTTGGTTCTCAGTCCGAATCAACAAGCCATGGTGCTAGGAGTGGTGCAGTTATGTGGTGCTACCATGGCATCTGGTATTGTTGATAGATGTGGGAGAAGAGTAAGTTATATTCTTATTTGCATTGGATACATATGTTTATAAATACCTACTTTATACGCTGTATACAATTAAGAGAAGTTCATTGATTTTTCTTATCTGGACAAGGTAGCTGAAACGTCTTCTTTTTTTAGCAGCATTATTAATTATAGAACGATTGTTGTATCAGCAATTCAGTATTATGTAGGCAGAGGGAACCTGGGAACCTAGTGTTAGAACACTCTGTTTCCCATTAAGATATTTCTGTTAAACACTTTGCACTGAATTGTTTCACATTGCATGTTGAGTGAACTGAACGCCACACCTTACCTCGTCACTAGAGCAAGGAAAATGAAATATTAAATACTTTAGTGCCCCGAGTGAGAATCGAACCCACAACCGACGAGTTACAGTCGCACGATTGTGCCCCTGCGCTACGACGAGGGCCTCACAAAAATAAAAAATATATATCTTTGTTACAGCCACTCCTCTTCATAACATGTATTGTATCCGGTGTCAGTATGTGTATTTTAGCCACGTGGTTCCTTCTAACCGATTTCAACATACCGGTACCGGCGTGGGTGCCCGTACTTACGTTGTGTGTTTGCGTGTTTTGTGACGCCTCGGGGTTGATGCCGATAGCTGTGGTTATAGCTGGTGAAACTTTCTCTTTTAAGGTAAAATTTTAATAATTCATCATTTCTTGACTTTGGGATGAATATGGCCTTTTTTTTCAGTTTAGTTATGTACTCTATACATTTATTTAATAATCTTTTATATCACGTTGCAAATGGGTGATAGAATTTCGGAATAGGTTTTTTGTTACTACTTCAATTCCTTATAAAATAATTAAATAGATCTTAAATATTTATGTCGACTACCTACAAATGCTAAGCTAACTAAAAGTTTCAAAATGTAAACGTTCCGTTTAAATATATATGTAATATATTTTTAAACGGAACGGATGTACAATATATTATAGTAGGTTTATGCAAGCACATACAAAATATGACATATTTTTTTGCATGAATTTGTTAAGTTTTTATTTTCAATAACACTGTAATAACATTTTTTCAGTATCGGGGAACAGTATTGGCAACTACAATGGCGGTATCCTCCTTAGCGGACTTCTTCCAACTTCTATTCTTTAAGCCGTTATCAAAATCTATAGGCGTGTACGTCGCCTTTTACTTTTTTGGAGCAATGTGCCTCTTAACAGCATTATACGTTATATTTGTTGTACCTGAAACTAAAAATAGGAAATTAGAAGAAATTTATTACGATTTACAGACGAAAAAAGAAAAGAAAGAATTGAATCAAATAAATATATAATAATAAAATGTGAGAGAGTGTTGAATGTCAAGATAATCCATTTTTCACTGTTTGTTCCATTTTCATATATTGTGATTCGGTTGGCGGAGTTCTACGTCGCTTATTGCCTTATAAGATTGGAGAAAAGACACTTAGACACTTATTTTAATAGAACAATTACGCCAAATGGAAATTGAATCCACAATCCTGGCATGTATAGTTCCAACGCCCCATATTGGCGACAAATAATAATAAATCATTGTGCATAAAGACTGTTTTGTAGACATTTTTTTAGTTTAATTTTGAAATAAGAATGTAGCCTATAAGATAAATTACTGCTAATTTATTTGACAGATAAATATATGTTGATGGCGTCTCTTTCTTTATTATTTTAGAAAAAGTGATCATTTCATTAATCATTTTGATAATAATTGATGCATTTATTAAAAATATTTACAATTTAAAGTTACGTTTTATTTAAAACAAAACTTATGTCATAAAAAAATATAATTACATGTTGTAATTGTTAAAAACTAATAACAATAATAAATCAGCTTCACGCTATATCCCGCATACAGCAAGGTAGATAAAGACAACATAGTGTCAAGACACTCTCTTCCTCACTTTTTCAGCTTTTTAACTTATGAAAATATTAATAAATAGTAATTCCCTTAAGTGATATATTGTATTCCCTTGATGATAATAACGATGTTAGAAAACTGTGGCGGTTAACGTTTTTAGAAAAATAAGACAAAAACACATATGCTATGTTTCTAAATGATTTGGAAAGAGATTCTACATAATAGCAATAAGTGATATGTATTAGGTTGTATACATCGCGTTGTGAAGCATGTGTGTGAATATACATATAACACCAAATCATCTCTTTAAGTATTTGGCCTTGTTCAATAGATTGACTGTTTAATTTTTTTTTATTTCGGACCCATAGTTCCTAAGAAAAGCGCGTTCAACTTAAGAGCTCTTAAGCTTTATAATAATTTATTAATAGTACAGATTATTTATTAAGGATTTTAAAGTAATTGGAAAAAAAGAAAGTCTTATTTCAGAAATATTACTCAGGTCATGTTGGATAAGGTAATGAGCGCCAACGCCATGGAGAAGACTGTGTCAGGGTTTTACCAAAATTAAATTAATTAGCTTTCACAACGCGATGATTGAGGGCTTGGACCTCACTTGGGGAAAAGAACAGTTCCTCGCTCTAACAACATAACATATTACGGCGTTGAGTTACACACAACAAACAATGTCTGGAAAATTAGGCAGTGCGTGGGGAACGGAGTGTCCTACTATATGGGGAATGCATCTTCTAGAATAAAATATATGTCAATGTATTACTAAATATAAAGTTTAATATCAGCATTGTTTTAATCTGAGAACTCCGACCTCAAACGAGATAAAAGGTCAGGACCAAAATAAACAAATAGTGATGTGTATTGTATTTCCCAAATGGGATTTAGCAATAGACATGACGAAAACTAGCAAAAAGCACTAAAATGTTGTATTTAATTAATGAAATACCTATTAATAGATTACGAGCCATATATTTATTTTATTGTGAAGTGTAGGATAAATAATAATTTAGAAAAAAAAAACAAGATACGGCAAGCCGCCGAGATTTACGTCACGCGTTCTCACTTGATGTCAACGTTTAGTTTTGTTACAAAATTATTAGTCACGTGATTTCATTATTTTATTATATACGGTGGAAGTGTTAGCACCACTTTAAATGAAACCATCGTTTTAACTCCATAAAAGCCTAATACAATTTTTATTTTCCATAAATGAAAAAGTATTTTTTTCAAACAAAGTAAATAATAAATTTGTAAGGACGACGCACGCACCCATAAACCTATCAAAGGAACACCACCGCACACGCCTCATTCCGAATTCGAGTCGTAGGTATTGGAGATAGAGTTTAAAGTTGTTTAACCATTTTTGTAGTAGTAAGTGTTTACGTTATTAAGATCTTTGCGTAATCGCGTCACACGAAATGCAATGGATAAAAATCGTGGAATGAAAAAAAAATCCTACGGCCAAATTGTTGAGGTATCTTAATTAATTTCTTTTATGGTATGGGTTTAAGTATTTTACCCTATATGCCGTTTCCGTAAAAGGAGCGCTGCCTCTTCCACCCGGTATAAGCGACAATCAGGACAATCTTGGGCCTGGAGTGGCTCGGTTGATATCCATTTATAATTATCTATTAATTTGTTATATTGCGCTGTAGTAAAGAGACATGTAGACGCAAATAACAGTTTGTTTTTTTACTTAAATGTAGGTACTATAGCTAAAGTTTCACGCTGTATCCCACATATTGCAAGATAGACAGAGAAGACCTAGTGCTTAGACATTTCATACCCCACTAGACATCAAAATTCAAGACAACACTTGAAGATCGGATGACGCGATATCAACGCAACAACTCTTAAAATAAATATGAGATATCAAAAAATAAATTGTAATTTTCACCGTTATAGAAATCCCACGGGACTATGATAGAAGATTCAAATAAATCCCGCAATCAATCTCGAGATACAAACTAACTTGATGCACACTTTATTGTAATACAATCAGTTTCTTTATAATAATGGGTGTTGAAGACTGTTTGGAGTGTCGTGAACCTTTGCTGCGCCGGCCGCGTATGTGTTTTCACATCACTCAATAAGTCTCTGTTCGAATTAAGAAAAATATTTCTTTTTTAAATTCCTCCCACATTTCGATACACTTAAAAAATATTTGTCTGCTAAAAGCCTGCTAGCCTAGCTTTTTCGCTTTAATTTGGGCCTTCGCCCAATTTTTTTTCAACTATTAGTGATACAGGGCATTGTCTTGGTGAAACAGCACTTATTCTTTTGCATGTAGGGCCGATTTTAACCCTTATACGATCACATTGTTATCCGTCTGTCCGTCTGTCAAGACCACGCTAAAATTAATATCAAATATTCAGGTATATGGTCCATTGAAGAAAATAAAAAATCAAGTAGCTAAGTCAACGCAATCACAACATACGAGCATTGCAGCGTTTTTGTTGTATTTTCTATTATACTTCCCGTTGACCTACAGTTATGAAATCTTCAAAATCCAAACACCTTTTTATGTATTGCATAAAAAAAAAATTACGTTCAATCTTATATTTGTAATTCATTTCATAGTAAGGCGTTATGGCGCAGGGTCACTTGTCCGAGTCCGTACCAATTTCATAAAAAATTCGGTACGGACTCGGAGGAATCCGTTACATGAACAAGGAAATGAAAATATTAAAAAAAAAAAATCTTGAGTGAGTATCACACTCACTGGTCGCGTTTACAGTGACACCCATTAGCGACAGCTTGAGAGAACGTAACGTAACCAACATAAATGTTTTTTTGTTTCCAGGCCAAAAGAAAAAATTGCATATATTCCGGGAGGGAAGTCAAGTGAATCAAATATTATGTGCCTTTTTGAGTAAGTATTTGTATGTATTAATATTATTTATTTGCCAGTATTTCATGAAATGATTAGAGGGTGCTGTCGTATGAAATACCTAACCACAGAGACCTGAGGCATATGAACCTACCCTGGACCTCAATCTACCAATAATTTATATCCACTCAACCACCCTTTACCCCTATGCAACCAACCAACATCTGATTGTAAAGGTGACGGTTGTCGATTCGAATCAAACTGCATTTTCATTTTATAATTTGTTAACAAAACAAAGGTTGACGTTGAGTTCTACTATTCAAAACTGTAATGGCAATCTGAAATTAAAGAATTTCAGATATAACCTATTAAAGATTGCAGGAGTTTGTAATTTATACACTCATCTACATTGTAATTAATTATAAGCGCATTGGAAGGAAGGAGGGAGGGAGCCGAGTGAACCATGCCAACCCATATAGTCTGTGTCCACTCAAATTTTTTTGTAACAAATTAAAGCAATTTTAAAAACTTTTACCTGAAGTCTTTTTTTGTAAGTTTTTTTTTAAATGTTGAAAAAATCTGACACTCAGCTCCAAATTTTTTAACGTGGACTTATTTCAGGTAAAATTTTTCACATCCAAAGGTTTCGATTTTTTTTTATCTTCATATTGTATCTCTAGCGGGGTCCTCACACTTTTCCAGGTTTTGATAATTTAAGGAATTTAAACGGACCGAATATAAAAAATATTAGAAAATGAAATGGAATTTAATAATTATAATTTTTTTTATAATAATTTTTAAATTAGTCGTGAGAAATAAAAAGAAATCATTGGTTTATAATTCCAAAAAAACATACATAATATTTTTTTTTATAATGGTTTGATTATTTTATTTATTTTTGATTATTTTATTTTATTTCATTAAGCGTCTAGAATACCAAGCTGAAAATTTGTTATCGCTGTTGTTTTATCTGGTATAAATTTGTCAACAATATTATTTATTATAAGATTAAATTTATCTACTGCATCTGTTATATTGTGAGAAGAAAGTTGTTGACCCATGGCATCATGAAAACGATGAACAATACGTGGAGGCTCCCTCAACAATTTGTGTACAATACCAGCTATGAACAATACTATTTTCTGATAGTGATAACGAGTCAGTCCTCTGAACTACAAAAGTGAAATTGGATGAAACGAGATCCAATAGCCTTATATTATTAATGATTAAAGATTAAAGATGGAATTATATTGACTCCATACAGTAAATTACATAAATGCAAATAAATATAAATTTAGGTTATTGTCAGACGCATTCAAAATATCGAGGTGCTCGTCAGAATGTAACGACCGTCTAGTTTCAATAAAATTGAAGTCACCTAATATAATAAAGCTATTTTCCCTTATTAAAAATATCTTTTTAAAAAAAGGTAATTAAACAAGATTTCACAGAGCACGTGGACCACAAAATGCGGGACCATGCCTCTCCTACTAGGAACATCAGATTTCACGCTATAAAATCGAAACGTCTGACAATGTTAATGTACCTATGTATAAACAAAAACTAAAAATAACTGGAAAATATAGGGATTCATTATAATAAGTAAGTCAATAAACAAGTTTTACAAAAGATAACATTAAATATACTGCCGTTATACCGAATATATATATATATATATCTACGAGGTTATATTTTCTTGATATAATTATAAAAAATGTAATCATATGGGTAAATTAGTTGACAACATTTTTTTTATTTTTAAAAAACATATAAAAATTTTAACGTAGCGTAGTAACGTAGCAATAAAAAGTAATAACATGTAGTAACAAGCATATATGAATTTCAACGTGTTCCGATGAGAACGTATGGTTTAGTTCAGTGTTTCCCAATCTTTATAGTGTCATGCCCCACCTTAACCTAAAATGAAATCAAATACTTATCAATTATATTTATACAATATATATGAATACTAAATCAATGATTTACTATTAAAACAATTTTGACGGACGCTTATTTCAGATTAACACCAACTGAATGAACACTAAGTTGCGATGGGCCCGTGGTCTCCTTGAAGACTCCTATCACCCAGTTGATATTTTGATCTCGAATAATAATTATTACAGTAATTATTTAAGAATTTGCATTTAACTTTCAAATTGCCCCACCGTTGCCAGCCCCACGTTGGGAAACACTGGTTTCGTTGGATCAGAGCGCTTGGATGGTTTCTAAAGTTCCTATAAGAAAACTAAACTTTTTTAATTTGAACTAGTAACTACTGAGTTCAAGCAAATAAATTATTCAGCTTTATGATATGAATATAGATAGATTAGACGTATCTCTATTAGCTTGTCCTACATTATTATAGAGGGCAAACTACTTTAGATATACATACAAATAATTACATAAATTATGCAATTTTTACAATTAACATATAATAGAAATATTCCATATAGTGCAGTTAGCAATAAAATAAATTTTATTTAATTAAAATATAATTCACTAATAACAATTATATTTAAAAAACGATTCATTAAATAAAAAATAATAATAATCGGCGGAAAGTAAGGAGCGGAGTATTTTAACAATAGGCTCCTTGTGAGTGGCGGAAATTAACGCTGCGCCCCGTTACCAGAGGAGGGAAATGACTTTACCTTTTCTTTTTTCTTTAATGCGAATACAGTGTTGGTTAATCTATCTTATATACTGAATCCTATCCAAGTTTTTGTATAATTTTACATTAAATGTGTTGCCTATATTGTTCAAAATTGTATATCATAGTATTATTAAATGAGTTGCCTATATTGTTCAAAATTGTATATCAATTGTATATCAGTGGAGCCATTTGGGCCGCCCCTTAAACTTTTTTGAGTTCCTCACTTACAAAATACTGAGTACTTTCCTCTCTCTTGTCATAAAACATCAGAGGAAACAGAAATGACGAAAATTTGGCTAACAGTGCTGGACGGAGTGTCTTGGCACTACTTGGCTGAAAAATTATATTTATTTATAATTTTAATGACACGGATATAGATAGACACAACAATAAAAAAATACACTAACTAACGATTAGTTGAATTAATGAGGAACTTTGAATTAATTGCTCTATTATTTTAGCATAATTAATTTAAATAACATTCTAATCATTATTTTGTAGATCATTAAACGTTCGGTATACGATGTGTTCTTTCTTAGTGTAAAAAATTGTGACAAACAAAAATGAGGTATTGCGGAGTGTTTCGGGAAGGAAGTAAAGTAAACCAAATAATATGTGCTATTTTGAGTAAGTTTTATAAATGTTACTGACAAACTGTAATGTAATTCAAATATTCTATACAGTACCTCGGAATATTGCATTGATTTTTTTTTACATTTTCATGCATTATTCTCCAATACAATGTGACATTGACGAAGCGATCAGTGCACAACTGGTATGCTCGAAACGCCATAAAATAAGAACATAATGCAGAAAAGAATTTTCAAGCATTTTCAATTATAAATTATAAAAAAAATAATGTATTTAAAAGATACTGAGTTAAGGGGAGGGGTACTGAGTTCACACTGTATCCCGTACATAGTAGTGTAGGCAGAGGAATCCTGGAAGCCCTAGTATTTACACACTTAGTTTCCCACTGAGACACTTCCGTTCTCCACGCTCCGCCGAATTATTGCGGCAGTAAGTGGCGGAACTCAACTCCTTGCTTTACGTTAATACTAGAGTGTGAAAATGAAAACACTAAATAATTCATTTCTCTGAGTCTGAGAGAATCAAACCCGGAACTTGTGCCCAATTTATAAAGTTTAAGAGAGTCATGGAGAGCAGAGTGATCTTTCACTAAATTGTTTCTGGTTGGATGGTCTCTGCATATTCTGTTATATGCGGTATAACGCCTAAAACTAAATACTAAATTGCTCTGTACTTTAGTAAATCTACCAGTGATATCATACGGCGCGAGTATAGGATGGATGTCACCGATGTCACTGTTGCTGCAGTCTAAAGATTCCCCAAAAGGAGTTCCTCTTACAGATACTGAGGTATTTTTGTTACATATAACATGTTTTCTTTATAACAATGCTTATTTATGGGAAGTGCTTAAGATCCCTGTTATGCAGGAAAAAGCGTGAAGTTGAAAAAAATCTACTAGAACATTCAAATGCAATGATAGAACGTTTTGTATTCCATTTCACACACATCAGACGTTAGATTACACAAGCTCTTTACTCTATAAAGATGGATTGAAAGACCAACATATGATATATAGTTATATATTATAGATTTAATTTTGTTTTTAATTTTTACCTCCGAAAGAATAATATTTAAATTTTAAGATATCTTGGATGGCAGCCGTACCATATTTAATATGTATCCCAGCCAACACATTTATTGCTTTCTTTGTGGACAGATATGGACGTAAATTGGGCTTAATTTTAGTATCATTAGCTGGAGCAGTAAGTAATTTGTATCTTATTTTTCCAATTAATTTATAAATTTGTTCCACTTTTCTATTATTTTAGCTTTATGAGCAAAAATATTCTTGATTTTCTTACTGACAATTTTTAACAGTACCGATTTAATTGCCATTGATAAATTTATGAAAGTCCAAAAATACCGGGGAATGCCTATTTGAATAAAGAGTATTTAGATTTGGAATTTGATTTTTTCCAATCAAGGCTAGTTGGACGTTTTTGCTCGTTTCTCTGGATATTTGGGCCCTGATCCTAGCGCGAGCTCTCGTCGGCATCACCATGTCCGGGTGTTACATTATCTGTCCGATATACACAAAAGAAATTAGCGATGACAAAATAAGAGGTGCTCTAGGATGTTTTGTAAGTATACCTCGTACATATTTATGTAAAACTTATTCTATTCTTACTTATTTAATAAATGTATTTTTTTTTTTAATTAAGTAAATGTATAAAAAACGTTTTCTAAATAAGATATTTTCTTTCTTAAATGTGGAGTAATACTTAAAAAATGTCAAAATTTTAATTTATCTCTACCACATCTTTTAACTGAAAACAAAATAGAGTCTTTTCTCTTTACGTTTGTCTAAGGCAGATAAAAGTTCGTTTAACAAATTTTATATATACGTGTATGTATTTACGTTTCCAGATAATTTTATTTCACACAATTGGTAATTTGTTTTTGTATATTTTGGGAGATCTTTTGAACTATTATCAAGTTCTCTGGATATGTCTGGCTATACCAATTATTCACTTGGCTGTTTTCATTTTCATGCCAGAATCACCTTCTTATCTGTTGAAGACAGGACAAATTAGGGTAATGTTCAATATATTATTTTTTTATTTACTAATAATACTATACATATATTTAACTATTACATATGTATATAAGTAGCATTCTTTTTACATCTTATGTTATCTCCACTCTATGGATCTTACATTTTTCCATATTAATTTCTTTAATTTTAACGATTATTACACATTTTAAATAAAACCATTTAACCGGATTAATCCCGATACAAAGTGGGCTTCCCGATATAAAGTTTTGCCAACAGAAGATAACTACATAGGGTGGTGGTGAGATTCACCATTGAGGTATCTACGTGCGTGCGTTTCCTATATACTGTGTGGCCTTAGGGTTTATGACTAAACATTGACATGTTAATTAATAATTCTATTAATAACAAAATTTAATTCACAATAAAATTACCGGCAAGCAAGTCATTTCAAAACTGTATACAAATATATACGCGATTAATCTAATTAAATAGTTTCATTTAAAAAAAAATGTTATCCCTTTTCTGTGAACCTTCTTGTTAACAAAGAAATAGATCTTATATTATTGGGTGACCAGCATATTTTAAAAACTAGGGACACAAAAGCAGTTTTGTTCGCTTAGACTTATTGTTTTATTTTAGCCAAATTATACAAAATATTTACATAAATTATAGCTTCTGTTATTCTAATGCAGAAGCTATATTATTTTAAAGTATTTGTCTAAAGTCATTTAGTAATTTTTGTGAGAAAGTGCAAAAGACGGATGTATTTATCTTCACAAAAAATAAATTTAATATTTTAGAAGGATTTTGTATGTATTTTGTATGTTCCTGGCATTCTTTGTATCTCGGTTGATACTGGCGAAATAAAAAATATATTTTTTTTATGATATAACTTTTTATTGAATTTATAATTATAAAAAAATACCTATTAAAATAGTATATCTTCTGTAATACAGAAAGCAACTAAAGCAATCACTTGGCTTCGATGTAAATCTGAGAGTGATCATGAAGTGCAAGAAGTGTTAAGCGTTATTATGAGAGAACAGAAGAAGGATGATGAAGCTAACCAATTCTTATTTAAAGCTATTTGTAAGTTGCTTTTAATTTGTGTATTAATTAAGATTTAAATACAGCTATTATTGGGGGTGAACATTTCACTCAAGGCCATACTGTGTCTCACCATGACTAAGAATAAAAACAATTCATCTTCCGTGGGGGAACTATTTTTTAATTTTAATTTTATATTTTCAGTTACTGACAAGATTTTGTACAAAGCTTTCCAAATAGCAATGATATCGACGTTAGCGAGAGAAGTGTGTGGAGCCATACCTGTTTTAAATTTTGCGGGTGAAATCTTCACTTTAGCTTCTACTGATGAAAGTATTACGTTGAGACCAAATCAGCAAGCAATGCTGCTCGGCACAGTTCAAGTCGTAGGATCGATTATCGCTTCTAGCCTTGTGGAAAAATGTGGGAGAAAGGTAATTGGAATTGAAATTTGTTGAAGTTTGATGAATTTATTATAAAAGTTTAAAAAAAATATTCGACAAATGTTACAGTTCATTGTGGGGAAGGGATGTAGAAAAATAGATAATCCAAACCCTATTTTGACAGATTTTCTATCTTGACAGCCTCTTCTCTTCATAACTTCATTGATTTCCGGCCTCAGTATGTGCATCTTAGCTTCATGGTTTTTGATGCGGGACTATGATATTATAGCTCCATCGTGGATACCATTGTTGACATTATGCCTCTGCATCTTCTGTGATTCTTCAGGTCTTCAGCCGATGTCTGTTGTACTGTCTGGAGAAATCTTCTCTTTTAAGGTACATTATTTTGGTTATAACGTTATATCTTCTTTATTTTTCTGGGTAAACGGTAAAATCTTTATTTTCATTATAGATGGCGGAACCAAAAATAAATAAAAACAACTGTTATAACTTACAATACGTAAATTCTTATAATTACGTATACTTGTCTTACAATATGAAATTTGACGTTACTTGATAAGAATTAAGAACGTATGTATTAATTGGGGACGAGCGCATGGAGGGTAAACAAGAATCCCGCTACTTCAGATTCTATATGGTTATTCAGCGTCATACTGTATCCTGCACACATCAGGGTAGGCATGAAACGGAGTATGAAACGGAGTACATTAGGAAAAATCCTAATGCACTCCGTTTCATACTTTTTGCCGAATTTTTCAAAGCATTGCGTGTTGAGTGGCGGAACTCAATGCCGGGCTTATGCCTTGGTGCCAGAGCAAAAAGAGAAATGAAAATATTCATAAATAATAATTGGTTCCCCCGACGGGGGATCGGACCCACAACCGTCGAGTCATAGTAACCTTGCACCCCTTCGCCTCATATTTATTATTTTTTATATTATTATAATTCTAGCGTAGCAGCCGTACCCTACGTTAAAACCTTACGTTCAATTTTTATACGTTTTCATGATTGAATAACACGTTAAAAATGTTAAAAATAAGATAAGGGTCGTTATTATTCCACATATCTTTTTACTTTAAATATCAGTAAAAAGAAGAAAATGTCTTATAAAAAAATGACATCCCGAACGAAATAAATGAAACTTTAAATACAGAGTAAAATATCGCTTGATTCATTCTCCTTTTCAAAAATAAGAACGTTGTATAAAATACATTTTTTTTTTTATCATAGTAATTACAAATATATACATTTTTTTTCAGTATCGAGGCACTGTTATAGCAACGGCCATGTGTGGTTCTTCCTTGTCGGATTTCATACAGTTGTTATTTTTTAAGCCAATAGCAAAATCTATCGGTATACATGTTTCGTTCTATTTTTTCGGTCTAATTTGTATATTCATGGCAGTATACGTAATAATCGTGATACCAGAAACAAGAGCCAGGTCGTTAGAAGATATTTACAGGGACTTGGGCAAAACTGAAGATGAAAATAATTTTACAGAATCTGAAGAAAACAAAAATAAAGATATTACAAGAATTTAAAAAAAGTTTTGTTATCAGTAAATGTATTATTTAAATCGAATCAACGTAATAATTTACGTGATACGTTGAACTCAAATAAAACATTTTTTTTTATGTTATGGAATATGATTTATGGACGCCTGTTATTATGTTGTAAAACTACTTTCGTATTTGTTAGAAACAAACATCTTTCCGAGGGTTTCGTACTTTTTTAGGAAAATAGGAACACTTATAAGATCACATTATTGTCTGTCTGTCTATCTGTCTGTCGGTCTGTCAAGAGCTTTTATATAAGGAACGCTTGGAAATACCGAGTTGAAATTCAAACTATATACTCAGTGTCCACGGCCCTATATTTTACCCAAAAAAAACGTATTTCTACGTTTACTTTAAAAAGATATGGCCGTTTTTACAGCAAACACCGCGTATTTCGACACTACACCGGGAATCATAGTTAATAAATACATATATAAATTAGTATTTCCGGTTGACCTGGAATTATAAAAAATTGGTAGTAGATCAAACTTTCGTTCATTTTGATTTAGACAAATACAGAATGTAAGAAATATGTGAAAAGCGATTTCGCTGCAACATTTAGCTCTCGAAATTATGATAAATGTATATAAAAAGGAAAAAAAAAGCTATCTATTGATGACAATAGACTACAAGTTTCTGTGGTTCTGCTCTTTTCTGTTCTGTAGTATATTCCATAATTTTAGCACATTTTATGATTCTTTATTGAGACCAGTCGTGACGCAAGCGTGTGATTGTGAATGCGATGTAGGTTCGATTTTCACTCGAGAAAATATTTAATATTTACATTTTTTCGTTCAAGTGTCGAGGCAAAACGCGGCGTTGAGTTTCGCCACTGAAAACGCAATGCCTCCAGAATTCGAAGGAAAATGGGGAACGGAGTACCTTAGTTCAAGATTCCCTCTGCTTACCCACCCTGCTTTAATGCCTTTTCATTAATTTTGAAGATGTTTAAAAATGGCCTGGCCTAACTCCAAACACAACTCGAAACTCAACTCCCTGTAATTCGATAGGCACTTGCACCGGTGAATTCATAAAATATTAAGACGTTTCTTCTTATTTACAATGTTTCGTATATGGCAGGTAAAAACCGAGGAAACCTACTCTAAGCCACTCTGTTCCCCACTGTTTAAAGCGAGCAAGCGAGTTATCGGAGCGAAATAAAATAATTATTTTCTCCGAGTCGCACCCACAACCATCGGGGTTACAATTTTTTTTTGTGTTTTTTTTATTGTGATACGGATTGCCTTAATCAAATATTAAGACTTCGTTCTATTACAGACAAATTTTGAAAACCTTAAGTTGAGTTGCTTAACTCAAAGCGTTGATTAACAGAGAAGGAAAATTGGCCATTTAACATTTTTTCCCGGATAATTAGATATTTAGATAAGAAAATTGGCCATTTAATATTTTTTCCCGGATAATTAGATAAGCAGAGGAAAGATAACAGTGGATTCATACTATAGTGCTGGAGCGGTGTTAATATTTTGCTAAGACTCTTAAAGGTTTTGACACTGAAATATTTTTTTTTCGTTAAGTTTCTTTATTACTTCTAGGTTGCGAGCAAAGCTATCACTTGGCTCAGATAGAAGTATATTCTCGACAATCGAGTACAAGATGAAAAAAATAGAGTGAACAGAAAAAAGATGGTAAAGCTAAAACTAGAGTAGGCAGAGGGAATTTGCGAACCCAGTGTCAATACACTCCTTTCCATTAACATAATTCCATTCCCCACTTTCCGCCAAATTCTGAAGGGGGTTAAGAGGTGCAACTGCACCGCGCCTTGCCTCGTTCCCAGAAGAGGCGAGGAAATGAACATATTCCATATTTCATTTTGGTCTCAATGTAATGTGTGATTGTACGCATTTCTTCTCCTTGCTATATCCATTCAATCACGCATGACAAAGTAACAGATAACAAAAATGATTATTCACATTTGAAGATTAACAAATTTAATTTTTAATTGATACTAATGTAAGTAGGTAATTCGTCCAGAGGGTGCCCTGACTAATATCTGTCCGATATTAGTTCTTGGGCATACGGGTACGCGACCCCGGATCCTCGAGCCACCACTTGTTATAACCCCGTCCAGTCCGTATAAGTGGTGTCCCCTCCTTTCAATCTCTTCCTTTTTCCTACCTTCTCCTTCTACCCATCCTCCCCCCCCCCCTTTTCTATATGTCCTATTCCTCTTCCCCCGGTTTCTCCCCATAAAGGGGTTTTGGAGGTCAGATGGCAGTCGCTCCAATTAAAAACCGCCATCCGCCGCTACAAATGGACAGTATGAGTAGGAAACTGGGTACGGCTAGGGCGTCGCCGCTAAACGACGCGCAGGCACATCGCCCTACACCTGCGATAAGTGGGCAAGGGCTACCGTGTCAAGTACGGGCACGGCTAAAGACGCGAGTACCCAGAAGGAAACTCCGCTTTGCAACGTGGAATATTGGCTCTCTAACCGGACGATGCAGGGAACTCGCAGATGTACTCATGAGACGTCGGGTCCAGTGTGCTTTCCTCCAGGAAACTCGCTGGAAGGGCAATAAGTCCCGTAACATCGGACAGGGTTACCGGCTTATATACACTGGGTCACCTTCAGGTAGAAACGGTGTGGCGGTAGTGCTTTCCGAAGAGCTTCAGAATGGGCTCCTTGAAGTTGACCGTCGCTGCGACCGCTTGATGCGAGTAAGGGTACTGATTGAGGGTGTTACCACTAACTTAATCAGTGCCTATGCTCCCCAGGCGGGATGTAGCGCGTCCGAAAAGGAGACATTCTGGGAGCAGTATGAAGAAGTGCTACTTGGTATACCGTCTACCGAAGTGGTCTTAGTTGGGGGGGACTTGAACGGTCACGTCGGTAAGGCTGCTGAGCCGTTTGAACGTGTTCACGGGGGTTTTGGGCACGGTCTTCGCAATACAGAGGGAGAAAATATTCTAAGAACCTGTATTGCATCAGATCTGGCCGTCGTGAATACGTTCTTCCAAAAGAATCCTCAGCACCTTATCACGTATAAGAGCGGGTCCTACTCAACTTAAATAGACTACTTATTGACCAGACTGTGTCATATGGGCAGGGTAACTAACTGTAAGGTCATTCCAGGCGAAAGCCTAACGGCCCAACATCGTCTTCTTGTCATGGACTTTAACGTTACTCCGAAGAAGAAAGTAGCTGAGAAACGTAGGCCTCGGATCAAGTGGTGGTTGCTGAATGGACCGATGCAGACCGAGTTCCTGGCAGAGGTGAAAAGTCATAATCTTTCGACTAACACCGAGACTGCTCAGGATGCTTGGGATCGAGCTCAGTCGGCAATCATTGCGGCAGGCAGGCGAGTTCTTGGCCTTTCTAGGGGAGGACGTGTCATCGACAGGGAGACATGGTGGTGGAATGACAAGGTGCAGGAGGTGACTCGTGAAAAGAAGGATGCCTTTAAGAAGTGGCAGCAATCCAACTCTCCTGAAGACAGACTGGAGTACATAGTAGCTAAACATGCCAGTAAAAGAGCTGTAGCCAGAGCCCGCAGTGAGAGTTTGTCACCACTGTATGATAAACTTGAAACTGTGGAGGGGCAGAAGTTCATTTACAAGCTGGCACGTTCCCGGGATAAAGCGACGCAAGATATCGCAAAATGTCTTTGCGTCAGAGATTCCCAGGGCACGCTGCTCTGTAGTCATGCCTCTGTGAAGGAGAGGTGGAGAAGCTACTTTCAGGAGCTGCTGAATACTCAGCACCCATGCAGTCTTCATCACGACCCACCGCCTAACCTCGGACTTATTGCCCCAATAACCCTTGACGAAACTCGTAATTGCCTTCGACGCATGAAGAATGGAAAAGCGGTGGGACCTGACGACATTCCGATCGAAGCGTGGAAATCGTTGGGCTCTCTTGGTGTGCTCATACTTACTGTCCTTTTTAATCATATCTTGAACACTGGAAAGATGCCACACCAGTGGCGGCTTAGCTTCATTACCCCTATTTACAAGGGAAGGGGCAGTGTTCAAGATTGTGGTAGTTATAGGGGCATTAAGCTTATGAGTCATACCATGAAGCTCTTCGAGCGCATGATTGACCTCAGGCTCCGCCGCGAGTGTACTGTCTCTGAGTCTCAATATGGATTTCAGCCAGGATCGGGCACTATGGACGCCGTTTTCGCCCTCAGAACATTGATGGAGGCATACAGGGAAAAAAGGAGAGCTCTGCATGTGGCCTTTTTAGATCTGCAGAAGGCCTTTGACTGTGTGCCTCGTCAGTGTATCTGGTGGGCATTGCGATCCAAAGGGGTCCCTGAGGCCTATATTGAGATTATCAGAGACATGTACCGCGATTCCGCTTCTATGGTTAGGACTGCTGTTGGCGACACTAAACCCTTCCAGATTACAGTAGGGGTTCACCAAGGCTCGGCTCTTAGTCCGTTCTTATTCAATGTGGTGCTCGATACTGTCTCGGCTCACATCCAAGACCAGCCTCCATGGCTGATGATGTATGCCGATGATATAGCACTCATTGATGAGAACCGACTGATGCTGGAGCGTAAAGTGAACCTGTGGAAGGGTACGCTTGAGAACGGCGGTCTTAAACTAAATGTGTCGAAGACCGAGTACATGGCCTGTGGGAGCCCGGACTCGAGCACTATCCTTATAGGTCCTGAACCAGCCGTTAAGTCGGAAAAGTTCAGGTACCTTGGATCCGTTATGCACGAGTCTGGAGGCATCGATCACGATGTCTATAGCCGGGTAAGAGCTGCTTGGGCCAAATGGCGGGAGGTCACTGGTGTGGTCTGCAATCGCAGGATACCGCCCAAACTCAAGGGTCTGATATACAAGAGCATCATCCGACCGGTTCTTTTATACGGCAGCGAATGTTGGCCAGCACTATCTCGGCACACTCAGGAGCTTCACGTCACGGAAATGAAGATGCTGCGGTGGATGTGCGGCGTAACGCGGTCTGACCGCATACGCAACACATTCATTCGGGGTAGTCTTGGAGTCCGTGACGTAGCGGATAAGCTCCAAGAGCGTCGCCTGAGATGGTTTGGTCACGTTACGCGCCGGCCTAAGAACTATGTCGGATGCAAGTGCCTTGCTATGTCAGTCCCTGGAGTGAGACCTCTCGGACGCCCAAGGAAGCGCTGGTTGGATGTCGTGAAGCAGGACATGAGAGCCAATGGTCTAACCACCGAGGACGCTAAAGACCGTGCAAAGTGGAGTAGGTTGAGTGGGAAGGCAGACCCTGGCAAATAGCCGGGATTAATGCCAGGAAGAAGAAGAAGAATGTAAGTAGGTAATATTGTAATACTTGAATAGATTTCTATAAGATAGCGCTGTCTGTGTAACTTCGACGGGCACATGTTTGGAGAATGTTAAAGAGGTCCAAGTATAAATTCCGCTGCATTTGTTATTTTTTACGTTTTTATTTGTTTCATCTGTGTATGTTTCAAAAATCTATAAGTCCCAATTTCGTGTCTGATTTATTTAATAATTTGCACTTGTTTCGTAGAGCTAATTAAAACAATATATTTATAATATGAACCTCATATTCTTGCTAGGAAGACAAGAACGATAAAAAATTTTTTAACCTATTTTGTAATTATTCAAATTATTTGTAACTTTTTCCGGGTTTTTTTTTCAACTTATCACCTGATTTCGGGTTTCCAACTACACCTGATTACATAACATAAATATCCATAAGTAAACAACAAATTATTTTACTATTTACTATATACCAGGGCTATAAAGAATATAATACTAAAGTAAATTTTACAAAAGTATAGTCTAGGCTTACTCAAATAAGCACATTCAGCGTATTATTTGTACTTCAAATAATTTAATATTTCGCTAAAGGCAGATATCAGAAGGATTTATTAGTATGTACATTTATATTTGTAAGAAATATGACAATTTTTTATCGTTCCATGAGGCGTTGAGGCGTGATCTAAGATTAAAGCTTTATATTGTTCTTTTTTTTTATTCAGCTTCACGCTATTTTCCCCGTATATGGAACGGAGAAGACCTAATATTGAGACACTGTTCTCTTCCTTTCGCCCGAGATGAAGATGTTGCCTGTTAATTTGTCATTGTCAAAACCAGAATGGAGAAATGAAAATAAAAAAAATAAATATCGAAATCATATATATTAAACAATAAATTGGCGATAAAATAAGAAAACATAAAAAACATTCGTATTAAAAGGACGATTCCAAATTCAAATGAACTATTGGATCTTGTTTTTTTTTTCTTTTTAGTTTTAACCAGTCGGGTTTTTCGTTTCCATAATAATTTACGTTAATACTGGTGAAATTCAAAAATATTCTACTGGGTGGAAGAATAAATAATAAAAATTATTCAACAAATGGGAAAATATGATAGAATTTTCCATTCGATCTTACGTACTAGTACGACCCAGTGCAAACCAGATATTGACAATCAGATAGATGGCTTCAGTAGTAAATTTTACGTAGTTACAGTTTTAACGTACTGGCTGATGTAATGTTTTAATTTTTTTACTACGGAAGATCTGTGACGTCATATTTGTACTATTCTAGCAAGCAATTGGTCAATGAAAAATGTATCTTTAAATGACTGAATTTATATTAGAAAGTTAACAAAAATATTAAACTTAGATTTTCTTACGAGTATAAAAAATATGAACATATAAACTGCATATTAAAAATTACTTAATTATTTTTTCGAAAAAAAAACGTCTAAATCTCGTACAAGCATAGATTTTAGAAGTCCTTTGACGGACTTTCCAAGTCTCTATCAAACGCTACATACAGCATTTGATAGATACTGGAAAATTCCTTATTCCTTATTGGAGTAGTGAGACAAAAGGTAGACAAACCTACCTATTTAACATTAATATAAAATTATATTCATGTTTATAAGATAGATAGATTTGTCCGTCCACCCGGCGGCGTCAAAGACAACAACTGACTATAAGACGACGGTTGCCCATGTCCTGCTTCCGTTGAGATGAATTATGAAAATATCCATTATTTCCTTGTGCAGCGTTGAAGTCCGCCACTCAACATCCGCAGTCTCGAAAATTGATGTTTTGACTACATGCGGAAAACTGCAGGAAGCCAGAAAAATACTTTGAAAGAAAAGCAAAATTATTGTTCAACGCTAGAAACCAGAATTTTTTTATGTATAATTCACAATTTTAGAAACAGACGCTACTTTTTAAACTTTATTGATTATATTAGTATAAACCATTGGAAATTGTTTGGCCAGTGACTGTAAAATCGACTGGTTGTGAGTTCGATCCCAACTCGAGGAAATGAAATATTTATTTACATTTATATTTTCATTTCTTCGTTCTGGTGTCGAGGCAGAGCGCGGTGTAACACGCGATGTCTCCAGAACTCGGTGGAAAGTGGGGAACGGAGTGTCTTACACTAGGTCCTCTACCTATTTGAAGCTGATTATTTTTTTTATTTTTTTCTTTTTAAATTGATGAATGGAGTGCCTTGACACTAAAGCCTCTGCTTACCATCAGGGTAAGACGGCAAACAGCGAGCGAAGGGAATGACATTTACAATTAAAATTAGCCTTACACTCGCAGTCTTCTACAAGAATCGCAGGTTCAAATTCTGTTTATTTGCAATATTTGTATAAAAACTTATATTAGTGTACATAATATGATATTTCTCTTAACGGTTTTACTCTGTCAAACAATGTTATCTCATACCTATATAAATTAGAAGAAACAGTAGTAGATACATATGTTGCATACGTACGGGAAGTAATGGACGACTTATAAAATTTTGTTCAAAGTACACTCATAGTGTTGTGGGTTCAAATTCTGTGATCAATAATAATAAAAAACTGTTTTATTTTAAAATTAAATAAAAGTGGAGTGACAATGAAGTATTACGGTATATTCAAAGAAGACAGCAAAGTAAATCAAATATTATGTGCTATTTTAAGTAAGTATGTTTTGTGTATTATTATACTTGAAAGAACATAGGGACCGTCGTGGCGCAAAGGCACACGCGTGCGGCTGTAAGCAAGACGTTTGTGGGTTCAATTCCCACTGGGAGGAATAAGGTATTTAAAATTTTCTATTCCTCGCTTTGGTAACGAGGCATTGTCGGGTGCCGTTACTCAGCATGCAATGACACAACTCAACCATTAGACAAAACCGTTAACAAATATAGAACCTCCTCCCTTTCGAAAAAGAAAATCTGTTACAAAATATAATAGAGGCCAGTCGTGGTGAGCTGTAAACGTGAAGGCTGTGGGTTCGATTCTCGTAATTTCTTGAGAGGACGAACTTATTAATGAAAATCATTTTCTTCGCTCTGGTACCAATACAAAGCGCGGAGTTAGGTTCCGCCATTTAACACGCAATGCCTCAGCAAAAAGTAGGGAACAGAGTGTCTTGACACTAGGTTGCCTCTGCATACCCTGCTACAAGCGGGATACAGCGTGAAACTGAGAAAAAAAATAGCATTAATAAAAATATTTTTTTCAGTAAATATGCCAGTACTGGCATACGGCGCAAGTATAGGATGGATGTCGCCGATGTCTCTGTTACTGCAATCCGAAAACTCACCGAGGGGAACTCCTCTAACTGATATTGAGGTAATCACCAATTTTTTTACTTCCATGGTTATAACAGCAAACAACAAATATAATATTTACCTATACATGTATACAGGTACACAGCATCACAGGTAGTTACTACATCAGGAATGGCAAAATTTGGTATTGAAGCCGCTAGTTCAAGTGAGGAATCAGATGAAAGAGCTCTGGCTAAGCTAAGCTTGAGTTTCAGAAAAAACTCAAGACCTTCAATTACTGTACGGAACCCTCGGTGGGCAAGCCCGACTCGTGCTTGTTTGATTTTTTTTAAACTAATCATCCGGACATAAACGAATACAATGTATTACGTCGATGCTAAATGCGTGCATGACAAAGGAAATAGATTAAATTTATAAATTATCGTTGTAAAATTCCTTGACATATATATTTTTAAAATAAATAAATCAGCTTCACGCTGTATCCCGCACACAGCAGGGTAGGCAGAGGGAACCTAGTGCTAAGACATTTCGTTCCCCACTTTCTGCCGAATTCTGGAGGAATTGCGTGTTGAGTGGCAGGACTCCACGCCGCGCTTAGCCTCGACACCAGAGCGAAGAAATGGAAATATAAATTTAAGTAAATATTTCATCTTCTCGAGTGGGGATCGAACCCACAACCAGTCGGTTTTACAGTCTCACTTCGTGCCACTGCGCCACGACTGGCCTCATTTAATAATATATATTTAAGATGAGTTTTTTTAGACTCCCTGTTCGACTCGACTCCTTATATCGCTTGCCAATCTGTTCCTTTTCCTCACTGTAAAAGAACCTCCTTGCAAGACAACGTTCTAATTTTTATTTACCTTTACGACATTGATTAAAATAATACTCGCAACGAAATATTTTATTAAATAACAGAACATTTTTTAGGTATCATGGATGGCAGCCATACCCTACCTGGTGTGTGTTCCCGCGGATCTATTAATCGCGGTGTTAATGGACAAATGGGGAAGGAAAACTGCTCTTATCATTGTTTCATTAGCAGGCGCTGTAAGTTTCAAATATAATATCGTCTTTTTAAATACACACTGTACCTCGTACATAGCAAGGTAGGCAGAGGGAACCTGGGAACCTAGTGTTAAAACGTCCCTCCATATTAAGACATACAGAAAATATTGTATACTCCGGTTCCGTAACGTTACTATACAGTAGCTATAGTTTAAACTAACAACTACAAAAGCTTTAAAAATTCTCTACAGAAGAATTCCACCGTGTCTCGACAAGATGGCTTGCGGCTGCAATATCAATTTGTTAATGCTTGTTGCATCTTGTATGCATCTTTCCTGATATTTAATATTAATTTGAGACCGCCGTGGCCTAGGGGCACAAGGGTGTGATTGTAACGCGACGGTTGTGGGTTCGAACCTCACTCGCGGGAATAAATTATTATTCATTAATATTTTCTTCATCGCTCTGGCATCAAAATGACCCGGTGTTGAGGTCCACCACTCAATACGGAAAGTAGGAATCGGAGTGACTTAACACTAAGTTCAATCTGCCTACTCTACTGTGTGCGAAATACAGCGTGAAGCTGATTTGTTTTTTTTATTATTGACCTACTCTAATTAATTATATTTCGTTCATTGCTACCAGGCCAGTTGGGCGTTGTTGTTGATTTCACTAGACGTATGGGCGCTATTGCTGGCTCGGTCACTAGTCGGTATAACAATGGCGGGCTCTTACGTCATTTGTCCGATATACACTAAGGAGATCAGTGACGACAGTATACGAGGAGCGTTGGGGTGCTTTGTAAGTGTATTTACCCCTATATATTTCGATGATAATATAGATTAAGAAACGTTGGGGTCAAAAAAACAGCATGAACATTAGTTTCTTCTTAAAATTTTGAAGATTCTTTTTCCTTTTGATTTTAAAATATGATAGTTAAAGTAGTAGCAAGTAATAAATACACTGTACAACGGCACTGCTTTTTATAAAAGAAATTTATTTATTACAAACGTCTGCGGGTGAACATAGGCTTCCCCAAGGATTTCCATGACGATCGATATGTCCTGCACTTCCAGTATCCAGTAGCCTCAATTGGCATTTAAACATTATCATCAAATTACTTATAGTACGATCAACGATTCATGCCCTCAATGAAGTTATAGTAACTATAGATGGCTACGCAGATAAAATTTTTGGATTCTTATTTTTGATTATTTTCTTTCCGAATCATCTATACTCAAAAACTTTAGGGCAGCTACAAAATTGATTTTATTTATTTTTATATTTTTATTATATTGGCACAGATAGTAAGGAATTATATTATTTGTATATATCTATGAGAAAACTCCACATTAAAAAAAAAATACATAAGTTGATTGCTTAATATTTTTTTAGGTAATATTATTCCACACGATAGGCAACTTGGCACTATATATTCTAGGAGACATACTTAGCTACACTACTGTACTCTGGATCTGCTTGTCAGTGCCAACTTCACACATTGTCCTGTTCTTCTTTATGCCTGAGTCACCCTCTTACTTGGTGAAAAGAAAAAAAATTGAGGTAAACTTAAATATATGCATTAGAATTTTAGCTTAGAATGGATTCATGTTTAAGGTTGATAGATTGGGGCATTGCAGTTACTCTAAACTATAGTAATATACGAGAGTTTTCATCCGTGGTTTGTTCTAAAGATTATTTTGTCACAAACTTGCAAATCATTAATAATCGAAAAAAAACAAATAATTTTCACCTTACGTCGATACGAAAAATGTGTTTTTTTACCATTACGCTTTTTCTCACACGAGCAGGGTAAGGAGAGCACTACTAGAATAGACTCCTTGTACCACCTTTTTGCAACACCGCGTGATAAGTGGCGGTACTCAACATTGCGATTTGTGTACCAGAGAGGGGAAAAGTGAATAATTGAAAAATATATAATAATTCCCCCAAGTGGGAATCGCACTCGCAACCGTCGTGTTGGCATCCAGATACTCTGGATTCACTGTCAAAAGATGTGACATTATATTTTTATTTTTTATTTAAGGAAGCAAATAAAGCAATCGCCTGGCTTCGATGCAAACCAATAGATGACAGCCAAATCCAGGAAGAGCTAAAAATTATAAACAACGAACAGAAAAATGATGAATCAAACAAATTCTTGCTGAAGTCTATAAGTATGTTAATAGAAAATTATAATAGAAAATTTCCTCTAACTATTAAAAGGGATTATGTATTTGTATATATTTGTTTCTTAATTAAATGATAATGATAAGAAGAGGTAGGTATTTTTATCTCGTGATTCTTTTTTATAACGTAAGATTACAAGACTATTTTAAATTTAGATGATGTTTATACAAAAGTATTGATAAATTACGAATATGCTTACATAGAGATAGTATCTAAAAACAAACAGTGTTAAGCTCCGTGGTACATTGAGTAACTGTAAACGCAATGATTGGATTCGATATCACTCATGGGAATAAATTATTTCCATTTACTGCTGGATACGGCATAAAGCGGACAAAATGCGTGTTATATGAGTCGAAGTGTGGTCGTAGTTTAAAACTTTTGATAAAAGAATAAATTGTTCCAAAATTCTGATTGAATCTTTAATATCATATGTTTTTATAAATACTGTCATCGTTTATTCGTAACGCTGACAGTATTTAAATAGTTTTAAAATTGAAACGAAAATTACTTATTTCAGGGATAAATTTATGTGCCCTGCATGATATGGTTGGAACTTTTGGAACAAAAACAAAACATTTAGAACAGTGTGACGATCATTAAACTCAATATTTGTGGGTTCAATTCCCATTTGGATGAAAGATAATAGTCAAATTATTCTGATTTCCCCCCTTTATCGATGAGGGAGAAAAAGTGTCTTAACACTTCTGCCTACTCTATAATGAAAAAGGCGTTAAATTATAGAAAAATATATACTTTTTATTTATTTCATGTCTAGTTTTTTGAATTAGCATATTTTTTTCAGTTACCGATAAGACTTTACGAAAGGCTTTCGAAATATCAATGATAGCTACATTGGCCAGAGAAGTTTGTGGGGCTGTACCAGTTCTGAACTTTGCGGGGGAGATTTTCACCTTGGCCGCCCGCGACAGTGGCTTAGTGCTCACTCCTAATCAGCAGGCTATGCTACTTGGTGCCGTACAGGTCGTGGGTTCAGTCCTGGCGTCTAGCGTTGTGGAAAAATCTGGAAGAAAGGTAAATGTTTTTTTTTTTATTTTAGGAAAAGTTTATGTGGTAAAGTTGTTGATCCTTCACATAATTCGTGTGTTAAAACAGTATTTTATTTTATACTGCTCGATGTGTGAGAGAAATTTGTAAACTTCTTGTTTTTAGTTACACGCTATACTTCGCATACAGCAAGGTAAATAAAGGAAACCTAGTCCAAGAACACTCCGTTCCGCATCATTCACTCTATTTTCGCGAAGTCCTGTGTCGACAGAACTCAACGCCGCGCTGTGTCTTGTTACCAGTGACGAAATGGAAATAATAATTAATTCCCCAGAGTGGAAATCAAACCAGTATAACAGACATAGTCAGATGCTGTGCTGCTGATCAAATTGTAAATTAAAATACGATATTAAAAAAATATGGATTATTTATAAAGCTTATAATATTTCCAGCCACTCCTCCTACTATCATCAGTGGTATCCGGACTCAGTATGTGCGTCCTGGCCTCATGGTTCTTATTGCAAGATTATCAAATATATACACCATCTTGGATACCTTTGTTCACGCTGTGCCTTTGCATCTTTTGCGACGCCTCCGGTATACAACCAATGTCCATGATTGTAGTTGGTGAAATATTCAGCTTCAAGGTAATTTATTATATGTTTTCATAAATTTCAGTTAATAGATTTAAAGAACAATAGAAAATTATGTATAAATTAAATGCGTCGGTTGTGAGTTTTTCTTACTAATTTGGCGGTAAGTCGGTGACGGAAGTATCTTAATGGGATGGGAGTATCTTAATACTACATTCCCAGTTTCCCCTGCATACCCTGCTATGTGCGATATACAACCTGTAGATAAATATCCAAGTTGGGTGGAAAGTTGAGTACGTATACAAAGTTTCTCAATACTGCGTTACACCTGTCTAAACCTGCGGACAATAATTTTAAAAATCATTTCCTCGAATGGGCATCGAAAATACGACCACCGCATTTTACAGTCGAACGCGTTCTATTGCACCATCACGATCTCAATTGGGAACATTTCAATTATCCTACATTTATATATTAACGATATTAAATACTCATTTTATTTTTGCAGTATCGAGGCACTGTCATGGGTACAACGATGTCTTCGTGTTCACTGGCTGATTTCTTGCAACTCCTATTTTTCAAGCCTCTAGTAAACACTGTTGGTATACACGTAGCGTTCTATTTCTTTGGAGCGATCTGCCTATCTATGGCATTGTATGTAATTTATGTGATGCCTGAGACGAAAGCCAGGTCCTTAGAAGACATTTACATGGATTTAGGCAAAGAAAGGAATTCGAAGATCAAGAAAGAAGATGTGAAGAATATATCAAATAAGGATGTTATATAAACGGAAAGGGAAAGAAAACATTTTGGTAGATAACGACTTTTTTCTATCAGAATATGTTTCGCAGATGTCGCCATAAAAAGGCTTTTAAGCGTGTTTAATGTCACTTGCATGTACCATTGGCTTGGTTTTTATATTGTGAAGAGTATTTTTATGTGTGTAAAATGTGGTTAAGTGTGAATTCTACTACATACCTACCAATATTATTTATAAATGTGAAAGTTTATAAGGACGAATGTTTGTACCACTTTTAAGCAAACATTAGTGAAGGGATCTGGAAGAAATTGTACAGTAATATAGCATAAACATCAAAATAACATATAAATAACAATTTGGCTCTAATATAACAGTATCCTTAAGTGAGCGAAGTCGCATTTAGGTCGCTAGTTATATTT
This sequence comes from Heliconius charithonia, assembly GCA_030704555.1. Classification (NCBI taxonomy): domain Eukaryota; kingdom Metazoa; phylum Arthropoda; class Insecta; order Lepidoptera; family Nymphalidae; genus Heliconius; species Heliconius charithonia. The sequence continues at coordinate 18,548,059 of CM060819.1, forward strand.
GAAATATTTATTATATTTCAAATATATTTAATTTAAAAGTCTTTCAAGCATACACAGTGAATTACGAACTTCGGATTTCATACACTATTATTAAAACGTTTTTAAAAAGTTTTTACAAAATAAGGTAGGTATACGCTAATCAATAAATTGTATACTATGTGTGTATTGTAAAGGTACTTTAAGGTTTCATTAATTTTTCACACATCCTTTGGAATAGTCAGACAGATTTTGTTATAGGTCACTCCGTTTTCCATTATTGTGTTTATCATCGAATTATATTTTTATATTATTTGTTTTAAAATATTATATAAAAATAAATTTAAAAAAAAATGGAGTTACTTATTTAGGGTATACAGGAAGGAATCTGAGCTATACTCAACCAAGTGTAATGTACAAAATGTTTATTAAAAAAATGTTTTTTTTTAGTTTTTATGATTTTATGATTTTTATTATGTTATAAAAACTATTTTTTTTTATTTTATAATGAAATAAAAATTTGTTTTCTCAAGCGTATCTTTTTTATTTTCACCAAGTTAAAATTAATTAAAAAAATGGCTTAGGTCGATTGATTTTGTTACAAAATTGTTAATTTAATAGCCAATAAGAAATGATAATAGTCAGTAAAATCAATAAAATGAGCAAGAAGCACTTTTTTTTAAAAAAAGTCTTCATCAGCGACAAAAAACGTTTTTTATGCGTGTATCCGATTAATTATTATCAGCTGTTTTCATGTCACTATCAGATGTATAAGTTGTCAACGTCAAAAGCAATTAAAAGGTTATGTTTGTTTTATTCAAAATTTAAACGAAACGAGAGGTCCTATTTCAATTTTTTTTATAAACTTTACTCTAATTACAATAAAAGGTCAATCATTGGCTTACAGAACTGCCATTTTGTTTTTATTTATCTCGCTATATGCACACAATGACGTTCTATTTTGAGACGCAAATATTTATGATGGATTGTGGCCAAAGGTTACAATTCTGATGGGTTTGGACATAAAGTAGAAGTATATCAGATGTAGACCAACCCTAGCCTGGATATGGATGACTTTAAGCTTAGAGCTGGTGAAAAAATTGGAGCCCTACACGTAAGTTATTTTATCGTAATCTAGTAATGTTATAAATGTAACAAAATGTGAGGAGGTATATATATTTATTCAATTTACACACAAAAATAATGAAAGGATTTAGATAAAATTTTACAGTAGTTTACTAGTGTTTTTAATAGGCTACAATTTATGTAAAAAAATGTGTTTTATAATAATAAGTATAAGCGGGCGAAGTCGCAGGTGGGCCGCTAGTGTTTTAATATTTGTTTTCCCGCCTAACTTCAATTGAAAGTATGTTGTTGATATAATATTTAATTCATTTATGAATTTGTATGTTTGTTTTTAGTCACATAATTCTATTATTAGGTTGGCCATGAAGCTTATGTAATAGTGCACTTAGCCAAGATTGTTTTATATGAATATTTGCTAGGGCATATATATTGTTGGATACTAAAAATGGTTTAGTTATGCATATGTGTTTAATGATGTATTTAACTTTTTTCTTAATTTGTTTGTAAATAGGCATTTTTATAGTAGAGGCCAGTTGTGGCACAGAAGCACAAAGTGTGACTGAAACATGACTAATTGTAAGTCCAATCTCCGTTTGAGGAAAAGAAAGAATTATTTAAATTTATATTTCCATTTCTTCACTCTGGTGCTGAGGCAAAGCACACCATTGAGTTCTGTTACTCAACACAATGCCTCGGTGGAAAGTGGGGAACAGAGTGTCTTAACAATAGGTTTCCTCTGCCTACTCTGTTGTGAAACCTTCACACTGTAAGTTTACATTGTATCTCGCAAATAGTGCAATAGGCAGAAAGTCAAAGTTACCCTATAATCAAATGGGTAACTTTGACACACAAAAGCCCATTCATGAAAAGGTTGTGATAATTATTCTTTTTATTATTGAAGGTAATATTAAAACGCAGTAATATCAAATAATAAAACATGTTGTACAGAAAACTTTTAGACAAATTAAAAACAAGCAAAGATAACTTAAGCAAACAAAAAAAATTGTAAGAATGAAGAAGATTCTTCTTCTTTTGAATCTTCATCTATATTTATGTTTTCCTTGTGCTGAGTTATAACTTTCTTTTAACATTAACATTTATTGATTTAAAAAGAATTTATTAAATGAAAATAGTTAATAGTATTATATCATACGGAGAAATTATCAAGAATAATTTGAGACCACTGTCAATGTTAGCTTAAAAATCAAAGTTACCCTGATTGACTCTACATTATTCAATTTATATTTTTGTGTTATTCCAGGAAGCAGCTGTGGTAGCAGCCAATAGTAGTAGAAACAGAGTGTATGATGTCCTCGATCAAACAGCAGAGGCTATAAGAAAGGTATTTTTATAAGGTGTACATAGCTATGTATATTACTGTTATGATTTAATGTAGTAAACATTTTTTTACCATAACTAATCATCAAAATAATGAAACATATTTGTAATTTCTATTTAAATCATAACACTTAAAAAAACCTTAACTGGAAACTTGACTTGAGACTTAATAATTATACTAAATATCTACTAATTATCCCAGCTTCATGGAGCTTTCACAATCCTATGGAAAGCTGATCGAGCGCCGATGTGGCTCGACATATATGTATATGAGGGTCTGACCACTGCCCCTACAATACTGTATCAAAAGATTGTTATATTATTAAATATTTTCAATTCCATGATCTGCTTAGACAAGACTGTTATGGGCCCTTTTTTCGATATGCTCAATTGTTTTAAATTACTCAAAATTTTGAATCTAAAATTTTAATTAAATCTGTGGAACAATTGTCTAATAACTGAATGTGTAGTATGTATACAAGAGTGCGTTGAATTTGTGCCCTGTGATATTGCATCAAAAGTTTATTCAATAGTATATAACATATTTTTATTTCATTGATCTGGCTATACAAATTGTTTGGTTTGGATCCTGCCTTCGACAAGCTTTAAATTATCGAAAATGATGACTTCTCATTATCACCAATTTACTTATATAAAACCTTAATATTTAAAATTGCGGGTACTGGGCCTATTATAGCAACTAATATCCTATTATTTCAGCTCCGCGAGGCATTCACAGATCTGTGGAACAATGACCTTGTAACAGAAGGAAGGGCTCGCGCCTCCGCGTGGGCGCACGAGGCGGCCCGTCGCATACAGGAAGGGGCGCCGCCCCTGTCACCTATGATATTGTATCAGGAACTCGTTGCGTTGTTTAAGGATCATAGTAAGTAGAAAAAAAACAATAATAAATGTTGTTTTTTTTATCATAAATATCAATATCAATTCACTCACACTTATAAATATAAATTTCTAAACAGTTATAAATTTCAATTCTTAGAAAACTGGAAAAAAACTTTTATGTTCAATTCTTTATACGTTTTCTTAAAAATATGTAAGGTTTTACTTGGTATACCTGTTCGTAGAACGGTACCTCTAACTTTGTTTGATTGGACTTTATAAGTTTTACCAAAATTACAACTGTAAAAACGAATTTCAAGACATATTATTACTTTCTAATTTCATATTTAAAATTTTCTAGTTACCTACAGTAGATTCGCCTTCCAGTGTAACTTGTTTTTCTTATTTTATGCAGTTAAAAATCTACAGTAAGATCGACAAGTTGAAGTCGCCATCAGGTCTACTGCGCAGAATTGGTTTTAGAATATTTTTCTTATTTTTGATCATTTTTTTAAAGAAGTGAATAATGCACACTTGTTCACATGGCCTTACTTGAGGGCAACCAAGACTCGTCAATCGTTCTGCAAAACTGCTAGTCGAATCACTTAGCACTCTACCAAAACAAAATGATTAAAAATTTTAAGGGACATTTCGTTTTTAACCTCCGCTTCTTCGATTTATTCATTATTTCCAGTAATTTTCTTCCAGTTAACGCCATTGGAGCACAATAATTAAAATTTCTGGCACTACATGTAAATTAAGGACTTGTTTATGAGTAAAATTTTTTGTTGGATCAGATTATTTAAAAAATCTTATTTTAATTCCAGTGTGGCGTCGTAGCATGATAATATTCATTTGCGGCACGGTAGTGGGGGGTGGTGCAGGGCTAGTTATAGGGCTCCGGGCTGGGTCAAGAGTACCAAGTGGTCCTCATGCGAGAGCTTTGCATACACACCCAGATCAAACTGTTATACTTGTGGAGGATGCTTTATCGCCTGGTGAGATGATTGGTTTTTTTTTATCTTTGGTCTATCTAAGATATATACACTTTGTATTTTTTTGGGATAATACAAACCATATTGAAAATTTGGTATTGGTTTGCTAAGATTTTTGGTTAGGATTCTGATATGCCAAATGGACTTAAAGTGCAGAATGGAGTGACTTAACACTAGATTCTCATTGACCCTCTATTGACAAAGAAACAGTCATACGTAATTTACTAGGAAATTATACTATATAATTGCTGCAGTCAGTTGCTTATCACTTATAGAAATTACAATTATACTTTTAACGCTCTAGGGGCACAATTTGGTGAAATACTAGTTAGAGTGCAAGCGTTCAGTGTGTCTAGTACTGATCGTTCGGTGCTTAGAGGGCGGGGCTCGGCCCTAAGGTCGTTGGTCACGGGCTCGCAAGTCACCGTTGGGAGGGGATTTGCTGGTGAGTTCAATATTATTGTTGTTTTTTTAAGCTCTTTTTCATTTTTACTTTTTTAAGATTCTGTCCTCAAATAGAAGAAACAGAACCCTTATAAGATCATTTTGTTGTCCATATGTCTGAGTGTCTGATCGTGTTTCAAGAATATTTTTCTTTTTATTGGGTAAAAGTATCAACTGTAATAATAAATAATTCATATAAGCAGTCCCTTTGAGTACAGGAAAAATTGAGCTTCTAAATCAACGCAATAATAAGTTAATCTTCTCTTTATGTTAATTTTATATTTATCTTATCTTAAAAGTTAATCTAATCTTTCTCTATCTATTTGGCAACAATTGAGTATTTCTATTTACAGTACAAATAAAAGAAAAAACCCAAAAAATGTACAGGACCAGACAGAACCTATATTACACAAAAAAAATAACAAATGTTATATTCATGTTTATGTATAATTATAGGAGTAGTCCTGGATGTAGGGCAAGGTGTGACGGATCTCGAAATGGGGGATGAGGTGTGGGGATGCGTTAGCGAGTGGGGTGGGGGCGCTGCGAACGAGTTACTTGCTATCAGAAGGTAATAATATTTATTTTTGTGTATATATTTTATTAGTAATTTTATATTAAAGTTTTAATATTAATAATATATTTACATTGCGGTTGATAAGTCGTGCCCTGAATTTAGGCCTGACTTGATTTTGGATTTTCTCTTTCTTCTGACTGTTTTTTTCCCCGAGTCTAACTTCATAGCGGCCACGACTTGTCGACCGTACTGTACATAGCTTTTAAGTATATTATGACATTTGTTGCACATACAGTTTGTGCTCGCCCTGCGAACTGATATGTATGAAGTCTAAGATCAATAAAATCTGTGTCAAGGCTAAATCTATTTATTGGCGCTAAATTTACTTGTCCCGTCTCATACCTATTATGTTTACATATACAACTATAACTAAGTAATAACATATTAAAAACTGTATAAAAATGACAATTTTTATTTTAAAACATATTAATGATTGTAAACAGAACAGGTTGTGGTTTCGACCCCCATTCGAGGAAATGAAATATTATATATAATAATTTGTAATTTTATCGCTTTGGTTTTGCGCCATAACACGGCGTTGAGTCTCGCCAATCAACATGCAATGCCTTCAGAACTCGGCAGAAAGTGGAGAGCGGAGTGTCTTAACACTATCATAGTGTTATATGCCCTATGTCTTCCCTGCTACATGCAGGAAAAAAGAACGGGATAGTAATATAACCTATGAATACTTACCTCAATACCTTTTTTTCTCAAATTCCAGCACTCGTGTAAGCAAACGGCCTCGTCACCTCGCGGCGGACAGTTCCGCTTCGTTGCCCTGGTCGGGGACGCTAGCGTTGTCCGCTTTGCAAAGGGTACAATACACGCCTACGAATTGTAAAGGGAAACGGTGAGAATTATTGTATAGGTATTTAGATATTTATTTTAATATACCATTTACATGCTCTTTAGAACTGTCAATTAACCTAGGTAGGTTAATCAAAACAGATCAGTTTCTTTTTTAGTTATCTCGGAGACTTGACCGGATATTTCTATGTTTAGGCCGGTCTGACGCGGTGGCACGAAGTGTGACTGTAAAACTAACTGGTTGTGGGTTCGATCCCCACTCCTATGAGGAGATGGAATATTTACTTAAAATTTATATTTCCATTTCTTTGTGCTGGTGTCGAGGCTAAGCGCGGCGTTGAGTTCTGTCACTCAACACAAAATGCCTCCATAATTCGGTTGAAAGTTGTGAACAGAAGTGTCATATTGAAAATCGCTTCTTATATTTCGGGAAATCCCCTTTCCCATTTCAATGTACCACGCTACGTACCTATTAGTTACCTGTGAATAATAAATATTTATTATATATCAAAAACGCTATTATATATAATACTAGTCTTCCTTACTACTTTTTTGTTAATTTTTCAGTGTAGTCATTGTTGGGGCAAACAGTGGAGAGGGTTGTGCGTTAGTACAACTTCTAACATCATGGGGTGCAAGAGTCACAGTGGCCGCCCCCAGACGATCTCACAGGATTTTAAAAGATTTAGGTATAATATCGATACTGTTTTTTTTATCCCGTATACGGAGTGTTTTTGTCCACTAAACCACAGTTATAACTACTCTATAAAAACCTAAAACAATTAAAAAAAATTTTTTCCCAAAAATTAAAAAAAAAATTTTTTTAAAGAAAATAAACTTCGTCATTTCTCAAGAATTTATCAAAAACCTATTGAACGAAAACCGCCGCGTACGCCTCATTTCGAAAACGAGTTGAGTATGTGCAGGAAAAAATTAATCAAAAATGTTTTATTTATTCTTTCTCTCTATAAGGTGCCCAAGAATTCATAGACACGGACGGCACAAACTCCCATATAACGCCGTCTTGGCTGCCGCTGGAGCAGTACGCCGGCCGCGCGGGGCCCTGGGACTGCGCCCTCAGCTGCCAGGGCGCCCCGCCCCTGGCACAGCCGACGTTGCTTAAGTAACATTTTAAATATATACATTTTTATATGTACGCACACATATTGTACGTACACAGTTACACACACACACACACGTAAAGTGAACCACGATCCCGCCCAATTTACAAGACTTGTTGAGTGTCTGTACTCAACGTCGTGTTTAGGCTTGATACTACAATGAGGAAATGAAAATAATTCATTCCCCAGATGAATATGGAACCTAAATTATATTCACTGAAAGCCATTGTTTAAACTTTGACTATAATATTTGACTGGTAGAACAAAGCTCAGCGTTTAATTCCACCAGACAACTATAGTGTAAAATTAGAGACTATTACCTATTAACAAATCAAATACAGAATGTTTGACATTTTATTTTCTTATCAACTACTATTTTTTAGAGCAACAGCTCCACGCAATGCGATGGTTGATTTAAGACCTAAGCCTCTAATAACAGATAGACTTCCAACGCCATTTTGGATTACATTCTGCACTTTCTTCTACACTTACAGGACTTTTAGGGTAAGTTAATACATTTTCTATCAAAAATATTCCCTTAAAAATTATTGGTATATTCATAAATAAATACACTTAATTTCAAAATTAAAATAACCTACTTATATATACTTTATATATATATATATATATATATATATATATATATATATATATATATATATATATATATATATATATATTTATTTTTAAGTATTCATATTTTGTTGTTATAATGTAATTATATAATTTTAAAATTTGACGTTACTTACATACATATTTTTTTAAGCCGACCGTACTTGGAAGTCTTGTGTTAAGACACTGTTTCCGAATAAGATATTTTTGATATAATAATTATGTCAACTGACAGACGAATGCCACCTCAGTCTCCCCGTGACCGCGGACTACTGCAAAGCGTTCGAAACGTCGGGTTTCTAAAAATGTATAATCCCAAATAATATGCGATTAATCCGGTTAAATAATCCGGTTTCATTTTAAATTTATAATCGTGAAAATCAAAGATCTAACCTAGACACTTCCATTCCCCATTTTCCACTTACATTCTTGAAACGTAACGTGTTGCCTCGTTTCCAGTGTGAAGAAATAAAAATATTAAATGTTTCATTTCCTCGAGTGGAAGAAAGTATTGAACCTGTACCTTTTTTTAACAATTAATTAATTTAATCTATTTGTATCAACAGTGGCTCTTAGGATGTGGGTCAAATACGGATTGGATGGAAGATAGATATCATTTGCGGAATGGTCTAGAGAGTTTAAGATTGCTCGTTGATTCGGCACAACTGTCGCCCGTTTTAGATAAGGTGAGATAAAATACATTTATGAGATGATAAAATGAGCTCTCGGATCACTTTCAGAGTTCCGTTCCTCAGAAGGAAAATAACGGAACCCTTATATGATCACTCTGTTTGACTATCTGTAAAGACCATTTATCTCGAGAGATAAAAAGAGATCGCGAAGCGGTATCAAAATAAAATGATACTACTATTGTTTTTAATAAAATGTTTATACATGCTTTTTGCTCAATTTTGCATAAAATTCGATGCGTAATTAAATAAAACTAACCTACAATAAAACGTACAATAAAAGAAAAGATTTTTTTTTTAGTACTTACAACAAAATACATCCGCAAATTTAAGTTCGTCAACTTTATTCACCACGTAATAAAAACCTATATGATATGTCCCCTAGACCTGCAATAATGGAATGTGGCAAAAAAAATTACAATATAAATAAATAATTTTTATTGTTAACTTTTATAAGATATACTTCCCTTCAATCCTGAAATTGGTACGGATCCCTCGGTGGGCGAGTCCTAGTCGCACTTGACCGGTTTTTTAAGTTCACTCTTTTTTCGTATATAGTAGAGTAATAGGAACTTGGTGTTAAGAAACTGTGTTGCCCACTTTCTACCAAATATTCAAAACGTAGACATTGAGTGGGCAACTCAACGCCGAGCTTCGTCTTCTAGAGCGGAGTTCCACTGTGCCATAATGGATTCTATTCTTTTTTATTACTACTACAACTTGCTTCACGTTTCATCCCTAGCAGGGTAGTCAGAGAGACCAGAGCGCCAAACGCTACGGTATCTGCATTTCTTTCTTTCTTTTCTTTTGCCTCGTCCACTGTCATCAACCTCTTCATACATGCTCTCCTTGACCTTCCTCCAGTCTCTTTGATACTGTGTTTTAAAAGGTCAACCAAGGCTCTCCCTACCTCTCTTACTCACTTTCATAATCTATTCTTTATTTAAACTCTTATTTAGTTTCACCTTTTCTAGTGTGTCTGTAATCAATATTTTTAAATTGGATCCTTTTCCCGATTTTGAAATTAGAATTATTTTTATAGTAACACTAAAAATTAATAATGTGTGTCAATACATTTTATAATTCAACATTAATTATTACAATTGATATTGATTCTAAATGAACATATAAGACACAGATAAAGGAGGGACTAAACGCAAAATTATAAAAATACATTCCTGCTAAGTTTCTTGCTAGTTTTTACAAAGGAATTATTTTATATTCAAATGTATTTTAAATGACACTGTTTGTTTGATCAAATAAATATTATACATTATTTTCTTACAGGTGTTTTTGCCACAAGATTTTGAATCTGCATTAGCGCATGCGTGTAGCGACGACGCCATAGGAACGACTGTTATACGATTTCCCTAAACCAATTTATAGAAGAATTAACTGAAAATATTTTTTATGCATTACTCTTTATGCCGCACAGTCGACTAAAAAATATAAATCGAAATTAGACGAAAAGTAGAGAACTTAGCGTCTTGACACTAAAATTGAAAATATTAACAACATAAAGTGTCTGAAAAATTATAAATTTAATTAAAATGTTGCCTGTCATGAAATATTAAAAATTAAATGTTGCTATCTCTTCTTTTTTGCTCTAACAACATAAGGATAGATAGATACGTCAAGTAAATTAACTGAAATTTATAAGGAACCTACTTCAAATTAAATTTCAATATAAATAAAAATAGGTTGTAATTTTGTGTACAAAATTTCAATATTATCGTTTATATTAAATATTGAGAATGATATTTTAATGTTTTTAAATCAAAATTATTTATATAGTAACGCGGCTATATCTGTTTTATTTTTCTTTTTAAATTATTTTGCGTTTATTTATTATGTTAAGAATTATACGCACAATATGTTAATTTTTAAACTATTTTATTATTATACAGATATAATTTGTTTATAGTAGCAATTTTTTTATTTATATTATCAATAGATAATTTTCAAATACCAAATTGTGTTCCATAGTTAACATTTTATAGGTACCTGTATTTTTTTTAGAAGGCTGTAAAACTCAATAATTTACACTAAAAATCGTCAAAAATAAAAGAATTTATTTTTATAGCATACATCTTTATTTATATATGTCTATAGTAATCAAAAAAATTATACTAAGATTTTTTAAAACTTTAAATCAGTCTTATTTTATAAAAGTTTTCGATATGTGTGAAATTCAATAATAAAATTATGTTCCTGACACTTACAAAGAGAATCGAGACTAAGGATTTAAAATTTAAATTGTATTTCCTACTATTATTTCAGATTTTAAAATTATAAATAACATAATTTTTTCAAGTTTTATGAATTCTTATACGGAATTTTAATGTTTGTAATTCTTAATATATGAATACAATAAAATATTATATATATGTATAAAATTTTGTTGTTATGTAAATAATATGTCTTTTCCTTTCTATTATGTTACTAAAATAGGTGCTATATTACAATTATAGCTTTTATTATCTGTCATAACACCTCTGCCATAATATAAAAAAAGTTAAAATATGAAATATCCACATTTACATGGATACATTGATATTTTTTTGTTTTATTTTAATAAGTTTTTCTTTCATATACAAATTTCTAAGCCATCCTAATGTATGTTTGAAAGAAATGTAAAGTTAGTCTTAACTTAGATAGAAATGCTATATTTTTAAATAAATTGTTATTCTACACCATGTTTCATTTCTTACCTGTTGCTTAAAATTTTTTCAGCTTGTTTATCCCATAGTGTAAGCCCATAGCAGTGTAAGCAAAAAGAATAAAGTGTCAAGGCGCTGTTCACTTTTCTGCACTTTCTGCCTGAATACGGAAGCTTGTTGAAAAGTATAACTCAAGATTGCAACATTGTTCTATAAGAGCAGGAAAATGAAAGTCATGTAGACTTTCACAAGACCTGAAGTAGCTCAAAGAACACATACACAGTTTTTAATATAATCACACAGTTAAATAAAAAAAATGTTTATTGTTAGATTTTTTTATTATTAATAAAGACTATATATTATGTGCCATTTACATATTTTTGTTGTACTTATATTCAAAAATATATTTTTATAATAACATTATATAAAAATAGTTTACATTATATTATCCTACCTTACTTATAATTTATTATATTAAATTACAAAATAAATCTATTTTCATACAACTAGAAGGTATTATGAAATATATAGCACCATCACAAAATATATAATAGTTATATCACATAAAGTATCACTTTTTCAAAATATTTCCATACAATGTATCCCACATATAGCAGTATAGTAGAATATATGTATAAAATTTTAATAAGCATTATAATTGTATTAAATATTTAAATTATCTATAAAACATACTGCATTGTGCAAGCAGAACTAGTGATTTTTTACAAAATTCTCTTACTAGAAGGTAATAAAAAGCTGATTACTGACTTATTCACATCTGATGGGATTAGTATTCAATATACCATAACCAAATATACTGAATGTATAAATCAAAAATTTTAGTAAAAAGGTTTATCTAAATAAAAATAAAATTTCAAAAATATTAATAAAGTAGTAATACATTGTAAAATATTCTTATTACATAATGTATATAATAACAACATTGCATTAAGGCTAAATATCAGAAAGAATAATCAGTCATTATAATAAAAACAAAATAAATATAAATAAAAATATTGAAATTATAACTTTACAATAATTATTGTTATAAATTGTAAAATTTTCATATAAATAAAAGTATAAAATTAACATTGCACTAATGCCTCCTAGCAGTCATAGGTTTTACTAAAGAAAACAATAAATTATTCTCATCCACCCACAACATAAAATCTTTGGATAGTACTACAGCACATTCTAACAGCATTAAACAATCATTTTCTGCTCTGTGAGCCTCCCTCGGAGATCGTTTTAGTAATCTTCTATAAATATTCTTTAACCTATATGATTCTTTAGGTTTATGATCAAACCAATTCAGTCTATCTTTTAAAGGCACTGAATTATGTTTATAATTTAGTTTATTCTCACTTATAGTCAACTTTTTTGGTGTTGTTTCATTATTTTTTTGTATGTTGTCATCATCACTATCAACTAAATCAATTATTTCAATTGTACCTGATGGAATAACTGTATATGTTGGTATTTCTCTTTTCTGGCTTTCCATTATATCATAAAAGAAATGAAGACTATCTGAACATAGTAGATCTTCACATAACTCAACGTTTAAACTGTTAAAAACGGACTTTAGAATAGGGAAATCAAATCTTAAACCATTATGAGCTATCAAGCACACTGGTTTTTCCATCATACTTATAAAAGAATCGAATATTGTAAATACCTTTTTATTAAAAGTTGATTCATTTTCCAGCAGTTCATTGGTTAAGCCAGTTTCTTTAGAACAATCTGGTATAATAAGCTTGAATGGATTGAAGCACATCGAAATTTTATGTTCCACGCGAGGTATTAAGCCACTTCGAGTTTCCAGTAAATGTGTTGTTTTAACAGCAATAAGGCATAATTCTGTTATTTTCGTCTTATGCATCTCGTGTTTAGTTATGCCCGTGGTTTCCATGTCAAGAAATACTAAAGTTTTAATCATTTTTCTACCCGATATGAAATTCTATATATAATTCAAACTACACTGATATCAATTAATATAAAAAATACAGATTTTACTTTAAAGTTTGTTCCCTTAATTTATTACTAGCAAAAAGCTATTCACTAATGAGTCATGAGTCATGACTGACAACAAACAGTCTTGTACTTGGAGTTGCATAAATAAATCATGTTTAGTAAGTACCTAACTGCATTATATACAAAATTATTGAATCTGACTTTACAAGTCTAAAATGAAAACTTTTTCCTTATAGCGGGAAATCCCACTCTGGGCAAAGCACAGATATCATTTTATAAAGATAAACGGTATCGATTTAATTGCTTAGCATAATCGAATCAAATCTAAAAATCGAAATAACTTAATTGAAAAGTTATATAATATGATGTACTTGTAGTATCTTAAATATTTGGACATGATAAGGTATGAAATTGGAAATAAATGCAAATTTTGTAAATTTAACGATAATGTCTAAATATAAGTTTCTTTTTAAAATTAAACATTGATGCTTTTTGATCGATTGATGAATCATCGATGCTTAAAAATAAATTACAATTTATAATTATCTTGCTCGGATACTCGTATTAAAATTATATCTTAGCATTATAATTTTTTAAAATAATATAAATATATAATAACATAATTTTCAAATAATGATTTGTAGTATAATGTCATCGAACCGACGTCTCTTTCTCATCCGAAAAGTAATGAAGTAAATATGATCTGCATTAAATTAAATTACTTTAACGCTGTATCCTGCACACAGCAGGGTAGGCAGAGGGAACCTAGTGTCAAGACACTCCGTTCCCCACTTTCTGCCGAATTTTGGAGGCAATGCGTGTTGAATGGCAGAACTCAACGCCGTGCTTTTGCCTCGACACCAGAGCAAAGAAATGGAAATATAAATTTAACTAAATATTTTATCTCCTCGAGTGGGGATCGAACCCACAACCAGTCAGTTTTACAGTCACACTTTGTGCTACTGCGCCTGCTATATATATATATATATATATATATATATATATATATATATATATATATATATATTGAGGCCGCCGTGGCGCAGGCGTACAAACGTGTGGTTGTAAACACAACAAACTGTAGGTTCAACCACTTCACGCCACTTAACACGCAATGCTTCCAGAACTCAGACGAATGAGGAATGAAGGTTTCTTAATCAGAACGGAGTGTTTTATTTCTAAGCTCCATATGCCTATCCTATAATATAACGTATAGTGGACAGTAATTAAAATATTAAAACAGAGACAGAAAAACAAAACACATTTAAAGTAATTGTAAAAGACAACAGTAAAAGACAAACAAAAATAACATTAAGATAAAAATTTTAAGAAAAAGAATGATTGTTCATTTAAATTATGTATATTGCTCCAATAAATCTTCACTATCAATATTTGTTTCATACAAAGTCTTTATAAGACTTAACGTAAACACACAACGAATAAATACATACAAAATAGTCTTATCGCGATAAAAACAACAATTTGTTTAAAACGTCCGCAATTTCACAGATAGCAGGGTGCCGTGTGCAAAGGGAACCTGGGAACCTAGTGTTAATACATTCCGTTCCTCACTTTCCGCTGATTTTTGTGACACTATGTGCCGCTGCACCACGACTGGCCTCAACCTTGTTTTATAATAGATATATATACTGTTCCCATTAAAGCTGAAGCCGAATCTGGATGCATTGCGTGTTGAGGGACGTAACACAACACCGCGCTTTTTGCAGTTGCACGCTTGGGCACTTGCACCACGATTGGCATCAATTGCAGTTAATAAATATAGGCATAAAAAGTCCTTAACTGATGTTATATAAAAAAACGATGTAAATACTTAGATAGTGTCGATATTGTAATAATTGATAATTTATCTTAATATTCATTTTGTCTATCTAGACCAGTGGTTCCCAACCAGTGGTCCGCAGAAGCCTAAATGTCGTCCGCGAATGATTTTAATTTTATGACTGGGGATGGTTAGGCGAAGTTTCTGTTTAATTATCACTTTTAATTTTTATTATACGTACATGCTTAGTGTTCCCTGCTACCAAGAATGATATAAAAGCGGTCCTTGATCAAGAAAAAGTTGGGAACCCATGATCTATAACCGAAGAGGTAGAAAGAAATCCTTAAAAAACAACTATTCGATTCCCACTTGAGAGAATGAAAGACTTTCATTTCTTCCCTCTAATAACAAGACAAAGCTCGGATTTGAGTTTCGTCACTCAACACGCAATGTCTTGGAAGTGACGAGGAAAACGGCTGTCTTAAAATTAGGTTCCCTTAGCCTATCTAGCTCTATGCGGTATATATTGCGAAGCTAATAAAAAGTTAAAAGTCAGAAAGTTGAAAAAATTGCAATGCATCGAAATACTTTTGAAAATTTTGCATAAGAAAATATTTAAACTTGCTTACATATCATATACATATGTACATATTTTGTATTACTTTTTAAATAAATGCAAATAAAAATGATAGCTATATTTCATGAATATATATACACATGTACTTGTAACAACAATGACTACTTATATAGTGTTTATTTAGATATTAATCTTAAACTCAGTTTATTATTATACTTTTTATACATTTCTCGCCATTCATATAACATATGAACAGCGCGGCGTTGAGCTCCGCCACTGAGCATGCTATGTCACAAAAATTGGCTATATAAAATTAAATGATCTGAATGCTAAATATTTTTCAGCTTCATTTATGCCGTACATTGCAAGGTAGGCATAGAGACTTAGTGTTCACACTCCGTTCCCATTTTATTTTCCACTCTCCGCCAAATTCTGGATCCGTTGAGTGTCGGAACTGAATGTCGTGCTTTGCCTCTTTACCAGAGCGAGGAAATGGAAATATTAAAATATTAGGTCGGGGCAAAAGTATTTTCGTATTTTTAATGTATTTATATACGAAAATTTGCGATTTCGTGCGGTTTACACACGTAATGCGGTATCAATAAGATTAGCTCAAATGTGGTTCAAGCGTTTCAAGTCTGGGAATTTTAGTTTATAAATGAAGTTCGCTCTGGATGCCTTGTCACAGATAAAATCAGTGCCATCTTTGAGAAAGTGGAGCAAGATCAACATATTAGTAGACATTTTCTACGACATTGCTGAAGAACTGAATGTTGATCATAAAACAGTTTTACGTCATTTAAGAAAGACGGTACAAGAAAAACCTTGACATCTGGGTACCACATGTTCTCACTGAGAGAAACCTAATGCAACGTGTTTCCTTTTGCGATTCTTTGTTGAAACGTAACAATTCCGATTTGTTTCTTAACCAGTTGATTACGGGTGACGAAAAATGGGTGGTATGATAGGAATGTGCGAAAAAGGTCATGATTAAGGAAGCATGGATAAGCCCCACAGACCGTCGCAAAGATCGGCCTGACTCGGAACAAAGGCATGCTTGGACCCTTGTCCCACCCTTGAAAGAGTGTTATTTTTTAAATCATAATCAATTTATGTTTTTTATATTTTTAAATATTTTTTTATAACAACTTACATTAAAAAATTTACAATTTCTCTTATGTATGTTATTGTAACAATACAAACAAACTTGTTTCTTTCAACATACCTCGTAAAATATGGGAAGAACTAAAAAAGAAAATAGGAACTAACAAGATGTATTCTATAAAAATATTTGCTTAAGCATATATTATATACACTACGTCTTAAAAACTTAATTAAATATATAATAATGACAAAAAATCACTTTTATTATATGGTAGCCCCTTAAATATTTGTTTTATTCTGTTTCTTAGTATGTTTGCTTAACAGTAAAGGCAATGTCTTAACAGTAGTCATAGTAATAGAGTCTCGTCCCTTTGGATACTAAACTCTAATAGTATTCAATATATGAAATGTATCCCTTAGGATAAACAAAATCCTGAATATTATTATTATCTTATTATAAAACGGATATATATTTTATTTAGTTTCATGATATACTCTGTATAGTAAGTAGGATAGAGAAAATTTATGTCAAGACACTGTATTCCACACATTGTTTTGTGTGACGCAACTCAACGCCGCAATATTTAATAAAACTAACTATAAGCTATAACAACATTTATTTCCTGTTATTTCCGATTTAAAAGATAAATTTTAAATATTTGGCATTGGATTTTTGTGTCTAATTATCCAGTTCTTTTGTCTGTCTTCATCATAGGATTTTAAATTCTATCAACATATTTCTATGGCACTTTCGATTCCTATTTAACTTATCTAAAATCTTTATCATTTATAAATACACACATATGGAAATGGACTCCCACTCATACTCTAGTTATTTCTTTATCACTATTTTCTTTTGAACTTTTCTTCTTGCCCAAATCCTTGTAAATATCTTCCAATGTCCTACCTCTTGTTTCCGGAATAACAATTATGACATACGCCGCCATGAACAGACAAACTAGACCGAAGAAATAAAACGCCACGTGTATGCCGATTGAATTTGCGAGCGGCTTGAAGAATAGCAGTTGAAGGAAGTCAGCTAAGGATGTTGCGCTCATAGCTGTGGCCATCACTGTGCCTCGATACTGAAAAGAAAACAAAAAATTGAAGAAATCTTTTCTAAGATAGAAAAAGTATGTTATATATTTTATTTTATGTCTATGGAACAAAAAAACTACAAATTTTCTTGTGCAGGTTCTTCTTAGATCTGAAGCAGTACTTGGTAACTTATTTTTATTTCAAAACATTTATCTTTTTTTATCTTTTTATTATGAATAAAATTGAAAGGTTTTTAATTAATTTGTGTTCCCTTTATCACTTTTCATATTTAACTTCTTTATAGATTATAAAAATTGTTATTTTCCTATAATATTTTTTTTCACAAACTAATCTTACCTTAAAAGAAAAGATTTCTCCAGACAATACAACAGACATGGGCTGAAGGCCTGAAGAATCGCAGAAGATGCAGAGACACAAAGTGAACAGTGGTATCCAAGACGGTGTAATCACGTCGTAATCACGCATCAAGAACCACGAAGCGAGGACGCACATGCTAAGTCCAGATATTGACGAGGATATGAAGAGAAGCGGCTGTGAAAAGAAATATTCATATATACACGTCAAAATATAATGGGGGGGACACGTCTCAGATTGAGCAGTGCATGGGGAGCGAAATGTTTTAAAAAAAAGATAAAATATAAAAATTATTGAAGTATCAGAATTATAGGATGGAATGGCGGCGTTTTATTGCGTGGAGATTCAATCTATACTATTGTATAAACTGTATTCAGTTCCATTGCGCTTCCATGACCAATTTATATTTATGAAATATGTATAAATACCTTTCTTCCGCATTTTTCAACAAGGCCCGAAGCAATAATCGAACCCACGACCTGAACTGCGCCCAGCAGCATTGCTTGTTGGTTAGGGCTCAGTACTAAGCCTTTATTGTCCGATGATGCCAAAGTGAAGATTTCACCAGCGAAGTTTAAAACTGGTATGGCACCGCACACTTCTCTCGCCAGAGTTGATATCATTGCGATTTGGAAAGCCTTGAATAAGATTTTGTCGGTAACTGAAAAATATAAAAATATTATATATAGGCTTATAGGTTTAAATTGTAATTTTATTTTAAGTATATACTTCTACAGTACCGGTATGGTATCACTAGGTTCTCCAAACTCGTATATATAACTATACCGATAGAGAGAACCTAGAGTCAACATACTCCGTTCTACGATTTCCTCTCAAAATGATATATTGCATTTTGAGTGACTCGTAGCGTGCGCTTTGCTTTACCAGATTAGGGTGATGTAAATAATCCAAACCCTGGTTGCGCTTACTGTTGGATCTTTTTACCACTGTAACGCGATAACCAAACAAATTTTATAATATTTTTTCGAAAGCTTGTAGTAATAGAGCTTGATTATTTTTATGAAATCATCTTTATGTATTTTAATGTGTATTTTTAGGTAAATTAGTTACCGGTTTTTATCAACAACTATGAAATTGATTTAAAATTCATTTATAGCCAGAATGGCATAGTTTAAAGTTGAATCATTGTAAATGTCCTAGATCTTTTAAAAACAATATCTATATTTATATTAAAAAGTTAAGTTTCCGCTAATTTGATAAAATAGCAGTTTACCGAAATTTGGTCGAACAACATTCTTTAGAATAGTAAGTAACTTTTGCATTTATGAACATTAAATGTACATGTTATAAAAAAAATGCTATTAACCGTTTTGGTTAAGTCGTTTATGAGATGAACGTGAACAAACACACAGACAAACCGAAAAATAATTTAATAAAAAATAAGAAAATAAAAATTAAAACTTTAAAGAATGGTTCTAAAGTTTTGGTTTTCTTATATGGCTTCCATGTATGAACATACACCGTTACGTTGTTATTATAAGTATAAATATAGACAATTTATCAATTTGTTTGATATATTAAAGCTTTTTTAACAGCTCAATGCTGTATTTCGCACCTGGCACGACGGCCTTAATGAAATATTTTTTGTTATATTTTTATATTAACATAAAACAATCGTGAGACCATTCATAGCGCAAGGGCACAAGTGTGCGGCATTAAACGTGACAGATAGTGAGTTCACTTCCCACTAAATAAAATAAATCAAATCAGCTTCACACTGTACCCCGTTTTCCACTTTCTGCCGAATTCTGGACGCACTGCATGTTGAGTGACGAAACTCAACGCCGAGCTTTGAGTCGACATCAGAGCGAAGAAAATGGAAATATGAATTCAAATTAATTTTTCATCACCCCGAGTGGGGATCGTACTCACAACCAGTCGCGTTTACAGTCACACTTTGTGCTCCTGCACCACGACTACTTAACACGCAATACCTCAATTTGGCGGAAAGCGGGAAACTGAAGTGTCTTAACACTAGATTCTACCTACGCTGTTTTGCGCGAGATACGGTGTGAAACTAAAGAAAAGAGCAGGTAAATTATCAATATATTAGTCAACTTACAAATAGTCTTTAAAAAGAATTGATTAGCATCATTGTCCTTCTTTTGTTCTTCGTTTATAAGGTTTATCTCTTTTTGGACTACATCGTCCGCTTCAGATCTACATCGGAGCCACGCGATAGCTTTGGTAGCGTGCTGAAAAAATAAAACATATATATATATATATATATATATATATATATATATATATATATATATATATATATTCCGTCGTTATGTAGCGGCGTGACAATACGTTGGCTCGTTAAGTTCCGCCACTCAACAAGCGAAGTTTCGAAATCTGGGTCTAATGTCTTAATACTAGGTTTTCTAGGATTTTCTTAGGATACTAGGTTCTCCCGTGCTATATGCTAGTTCTTTTTTGTGCTGACAAGCTTGGAAAGCTTACGTAGAATGAGAAAAAAATTAAAATTTAATAACAGATTTATTTGTATTTTATATTTTTTCGCTTCTTTTAAAATATTTAAACTTACTTCAACTTTCCTAGTTTTCACAAGGTACGATGGGGAGTCCGGCATGAACACGAATAATGACAGGTGAATAATGGGCACTGCGAGACAGGCCCACAGGATTTGATAGTAGTCCAGTAGATCTCCCATCACGTAGAGGAGGAGGTTTCCGATAGTGTGGAATAAAATAACCTAGGGGTGAAAATATTTACATGGATTAATTTTATTTTCAGCTTCATGCTGCATCCTGCATGTAGCAGAGTAGGCAGGGGAAACATTGTTAAAACACTCCGCTCTCTACTTTCCGTCAAATTCTGGAGGCATTGCGTATTAAGGGGCACAAACGTGCGACTTTAAACGCGATAAGTAATGGGTTCTCACTCTAGTAACGACGCTAAGGGCAGCGTTCAGTTTCGCCACTCAAGAATTTGGCAAAAAGTGAGAGAAGGAAGAGTCTTAATGGATACTTTAGGTTGCCTGAATCCCTTTGCCTGCTCTGCTTTGTGAAAATATTATATAAATAAAAACATTTCCCTACAACAAATTAGAATCCACAACCATCGTGTATAATGTACGTTTCAAATATTAGGAAGTCATAAATTATTTTGCCTCACTTCTGTGTAACAAAAAAATGTTCTTGATGAAACAAAAATTCTACAAAAAAACTATGAAAACCCCATTTTATTATTTATAAAATCTACTCACGAAGCATCCCAACGCGCCTCTAATACTGTCTTCGCTGATCTCCTTAGTGTATATCGGACATATTACGTAACACCCTGACATGGAGATGCCGACGAGGGCCCGGGCTAGGATCAAAGCCCAAATGTCCAGGGAAACTAATAGTAGTATCCAACTAACCTGGTAACAAAATAAGATAAGAAGAAAATAAAAAGAAAATAAGATAGCAGCGTTGGCAGAAAGAGGTAAGACACTCTGTTCCACTGTTTTCTATCTGAAATTGACTCGTATTTTCCGCTTTCCGTTTTATTTTTCACGTTGTATCCCGCACATAGCAGGGTAGGCTGACGGAATCACCACCATAAATAATATCACGTAAATATTGTGGAATAAGAAAAAGGCAGTGTTTTAGCACTAGGGTGGGTCTCTTTGATTTTTTTTTAATGATTACAAGATTGTACTTAAAAAACGCAGCGGAAAGCTGCAGGTTTCCTGATGTAATTTAAAAAAAAAACATATTTTATATTCTTTAATGTCAAATAAAAATTGTTAGGAAAATATTAAATAAAAAATTAACTAATTTTAGTATCAAGTAATGTCTAGACTGGATTTTAAATTGCAAAGTTACTCTAATTATTTATCTAGAAAAAGATAGCTAAGAAGATAAGAGAGACCTTTCGCAAAATAAATAGTTTAAATATAATAAGAATAGTACAGCTAACAAGGCCATTGTGGCACAGTACCACAGATTGCTGACTGTAAATGCGGTGGTCGTGGGTTCGATTTCCACTGGAAGAATTTTTTTATTTAGTATATTTTATTTTCTTCATAATACTCATATGGTAACACGAGAAATAGATTTCCACCACCTAACAATCAATGTCTCGAAAACAGAAAATGAGAAACGGAGTGTCTTAACACTAGGTTCCTTCTGCCTACCATACTATATGCCAGAAACAGGGTAAAGGCAAAAAAAATAAACGAATAATTTAAGCAAGGAACTTACAGCTGCAGATAAAGAGACCAGTATGAGAGCTAGCTTCCTCCCATACTTGTCCACGAAGTACGCGATCGCCATATTTGCAGGAATGCATATTAGATAGGGTACTGCGGCCATCCATGATATCTAAAAATATATTAACTCATTATTTTACTATTGCCTAGAGATCATCATTGTATTTTACCTACATATTTTCATTTCCTCGCTCTGAACCGAGGCAAAGCACGGCGTTCAGTTCCACCACTCAATACGCTTTGCCTCCAGAATTCGGCGGTAAGTAGTGGGAAATAGTAGTGTTATAATTGTAGTGTCTTAATGAGAACCGAGTATCTTAATACTAGGTTCCCAGGTTCCTTCTACCTACCCTGCTACATGCGGGATAAACGTAATGCTATAGCCTATTTAATTATATTCAAATATGTTAATACAACGACGTGATGTTAACAAATTACGCCTCATTGGGTTTAACTGCCTTATATATAGTGTTTCTATGATAGTAATATGGAAAGTCTTTTTAGTAACTTTTTGTATGTATCAGTATCATTAATTTCGATAGTTTGATTTGTTTTTGTCTTGTAGAGCAACTTTCAATTCAATTTCGTGACACAAATACGGGCAATTATGTATGGAATGGCGAAACTCAACACTGTTTTTTATCTTATCAAAAATAAATTGAAGAAATCAGAATAAATTAAAAATACCTCAGCATCTGTAAGAGGAACTCCTTTTGGCGAGTCCTTGGACTGCAGCAGCAGCGACATCGGAGACATCCATCCTATACTCGCGCCGTATGATATCACTGGAAGGTTTACTGAAACAATATTTTGAGTGAATAAGATTTAAAATTACAAACGTTAAAAATATAAATTAAGTTAATATTTCATCTCCTCGAGTGGGGATCGAACCCACAACCAGTCGGTTTTACAGTCACACTTTGTGCCACTGCGCCACGACTGGCCTACTTTCAATTATTATTTATTAATATTTTAATTTCTTAACTCTGGTACCAAAGTACCGAGCGTACGTCGTCGAACTTACAACCATCGTGATTCCGACCAGAATCTGTTCAACTCACAACGATGACCTCAGAGACCTTACACTGATCATCTGTACTATAAATGTTTCGTCACCCAAATATAACTTCACCTATTTTAAATGCTAGATTATATAGTAAATAGTAAATTATTATCAATAAAAACACTAAGCTGTCTTTTATAAATTTATAATGTCTGTCTGCATGACTAAACAGGATGGTCGTGGATTTGATTCCTTTTCGAGTTAATGATAAACTATTTTTAAATTTCCCTCTTTTGTGTGATATATAGCATTGGCTTCCGCCACATAATAAACAATATTTTATTTGCTTCTGTGTGACCTTGGACTTCGAGCCAAGTCTACGCCTCAGGGGGCCCTTAACAATGCGTAGGTATTAACGGTTTCCAAACCTGGATAATTAAAAATTTTTTTAGCGTCACACTGTATTCCGCATATAACACGCGAGACAGACGGGGAACCTAGCGTTAAGACGTTATTACTAAAGAGAGAAAAATTGTACTACTTCGAGTGGATAACGAACCCACAACTGTCGGGCGCCACACCGCTGCGCCAAGCGGCGTCTAACCTAACCTAAATGAATTATTGTTGTTATATTTGTAAACTTACACGTTCATCAAGGTAGAGAGAGAGAAATATTGATGTCAGGTTCCTAGTTTTGTGTATAGACAACAAATTGCTAAAACCAAAGCAACCTACCTCAACATGGCTTTTCATTTTTACAAATATTTTTTTTCGAGATATACTTAAAGCTGCAACCATTTATACAATGATTTGAAAACCCATTTGAACCAGGCTATGGTCAATGGGTAAATAAGGAACTTTTTGGTATATGTTTTTTAACAGCTTCACGCTGTATCCCGCACACAGGGTAAACAGAGGGAACTTAGTGTTAAGACACTCCATTCCTTACTTTCTGTCGAATTCTGGAGGTATAGCGTGTTGAGTGGTAGAACTCAACGCCGCGCTTTTCCTCGTCCCCAGAGCGAGGAAATGGAAATTTAAATTTAAGAAAATATTTCATCTCCTAGATTGGGAATCGAACCCACAACCAGTTGGTTTTACAGTCACACTTTGTGCCAACTGGCCTCAATTAATATATATATATACACAGTGTATATATTAATGTATAGAACAAAACAGCCTTATTTAACTATGTTATAAAATGATAACTTACTTAATACGGCACATAATATCTGATTTACTTTGCTATTTTCACCAAACAGTACATTTTTCTTCTTCACCATTTTGCACTAAGACTAAAATACTAAAATACACTACAACTTCAGAACAAATTCAAATTTAGTTGTAATTAAAATATATACGTTATGTTGTTTCGTGTTCCCTTTTCACGCACAAACCGTTTGAAAGTCCAATATAAAATGAATCGGTGTCGTCCCAGCGCTCGGGATGAACGAAATCGAGTACCATAAGGATTGGTTGTAGAGCAATCTATTTATAGCTTGGACATCAGCGACAAAAAGCTTTATGTAAAAAAAAGCTTTTCGAATTTGACATTATGTGGATTGGTGTAACTCAACGCCGGGTTTCTTTTTCCAAATGGAAAAACGATTATATTCCACTGCGTTACGATGTCTTTAAGAATCGTTATAATATTGTTAATAGAAAAAAGATGTATGTGGTTGAATAACATTAGCGAAACTATATAGAGTCGTCCTATTTTTTTGTATTTATAACTTTTATTTCAATATATATAAAGAGTATGGTACTATCATTTTAATGATGCGTATAAATTATAGACATTTTCACATATAAATTGTCAATGAGCAATTATCTTTTTTTTATAATAAATTGTATTAATTTTACTAATAAGAAGTTGTACAATTAAGTGTTAATTTAAAAGATATACTACGATCCTAGTGTTAAGAGAATCCACTCACCGCTTTTGTCGTAATTTTCGAAGCAAAACGTGTTGAGTGGCGGAACTAACTAAACGCCGCGCCTTGTCTTGGAGATAGGAAGTGGAAATATTAAATAATAAATAATTCATCCCTTCAAGTAGGAATAGAATCTGCAACTGTTTTGTTGCGTTTACACCCGACGACGGCCTCGAGAATCAAATGGATGTAGTGTTTAATTTCTTGGTTTGTCACTATGACCTACCTACCTATATCTCTAGATATTGACGAAAATCAAAATTGATGACGTAATAAATATAATAACCGTAACGTTTTAATACTTTTGTTGTCCATAGTTTATGAATAGTTTAACAGATAGTTATAAAATAATCAAGCATCACCTATATTGTTAAAAGAAATCCGTCTGTTTTCTTTTGGGCTTCATACTTTTTGTTATATCTACTAGGGGGTTTACGAAAATTATTAAGAACTCCCCAGAAGACACTTTATTTAACACATTCCGTGTTATTTTTCTAATAATTTTCAATCATTTAAATATATTCACCCCAAGTGAGAATCAAACCCAAAACCGTTGCGCTTACAGTCGAACTCTACGAAATAGCGTTATGACGGAGCCTAATAAATTATTTTCCATTAAGAGCTTCAAGGTAAAAGGTATGGTTTTTTTTTGTAAGTGCGTTAAGACATTGGTTCAGCTTCATTAAGTAACACAATAACTAGAGAATCAGTTGGCACGTACAATACGCGTTGCCATAGCAACGTATACGTTATAGTCTATACAAAAGTTATATTGTTATTTTCCCTAACCATTGTGTGAAAAAAGCAAAGATCAGGCACTCTGTTCTCAACTTTTTTCATATAATATTAAACTGACCGACCGACTTCAAACCTACAATTTTCAACCTACAATCAAAAAACTTGAGCAAAATAAAAAAAAATAAGAAAATAATATTAATTTAAGTTAAAGGAGAGAAATAATTATTTAACTATATAAAATCTTTGTAATATAAAATAAAATCCTAAATAATTTTCTATCTATATATAAAATCTGTTACTTTTGGAGTCGGTGCCAGCCAAGACAAAAATAACAATAATAGAGATAGCTACTTAATATACCGAACAAAAGCTACAAAAAAATACCTACAAAAAAGTAATTTGAAATAATAAATAGGGATATAAGTACAATTTTTTTAGTTACGCAATATATCGTTGAGTATCATTCCAACGCTGGAAATAAACTATTCCTTAAAGTGGACAAGAAAATAGAAGAAATAGAGGAGAAATTTAAAACGTTCCTTTAATTTCTATCAATTGTACATATGTATATATATATATACTTACTTAAAATGGCACATAATATTTGATTGGCCTTGCCTTTTTCAAATGTACCGTAAAATTTCATTGTCACTACACTTTTAGTGGCAAAATCTTCTTAAGCGCAAAATATATATATTTTTTAATTTATCATCGCCGGATTCGAACCCGAACACTATGAGTGTACCTTCGAAACTTTATAAGTCGTTCATTACTTCCAGAAGTAAGAACGTAAGTAACATGTTTACTACTGATTCAGTCTAATTTATATATTAAGTACGAGATAACGATGTTTGACAGAATAAAGCCAGTAAGGGAAGTATTGTATTTATGTATTAAGCGTATATGCAAATATTCCAATTGAGCTGGATTTGAACTTGTAATGCCCTTTTTGAAAGATTTTTGAGATATTTGATCCAAAATTTTTAAATCACTCGTTATTAATATGAAAGAGGCGGTCGTGGCTCAGGGGCACAAGGATGTGACTGTAACGCGACGATTATGTGTTCAATCCCCACTCGGTGGAATGATTTATCATTTATTAGTAACGCAACGCCTCGAAAAACTCGGTATTTGGGGAACGGAGTGCCTTAACATTAGGTTCCTCTGCTTTCCCTGCTACGCGCGTGTTACAGCGTGAAGTTGATTTATTTTTATTTTATTTTATTTAATGATAGCTCTGTAAAAAAGTGTCTTGGCTATCACCAGCCTCACGGTAATAAGTTCCATGGTTTTCACGATTATATACGCAATTAATCATAATGTTCAAAAAAGAAAATGTATGGGATAAAGAAGCTTCAGAGTAGTACTTTATTGTAGAAGTTTTATATTGAACTAGCGAGCCTTTATTTCTATTGATATATGTTCTTATTTCAAAGACAATATTCATACATTGTAAATTAGAGATTTTTCCATTTTTTTTAATTTTATTATAATTTGGCAAACTTCTCTTAACATATAATGTTGTTTTTTTTGAATCGGTTCATAAATAAAAAAAAATACCAATATGTAGTTATTTATATAACAAAATAACTGTAAAACTATATTTACTGTATTATATTATTCAAATCATCTGAACTTTAGTTTTTAATGTATAGATGTTGTCTTTAGCAATAATTATATTTTTTAACAAAAAACCGAATTCAATTCAATCAAAAAATTGAGATTATACCAAACGGGATGAACCAGCTTTTAAATAAAAAAAAAGAATCATGAAACGGTTCACTCAGTCAAAAGTTCTGAGGCAACAAACAAACATTCCACACCTACTTATATAGAAGTTGGTTAAAAATTTTAATAAAAAATGAGAGCAATCCAGGCTTGTTAATAAATAATTGTATAGCGATAAACATAATATGACAATATTATTATTAAATTGCGTTTATTTGTAATATACTGAAAAAAAAAACAGTAATTATCAGCATTTAAGATTTATTTTTAGTTATTTTTTATTATTTGATTTAATAATAAAACCATGAATATAAACTTACAAAGTTATACTGTAATATTTAATTTTTCGTTTCCAGCAATCGACATAATTTTTTTTGCTTTTCTGTCGGAGGTTTTTAATTATTAATTATGCTACTACGATGCATGAAGGAGCTCAACTCTGCAATGTGTTTATAAAAAAAAAATTATCGGGGAAATATTTATATTTTAACTTAAATTTCTCGTTTTCTAGTAAATCGACGTGAATCCATGAAATGCTAATGAGTTTCTTATCTCCATATAATGAATTATCCGGATTTTATATTATTTTATTTTCAGGGAAATAAACAGAGTACCACATGAATATCAATATTAATAACTTAAAACAAACCAAAATAAAATATAAGTCTCCACAGACTAAATTCATATAGGTACAAGTATATAGATCTAAACAACAAAAATATAATAAATACATAAAAATGTCTATAGATAATATTCGAAAAGAAGAATGGATTAAATAAACAAGTAATGTATTTTAACAAATAAAAAATAAAAAAATATTTATCAAAATAAGTATCTTATCAAAATAAAAATAAAAATAATATCAAAATTAAAATTCCAGCTTCACGCAGTATCCCGCACACAGCAGGTTAGGATTGGGGAAGGGGGACAGGGGGAAGGATTGAACCCACAACCGTCGCGTTTCAAAAAATATAAAAATATATATTTTTTTCAATT
This sequence comes from Heliconius charithonia, assembly GCA_030704555.1. Lineage (NCBI taxonomy): Eukaryota > Metazoa > Arthropoda > Insecta > Lepidoptera > Nymphalidae > Heliconius > Heliconius charithonia. The sequence continues at coordinate 18,576,673 of CM060819.1, forward strand.
CAATTTAATTTTTTTTTTTGCTTTATTTATCGACACTTTTATAATTATTATTTGTACAGATTGCTTGCTAAAATAGTTCTTAAATCACACCACGGAGTCACTTTGGCCAAAAATTAACAAAATATTTCATCAGCCAGTACGCAACAACATTAAAGTACGTAAAATGTAACCCTGAGAGCATCTGACAATATCTGGTTTGCACCGGTTCGTACCAATATAGTGTGTATCGTTACTTTGAATGGAAAATTTGCTCATTTCCTCGGTTTCATAGATTAATTTCTATAGATTCTTTTGTTTTTCATTCGTTAAATAATTTCTATAGATTTTTTGGCTTCATTCTATTTCCCGCACATAGCAGATCGGGCAAAGGGAACCTGGGAACCTAGTGTTAAGACACATTAAGGCACTTCCGTTCCTCACTTTAAATTAAATATTTATATTAATACGTTAAGCAAAAATGTTGTCCCTTTTTTATCAAAATGTGTGGAACCGCAGAAGTATGAATTTTTCATGAAAATATAATGCATAAAAAATAAATGAAATTAATAAAATAAATAACTTAAATTTAATTAATTAATGTTAAATTCATAAAAAATCATACTTACCGCATGTTGACCATATATATTATTTATGTGTGACAAACACGCTATTGCTACGCATACACGTATATGTACTAGCTATTATTAGAACTATTTATTTTTTTACTATTTTGTTAAATGTATTAATAGTATATTAATTTAAAGTAAAAAATTGTTAATTTGATGAGTAAACGGATGAATTTCAAAAGTAAATTTGAGAATTTGCTGCGTAAAAGTACGCATTTGGAAGAAGAGAATCACACATTAAGATACCAAAAGTATTTAAAAAATGTCAATTAGCAAACATGCTATGTTTCTAATATATATACTTTCGTACTTACTTTTGAATGTAGTTTTCTTAAAATAAAATCACGCTCTTTTCAACATAACACGAATGTAATGTGTACTCGATATGTTTACTCAGTTTCCATCAGCCATATTCCAGTTCCATCACCAGACCAGCACGATTGTACCATAATATTTATTTTTAGTTTTACGCTGTACCCCACATAGCGGGTTAGGCAGAGGGAACTCAGTATTAAGAAACTCCGTTCCTCATTTCCCGCCAAATTCTGGAGGCATTGAAACGCCGCGAATCGACAACAGAGCGAAAACATTTCCTCGAGCGGAGATCGAACCACTGACCTCGATATATATATTTCCATTCCATAATATTAAATTACCATTTTATCTACATATAAGTAATTGCCAAGTTCCACGCTGATACAATATATGTAAGCGCGTGTAATTTACTTTCTTAGATTTTATTACATCATTAAAGCGAATTAGTAATTATGTAACGTCTTAAGTGGTGTGACTGTAAACGCAGGTTGTGGGTTCGATCTCCTTGATTCTATCGTGGAAGTGAAATTTTATTTGACGCGGAGTTGAGTTCTAGTTCACTCTACACGCTATATATCCAGTATTCGGCGGAAAGTAAGGAACGAAATACGAGGACCTCTCTGCCTACCCTGCTGTGTGCGGGATACAGCGTGAAGCTGATTTTTTAAAATATGCATGAATATATATAGAAGCTTGTACGCGAAACGCACTCTTAGAATACTCGCAATAATTAAAAAAAATACATTATTAATTTTTGTTTGTTGTTTTTGTTCTGTTCGAGGCCAGTCGTGGCGCAGCGGCACGAGGTGTGACTGTAAAACCGACTGGTTGTGGGTTCGATCCCCACTCGAGGAGATGAAATATTTACTTAAATTTATATTTCCATTTCTTCGCTGTGGTGTCGAGGTTAAGGGCGGCGTTGAGTTCTGCCACTCAACACGCAATGCCTCCAGAATTCGGCAGAAAGTGGGGAACGGGGTGTCTTAACACTAGGTTCCCTCTGCCTACCCTGCTGTGTGCGGGATACAGCGTGAAGCTGATTTATTTATTTTTTTTTTAATTTTTGTTTATTGTTATAAACACCTGCTCTCAGCCGAAAACGAATTAGCATTTCATTCTTATAATAAACAAAATTAAACAACTGAGGCTCACATATCAAATTTAATCTTTATAGACAGGATGTTTATTTAATATTTGGACTAGCAAACTAGATTGTTTGGATATGTTATTTTTTAGTTCCATTGTATGTATCACCACATAGCAAGGATGCAGCGTGACCCTGCGGAACCTAGTGTTAAGACAGTCCGTTCTCATCCCATTCATTAGGCGAGGCATTTCATGAGTGGCGGAACTCATAGCCGCGCTTTGCCTCCTTATCAAAGCGAAGAAAATGAAAATATTTCATTTCCTCGAGTGGGATTCGAACCTACAATCTGATACGTTTATAATCGCAATCTTGTGCCTGTGTTGTTGAGGCCTATTATATAAGTATGACATGTATTTACATATATATTACATAATTATTTTATTTTACCATACGTAAAAATTGTAAGAAATGATTATACTGTTAGAAATCGGAATCAGTTAACGTTTTTAAAATCACAAGATAAAAATACATATCGTCTATATGTTTCTAAATTAATAAATCATCACCTAATAGCAATACTTCACACGAGTTTCTTTTCAAGAAATCCGTTGCTTATAAGCAATAATTCCATTGCTTATATAGTCTTTTTCACCTACATCTACCCGTTTTTACACGAGTTTGCTAACAATAGCAATGCCTCTAAAATTTTACGGCAACTCTACTAAACGGGTAAAATAGTTAAGCAGTAGTTGTATTTTTCTTCAAAAAAATTTTTTTTAGATTTTTACAGCCAGCGAAATGACTGACACCCACTACTTATTTATAAAATTATAAAGAAAATATAGAAAAATAAAATTGTATAATTGTATATCCAATGCACTGGTATGCAATGTACTGGTATTTACAAGCTAGTCAAATTAGCATTTCAGGATGAAGAAACTTCCCATGACGCTCGTCGGTCAGCATAGCATACCTATATCACAGCCTTTTACACCCTCAGTTCTTCTAAATAGATCTGTCTTCTGAGCCAATGGTAACCTTATGTTTTTAGAGTTCCGTACTATTGAAGGAAAAAAGGTACGCTTATAAATTGACTTTGTTGACCGTCCGTTTGTCTGTCTGTCTATCAGGAGCGTTTTTCTCAGGAACGCTTGAAGATATCGAGTTGAAATACGTACTATATACTCAGATCTATAGTAGTATAATTTCATGAAAAAACGTATTTCTGGATACGAGTATACTTAGAAAAAGATATGGCCGTTTATATTAAATAAAGCATATTTGGACACTATAATGAAAATCAAAATTAATAGAGTACTTCCAATTGACCTAGAATTATAAAATTTGCAACTAGCATCTATGGATAGTATTAATTGAGAAAAGAATCTCAAACTGTACATTTGTGGTTAAAACCTATAGAATTATAAATAGCCTTAGGGGAAAATATGGTATTAAGGCCGCTGGTTCAAGTGGGATATCAAAGGAAAGGGCTCTAAGCTTATATTTTAGAAAAATTTCGAGACCTCTAATTATTGTACGGAACCCTCGATGGGCGAGCCCGACTCGCGCTTGTCCGGTTTTTTTAGGTATCTGCATCTAGCATGGTAGGCTGAAGGAACCTAGTGTTAAGATACTCTGCAGCGGAACTCAATGCCGCGATTTGCCTTGTTATCAGAGCTAGAAAAATCAATTTTGTAATAATTCGTTCTCCCACTTGGAGGCCTCGAATCCATAACGTTAGGTCGTCAATTAAAGAAAAAAATACAAGTAATTTTTATTTAAAAAATGTTATGATCTTTAAAAAATACTGGTAAAGACCTACTATAACAAAAAAATTGTAGGGTTACTAAGCTACAGAAATTACCTAATTGTGAAAAATATAATTTGATAGATTTTTTATATAATGATTGAGACTAGGGAAAAGCGTAACTCAACGCCACGCTTTGCATTGTCGGGGTGAGGAAATGTAAATATTTTTAGTAAATATTATTTATTTAAATTTACATCTTCATTTCATTTTCCATTTAAAAAATTACATCTTACAGTCACTGGGGCATAAGCGTGCGTAAGCTCGACAGGTTGTGGGTTCGATTCACACTCGATGAACCCCAGGTTTCTTATAGGTATAAGAAAAAAACCCTAATAAATAATATAAAAGACGTGCGAGATACAGCGTGAAGCTAAAAAAAAATGTTAGTTTCAAAACTTTTATCTTAGCTACAAAATACGGAAGCCAACAAAATTTAGATAATTTTTATCATTATTTAATTAATTTTTATAAAAAACAAACTCCTCTTGTATCGTTAATTGCTCAAAAACTACATATATTGACATTAACATAGATTACATCACACAAAGTCTACAGTGTATTTCATCATAAACCATACTGAGAAACAGCGACAGTTTAGTTTGTATTTAGATTAAAATATACTTTATTTTTATTACAATTTTGTCCTTATGTGTGTATTAAATTATTATTAATATCAAAAGAAATTAAACTGAATTCATTATATTTTTATATAATAGATAAATTTGAATTTTGAAAAAAAAAATCGATGAATGTGACTACGAAAATATATACTTTATTTTATTTAATAATACACATATTTACTATCATATTTTCTCTGATAGGCTTTATATATAATTATAGACTTAGACGTTCCGGTTGAACGTTATGATGATATTTCAGCTAATTTCTTCTTCCATGTTTGCAGCTTTGCAAAAGAACTGTAAGTCCAAATTGTATTGAAAATATTTTTTGTCCGTACATCTATTATTATTTAGCTTCTTCTATCCTTTCCCGCATAACGAAGAGTAGGGAGAAGGAACCTGGGAACCTAATGTTAAGATACTTTATTACCATTAAGACACTTCCGTTCTTCACTCTCCACCGAATTCTGGAATTCGAGATTTGCCTCGCTACCAAAGCAAGGAAATGAAAATATAGTATCCCTCGAGTGGTAATTGAACCTAAAACCCGTCGCCTTTAAAGTACCCAGTAAACCCAGCGGCACGACTGATAACTCTACAAGAAAAAATATATTTTAAAAATATTTTTTATGAAAGTGGGAGAAAATAGACATTAAAGTACAAGAAACAGGAATAAATTAGAAAGATATAAGAAAATATTTAAAGAAAGGAAGAAGAGTAAAAGCTCCTTAGTATTACATGGAGTCCATATGCTGGTCCAAAAAGGGTCGGCCTGGGAGAGACAAGTTTGAGAGACAAGGCTTGAGGGTTTTTTAACATGCGCTTGTACGTTTTCCTCCACTGTCCGAGTCGGTACCTAGCCGAATTTAAAATGATGATGATCCACTACCGTCACTTCAAAGTACGATCGAGAATGATCTAATGTGTCTAACATTATAAAGACCAGCCAAGTATAGATAGCAAACTATAAAGAGAGGTTCCAGTTTTCGGACTATACTAGAAGCACAACTATGTACGTATTTTGTTTCAATCCGCTGATGTTCAAAGAACATGAGAAAAAAACAATGTAACTGATGATAATAGCAAATGAAATACGCTAGGATTATAATTTTTAACACACCGTTCTCTCATTTAACTCCGGAAATAAAGATAAAAAAATATAGAATTCCACATAATTATCACTATTAAAAACATTTCAATTATAAAAAAAGTCATCAAAATACATCATCATCAAAATACAGCAAATAGCAGAGGTTAAAACATTCCTGAAACTTTCACTACTTTCACTTTCACTTGAAATTCCTATATAAAGACGTTTCTTTCGGATCAAATGCGAAAAAATAACTAATTAAAAACATGCTTATAACATACATAATGATAAATATTACCCCGTAAAACATAATAATACGAAAAGGAGGATAAAGATACGTTAAGGTAAACTCAAGTCTTTAAAATGATTTAGAACTTTAGCAAGCGATTTGTAAGAGAGTAATCAAAAGACTGAGTCTCCAACTCTAAATAATTATCCGCAACGTCACAACTTACAATACAACGTCATTTTAGAGTTCCGCATAGCTCATAACAAAAATAGCGGTCTTCATGATCTTTATTAGATTTTTGATAATAAACGTATTAGAAGATATAATGTTATGAATAATAGAAATAGAAGCCACATGGATAGTTGCAAAGTAATCTTAGCCCGGTCAGTCAACATAGTGTATTTTCGCCCTGTAGCCGCTTATCCACCACTTATCCGCCGCTGTCCACTGCTGAATTTATGCCTATCATATAGAGTGCCAACCATCCCGTCTTGGCCAGTTCGTATTCATTTGTTGCCAGTAACTTTCCTCAATCGTATCTCGTCTCTCAATCATGATCTTTCTCTTTTTCTATTCTTTTTTTAGAAACAAGATAAGGCAAAAGACCCAGTGTAACACCAAAGGAATTAGCTACAGGTGTGTAGTCGGCCTTCAAGATGGAGCAAGTAGACTTCATATAAACGAAGAAAACTTCATATAAAACCTATATATTTTTTCTACGCAAGAGTGGGGTTCCACGTTTCAGATGATAGGAATGATATTTAACGTTGTGACGTACCGCACTGCTAACTGAAGCTGGTGTGTATGAAAGTGCAGTTGGAACATTCGGCAGTAGGAACAATTTTTTTTTTTATTTTTCGTGAGGAAATCCTTATACGGATACCAGTCCAAGTAGGGACTCGAGCTGGTTATGTGGGGCTCGCGGACTGGCCGATGGAAGGCCGTCCGAATACCCACTAAAACCTCACGGTGCTCCTTTTCGACCGCCTCTGGCCGCGAGACGCGGGGGCATTAGTCGTCCGCGAAACGCGGCGGCGGGAGCCTGCAAGGCACGTCGCGGAGTCAAGGGTGTGTGGGCACCCTCGACGGCCTGCTTGGAGTAGCGACAGCCTGCGCGGGAACAACCATTCGGCAGTAGGTACCAGGTCCAACCGTTCTCCAGAACACGTTCCATTATAAATGCGATAGAGAACACACAGCGAGAAGACGTCTCTATGCAAAGCCAAAGTTTTAAGCCTCACAGAATATTATGTCTCTAATGAGTCGTTTATACGATGAAGTTGGAACTGGATTGCACCAGCCCAAAGATGAGAATATTATTACATAAGAGGCCGAGCCCGGGCCCTATATTTTTCCATGATTTCTTTGACATTAGTTTGGCGATTCATCTGGATACGTGGCACTGTACTATTATGCGATTTCGTTGGAATATTCTTCAACACGCCACACAACTGTGGAATGGTCCATCTACAGCAGTGTTTCCAGATCAATACAATTTGGGTCCCTTGAAAAAATGCGTCGTCTATCAAATACCGGCAACACACGTGAAGTGCCTCTGCAGTGGACGGCGGTGATCACTTACTGGTGACCGTAAGCCCGTTTGTCTTGTCTTTTTCTATAAAAAAAATCTAAATCATTGCGATACCGACAGTCTTCCGAGACATTTAGGCACAATATGCTGATACTGAGAGCAGCTTTACGAATAGTATTCTCTTAAACTGGCGACATGGCAAATTAGTTTTTTTAGTGTACACCGAATCTTGTGTCTTCTGGGGGTTGAATTGAACTAAACTCTCAATGACAAATGACATACATTTATTTAAACTGTCTTTAACATTGTGACCTTTGCACGGTTTAGCTGGATGCTAAGATCCTTTAATATACCAATAAGGTACAGAAAAATTCATCCTGAGAACCACTAATAGGGCTAATTAGTATTTTTTTCAAATCCTGCAGCGCTTTCGCTATGATGACTGATCTTTGGTAAATCGAAGATATTACAAGTTTCGACCACTTATGTCTATTGTTTGTCCGTTCCAGTAGAGTATCTCAAAGATCCAACTACAATCTCTAGGGCTTAGGTGGGTAATTGGATCTAAACAGCCTCACTAGGCTTATTGAAACAAGTGTAACTCCTACTTTAAGGAGCTTTGCGGTTAATCCATCGTTTGTTGGAGTTGTACTGTTCCTAAATTATTTAAGAGCTATCCTGATCGACATGGGGAGCCACATCGATGTCAAAAAACTCGTTTGATAGGTGACTTGTCTTTCTGATACCGATATTTATGATCAGAGATGACAATCTAGTCTGCCCGTTGGACTTATTGGATGAAGATTCTGTTGTGTCACAATCGCAGCGCTATAAATAGATACAGATATTGGTTCATGGTGCTGGTGTAAAATAAGCTAAGTATTTTGATCACTATTGAAGTCTAATAAATCTTCAAAATACGGTCAATTTGTATCTACCAAAAGTTTTGATCGTACATTTTAATCGTAGCTAACAATTTTTTTCCCATTCCTGTAAGCGTATCGGGAAATCATCTTTTGGTTCTACTTTTCCTAATAAATCAAACATCACCCTTCTGTGCTCAATAGTTTCGCGAATATTATGTTTTGATGTCAATACAGTTGGAGTCAAAGTTGTCGATTGGTTTTCCTGAAATCGACGTCGCCCACATACAAAGACATATAAACAGATTGATGACGGTAGACCTCTAAGAATGTATAAGTGTATTATAAAATCATGTAATATAAAACCGTTCGACAAAATCTAATATAATATCATATACTTAATTATAATTTATATATTTAAAGATACAAGCATATAAATATATTAAGTAAAGAGTTTTGAAGAATATGACGTTTATTTTAGTTGTAATATGCCTTAAGAACGTTCCTTATCTCTTGATATTTATCATTGCTATTATAATTTCTACCGTAACTCTAGGTGAATACGGCTTATTATCGATCACGTCTTATATTTATACTCAATGAGGTCGGTTTATTCAGTAGTAGATAACGAAAATATGTCGTGCATAACATGAAAAATGAGTGCCTTTGCCAAATATGTTTACCCGTTTATTTGTGAATATGCAACGGATTGATGGTATTTCTTTCCTAATTTAGAATAAATTTATGAAAGACTACTTTTAACTTTTATTAAAATGGGACAATTAACTTAATGTGATATAGCATATAGCTTCCCTAATAAAAGGCACACAAAAGAAAACAGGTTGTGGTTCAAACTTGTTATTCATCCATTTTCCATCAGAATTTGAGAAAATGCACATTGAGTGGGGAAACTAAACGCCACATTTTTATCGTCTAATTACAATACGAGACTTTCGCTGTTATGGTTGTGGTGGCATTTCTACATTTTATAAAGAGGTTTTCTTTATTTATCTATCTTGATTGTCTCGAATTTGATATGACCCTACAACAATCACACTTGGGAAACTCCCATACACCACGATAAACACTACTTAGATTGTTTTATAAAAAAAACTTAAAAAAAAAATTAATTTTCTATTTTATTTCTTACTTTTTACCCACACATGGTTCCGCCAGCGTTTTGTTGTGTTCTATTCAAATTATACAAAATCTTTATATACTGTTCTATTCTTCAATTATGGCGTAATGTTTACATAAATGAGACCAGACGTGGTTCAGGGACGCAGACACTTTTTGAATGTAAACGCGATAGATTGTGGGTTTGATTCCCAAATGGAAATTAAATACACTTTTATTTCTTCGCTCTGATGGGGTAAAACGCGGCGTAGAGTTTTACCACTCAACACGCAATGCCTCTAGAATTCTGCGGAAAATGGGGAACGGAATGTCTCAACACAGGGTCCCCTGATTTATTTTTTTTTATTTATTTTGAGTAAAAACTGTAAAATTAATCTGAACTCACTCAAAATACTTTGCATCAAAGTGGTCCAAAATATCATATTCAAAAACTTTATAATATTAGTAGGCAGGATTTCAAAAATTAAATAAGATGACATAACACTGTAGTGTGTGGAAAACAATATCAATTACCAAGATATATAGATACATAGATCCTTTATACAATAATAAGTCGTCATCACCCACAACGGCTAGGATATCGGTTACAAAAACCGCAAAATGATGCACGAGAGAATTTAATTAATAGTATACAGTGTAGAAAGTTATGGCACGATAAAGATGTTAACACAATTAAGTATAAAATTGGTGATATTTTTACTTAAAAAATTAAAAAGTACACATATATTTTTTTTATAACTTCTTATTCTATGTTAACTTATATACTTATTATTACATACTTAACCATAGTATCATATATTTTTTTATAAAATAAAAGTTCTATATTACATTGTTAAAAATCATATATTTTAGAATAACGTTCCTTTTTTAAACATTTTTAAAGTGTTATTCCACACTTAGGAAAGAAAAATACTTATTTAGATAACGTAGAAAAATTTCAATGTAGTGGGACTCGAACCAGCGCCTCCTGGAAAACGACCAGGCGTTCTGACTACTAAGCCATACGTTCTTATCAGGCTACGTCGAAATTTTTATACGCTTGTTACAACTTATTTACAAAGTTTCCAGGAGGCGCGGGTTCCAGTCCCGCTATGTTCAAATTTGTATGTGTTTTCTAAATAAGTACATTTCTTGTTTTCTTGGATGGGCGTGTAGTGTATATAAACTTGTGTATGTGTGTACGCTAATAAATCTTTCCTAATAAAGCTCAATAATAAATGATTACACAAGAAGAGGACTGTTTCTTTAGGCAACCCGAACGCTCTAACTTTACAACACCCGGTTTTAAACTGAAACCGCCTTTTATCTTTCTACTATATTCTCAAATAATCTTTGCCAGAGTAGCGTTTGATATTCAATAAAAAAATTAAGGCCACTTTGCTGGAGATGGAGATACAAAACAAAAACTCCCAATTGACCACTGTGCATCAACAAATATTAAATATTGTTTATAGATGTCTTATAATGTAGATACTTTAAGGTAATTGGTCAGTAACACAGCGTGTGACTAAAAATACAATGGTTGTGGGTTCGATGCCCACTCGAAGTTAGAAATATTTAAATTTAATATTATAAATATTTAAATTCGAGAACAGTGACCAGGTAGATTTAAAAATATTTCTTTTAAATTTGGCTCTCTGTTGTAGTTTAGACAAATATTATTAATACTAACATTACTATGGAGTTTCTAAACTTAATAATTATGATTTAAGATACATACGTTTTTAACTTGCTGCCAAATTTACGAAGTATTGCGTGTTGAGTGGCGGAACTTAACGCTCCAGTTTGGCTCATTACCAATAATATTAAATATTTTTCTCCCCCGAGTAGGAATCAAACACGCAACCATCGCAGTGGAACGCTTGTGCCACTACGCCACGAAGTATAACTTAAAAATCATGAGGTGCCTTACAAAATTTTTGGAGCAAATTTATGAACAGTCGAAATGACTATGTCCTTTTTTTAACATTAAGTTAGATAAGTTCCGCCACTTCACACCCAATGCCGATGACGTCCTATCATACAATGTTCATGATTAAATGTATCAATCTGTTCCGTTCTGGCAAATGCAGCATAATAAAAGTAGTAAAGGTGTATGCGGGCGAAGCCGCGAGTGGACCTAAAGTAATGTTTTATAGCCGAAAATACTTGTTCGAACTAAAAAATATTTTTTTTAAATAAAGAATCGGCACGCTGCATCCTGCTTATAGCGGGATAGTTAAAGGGAACCTAATGTTAAGACACCCCGTTCCCCACATTCCATTCAATTTTCCGAAGTATTGCATATTGAGAGAACAACGCCGGGTTTTTACCTTGGTCGTAAAACGAAGAAATTAAAATATTAATAAATAATAATTCAGTCCCCCGAGTGTGGATCGAACCCACAACCGTCGCGTTACGTCCCAGTGAAACAACGGGTTCCAAAAAAAATATTTTTGTGTTGAATAATCCATATATTATGGAAGGTTATAAACTATAATATAAAATCACGTTAATCGTTCGAATTCATTGAACCTACGGTCATAATTACCTCGTCATATTATATGCTAGCGGCCCGCCCACGGCTTCGCCCGCTTAATGTGCATGATTATTATTATATTATACGTATATTTTTTTGTAATATTACGTTCGTTTTACCTATGTAATGTAAGTCTCATCATAATTTTAAAACTCTGTTAAACTCTGTTAAATTTCTACTGATGTCAGTGAATAATTTAATTTACCCTTTGAGAAAAAGCATAAAATTCATGCAACATAAAATTTTCCATTTTATGTTCCATGAAAGAAAGTTGAATAAAGCTAAAAAGTGAAGAAAAAAGAGACTTATCTCTACTTCCTTTTCAAAATGCGTAGAAGAACAAAGTGATTTATTTAAATAATATATGACAAAATTATGTAATATGCTGCACGTTAACTCTCAGGTATAGAGTTCATTCAGGAGTGGATATGAGGAAAAGTCATAATATATTATTATTGTTATTGCAATTAAGTAAAAACGACGTCCTAACGCACTTAGAGGAAAAATCATTGTTTATAATCATATTAAATATTACGTTGTAAATTTTTTACCTTTTTTTTGCTTGATAATAATTGGTTAGAAGCTACATAACGCTATCTAAAACATGTGACTGTAAAGATTGTGGGTTTGATCTCACTCGGAGTAGTCATTATATTTAGTTTTTTTTTTATTTTCTCGCGCGGCGTTGAGTACCACTGTTCAACAAGCAATTTTCCTACAATTATTCGGCAAACAGAAAACGGTGTCTTGACACTAAGTTCCTTCTACCTACCGTGTTACGCGGGAAAAGGCGTGATATCGCCATAATAGTTTAATCCACGCAAGAGAAGCCATGAGCACACTATACTATCGTTAAGATAAAAATACTCCAGTTGGCTACTTAAGTTCATATAGATAAAGTTTTATCCTTTTTCCTCCTCCGTAGTCTTGCCAACGTCGGAATTTACATGTATCAAAACATACTTAAGCCTTATTCACACGATTAAAATCACAATTTATAATTCCGTACAAGAAAAGGAATAAATTTTCCTTGTTTATTAAATTATCATATATAAACCTTCCTTTTTCACGGCTTTTAGTTTTTATAGGTAAAAAGAAAGTAACAAGCCGCCAAACGCTAAAATCTCATCCCCTGTCTTCAACCTCTTCATACATTCGCTCCGGGCGTCCTCGTATTTATTACCTGACTTTCCTTCAGTATGATTGATATCATGTTTTGGAAGATCTCTCACTCATTCTATCCTTATCATATTATTGTAATATAAATCGTCGAACGAAGTCGGGTAGCGGCCAGTCGTGGCGCAGGGGCACAAAGTGTAACTGTAAAACCGACTGGTTGTGGGTCCGATCCCCACTCGATGAAATTAAATATTTACTTAAGTTTATATTTCCATCTCTCCGCTCTGCTATCGGCAAAGCGAGGCATTGAGTTCTGCCAATCAACACGCAATGCCTTCAGAATCCGGCAAAAAGTGAAAAACGGAGTGTCTTAACACTACGTTCCATCTGCCTATCATGCTGTGTACGGAATTCATTGTGAAGCTGAATAGGTACCAATTAACTTTTTTAAGGTGTCCTTTCATGGTTTTTCATCCCATTCTCAAAGCAATATTTTAAGATTTTTGACGAAATTGTTTTAGTAACCATTTTTATACTTGTAACTTGAATACTTTAATATTTCGTTAGTCTGTCCTTATCACGTACAAGTACGCGGATAGTAAGTAGCAAAGCAGGCTTTGAAGCAAGTTCAAATCTCGACCATATAAACTTGATCAAGGATATTTTTAATATAAGCTTAAAACTTTTACAATGTTATTACATTGTTATATTCCTAATAAGGAAGCTAATGACAAAAACAACACAAAATTTGAAATAAAAAAAATTGTCAATAAGTAAAATAAAGAGAAAAAAGTCAAAACCCAACAGTTCATAACGAAACCAAAATAAATCTTCGCGAGGTGCCATTAAAATGGGTCCCGACTATTAATTTTAACAAAGTATTGGGATCGTATTTTTTTTAATTTTTCCGTATGCAGCCGGATTTTGTGTATTTTTATGTATTATAATTTTTTAACAACTTTAAATTCGATCCTCTCTCTGATAAGACTAAGCACAGCGTTGAGTTTCACCGCTCAACCAGACATAACAAATTTTGGAGGAAATCCGAATATTAGGTTCTATGCCTACCCCGCTACCCGAGATAAAGCGTGAAGCTACCTTCACGCTTTAATTTTTAATATGACGCTTTACGCGACGGATCTCCAATCTATAAAAAGAATGCTATACAACCTATCATTACGGTACTCGATTTCGCTCATCCTGACCGCGGAGACGCCGTCGTTTCATTTTCTGTCTGACTTTCAAACGGTTTGTGCGTAAAGGAAATATTAAATTATTTTGATCTATAATTAAAAAACCAGTTTTTTGTTATAAAGTTGTGTATAAATGTAGTGGGGAAAATGTTGAAGAAAAAAAATCTACTGTTCGGGGAAAATAGCAAGATAAATCAAATATTATGTGCTATACTAAGTGAGTTATTATTTATTTATAAGACTACATAGAATACTAGGTTTCGAGTAAAATTTAGTTTTTGCCGTTTCTTTTTTTTAGCGCCTCTACACTCTCCAATCTCTCTCCCAGATTTGTCTGTCAGTACATTCAATAACAAAGGAGTTTTACATAAAGATTTCGGTTTTTTTATAGTGAGTTAGGAACACTCCCTTCTTCGTATAGCATTTGTATTTGATACAAAAGGTGAAATTAATATACTGACCAAGATATTTGTATTGATTGACTCCATCGCGGTCCAATTGGCTTCGAATCATTGTAATGTTGACAAAAATGAAGATGAAATAAAACAATATTTGTAGGGATCACTATAAAATTTTTAAATTATGTTTAAATTTTCTACTAAATTAAAAGCTACATAAATTGTTGATTCCTGATGAAGTACCATAAAGAATGCATGGAATACGTAAGGGTAACAGATAAGAGTAATGTGAACACGAGTTGTGAGCTCAATTCTCAAATATTTTAAATTTCTCTAAAAATTGAGTGGAAACTGAAGAATGGAGGAGATTGTTAATGGACATTTCACAGTGTTCTGTTAAATCCTCACTTGGGTCACAAATCCCAGAAACTACTCCGAGCGAGGTAACTATAAAATATAAAGAAGTCTCTAAGTCTCCGAAGAGGCATTGCGTGAGGAATGGCGGAATTCAACGCCGCGCTTTGCCTCAACACCAGAGCGAAGAAATGGAAATATTTCCAAATTAAATATTTCATCTCCTCGAGTGGGTATCAAACCCAGAACCAGTCAGGCGGTATATATTATTTAAATATTTTACCGAACAAAAATTTCTGTATCACATATTCTTCATGTTTAGACGTGTTTTTTTTTTTGCAAAAATCATTTAATTTTGTAACTGGTTTATTTTGCATAAAGTATTCTTCTTTTTTAGAGGCCTTCTTTATCTATAACTAAGTATAAAATTACGAGTCTCATTCAACTCGAACACGCACAAAAATGTTATTTTACGAAAACAAGAAACAAACCAAATCAAAAAAAATTAAAAGTTTAGAACTTTATTTTTAGAATAGAAAGTCTAGAATTGAACAAGTGTATACAGCAGGATAGTAAGACACAACGTTCTCCACTTTCTGTCGTATTTTTCGAGACATTGCGTATTGAGTGGTGAAACTCAAGACCGGGATTTTGTCTTGGTGCCATAGTAAATAAATAAAAAAAAATGGCAGAAAGTGGGTACAGAGTGTCCTAATACTAGGTTCCTTGTACCAAGATACAGTGTGCAGATTTAATTTAATAATTTATTCCTTCAAATAGGGATCGAACCCACAACTGTCGCATTACAGTCACACCCTTGTGCTCCTACACCACGAAGGCCTGAAAGTATGCTTAAATCATGTGATTATATTATTAATTGAGAACTTCAATTGGTTAGCACCAATTAGATACTATTACCGTATTAAAGACCGTTCCAAGTTTTGATTAAAAATAATTTAGAATAGTGATCGTTTTAAATTGGCGGAATTGTTTTGAGCTCTGGAGCAATTATGGTATTCTTGACGAGTTTTGTGATGGTAGTGAGTTCGAGCCTTACACAGGGAATATGTTACCTACTTTAAAATAATATTAATATAGGTAATTCTTTTTTCATATCACTAATTATGGCGTTGAGTTCCGCCACTCACCAAGCACTGTCTTGAAAATTAGTCGGAAAGTGGGGGGCAGTTTTTTAAATCTAGGTTCCCTCTGCCTACCCTACCGTGTGCGGGATGCAGTGTGAAGCTACAAAAATATATTCCCATAAATAAAATGTAAACTTTACAGCATTAGATGTATAAGTCATTTTATACCTTGACAATTTTGTTTCAGTAAACCTTCCAGTGATATCATACGGCGCGAGTATAGGATGGATGTCTCCGATGTCGCTGCTGCTGCAGTCCAAGGACTCGCCAAAAGGAGTTCCTCTTACCGATACTGAGGTAGGTGTATGTCAATTTAACTATGAGTTTGATCCCTCCTTGGGTGAATGTCTAAATTATATTATTTTTTCTACTTGATTTAAAAAAAAATAGAACGGCATAGAGTCCCGATATTCAACACTGTAAAATTCAGATTTTCCATAAGTTTTAATTTTCTGACTATTATACAGACATTAAAAATTGTTATAAGTTTGATTCCCAATCGGTGGAGTATCTAAATTATTTTGATTTACCTCACTCATTTCTTATAAGATAAATAAACCGTTACGATCCGGAGTTATACATATAATGTCTGCAAATTCGTGTCGCCAAAGTAAGTAACGAGCGTAAAGTGAGAAAACGTGAACTTGTTTTTTAAAGTTATTCGTTACTTAAAAAAAATCGATAAAATATTTAAAATATCGATATTATTATACAAAAATATGCATCTAAATAAGGAAACTATAAGGATCTTCCACATCATCAAATAGAAATATGAGCTATAAGGCAATGAAACCTAATGAAGCGTTCTTTGTTAACGCCACGTCTTCGTATTAACATAAATAATTATAAATAAATAAAGATATAGTATTTATGACATACGGTTATTGGACCATTAATAAGACAGAACGTGTATTATGGCGTCTTAGTAACTGGTCAATTTAAATAGTACTAAATACATATACATAGGGGTAGAAGCATGCGACAACGACAAGTAGTGGGTGCGATTCCCACTCGAGAAAATATTTAATTATGCAGATGCCCTACAGAGATGCTAACAACATAAATAAGTTGTAACAAGCGTATAAAAATTTTGACAGAGCGTATAGAAATGTTGTAGTCAGGGCGTCTGGTCGGTTTTTCCAGGAGTCCCGCTACGTTCAAATAAATTTTTATACGTTCTCTAAATAAGTATTGTTGGTTCCTAAGTGTGGATTGACACTTTAAAAATGTTAAAAACATTTAATATTTTTATTTTTTCGCTCTGGTGTCGAAACAAAGCGTGGAGTTTACTTTTGCCACTTAAAACGCAATGCCACCAAAGTTCCTTGGATAGTGGGTAATGGAAGTGTCGTAAAGGGAATGGGAAGTCTTAAAAGTCTTCTTTATTTATTACGAACTAAAAATAAAATGTATAATTTAATATTTTTTTAAAATATTAAGTTTTTCGATAGAATGTAGTTTGTTATAAATAGTTAGTGTAACTCCAGTTAGGTAATATGAAATGGTGAAGTAATTTCATTTATTAACCTGTTTTAATAAACATAGGCTTAGTCCAAAGCTTCTTAATTACAAGACCTCGATACGGAAATATAACGTAAGAGTAGAATTCACCTCATACCTCCATTAAGTAGATTTTTAACTGCACACCGTTTCCCGTACAAAGCAAGGTAGGCAGACCATTAAGACACTTATTTCTCACTTTCAGCCGAATTCTGGAGGCAATGAACTCAGCGGAGCGCCCTTACCAGAACGGGGAAATAAAAATATTTAATATTTCGTTTTTTCGCGTAGGAATCGAACTTACAACTTGTCGCGTTTACAGTCGACTGACCTGAAGATTTTATTTTTTAGTTAAAAAAATAAATAATAACATAATATTAATTATTTTTAGATATCATGGATGGCCGCAGTACCCTATCTAATATGCATCCCTGCGAATACAGTGATCGCGTACTTCGTGGACAAGTATGGGAGGAAGCTAGCTCTCATACTGGTCTCTTTAGCTGGCGCTGTAAGTTTTTTACTTGGAATATTAAATTAATATGAAATAAAATTTAAAAAGAGTTAATAGCTTTTACTCAGAAATTTTAAAAGTATTAAAAATATCTGTTTTTGTTTAGCTTCAAGCTGTATCCTGCACATAGCAGAGAGTAGGGTAGGCAGAGAGAATCTGGGAGCCTAGTGTTAAGATACTTCATTCCCTTTAAGGCGCTTCCGTTCCCCACTTTCCGCCAAATTCTGCAGTGAACTTAACTCAACAGCGTGTTTTGCCTCGTTACGAAAATATTCAAAATTTCATTTTCACTAGCGGGAATTGAACCAAAACTGTCACGTTTATAGCTGCGCGATTGTGTCTCTACACCACGACTTGTTTCAATTTGATTTTTTTTTTATTTTGTATATGTAAATAAATTAATCTGTAGATAGCTGTGTGTTAGTTCCATTTAAACTATTTATTTATTGAGAAGATAGCCAAATTGGTTTTTTTATTAACAGTTTGATATAGTTTACTAGCGTAATTTCATTTGATTTATCAATGTGATAATGAAGTATTTTAATTTCTAAAATGTTATTAAAGAAATTTTACAAAGTTAACATTACAAAGAAATTAACTTCTCTCTTTTTCCCATATTGTAATGTTAAACACTCGTCCTCACTTTCCGCCCAATTTTAGAGACATTGCGGGTTGAGTGGCGGAATTCAATGCCGCTTTTTTCTATCAGACTGGGTAAATGAAAATATTTTTTTATAAAATCATACCTTTGAAGGAATCGAACGTACTCTCACTTATCGCGTTAACGACGTTGGGTAAACTAAAAAAACAATATTCAAAAAAATATATATTGAATAATACATAACACACCCAATTGGGCGTGTCGTTTAATATACTTTAGTTGATTAGACTACTTGCTCTAATATGTTTACATTCAATGAATATATATAATATATATTATACATTTACTTTATTATTCGTAAAAAATAAAATATATTATAGACAAATAATTAATCAGTGGCTCGTGGGTTCGATTCTCAGTCAAGGAAATGAAATATTTAATATTTTCATTTCTTCGCTTTGGTAACCAGGCAAAGAGCGATGATGAGTTCCAACCCTAAACAAGTCAAAAGGAACGCCTCAAAAGGAACGGGGTGTCTTAACATTAGTTGCCTTGAATCTCCCTGCTACTCTGCTATGGGCGAGATATAGCGAGAAGTAAAAAAAAATATCTATTATTTTGTTTTTCGTGAAGGTTCTTCATTGGAAGGTGGAGAACGGAACCAAAACTAAATGTCTTAATACTAGTTACGTGGGTTCCGTTTTACCACCGTGCTATGAACGGAATACAGCGTGAAGTAAAATAAAAAATAAAAAAATAATTTTACTACCAGGCGAGTTGGACGTTGCTACTAGTTTCTCTGGATATTTGGGCTTTGATCATAGCCCGGGCTCTCGTCGGCATCACCATGTCTGGATGTTACATCATCTGTCCGATATACACTAAGGAGATCAGCGAAGACAGTATTAGAGGCGCGTTGGGATGCTTCGTGAGTATATTCTATAAATAATCAAACTGGTTTTACATCGTCTCCTATTAAGATTCTTGGTTCTTCAAAAGTAAAACTTTATTTATACTACGATTGGGTAAGACGATATTAAGATAATTTTGCCTTTTTTTGTAATTCCTTAAGGAATATAGTTATAGTTTAAAACGTATATTGTTTGATGATTGTGGACTCAAATTCAGCAAACGGAAATGTGTATTTTTCTAAAATATAAACTTGTGCTAATTTTTTTTCAATAAAATGCCATATTGCTTTGTATTGATTTTTTTAAAAGGGTAAAAAATAAATAAAAAAGAAAAGAGAATAGCGAAAATGTGTAAGATAAATTAAAAAAAAATCTACTTAAGTTCTAAAAAAAATGTACATGTAAATAAAAAATCCTTTTACCTAAGTATTTCTAAACGTGAGGCTTAAACTCAGCTTTGTATTAGTATGAGTGATTATTCAAAATTGACGAATAACAACAAAATACTATAAGAGATAAATAGATTTTTTTTCAGGCTGACGTCACACCTACGCTATATATGAACACTCACACTAATGCAAAGCTCACCTTAAGCCTTGCGGCTTGTATGGGTGAAATTATAAATATTATTTTTAACAGATCATTTTATTCCACACAATCGGAAACCTCCTGCTCTACGTGATGGGAGATCTACTGGACTACTATCAAATCCTGTGGGCCTGTCTCGCAGTGCCCATTATTCACCTCTCATTATTCGTGTTCATGCCGGACTCCCCATCGTACCTTGTCAAGACCGGAAAAGTTGAAGTAGGTTTTGAAAAAAATGTAATATGTAACGTAATTAAAAAGAAAAAATAGTCTTTTAAGTTTATGCAAAGTAACTTTTAAAATTTTGACCCACTCTGCCCCCATGTGACTATTTTCCCGTTGTTTGTATGTACAAACAACAAAAGTAAATAAAAGTAAAAGTAAAGCATAAATTAAAAGTGCGGCCAAGCCAAAGAGCATAATAATTGCACAATAATAAAATTGAGGGATTCCCCGTAAGACACGAGGAAAACATTGTACAAAAAACCTGTTACAGCATTTTGAATTCCTTTAAAGAATGCATATAATTGTGGTTTCCTATGAAATATATAGGTTGCCACTTGATCTTAAGTCTCTTTGCCAATGTCATATTGTATGGAGAACACAAGAAGGATCAACATCTCCGCATAGCGGGATAGGCAGAGGAAACTTGTATCGATAATAATAACTTACTCGAAACATTGTATGATAAGTGGCGAAACTGAACGGCGCGCTTTGTCTTTTTACCACGAAGTTTACGTTAAAATAATTCACAACAGTTTCTTCTATCAAGTTGAAATTGAACTCACAACCATCAGAGTGGCATATTTAACCTGTTTTTAACCAAAGCTATAATGTTGTAATTGTAAATGTTGACAATATCTTTCTTATACGTATTAATATACATTATGTATAAACATTTACTTGCTTATTGCCAAATTAAAATAAAAATTTACGTATAATTTATTTAAATAGGTCACATAACAGTTCTGCATCTCCAAAAACATTATACAAATTCTGTAATGTCAAATATTTTAGTATTACTTTTTATTTTATTCATATATTTATCAAAAACCAGTATTGTAGCCAGTGTGATGTGTTCCTGTTTATTTCTATCTATTGCTCATAACAGGGTAGGCACAGGGAACCTGGGAACATAGTGTTAAGACACTCCGTTCCCATTAACACACTTCCCGATAAGTGTTGAGTGGCGGAACTCAACGCCGGGCTTAGCCTTGTTACCAGAGCGAGGAAAAGAAAATATTTTATTTCCTCTAGTGGGAATCGAACCCGCAACCTTTCGCCATAACAGAAGCATGATTGCCCTGCGCCACGAAGGAATTTTTAAATTAATAAATTCAGCTTCATACTGTATCCCGCACATAACAGCGTAGGCATAGGGAACCTAATGTTCCACATCGGTACCCACTTTCCACTGATTTGTTTGAGACGTTGCGTATTGAGTGGCGGAATTAAACACCGGGCTTTTTGCACCAGCCAGAGCGAAGAAATGAAAATATTAAATAAATAATAATTCAATTCCCCTTAGTGAGGATTAAACCCGCAAAGTCGCGTTACAGTCACACACTTGTTCCCCTACGCCACGATGATCTCTACATGAATAAATATATGAATATTTTTTAATAAACGCTAAGGTTGTTGGTTCGATAGGTCATTGAACTAATAAGTTATTTTTAGTTCCCCAGTAACTTGGCATTGTGTGTTGAGTGACAAAATTCAAAGCGCGGTGTTAAATTCCGCCTTTGAGCACGCAAGCTTTTCTTCACAAAAAGACATTAGGTTTTCTCCGTTAACGTTTATAGTATTAATAAGGGGTTAAAATCTGAAGCTAGCAAATACTATTTCTTCTTAAGTAAAAACAAAAATATCATCACATACTAATATAATTACAATCTGTTTCAACAAATCTTCATACATTATTCAATATATCCCACATAATATATTGACGGCACTATGACGCAATTGGCATACTCTTGGAAGCGAATAATATTTGTATTTATTAAACAAATTCTATTTATTTTTCCGGGTTGGTTAGACAAAATACATTAGTAGTAGTAGGATCCATTAACTAGCATTCGATATCTTTAATATTAACAGGTACTATAGAAAAATGTAACCTATACCTACCTACCCTTCAGTCACTAATTTCCTTCTATAATTTGAATGATGTTGATAATATAAGAAATTGTAGATAACTTATTTTAAGTTACTGGAATAAAAATATCACCAAGAATAAGTTTAGTGTTTACACAAAAGTTTTGTGTCATTTTTATTATTAATATATATTATATATTTAGATTATATTAATAAAATCATTTTTTTTTTCAGCGCGCTACCAAAGCTATCGCATGGCTCCGATGTAAATCTGAAACGGACAATGTAGTACAAGAGGAAATAAACCTTATAAGTGAAGAACATAAAAAGGACAGTGAAGCTAATCAATTCTTCCTAAAAACGATTTGTGAGTAAATTAATATATATTTATAATTTACTACGCGATTGTAAATAATAAAGAAAACTAAATGTTCTATAGAAACAACGAAAAAAGATAAGAGATAAAAATAATTTTCTTTTTTTAGAAATACACCACTTTTTTTTGGCTGAACCCATTTCTGCTCTAAAGTTATGTGTTTTTATGATTTACTGGGGACCCAAACGCAGCTACACCCGCCTCGCAAAATAATATTAATATTTATAATATTAATAGAATTTATAAAGTTAATTTTATCTAATACAAAGAAGAATTGATTGAGCCTCTCTTAGGATATCAATGTAAACAATTGTTAGAACATTCAAATATTACATCAGCCAACGTATATCAACTCATTTGAAACTCGATTTTATTAATATATTTTTTATTATATTATTTTAAATGTGTCTTCTAACCGGTATAACTGGTGTCACGATTTTAAAAATGTCACAGATAAGTTAAGTCTTTCTAACTAGATATATATTTAACCTTTTTCTGTCTTTTTCGTCTGTCTTATGTCTGTCTGTCTATAATTAAATTTCGTTAGAGAGAATTTACCTTTCGTTCAGTCGAAATTGAGATAACTTATGACAACATTCTCTGTCGATGTTACTACATGCGGGATGCAAATATAACTAAGTATGGAAAAGAGGCCGCTATGATGAAACTGTTCATGATTTTCCAAACACAGGAAAAGTGTCATTTTTCTATTACAAAAAATAGAAGGAAAAACGGTTTATCATATCAAATACTATTTATTATATGTATTAGTATATAGTTATTTCATATTTTCGTTCCGCTTTATTTGCTTATTTGTGCATCTTTTATACCATTAACAAACTATGCTGCCATCGTGACGCAGTTGTAGGTTCGCTTCCCACCCAGGGGAATGAGGTATTCAATAATTTCATCTCTGCACTCTGAAGACGCACGGTGGTGAGTTTTGCAACAACACACGAAAACACGAAATGCTATTTGTCTGTTATTTCTGTATTAAAAAAAAATAAAAAAAAATTGTTACTAAAAATATAGTATATCCAGACATTAATAAAAAATAGCATACCAAAATCCATAGCACTCTAAAGTCAAGGATATATAACACGAGCGAACTTTCAAAGCATGCCATCCTGATATCAAATCACGTTTTTCCTCATCGAAGAAAAACCGGTAACTAATTTATATACATAGAGATACACCTTACAATACACACATATGTACGTACGTATATTTGACGCCATCGTGGCGCATCGGCACAGACTGTAAACGCGACGGTTATAGATTCCTTTCCATCACGGGGGATTAAACTATTTTCATTTTATCGCTCTAGTAAATAGACAAGATATTCAACACACGGTGTCCCAAATTCAAACGGAATGCTTAGAACGGAATGTTTCGATACCACAACTAATACACTAAATTCTCTGCCTACTATTCTATATGCGGGATGAGACTAAAAAAATATATACTGTTTCTATATTAAAGCCAATCGATCAATTAGGGTATCTTTTTTTTAACATAACTTCCAACCCTGCACCGGGACACAGCATGGAACTCAAAAAATAAATGTAACTTTATAAGAAACTGATGATGATATTAAAACGGTAGATTATACTCGACCCCGATACTCAACATTCAAAATAAAATCCTGTTTTAATCAAATATTTTACGGTTTAGTAATCCGAAATCATTTATAATTTTTTGGATACCGACTTGGACAAATAGCTGTTTTGTATTTTTCTTCGGTATGATCGGATGAAGCTTTTATTAACATCATTTCGCTATAAGAGAATCATCACGTTTACAGTAAAACGCTATACAGTACAGTTCTAGTAGTATTTGTTTTAATATGTTTATACTGTTTAAGTATAATCTCTCCTATTTTGATGAATAAATATTTTTTTATTTCTCTCTTGTTGGTAACTACAAGAGCGATGACAAAACGTGGCGTTTAGTTCCGTTACTAAATAATTTGGCGAAAAGTAGTGAGCAGATTATCTTAGAAACAAATTACGCCTACTCTAAAGTCTCTACAAATTTCTAAATTAAACTAGAAAATTATTGTTTTTTACGGCTGACACGTGATAGCGTCATGAGCAAACATTTATGAAATATTGCATTCTTTTATGATTTCAATTGAATTGAATTATCACCGATATTCAGTATATAGATTTTATTAGCGGAACTCAAAGCGGAGTTTTGCCTGGACACCAGAGTGAAAAAAATTAAAATATAAATGTAAATATTTGATTTACTCGAGTGAGGATCGAACGCACGACCAGTCGACTTAACACCCCTGCACTATCGTCTGCAACTATCGCCGTCGTTGCGCAGGGGCACAAAGTGTAACTGCAAAACCGATTGGTTGTGGGTTCGACCCCCACTCGAGGAGATGAAATATTAATTAAATTAATATTTTCATTTCTTCGCTCTGGTGTCGAGGCAAAGCGTGGCGTTGAGTTCTGCCACTCAACACGCAATGCCTTCAAACTTAACACATGTCTTAACACTATGTTCCCTCTGCCTAACCTGCTGTGTGCGGGACACAGCGTAAAACTATTATTTTTTTTTTAATTTTAAATAGATTTTAAATAGAGTTACAACCCGAACGCTTAGACCGATCGTGCCCCTTTACTGCTGATCGACAAATAAGAGGACACGTCAATAATTTAATAATTAAAAAAAATATATAATTTTATATTTCAGTTACCGACAAAATCTTATTCAAGGCTTTCCAAATCGCAATGATATCAACTCTGGCGAGAGAAGTGTGCGGTGCCATACCAGTTTTAAACTTCGCTGGTGAAATCTTCACTTTGGCATCATCGGACAATAAAGGCTTAGTACTGAGCCCTAACCAACAAGCAATGCTGCTCGGCGCAGTTCAGGTCGTGGGTTCGATTATTGCTTCGGGCCTTGTTGAAAAATGCGGAAGAAAGGTATTTATAATATCCTACTTATATTCTTATCTATGTCTAGACTAATTAGTATGATGAAGATGAAGAATTAGATTCAGGAACTACTAGTTCGATTTAAAAACCCTTTTTGTGTTGATAGTTTATTTCTCGAAGAAGACTCACGTCACGTAACCGTTTCTTCCGAATTATTTCTAGTCTTATTAATCGAAAACGCTCCGTTCCCCACTTCCTTTCCTTACTTTGTGCCGAAATCTTGACGCATTGCGTGTTGAATAGCGGAACACAACGCTGCGCTTTGCACTTTTCTCGTGACCAGGATGAAGAAATAAAAATGTTAAATATTTCATTTTCCCGAGTGGGAATCGAACCCACACCAGTCGTGATTACCACGACGGGCCCCCATGGGCCTGGTATGGGCTGATGGACAGTGGAATATCGCTTGATAATATTCAACGATCGTTAACTTATGAAAAAAAAACTATACTAAAATGTAAATTAATTAGACAAAATGGGGCCCTCACCCACCACGCCTGTACATGACATCTCTGTATTTACTATCTAAATATAGAAAATTAATGAAAATGAGATAAAATATGCGTTATAATAAAAGATTGTACTCTTGAGAGATATTTCTCTGATCGCTTGACATCTAGATGACCTTGATTATTAAAATATATGCAAGGAAATCTTATTTAAATTTTAATTATACCTGTCTGCTGTTTTTTAAGTAACGCATCCATCGACTATACAATTCAATTAAATCTCTTTTGTTATAATGGCCGATAAAACACATAGGTTTCTTTTAACACTATATCAATAATATTTAAAACTTACGTCAAAACTAAATGCTCTCTTAAGCTAACATATTTTGATTTTATGTCGGTCCTTGTGGCAAAAGTATATGATTTTTTTATTAATTGTCAGATTTATTTAGCATTTTGCCTATATTTTGGTTGTAAAAGCCGTAAATTGTGCAGCAATATTAATTAAAAAAAATGGTATTAATTTGACTCCATGAAAGAATATATTACATACTACTCATAACATGTCGTAATACGACATTTTATGGTTTAGGATGTCTCTTAGGCATAGGTAAGGAATTTGTATATGCCTACCTACCTAGCCTAGATATACAAAATATGAAGTCCTCGTGGCGCCCGGAATGAGAACGGAACGTTTTAACACTAGGATACCGGGTTCCCTCTGCCAATCCTGCTATGGACAGGATACAATGTGAAGCTAAAAAAATACCCAAAAGATGGCTATATATATATATATATATATATATATATATATATATATATATATATATATATATATATATATATATATATATATATATATATCTTATGTTTAAATATTTTGTCAACAGCCGCTACTCTTCATATCTTCACTTATATCTGGACTGAGTATGTGCGTCCTGGCATCGTGGTTTTTGATGCGTGATTATGATATCATCACACCGTCTTGGATACCACTGTTCACGTTGTGCCTCTGCATCTTCTGCGATTCTTCAGGTCTTCAGCCCATGTCTGTTGTATTGTCTGGAGAAATCTTCTCTTTTAAGGTACGCTTAGCTTGTGTATTATTTATTCTTCCGTATATATATTAGCTTAACGAATTACAAATAAAATAGGTCAAAAATAATAAAACAGTGATTTCTAGATTCTCCGTCGTAGAGAAGATTGAAGGTAAAAAGTTTTTGACAAGACATGACCTACCACAAAAAAAACTATAAATAGGGTAAATGGAAGTAAACTATTTTTTAAAAGAAGTATATAATTGTATTTTATTTTTTTTATAATTTATTACTTTAACCGTAAATAAGAAATTATTAAACCTTAAATATAATGAACATATAATAAAAAATAAACGATTTTTAAGGTTTTTGGGATACAGCGTGAAGCTAAAAAACCTTTTTCTTGAATCGATTAAACAACATTTTCATGAGGCTTTATATCTCTATATGAATCCCCCTTAGAAAACATTTTTTTAGCAAAATAATATTATGATTGAACACTATAATATAACAGATTTTTTCTGCCTGAAATACATTTTAGATATTTATTTTGCAGTATCGAGGCACAGTGATGGCCACAGCTATGTGCGGATCTTCCTTATCTGACTTCCTTCAACTGCTATTCTTCAAGCCGCTCGCAAATTCAATCGGCATACACGTGGCGTTTTATTTCTTCGGTCTAGTTTGTCTGTTCATGGCGGCGTATGTCATAATTGTTATTCCGGAAACAAGAGCTAGAACATTGGAAGATATTTACCAAGATTTGGGGAAGAAGAAAATTCCAGAAGATAATTGTAGTAAAGAAGTTACTAGAGTATGAGTGGGAGTTATATGAGGATATTTGTCCATATGTATGAATAGGTGATAATTTCGGATAAGTTGCATAGGAGTCAAAAGTGCCATAAAACCTGACGATGTTCATATAACTGATGAATTTTTAAGTGTTTGATGGAGAAAGAAACAAGAACTGGACAATTAGAACCAAAATCAAAAATTCCAATATCCCAAGATCGTCTCAAGACTTTAAGAAGTACTTGCTATTGAAAAATAAATATATGTAATTATAGTTTATAGGAGAATTTAGTTTTACTAAACATTGTAATTGCTGCATGAGTTCAGCTACTCAACACATAATGTCTCAAATTCGGACAAAATTAATGAACTCAGTGTCTTAGTACGAGCTTCTCTAGCGATGTGGCTCAATTATAGGTTCAACATATAATATTTTCATTTTCTTGCTCTGATAACGATTCAAAGCGCGGTGTTGAGTTCCGTCATTTAACACGCAACATCTCTAGAATTATGCAGAGAGAGCGGAGTTGACGAACAATGTCTTAACACTACGTTCTCATGTTCCAGCATGAAGCGAAAAAAGAGAAGAAAAATAATTACGTCCAGGATTTCGAAAGTCCTGAGCGATTCAGTGTTCATATAAATAATTAATATTACTTACTCGATATACGAAACTCAATTTAGTTTTTAAGACGTACTGTATATAATATATATGTATTTAAGGTAATTTTGTTAATACATGTTGATAGTTTTCATTCTGTTGTTTTTATTGTTTCCAAAGAACTAAGTTACATACATATATTAGCCCAAGATCCCAGGGCCCCAGACCTACGTCATTTTAGTACAGCAGAAATTTTGAGGACTATCACTACCTTGAAAGTGGGGCCGTTTCATATGTAGCGTCAAATAAAAGTACATCTCCGCCTGGGAGGATGATTGAACCATTGAATTGATCTGGATGCTTATGAGAGATCTTTAAATGATCTGTAAATAATATGTATAAAATTAAAGTATGCTAGTGTAACGTAGTTTGCCTTAATTTTAAACAACCTTTAGGACGTCTGTCAGGAGTAAAGGCTCACATAAAAAAATCTTTTATAATATTTATACAATATACTGTAATATACAGATGAATTTAAATCTTTTAAGAAATTATTTCTAAATTGTAAACGCAATTGGCTTGGGATCGGTTCCCACTAGAGGAAATGAAATATTAAATATTTTCACTTTTATTGCTCTGGCAACAAGCCAAGACGCGACGTTAAGTTCGCCGCTCAATACTCAATACATGTAGATTTCGGCGAAAAATAGGTAACAGAAACGTCTTACTGGCAACAAAGTGTCTTAACACTAGATTCCCAGGTTACTAAATAAAAATAAAGAAGTTATTTGTTTAAACGTGCTAATCTCACGAACTGCAGTTAGATTTGTTATTTGAAAGTTGCTTTAGTGTTGTATAGTCTATTTATAGAGAAAGGCTGTACGCAGTATTTTGTAATATAACGTTAGTAATTTCGAGAAAACTTGCAGTGTCATGTGTCATACTAAAGCGTTAGTTATTTCGTCACTACGGAGAGTAGTCACAGGAAAAAGCTAGTTTTACAATAAAATCACAGAATAAAATTAGAATATTTATTTATATTTCTTTAATATAACATTATTAACTAATTTTAATTTTAATTAAAACCCAATGCATTTACATCAGGCGGAGATCTAAAGCAAAAACAGACAAATATATTCACTTATTAGTATAAGCATTTATTTTATTCTATTATATAATGGTAACATTAATTTTCGCAAATGGCACTGTTTTAGTAACAATACGCTTTATAAAAGAAAAAATATTATTTTTTTATATAATAACATGATATATTTTTTAAAAATAAATAAGAAAAAATGGTAAATTCGAAACAAGTCCGAGCGTTTTAGATAGCTACATATATTTTTATATATCTGTTTTGTTTATAATATATGATTAAAATATTAATTAGATAATAAAAATTGAGGCCAGTTGTGGCGTAAGGGCGCATGCGTGCGTACAAACGCGACAGTTTGTGAGTTCGACTCCCACTCGAGGAAATAAAATAAGAGTTATTATATATATAGCTTTCCTCGCTTTGGTTACGACGCAAAGCGCAACATTGAGTTCCACCACTCACCACGCCTCCAAAATTCAACGAAAAGTGGGGAACAGAAGTGGCTAAATAGGATCGGAGTGTCTTAACACTAGGTTCCCTCTGCATAATCCACGAAATGCAAGATGAAATAATAATATTTTAACAAAGCCACTGTTCTTAATTATATTAAACAAAGTGTTATATAATTCAATAAGTTCAATTTATAGAATTTCCTACAAGAAACAATTTAACGTATTATTATTATGGAGACTGTTGTTGTCAAAAACTATTATTTAAATTTATTTGACATATAATATTTATTTGAAAAAGAAATCCTTCGGTGATAGTCCATGATAGCATTTCTGTGATCATCATCTATATACATATGTATTATATACATACTTAAAATTATAGAAGAATCATCAATACCACCTAGCTACCGCTTTATCAGTTTTTTGAACACCATTTTGTTTTAAACGAATGTATGTAATATAAAATCTATATAAAAACATATTAGAACAAAAGTTAGTTAGTTACAAAATTATCGTACACGAGTCGTTTCTTGTTTTTTCTTATTCGATAGTTTGAACCATCCCGCTTTCTTTTCTTTCGGTATCGATATAGAACGCGACACTCTTTCTCGATCATCTCGATTCAAAATCTCACTCGATTGACTCTTCTTATTATCTCTTTTTCTTGACATAGTGCTGTGCGATGCATCATTTTCCTTCCCTCGTTCCCTATCGCGTCTGTATAGTGTTGTGCTGCTGCTTGTTAATCGATTTTGACTATTTGGTCTGCGGCTTAACGTTGACTGGCTATTCGATTTACTTTTTTGCAAAATCGATTCATTCCGCGGTGTCGATGATGATTTTTTGAACCGTTCATTCTCTTTTTTAGGTTTTCTCGGTTTTTGTTCGTAGTGTACGTCGTATTGGTCGTTGTAATGGCGTGGAGTCCAAGGAGCGAAGAGGGAGAAGCTCTTAGTACTACTTCTGACTTGAATATTGGAAGACATTACGGAGGACACGTCGTCTCTGGAACGGTTTCTTGTTAGACGGCCAGGGTCGGGGATGTCACCAACTGGAATTTTGAATTGTATTTATAAAATATTTTTTATTTAGGACGTTTAAATGTGTAAATATAAATGTCAAATTAGATTTTATGAAGTAATTCGATCTTTCAAGTTTTACAGATTCGTAGAGATCTCTTATAAGACTTATTTTTCAGAATCTGCAATAAGATCTGCAAGTAGATACGTTGCAAGTTTTTATTATAGAAAGTAGTGTGGTAAGACATTGGTTTTGCCACTGAAAATCCAATGTCTTGGTAATATGGCGGTGTTTGAAGATGAAGATTACCTGTAGTGGCATGTAAATAGACAACGCTTCGCTGAGACTGCTGACTCGAATCGCCTTCAGTACTGCTCTCTGCGGAGGTGGCTACTGGAGTACGACGACGGGACCTGAAATAAAAAATGTTTCTTTTTTATTTATTTAAAAAAGGAGGTTATCAAATTTACACGTATGTATGTTTGAATGTGATAATGTTGGAATTCGATATTTAATTTGATGATCTTTTCTACATACAAAAAAAATAAAATTAAATTAGCTTCACGCTATATCCCGCACACAGCAAGGTAGGCAGAGGGAACCTAGTGTAAGACACTCCGTTCCCCACTTTCTGCCGAATTTTGGAGGCATTGCGTGTTGAGTGGCACAACTCAACTCGATACCAGAGCGAAGAAATGGAAATATAAATTTAAGTAAATATTCCATCTCCTCGAGTGGGGATCGAACCCACAACCAGTCGGTTTTACAGTCACACTTTGTGCCACTGCGCCACGACTGGCCTCTTTCTACATACATATATCGGTATTTCTAAGCATACTGTGTGAAAACTTTATAAGCGTACATATCTACATACATTCTTTTATTGTTGTTTACAAATTTCTCAAAAATAACAGTCATATCATGATGATCGCTTTTTATTTAAATAAGTTATATGCCAACTTGGAAAACAGTCCAAAAGTGTTGAAGATATGGATATACTCGCTGGAAGCTACATGTATAATATAGGGACCTAAGATATTTTTTTTTATTAGGTATAAAATATTATTATAATTAATATTTTTCAGATTTTGAACATGTCTTTTATGTTATTATCTGATATTACGCTTGGCCTCAAGGTAGCTAACTAAAAATAGTACAAAATCTAATGTTGTAACCACTTACTTCATTTCCCTCAACTCTTGTTTGCTGTTTCTTAATTCCGACGAACTGCCTCTATCTTCTACTCTACCATTCCGTCTCATATCACTCTTACTGCCTTTCAAAGTCTTAGAGCTGCTGTGACTCCTCGATCTATCATAAGGACTTATCGGTGGCTTCAAAGTCATTCTCCTATCAAAATGACTATCATTTTCCGAAATACTATGAACTTCAGAAATATTTTTCAAATTCTTCTTATAATACTCCTTAGTTTTTGGAGATTCACTCTTGCCTTCTCTTTCCCTTCTATCATCTCTATGTAAATTTGAAAGAGAATAACTTTTGTTTGATAGTTCGCTGTGGTCGACTTCGTCTAAGCCTGCGCTTGAATTCGAAATAGTTTTACGTAAAGTACCATGGGTTTTGGACTTTGATTTAAGTGTGGGTTTGTTTCCATCTGACTCGTGGTCGGTGTCACCAAAAAATCTTAAGTTTTTCGCCGGAGAGTTAAGAGGCTTTGATGGTTTTGACCACACACGACGGCTTGATTCGTCTTCTGTTGTGATAATGCTTTCCTTTTCGACCTGCAAATGTAGGTAAATATTAATTAATTAAAAACTTAAAAATAATATAATTTTTTATATTTTTGAAAACATCAGCAAAAAAATATTTAATGAGTTTTTTTGTCATAAAACCTAATGAATATTGACTTTTTTGATATTTTCAAATCGCGCTTTTAGAGTAAGCACTTCGAACCATAGACTCTGTGCGTTAAGTAGCGGAACTCAAAGCTGCACTATGCCTCAGCAGAGTAATGAAAGTGATTTAATCTTGCATTATTTCTGTATTTCTATTCTATTATATAGTATATTTATATTCTTGTTTTTTTTTTTATTTCTTACATTAAAGGAATAAAATAATTAAAAATAAGTAGCAATATAACCTTTGAAATTGAACTTTCAAATATTTGGTATCTTATCAGGACATAAATGATTTACTGTAGTAAAAACAAAACGGCGGCGTTGACTTCCGCCACTCAAGACACTATGTCCCGTAAATTGCGTTGTCTGTAGGGAAGGAGTGTCTAATTTTTAAGTTTCTCTCTGCCTACCCTACATACAGCATAAGGCTCAAAAAGACTATTTGATATTACCTTACTATTCTTCTCACGTTTCTTGCCCAGTCTGTCCATGGATTTGAACCAATTACCAGACGTTTGGGAGGACTCACGTCGTGGCGGTGATGGAGTAGGACTCGGCGTGGCTAAACGCCGCCTTTCACGATATCTCTGCGCCTGTAAAATATGCGATAATTCGTTTTATTTTTTTATTTTCAGAAAAAAAATTAACTATTAGTTCTAGTGTGTGGTTGTGGACACGATATCCATTTGGGTGAAACATTTTGTTGTATAAATATAAATTCTAATAAATTGTATTTTTGACATTTAAATCTTAATATTAAGTTGTATATCTAAATATTTACTTGTTAATTCATTTCAACGATTTAATATGGGTCATGCTCATTTATAAGAAAAATATGTGATTAAATCCGCAATTTAAAAAAAATGCATATTTTACAATAAGAAAATATCAAAAAATAAACAGTAGCGGTTAAGCTCTATAATCAAGATAATTTATTCTAATTCAGCAAAGTATCCATATCATCCATTACGAGTTCGTCGACACATAAATAAAACATCAATCAATCGTACCATTGTTGGCATTATAATATATGATAAAAAGAGAAATAGACACCGTCGTGGCTAACTTTATTCGAGTATAAACGCGACGGTTGTGGCTTCGATTTCCATTCAGTGAAATGACTTACTTTCAGTTCCTTGCTCTAGTAATATCACAATACGTGGTGTTGAAGTCGATCTAGACAATTGGACGGTGTGTGAGAAACGGAGTGCTTTAACACTAGGTACCCTTTTCCTACACTGCTATATGCAAGGTACTGCCAACCACTAAATGAATATATACCATATCATTTTCAACTTTTTGCGTTCTCAAAATGTCCACATGATAAATGGCTCTATCTCACGACGACCTTTTTGTGTTTTGTTTCGCTAGAAGCTGGAGTTTGGTAAATATAAACTATTTTGTTTTAGTTAAATGTTTATATAACAAATCTATAATATTTCAAATCAGTCGCAGCGCAAGGGCACCAGTATGCGACGTTAAACGGTTGTGAATTCGATTCCTACTTGAGGAAATGATTTAATATACTCATTTTCTCACTCTGGTAACGAGGTAAAGCGTGGTGTTAAGTCCAGTCACTCAACACGCAATGCCTTCGGAATTTAATGGAAACGGACGGTTTTAATGGAAAGGAAGCATTTATTCTCCGCCTATCCTGCAATGTACGGGATACAGCCTGTAGCTTAAAAAATATTGTATATTATAACAATCTTTTTAATCAAGTAATTGAAGTAAAATAT
Source organism: Heliconius charithonia (assembly GCA_030704555.1). Taxonomy (NCBI): domain Eukaryota; kingdom Metazoa; phylum Arthropoda; class Insecta; order Lepidoptera; family Nymphalidae; genus Heliconius; species Heliconius charithonia. Next base: position 18,611,264 of record CM060819.1, read on the forward strand.
AAATAAAAACATATTTTAAATAAAAAAAGATATAGAAATTTATGTTAATATATATTATTTATATATATAAGTTTAAGTAAATCTTTAACAAAACCGGAACCATTTGCTTTTATCGATAGTTGGTACAATCTCAACAAGGCCACAGTGCCATATGGTACACGACCTTAGCGTGCCACTTGTCGACTAGAGAATAATTGAACGAAAGTAACATAAAAACGATTAACGTGACATAATAGTTTACAGCTTTCTTCAATAAATAGTCTATCATGGACATTTTTTTTCCATATCTTAACCTACTTTAAATAGAAGGAACTCGATTGTATATTTTTTAGGGTTCCGTACCTTAAAAGGTAAAAACGGAACCCTTATACTATCACTTCACAATCTTGAAATTGGTACGGAAGCCTCGGTGGGCGACGAACGGTCCAACTCGCACTTAACCAGTTTTTTTAATATATTGCTATGCGATTACTTCGCGATAAATGTAAAAGGATTTGGATGATTCTTTTCAGTATGGTAGTTTATGTTTTAAAAGTGGTTCCATATCCTTTATATAGTATATGAATGAAAAATATTTTGAAAGGTGACAAACAGACAGGACATACAAGAAAAACTTATTTGGCATAATAGTTGAACCCACGACCTCCTTCTTAGTGTTATATATTGAGTCAAATGAACATATCAAGTAAGCTAACGCCATATAAGTAGCTAGCCGAGCTTAGTCAGCCACGACTGTATATAGTAATATGATCTTATCGTTGTGAGTACCTATGATGAGAAAATGAGTAACATATATAAAATAGAGATCGGGTTTCTAGAAAATAAGGTGTGTGATTATTTCTTTTTTATAGCTTCACGCTGTATCCCGCACATATCAGGGTAGGCAGGGGGAACCTGGGAAATAGTGATCCGTTGCCATTAAAACATTTCCGTTCCCCATTTTCCGAAATTTCGACGATATCGAGATCAACGCCGCGCTTTGCCTCTTTACCAGAGGGAGGAAATAAAAATCAAGATATATTATATAAATATTAGATTTCAAAAAAGAAATATATATATATTAACAACTTTTTTTGTGAATATTTTTTTGTTTCTAAAGAAAAAATCATATAAGTATAATTAAATGATGCCATTCATAATGTTTTGATAGACGTATTTACAAAGTCATCACTTAAGTCGGATCGTATAGACAAGTTTCAAATTTATATTGATTATGTTCCAATAATATCAATAAAGACGTTACCATGTTCAGCATTTATATACTGATTGACAGACAGACAACGCACAGATAAAACTGCTTAGAAAGATTTTCCTGGTTTCATGCTGTATAGCGCATATAGAGGGCCGGAAACTATGTACCCCACGCACCGCCCAAATATTTATGTAGAATGGCAGATATCAACGCCGCGTTTTGTCTTGATACCAGAGCGAGGAAAAGAAAATAATTCATTCTCCCGAGTGGAAATCGAACCCACAACACCACGACGAACAACATCACGCATTTCTTGTGATAAATGTAAATTAATATTTATTAAAATCTTAAATTTAATATTCGATCTGTACATAAGAAGAGATGCTGCCAAAATATGCTTTGTATGAGGTGCTAATATGATCTCATGTGACATTGACCGCGAGGATAATGAACTGTATGCGACTGGTTTAGTTTGTGACTTTACGTGTATACATAAAATATTATTTATTAACCAATAATTGTGTCGTAGGTCATAGGTTTGATAATTGTGTCGAGGAAATAGATATAGATAAATTATAATATGAATAGATACCTACATGCATAATACATTCCTTCTAAAAATACTGTTAATTAGATTTTTGTCAGTTTTACGTTATATCCCGTATATAAAAAAGTTAACAACAAAAAATAATACACACAATTTTTCACTTTCTACCCAAATTCGGGAGGTCGCATGTTGAGCGGAGTAACACAACGCCACGCTTTGTTTTAGAACAACGATAGCGAGTCATTGAACCCACTACCATCGCGAATCCCACTCAGTATTGCCTAATTTATACTTATTGCTACAAATTCAATTTATGTAGTTAAATGAGCATTGTAATTTATTTGAAATTTCAATTAATTTTGTTTTTCGATGAAAATTCGTTGTGGTATAATGTTGGTTATTTTATTTTGCTTTGATAATTGGTTCAAGTAAAAAATGGAGGATATATTGATCTCTTTGTCTATATTTAAAAAAAAATCTATGTTACATTATAATCTTAATATAAATTCTCAAAATCATTTTTTATTTTGATGTGTCATACAAAAAAAAACAATTACTGCTTCTTTTAAAGATAAACAAAAATAAATTTAAATGGGATTTTCCCTTAACGTACTTTTAGTATTTTTAGTATAGCGCCAGCAAGTGTTTTAAAAGCCACTCCTTTTAAATTATTATCGGTCATCGCGTTCCTATTGATAACGATTGTAGAATATCGATTTGGTACAATGAACTATAAAAGAACAAAAGGTTTTAAGGTTTGTTCTCCACTTTTCCCCTTCATGGGGATCGAATCTACGAACTATGCGTTTACAATATGACGCTGTTAAACTATGCCAAAATAGCTTCTTAGAGGGAGCCTAGTGTTAGGACATTCCGCTGCCCATATTCTTTTAAATTCTGGAGGCATTGAACTCTCAGCCTGTCGTGTTTAAATTTACTGGTGCCCCTGCGTTCATCACTTTCCGTCTCTTTTTTTAAGCAACACTCTGTATCTCGCTATGTGCTTCAGTCAGACTTACACTCTGATCCCCAAACATCGCCCTCCGATTAAGAAGTTCTTTACTCACGGAGCCGTGACAACACCAATTAATGTCACATATAAGATTTAAACATCCACAACTATCAGTTGCTAGATATAAGCATCTAGGTGTGCTTTAAGTCTTTAATTTTTCAATCTATTTAAGTTCCTTAAATGTAGAGGCAAAACAAGTAACAGAAGATTATATTCTTTTTTTTCAATTTAAATTGAATTGTGTTTCTTTTATATTTTTTAGAATGAATTATTACTATTTAAGCTCTAATAAGTAATTTAATTCAAAAAGTCTTTAATAGAAGTGATGTTATCTATTAAAATTTTAATCGCTTTCAGAAATCTTTTAATCTCAAGACATTAAACAATCGTTTAAAGCATCTATTTCAATAATATTTGATGTAGATAAATAGTCTTTTAAATGGCGGAATTCAATGTCGTGCTTTGTTATCACAGTGAGGAAATGTAAATATTAAATATTTCATTAATCTTGGAATCAATAGATACCAGATCCCAGTCCTATCGACAACCACAAGCCAAGCTTCGAGCCCCGCAGGGCACGCCCTTGCCGCCATAGACATCCTCTCAAGTCGCCGCATTGTGCTGCAAATTTTTCAGGGACAAAGTACTCTCTTCCCTATCCTGGGTGTCACTGTAAAAGCCTGTAGGGCTAACAGCAATAACGTCAAATTCGAAAAAAAATTAAAAAATATTTCTTAATTAAAATTAACTAAAAATTGTAATAACATATTCACATAATACTATTAAAAATGTTATTAACTCCAAATAAATGACTATGTGTGTATGTATTTTAAAGTAACGTGAAGCTAAACTAATATAAGCGGTCAACAACACTGAACAAAGGCCAATTGCCAATTCAATTTGAGGTGTGAGTAACATTTTCAAGTCAAATTAGATGTCGATTTGTTTCAATACTCGTACAGTACCTAAATGTTTAGTAATAGAATGGAATCTGTGAAATTTAAATAAAAAAATCCATGTTTAGGACCACTGGACATATTTTGTACTGGCTTCCGTTTCCGCTGTATTCCGCATATTATAGCATCCCGCAAATTAGGCAGAGGAAATCTAGTGATAAGACACTCTGTTAAGCATGCACTGGCAAATTTTTGAGAAATTGCGTGTTGAATGGCGGAATTTAACACCGCGTTTTATCTTCTTACCAAAACGAGAAAATAATAATAAATAATTCACCCGAGTCCCGAGCAACATACCATACCAAAATTTCCAAAAAAAAAAGTTTAAAAATATTAAATATATATTTTAAAGGTGCCAATTATATTCTTCGATTGTATTAAAACTTGTCAACTATTTTGTAATTGAAATAATAAAATTTTTTTACTTTCACGCTGTATCCAGCATATATGAGGTTAAACAGGATTCCCCACTTTACGCCCAATTTTCAAGATACGGATTACGGATTGAGTGGTGGAACACAATGGTACTAATAATTATTATTACGTAGAAGAACTTACCAAGGCAGGGGAATCAAGTGGCCCAGCCGTGTTAGACCTGGTCTTGCGTCGATCATTCTCCACATCGGAGGGCCTATCGCTTTCTCTCTCCGATGAGTTGTATCGTCTTCTTTCTTCACGCCGCTCTTTATATTTTCTGTCTTCTTTTAGAGTTTTTTCAAACCTAGTTTCATAAATTTCGATTCATTTTAAAGTTTATGCCAGAGTTTAATAAGATCATTGATTTTTTTATAACGAAAATTAAGTTAAAAATATTATAACGCCACGTTTACTTTAAGCAAAAAGAAAAGAGGCTTAAAAAATAAATTCTTTATTTATTCAAGAAAATTACAAAAAAGAAGAAAACCTATAATACTTTTTCTTTTCATTTACCAGTTTCCCCGCATAGCCAAGTAGGTAGGTTGTAATTTAGAAACATTTCATGTTGAGTGGCAGAACTCAACGCCGCGCATAAGCGGGGAGATAACTACCAGAGCAGGGAAAAGGAAATAATTTAAATCATAATCATTCCTTCGAATGGAAATCAAAACCATACATAGCCCTTATGTTAACAATCTCTATAATACTTTTATGGCAATTTTATAATTCAAAAGACATTTGTTTACCTTCCTTCAAAATCTGAATCTCTGTATCGCTCCTCTCTCCTATCAATGCTCTCCCGGGGCTCGGGGCTCCTGTAGCTGTCTAGATCCTCTCTAGACCTTCTGTATGTTCTTTCTTCTTTGTCATCTCTCTTCTTTACCTCTATATCGCTAGGTTCTGGATCTGTATATCTGAGATACAATAAATAATGTATTATTATATTTAATTTTTTTTTTAGCTTTACATTTATTCCGCATTAGTATCCCGTATTAACTGGCAGAAACAGCTTAGTACTAAGACAATCGGTTCCTCATTTTCCACTGTACAAAGCATTGCGTGTTGATTGACAGAGCCTAATACCGCGCTTTGTATTCTTACGAGAGCGAGGAAACGAAAATAGAGGGAAATTAATCTACAGTTTCAGTACAGTACAGACAGAATGCCGCGACGCCATCAGCTTTTTTATTTAAAAAAAAATGAAATTAGCTTCACGCTATATCCCGCACACAGCAGGGTAGGCAGAGGGAACCTAAAGTTAAGACACTCCGTTCCCCACTTTCTGCCGAAATTTTTATTTTAATATATATATAAAATCACAAAGTAATAATATTAATGAAAATATAAATAATTATTGGCTAAAAAAGTTACCTTCTGTACTCAGGATCGTCTCTGGCAAGATGTTCAGGGCTCTTGAGCACCCGGGTGCGAGGTTTGGGTTGGACGTCCTTCTCTTTTTTGCTCTTCTTAGAAGAGTCGCGAGAGAATAGCTGTTTCATCTGTATATGAAAAATATAATTTCATTTCTTAGGAAATAAAAATAGATTTATTGTATTTGTTAAATTAAATAAGACTAAACCAACACCTCCCTCAAGTCAAATCATCCCTCACACAGTAGAGTAGGCAGAGGGAACCTCGTGTTAAATTCCGGAGGCATTGCGTGTTAAGTGAAGTAACTTAGTGCCATGCTTTTAATAAATATTTATTATCTTGAGTGGGGATCGAACACACAACCAGTCGCGTTTACACTTGTACTCTTGCCACCACTTACCTAAAATGTATTTTAATAATATATTATAAAATTACCTTTTCAAGTCCAGAAAGCTTTTTTACAGCTTTCGGTGGCTTCGCACTGACTTTGTCATCATTTCGGCTAGGACTTTTCTCATGACGATTATTTTTACGACTTATAGGAGAGCCTCCATCCACGCTCCTTTCCCTTGGAATATAATCTTTCCTTTCTGCTTGATACTTTTTCCGATTCGCCAAATATTCTCCATTTGCATAAATTTGTTCGCTAGGATAGTTGTCTTCTGTGTGTTGTCTCTCACTTGCCAATAATAGTGAAGTATTTCGGACGTCTTCGTCACTTTCGTGTCGTCTGGGCTTAGACCTGTGAATCTCACTGCTTGAGTTGTGCCTAAAATCATTTTCAATCCCTGAATCAACTAAGCGACTATCAAAATCAAATCGACGTGGAGACATTTGCTCACGATAGTAGTCTCTACTGTCGCCAGAATCGTGGCGTCGAATACTGGCGTGCCTTTTGAAATTGTCGTCCTTACTTTTAGCACGACGTAAAGAGTTGTGATAGGATTCATGCTTATTATTATATCCAAGGTTGGCGTATTCTTCTTCTCGTTCTTGCGCTATTTCTGGGTTAGAGGCATAATGACCCTTTCTTTTTCCAAAATAATCTTCTTTGACTTTATATTTTTGGCCACTTTGCAAAAGATCATGACTAGAGGTAAAATGTTTTTTCGCTCTATATTTTTTTTCTTTGTACTCATCAGGCGATGCTATAAGTTTTCCAGGGTTAGATTCTAAGCTAGGTGGCTCATATTCGGGCTCAGGTGGAAATATCTTTCTCTCATCCTTATATCTCACTGGCCGCAAGTCTTCAACAAATTCATCTTTCGAGGCCTTATGGTAAGTTCTAGACTCTGTGTTGTATTTTATTTTATGACTATCAGAATCATATTTGTAATCTTCAGTCATTGTACTTTCAATACCATCTCTTTCCAAGGTATGACGGTAATACTTAACTGTATCATTTACATATTTTTCTGTCTGTTTCATGCGCTTTTCAGCTTCATATATGGGATCATTTTCTGCAAGATATTTTGAAATAGGCTCATTAAAGCTAATTTTTTCACGATCACGGTCGAATCTTCTAGCATTTAATCGGGACTCAAGGAGCTCTCTCCGGTGACTTAGTTCGTTGAAATCTAAATCAACTTTTGTGCCAGACTCGAAAACCTTTTTCTTTGTATCCATTCCATCCGCTCTACCTCTGAAATCTCCAATAGGTACATCTAAGTCATTAGTATTATCAGCATAACCATTTGCATACGTTGGTTCAGCGTCCTCAAAACTCATAAGCTTATATTCTCTAAATCTTGGTCTTATAGGCGACTCTTTTATATTGAAGCCATCTTTGAAATTATAGCTTACATCATTATTATTATTTTTGTAGTCAAAATGTGGTATCCTTTCTGATGAATATTTGTGTCGCTCTTCATATCCAAGTCCTTCATCCTCGTCAGAAAAGCTTGCATATTTATCTCGAGGTGGTGAAAATGTTTTATGCATTGTTTGTTTTGGGAAATGGGGTCGAAGGTCACCGTTGTCCCGAATAACTTGAGCATACACAACTCCTTTATCATTCATTTTATTAACTGGTGTAAGCACTCTGTCAGGACTGGTGTTTCTGACAAATAAATTCGGATCAGGACTAGTACTGGGTTTTGTATAAGAAAATGGTTGGTTAATGTTAGTGCCGTTAGGCGGCGAAATCAAATGAGATTTTGGAGGAGTCGAGTGTTGGTCTTCTTTAAGTATTCGCACAATATGTCCAACTGTGTGACCCCTGGTTAGTGGTGGCTTTTCAGGGGGTTGCTGACTACTATGTTTCATTTCCTTATCAGCATATACGTTTTCTTCTATTTTTCGAATGCTGTCTTTGATTTTATCTTTAATATCACTAGAGTTTTCTTTTGCTGACACTTTTGAATCTATTTGGTCAAGAAGAATAGTTTTAGTAACTTCTGTTTTTCTTTTCGGTGTTTCAGTAATAGGCGGCGATCGTTCCTTTTCTGAAGAATTTCCCTTTTTATTGCGTGTGGGAACTTTTTGTTCGTTACTATCGTTTTTATACCTTGGAGGTTTTTCTATTGGATTTACTTTTTTACTGTCTATTGATAAATGGATATCGGATTGGTTAATTTGCTTTTCAGAAGATTTATTATGTTGAAGCAAGTCCAACGGAGAAGTTTTTTTGAAATAATCTTCTCTAGGTGAACTCTCAATAATAGGAGACAATTGGGTTTTTCTGTTTCGCAATGATTTAAGAAATTCTTCTGTTTCACTTCCGGATCTTTTTCGAATTGGTTTTGTTTTGGTAAGATCGGTATTAGATTTTAAATCTGATACGTCACTCTTACTTCGTTTTACAACAACGGTTGGCTTTGTGGAAATTACAACTGGTGCATCAGGACTTTTACTTTTTTGAGCACGCCTAAAGAGAGTTGACAAAGAAGTTCTTTCTTTTCTTCTCTTCGGGTTTACATCACTAGTGGATCTTCCTAAAGGAGTTTTTTCGTTTTCTTCTGGAGTGCTTCCGTAGTCACTATTTCTTCTGCCAGATCTATCGTCTTTTAATTTTCTTCTGTGTGGAAGTGAAAAGAATTTTTCAGGAGGATGATCTGCAGTACAGGTTACACTCTGAGCTTGAGCGATTACTTTATTCGCTTCTTCGATAAGTTCTTGTTCGGATAAATGAGTAAAAGGTTCTTTTCGTATTATCGGCGGCTGAACAGAGGTACCCCGCTCACGCGGTTTACCTGAAAAGAAACGAAAACATAAAGTTTGTTTAATATTATTTTAGTAAATCAATAAGATAATTATTAATTATGTAGACTGTTAATATGAAAGTGGTTTATTTTTCCTTTAAGAAAATAAAAAAGTTATTACAAATTTAGTTAATTAAATCTTGAATACAAACTTCATACCATTAAACAAAGCTTATTTTTATACATATAATATGGAAGGAAAAAGCGTTTAATAAGTAAGCAAAATTAATATTACTTATTTATTAATTATACAATAGTATTATTAGTCATTAATTTTAAACATTTGCATATTAATAAGGTAAAGTAATTTTAAAAAGTCATAGGTTTTTTTAAGGTTTTTTTCGAACAATCATATCCAAACAGGATTTTTTAATATAATATTCGACGCGTTTATTTGGAACTTACTATTCTATACTAATTAATAATTATAATCGTAAAGAGCTCAGACCGATTCGAATTGAGGAATTCATTTTCTTTTGTATTATACATTAATAGACAAAGGTTTGAGGCTGTATGACATCATATAAATCGTTTCGACATAACCCACACTTCCTGTTAATGAATGTGAGAATGTGTATATACGAGTATATATAGAGAGAATCTAGTACTAAGACACTCCATTCCCTACTTTTTGTTGAGTTTTCAAGAAATTGCGTGTTGAGTGACGGAGCACAACGCCGCGCTTTTTCTTGTTATCAGAGGTAAAGGAAAATAGAATTTCCCAAGTAGGAATCGAACCCGTTACGAAGGAAACAATTAAAATTAAAAAAATGATCATGTTTATTTTTTATGTTAGTGACTATAAAAAAGTTGAAAACATTTTAAGGAACGGGTATGGAAATTAAAGTTCATTAATAACAAACCGAGGTTGGTATATGGAAATAAACCCTTTATTTATTTATTTACTTAAATTTTAATGTGCACAATTCAATATGCTAATAAAAAAAACAATTGGCGCACAAAAGGTGGCCTTATCGCTAATCAGCGATTTTTTCCAGATCACCTTTGGGTTAGGAACACCACGATTGGCCTTCATTTTGTCACCGCAATTACATGTGTACAATGGGGCGCATGCCTTTTCTCGTGTAGCAAAGGTAGAAGACGAAACCTAACGTAAAGCCACTCTGTTCCCCAGTATCCGTCCAATTTTCAAGACATTACATGTATTATAATGGAATTCAACGCCGCACTTTTTTTACACGGTCAAATGAAGTTTTATCTTGTCTTTTTGCAAAGGGTATGTTTGTTTAGTAGTTGTAGGTCTTACTTAGTTGGGCCGACATGTATGATAGAATAAATAGTTTATGATGAATAGTAGGAGTGGCTCCACATTCTCTTATGTCAGTTTTCGTATCACATGGGCATTAAGTCTGAGATTGGATAACGTATCTTTTTTCACGAATCGACCCCTTTAATCGAAATCTCTATAAATAAAAATAATATGAGGCACAGCGGCACAGCCTTTGGTTATGAACGCAACGGATGTGGGCTCATTTCCCACATGGGGGATTTTTTTTCCATTTCCTTGCGCTGGTAAAAATTTCGATAGAATTTACATTCAGATTGAACTCATTTATCATATTCCAATGTCTCGCGCGTGTATTCCACGTATTACAACAATTACATCTATGTGTTTTTAAAACCATGTAAACAAGTTAAAGAAATATAAAATTGCTATGTATTAGAGAATTAGGCACGCTTCGTGTGAACATTAATCAGGACGAACAACGGCCTTTTTGCGTCAGAAGTAATTATCCAATTAAAATCCGGTTTCGTAAACAAAACTCATATTTTAATAGTGTTTTTAACCGCTAGTAATAGGATTTTTTTAGTCAATGTAAGACAATTAATGACGTTATAAGAAGAAACTACGATTGATGAAAATATTAAATATCTAATTTACCCAAGCGGGAATCGGACCCTCAACCTGTCGCGTTTAGAGTCACACGCTTGTGCCCCTGCGCCACGACTGGTCCTCTTTCTACATAAATATATCTACAATGAATTTAAATATGTATATATATAGTTTATGTTATATATATATTAAGAAAGCTAAAAAGTTAATTATGTTATTTTAATCTATTATCTGTCATTGTTAATCAATACTTGTCGCCAATTGTATTTTTAAGGAATACAATTAATCATAATCATTATAAATATATAAGCTTAACGTATTTTAAAATATAATATACACATCTTATCCACACAGTATTAAAAAAATATTCAATTGACAAAGAAAATAATAAAGCAACAAAATTACTAAGAAACAACATCAACGAGCTCAAAGCTCGGTTCCAAAAATTGTGGGTATGTCCACTTATTTACACTTTGTACACTAATTTAATATTTCTTATTTAATTGAAATCTATTAACTATCTTGTGATCCTTGAAAATATAAAATATTTAATTTCCTCAAGTGGGAATCGGACCCACCACCTGTCACCGCCACGACGGTCTCCTAAAAATTTAAAGTGAATATAATGAGTATAGTCGGACTGTCGTCGAGAGTGCGTCACGTAAACTGATCACGCTTATTTTTAGATTTGCTTTCGGCGAAAACAACTTTTCGGTAAGTTTTTTTGACTCCACGACGTTGGATTTAGTGTTCCGTGGTAATAAAAGTAAAATATTCTCTTTCGTTGAAGCGTTTCATGGTGGCTCGGTACAATGATTATGTTTAATTTAATTTAAATTCCCCGTTCCGGTAGACAAGATGGCAGATTTTGCCAGAAATGAGCCTGAGTGAGAAAAACAGAATATCGCCGCTATATTATTATTTTTAAAGATTTTTGGGGTTGCCGCGGTTTCATTAAATTAATTCAACAACTTTATGTATTAATTTTTAATTAATATTTTTAAGTTAAAGGCTTTTTATAACTCAACGACTGTAAATTTTTACTCTTTAAGAACTATTATAGATAAATTAAATTCATAAGAAAGAATTTCAGAGAGAGAGAGGGAAGTTTGTAAGTTGAGAAGAAAAAGTTTTCATATAATTTAAAAAATACTATTCAGACCCCTAATTACATATAAGCGACTCACTCTTTACATGTTTTTTGTTTAACGCGAAGTCGTGCTTCGATATGGATCCGCTGTTTACAACAAGATATTACTTAATGTTACTTTTATCTTAATTTATTTTATGCTTTGTATTAAATTTGAGAACGTTTAATTATTTGTTGTAGCAATTATAGATATATTTTTTAGTTTCACGTTTTATCCCGTATATAGCAAGGTAGACAGAGGTTAGTGTTAAGTTCTCCTCTTTCCGCCCAATTTTCCAAGCATTGTCGTTTACACGTTGCGCTTTTTCTTGTTACCAGAGCCAGGACACTGAATTAGTTTATTCCTCAGTATTGGACTTGGAACCACAACTTTGGAGTTTAGAATCAGTCAGACTTTGAATTATTTAAAGATTTTTTTTGACAAATGACTGTTCCCATTTTCGACAAAAAAAAAATATTAATAATAATATTAAATATTTTATTCGAATACTTCGGATTTGTACAAAACCCAAAACTACCGCGTTTACAGTCGCACGTTTATGCCCCTGTAATAATGCAGGGTCTGACTGGCCTCAAATGCAAAATATTTTTTTTATAATTTCTATAATCGAGTCAATAGTTCATATATTTTTACAGATGTGAAGAGTTTGTTAGGTAAATCGCACTCATCTCGGGAACGATGTGAATTGAAAAAATATTTTTGCGTTAGTAGTAGTTTTTTGTTGAGGTATTATATGATCTATATTAATCAGGTACAATTAAAAATATTACAAGAACGACTCTCGTTTGTCAGTTGAGTATTTCAAATATATGTTACTCAACCATGGGTTAATGATGATAAATGTTAATGTAATGTAAATATAACGTTTACAAACTATAGAACTGTATAAATAATACGTAGAAATATAAACGTTGAGTGTTATTTTATTATCTATATAAAATTTCAATGGAATTCAAACGGCTAATTTCCATAATATGCGAATCAGTTATGTATATTACGTTACCTTCTACTTTTTCTAAGAATATAAATATTATTTTATGGAGAATTCAAAATCTAGTTAGAAAATCCGGTTTTAATTCATTGTTATTTCATTTTTAATATAAAACATATTGATTGAGGCCAGTCGTGGCGCAGTGGTACGAAGTGTGACTGTAAAACCGACTGGTTGTGGGTTCAATCCCCACTTGAGGAGATGAAATATTTACTTAAATTTATATTTTCATTTCTTCGCTCTGGTGTCGAGGCTAAGCGCGGCGTTGAGTTCTGCCACTCAACACGCAATGTCTCCAGAATTCGGCAGAAAGTGGTGAATGGAGTGTCTTAACACTAGGTTCCCTCTGCCTACCCCGCTGTGTGCGGGATTTTGATTTATTTTTATAAAACATATACCTAATTCGGCGGAAAGTACGGAACGTAAGTTCCCAGGTTCTTTTGCCTTCCTCGATATGTGCAGTTTGCATATGTGCAGTTGTACAGGATACAGCGTAAAGCTAAATGTATATATATATACACGTACATATTATATATTTTTTTCGTTATTAAAAGGCAACGCCAACACAAAACTACGTGATGTTAAACGCTGAAATTTGTTTATTTTGCTGCCATTTGTTGTACAAGCCATTTAAATAACAAAATTTCATTATTGTCAATTTTCGATTTTTTAACGATTCTGTGCAACAGTATTATATATAAAGCCTTCTTGATTATTTTAATCACAATAAATTTTATACGTTCAAAGAAAATAATAAAAAAGAGATGTAAAAGTAACATAAATTATCATTTCAAATGCGTACAGATAAGAGTGTGACTTCATCGTTGTGTATAAGCCTTTTTTGTAGGGAGTATTGACTCGTGGCTGGTTCTGTAGGCGTAAGTGACTACTCAATAACTGTAAATTGTTTTTTTTTATTTTAAATGTATATAAGAATACTTTGCAAGTAGTGTCACATCACTACGTCTTTGTTTTTATAAAAAAATATGGATCTTTTACTTAGTAAAGAGAGTTATTTATGATATTTTACAAAACATAAAGTACAGTAATGCCTATGAAAATTAATGCTTTTGAAGTGGAAGGTTTTTAATTGTAAAAAAAATATTTTAGTTGCATCCAGATTTTGGTCAACGTATTTAGTCTAGTAGTAGTACTGTAGTCAGATGGCAGATGGAACCCAGTGTTAAGACGCTCCATAATGAGTGGACACACCAGAAACTTTACTAACAAAAAAAAATGCACTGAAAAATGAAAAAAAAAAAACGTTTAAACGAACATATCTTCAAACTTAAATCCAGGAAAAATCTGAAGACATGCCTATAGATCTAATGTTATTATATTATGGTTATATTTTCCAATATTTAACCCTGTGATCTCATATAACAGTACCTATTATGTACTAATCGTGTGTTACTGTCAACATTGTCAAACCTACATATTATGTGAGTCAATATAAACTTATATTTAGACGGAAATGAATAATATCTTACATCATGTTAATGAGTCATTAAAAAGCTGTTGCTTTTTTTTGGGCTTTTCGTTGTACAAATTACATTTTAATTACAATTAATTATTTAATTGAGGTCGTCGTTGAGTTGAAAAAGAACCCTAAGGAGCCTATATAACTATCGAAACAGTTTTTTTAATTATATAAGTCTTATTGAACACTAATGGTCGCCTGCGACTTCGATTGCATAAGTATGAATTTCCGTTTTTTACTGTTCTCGTGAGAATTTCAAGATTTTTTTTAAGAAAATTAGTTCTACCCTGCACTCCCCGTGAAATTTAAGTCATGAATTTCAGCGTTCTAGCCCGCGTATTCCGGTTGTATATTTTATTTACCAGTTTAAATTTTAAACTCTGTAAATTTTTTGTACAATCATACTACTATACCTAGTGTTAATTCACAGAAATACATTAAAATAACGCTATAAATAAACAAATATATGCCGATAACCCGTCTTTACTGTTAAAAATCCAGTTTTTCTACTAACGTAAAATCACCGTAACGCAAATAAATCCTACATAGATTTATATTTTCTTACTTCTTACTGTTTGAACTATCGTGGTGCGGTGGAGTGTCTAATGGAGATGCGTGGGGGTTCGGTTCCTGCTTACTGTTTATCATATTTCTTTTCATTTCCTCGCTCTGATTCAGAAATCGTGGCGTTGCAGTGGGGAATAAATAAATTTATTACTAGATTACCGCTATCTACAAAACTATGGGGATAAAACGTGAAACTTTTTCAGCTTCACTCTATTATAGTACAGTACCCGCAGGGTAGGCAGAGCAAGCTTACTGTTAAAACATTCCGTTCTCTACAGATTTACAGTTTGTCTTCAGCGGTGAGTAATTCAAAACTTCGCTTTACCTCGTTACCAGAGTGGAGAGATGAAATAAACAAATTTTTTATTGTCTACGGGAAACAAACCCACAACCGTCGCTCTTACAGTCGCAAGGTTTTGCAACTTTAAACGCTCCCTACGCAACGATGGACTATCCTGTTATGTGCGGGAAACAGCGGGACTCTAAAAAAAAATAGAAAGTTCCCCACTTTCTACACGCATGTTTAATTAAGCAGAGAACTTAGTGATCTATTACGTATCACTAAGTTCTGTTTAATTATAAGATGCGTAAATTTTGTATTAAATTAATATGGCCACCTCAGGAGTTGTAGTGTCAATTTCCATCAGATTTTCATTTTCTCACTCTGGTAGACAAAGCACGGCGTTAAATTACTAAACTGAACATGAAATGTCTCGAAAGTTAGATAGAATGTGGAGGATGGAGTGTATTGACACTAGGTCTTATTCTGCTATGCGGGATAAAGCGTAAAGTTGCTTTTTACATTAAACTTTCTCTGTCTCTCTCCACAAACAGAACAGAGTTTGACCTTGAGTGACAATATTTTCTTGTACTCGCTCATATGTAACATTGTTTTGTTACGTAAATTCGAGTACAGGACCTTATAAAATCCAACCGTTTTTACAATCGAGCTCAAGGTCTCCTCCATTTTGAAACTTTTAAGTGTTACGTTATAAGGACATTTATCTTATTATTTTACAAATATCGACACTCGAGATAAATGTGATTCGTGTGGAATTTCTGATTGACTCTGTGTTATTTGCAGAACGGCGGACAGTAGTGTAATGCGTTTATCAGTTTATGTATGTATGTATGTATGTATGTATGAACTGAGTTTCCTACGCACCGCCTAGTTATCAAGATATTGAAATGAAGATATTCTCCAATATTGACATGACGATATGAAAATAATTAATTTCTCCAAGTGGGAATTCAACCTACAACTGTTGCATTTACAGTTAGACGTTGTGCGACTGTGGTATGACGCGAGTGCACCAATAATATTTAATTTTACCCTACATATGTATATGTATGTATAATATGTATGTATAATTATAGGGCAGCGAATGATTTTTGTGATGTACTCTTACATTACATACTGATATGGGATTTCATCCAATGTTTCACTAAAATCCGTCTAAACATTAAAAATTACGATTACTAAAAAATATTTTGCTTCCCTTGTGTGGAATAACACTTTCAAAATGTCAAACATACAAAAAATATCACGTCACTAACTGTTATCAAGATGTCACCAAGTCTAGTTATTTAAAAAAAAGACTAAAATAACCAAAACGAACTAAAGTTTACTTTAACCATTACTATAAAGAAGGCCAATTCTCGACGAAGCGATAAATAGTATTAATTTTCGATACAAAACACTATTTCCGTCTTATCAAGTAAGACCTTTATGTGATTGATACACAAAGACGAACATAGTGGGCATAAACCTTGGGAACTTCCGATAGAGTCATTTTACTTAATGATTCAATTGAGCTTGCTTGAAAGGATCACCTATCCACAGAGGTTCAACTGAACAAAACGTGATGGTTGTGAGTTTGATTCCCAGTCGGGGGAATTATTATTTTCATTTCCTCGTGCTGGTAACAAAACATACTTTTGCATTTACATTGTTGAGTTCCACCACAGTATCTGGAAAATTTATTGGACTCAGAAAATTGTCTCTTATCAATAATAAAAAGGCTTTTCTGACGTTGAAGAGTTCTATCTTTCAAGGCCAGACCCGTAGTCTAATTTAGGTTCAACAATTAGACACAAACGTACATATGCAAATTGTAAGCTAAGATAAAAAAAAGTCTGTATTGCACATTTTAACAGGATCGATTACATCAAATTTTATATTATAATATGCACAAAGGCATCCTTATCACTAAAAGTGATCTCTTCCAGGCAACCAATCTGGGGATAGGATACATCTAAAAGTGAGGGCATAATGTGGTGCAAAGCGACGTGAATAAACTTAATTAATATATTTATGAATTGTACTTTGAATATAAGATTTTAATTAAATTTCGAGAGAAAAAGACCGTCCTGGCGCAGAGAGTAACTGTAAACTCGACGGTTGTGGATTCAAATCCTGATCCTGATCCTGATTTGAATTATTTTTTTAATTTCCTGTCTCTTGTCAACACTTCCACTCAACATGCAATATCTCCAGAATTCACCAAATAGTGAGAAACGGAGTGTCTTAACACTAGACTCACTCTTCCTACCGAGCTAGTTGAAAAAGAAAATTTTAAAACTACCATTTTTAACATAGTACAGATTTCACTATGTATATCAGATAATCGACAATAAGTTATATTTATATCACCTCGCGAGCTTGTATTTAATATGTTATTCCAGTTGCAAAAACTTGTCGCGCAAGGTCAATGGGAATGTAGGCTGCACTTCGGAACTATTATGTAGCTCATAAAATCAATTTTAAGGTCGTCTTCCTACACTAAAATATTATTATTTTTATTATTTTTATGCTTACTTTCTTGTGTTTATAATGTATTTTTTTTATATATTTTATTTACTATGATTTTTAAATATAAAGCCAGACGTGGCGCAGTGGTACAAAGTGTGACTGTAAAACCGACTGGTTGTGGGTTCGATCCCCACTCGAGGTAAAGCGCAGCGTTGAGTTCTGCCAGTCAAAACGCAATGCCTCCAAAATTCGGCAGAAAGTGGGGAACGGAGTGTCTTAACACTAGGTTCCCTCTGCCTACCCTGCTGTGTGCGGGATAAAGCGTGAAGCTAATTTAATTTTATTTTTAAATATAAAAAGTAACCGCGGAGTTGAGTTTCGCTCAAATCGTAATGTCTCGAAAATGTATTTCTGCCCAAAAAAAAGGCGGAATATCTCAACACTAGGTACACACCCACTACTCTGAAAACCCGTTTTTTAATCTATTTTTTTATTTTTGTGTGTACAACGCCTAATGTTAAAGAATCTTCGTCGTCCTCTTTTAAGACGTAATAGTATTGTTATTGAATTTTGATTGGTTCGTTGCCCACGTGGCTTTGTAATTGCTAGTTGCTCACATTTTTTGCTTCCCACACAAACAAATACGTCGTCTTTGAATTACAATTTAAAAATAATAATTAGTTATTATAGAACAGTTATAATAAACATCGTGATTGTAAGCCTTAAGTTGTAGTCGAAGAAATAATAAATATATGAAAAGAAAATTCTAAAGCCGTCGTGGCGCAGCGGCATACGCGTATGGCTGTAAGCGCGACGGTTGTAAGTTCGATTCCTACTCAAAGAATTTAAATATTTAATATTTTTACGTTCCTCTAGTAACAAGGGATAGCGCGTTGTTAAGTTCTGCCACTCGACACACAATTCCTCAAGAAGATCGTGGTGTTTCGGTCCCCCAATGAGAATATTACATTCCCCCAAATGGGATCAAACTCGCTTGTGTCTAACTAAAGATACAACGTGAAAATTAAAGTTAAATTATATTAATCGATGATCTAACCCTAATCCTTATTTAAATATTTTTAAATCTTACCAAAATAATACTATAATCGCCTATATCATCTATTTAAGTAAAAAAAAAAAACAATTTGAAATCCGTTCTCATAACAAATGATTTCGACCCACACTCTCGAGAAAAATTAAATAGAAGTGCCTTATTTTGGTGAACAAATGTCTATTAAATGCTAATAAGATACACATAATTTATAGAAACCATTCCAGGTGTTAATATTTATTAAGAATATAACGTATTTATTGGAATAAGGACCTAAAAGCTTCATCTCTAGAGAGCGCACCGGTCGTGTATTCGATCCCCACTAGAGACAATGTTTTTTTACTATATTCATTTCCTCACAGAAAGCGCGGCGTTAAGTTCCGCAATTCAACACATAATGCCTTAAGAATTCTTAATGTGAAAGGGAGTGTGCTAGGTACCCAAGTTCCTTTTGAGACAAGAGTCAAAAATGCTCGGAATATGGGAAACGGACGATCCTAATGTTTAATGGAGTATCTTAACACTAGGTACCCAAGCTTCCTCTACCAAACCTGCTATGTGCTGTGAAGCTAAGAAAAGAAAAGAAAAAAATAGTGTAAATTTATATTCATTTACAACGCACTCTTGTACTTGTATATTTTCTAACATTTCATTGAGAATAAATAAATAAAAAAAAACTTTTCAATTTACCAGCGTGACTAAGTCTAATAAAAATAACACTTACACGTTTCACAAATATAAAAAAAGAAAACAATTTATTAAATAAATTAAAATTAAAATACACTTTTGTATAGCATTAAGCTAGAAGACATTTGAGACATTGCGTTTTGAATGGCGGGGCTTGATGTCGCGCAATGTCTTTGTAATACATTATTTTAATTTCCCAGCTCTACCAGAGCAAGCCAGTAGACGCGAACCCGCAATCATCGCACTTACAGTCACATACTATACAACTCATACGATATTCTCGATTGCAAAACTTATAAAACAGAACATTTAAAACCCCATTTACTACTTAATATTCAATTAACATTTTGTCTTGTAATTAATGCTTATTTCACTCATTCTTCAAGGCTTCAAGATAACATCTTGACTTTCGTAAGATGACCACAAATGGACAGGTCAATGCCGATATACGATTTACACTCATCTGTATCCTTTTGGGGAGTGTCTGAGTCGACCTACACGAATTTATAAGCTTTAGAGATCACTTTAATTTAATAAAATATATATTTTTTTACTTCACACTGTTTTAGGCATATAGCATCCTGCTATAGGCAGAGGGTACCTAGTGTTAAGAGACTCCACTTACTTACGAATTTTCAAAATATTGTACGTTGAGTGGCGGAACTCAGTTCCACGCTATGTCTTGTTTACCAGGGCCAAGATATGAAAATATGTAATTCATTTCTTCGATTGGGAATCCAACCCGTAACCATAACAACTTACTGACTTGAATACAATGTGAAAAATAAATATTAACAAGATGCCATCATCATCTTTTTACACACAATTTCCCAATGAGTTCTCCCATTGCAAAAGACCTACCCGTTATGCTTCTTATCCATTTTGAGATATTTTACATTTTTTATATATTATTACTGTTTTATTAATAACATAAAGAAAGTCACATACTGAAAATATTTCAGTTAAGCAGAACCCTTCTATTATTGCATACAATGTACTCCTTTAAACTGCCTCACATACTGCCTCAGGGTGTCATATTAGGCCCGCTGTAATTCCTAATATATACACTTGTTCACCTTTAGCATATTGCTAATATGATATTTATTAGTTCATTAGCTCTAGGCATAGTTTATTGTAGTTTAATTGCTGTACAATCAGATGCCAGCGGCTTTGATGATGTGGAATTAAGAACAAATTGATACGATGTTACCTTGAAAAAGGTACTACTAAGTAAATTGTATTATATATAGTAAATACAGCGCCAATAAATAAGTAAAACGATTAGGTACACACACACACAAAGTCTCGAAAATAACGTTGTTAAGGTAAGGAAAGTGGGAAACGAAGTGACTTTTCATTTTACATGAACGGTGTAAGGTGCTGTGCAATTGCAAAAAGTCACATCATTAACCAGCGAATTAAAAGAGGTTAAGCTTAGAATTTAATTTATATGTAATAAACAATCTAGAGTGTTGTTGATATTCTGCTACAATAATGAAATACTTATATCATTTAGCAGGGAAAGCAGACGGAACCTAGTGTTTAAACGTAACGTTCTCCGTACCCCAACTTTCAATTATTAGTATTTTATATTAATTGATTTACTGCAAATAAATAATTAACAATAAATAATTTAATACTAAACACAATGACAAAACCAAGTATGTTTGAATTATAAATAGATTAAGCAACTATTAGACTACTGTCAAGTGTGTAATACCGGTCTCGAGTAATTGGTTGTTATGTAACGCAACTTAACTATTTTGACATAGTGTTGTATTGACATAAATGCTTATCTATTTGGTGGCTTATTTTAGAAATATTTTGAGATATAGAAACTATATCATTGAATTAATAAAAATACTTATATCATAATAAAAATAATAATAATAGACCTTTTTTTTAAATACTAGCGATCCGATCGCGCTTGAATTTTCAGGGAAATAAAAAAGGTTTAAGGGAAGCTTTCTAAAATATACCAGTAAAAACTACAACTAATTCGTAATACCGTTTCTATGATGAGCGTGCACAAACACAGATAAAGACAGAAACATAAGAGAAAATGCGTAGAACTGAAAAATTACCTAAACTAAAGTTAATATATAAACATTAACAGTGTTCCTCACGCATCACTCACGAATAGTTACTCAACACGCAATGCCTCCAGAATTCGGCAGAAAGTGGGGAACGGAGTGTCTAAAAACACTAGGTTCCCTCTGCCTACCCTGCTGTGTGCGGGATACAGCGTGAAGCTGATTTAATTTTTTATTTAATTAACAGTAAATATAAGGCCGTTGTGGCTCAGTGGCGCAACAAAAAAGTAATGGGTTCGATTCTCACTCTGGATAATTCATTATGTTTATTTTGGTATCAAGGGCGGCTATAAGCTCCGCCACTCGACACCCAATATATTGAAATTTGAGGAACAGTGTCTTAACGATAGGTTCCTTGGTTTATGCCGGATACAACATGAAAATCTCTTATTTCAATTTTATTTACATCACTTCTAAGTCTATTGAACTCAAAACTAGACTAACAAACGGTCACGAATAGTTCACGTTATTTGTATTTCGCAAAAACCGAGTCGATAGTCGATAGCGATTTTACGTAACATTTACTTTAGCTACTGAAACATTTGTTCAAATAACCAAACAATTATGCAAATGTCATGCTATCCGAGATATTTTTACACTTCTCGCCTTAGGTACTATACTATACTGAATGGAACGTTTTTCGCCGTTATTCATTAAGATAATAAGAAGTAAGAAAATAAGAAGTTTGAGGCCAGTCGTGGTGCAGGGGCACAAGGTGTGACTGTAAAATCGACTGGTTGTGGGTTCGATCCACACTCGAGGATATGAAATATTAAGTTACATTTATACTTTAATTTCTTCGCTCTGGTGTCGAGGTAAAACGCAGCGTCGAGTTCCGCCACTCAACACCGAATGCATCCAGAACTTGGCGGCAAGTGGGGAATGGAGTTTTTTAACGCTAGGTTCCTCTGCCTGCCTTGTTGTGCGCGGTATATAGCGTGAAACTGAAGAAGTTTGGACAAAAAAAATGTTTATTTAAACCATTTCAACAAGTCGAAATGGAAACCACACATTATCGCGCCTACAGTCGCATGTTTGTGCCCCTGCGCCGCTACTTAACAGAAGTGTCTTAATGGGAACGGAGTGTTACTATGTGGGAACATAGGGATATGCCTACGTCAGTATGTGCGGGATACAGTGAGAAGCCAATAAAAATTATAAGCATGCATTATTCAATATAGAAGTCATGTAGAGAACACCAAAATAACAATCTTTTAATCGAATATTAAATAGATTACTTTGAGCTCTTAAGAACAACAGGAACTAAATCAAATCATAAGGATTAAAAAATAATACTAAAATCACAGATAAAAAACCTGTCAATAGATCACAGACTAATAAAAAGTCATCAGTCCTTGAAACCTGTATTCGATCAAATTAGATTGTATCGTTGTCTGTTATGGTAAAATCGAAATATTATTTCAATCACATTGGAACATAAAAAAAGGGAACTCAATACCGCGATTCGCCTTTTTACACGAGCGGGAGTGGATACAATAATGTTCCTTAAATAAAGCTTTATTTGAAGTATTTTAAGTGACTGTAATCACGACGGCTCTGGATTCTATTTCGACTGATGGATATTAATGAATATTTTCATTATCTCGCCCTGGCAACAAGACAAGCGCAGCGTTGAGTTCCGTCTCTTAATTCTCAATATTTCAAAAATTAGGCGGCGTGTACTTTCATAGAGATCGCGGACATTACGGTATCACGTGTACTAATCAAAAATGGTGAAAAATAGAACTGTAAGACCCTCACACGTTGAACTATAACATCCTTATCAATGACCTATATTAATAAATAAGGATATCGATTTTAAACCACTTACGATTTTAGTTGAAAAAGTTCGACTCATATCACGGTCAGAACGATCACGATTCCGAATAAAAAATCAATCGATATCGTTAATAGGATAATCGGAGCACCATGATATTATCACACTTGGCAAATAAGTGACGTTAATGAGAATATTAGTATCGTATTTATGAATTAAGGCATGTACTAAGATCTTACAGGTTTTTAATATTTCAATGTCGCCTCGTGGAAAGTTTTTTTTTCTACTTTTGCTGGGCAGATTAAGAAATTACCAAATTACCACATAAAGAACGGAAATTGGCGGAAACAACAACACGCTTTGCCTCTACACCAGAGCAACGAAATGAAAATATTGAAATATTTTATTCCTCCGAATAGGAATCGAACCCACAACCATCGCTTTTACAGTATCTCCCTTCTGTGTCATGACGGTCTGATACTTTTGATATAAAAGAAAAAAAAATAATAAGTTCTTTGATTTTTCACGATTATTACACATTTTAAATCAGTCAGTCAGTCTTCCCGTGACTATGGACTACTGCAGTGTTCGAAACGTCGGGTTTCCAAAAATGTATAAAAATACAAAATATACACGATTAATCCGGTTAAAATAGTTTCATTTTAAATAAATCAAATAATCAGCTTCACGCTGTATCCCACACACACACAGTAGGCAGAGGGGACCTAGTGTTCTTCTGCCGAATTCTGGAGGCATTGCGTGTTGAGTGGCAGAACTCAACGCCGCGCTTGTCCTCGACTCCAGAGCGAAGAAATGGAAATATAAATTTAGGTAAATATTTAATCTCCTCGAGTGGGGATCGAACCCACAACCAGTCGGTTTTACTGTCACACTTTGTGCCACTGCGCCACGACTGGCCTCGAATAGTTTCATTTAAAAAATATATATTATATTATTGTTATAGCGAACTATTAAAACATTGCACTTAATTGCAACCAGTATTAGTTTCACATAAGACTTTGGATTTGTCTATGAATACGTAGATATTAGAGAAGAGCGAAACTTAACATACTTTCTCTATTTATTCCATACATAAATAAACATATAATCGATTAATACATATTATAAATATACTAATTATGTAACACAAAAGAGATTCTCTTTGTTTTCTTAATATTGCGTAATAGAAATGTTATGACAGATTGAGACTATTCGACAGTATTAGTTTTAAACTAAAGTAAAAGTAAATTAAAGGTCTATTATAACTATTAATAGATTACAAGAATGTTTATAATTCTTTGTAAGATAGTAAAATAGGCGGCTTTATTGCTCAGTGACCAATTTCTTCCAGAGGTAGAAAAGCTAAATAGGAAAGAATGTACTGATTATATCGATAACTAATAGTATATTAATATAAATCGATACCAATGCCATAGACACAGAATTTAGCCAACTACAAGACAGAAACAATTAGTTACTCAGTTAGTTAAATATTATTGTATTATATAACTTTGAGAGAAGACGCCACGTTTCAATCCCATTGTTACTTTTTGTGAGTTCATGAAAATTAGTCGGTTAATCGGCATCCTTTTCGAAAAATTATAGTGATTGTCAATTTATTTGCAATATTTTAATCAATTATAAATCGATATCGATATCTGTAACATAAGTCTTAAAATGTCAAATGTCATCTTAGTCAAAAAGATGTTTGATTAAAATGAATGTAAGTGATATGTGCTCGAAGGTCATAAATAAACAACTGAACATTTGTATGGATTTCCTTATTGTCCCCTAAATCTTTTAGACTAGATGGCCTTTAACGATTTTAAGACAATTATTAACTAAATTTTAGTTATAATGAGATTGGCCTTTAACATCCTGAGATAATTTATGTAAATATTATCATGTATACCTAAATATTATAATACAAGGCACATTTTAATCATAATAAAAAAAAAACCTTCTTTACTTTATATTCTAACATCCAGTATATTCATTTTATTAAAAACATACTACAGTAAAAAAATATTGCAAACAAATGGACAATAGGGGACACCACTACGTTTATCGACTCACCGAAACGTTTGACGTGTACGTCCCTATTAAATGATACAGATCTTTGTTTTCCCTCTTTCTCCTTGACCTCTTTCTCCGTTTTCACTACCCCATCGTTATCTTGCGTCTCTGTCTTGATAGCAGTTTCAGACATCGGTTTTTGAGGTACCTAGTTCTGAGGTACCTCGATTGTCTTTTGGTATCGATTACGACGCTCGATCATCGATATATTTGTCTGGAAATAT
This sequence comes from Heliconius charithonia, assembly GCA_030704555.1. Taxonomy (NCBI): domain Eukaryota; kingdom Metazoa; phylum Arthropoda; class Insecta; order Lepidoptera; family Nymphalidae; genus Heliconius; species Heliconius charithonia. The sequence continues at coordinate 18,636,663 of CM060819.1, forward strand.
CTATATGTCAAATACCTATATTTTAAAACTATATTGTACTATGACTATGTTGTATATGAAAACATTTGTATTATTTTTGAATGTCTTACCTCCTTAAGCTGTGTTCACACATGAGGAATGACTGAATTGTATCAATTCATAATTTTGTATTCGCCAGCATTTTATTCTGTAACAAACATAAAAAGATATTATAACAATGATTTATTTATTTATTTAAAACTGCGAAAACAACACAAGATTATTAATAACAAATTAACAAAAGCTTATACAAAAATTAAACCCAATAACGGTTTTCACTTATAAATATAATCATAGGTATGAAGCCATACATCAATTGGTTATCCTGTTATAAAAGTATGAATAAAAAACATACATATTTCAACTTAAAGAAAGCAAAAAAAAAGTAGTATATATGGATGTATTTAAAGTGAAATATATAAGTGAATACAACTAAATAAAAATAGTATTCCTACACAATTTTGGAAAAAAACATAGATAAATAAAAAAAAAAAATTAAATTAACTTCACGCTATATCCCGCACACAGCAGGGTAGGCAGAGGGAACCTGGTGTAAGACACTCCGTTCCCCACTTTCTGCCGAATTTTGGAGGCATTGCGTGTTGAGTGGCAGAACTCAACGCCGCGCTTTGCCTCGACACCAGAGCGAAGAAATGGAAATATAAATAAAAAAAAAAAAAAAAAAATTAAAAAAAAAAATTAGCTTCACGCTATATCCCGCACACAGCAGGGTAGGCAGAGGGAACTTAGTGTAAGACACTCCGTTCCCCACTTTCTGCCGAATTTTTGGAGGCATTGCGTGTTGAGTGGCAGAACTCAACGCCGCGCTTTGCCTCGACACCAGAGCGAAGAAATGGAAATATAAATTTAAGTAAATATTTCATCTCCTCGAGTGGGGATCGAACCCACAACCAGTCGTTTTTCAGTCACACCTTGTGCCACTGCGCTACGACTGGCCTCAATATATTTCCTAAATATAAATTTAAGTAAATATTTCATCTCCTCGAGTGGGGATCGAACCCACAACCAAAATTACAGTCACATTTTGTGCCACTGCGCCACGACTGGCCTCAAATAGATAGATAATTAATAAATATTATGTATAATCTGTGGTTTCAATCAAAATTGTAAGCTGAGAGAATTAACATACCATAATGATATACGCATCAAATAAATTATCTACTTAAAACCTCATCAAATGTAATGGCTTGTATTATTTATTATCTGCGAAATATCGTATAATCCCAACAAACTTTTGTTCGTTTGACAGATTGGCTTTTTAAACGTCAACATTGTCAAAATCGATATCGGTAATCGATTAATCACACAATCCACATCACTAAGCCAATGTGTAGATGGCAATCGTGAATTCTTTAGAAATGTATTAATATTTAATGGCTGTATTTTGCAACTTTACAATATGATTTCGATAATCTTTATATAATTTTATGCAACTAAAGCGCTAGAATGTTAAAGAGTTATTTGTAATATCTTATACTTGAAAATGCTTGTTAAATTTATTTTGTATGATTTATTTTTCTTAATACTACCAAAAACCAGGACAAAGTAAACTAACGCATAATTTCAAGCTTTTTTTAAATTAATTACCAAAACCAAAAACTTATTTTATTTTAAATATTTAATAATTCAAGTTCAAGTAATTGCTAATAGCTTACTAGTAAACTAAGAATAATTTGAAAGCCTCGCCCGAATTATTAACTCTTCAAAAAAACGAGTAAAGCCGAATTATGAAGTATGCGTAACAGATTTAAATTAAAACTCGTCGTATGTTGTGAATGTGGTCAATTGGTATTACGAAATTGCTTCGCAACATACTTGAGGCGAGATTACAAGTGTACGAGAGATATTTAAATGTTAGTTTAAATAAACATTTTTGGGGCCGTCGTGGCGCAGAGACACAAGTGTGTGACTGTATAGCGACGGCTGTGCGTTCGATCCTCACTCGGGAATTAATTATTAATTATTAATATTTTCATTGGCTTTGCTCTGGTATCAAAAACCCGGCGTTGAGCGCCACTCAACACGCAATGCCTCGAAAAATTCGGCGGAAAATGGGAAACGGAGTGTCTAACACTGTTCCCTCTGCTTACCCTGCTAGGTACGAGATACAGCTAATTTATTTTTTTTAATTTTAAAATTTTTACTTCATTAAAATTCAGTTTTTTTTTCAGTAATGTGTAATATTGTAAGTTTTGTTTTTAAGATAAAACTTCTTAGTATTTCGTAGATTCAAAGTCATGTCCTTCCATTTCACAATTCTGGAGATATTGCGTGTGCGAGTGACGTAACTCAACACCGCGTTATGTCTCGTTGTCAGCGAAGAAATGAAAATATTAAATATTTCATATACCCACAATAATGAAAATATTGTGACATGTGATGATGACAATGAAAATAATGTTATATTTGTGACAAAAACATATACAATTTATCGCGCTCTCCTACAACTTACAGTCAAATCAGCATTTTAGTATTCTATATATTAGCATAAAATAACTTTAGTGTTTAAAATGTAATTACCATGTTTTATAAACATTGCAGTAGAAATTACTTGTTAATCGTTTTTCTTGATAAATTACCTATAATAGACTTTTTATTGGAATTCTGTTGGTTTTTTATGCTCGCGTTTTGTGTGAAATAGGTGACTGGGTATGACCTAACTAGAAACTGCAGTTGCGGTAGTCATTTTGTAATGGATTATTGTATTATATTATCTTTATTTATGTTTTTCGACATATTATGTCTCGAAAATTGGGCGGAGTGTGGGCAACAATGTTTTAACACGATGTTCCCTCTATTTACTCTTCTATGAGGGAAAAAAGCTTTAAGCTGCTGCCACTATGATTTCTTTTACCTGATAAGATATTTGCTTGTTAGTTGTGTTTTTGTTTTTTTTTGCAAGTACCGATTGAGGCCGTCGTGGCGCAGTGTCACAAACGTGTGGGTGAAATCGACGGAGCGACGGTTGTAGGTTTATTATTAAAACTCCAACGAAATGCACCTTCGCCACTAAACATGCACTAGGTTTTCTCTGCCTACCCTACTATATGCGTGAAGTGGTATTTCAAATACCAAATTTTTTGCAATTAAACTGGCGAAAAATAGTTTTATTTAAAACTTTGCGCCTATTTTAGAAACACCAGCGGTAAGTCCTCGAACAGAAGATGAAAGACAGAAGAGGATGGTAGTAAGTAGGCACAAGGGAACCTTGTAACCTCCTAGTGTTAAGGCACTTTCGTTCCACACTTCCTGCCGAATTTTGCGTATTGAGTGGCGGAACTCAATGCCACGCTTCGCCTCGTGACCAATTACCACGAAATAATTGAATATTTTATTATACACTATTTATTATTTACTTAATCATCTCCCTGAATGGGCAAAACTCGCAATTTTTTTCGCTAGCATAATCGCTCTTAAAATATTCAACAAAAAATATTTTTTCTATGTTTATTAATCACCTACAGCCTACAGTCCAATTAATTCACGTTTCCAGGCCACAAAAGTTGTCTATCTAGACCAGTTCATTTAGACCTAACGCGTAATTCCTAACCATCTGTGTACTGTATACAGGAGTTTGCCTTTGCATAATCGTGCCTTTCTCTTATGCAAACGCCTATCGATATCCCAAAGTTGGGAAACACCAACAGTCATGTCAAATCAGTACATCATTAAAGTCTGTGCGATCCCCACATGAAGGAATGATTAAATAATTTTCATTTCACCGCTATGGTGGATAAGGCACGGCGTGGAGAACACGAAATGTCTCGAAAATAGGGCGATGCGTAAGGTACGCTGTGTGTTAACTAGGTAGTCTTGAGTACCCTACTGACAACGTTACCAGAACGTGGTAAACGAAAGTGGCTTATTGGGTCACGGCGTGACTTTACACTAGTTTCCAGATTGCTGCTTCCTACGTTGCTAAGTGCGGGATACAGCGTGAAGATGAAGAAAATCATTTTGCGATTTTCACACATTTTAAATTTTAAGTGAAACTATTTTAAACTGACACACTGTACAACTCAATTATAATTATGATTTATTTTATTTATAGGGAGTAAAACTAAAAAAAAACTAGAATTTCAAAAGAAAATCATAATCTCTGTTTCTACGAGTAGTTTTCCTTGAAATATGTTTGATTCATTGTATTTAATATATGTATTTATATAATGTTATTGTAAACGTGGTCAATGGGTGACGCTACGCCTACTGAAGACGAGGTGACGTCAAGTGGACCTTGTGACAACACACTGTAGGTGCAAATACATAAAAATATAAGTTCCGGTTTAATATTATTATTATTATTAGTAATGATTTTGAAGCCAGCCAGCATGGGCACAAAGTATGACTGTAAAATCGGCTGGTTGTGGGTTCGATTCCTATTCGAGGGAATTAAACATTTATTTACATTTACATTTTCTATTCTTCGCTCTGGTTTCGAAGCAAAGCGCACCGTTGAGTTCAGCCATTTGACATACAATACCTCCGAAACTCGACGGAAAGTGGAGAACGGAATGTCTTAGCACTAGGTTCCCTCTGTCTACCCTGCTGTGTGCGAGGTACAGCGTGAAGCTTATTTATTTATTTTTTATTTAAATATTTTTACTAGAGTTGGCGGCGAGAAGGAAGATGAATGAAATATTTATCCTTGTTCTCTTAGTTAAAATATTCTAATCATTATATATTTTGTTACGTTTTTCATTTTTTTAAGTAGCGAGTGAAATTGCGGCGTTGAATTCCGCCACTCAACACGCAATGCTTCATTACTACGCATCAGAGTGGAGAACGAAATAGGTTAACACTAGGTTCCCAGATTCCCTCTACATACCCGGCTATGTTTGAGATACAGCGTGAAACTAAAACATATATCTCTATAATCTATTCTATTTCATTTTCTCATCACGTAGATAATAAAACCTAAGAACAACACTACCGGAATCGCTCGCTCCATATAAACGGTGTTTAGAATTTAAATTAACTTTACTAATACTGTTTTTGGAATTGCCAAATTTTGTATTCCATTAAAAAGTGATCTAACTTCAAATAAAAAAGAAATATATTTTTTTGATTACTGAGATTTATATATATATGTTTTGCTTACTTATCAAAACTGATTTCTTCACCTAGCATAGCAAAATAACAATATTATGAAAAAGTTGACGCTATGGCGTTGATCCACTCCATTCAGCGATCTACAAACCCGACAGTTGTGGGTTCAATTCCCACTTAGGGAATTATTATGCCTAACATTGATTCTGGTGAAAAGTGAGGAATAGATTGTCTCAAGTCTAAGTTCTCTCCGCCTATCCTGCTATTCTGAGGATACAGCATGAACTGTAGCAATTTGTTCTATAACTACAATTAAGCGAAAATAGACTATTTTTCTGTTCTATACTGACAAACGTAGATACTGTAATTTTTCTATCTGTATATATGTAAATAGGTATATATGTATATAATTTCCTAAAACAATCATTTATTGGTTATGCCCCATTACCGTTGCCATTTTGCGATCGCAAGTGTATTAACATTCTGAATGAGAGGACGTTAAATTATTATGGAGTAGTCGTAAACGATATAAATCTTGAACAATCTTTATTTTGTAATGTATTTTATTTACCATTGTCACGAAATTAAATGAGAATGTAGTGTATTTTTTTATCCACATCTCCTCGCACAGTATGGGCAAAGATAACTTGGTAAAAAGACTATTTTTCCAGCTTCACGCTGTATTTGGCATGTAGCAGCGTAGGCAAAGGTAACCTAATTTCTTAGGCACTCCGTATTTTCCGTCCAATTATGAAGTCATTACGTGTAAAATGGCGGAACTCAACTTCGCGCTTCACCTGAACAGCAGAACGAAGATATTAAAATATAAAATTTAAAATTTTGGCGCCACGACTGGCCTCTAAACACACCATGTTCTTTATAAAACTTTGTCAACCGTGGCAAGAGGTTTTATAAGTAGCTTTCCGATTTTCGCGGATGAGGCAGGAGGAACCTAGTGTTAAGGGACTCAATTCTTACTCCCTGACCAAATTTCGAAAAATAGACTTGATGAGTCGATGTTCAGTATTAATATTTTAGTTGAAAAAAAAAATTTGTTATAGTTATTCCCCCGGGCCCACACCCACTCGAACTCGAACCCACAGCCTTAATTGTCATATGCTGTTCCACTGCACCACGATGACCTCATAGTTACTCTAATTCGTAAGCAAAAATCATACAAAAGACCTAGTAATTGCGGACATTTGAAAGGTAAAGATTATATAAATTTGCTTCACATATTATGATTAAGTTTAGTTGATTAGATAATAAATATATGCAAATATATATATATTATTAAGGCTGTCGTGGCGCAGCGGTACGTCGGACTGTAAACGCGACGATTATGGATTTGATCACCATATGAGTAAATAAATTATTTTATTTTCTTACTCTGGTAGAAGGTCAAGGCGCAGCGTTCAGTTTCGCCACTCAATTCGTCGTAAATTGGCAAACTAGTTAGAAAGTCAGAAATGAGAATGAAAGAATATCTTAGCACCAGGTTTCGATACAATACAAGGTTAAGGTTCAATACTATACGAGGGGAACAGCGAGAGCCAAAAAAATGTAAACTTATAACATATTCTTTTTGTGAATGAAATTTACAATCGCATACAATTTAAAGTGCGGAAATGTTTCGTCATTTATCCCAAAATGGGTGAACAAGGTCCACTCGAACATTGTGGGGTACCTTGAAACCAAAGGTTATGCAAAATAAGGAAAACGCATATTTGTCATACCTCAATATATAGTCAAAAGGGCGTAGTGGTGCAGCGGCACAGAGTCTTACTATAAACGCGTCGGTTGTAGGTTGGATTCCCACTCGGGGAAAAAAAATATTTTTCTAGTAATAATGCCGAAAATTATGCGAAAAGTAGAAAACTATTTATTACCATTGATGTATAGTTATAAAAAAATCAACACTGTTACGAAATGTAACGATATTCATATTACCAGAAGAAGATTTCAATTGTTCAACTTTATACTTAGTATATTTGGATTCAAATAATGAACAGTTTATATGATGGCTTAGTTTCGATATTAATTTTTAGTAAAATATTTTCATCTTAATAATTAAATGAGAAGAAGTTAAACTAAGTCTCAAGTAAAAACCCTAGTTTTTTTAACTTTTTGTCTCTAAAATAGAATACACCTAATTAAATAAATAATATAATTATTTCATATGTAACATCACGCTATATCATCTTCGCTACACACAGAAGGATGGGCAGAGAGATCCTAATACAAACACTCCGTTCCCCATTTTCCACCTAATTTTGGAGGCAATGCGTGTTGCCTCCAAAATTAGGTGGAAAATGGGGAACGGAGTGGAGTGTTGTCTCGACACCAGAGCGAAAATGCGAGGGAAATGAAAATATTAAATATTTCATACTCTCTCATGGGAATCGAACAAACAACCTGACACGTTTACAGTCCCACTTTAAGAGCCTGCCATATGACCTGGCTTTTTTTTCTTTTTTTTAGAAAAAAACATATCTATAAGAATTGAGGCCAGTCGTAGCGCAGCGGCACGAAGTGTGACTGTAAAACCGACTGGTTGTGGGTTCGATCCCCACTCGAGGAGATGAAATATTTACTTAAATTTATATTTTCATTTCTTCGCTCTGGTGTCGAGGCAAAAGCGCGGCGTTGAGTTCTGCCACTCAACACGCAATGCCTCCAAAATTCGGCAGAAAGTGGGGAACGGGGTGTTTTAACACTAAGTTCCCTCTGCCTACCCTGCTGTGTGCGGGATACAGCGTGAAGCTAATTTTTTTTTTTTTTTTAAGAATTAATTACCATCGTTCCGCCTTAATGAACTTTAATTAGTAGGAATATATTATAATTCAATAACAGTCTGTCAATAGTGGCTCGCCTTGACCATAATACTTGTTTTCCACTAAATATCGTATCACGTGCTATACAGAACTGTTTAATGTATTTTACATTATATATTTTTGTATAAATTAAATTTGACACGTGGTGATTGTGGTGTTGTAAGTGTGACGGAATTGGGTTTGACTCTTACTTAAAGCAATTATTTATTTCCATTAGCTGTGTTAAGAAGACAAAGCATGGCGTTGAGTTCCGGCTCTCAACACATGATATTTCTAAAAAATGGTGGAAAGTGGTGAACGAAGTGTCTTTTCACTAGGTTCCCCCTTATCTTCTGTGTTGTTGTTTTTTATATATTAGTGAAACATGTTTTACCCTAGAATAAGTAATAATATTTTGTAATATTTTATCTTCAACTATATTATTATTGGAAACATACTTTATAGATAATTGATAAGGCTAACACCTGTAGGTTTTATAACAATATACATAAGGCTCATTTTTAAACAGTCCTCTAACCGCATAATAACATGTTTTAACTGCATTTTAACATTCGTATTACTTTTAAATAAACGATAAAATGAAGCTAAAGTAATCATATTATATTATTTCTTTAAATAACTCACTTATTTTACAAAGAAAATGGTACAGAAGTGTCATAAGGGGAACGATGTGTCTCGACACTGGCTCCCATGTTCCCACTACCTACAATTATTTAGGTTGCATAGATTTTTATATGTATACTTTTCTCTCTTTCTCTCTATGATGAATATGAGTCGCTCTCTATCTCTCTCTCTGGTTCTTTAAACGCATAATAACAGAGTTAGTAAGATCGTAATTACATTCTTAATAAATTCACTCCGCACGCGAAGCTAATATCAAATGAAGAGGTCCTTCTGAGAATCGTTATGTAAATATTATATTTGAAGGCATACTCAAATTTTATAGGCGTTAAATCACGATTTATTTTTTATATACATTTGGGTTATACGGTATACCGTCTTTTTTAATAGGTTAGACCGCGTTTTTTTTTAAATTCTTGCCCTGAACTGTAAAAAAAGTTACAGTATGTAACTTTAGTATCATGATCATTAGAATAGGGGAGTGAAAAATGAAGTGAATATTTGTGAAATGAAATAAAATTAGTTTCACGCTTCCTCTCGCACACAGCAAGGCAGACAGAGGATACTTAGTGTTAAGGCACTCCAATGTCCACTTGCCACAAAGTTTTCAACTCGGAACTAAACACTACCCATTGCCTTGCTATCAAAGCGGTGCAAAAATAATAATTCCACAGAGTGGAAATTGAACCCACAACAAACGTTCAACAACTTGATTCCCTCACCATCTTAGACCAGCATTGTAACATAGAGCGGGAATATAAAAATAATTTTGTTAAGACACTCCGGCCTCCACTTTAACGTAATTTTCGAAACAGTGTGTGTTGATTGGCGTAATTTAACGCCGCACCTTGTCTATCAGAGCGAGGAAGTAAAAGGAAACATTATTATTCCCCCTAGTGGAGATTATGAGGCCAGTCGTGGCGCAGTGGTACAAAGTGTGACTGTAAAACCGACTGGTTGTGGGTTCGATCCCCACTCGAGGAGATGAAATATTTACTTAAATTTATATTTTCATTTCTTCGCTCTGGTGTCGAGGCAAAGCGCGGCGTTAAGTTCTGCCACTCAACACGCAATGCCTCCAAAATTCGGCAGAAAGTGGGGAACGGAGTGTCTTAACACTGGGTTCCCTCTGCCTACCCTGCTGTGTGCGGGATATAGCGTGAAGCTAATTTAATTTTTTTTTAATTTTTAGTGGAGATTATTCCACCTACGCTATGATGCCTTGGTTTTAGTTTCTTATTATAGAAAACTCGTTCTATATATTCTATTGACAAATTCTGAACACGAATTGTTCTCATACCGACTATACAATTACTATTAGATAATACAATGGTATGCCATTGTCACCTATAGGGCTGTCACTTATTTACAGTCAAAAAGTTTTATTTTTGTTTGTATAGATTCATGCTCATAATAGTTTTATTTATGTTTTAAAAATACTTGGACCTGGGAACCTTAAGACACTCCGTTCTCCAACTACTGGTTCTAATTGCAAAAATCTTTTAAAATTGAATAGTCCGTTTCTTGAGGAAAACTATATTATATCACATTAGTCATGTATAAGGATGTAACTCATTGTAGAAGCGGTCAAGGCTACTCAGAATGTGTCACTTGTCATACTTTTTTTTAAATATTTTAATTTCTAGGTAAAAGCTACATTTATTTTCATGAAAAAAAAGTAATACTATCTAGTTAATTGAGCTCGAGGCTGTCATCGCGCAGGGTCACAACTGTGTGATTCTAACTCGGCGGTTGTGTGTTCGATCCCCACTTCGGGGAATGAATTTATAATAATACGCTCTTGCACAAAGGGAAAAACACGGTTGAGTTCCGCCACTCAACACGCTAATAAAAAAATAACAAATATAACATAATTTGCAGTAATTGTAATTTATGAACATGGCAACCCTAGGTTCTATAAAGTCGCGTCACATAACACTTAATATTTGTGTATTTTAAGTTCAAGGTAATGGACGAATGATATATGACATAATTAGGTTTTGATTTATGTTGTATAAATCAACAATCAATCTATGTATGTACGTATATCTTCAAATATATATGAATGTTAATTATTTTTACAATATGTTAACTTGCTAGTTTTGAAAATATCGAAATTATTAACTGCGCAAGTTTCAAGAAGCGCGGGTTCGATTTGTCAGTCAACGGGTAATGGCGAAAATTGGGCGGAAAGTGGGGAACTACGTGTCTTAACACTAAGTTTTTATGTTGAAATATTATTTAATATATTACATGTATCACGAAAAAGTGCTAGCTTTGAACAAGAGCCAGCTCCTTTTCGTGATTTGAATTCAAATAAATTATTTGTAATGATTATGTATTAAATTAAATACATTACATTTAGAAGTATTTTTCCTTTTAAAATTAAATAACATAAAATGAATATCAAATATCGCTCCATCTATCCACCATTCGGAGGAAGTGATTGTAATTAATTATTTTCAGCTGTATCCCGCACACAGCAGGGTAGGCAGAGGGAACCTAGTGTTTTTAGACACTCCGTTCCCCACTTTCTGCCGATTTCTGGAGGCATTGCGTGTTGAGTGGCAGAACTCAACGCCGCTCTTAGTCTCGACACCAGAGCGAAGCAATTGAAATATAAATTTAAGTAAATATTTCATCTCCTCGAGTGGGGATCGAACCACAACCAGTCAGTTTACAGTCACACTTCGTGCCGCTGCGCCACGACTGGCTTCAACTGGTGTAACAACAACATAATTTTCTAGGCGACCATGCTCTATACAGAACATTTTTTTCAACAGTCGTCCCTCGAATTCCAATTTTGAATAGAATATAATATCTTAATATTCAGCCAAGTGGCATTTAGATTAACATATAAAGTTAGTAAAAAAAATCTGTAACAATATATAGTATATTAGTATTTTAAAACTAAAGTTTGGTTGAACGCGCTAACCGTAGGAACTAAAAAAGTAAAAAAATAAAACAGAAACGACGCTACATGATTGCGTTTAGTCTAAATATATAATATATTAGTCTAGTTTTGGTCCAAATTTAGATGATTTAATTAATGAATTCAAATGTTGACATTTCGAGATACATCTCAATCGTTCATTGGATAAAATCATTTCCGCGTCATATAACAATAAAGGCCGTCGTGGCGCAGGGGCACCAACCGTGCGACTGTACGCGCGATGGTTGTGAGTGCAATTCCCACATACATAATTCGGTGGAAAGTGGGAAAAGAAAGTATCATAATGAGGGAGTATCCAATTACTAGGACACACATAGCAGAGTAGGCAGAGATAACCTGAGAACCTCCAATAGGAATGGAGCCAACAACCATCGCATTTACAGTCTGACGTTGTCCCACTGCACCACGAATTTAAAAGTTACATAACATTTAAATACCTAATACTAGGTTGTACATTAGTCACATCTTGATAGACTTGTTTGAATCTGGATCTCAATAATATAAATAAATATTTCCGGTGTTGTCATTAAATTGATTTAGTCAATCAATTAAAATTGGATTTCTATTTTTCGTTCATTGAAAAAACACAAATTTTATACGTCGCGTCGCGGTATGTTTATTATATATTTTATATAAAAAACTAATTATCCGAAGCTTTGTCGAATCAATTTTAAGTATAAACATTTCTTCATGTAAGAATCGAACTCAAAACTATATCCGTTGAGATTAAATATTAGCTTCAAAATATTGCCAAGACATTCCGTTACCACGTGATAGTTGCCGCTGTGCTTTTCAGCAAGATAATAAGGGCAGGAATAGAATATAATTCAATTCCTCCGAGTGTAAATTGATTCGATACATACCGAAAAATCACACTACACCGCTGCGCCATGACGGCCTCCAACGATACTTAAAAATATATCGAACATTAAACGATATAGTACATAAATTATATTCTTAACAAATAATGGCCACTGAGGAATGTGTCCTTCTTCGTTGAAACAATAAAAATTTAATGGAACTACTTTTATATTTAAAATACCATTCGTTATATTTGTTAAGGAGTAGAGATGCCGTCGTGACGCAGTGGCACAGCATATGGATTATTAACGGTACGGCTATGGGTTCGATTACCTCTCAAAGAAATGAATTGTTTGATATTAATATTTTCATATACTTAGTTTGGCAACAAGGCGTTGGCGTTGATTTCCGCCACATAACACACAATGCCACTCAAAGTTCGGCAGAAAGTGGGGCACGAAGTGTCTTAACACTAGGTTCTATCTTCCTAGGGTAGGAAGTAGGACTATGTGCGAGATTTAGCGTGTATAAAAGACTAGATTCTTTTACTCGATAAAACCAATTGCGTGTCTGGAATGTGAAACAAAAAAATATCGTAAACAATTATTATTGTACTAAATAATTTATCCTTTCTAAAGTTTCGTTTAAACTTGTTACTTTATTTACAAATCAAAAGCAATGCTGTTGCAAAAAACAAGATATTGTACTGGCATTTGTGTTTTTTTTTAAATAATCTCATTAGCGATAAATGTCCGTTCGATCCAAGGTCGAACCTCTATTATTTGTTAGAAGAAATTTCAAATAAAATAATTCAAGTAAAAATGTGAATTATATATATCAAGACAAACATACCAGACTCTCTTTTAAATGTTTATAAAGTCTGAATACTGTGAAACAATGTTATATCCTGCGTAGAGCTGCGTAGGCGGATGAAGCTCAATGTAAGTCAGTCCCTACTCTCATTATTTTCTTTTTTTACGGAAAAGGACAAGGCAAACGAGCGAGCTGGTCACCGGATGGTAAGTGATTACCGCCGCCCACGACTCGGTGCAACACCAGAGGAGCTACAGGTGCGTTGCCGGCCTTTAAGGTGGGTTGGGCGATGGAGCCCGTCTTTACCTGTTGCGAAACGCAGTGGCATAAAGCCACTACTTAACGCCGGCTTTAAATGCCGGGGGTGGTAATAATCCGGTCGAGTCTGCTCATGCGTGGTAACATTGCTGGCGACGTGACTCTACCACACGTACTTTAGTCGCCTCTTACGACACCACCAGTACCAGGATGATTCTATTCTAGGCCGGGATCACACGGCAGAATCCAATTTTTTGATATATTACTTGTGGAGTGGTGGAACTCAAGAACGCGATGTCAAGTCTTGTTACTTTTAAGCTTCATGTTGTATTCCGCCCACAGCAAGTTGGGCAGAGGGAACCTGGCAACATAGAACTAAGACACTTCGATCCGATTAATACACAGTCATGAAGAAGAAATGAAAATATTACATATTTCATTTCCTTTAGTGGAAATCGAACCTACAACTTGAAGCGTTTTCCGTCACACTCTTGTAGGCACAAGTGGCCTCTACTGTTCTACTTTTGGTGCATAAATTACTACCACTTGGATCACAGATTAGTTTTGTAGGTTTCCGTAACATTTGAAGGATTGTCCTACAAATATAATAGAATTTGAACTGATGTCACTTGTATTCTGTTAAAGCGCTCTTGTAATTGAAGAGACACGTTCTTATAGTGATACTTTACTTTTTAAATTCTTTTACGGTCACAGATACCTTTGTTATTTATTAACTTTAAAACATCCTGCTTCATACATACATAATATTATGAAAATAAACAAAAACGGAAAGCTAAATGACGTCATCGTGACAAATTTGAGAAATGTCTGACTAAACGTGACGGTTATGGGTTTGGTTTTGATAAAATTTGTACTAGAAAGATTATACACAATTGCGACGGTTGTAGGTTTCATTTCAATTGAGGGGAATGATTTCCTTCTGATCGCTCTGCTAACACGACAAAGAACAGCGTTGATTTTTACCACACAACAGGCAACGTTTCAAAAATTAGGCACAAGATAAAGGACAGTATGATGTAACACTAAGTTTCCTATGTCTGCTTATATATGCGATAATCAATATGAAGTTAAAAAAAATATATATATTTCAAATAAAAGCGTTTCTCCCGTTACCAGACTGTAAATATATCTAAAGCGAATATAAAAATAGAGAAAACAGAGTGTCTTAACACTAAATAAATCTGCCTTAAAGTTGATTTAATAAAAAAAATTGCACCAAAAGAAACAAAAAGATCAGGAAGCTGAACGCTATCTGTACCTACAGCAAGTCGGTCGGCTCGTGAGAGGCGAGGCGGCCTTGCATTTCCATTCCATATACTTGAAATGAATAGTACATGCAACTGCAAATACACGGTAAATGGCAGAAATGAGAGTTAAATGTTTATATTTCATGTTTGTGTTTTATTTTGAACTTAAAGGCTTTTAGATTTTTTTTATAAAAAAAATACATACAAAAAAAACGTGGTTAAATAAAATACATGACAATAATAACCATAAATTTAAAAAAGTAAGTCCAAAACAAGTCCAAAAAATGTTTTTAATAGATACAAACACATTAAAAAAATATATTTTTTATATTAAATATAAAAAGAATGAGTCCCTTCTTCGCCATAATATTCTAGCTTACTTATTTTTTCTTATATATCTTATAAAAAAATCAGCTTCACGCCTTACACAGCAGGGTTGGTGGCTGGTTTTAAGATACTCCATTCCCCACTTTCCGCCGAGTTCTAAAGGCATTGCGTGTTGAATGGCGGAACTCACAGCCGCCCTTTGTCTCGAGACCAGAGCGCAGAAATGAAAATAAACATTACATTTCCTCGAGTGGGGATTGAATCCACGACCAGACGATTTTACAGTCACACTTTCTGTCCCTGCGCCTCGACTATCCTATTCTACCTATATGTATCATACAATACATAGATGTAGAATAGGCCAGGACTCTTGCGCTCATTCCTACAAAAAGTTTACTTTCTCCCATACACACTGACTGGAAATAATCTATATTAGAGAAAAATTTCCCCGTTGCCAACTATTTTACATTTTTTTTCTATTTTTTACTTTTACAAAGTCCAATAAAGTGTATAATATATCAGTAGTGAGACGTCATGACAGTGGCTCATATTAACTTGCCAACGTCCATTGTTCTTCATTTAGTATGAACATATTGTGACGTGCTATTGTAATATAAATACGGCGTGTACATAATTAATTGTAGGAACTATGAAGGATAAGAAAGTGAGGAATGATTTAGTATAAGTGAACCTACGGTTACTTTACTTTGTTCTCTAATTTCCGCCATTTTTTTTGCTTCATGCTGTATTCCGCACGCAGGGAACCTAGAAACATAGTGTTAAGACACCTCCCTCCCATTACGACAATGCCGTGCCCCACTTTGCACCGAATTCTGGAGGAATTACGTGTTAAGTGGCAGAACTCAAAATTTTAATCTCGTTGCCAACCTAAAAATATTAAATATTTTATTTCCATAAATAGAAATTGAACCCGCATCTGTCGCGTAGAAATGGATTAATTAAGAAACACAAATCTGTTTACTATCGACACGTATATTATTTCGATTTTACGCCATTTTGTCAATATAAAACAACCCGCTCCCCTTGAAAAATATGTATACTACTAGATACGACCCTGGCTACCATTATATTGGCAATTCAAACAGTGTAGGAGGAATATAATCAATCTGTATACAGACAGATACAGCATCCGTGTAACAATGTATACATTTGAACGTCACTCGAGATGACCAATAATGGTAACCGCGTTCTTGGCAAGGTCACCGCAAATTGCAATAGCTGAAGTGGAAGTGGCTTCAAGTCTTCGAATATTATTGCTAAATGTTTTAAAACTCCAAATTTTAATCCTTGTAATATATAAAATAAATTTTAAAATTTGTGATGTTTTTCCAATTTCACGCAAAAACTATTGAAGGAACTTAGATTAAACTTTACAGTAAATTAGCTTATACATCATAAAAACACATTATGATACATATATATATTTAATTTAATAGAATATAAAATTATTAATATTTAAATAATCACATTCACATATTTTAAACTGCTTACTTTGCCATTTCTGTTAAATTTTCTTAGTAACGTGCCACCTACTACAATTTTCTCACGTCACTTTGTGTTAACGCTTTGTTGGCTACATCCTACATTACTATACTGCCTTTGTTTATACTTTAATAGTTCACATATTTTAATCATTTTTATTTACCAGTAGAAACTATTTTTTTTATATAGTAAATAATTTTGACAATTATTTCTTTTTGAATATTCGTTTAAGTTTTTTTCTTGTTATTATGGGGAAAACAAAAATAAATTATTAAGCACCATTTGTGCAATTATGTAAGCATTATCTTTTTAATAGGAAACTTACTATTATATTTACCTAAGAATCTGTTATACAAACTGCCTATTAAGTGACAGAACCCAACGCCGCGCTTTGCCTCGTGTGTGTAAGCAAGGAAATCAATAGAAACCACAATAAATTAATTCTAAACTAAACTAACTTCACGCTTTATCCCTAGCGGGGTAGTCAGAGAGAACGGAGCGCCAAACGCTACGGTTACAATAAATTAATTCAAAATCTAAAACTATAATATTTTTTCCTATTATCTAAAGCAATAACAAACTAGCAAAATAAGTAATTTTCATAGCCCTGGACATATCAAATCTTAATCCTATAAGCCTGTTTAGTTAATCTGTTCAACAAACTATTTTTTATCTGTGACAGTATAAAATGGCGGGTGACAGGTCGCGGGTCACGGTGTGGCCTTGAACTGCGTCCACGAAGTCACGATGCTAGGCATGTTTTGATACTCCACGACAAGGTCATCGCGTCTTGCCTACATGTGACAACAATTTCATACGAACATATAATATTTATCTAATACTTATTATAGCTCACAATATTGTTTGTTTGATTTATGAATCATAAAATCTCCTTTTTTAACTTTCGTCAAATTTCGAAAAATTCCCTCATAATGCTCCCCTACACACCCCAAGAAGCCTACACGCGAAAATTCTGCTCTTGACGTGCTTTAGTTTCGACTATGCATTATGGATAAGTTTGTCAGTAACTATTTATTTTTTATATAGACGTTATAGAAGATTAGATTAGATTAACAGCATAGGATCTGGCTGGTAAGGGCAGTGGATTCCGCGAGTCAATACGCAATGTCTTGAAAATTATACGAAAAGTGAAAGGAGGAGTCGTATATGCACGAGGTGCTCTATGCTCCAGAGACTCCTCCCTCAGAGAGAACAGTTCTCGAAATTGCTACTAGACTAAAGAAAGGATTAATAATCGGAATCGGACAAACAATCGTAACATTTACAAATTTAAATTATTTTCAATCATTATTCAATTTCTTCTTTAAAAAATTCTATTCAACAGTAAACAAAATGATGCAATCAATTATGTCGCAATACAAATGTATTATACAAACATACATAAGTTATTTAAACTAGATCTTCTTGAAATCGATGCATATATTAATATATAATTATTGTTACTTAATATATCTGTTAAGCACCTTTTTCTTTTTGTATCCACTTGCACTTGGACGCGGTATTTGCCAGTTCAAATATAAAATATGTGGTTAAGCTTGTTGAAAGGCCGTTTTGCAGCAGCAGGGGTAAACGCGACGGTTGTTGGTTCGATTCCCACCCGGACACACTTTGGTAACGCCACTGAATTCGCATTGCCTCGGGTATTCGGCGGAATGTGTGGAACGGAGTATCTTAACAATAGGTTCCCAGGTTTCCTCTGCTTAACCTGCTATGCGCGATATGGCGTGATACTACAAAAAAAACTTTATACATATATTTGCAATTGGGAATAAGTCATATGGTTCATACGCGTCATCTGAAATAGCTCTTACTATATGTTTAGTTTATTTTATGTGATAATACTACATAATATTAGTAGAATATTTTCACTTTTATTTTTATATTTCTGGTTCTACAACGCGCAGCGTTTAGCTCCGCCACTCAACACGCTTTCACCCATTTTCCCGCGAAAGCGAAAATTAAAAAAAAATGTTTTAAGAATATATATAAGTCACCATTAATGTGACTCTAATAATATTCGGTTATTTTTGTGTTTAAATTATGTTTTGTTCGCTAAACAAAACATAATTTAAATACAAAAATAACAGGTGTTCTCTCTTATATTAGAAAACATAGTTATTTAAATAAAATTAACGTTTTTGATAGTAAGAAAGGAATTTCACAAACGTTTTAAATAAATAAACCATTATAAGGAGGAAATAGAATACGACATCATAAAGTTACTATAAAACGGTATAAAAAATTCTGTGTATTATTGAGATGGGCATTGACTTTTGAGTGAACCTGTTATTTGTTTTTTTTTTCCTACTCCTCGTATCCCACACACAGCAGCGTAAACAGAGGGAAGCTGAAAGCCTGTTCCTGTAAGACACTTCTGTTCTCCACTTCCCACCAAATTCTGTAAATATTGCTTTTTGAGTATCAGAACTTAACGCCGCCCTTTGCCTTGTTTACATAATAATCAAGATACGAGTACTTATTCAGGCTCACATTTGACATTTACAAGATTTCCTTAGTAAGCCGCGCTTAATATATAATAATACCGCGCTTTTTGGTCTTGGTTGTATAGCGAAGAAATGAAAATATTTATTAATAATAATTTTATTCCCTGAGAGGAAATCAAACCCCAAACCGTTGCGTTTTTACAGTCACACCCTTGTGCCACCAGACCATGACGGTCTCTATTAGTAATAAGCAAATAATTATAAAAAATATATATGTAATATAAAAATAATATAAAATATATATTTAAAAAAATTATATATATAAAAATATTAAAAAACGTTAATATTAGAATTGAATACACAATAAAATAACGATAATTAAAATACATAAATAGAACAGTTATATAATTTTTACATTATTCACGATTTTCTATGTAAACACAGGTGTATAACAGCGCAGTGACGTCACGACCTTGCGACGCAACCCGATCTTACAGTGAGGTAAATATAACATAA
The DNA here is from genome assembly GCA_030704555.1 of Heliconius charithonia. Classification (NCBI taxonomy): domain Eukaryota; kingdom Metazoa; phylum Arthropoda; class Insecta; order Lepidoptera; family Nymphalidae; genus Heliconius; species Heliconius charithonia. Next base: position 18,656,107 of record CM060819.1, read on the forward strand.
TAATGAATGTTCCATAATCTATCTTTTATCTATTGTTTTTTTATTTCTTTACTTGTTTTTTTAATGCGGTGTGTTTGGTTAAACACACTACTGGTTCGAATTGATTAAATATTTTTGTGTGTGATAGTACATTTGGGAGAAGAAGGAAAGCTACATAGTTAATATTTTAGATGTGACTCACTTTATCTGAGTAGAAATATCTAGATTACTACTTTACCAAGTCGGTCTAGTTACAGGTAAAATCGAATTAGTTTGTTTACATAATTGTTTTTTGACAGGTTGTGGGTTCGAACCTCACTCAAAGAAATGAATTATTAAATATTTTCATAATACCAGGCCAGTCGTGGCGCAGCGGCACAAAGTGTGACTGTAAACCGACTGGTTGTGGGTTCATATTTACTTAAATTTATATTTCCATTTCTTCGCTCTGGTGTCGAGGCTAAGCGCGGCGTTGAGTTCTGCCACTCAACAAGCAATGCCTCCAGAATTCGGCAGAAAGTGGGGAACGGAGTGTCTAAAAACACTAGGTTCCCTCTGCCTACCCTGCCGTGTGCGGGATACAGCGTGAAGCTGATAAAAAAAAATATTTTCATTTCTTCGCACTAGTGTCGAGGCAAAGCGCGGCATTGAATTCTATCATTCAACACGCACTACCTCCAAAATTCGGCGGATAATGGAAAACGGAGTGACTTAACACAAGGCCCCCTCTGCCTATGCTGCTTTGTGTGTGATATAGCGTAAAGCTAAAAAAACAACATAATTAATCAACAGTGGCAATCGAGTTCACGATCATCTCTATAACGTTTTTAATATATAACAAAATACGTTGTTAATCCATAAGTACTTAGGTAAATTAGCAATTGAAGAAATACAAAGTATTAGCAGTTATTAGTAAGTAACAGCCTCATATTTTTCTTATATAGCAGACAGAAGAAACCTAGTGTTAAAACGCTCTGTTTTCAACTTTCCACAAAATTGTCGAGGTATTAGGTATTTTTGGCAGAGCTCAGCGCCATCCTTTATGGTTTACAAAGGATGGCGACGAGCTCCGAAGACAAAAAACTAAACATAACTTTAAATATCCCTAATAAAAATATAAAAGCCTGCCCTGGCCTGGCCTGCCCCAGGTATCAAACCTGCAGCTAACCCGTTTACAGCCAGTTTCTGCCCCACTACGCCACTACAACCAAAACAAAATTTTACAGTAAAAGTTAATATTCCAAACGAGTCTTGCAAGGAATCTATTTGTTGTAATTTAAATATTTATTCAGCACATTTTAATTAACGTGCCGTATAGAATTTATTTAAAAGCTTTGCTATTCTTCGATTACTTTTGATATTGGAACTCAACCCCGCACTATATTTTCTAAAGTGTGAGGAACGGAAGAGTTTTAACATTAGGTTCTCAGGATCCCTTTGCCTACCCTGCTACGTGCGGGATACAGCGTGAAGCTAAACAAAGCGTGTAATGTAGACATTAGAAGAAACAAGTTTTTTTTTAAACTAGGTATGTTTTCACCATCTTCGAGATGTATGTGGTAGCATGAAAATAAGAAGTAACTGTTATTCAGCAATGAGACATTAGTGTTTTGGGATATATTATTTCATCGCCCTAACCGGAAATCAAATCTAACATCTCTTAATTAAGAGATAAATAAATAATAGAGTGATTCATCATCAATATTCCACTATCTATTCACAAAAAAATATATAAAGAGAAAAAGAAAATATCCCTACATACCGTATTAATATGAAAGAGACATTTAAAAAAACTAAAAAAACCGGCTTTCTAAACCACAAATGTCATACAAATGCTTAAATATAAGCGTAACGCAAAAAAAATAAGCACAAATCCAAGTAAATCGACATGCCGTCACGTTTTTACATGACAGTGAATCTAACCGTCATAAAGCACTGTTATATAGAGTTAAGGAAGTAGGTTGGCACATACTAGGTTAATTATTCATTTTTATGTCACAAATATGGTCAATTTTGAGTTAAGTTAGGGTACATGTCAAATTAATGAAGTAAATGCTCGGTTTTTTCTTTGTTGTATTCCATTCAATTTTAGTCAATTTAAAGTGCAAGAAATTGTCTGGTTGTAAGTAATGGTTACAGGTTCAATTACCAAAATATATAGATAAGCATAGATAAAGATCTCTTATCTTAGTGAGGTTAGTGTCTGAGGCCTACTGTAAATGCACTCTATTCTCCACTTTCCGCCCGCAAACGAACGAAACATCGCGAGTTGATTTGCGTAACTGCGTGGCGGCCTTTTGTCTTGTTTATAGAACGGGGAAGTTTTAATAAAACCGTGATACAACTGGTAGACTTACATATAATAAGTTCTTTGATTTTCACGATTATTATACATTTTGAATGAAACTATTTTAACCCGATTAATCGCGTAGACTACCCGTGACCACGGACTACTGCAAAGTGTTCGAAACTATAAAAATACAAAATTACGCGATTAATACGGTTAAAACAGTTTCATTCAAAAAGACTTACATATATATATAAATCATTATAAAACTGTAAGTTAATTAGCGTCCACGCGAAAAAAAGTCATTAATTCGTTCAACTCCACAAATACGAGTCCAAGGAATGGAATGTACTACTAAGTAGTCAAATCCACTAGGACAGGAAGATATAATACGACTTTCACGGTACGTTATCTAAACATATAAATAAAATGGCGGAATCTGTCTGTAATTTTAAAATAATCTTAGTTTTCCAAGAGCTTTTAATTATTTACACTATTATTTTCAGTTTTTTTTGTGATCGCATCTATTGCCTACCTAAATAAATATGAAATAAATTAAATTTCCTAATACGACAACTTTTGCAAACTAAATCAAATACGTCTTGTATTTAATTATGATGTTTTATATTTTTTCCCCTAAATACACTTAAAGAATATATTAAATAAGTATTCATCAGCGGTCGAAGCCGCGCTGGAACTTCTAGCAGTCCTAATAAAATATTAACATGTACTTACAAATCAGTTAAAAATTTGCTTTAAAGCATAAAATTCATATGTATGCAATTCTCATGTACAGTGTAACACGCCAAGGTGACATCTTCGACCAATCAGAGTGCAAGGCGCAAGTGACGTCACACCGACTCGTGCGCAACGTGACAACAATAATATGTAGACGGACAACACTAAAATGGCAATTTATTGCAAATTATTCGAAGTAAGTACTGCCTGATATAAGTATAGGTTTATTTACTTACTTACGTTTTCGTAGTGACAGTTGGTTCGATTCTCACTTGAAATGTATTTCCTAAATATTTTGATATCCAAGACGACACACAGCGTTTGGTTCTGCTTTTAAAAAGCATTAATGATCTTAAATGATTGAAAAGTGGAAAATCTTATTATAAAACTTACTTCTTCTTGTTTTCCCGAGCCATCAACGAAAAGTATTTAGACTTAAAGGAAAATATATATTTTCCTTATAAATCTGTGACTAGCAAATTCTGTTCATGATTTAATTTCGTCAGTCAACATATAAGAAATTATAAATTATGCTTGGTTATTAGAGATTACAAACGAAAGACAAATTAAAAAATCAATTAAATATGAAATACGCTTGTAATTATTACTTGAATAGGAATTTCTTGAGTAAGATTAAGAATTTCTAAAGACATATTAATTAGATTATAGAATCATTTGACGGAAGCCATTATATGATAACCTCAAACATCACCGGAACCGGAAAGACAGGAGACGGAATAAAAATAATAATAGAACGGATATTTACAGCTTCTTAGCTTATAAAAATATCTAAATAGTAATATCAAAACTTTCAAGTTCTTTAACTATTTATTATCTTATTTATATTTGTATGTTATCTTAAATGTCTTGAAATAAAAACGAATGTTTAACCTAATCTAATATTAAAACTATATTCTTTTTATTGTTCTTGTGTTAAGAAAACTTTTCTAAAATAATAAAAAAAACTTTAAATTTAAAATCTAATTTAGACGTAAGAGATGAATAAAAAATATATCTATTTAATAAAAGTATTTAATGTCAATAGTATAATTTTAAATCGAATAAAGTCTATTACATTAACAACTAAAGTTACGATATGTATTTTTTGTTAGTATCCATTATGTAAATTTACAGCCAACAAAGAATAAAATCTCCCGGAAACATATAATAATATAGTGGTTGAGTAAACAGCAAAAAATCTTTAAAAAGACAACGCTTCACACTTTTTTGTATTTGTGCTTTACCACAGATTATATTCAATTCGTGTCGTGAATATTTTTTCTTAATTTAAATGTTATTTTAATATTAAATTTTCTTTCCTGTATTTTTTCCATCGTGTTGCCATCTTATATCTTTATTTCAAAATGTGCAATTCTCATAAAATGTGCGTTCTCATTTAATGTGTTTTTGCCAAAAGTATACAGAACACATTTTTTAGCCTCATGCGTTATCCCTAGCTAGGGAGAATGTAGCGCTAAACAAAGGCATCGAACCCCTAACCGCAATTACAGTCAAAGATTGCGCACTGCCCCATAACAGCCCTTTTCCACGACGATCTCATGGCAAAGTTTTCTTTACCCATTAATTATAAGTATAGCAGTATAATAAGAATGTATGTAGTAAAAAGTAAAAAAAAAGGTAAATTAAAAAAAAACTGCAAATATTTACACAATTTAAAACGTTTAAGCAATCCCAGGTCGTTTCGATCTAGCCATCCAAGGTCCTTGTCTTTACAGCCGTCATTGCCTGCCATTAAGAGCTGGATCACGTTCGACACCAAACTAGGTAATATAACTTGCGATATATAATAGAAGTGATATTGTTCTTTTTTGTCTTCGTGGATGAGGCATATAATGCCTCATTTAGTTGAGAGAGCAGAGAATACTTAGTGGTAAAAAAAGAAAGAGAGGTATTTCTTGTTTGAATTTCTTCTTAGCTTACCGGTAAAACTAAATTTCTTTTTAATTATTTACATTCTTCTGAGTGGGAATCAAACCTACAATCGTCCAGTGTGACTTCAGACAAATTTAAATGGACGGCATAAAAAATCTTTTAGATTTCCGTCATAATTTTTCTTGTTATGTAAAACTTTATGTTTTATTCCCTTTGGCTAAATAGTAACAACATTTTTTTAGCTTCACGCTGTATCCCGCAAATAGCTAGGCAGAGGGAACCTGGAAACCGAGTGTTGTGACACCTCGTTCCCATTAAGACACTTCCATTCCCCACTTTGCGCCGAATTCTGGAGACATCGCGTATAGAGTGGTAGAACTGAACAGCGCGCAATGTTCTTTTCTAGTTTAATTAGACCGCACGGCGTATCTTGGCAAATAAAAAAAAACAAAATTTATATACATTAGAGGACACAATAATATGTTACTATATTTTTTTTGTTTAGAAATCAAAACGAGAACGATAGATAATAAATTGGTAGAAAAAATGTGCAGCTACGGGAAGTTCTCAAGTAGTTCCGCGTAGGAAGGCTGAGGTAACCGAGTTGCACATACGTATGTTTACGATGTTTATAATTTATGTATAATTTGTATATTTCTTCCATTCTATAAGAAATTATTTGTTTTTCATTAGTAGGCAGAATGTTTCTTTAAAAGTATTTTCGTAAAATTCAACAATTTGCTTAAAAGTAAAAATATAACGCGGCGGTTATTTGTTGCGAAAAACGAGTGTGCAAATAAAAGTTATATCATTTATTTTTAACTTCCCATTGTGGCACGCTAAAAATGATATAACAGAAAAATAAATAATATAACAGGAGGATAGGCAGAGGGATCGTAGTGTTAAGACAATCCGGTCTGCACTTTCAGTTCGCTACGAGTGGAAATTAAATCCACAACCATGGGGTCTACAGTCCACACGCTGTTCCACTGAGCCGCAGCGATCTCATTCAGAAACTTCATGAAAATAAATTATATTATGAAGAATTAAATGCGTGACTGTACACACAAGGACATCCAAATTAAAATAGGGGCGTGAGAAGTAAAATGTGTCACAACAAATTACAAAACGCATGTAACATTAAAGGGATATTTAAATGATAATGACTAAAGACATTGACTAATTTGCTTTGTTTTCGTAGAATAGAAGTCGTGATGTATGTTTGTACAATACATGGTATATCTAAAACTAAGCCCTGTATAGAAGTGGGTCACTAGACCTATAACAAATGAGTGTATGGAAAAGCAATATTTCAATTTGCAATAACAACTTAAAGCAGTTTCTTGTTTATTATTAAAATCATATTTATAGTTCTTTTGGGGCGTAACAAGTATATGTTAATAAGCTAAGTTGTACAAATACGTCATCATTGTCAATACTACAAGAAAGTACCGCTGAAAAATAGTCAATTTAAACCAAAAAGGCAGAGAAAACTTCGGGTCCAACAACTCTCCGTCAACTTTTCTAGCCATTGCCTGTAACACAACACTTTGCCTCATTGCCAGAATGAGAAGATGAAAATAATTAATTCTCCCGAGGAGAAATCGAACGCACAACGTCGTGGCGCAATAGCACAGCGTCCTACTGTAATCGCGACGGTTGTGGGCTCGATTCTAAATGGGAAAACAGAGTGTCTTAATACTAGATTCCCTCTGTAATCCATACAATGTGGGAAAAAAAAATAAGTAAAATTTATTTAGGTATATAAGATTTAAACCATCACTCTAAGCTAAACATATTTCAACTTAGCTATAACAGTGTCAAATTTATTTATTTCTACGTACAGATATAGATTTGTACTGGTGCAGGTCCGAGATTGTCATCTGACCTCTTTAAGCATCGAGGGCAAACCGGTGCTGTACAGGTGAGCTAGTGATAGTATTATAGACGTAATGACGTATGATAGCCAGTAGTTTTTCATTTGTTTTATAAATAAATAAAATAGAAAAAATATATACGTTTATTAAATTATTAATAGGTAACTGCTGATCGTGATGATGGTATACAACTTGCTTATTAATTCTTTTTCATACTTTTCCCAATAAAATTCGTAATTTTTATTTGTTTATTTTTTTTTGTTTATTTAATCTTATAGTAGGGGGGGTTTTTTGTTAACAAACATATTATGAGGCCAGTCGTAGCGCAGCGGCACGAAGTGCGACTGTAAAACCGACTGGTTGCGGGTTCGATCCCCACTCGAGGAGATGAAATATTTACTTAAATTTATATTTTCATTTCTTCGCTCTGGTGACGAGCCACTCAACACGTGTGAACGTGGGGGAACGGAGTGTCTTAACACTAGGTTCCCTCTGCTTACCCTGCTGTGTGCGGGATATAGCGTGAAGGTAATTTAATTTTTAACATATAGATTATTAACATAGAACCTATTGGATGATAAAAATGTATTTACAGTAAAGAATATATATATGAAATGAATTATTAAACAAATAAACTATAAAATTCACATAACACTTTACACAAAATGAATTTATATAACAAGAAGAAATAATAAATCAAGGAAAATCGCATATAAAAAATTTGCCAATATAACATAGATATACGTTCAAAAGTTTTCTATTAGATCATCTTAATTCTTATAATAACAATAATATTTATTTCTTTTGAGACCGTCGTGGCGCCATTGGGCATATCTGAATACACGTAATGTGTGGGTACGATTCCCACTCAGGTTAATTATGATTATATTTCTGTTCATACTCGCTGTTGTATAGTTCCGTCACACGTCAACGCTCTGCCTGGGAAGTCAGGCGATGCGTGGGGGACGAAGTGTCTTAACTCTATGTTCTCACTGCCTACTCTACTGCGCAAGATACGGCATGATGCTGCTAACTTTAAGAACAAAAAAGATAGCAATCTGATAAGGAAGCTACGGCCTCTAGCTTTTAATTAAAAAAAAGGGAGAAATAGGGAAGATCTCGGTTGAGCACCGAAAAAGCAGTATCGATGACACTAGAGACAGACACGTCAAAAGCATCAGGAGCCCACTGAGCGCATGTATGAAGAAATTGACAGAGGACGAAGTGAAACAGGTATGCAGAGACCATAGAGTTTGGCGCGCCGTCTTCTCTGGCTACTCCGCAAGAGTTACAGAGAGGAAATCTACAAAAAAATGATTCCAATCAACCAATAAGTATAAAAAGCCTTACAAAGCTCACGTCGAACAGCAACAGACGTACAAGTTACAAGTTACACCTGCACCGAAGGTCGTATGTCGAAAGTCGTTCTACATTTCGTTCGACGGTAATTGCGTGGAACGCACCGTTTTGGATATGTCTCTTTAATGTTTAGCCTAGATCTGATCGCTTTGTATATCTTGTGTGGTGTAAACTTGTTTTGTAAATTATAGCTACTATTTGATTCTTGTAACTTCATAAATATATTCTTCATCATCTATTTATTCGTCATCATAAAACCGTAAAAATTAAATACGATAGTGAAGTTATAATAATTTTTGCTCATAGCCAATTTTCTCATTTCGTATAATTTACCTTATCAACTTTAGTTCTACATTGGGTATTCCAATCTTCAACTTCAATTACAGTTACCGTATAAGAAAATAAAGAAGATTTCATTCAAATCCGTTCAGTTCAGTTGTTACTGTTAATTTGGTGTTATTCTCGAGAGGAAAGAAAGTAGAAAAATATTACTGACTAAATCATAACGTTGGTTTAATATATCTATTAGATTTTTATTTATATACAGCCGATGTATGTAGATGTTCCATGACACATTAAAAAATACGTCGTTATCTTTTAAAGAAGTTTATTCTCATTATTCTAGCGATGGGAGCAAAACAAAGCAAGCACTTAAATATACACTTTTCATCGGGTATAATCAAAAAAACAATAGTCTACAGATCCAAATTGCCTCGTCCTAACTGCACTAAGATGGCGTCTGTAATGTTATTATTAAGACGGGAATCCGGCTATTTTGGAAGGAAGAGAACGGAGAAGCCAACAAGCAATAATATATTTATTTTTAGCTTCACGCTGTATAGTAGGGTAGGCACAGGGAACTTAGTGTTACACAATCCTTTTGCACATTGCGTGCTGAGTGGCGGAACTTGTAACTGATATCCCAAACTCATTTTAAAATATTATTTAATAAATAATGCCTTGGCTCGTGACGTGACTAGTGGTTAGAACCGTCTATAGTTGTGATCGTGAAGAACCCAAAATCTTTTAGAGATTCAGAGGTAACAGGGTTAAGAATTTTATATTATGTCATTAGAAGGTATCGCTTTAATAACATATTTGCCATCAGAAGTTGTTCTTGTGTCAGTTATTTAGATAACTGGAAACTCGACAATATGACATTGTCATAACTCGAAGCTCGTCCGAAGAAAAGCCAAGAGCGCGTCCTATCTTCCTCTCCACTATAACTGCGAACTAGTTATAATAAAAGGAAGAAAGAGTACGGGCACCTCCCCGCCCTACACCGTGAATTCCTACCAGACTGCGGCTGCAACAGTCTTATTGAACTCTCCGGGACGTTTGTGTGCGATCAGTCTGAAGGTACTTGTTACGCTTATTTATATTAAGATTGTATTAGAATGGTGATTCGTGATGTTGATTGATTTGTGAGATCAATATAAGTCGTTGGAACGAACGCACTGTCGCAAGGCGGCCGATATGTTTAATAAACGCACGGCACACACCCCACAGTCGTGTCTCGAACCGTAGGCGGACACTACTACATACACCAGAGTTCCAGGACATAAAATAGCACCACATACCCGTATGCGACGAGCGGACACTACTACATACACCGGAGCTGGGACATAAAATAGCACCACACACCTACTAGTCGTATACCAAGTCGTAGAAATGGTATATCAATATATCAATGGCTAACGCCATACAAGCATAGCTTACGTACCGCGAGCGTACTGCGAGACGGCATCGGCCACGACATAGTTAATGTCGCTGTAACAGTTCGCTTAAGCCCATCACGTCAGCTTCCGCGACGTCAAGCAACATTCAATATTATAACATTGGTCAAAGATAACTTTTATCCATAATATGTGTCGCTCCTGCACATATATTTCCTTTATAAGGAATTCGATCCTAAAAGATCGTGTCATCATAGACTTCGAATTATCATATTATATTCATTATACATTTGGTACGAGTCTTTATGTGCATCATATATATTAGTACCGTAGTACTTAATAGTTCGACTCGACCGCTGCCTTCCAGCATCACCACCACCTATATATACAGAACGACGGTTGCGACATTCGGGACGACAATACACGAACTCGTCTCGATTAATATGGTATCAAAAATATATAGTTTGTATTATTCATAATTAACTATGTTATTTATGTGTATTGCCATGCATATTTTATTTTATTTATTTATTTATTTTTAACTTATACCCGAGGTACATACTGTTACAAACTCAACATCGCGCTTTGTCTTCTTACCAATGCGAGGAAATAAGAATCGTGCATTTATTCTGTCGGTTTTAACCTGAATGGAAAAATCAGATTCGGACTGTCCTTTTTATAGTAAGACGTCTGGCCCACTGCTTCACGACCGCCTAAACAACAAGAGATGATGTTTCTAAAACACAATATCTTCTTCGATTATTAATAGTGCAATAACGAATAAAAATTATGATTAATTAATAGTCCCACGGATACTATTGTACAGAATTGGATAATAGTTCAGCTATAACCTTGATCGTATCTCAAGACAAGTGAATGTCAAAGATTAAATTAATTGTTAAGGCATTTAAATGTAACAAACAAATATACTAACAAATTACAAAGATAACACACAAAACTGTTATTTTATTTAACGCTAATAACTATTTTAAGTTGCATTTTTTTATTGATTTTAATCAGTATTCTATTGCCTTATGTTGCTAAAGTAGTTTGCCTTATGTTACTTAACAGTAATACTTGGACATTATTTATCACTCGAGACTTAAGCGCAGTTTCGCTCGCTGAAGTATGAAATGTTAGTTTTATAATATAGTCAAAAGATAATATTTTTTATAAACTTACCTTTATTATTGCGAATTTGTGTACTAAGTTTCATAGTAGTCATCGGTTAAGTAGTTTACTAACAAACAAACAAATTTACATTCACATTTATAATATTAGTATGTTACAGTATAAATGAAAAAATGGCTGAATAATGATAAGATTACGAAAAGCTACTGGACATAAAATTGCTGTTTGGTAAGTAACTATAGAGAGATTATTGCTCAATAAGGCAGGATTTTTTGGAAATTCGTACGGGGACGGAAGGAGATTTTCCATTTTACGTGCTAAGGTCCAGTAAAACAAAATAATGGAGAATAAAAAGCGTGGAACTGGAACACTCAATCTCTTTTACAATATGGTAGTTCTCTAACCAACTGAGATACAAATTATTTTCATGAAGTGATATTTTTAATGAAGTAAGCAGAAATAATTTAGTGTTCTCACTTCGCTGCCTATTTTTCGCCCAATTTATGACAGTTATGTGTTGAGTTACGGAACTCAATGAGCAAGAATAATTCATTATTTCTGCCGTACGAGATTTTTTATAGAAAAAATAAGACAAACGAGCGTCATCTGTTGGTAAGTGATCGCCGCCGCCCACGACCCTGCGCAGCACCAGAGGAGCTACAGGTGCGTTGCTATCCTTTAAGGTTTTTTTAGATGCGCTTTTTGAAAGTACCCATGTCGTATCGAATTAGAATTAGTAGTATGCCATTTCGCATAATGCCTCAATCATTTACTAAATATAAAAATATTTTATACCCGATGAGAATCAAACCCACAACTATCGGATTAGATCAACTCATTAACTTGTCAATACGCCAATAAGGTGCAACAAAGCTATTAATTTATGAATATGTAAGAACGTGCCAATGTCACCTTCAGATACCCTCCCACTGCAAATGACCGTGTCGAAGACCATAAAAGGACAATTAAAATGTATAAATAATAATTATTACTTATTTTAGTGTACCTGCCATCAACTGAAATGTGATTTAAATTACGATTTAAAAATACATATATTGAATCAATATACATACATATGTATTACATAATTCGGCGGTAAGTGGGAAACGGAGTGTTTTAACACTGAGTTCCCTCTGCCTACCCTGCTGTGTGCGGGATACAGCGTAAACCTTATTTTAATATAAAGAAGGTCAGTCGTGGCGCAGTGGCACGAAGTGTGACTGTAAAACCGACTGGTTATGGGTTCGATCCCCACTGGAGGAGATAAAATATTTACTTAAATTTATATTTCTATTTCTACGCTCTGGTGTCGAGGCTAAGCGCGACGTTGAGTTCTGCCACTCAACACGCAATACCTCCAAAATTCAGCAGAAAGTGAGGAATGGAGTGTCTTACCACTAGGTTCCCTCTGCCTACCCTGCTCTGTGCGGGATACAGCGTGAACCTCATTTGATTTTAAATATAAAGAAGTTTTAAAATTAAATATCAAATACGTTTATCCTGCACGTGGTAGTAAAATTATGTATATTGATATCTAATATGAAATGTTGAAAGCCGCAACATTTTTACTTGTGTCTAAAAAAAATACACTTTTAAGCCCCACACTTTAATCAATTTTTGAGACTGCCTGGTAAGGAGTGGAACTCAACTCGACTCCGCTTCATCTTGAGTTATAATGGGAAGAAATATATATATTCAAATATTTCCCCGTGAGCTTTGAACTCACAACAATTTCGTTTACAGTCTGGCATTGTACGACTGCGTCACGATGGCCTCACAACGTTTATGCAGTCTAGTTATGTCATTATTCCATTTTGTAAACTAACTTGAAATCCCAAAAGTCACTTTGGAGGTTACTGAAATTTACATAACTATTTGTTGTTTCTTTGTCACTTCAAGGCTGTTCTCAGGGTTTAATTTTTTAAAAACAATTTTAAATATGTATGAATTGATCTATTACATAGATTTATGATCCATACAATAATTTATTTACTTACTTTTAAGATGTTTAGTGTTATTTCACACTAAGAAATGAAAAATATTTATTTAGAAACAGTATAAAAATATGAACGTGCAGAATTTGAACCTGCGCCTTTTGGAAACCGAAATAAGTAATACTAATTCTACATGAGCAATTTCTTTACTTATTGCCAGTTCCTATTATTAGAAAAGGACAAAAAAATACATTTTACAAAATTTTTTTATATTGCGTGTATTGAAAATTCGGAGTTGTTACGTGAGCGGAAATTCCTCCGATTGGGAATCGCACCCACAATCGTCGCGTACTACTGCTACACGACGGCCTCAACAGAGTTGAGCGAGACGTGTGTAAAATAACTAAACTTCATATTTTATCATATAACAGATACGAATATTTTCTAACAACAAATTCTAAATACAGTATAAAAAATAATTAAAGCAGAAGCAAAAAAACTGTGAAACGGAACAAAAAATGTAGCAATCATTTCATTATGTATCTATGTACATACTCACATATAATATAATAAAGAAGATTCATATAGTTTTTTTGTTAAACATGCGCGGGCGCAGGCGTAGGTCGGTAGTGATGACGCCACTTGCTAATTAAACATTTTCCTGTACATAGATTTAAATTTCATTTATGAGATTATAATATTTCTATAGAACTGTGCATTTAATTTATCGTTATGTTGTCCGGGATACCTAATACTGCCGTCGTAAAGCAATAGCAAAGCACGTGCTTTACCACGTGCGTCACCCAAAATCGTGGCGCTTACAGACACGTATCTGTAAGCGCCACGATTTTGGGTTCGAATCCCACTTTTTTTCCGTAAAGCATTCAAGTGGCGCCATCTTTGTTTAGTTAGTTAGTAAGATTATTTATATTTATTATATAAGTTTGTACCTACAAACGATTGTTTTTTCTTTCTTTGATTCATTCGGCGAATTTGACAAAACGAATAACTTGTACTAACTCTGTTTACTTCGCGGAAACTTCTCTAAGAATAACCAACAGGATAAATGATATTATCACATTTACATACAGTTGCAGTTTGCGTCATTTTATATTTAAAAAATAAGTGGTCACTGAAGAGATTTGCAATAAGAGATTATTGTCATAAAGAAAGCTAAATTTAGAATAAAAAGAGAGAGTGAAGTTCAGAGTTCAAAATACGTGTAACACTTTAACATTTACAATGAAAATGAACTCTACATATATGAAGATAGTGCTGTTTTAATTGTTTTTTTTTTTTTATGAAAAATCCTTAATTTCTGTCCTTTTTTCTCGATAGCGTATTCAATGATACATACAAAAAGATACGAATTGGAGGTATTATTTATGGTCATTGTTTCGTAATCAAAAAAAACAGACGATTATACATCACTTTTCATGGTAAACTAACAAAAAATATCGTTCACTTGGTACATATAGATGTAATAGTATTATTTAAATACAAAATAAAGCATTTGAATCCAGTAAAGGCGCAGGGGCACGAGCCACTGCAAACTCGACAGGCATTGGGTTCGATACCCACTTGAAGAAATGAAATTATTAAGATTATCAGTTCCTCGTCTTGGTAACGAGACAAAGCGCGACGTTGAGTTCCGCCACTTAACACGCAATGCATCCAGTATTGGGAAAATAAGGAAAAAGGGTTACGTATGCATACCATATATGCATAATAGTGTTAAGCTGATTTTATTTAGATTTTTGTCGATATATATTTTAAAAAATATTAAAGAACAAAAGAGCAACATATAAGTTCTAAAATCGCCTAAATTCTATTGGACAACTCAACATACTAAAGAATCTACAGATCAAAAAAAAACAAAAAAGTAATATACTTAAGAGATGAATAAAACATTTACGATTTAAATACTAAATAGCGTCGACAAGTCCGCCAAATTGGGAACGCGAATTTATAACATCCAAAATGACGAAAGCCCGACATCGATCTAAATGTTAATATTGCATAATAATTATAGTTTATAGCTCTATAATTAATCATCGTGCTCATATTTTTAAAGTTAGTAACAAAATTATGTATTTTGTGACAAATCATTATGTTATATTTTTAATACTTTAATCACTAAATTACATCGTGGCGCAGTGGGGCGGCGTCTGACTGTAAACGCGATTGTTGGGGATTCGGTTCCAACTCAGAAAAATGAATTTTTCTTTAATTTCCTCGCTCTGGTCATAAGACAGCGCGGCGTTGAGTGCCGATACCCAGTTTCTCAACACAACACATAATGATTCAAATGAACATATTGAATGGGTACTTAACTGAAAAGTTTTCAATACATAAATATATAATAAAAAAAAAAAACCAATAATGTGAATTGTGAAATTTAAACTCGATTTGTGACTCGATTATATGACGTGAGTTTTATGGATCATTGTAAGTTGCCATGTAATTATAATATATCATTAGCAATATATAATTATTCTTGACATTTATTTGAAGTCATCATGGTGCAGTGCGACAGTCTTATTGTAATATACAGTGATTGTAAGTTCGATTCCTAAAAAGAGAAAGAGTTATTCAAAATAAAAACAAAGTGCGGTGTTACGTTTCGTCACTCAACAAGTCTAAAAATTGGTCTAAAGTTAAAACAGTATCTTAACACCGGGTGCCAATTATCAAATGTGAGGTAGTTCTCACTGCAGAGTGCAGGTACCTTCCTCGATAAAGGAACTATCCGATACAAGTTTTTTTTTCAATTTAAACAAGTAGTTCCTGAGATTAGCGTACTCAACCAAACAAACTCTTTAGTTTTATAGTACTAGAGACTAGTTTAGATAGTAGAGATTTTTTAAAAGTTTCACAATCTATTCTGATACTAGTGGATTAGGCAGTGGGTACCTAGTGTAAGCACACTCCATTCTCATTAAGATAGTTCTGTTCCCCACTTTCCACCGCATCCTGAAAGCATTACGTCTTATGAGGCGCAACTCAACGCCGCGCTTTACTTTTACCTCGTTACCTCGAAAATATTAAACATTTTATTTCCTCGAATGGGACACACACGGCTCGAACCCACAACCTGTCGTGTTTACAATCTGTACGACCGGCCTCAATTATAATATAGATAATTATTACAATATGACAATAAACATTTGATATTTAATATGAATCTAAGGCGGTAATAGTAGCAAATAAAGCAGAAACCTACAGATAGCTTTCAATTCCCTGGCAAAGGTTAGAGACTTAGAGCGGCGAGAGTGTTGCATTGTGTAATTACAAACATTTATATACCACCAGTTCCAGTAAAAGCTTCGGTTTGCATCCATTATAGCGTTGCTTAAAAAGCACTTAAGGTAACTTCAGGTACGAATTAGAAATTTCGCTTTGAAATATATATATTTTTTGTTATAAAATGATATTTGATTGGATTTGCTTTATTTTAAAATAATAAAGATAAAAAAAATATATCTATATCATAAATAGCAAAGCGTAAAAAAATAAACACAGATTAATAAAAAATAAATAAAACTTTAAACACTGTAAAAAAAGACCGGAACTACAGATAAAAAATAACTCACCAAAAATTGCATCCGACGATAACGAAATGTCACACACCAGTTTCAACACAAAATAATATGAACTAGAACTATAAAATCAAAGGAAACACAATCAAAATCGACACTATAAAATAAATACACTGCACCACACGAGACAACCGCTCTCTTCGCCACCTCGAGGTCGACTAAAGACCAACTCTAAAGTTAAAATTGCAAGTGTTACGTACCACACTAAGGCTTTATGAATACATCGTGCAAATTTCAAAGGAGGCCGGAGCAAGGAAATCTAGTTTGTTTTTAATCGAAATTTCTCATTTTTTTAGCTTCACTTATATATATTTAATATTAACACAATAATATTAAGACAAATAAATATTTAATATTAGGCGGAAAGTAAGAAACGGAGTGCCTTAACACTGAAATCCCTCTGCCTATATGATAGCATATATAAAAACGATGACGAAACGACGATGATTACTCCTATTATTTGGTGAAGAATATTCAGTGAAGCCCACCAGCCAATCACATTAAACATCACCATCCAATTTATATATTATGTGCGATAATTTATTTTTTGAAAAACTGTATTATATATTAATAAACATAATTTTATTAACAGAGGACGGAGCTCCCTACTCTACGGTCTCTGCATATGTCTTTCGCCTCCTCATCACATGTCCTCGTAATCCTCCAGTAAGTATGCAAGTAAAATATTTTCTATTTAAATAATATAGTTTTTCTTATATAAATATGTTTATTGTTTCGAAAATCATTTTTGCTTTTTTTTTGTATCACTTTTTTGCGGCTCAATTAATTTTGCCTAAGAGGATGTGATAAATCTACTGACCATAAAATAATTTGAATCTGCATTTGCATATTGCTCTTTCCTTGCACTGGAATACAATTCTGACCTTTGTCAATGTTTTAACTTAAGCTTTTGTTTATATTATACTACACTTTTATTAAGGCGTGTTAAGACATTCCGTTCGTGTCACCCACATTTTAGGAATACAGAGAGTTAGGTAGTGTATATAATATTTCGTTTAAGACAAGCTTTCATATTGCATAATTACATGTAACTATTTTAAACAACCTTAATTTTTTTTAAATATTAAACATTATTTGTTATCTTTAATTAAAAAAATTGTTCAAATATTATTTTATTAGCTTCATGCTGTATATACCACACAGTAACCCTACTAGACAGAGGAAACCAGGGAACTTAATCTTAAAATACTTCGAACCCATTAAGACACTTCATAATGCCTCCACAATTTCTGGAGGCGTTGTATGTTGAGTGATGGAACTAAACGCCGTTTTTTCCCCGAGACCAGAGCGAAGAAATGAAAGTATTAAATATTTCTTTCTAACAAGCGGGAATCAAACCCACTACCGTCACGTTTACAGTCGCACCCTTGGGCCTGGCGACGGCCTCATACCAAAATTAATATTATTAAATTTCAAAATACTGAACGAAATTTGATACAATTTCCTCAATCTTAAGTATTCTCCAAAAAAATGCAACAAACTGGTTAAATATATATATATATATATATATATATATATATATATATATATATATATATATATATATATATATATATATATTATAGGCGTAGAGCGCTTTGGGCTTGTAGGTTCCTTGGGGGTTTGTAGGGGAGCAATAAAAGAGGATGTTGCAAAATACCTATGCCCCAAAGCGAAGATATAAAAATAATTCATTGCTCCGAGTGGGAATCGAATCCACAACCATCAAATTCACAGTCACACGCTGTATGTACCGCTCGCTGCGGCACAACGGCCACGAATTGAGGAATATAAATATCGAGGGTCTCGGTATTTACAAGTACTTTATTACTTATCGAGGTTCTCCGTATTTATATGAAGACGCCGGGCAAAAGACGACTGCCCAGAGACCTGTTACCCATACCCGGTTCCTGAGCAGTCACCTCGGTCGCTGGTCGTCTAAGCTGGGCCTCGCTCATCCTTGCCCACGTCCATCCCCAGTCCCAAAAGAGTCAATTTCCCCCGGGCCAGTGGCCCAATCCAAGGACACGCGCACTGGCATGGTAACGCAAAAACGACTTTTCGAGACCAAGTGACAGAAATTGATGGAGGTAGAGCAAACTTTAATATTTCAGAAATCCTGTATAGACAAAAACATCGGAGTTTAAGAGTTAAATTTTTGACTAAGCAGTTAAGATTAAGAAAAAGAAATAACGAATCGAACTAACAACCCGTCTCACGTAGAAATGCAATAAGTCAATTGTCAACTCATGTACATCTTCAAAAATCTTTATGAATCATGCAATGGACTTTCCAAGAGGAAAATGTTACAATTATATCATAGTATTATTATTTCTGCCGTAGATTACAGGTTTTGATATATGAAAATAACGATTTTTTTATTATTTACTGTCATAATTTTTCTTTAAAATATTAAACAAGACGATTTGTTAAATAAGATTTTTATGTTTAAGAATATAGCTAATTATAAAAATATATATATTCTTGGTCAGGCGCGACAATAATACTTTTCCACTGACATTACTGACATTCTGTATCGATAAATAAGTATCTTTTCTATATGCAATCAAATTTTGAGTATAACTTTTTTTTCATTTTGATCGATTTCTTTCGTGTGTTCTTCATTCTACGTGACATCAGCGAAATGATTTATGTTAATGGCACGCTCTAAAGCCATAACTAACTAAAGAAATTAACTGTGAAATATAAATAAATCATTTTTGTTTTATTTATATTTTCAAATCAAAAGTGATGTTACCAACGTATCATTTTCACTAATAAATAAGTGTGAATCTGAAAATTATTATTATGTAAGAAAATCATCGTGTTTCTTGCACTGGTTTTTTTGTAAATTATTAAAATTAAATGAAGTCTTTTTTTTTTTGAAAAGGACAAGGCGAACGAGTGTTCGTGTCACCTGATGGTAAGTGATTATCGCCGCCCACGACTCCGTGCAACATTAGAGGAGCTACAGGTGCGTTGCCGGCCTTTAAGGTGGAGATAGACACGCTTTTTGAAGGTACTCATGTCACATCGTTGTTATTGCATGTGGAGCTCACCTGTAAATGATTGAGCAATTAGATATTTTTCCTTTTAAGGAAAATTTGCTTTGTTTTTTTTTTCCTTTTAAGGACATGTAATAATTGTGTCAATTGTTGGTAGACCCTATAAATAAATAAATATCGACCTGTAAACACTGCCGCGCGTAAGGCATTCCAATCTGTCTGTGATTTCAAAATAACCTTGTCTTTCCATGTGCATTTCATTATTTACATAACCCAACACACAAACAAACTATTTTAAAAGTTATGTCTACAACTACCTGTCCGTCTTTATGTTTATCCGGGCTAATCTCCAGTACATCTAAACTGATTCTTATCGGAATTTACGCAAAAACTGAATTTGACGAGACTACTGTAATTAGATGCTGCAAGCGCCACCTACAACAAAATTTACACATATATTTATAAGAAGACGAAAATAAAAGTACGAAAGTGCCATCTTTCGCTGAGAATGAGAAGTTCAAACATATTAAGCAAAATCAGGCAGCGCCATCTTGTTTAATTTTTATGACAAGTAAATGTCATTGGGAGATATCGCGCATTACCCGACCAAATAATATGTATAAGCCTAACATGAAATATCTCTAAATACGTAAGCATTTCGCGTAGCAGTGTAATATCGAAATTCATTGACATTTTTAAATCCTACAGATATGATTGTAGTCTCTCACTCTTCATCCGAAATGTGACATATTTGACCTAATTTTATAGTAGTGGTTTATTTTTAAACTAAGTGTTCAAAATAAAGCAATACAAAATAAAACAATAAATCGTTAACATAATGTCAAATTATATATAATAACCTGTGCTGTTAAATATAGTGATTTCATATATTTTTAGAATAAATTTAATTTAATAGTATCGTAGATAATAATCTTGAAACCCCTAGAAATTGTTAACTGTTATTATAAAGTTTATTTAAAGTTGTTCCTATAAAATTTTATCCTTGTTAAAGTTATTAAATAAATATTTTCTTCGATATTTAATATAAATAAAAGCGACATGTCTTTTGTAAAGTGTTGTTTTGAACCTACTGAGGGGCATGATTTTTTGGATTCATTTATTCAAAAGTGCACCGATCCTGGATGTAAGTAATATTTCCTTAACATTTTAATATTACCTTCTTATACAGTTTCCAAATAAAAATATTCCACCTTATTATATAATTCAATTAAATCGTACCGGTCACGAATATTCATATTATTTTGGCACGCGCCTTAAGCCAAGTTATTGATTACTTACCTACCTATACACTTTAACTAGTGCCGCCAAATTGGATATCCGGAATGACTTCCGGTTTCGTCCTGAAAAGGTCATGTTTATAAAAAACATTTTATAAATAGAGCGTTAAATATTATGTGGTACCAAAAACCATAAGAACTACTTAAATTATTTTCAAGAAAATTGTGGAATAATAAATGTACTGCTTTTACTATACTTGTAATTATAAAAAGTTTAGAAGTCAAAAGTCAAAACACTATTCGATTAAAATATTGACAGTGAGTCAGACATTAACACCCGTTGTCTTGTAAATTGTAATTTATGTGATTGTTTAAGTGTATTGAAATAGACGTCCTCTATAATGGCGCAAGGTGAGTATTTGCAATTTGCTATTTAACATTCTAATAAGCGAAAAGTTTTGTAAATATTTCTTTGACATCTGGTTACGTGACGCCATCTTGATTCTTGTCACTACATATCTGTCATTGGAACGCGTTTTCTTAGTTTGTACGTTCAATTTTTCATTATAAATTCACATTAAAAGCTATTGTAATGAAGATTTTATAGCGATAAATTACTGAGTGATGTGAGGTAATAAGTCAAGTGGGTTTATAAGTGATTATTCATAAGTTCCGCATACAGTTTTACGAAATAAAAATGACCACTACAACCATACAAAATGCGACAAAAACTAACAATGCTGCGCCCGCTAAACCACAAAAAACGTACGGTAAGGTGGTTTTGACCCTGCACAATTGCTTGCTGCCAGAATCTACGTTTAAAGAAACACCATCTCAGGCCGATGGCTTGGACATTGATACTGAGACAGACTTGCGCATCCTCGGTTGTGAAATGATACAAACGGCTGGTATTTTATTAAAATTGCCTCAAGTCGCTATGGCTACTGGACAAATGTATCTTCAGAGATTCTACTACTCTAAATCATTTGTCAGATATCCTATGGAAACTACGGCAATGGGAAGTATATACTTAGCTTCCAAGGTCGAAGAAAAACCTTGCAGAATCCGTGACGTAATCAATGTATTCCATCACATAAAGCAAGTTAGAGCTCAGAAAACAATATCTCCATTAATAGTAGATCAAAATTATATTGAACTAAAAAATCAAGTAATTAAAGCTGAGAGAAGGATTTTAAAAGAACTAGGTTTTTGTGTCCATGTCAAACACCCACATAAGCTTATTGTAGTGTATCTGCAAGTACTACAATATGAAAAGAATAAACAGCTTATGCAAATGGCCTGGAATTACATGAATGATGCCCTTCGGACAGATGTTTTCATGAGATTTCCCCCGGAAACAATTGCCTGTGCCTGTATTTATTTGACAGCTCGCAAAATTGGCCTACCATTACCCAATAATCCACATTGGTTCCTTATATTTAAAGTAACTGAAGAAGACATAAGAGATGTATGTACTAAAATACTACAATTATATAAAAGGACAAAAGTGATTCCTGAAGAATTAGATGCAAAAGTTGAAAGTTTAAAGAAAGTATATCAAGCAAACAAGCATATACAAGCACAAAAGGAAAGAGAAGCTAAAATGGAAGAG
Source organism: Heliconius charithonia (assembly GCA_030704555.1). NCBI lineage: Eukaryota > Metazoa > Arthropoda > Insecta > Lepidoptera > Nymphalidae > Heliconius > Heliconius charithonia. The sequence continues at coordinate 18,678,435 of CM060819.1, forward strand.
AAAAAGGCTGAATCACCTACTGCTTCCACATCTAAAGATTCAAAACGTGATTCAAAGAAAGATAAGTCGCCTAAAACACCACCTTTGTCATCTAAATATCATAGTAGTCATAAGAAAAGGGAAAGGAGGTCTCGATCTCCATATGATAGAAAAAGAGATTATTCTAGTAAAAGACATAAATCTAGATCTAGGGATAGAGAGGATAGATCTAGGGAAAGACGGTCAGATGATAAAAGGAACAGAGGTTCCTCTAGAAAGTATGATGATTATGATCGCTCAAAAGCAAGGGATAGGGATGATAAAAGAAAACATTAAATTAAGACTATAGATAATAGTACAATAAAGTATCCTCATCTTTACTATTGGGTTTAATTTATTACCTATTTTGTTTTTAAAATTGTAAGTTTTCAAAATTAAACTATAATTTATAAGAGCCACAATTATATTGAGTACTTGCATTTACACACATTCTTCTCAATTTTTGAGATATTTTAAGTTCTTGTTGATGGCAGAATTCTTTCAACTCAGCGGTTTGAGTTCTCTTTATTGTTTCACTTATAAAATTAGTGCTTATATCAAATCTTAAAGTTTTTTAAAAATTGTTTAAAGCCACTGATTGATATGATTTTTGATTCCCGTTCAGTGTCGAAATATGTGCGTTTTTGCGATATAAGCGCCCATATCCGGTTTCTAAGTAAAGTTACAAATATGTTTTATTAGGAAATCATGGAGCCGTAAATCTGAGCATACATATGATTTGAATTTCAACTCGATATCTCCAAACATTCCAGAGATGGTTTTGACAGACAGACAGTCGGACAACAGAGTGATCTTATAAGGTTTCCTTTTTTCCTTTAAATTATGGAACCTTAAAAACAACATAAAAATATTAGACAATTTTTAAAATTGAAGTATTTCCACCCACTATTCCAAGCATACAAAATCATAAAGACTAGCATAATTTATATATTGTTTGGGGCCGTTCAAGTATTACGGAAGCAGTTTTTTTGCATCTCCTCCAGTGGGGTCGAACCCACAACCAGTCGGTTTTACAGTCACACTTCGTGCCGCTGCGCTACGACTGGCCTCTTTTAGTTGTATTAAATACAATAATAACATACAGTGAACGTCAAATTGCAAATATTTTCGAGGTATGCTTAGTAGAGATGGAAGATACGAGATGATGAGAGTTAATATGGTTAACGGTGCCTTGGCTGCACTGATGAGACGGCGAAACGTCAGCACAGCAGTATGGCCGTATACAATATTGCCGTATGCATTGTTGGTACCGACGCTGTTAACGGCAGCAAAACGTGGGTATTACAGAAGAAGAATGAAAGAAAGATGTATGCCGTGGAGATGCGCTCTCTTCGTAGGACTCCGCATACGGAGTCAACTAAGCTGATCGAATCGACAATGTAGATACACAGAATGGCAGATACTAGCGAGGATATCACGGTGAGAATGAAGAAGAAAAGAATGGCTAAAAAGATTTGTGATGATATAAAAGTGAGCGGTTAGGGATGTAGGGGGAGATCTCTGTTGACCTTCGAAAACACAGTATTAAAGATACTGTAAGAAGGTCACGTAAAAATGCATGACGATTCCTGGAGGGCGTGTGTGAAGAGGTTGATGACAGTGGACGAGGCGAAAGATATGGTATATAGAGACCTCAACGTTTGGCGGTCCATCCTCTATCCTACTATCCTGCTAGGGATCCAGTGTGAAGCTAAGTTAAGTCAAACTGCAGCAACGCTCAATTTGTTGTATCACGCGAGAAACGTCTCTCTGTAACAACCGTTAAACGACGACTTCTGTGTGTGGCTATCGGAGATTGTGTTGCTGGTAAGAAATCTTTTTTTTTGGTTTTACCGGTCGATAGACCGGCCAACCCTCTGTGATGATAAGACATGATGTGCCGCCTATACGTCGATGTACGATTGCAAAGGGTTAAGACATTATCTTTTTATTAAGACGCTTCTGTTCCCCACTTTCCGCCAAATAAAAAAGAGTCAAATAGAGAAGAAGGCTAAAATTCATATACAAATGGCACCTAAAATGTTGCTATTAATAATTCTCTTTTAGACTTCTTTTAGCAGATGAGTAATCTTTTGGCTCAAGAAATACAGAATATTTAAGTTTACAATGAATATTAGATTTCAAAGTGAAGGTCTTTTATTATTATATTTTGAATATAATAAGAATATTATTTTATTATTTGTATGAAGTTTGTTTCTTTTTTTAAAGTTATTATGCCCCTGTTTTGTATAAAAAAAATAATAAGATTGGCCTTCTATAATTTAATTGTAATTGTTGTATGTATATGAAATACATATTTCTTACATTTTTGATTGTATAAATTACTTATTTTATATTTTTCTTAATATTAATAAAATGATAAAAAACCGACCATTATCTGTAAAAATGGCAAAAACATCACATTTGTTTTATCTATCTATCTGGTTCATGAGATACAGTCTAGTGGTAAACGGACAAACAGTCTTAGTAATAGGGCCTCGTTTTATCTTTTTGATAATCATAATTATTTATATTCCAATTACTAATATATAAATATATTTTTTTTTAATATATAAAATGGCGCTCGTAACTTTCGCATTTAGTAAAATTAAAAAAGTTTTACATTTAAATACTGTTACAAGGGCGTTAGTTTTTTTATAAACGCTATAAATATTGTAAACAGCCTTATTTTACCCAAATATATTATGTATTGTTTTAAATATTTCATGTTTAGACAACATATACGTATAAATTTCAGCCTTTGCCAGCCTGTTTAAATATAGAATGCCTTTCTCGTTAGTCCGCCTTCGCCATTCGCCAGTGTTTTCAGTCGTCCTTGGCGCGCACACGTGTGCAAGTTATCGCGGAATTGTCAATTAACTTATTTTTTTTTTAAATATCTATATAAAATAATACAACTGTAGATAAATTTATGTAAATGCTTAGTGGAAGTAGTTGGGTCTCAGTTGTATCAAAATCATCTTGGTGTTCGATTTGCGTAAGCGAAATAGAAACGTATGTTCGTGAAAATGTTGTTTTTTTTTTTGTTTGTTTAATTAATTAGTGGCTTGGAAACAATAACATAAAATTAAAAGAAAAATTACATTATATATAAATAATATGCATTTTTTTCTTTAACAATTTTTTTTTCAAACATATTGTTACATAGTTATATAGTTCTAGTTATATAGTCTTATATAGTCTAGTTATATAGTCATACTTATATAGTTTGACGTAAAAATTATAAATTTTTAAAAGATTGAAATTTATTTCTATTCTGAAATTTCATTCGATTTCTCATTCTGGTTTCCTAAAAGTTATTTGCCTGTTTATTATCTGTTTCCAAGAACCTACCCAAGACCATTTCTTAATTAAGTTTTCGCATAATATTTTCGAGTTATTTAAACGCTATGTTATTTATGCACGATATGTACATATATTACTTATTTAATTCATGCACTTCCAAATATCCATGTCATATCCGTTATATGGCCATATGTTGACATATTATTTTTAACAAAAATAAAACCTTCAATTTCAACCGGATCCCATAATTAGAACCTAACCACTCTTTCATTAAACTACCATGGAAGTGTTTCGTTTCCAATAATAATAGATTTATCTTAATCGGTTGGTGGTATATTAAGTTATTCGTCTATTTGTCGCGCTCATACTTAATGCAAATTTAAGTCTTATGTGATTTTCTCATGGATACCATTGTCAGAAATGAGGCCACAAAAAAAAAAAAACAGTCAAAATCGGTTCACCCAGTCAAAACTTCTGAGGTAACAAACAGAAGTCGATTAAAAATAAACAAATTTAAAACTTTACTTAATCATCATTTATTCGTACATCTAGAAATAATAATTTAATTTACTTGTCCCATCGTAATAGGTTTAAAGATGTTAATAATATTTGTCTAATCGAATTAGCCTTATAAGTAAAATTAGATAATTAGTTTAGGTGCTACCACGGAACATTTACATACATACAAATATGCACATACATACATGTAATCTTTTCTTTTAGCTTCACGATGTATCCCGCACATAGCAGTGTAGGCAGAAGGAACCTGGGAACTTAGCAATAAGACACTCCGTTCCCATTAATACTCTACCGCCGCCGAATTCTGGAGGCAGTGAGTGTTGAGGGGCGGAACTCAACGCCGCACTTTGCCTCGTTTCCAGAACGAGGAATATAAAATATTACATTTTCTCGAGTGAGCATACCCACAATCCGTCACGTTTAGAGTCGAACTCTTGTGCCCCTGCGCCACGACTGGCCTCAGTTCTTTATACATATTTTATACATAAAGCTGCTTTAAAATTCTACTTTCTAAAAAAAATGTACGGCGCCTAAATTATTTATAACCAAATTGTAATACCGATCTACCTAAATCTCTGGATGGGCCACATCCAGATCTGAGAAAGGATAAAATCGATATGACGTTGCCTATAGATTAAATTTATTATAGAAATTATATGAGGACTTTTAAATAACTCTTGTATTGTTATTCATTATAACTTTGTTTTGTTTGTTACATGAATTTGTTTTTTAAAATAATTAATGTTTCATTTTTTTTTCGCTTTACACTGTGTCGCGTTTACAGTCACAAGCGTGCGCCCCACCGCCACGAGTTGTCTAGAAATTATATAAAAGGTTTTAAATAAATTTTGCATAATATTTTTGTAATATTTACTACATACAAAAACTACATATTTGTTTTATTTTTAAAATATTAATTAGCTTTTTAATTTAATTCGATTTCTGTTCTATACCGTTATCTCCTTTTGCCCGCACAGCAGGGTAAGCAGAGGGAACCTAGTATTAAGAGTCTATCCCCCGCGCACTACCTAAGCGAAAATATCGCTTATTTAAAGATAACCACTTATGAACTTAACGAATAACCGGTGTTGAGTTTCGCCTCTCAACATGCAATGCCTCAAAAATTCGGCGGAAAGTGAGGAACGCTAGGTTTAACACTAGGTTCCCCCTGCCTACCCTGCTGTATGCAGGTTACAGCGTGAAACTTGAAAAACGTAACCATTTTATTTTACTATAATTATTACGTATAATATTTAGAAATATTAAATAAAGAAATATTTACTTAATTAAGGCTGTAAAATATAAAAAATTACAATTCCTTGCTCACTCAAAGCCACATTGTAGTCGAAGTGTTTAAAAAAGAAATAATGATGTTTTTCGTTCGTTATTTATTATTTATATTTTTAAATTTTAAAGTATTATTCCACATTGCCCCTTGGAAAATATCTCAAGATAGGTACGCCCATGTCCATTATATTATAATATATATTTTTTCAATATAGTTCCAATATCACGTACTAATTTAGGCCCACCTATTTAACTAACCTGAAAACCTAGTTATACAAGCAACGTCTCAAACTCGAAATAGGCTGACATTTACCGAACGTTGTGAACACAGTATCGTAGCATCCACGGGATAAATTGAATTGGATACAGTTACTCGAGATACATATTATGTACTTTTTTGTTACTACACACATTATGTACTTTTTTGTGACAATCTAATATGTCATGTTTAAATATATATATTTTTAACTAAAAGTATATTTGTGGCCGTCGTGGCACAATCGGAATCATAATCGTGTAAAAGCGACGATTGTTGGTTCGTTTTCCACTTGGGGAACCAAGTTTCTTAAGATTAGGTTGCCACTGCTCAGTCTGCTATGCGGAAAAAAAGTGTCGAGGTAACTGCTTTGCTTTTAAAATAATTTTATTCTTTGCATAATATCTATACCAATCAAAATGAATTTATATGCCATGGTCACTCGACCAGGGTCTTTCGCTCAAAAATGTTAAATAATATAATCGTTTCTTTACGTTACGTTAAGTTACTAATCTGTATGTGACTGATACTTCTTTAAACTCGCGCCTGTTAAGTAATATGTACAAATTCATATTTAAAATATTCTTCACTAAAATCGTGCATGAACTATAAAGCTACCAATGACGTGAAAACAGCCTTGATGAGAAAAATATCGCACATGTTGCTAAGTAAAACAGGGTCACGTTATTAGTCTTTAAAGAATAGTCTTAAGAAATGTGTCCTTAGGCCTAATCGCGTTAAAAAGATAAAAGTACGTATATTATATAAACTATAGATAACTGAAATAGGCTGAAGGTTCCAGTCGTGCCGACGATTTTGGTGGCTGGCGTCTGTCACTTTATGGGGTTCCCTTAAAAATTATGAAAATATATTATATTTTCATAATGTATAGTTTTTTTTACTCTATGTATAGTTTTACTTTTTTAGTTTAATGCAATTTTGACTGACTTTGAATAAAAATACACGATGATTTCGGTCCCCACCCCCAATCGTGGCGCAGGGGCACAACTGTGTGACTGTTGACTGTGGGTTCGATTCCCGATTATAATACTGTATGGCTGGTAGCTAGTCACAACACGCACAGATCATCCAGCCCCCCTATTCTGACGCCCATGCCCCTTAAAACTCCGAGCTCCTCACCCTACAACACAATGAGAACCAAGATGGATTGCCAAGGAGTTTCGTCTCCTCGACTTAGTTGCTATTTTTAAACCAAAATTTTATTTGTTATCCTATCGTAGGTGTATTTCGTTTAAATGACACGCTTATGTCACAAGTACAACCACAGGTTACATTGTGGTTTCCTTTATACGATATTCCTAACGTGTCCTTTTCTCAATTCAAACCATAAATCCTATAATATATTGTATATTAAAGGGTTTACGGTTCAGCTATTTAAAATGCCAACCTCATTTGGACTTACGGGTCTTACGGGTACGGAGTGTCTTAACATTGGGTTCCCACTGCCTATCCTACTGCGTGCGGTGCTGCTAAAGTTTAAATAAAAAAACTAAACTAAACTAACTTCACGCTTTATCCCTAGCGGGGTAGTCAGAGAGAACGGAGCGCCAAACGCTACGGTCTCTACATACCTCTTTCGCCTCGTCCACTGTCATCAACCTCTTCATACATGCCCTCCGGGGGGTCCTCATGCTTTTTACGTGACCGTCCTCCAGTATCTTTGATACTGTGTTTTCGAAGGTCAACCGAGGTCTCCTTCTACCTCTCTTACCACTCAATTTTCCATCATAAATCTAAAGTTTAAATACTTTTAAATATTTCAATATGTGTAAATTTTATAATCTAATATTGATAATTATGGACCGGTCGTGGCGCAGCGGCATAGCGTATAAAACTCTACGGTCGTTAGTTCAATTCTCACTCGGAGGAATGAGTCATTTTTCATTTTCTCGGTTTGTAGTCTAAGTAACAAAACACGGTGTAGAGTTCCGCCACTCAACACGCAATGTCTGGAAATGCTATATACGGAATACATCGTTACTCAATGATTATTACATTGATATTTTCTAATTATATTTTTTAAAATTATTATTGGAATTTAAATGAAACAGTTTTGGTGTGACCAGAAAAGGTCGAGGAAAATAATTAAAAAGGATAACATACACCATCGCCGTTTCAAAATCTTCGGTTGGTTATAAAGAAAAAGTTCTAGTATTTTTTTCTAAACTCCTACGGCAAAAGAAGTTCTTTTCCTCAAAGAACGATTTACTTTCTTTTATATTAAGCTTAGAGGACACTTAGGGAAGATGGGACATTAAAAGTAATGAAAAAATATTGCATTTTTTTGCTTTACATAAAACGTTGACGTAATTATTTTCAAAATATAATGTTATAAAAATATTAAAATTATAAGAATTATTTAATAAAATATTCTCACAAATGCATATTATGATAATATCAGTCACTATATTACTACTATATGTATTTAAGTTCATAGGTAGGTAGCTTCGTAACATATCTGTTAAGCAAAACTATTTTTAAATCTAATATAAAATTTAATTATTTATAAATATATTTATTTGTACCAATCATGGGATAAATAATATTACTCAACTATGTATACATTTTGGATACAAATGTATTAGATGTTTAAATTTCTCATACAAATGTGCTATAAAAACATGTTATTCATGTGAAAATGATCCACAACATAAATAGAGCATAGAATCAATGAAGCATGTCAACTTTATCTATAACTATAGTATCACGCCGTGGCGCGTCTCACCTTATCTGCGGATATAAAATATATTTAGATCTTATTAGAGATCTTTGAGTTAGTTATAACATAGTGACTTATCACTCTACTAACATTCATCTGTCCAACACTAATTATATTAAATATAAGAAATGGATATATATATTTCATTGTTTAAATTAGTCGAATATAGTTCAAAACCAGTTGTGGTGCAGAGGCACAAGCGTGCGACTTTGTCATTTTTATAATTTAATATTTCCTCGCTTCTTGCGTTGAATTCCACTACTCAACACGCAATGCCTCTAGAATTCGGCAGGAAATAGGGAACTTAAATGTTCAATGGGAACGAAGTGTCACCAGGTCCCCTCTGTCCATCTTGCTATGTAGGGGTGTAGAAAATAAAATATAATTCTAGATATTCTGATCTTGATTTTATAACAATAAATCTTTGAAATATAATATAAGTGAGAAAACAGGCAGTATGTATTAATTATCTGTAGGCGAATGTTCTGATAATCTTTTCACCTACTCTCGTGAATTCAAGGTACATATTTATATAACTTTTATAATATCACAATATCCGTCTAACTGTTTCTTAACGTTGTTTATTTAAAGATATTTAAATCTTTCACATTTTCAGCTTTTTATGGCGGCAATTTACTCTCATAGAAGCAATTCGTAATAGACGCTGATAACTACTAACTCACTTTGTGTCATCAATCATTCAGTGAAAATTTCATTTGATTTAATTGATATTTTTTCTGATTTATATACATTGATATGATATTTTTTTTATAATCATATTAAAATCGTAGTCAGCGACTGTAGTAGTTGAGGTCTACACGCTTAAGTGTAGATACGTTATCTTTGCTAGTGCTCACGCGAGAACGTCACAGTGCGGACACTGTATTGATAATTCAAATTATTATTTAATAAACATTGTTGTATATTGTTGTTATGTGTAATATAAACGTGTAATATTCATATGTGATTTACGTATTATAATTATTTGTGAAAATAAATATAGTGAATAATGGTTGAATATTGATACTCTATCGTATAAATGTATATTTTCTTTACTTTATTTTTTATTTGTAAGTTATTGTTATTTTTTTATGTCAATAATGGTGCTAGTACATATAATTTTTATTGTCAGCTAATATTTTATGTTACACGTAACATAAAATTATTTATATTTAAGAAAGAAAACACGTATTTTTTCGATATTTATTTAAATTAAAATAATAGTCAATTTTATTTCTTATTAATATTTAGATGTGAGACGTGTATTAATATTATTTCAAACTCAAGCTCGGCTATTATACATTTTTATTTGCTATAATGAAATCTTTACGTACATTCTATAACTATATTTCAATTGACCTTATTGCAATTAGTATTGAGGAAATAATGGTAATAATTAATTAATTACTAAGAGAAGCAATTAAAATATTGTTACATAAATATTCAAATAAGCACGCCAATAATATGCAAGTATGAATATAAATATGAAACCAGCAGATATTTGAATTGATGATTTTGAATTTAATTTCCACTTGTGATGATTTTGCCTTCTTGTAAAAAGACTATATGCGGCGTTGAGTTCCGTCACTCAGCATAAAATGCTTGAAAATTGGGTGGAAAGTGCCAATCCTAGAGATGCATATGTATATTGTACGCTAGGTGCGGGAAACAACGCGAAGCTACCTGTAATTTGCTATATATAATGTGAAAGTAAAAAACAGAGAAGTCTGGTCCTATGTTTCTAAAAGTAAGATAGGTTTTGTCTCAATGTTTCTATTCTTAAACGTATAATATATAAAAATTGTTTTATTTCGTCATTCATAAACAATTACTAAGATCATTAATTTTTTCTTGCTGATAACAACTTTTATGTGAGTTTTTAAGCATACGTGATTAAATACAGTTATTTTTTGTGTGTTATCTATATGTTATTTGAGGAGTTAACTAATTTTGAAGCCACTAACTTCGTTTGCATACCGGAAAAGGATGTTACGGTACGGGTTACTGTTGCCTCAGAAATACAAAGACGTCCCCGAGGAGAAGCTATATATTTTTGTTATTTTGAAATTTATAAATTTACCTATAAAATATATTTATTATATTTTCATATAGTTATAGTAGTGAATTTCCTTACAAATTTATAAATATTTATAAATTTGTAAGGAAATTCACTACTATATATATTGTAAAGAGCGTAGAAGATAGTTTAAATAGATATAAAAATATTAAAATTTAAAAAAATAACTTCTGAGTGTCTTTAGTTATGACATGCTGTTTCAGTAGCGAAACTCAACGCCGCTGTCTTATTAATGAAATATATATATATATATATATATATATATATATATATATATATATATATATATATATATATATATATATATATATAAATTTAAATATAATATATATTTCATTTCCTTGAGTGGAGATCGAACTCACAACCAGTCCCGTTCACAGTCATACACATACTCATACCCGCACATACTTGTACCCCTGGCGAGACCTGGCCTCAGTTAATACAGAGATAGGTTGTAAAGGATATATATTTTTAAAACTTTATAAATAAAGCTCCTCATATATTTTTTCCATAGCGTCCAAACTAATCACCGTTTTCCTGTTATCCATCGTCTATTTAAGTTTTTGTTGGTTTGAAATATGCTATATTTATACACGGATGGTAAAGCTTTATTGTAATAAGTGGGTTATATAAAATGGCAATAATTGACATATAGCTCGTGCTTAGCTAATAATAAACAGGTTTAAATAAATAATAAACTAAATTTGTATGAATTTAATGTCAGTTAAACGCTAACACATATCTCTATGGTCACATATTGGTGGCTTTAAAAGTTGTTTAGATAACGATAGTGATCGCGAAACATTGGGCTAATGTGAAACCTGATATTGCTCAAAAAATATATGATTAGAAAATACATGTCCAATATTTTTTTAAATAAAACACTAAATAATTTTAGAAAATAGCAAAGTTGCAAAATATTAATTGGTTATTATTAAAAATAAAGCTTATTTGAAAGTATTCTTTCGCTGTTGAAACCATAATGTTAATGCTGGTGTCAAGACAAAGCGCGGCGTTGACGCGAAATTGAAGAACATGGGAGTAGAGTGTCTGAACCCTAGGCTCCCTCTGCCTGCCTTGCTATATCGGATACAGTGTGAATATAAAATATAATAGGTACTAACTTACTCAAACTACTAATTTCTCAAACAACTGTAGAAATAATATATGCAAGTGTTGACACGCATCAATAGCTATGGCTTAAGTGTTGTTTTACAAAACAAACGTTAAGTGAGTGAACAAATGATACCAATGCGTAAAATTGCTCATCGGACATGCTTCTTCATCAGCCGTACTGTGTATTTGACGTGTGAGTGTATTTTTTTCTTTTCAAATAATTTTGTTTAGTAGATAGAACACTGTTAACGCTAGATCTAAACCCCACTAGAGTAAAGGAAATATTTAACATTTTCATTTCCTCGCACTGGTAACGCGCGCCGTTAATTAAATTCGGCGGAACGTGGGGAATGGAAGTAAGCATAAGCAAGCAGCTTCACGCTGTATCCCGCACACAGGATGGTAGACAGAGGTAACCTAGTGTTAAGACACTCCATTCTCCACTTTCTGCCGAATTCTGGAGGCATTGCGTGTTGAGTGGCAGAACTCAACGCCGCGCTTAGCCTCGACACCAGAGCGAAGAAATGGAAATATAAATTTAAGTAAATATTTCATTTCCTCGAGTGGGGATTGAACCCACAAATGGAAGTGTAGTGTAAAATAGAGAGAACCAAGTTATCACTTCCGCATCTTTTTGCGAACTACATTATTCTTGGAATGGTAGCAATTAACCCCCCACGTGTAACGAAAATACTCAGTAGTAATAAAAACTAATGATTGAATATATCTTAAAAATTTTCAATATTTGTATACCGATACTGTTAAATAACCAAATTCAGTTTAATTGGGCAACCTATTAGTTTTGAAATAAAAACCTACGTAAAAATATATATACATAAACTCTTAATGCTTTATCGGTCATTAATCATACTGCAGTGATTGCATTATCGCTTTCTATTTAGTTGACATTTGATCTTACAACAACTCTTTAGATAATGATATTATCTATCTTCATATATAACACAATTTATAAAATTATGAACTTTATAGTGCCAGTGTGACAAATTACCTCGTTATCCTCTTTTTGCCTCGGTTCAAATGTTCCTGGACTAGACTGGGAAAATTGATTCCAAAACTACTTTGTGTTTCGTAAATATTAACGCTAAATATTGATTATTGTAATTTTTTTTCTGCTACCACGTCAGTTGTATTTGTTGTGTAATATCTTACACTAGATAATAACCTTGCGATGTGCGATTAATATATGAAGATTTTATTTAAATATGACCTTAATTTTTTTACTGTAACAATTATATCAGTATGTAATATATTTTATTGCCAACAAAACGCCACTTGATAAAATGCTTCGATCATAGATTACTATACTCATAAAAAACGTTATTTTCAAGCCAGATATTGTCTGTTGTAGAGCATTATGTAATATTCTTATATTTTTATATATTACAAGAACGATCATGTTTTCCACGTTTTCCCATTTTTTCCGATTTTTTCAGAGTAAGCAATTATTTTAATAACCTCCCGTTTTGGCTAAATTACATATTATTATAAAAGCTAACAAGAGTTAGTGTCAATAATTATAACTATTTACATGTTAAACACAACCTTACATTAAATTATTTCAATTAATTTTCAACTATTTTACAAAAATTCCGCCATTCTTTACAGGTTGTTGCGGATGCTGTTCCGCGCTTCGTCCGCGTTACAAACGTTTAGTTGACAACATATTCCCTGCTTCACCACAAGATGGCCTTGTTAAGTCCAACATGGAGAAACTCACCTTTTACTCCCTGTCGAGTCCAGAAAAGCTTGACAGGATCGGAGAATACCTGTTTCAAAAGGCTTCGAGGGATATATATCGTAGGAGACATGGGTGAATTGATAACTTATTTGATAAAACTATTTAATTAAAAAAAATGCGGATGCGATGTCAGTATTTTGTCCGATATCTTAAAAATATTTTTAAATGATATCACTGTGGATTGATGGTATCAGAGACTGATAAGATATCCAAGATTTAATACGGTTTATCAATATGATCAAAGAACTTATTAGGTATTTCATAAATTATACCTATACAGTACCAGATTGAAATCCAGACTGGGATAATATATTAATATATTTTTACTTTATTTTAATATTGTATCGTAACAGTGATAGTTAACCCTTTCATTAGTAATTTATAAAAACACTTATGATAAAGTTATCTCAAGTGTCGTAACACGAATTGATAAGTTTTGAACTTTGTTGTATATTTACTTAAAGTACTTAAATATATTCCAAATTGAACATCAGCCACCTTACATGAAACCACTAATGCTATATTTTAATTTTTTTATCTCCTACGCTTTTTATCTATAATATTTTTTATAATATTGTACGTCCTATACAGAACAATTGCTTACACATAACCCCACCCTCGTCTTTCTCTTTCACTAAGCACATTTTGTTAAAATTATGGTAGAATGAATGGGTAGAATTAACTACTCTATTTTTGAGAGAAAATATTAATGTAAATAATAATGGTCGATAACATTTATGATTTTATAATTTACAGTAAACGCCGTTTACGTTTTATTTAACTTTTTTCATTAAGTATACCACTTTTATCACTAATTTTAATATACCACAAATATTCTAATTTTTATGCGCAAATTAATTTTTATCTTATAAAATATTATATGTATGTGACATTTATTATTAATTGAATAAATATATATTTTCAGTTTCGTAATAATAGCCATGGAGGCAATGGACCAACTTCTCCTCGCGTGTCACTCGCAAACACTAAATCTTTTCGTGGAAAGCTTCCTAAAGATGGTACAGAAACTTCTAGAATCTACTGATCCACAGTTGCAAATATTGGCTACGCAGAGCGTAAGTTATACAACAAGATTTTATCAACATTTTAGTATATATAATAAAATGTCATGGTAAATCTTTGAGATTATGACCTAGCGGGATTGGCAGAGAGAACTTAGAGTTAAGATACTCCGTTCCCATTACAACGTTTCCGTTCTCTACTCAACGCAGCGCTTTGCCTTGTTATCAGAGCGAGGAAATGATAATATTAAATATATCCCCATTGATCCTACAGGTTCGATTCCCACTCGAGGAAGTGAAGGGTTTCGTCGCACGACTGGCCTCTCAAAATAGACTCAAAGACAATGTATTTTTTCGTTTCCAGTTCGTTCGCTTCGCAAACATAGAGGAGGACACACCGTCCTACCACCGCCGATACGATTTCTTCGTTTCGAAGTTCTCTGCGATGTGTCACAGCAACCACGGCGATGCTCAGTCGAGGGATAGTATACGACTTGCCGGGATTCAAGGATTGCAGGTAATGTGAAGTGTCAAGTCCGTCCTTCACCTTAGGTACGCTTTTCACAGGCTATTTTCATTTATACAAATATGAGACATTTGTCGAGACGCCCTTTGCCTTGTTACCAGAGCAAAGAAATGCAAATAAATATTTAATTCCCTTGAATGAGAATCCAACCAACAACCACCACGCTTGTGCCTTTTAATACTTTAATATCTTTTAAATATTTTTTACAGGGCGTCATAAGGAAGACAGTGTCGGACGACCTCGTGGAGAACATATGGGAGGCGCAGCACATGGACAAGATAGTGCCGTCGCTCCTCTACAACATGCAGGTAGTTGCTCTCCCTCTCTGACTCGCTATATTTATTTATTTGTTATATAAAGAATTATCTAATAAACAAAAAAAACGCCGTGTTGGGGTTACTGGCGGTTTAAATTAGTGGTCTGTATAAATTTACATAGGCGTTTAATCAAGAGAAAATTAACAAAAATAAAAATCGGTATGCTTACGACGCCCGATGCAAAATGCAAGTGGTAGCTGACCGTTAGTTACAATTATGTCCGCGCACGCGCACAGCCAAACAGCGCCATCCCGCGGCGTCAGTTTCAAACATGCCGGCTGATATATCATTAATCTATGCAGTTTTTAAAACATTTCCCATGAACTAAAATGTTTATCTACCAGTCGGCAGAGAAGTACGAAACGCAGTCGTGCCTGCAGTCGGAGGGCCGCGACGGGGACGAGGAGCCGCCGCGCCTGGCCGAGGCGTGTCTGCGCGAGCTGGTGGGGCGCGCGTCCTTCGGGCACATCCGCAGCGTCCTGCGCCCCGTGCTCACGTGCGTGTTTGGATTTATCTTTAACGTATTAAAATATTTTACTAATATATTTTTTAATATTTATTGAATCAATTAAATGCTTTCAATTTGTATTACATTTTCATACGGATTAGATAATACTTGTATTATTGTTTTTTCAGACACTTTGATCGTCACGAATTATGGGTGCCCAACGATTTCGCTGTACATACTTTTAAAATCATCATGTTTTCTATTCAAGTAAGTCCTTTTTTTATGTAATATTTTATATACAGCTTTATTTCACGCTTTATTCCGCGTAGCGAGGTAGGCAGTGATATTTATATCAGCTGTCTTGACGTCGTTACTCCAGTCGCGCAAGTCTTTCTCGGGAAAACGTCAGTCAGTGCCGAAATAAACTTGTGTCTTCAGTTGAGACATTCCTCGGGAATGTTCTCTTATGAGGTGAAAAGAACTTGGTTCAATTCAATCCCAAGAACCAACAACCACAAAATAAGCATTTGTCGTATCGCCAATCTACCTAAACTTTTTTTTCGCGCCCAGTATCAGTCCATTGGGCCTTAGCGTTTCAAACGCGTATCAAACCAGTATCGCGATTATCTGGATAGCAAAGCCAAGTTGACCTCAAAGAAACTGGGGGTCATCATCAATAGAGCGAGACAGTACTTCACGCCAAACACCGATCGGTTCTTTCCTGGTTCGGCCTCATATGAAGTACTGTTCTCATCTCTGGGCTGGTGCACTCCAGTATCAGCTTGAACCATTGTATCGTATACAATGTGGAGCCGTTCGAAACATTGGTAATCGATGATTTGTGCAGGGCTTTACACATTGGCTTTGCGTACAGATGTCTCCTTGCTGTGCATCTCCTACCGCATTTATCATATGGAGAGGGTTCTGGAAAGCTGTTTGACTTGTTACCTGCCGCCGAATTTTCTAACAATATGTCACAAATTTCAATATTATCATATATATGACACACCATCTGAATACGTGGCACTGCACTACTGTTTGGTTTCAATTCGTTTTAGGAATTCCCTTTCACACTCCCCGCACCTGTGGAAATACCTGCGTCAGTGTTTCCAGGTCGACCATCCTTAAGGCCGGCAATGCACCTGTAGCTCCTCCGATGATGCACGAGGTCGTGTCAAATGACCCGTTTGCCTCGTCTTTCCCACAAGAAAGTACACTGTGTTAACCCTTCCAAGCTGGTGTGGTCCTTAGGCGCAGTACTCGTACAGCGTGGTGGAGGCGCTGATGCAGCACCTGGACGCGTGCGCGGGCGCGGACGCGCGCCTGCGCGTGCGCGTGCGGGCGGCGCGCGCGCACGTGCTCAGCAACATCGTCGCCATCGCGGCCGGCGACAGCGTGGGTCAGTGGCGCACGTGTGCATTTATTTGTTTAACTATCGTCCATTATCGTCCATATTTATTAAAATTTAGTCCATGTAATAAAAAATCTAAATATACTTCATCCAAATAGACTATTATAAGCACTTTTGAATGATCGAATTAACATATAAACAAAAAATAAATTCATACCTGAATTGTCAAAAGAAATCAGAAACTCCTTAATTACGATTACACTACGATAGTTTTTGTCTTTTTTTATAAAAAAAAAATATTCTAAATAAAAGCAAATATGACATGTGGCAATTTTCTTTTCTTTACAGGTCCTTCTGTATTGGAAATTATAAACAATTTACTGACAAACCTACGAACATCAGTAGCGAGAGATTCTGAGGTAAAATATTTAACTGCATACAAAATATATATTTTTAATGCCTCATATTTTATTCTAAAGTATAGATCATTTTACCCCTTAATGTAATTGCAACAACAGAAAGGCAGATTTGAATCGAATCGAATAGTAATTCATTTTTCTAATATTTTGCTTTGACTTTCACAAGTTGGAATAAAGTGAATAATGTGACTGTGTTAGTGAGTCTAGTTATTATTTCTTCCTCATTAAATACGAAATATGTACTTATATGTAATATAAAAATTCAATTCACAGAAAGAGTCTGACGAACGTCTCTACCAAGAAGCTCTAATAAATGCTTTGGGCGAGTTCGCGGACCACTTACCGGATTTCCAAAAGATCGACATCATGATGTTCATAGTGAGCAAGATACCGGCGTCCCGCGGGAAGTCCACTAAGGCGGACGCAATGTTACAGAGTATACTGCTTAAATCGTTACTTAAGGTTGGTGTTTTAAACCAATAATTTGTATTCTACTGAAATGATTGCTTAAGGTTATATAAATTATATCGTTAGGTATAGTTTTTTTTAAATTGTCGAATGTTTGCATCATTCACTCTTAATCCCACATATTGTACAAAGTGAACCTAGTGTTAAGGTGTTCCGGAATAGTGTCAATATAGTAGAAAAGATAAAAATAAAAAAAAAATACAGATCATAAAATTTTTATTATATTCTTGTAAAAGATATTGTTTAAAAAGTAGTATGTATCAATGTAAAAAATATAATACAGTACAGCGTCAATAATTAGCACTTCAATCAATCCGACTGCTTTCTTCAAGCATTTTATTATTTTAGGGCATACTTTGTATGTAGTTCTTTTAGTAGCAAGTCTACTTGTACTTCTTGGTCATACTTTGCTCTTGGAGTGGTCGTGATTTGATTGCTTTTTCCATAGGAAAACAAAGTTTCAAGATTTCTTGTTTCTATTTGTTTCTTACTTCAGCAGAGCATGTGTAGTTAGTTGTTAATAGAACAGTCAGTGTAGGACTTTATCAAGTCTGTCCATTTTGTGGGCAATCAGCCGTGATTGCGGTTGTCTTCGGACTCTTTTTTTATATTGCCAGATATTCTAAAGAATTGCCATTTCACTCATTTTGTTTTTACAGGTTGTCGTAATTCTCATGGAAAGAAACAGTGGTTTTCTATTGCGTTCTATCTCAGTTCCTTTAGAGGTTATTTAAAAGTTCACTTCCGAAGCGTTTCCCGTTGAATTCGTATAATAGACTAATGAAATAATGGATGTGCAGGTGGGGACAACCTACAAAACAACAGAGCTGAGCAAGGCGTTCCCCGCCGCCTTCCTGGAGGCGCTGCTGCGGCTGGCGGGCGCGCCGGGCGCGTGCGTGCTGCAGCGCATCCTGCACACGCTGCTGGACCGGCGCGGCAACGCGGCGCGCCTCGCCCTGCCCACGTTAGTGCACGTGCACGTCCTCCTCACACGCTGTGCTCTCCTAGTACTCACCGTGTTGCTTAAATTAAGTGCGGTGCGGTTTGATGACAATAGACAAAGACATGAGAACCTCTTGGAGCAGGGTAGCTGCTAAGGTTAAAACCTAAAGCTAAAAAAACAAAATAAGCATATATAGGTGCGCTCTTGCTCATGTCATTCTCGTATCCACAATGGTAACGGTTCCTGTGTTACTGTAAAGATAGAGTTGAGGAGATGTTACTATGTCAATATATTAGAAATCTAACTATGAGTATAATATGACTTTTTTCAGTAACATAACCACCTAACTTGTTTCCCCACATCGATAAGGGTCCCTACACCATTCCAAAATATATTCATCATGGGAAATATATGTGCAAGGTATCAATAAAAACCGATGACCTTCAAAAAAGCAATAACATGAAATAACTGACATCGCTTATTATCGATTTTTTTTTTATATGTTGTATTTTTAAATATATACATTCTAATATTTAATTTCAGCGTAGAATATGCAGAGCTCGGTCTTGTAGTGGAGAAATGTTCTCGTCCAGACCTGATATTCATCAGCAAGCACGGTTACGCTATATTCAGCTCGCTATATGATGGTAGGTAATATTGAGTCAACGCCTGGTACCGAGCGAAGACATGAAAGCTTATGCTTTTATTTCTTCATATTTAATTCCATCGAGCGGGAATCGAACTCATAACCGTTTGCACACCTGTGCCCCTGCGCAACGACGGACTCATGTTTATGTTCATAATACAAATAATAATGTATAGAAAACTTACATTACTAGATAATGTCTTCTAATGTCAAACTCGTGTAAAAAATGGTATATGTGGGTGTTACGTAGTGATAAAGTATTTATTTAAATTTATATATCCATTACTTGGCTCTAGTGTGAAGGCAAAGCGCGGCCTTGAGTTTCGCCACTCAACACGCCATGCCTCAAGAGTACGCCGGAAAGTGGAGAACGGAGTATCTTAACACTAGATTGAATTTGCCTGCTCTGCTGTGTGCGGGAAACAACGTGAAGCTTATATATCAAATAATTGTTTTTATTATAATTTCCAGGCCTACAACTGGAGTCCAATACATCTGAGAACATAAGCGCTATCTACACTACCTTAGCGCTGCTGTGCATAGAGCTGGCCTCTGAGGAGACTGTGTGTGACATGCTACAAGTTATACTGTCGTAAGTATTACATTTGTACCTTATAGGATGTATGTTGTTATGTGGTTCCTAATTTATGATGTATGTAGGTTCGATTTTTTTTTAGTTAATTGATTTTTCATAATATTAATGTTTTTAAGTGAGACATTTTCATGATGTTCTTGAAATTAAAAACGTTCTTATTAAATAGCTTTGTCTTATTTTTCAATAAAAATTCTGTATCCCACATGTAGGCTGCTGTAGCAGGGTACATAGGGAATCCTAGGGTGAAGACATTTCGTTCCCCTTGAAATGAAATTAAATTAGGAGTCAAACCAGCAACCATTTCGACAACGGCCTCTCGGTCTCAGTTACAATATTTGCCCTTGAAATAAACACTTAAATCGTTCCTTCCACAGAATCCAACACTCGGCGATATCGAACCCGGTACTGTCAACAGCGCAGCAGTGTCAGCTGCACGCGGTGTCGATAGCGTTGGCGGCGTTGGTGCCTCACGTGCTGCTGCTGCCGCGCCTCGCCGAGTATATCGCTCAGGTGGGTACTAGGAGAGCATGATTGGTGAAGAGGTCGTCTACATTTATTTTTTTACTAGCGTTTACATGGTGACGTAGGTTGATGGACTCAATGCCTCGTTTTGACATGTTGTGAGTTTTTTAAATGTATTAAATAAATATCGGCGCCAGTTTATACACTACATACAGTACAGTTCATACATATGTTTATGCCCTGGCGGCGGTATCACCAGAGCGGGGAAATGAAAATGTTAAATATTTAATTTTCTGGAGTTGGAATTGAGTCCACAACCTGTCGCGTTTACAGCCACGCGCTTGTGCCTCTGCGCCACGACTGGTCTCAGTTTACCGCTTAGGTAAGGTAGAAATTGCATAGTACATGATATGTGTTATGTCATGTAACTCATATTGAGATATGTCTGCTCTCCTCACCTAGTGTTAAGATACTTTATTCCCATTACGACACTTCCCAATATCCACTCTCCGCCTAATTCGCCTGTATTTCCTGTTCAGTAGCTCTACTGAACTCGGCTCTTTGTTAGCAAGACTTCTTGGAAAAATATACTGGAAGAATATATGGGCTTAAAATCTACTGCAAGGATTGATTTAAAGATTGTTAAAAAATTTTAAGAGTTTTATATTTATGTGTTATTATTTTTCTTAAAGAATAAATAAATTAAAGTGGAAATTTCATTTAGATAAAAAACCGTAATTTGTATATTTTGTAATTATAGATAATAGAAGCTCGTCGCGAGGAAGCTCCACATCTGCTGCCTCCATTATTAGACGAATACGAAAATTTGACACCAGCAAAGATGCCGAATAAGTTACCGTATTTGATGATCGATCAAGTAAATATTTTTTTAATTAAATATTAAAAATAACTATATTATAATATGTATATCATTAGAAGGTTGTTACAAATTTGACAATTGATTTATATTCCCTAGTCAATGAAATAAGATAAAGGTCAGTTTTGTTTTGTTTCTACTTCATTTAAGTAAATGCAAATAGCAGTACTTTATTTTTATGTTTTTTTTTTATGTAATATATCTGTTATACTTTGGGTTAATAACAGTATTCAAAAAATCTCAACTCTTTGTGCTTTATCAACATATTGTGAGTACTGAATGTTGGCAGATAAATTCAATGGCCTACAAAAGACTGGGGCTTGGGTGCTAGTTTTCAATACTTAGTCTATGAACGCTACTTAAAACTTAAAAAAATAGTAGTATTAAAATATAATGTAATTTTATAATAATGTTTTTTGCAGATGGCGCTGGGCGAGTGCCTGAAGGCGTGCGGCGTGGAGGCGGCGCGCCTGCAGGGCGCCTCGCCCTACAGCGCCGCCGCCGCGCTCGCGCACCGCCACAGCTGGGTCGAGGCCGGTACGTGAGCACTGTGCACGTGCGTGCGTCTGTACTGTGCACGTGCGTGCGTCTGTACTGTACGCGTGCGTGCGTCTGTACTGTACGCGTGCGTGCGTCTGTACTGTACGCGTGCGTGCGTCTGACTGTACGCGTGCGTGCGTCTGTACTGTACGCGTGCGTGCGTCTGTACTGTACGCGTGCGTGCGTCTGTACTGTACGCGTGCGTGCGTCTGTAATGTACGCGTGCGTGCGTCTGACTGTACGCGTGCGTGCGTCTGTACTGTACGCGTGCGTGCGTCTGTACTGTGCACGTGCGTGCGTCTGTACTGTACGCGTGCGTGCGTCTGTACTGTACGCGTGCGTGCGTCTGTACTGTACGCGTGCGTGCGTCTGTAATGTACGCGTGCGTGCGTCTGACTGTACGCGTGCGTGCGTCTGTACTGTACGCGTGCGTGCGTCTGTACTGTGCACGTGCGTGCGTCTGTACTGTACGCGTGCGTGCGTCTGTACTGTACGCGTGCGTGCGTCTGTACTGTACGCGTGCGTGCGTCTGTAATGTACGCGTGCGTGCGTCTGTACTGTACGCGTGCGTGCGTCTCTATTGTTCGCGTGCGTGCACGTTTACGTACTTACCTATATGTGTCCCCCAGGAGCAGTGCAAGGCCGCGACAGCTTGGCGGACATCGCGGCCGCCAACACGGAGCTCGACAGCGCCAACAGCTCGCCCGGAGTGCAACGCGTACGTATACATATTGGTACTTTTGTATCTCATAGGTGCGCGTGGGTTTAAATACTGTTACTTACAAATATTCTTACGTCTCCTCTTCTTGCCTTGAGGAAGGAATTTAAACATAAATTATACCTAGTTATTACCATGTTAATGTTAGAGTACTTAGTTTTTTCTATAACTCATAAATATAATTAATAAAAAAATATTGTCTTGAGAATCAGTTAATCGTCTGTAATTTCGTGGCCGAAATTAAATAGTCAAAAGTTGAATCTCTTGATATCTTCAACTAATTTATAATACTTAAAAATAACTTATTCAAACAGCAGACTCAATATGACGACCTCGACGAAGAATACAGAATGTTTATAGAGAAATACAATTATAATTATCGTCCGTCCATGCATATGTTTGGAGCTTATGTAAATATGTATTTATTTTGTTTATTTATATTTTTAATTGTCACAGTGGTTGTGGGCTCGATTCCTATTGAGGAGTAATATCAACATTCTTATTAGAGATATTTAAAAAAAGTGTTTAGTTTAGGAGTTACAACAAATTTGTAATAGGACAAGTATATTAAAATAACGTTTTTTTTTCTTTAGTATTTTCGATTAGCTGATAAACTTAGTTGTATCACTTCATTATTTATTATTCACCTGTCTACATACATTAGTTCTATGGATCTCGGTACCCAATTAATTTTTTCATATAGAAAGTATGTTATATATCAAAAGTAAGTCTTTTTTTAAGTAGTTTATATTAATTTTAGAGAAATGACAGTGACTTTTGGCAATGGAATCATGAGATCGATGTACCTTTACGTGATATAAGGAGGGAGAAAATTGATTTGGTTACTATGTTAACGTATATTATTAAAAAAAAAGATGTTTTGTTTGATTGATTTTTATATAGCAGTGTCAAGTTTTATTTTCACATTTTATGTGTTTTTTTTTATTTTAAATGCATTATGGAATGGAAAATCTTAAAAACGTATTAAAAAAATTACCGTAGAGCCAAACCAAGACAAACAGAATGGTTTTAACTCCATTAATATTTTTAATTGAGTTACAAATATTCTAAGTAGAAATTAGCGTTTGTGTTGGAAATGACTATATACTTGAGAGAGTATATTTTATATCAGCACCCCACGGCGTCGGAGGCCGTGAGCCTGGAGGCGCTGCGGCGCGCGGCGGGCGGGCCCAGCGAGGCGGAGCGGCGCGAGGCGGAGCGGCGCCGCGCCACGCTCAACTGCGCCTTCCGCACCGCGCCCTTCGACCACCTGCTGCACCTCACGCAGCCCAAGTACGAAATTAAAGACAAGCTAGAGGAGATATTCAACTCGCTATCGGAAGACCCTCTACTCTCCAGCGGGGGCTCCCCCGGTGGGCCGAAACCGCCACCCTATACCAAATATTTCCCCGAGCTCTTCCTATACTAAATTATGCGTAAGTATTAATAACTAAGTTGTGTAAATCGATAGAACTAATAATACTATTATTATCAAACTCAGAGACCGTCGTGGCGGTACAGAATCTGATTAAAAAAGCGTACTTTGTGAATTCTATTCTCAATCGTGAGAATAAATTATTTTCATTTCCTTGCTTAGCAAAATATAAAGTATGGAATCTATCAAATCAGTAAAAGTGGCTTAAATTTTCATTAACCAGAAAAGAACTGATGATCTTTAAACAATCTGAACTTACCTTCGTGAAACAAGCACTCTCGATTAAATCGCCATTTTAAAAAAACCCCCAATCAAATCGCGTCATCTGCTTAGAAGGTACGATGTCCTAGAGAGACATAGTTGAAGTATACTTCAAACTTATAATACCCCTCTGTTTGCATAATTGGTTAAAATATAAATAGCACTAGATTCTTTTAACTTGTTTTTTGAATATATAAATCAAAACAAGTCCATAAAGCCATAAGATTAAATTTTTAAGTATAAATAAAAAAACTTGAATGTTTTGTTTTTTTTTTATTTTTTGTGTATAAAAAAAAATATAAAATATATTTTTTTCAGGTGGCCGGATAGATTCCACATGTTACAATAAATGATATTATTATATATGATATTGTCCCATTAAAATGAAAGTGACGTTACTAAATAAAACATTGTTTTTTTCAAAAGTCATCTAAGACTTTAGCAAAATTATTAAGTATTGAAGTCACTTTCATAATTAACCTATTTGATATCATGATATTGAATATACATACATACAACTTATAACGGCTGCTTCGCATAATAATATACATGTTTTATAAAATTTGACAGTTGAAATTGTTATTTTGTTTTGTTGTGCACATATAATTTAATAAACAATAATATTTTTTTGGCTATAAATTTAAGGATATTTTTTTCTTTTTTTGGCACGTAGATACTATATTAAATTCAGCGTCGAAATAATGGGGAACGAAAGTGTCTTAACATTAGGTTCCGACTGGGATCCTAATATTAAGAACTTTCTCTCTTCCTACATTATATATGTAGCGTGATGCTAAAAAAGAATTATTTAATTCATGTGTAGCTAGTTCCTATCCTTGACTTTCTATGTTCTATATCTTTTGTGCATGTTTTCCAGTTTCTACAAAAACTTTCAAAATTTATAAAGTGTATATAAAAAAAACAATAAATTAAATATGAAAATATTTATAAAATAATATAATAAAAAGCAACGCTACATATTTCTAATATACTCATAATACGTGATGACATCATCTGTTATTAAAATTGTATCAATTATATATAATAATTATAATATACAAATATATTTATTGGAAATTAACTTCTTTAAAAACTTATGAAGTGATATTACTATAAAGTTCCATAGAGTTATCTTAGTTTTAGTAGAAATTTTTATTTTATAATGAAAGGTGTTGATCAAGTTTTTAAATGGGTTTAGTATATTGTATTCACAAAATTAATCAGTTCTGTGAGAAAAGATTTTTATGTCTTTTATTTAATAATGCAAAATAGACGTTTCCATACCTATAATTATACTTTAGGTAGTATTTTAATAATATAGATTTCTTGCATTGAACTAATAATTCCTACAAACATTAAAATACATTAAATTTGTGAAATTTTTGTATAAATTGTTTGTTGTCTTTTTGGTATATGTTATGGTGAAAGTGATTATTTAACAGTATTTAGTATCTATTAAGTTATATATAACTATAGCAGTGATATGGTCGAGGATGAATTTATTTTAGGTAATTTTTGTTGCACTCATATATGTTAATTAACGTTTAACTGGCTTTACATACTTAACATGTTCGTATTATTTCGTATATGATGTCACTTAATTTATTATTTGTTCCATTATATTGTATCAACTCACGCAATTGATAATACTGTTGTAACGCTAATTGATCATTCTTTTGTTTTTTTTTTGTTTGAATATACTATGTATAAATAAGAGTGTTATTATCATCGAAATTTTGTTTTTGTAAATATTTTCTTTTATTTATTTATTTATACCTTAATTTACTACATGTATTGTAATATATCCGATAATCATGCCGATCATAATCATAACCGATGCTAAAAGTAAATAAAATTAAATGTGACAGGTTAATTTTGTTATAAAATAGATGTCACTACAGAAAATATGCTTTCTTTTGGTTAATTTATAAAAAGCGTACCGACGTGGACGTAGCTTGTTAGGAATGGCTTAGTGTTCAAAGCGCTTGGACAGTGAACAACAGGAGGAGGAGTCCGAGACGTTAAAAAAATTATATGTTTTCTAAAAATAAATATTTTTGTGTGGAATAATACTTTAAAAATGTTGGAATTTTAATACTTACGAGTATTTCATTACTCGTATGTCATTTGAATGCATGTCTTTTAATTTTTTTTTTTTTTGCTAATTTTATTGACATTTTATGCGCTGGTTATGTTTTTTTTCTAATGGAATCTCTTATACAGATAAAAAAAGGCAGTCGTTGCTTTTTTAGGTGCAAGAATTATGCGAAATGTTTAAAAAAGTGTATTTTTCTATCATTTTAGAGTAATAACTTGATCAAATATATATGTATGGCTGGTAATTTCAATAATCATTTTGCTATTAATATATAAACTATTATTTTTCTTTACAAAAAATAAATTCTTTATAGATTATAAAAGGAAATTGTATTTTGAAGGTAGGCTTATTCTTTTTAATATTTTTTATGACATTCCAATTTTTCAGGATATTGTTGTGGGAATCTTTGATGACAACAACAAAAACAAAAAATTGTGTGGTAACACGCCAACTTAATATTTAATAGAAAATAAAATAGTTTTTCTTATTTTTTTTTCATTGGCATCCAAAATGCACTATTAAAGAACAAAATGTTTTTCGATTATCTCATAAATAAACTCATAATTAATATTATATTTAATAGAATGTTTTCTAAATTCTGGAACTACGTTTTCTTTTTAACATATTATATTACACAAAATAAATTAATTAGTTTCTTATTACTTTTCATATATGGTTTTTTGTTGTTAAACATGAGGGAAATAAAACATTGTACACTTAAAGAAAGACTATTATTTGAATGGCTCACTTAACCTGATATTTGCACAAAATTTCGTGTATATGATTCTAATGAAATAAATATTTCTATGTGATTATATGATTTTTATGTGTGCAGAATATTATTATACATTTTTTTTTTACGATATTTGAGCACTTATTAGAAATTGTACCCAAATTATAAGAATTATACTTAGTTATTGTTTTGTCATTTCTTTACTAGTATCATAGTACAAGAGGTTTTGAGTTGATTATAATTTTTTATAATTATTTTATTTATTTTTATTTTTAATATATGGTTATATGGCCAATCGTGGAACAGGGGCACAAAGTGTGATTTTAAAATCTACTGGGAGTTCGATCCGCATTCGAAGAAATGATTTTTTACTCTCATTTCTTCGCTCTGGTGTAGAGGCAAAAGCGCAACATTGAGTTCGGCCACTCAATACAAAACGGAGTAGTCTCACATTCGATATATAATATTATATATATATATATATATTTATATATTTATATAAATCGTTCCCACTTTACACAATCATTTGGAAGTATTATTTTTATTAGAATACCTAAGATTACATTTACTAGCTTATGGGGGTAAGTCAAAGGATTACTCAGTAAGGTGGTATTTTTACTTTACCTGTAATAGAAAATTATTAACTTTAAACTACTTGTATTTTTCAATCACTGCCTCTTGTACTATTAAGATTTAAAAGTTAAGTATGGGGCCATCTATAAATAACGTCATACGTTTAGGAACAAGGTTAACACTCTGATATTGTGGGAGAAGTGGTGTGCAGAGATCCTAAATTTCGTTATTATACTAGTCATAAAATAATCATCTAAATATTTAAAACACGAGATTTGTGTAAACAAAAATAATTTTTGTGGGGAACGGAAGTGTCTTAATGGGAACGGTTATAGATTCTATAATTTCAAAGTGTAAAATTACAAATTATGTGGCTACACACGAAAGTGTCTCAGGACAAAAAGCGCGGTGGAGATATTACTATTGAATCTCTGATATAGATAGCCCTTTGTTTTTTTTATTCCCAAGCATTATTTAAACAGAACTTAATTATTTGTTAAAATTATAAATACATTTTTTATTTATCTGACGTATGACGCTCCCTCGTTTGGGACGAGAACGGGAAGTAAAAAAACTCATGATATTCGAGTGATGTAATTTGTGGATGGCTCCCTAGCTATTTTATATGTATTTACACATTTATAAACCGATCTTGAGATGCCATTTTCATTCATTCATAAATTATAATATATAAAAAAATGGCTTTTGAAGATCGATGTTATAGGTGAGGACGGTTTGTAAATCCTCTAAAATATAACCACTGCGTCAATAGGCCAAATATTTTTTTTCTATAATCACTCGAGTAAACTTCCATAGAAGGGATGTATTCTGAATTGAAAATTCTAAAATGTTGTATTGCAAGTGTTTAAATCTGGCTGTTTATTAAGATTACAATATAATATATACATATACAGTTGTTCAATAGATTTGAATATTTGAATTGAAATGTTTTGGACCAATTTGTTTGAATTTCTCTTAAATTATATTAACAATCGCATCAGCCTCTGTAGTTATGTGAAATATTTTAAGAATTTCTATGAACATTAACCTCGAAAAATATATTGGACTGTAATTCAATTTAAATATCAAGAATCTTTACTATTTTATCTTTACTTATAAGTGCTGCATTATTCTTTACATTATCTGTCTATATATTATTTATTTTCTCGCAAGTTCTTAAAATACTTCGACATACTAAAATGTGTAGTGCATAAATTATATAATCTTGTAGGGCCTCATGAGCATTTTTATTGACTTATACTTTTATTATTGTACTTGTACTCATGTTAGTTCATTAGGTTGTGTTCAAACAATAATAAATTAACTTTCCAGTTGTATTTTGTTTTATTTTTTTAATATCTATTACAATACAATGTTTTATTTATTTCAGCTTCACGCTGTATCCCGCAGATATATAGGCAGAGGAAAATTAGTCTTAAGACGCTACGTCTGCGAGGCATTGCGTGTTGCGTTGCGTGAAAATGAAAATAGTATGGTAAACATTTCATTTCCTTGAATGGTAATCGAACCCACAACCGTGCTTACAGTCACACGCTTGTGCCCCTACGTAAGAAAACTGAATATTCATGTTTCCACCAATAAATAGCGTGGCAATGACAGAGAGAGCGAGCTAAGTAACTACAAAATACAAAGCACTTTGTTGGTGGAAATGTAAACCTAATTTAAAAAGGTGTCAATTCTGCCTAAGTATTACTCGCTCATTTGTCTTTCGCGGTGGAAAACGTCCTTCAGAAACAAACAGCATCTCGTTTTTAATTTAATATTTTTTTATTAAGAATTCTAAACTAACTGCATTGAATTGAGAAAGTATAATGGGTAAGTGATATACATTTCTTAAATTCACGAATTTTCTAATGCTGGATACCGTTTTAAGGCAAATTAAAAAATCGTCTATAAGATTAGTCATTCATACAACAGCAATAATATATAATATTTTTTATTTTAAATTCATATATTATTATATATTAAAGAAACTATTAAACGTGGTCTTTGCCTTATATGATTGATCCAAAACTCCATAGACTATACCAATTTGACATTTATTGTCAACGTCGTACCAATCCACTGCCGACATGGAGTTTTTACTTTTTGTAAATTAAGTAATATTTGTATTTCTATAGTGAATACAATGAATTTATTATTTTAGTATAAGCAATATAACAATTTACAACCATGGCTAGAAGATATCGTGATGCTGCTGCTAAATTGCAGCAAAACGTGCAGAAACATCTTCAGGTGATGAAAGATCTTTCTTCTTCTGAAGATGATGAGCCAGTTGAGTCGAGTGTCCTGGATACTGTATTCCAGAGCTACTGGCGGGGTGGCGGGGATACACAAATGCTTAATAGGACTAAACATCTACTAGAAGAAGCAATAAGTGGCCGAGCTGTGACCTGCTTGATTTGTATTGGATCTATCAAAAGAACCGACGCTATATGGACCTGCGATCATTGTTATTGTTATTTCCATCTATCTTGTATACGGAAGTGGTCAAACGATAGTATAAGTCTACGCAGTGAAGAAACTAATGGCCCAATTGCTGTGTTCATGCCTAAAAAAATTGAATGGTGTTGCCCAAAATGTAGAAATTCATACAATAAAGAGGAAATACCACGTAAATATCGCTGTTTCTGCGGTAAAACTGATGACCCTCCTTTCCATCCTTGGTTAATTCCTCATACTTGTGGAGAAGTATGTGGGAAAAGGTTATCAGTGGGTGATAATTGTAAGCATAAATGTCTTTTATTATGTCACCCTGGACCTTGCCCACCATGTCCTCAAACTGTTAATGGAGTTTGCTATTGTAACAAGGAGCATAAAAGAGTGAGATGTAGTGCTGCCCACTGGTCTTGTAAACAACAGTGTAACAAGAACTTACCTTGTAAATCTCATAAGTGTGAGGGTATTTGTCATGCTGGGGAATGCCCACCATGTAATTATACAAGTCTACAATCATGTCAATGTGGAGTGGAAAAGATAAAACGCCCATGCAACAGTTTAGTGTGGCAATGTCAAAAACAGTGTAATAAGCCATTTGCATGTGGGTTCCATAAATGTGACAGAGTATGTCATAGTGGTAGCTGTGGACTGTGTCCCAATTCTGGAGTCATATCTTGTCCCTGTGGTGCTAACCAACGATACATCCAGTGTCCAGATACTATTGAAACTTGCCTTGAAACTTGTGGAAAGAAATACGATGACTGTCAACATACTTGTCCATCTAAATGTCATAAAGGACCATGCCCACCTTGTCAAGTGCAGATTGAAAAGAAATGTCATTGTTCAACTCATACAAGACCACTGCCCTGTAGCAAAGAGTTCAGATGTGAGACTAAATGTAGAGGTATTAGACCTTGTGGCAAACATGGATGTGGAAGAAAATGTTGTAATGGGAGCTGTCCTCCATGTGAAAAACTGTGTGATAAGTCTCTGCAATGCGGCCGCCATAAATGTGCTATGATTTGTCATCATGGACCATGCTATCCATGTCCTCTTGAATCTAAAGTCACTTGCCGCTGTAAAGAGACATACATAACAGTTCCTTGTGGAAGAGAGAGACACACAAAACCACCTAAATGCAATCAACCATGTAAACTAAAGTATAAATGTGGCCATATTGATGAAAACAAACATTCCTGTCATTTCGGTGATTGTTCTCCATGCAAAGCAATTTGCAACAAGGCTTATAAGAAATGTGAACATAAATGTACAGCAACATGCCATGAATATGTACTGGTTACATTCAAACAAATTGAAAAGCCTGCTACACCATGGGAAGCTCAGCCGCCTAAATCAAAAATAGTTGCCTTAGAGTGTCCACCATGTGAAGCCCCCATTACACTAACATGTTTTGGAGAACACGAAACAGATGAACAACCTTGTCACAAAGCTAGTCGTCGACCATGCGGGAGGGCATGTGGTAAACCTCTGGCTTGTGGAAACCATTCATGTGAATTATTATGCCATTTATACAGCCAAGATGCTGACTATCCAAATGTGCCTTTTACATGTAAAGCTTGCCACAGAGAATGTTCTAAAATCCGTCCAGCCATGTGTACTCACAAATGTGCTAAGCGGGGTTGTCATCCTGGCCCGTGCCTACCTTGTGAGATCATGGAAAGAGTTTCTTGTCATTGTGGTGTAACAGAATTATATTTCCGCTGTAAAGAAGTGGCAAACACTAATGAGGAAACATTAAGTTGTAAACAAGTATGTCCAAAGAATTTGGAATGTGGACATCGCTGCAAAAACATCTGTCACTCTGGTCCATGTGGAGTAAACCAAATCTGTACTAAAAAAACTAAAATCCACTGCCCATGTGGTAATCTTAAAAGAGAGGCTTCTTGTAATGCTGTCAGAAATGCAGAAATCAAAGTAGAATGTGATTCCAGTTGTGAAACAAAGAAAGTGGCTGCAAAATTAGAAAAAGAACAACATCAGATAAGATTAAAATTACTTGAGGAAGAGAAAAATCGTAAAGAACTAGAAGAATATGAGTGGAAATTAAGTGGAAAAAAGAAGAAATATAAAGAAAAGAAATTGATTGTCAAAAAAGATGACCGAAATATGTTGCAGAAATATTGGGTTCCTATTTTATCGACAGCAGTTGTAATTTTGGCTGGTGTTTACTATATTTTTTATATTTAGTGTATAACTAGTTTTTCAAAAATGTAAACGAAATAAGGTTGTGTGGTGTTAGTACAGCTTGTTATATGAAGAGACAATAAGCCATAAATTATACAATTTTATACATTATGTTATTATATATAAAATAAATACACCAAATATCATTTTTGTATGTCCCAAGCACTCATTAGCATCTTAATATTTTTGTAGACAAATCAGTATATAATAACACTATTTCTATTTATTTTTATAGAGTTAATAGTTAAATAAAGTGTTCATGGTTTTTATTATTAAATAAAATGTAAACTTATAAAAATATTTATTTTCTTAGTTGTAATGGTGCCATCCGTTACTGATCATATACGTTATGGATGTGGGTTCAATCACCACTTGAAAAATTTATATTATTGCATTTGGAATTAAACTTAATCTCTTAATAAGTTTTCGTTGCCTTGTGACACAAGAGATAGTAAACACGATGGTTGTGAGTTCGAATCCTATTTGAGGAAATTAAATATTTATTATATTTAATATTTTCATTTTATTGTTCTGGTAAAGGCAAAGCGTGGCGTTATGTTCCGCCATTCAACATGCAAATAATTCGGCATAAAACGAGGAATGGAAATATCCTAATGGGAACAGAGTGTAAACTAGTTTCCATCTGTTTACCCAGCTGCGTATGGAATACAGCGTGAAGCTAAAAAATATATGTATATTCATCCCCTCGCCATTATAAGGCTGTAGTTGCCACATTCACGGTTTTGAATTTAAATTAAGAGAAATAACAAATGAATGGCAGGCAGTTCGTTCCTCTCCATCGCTTGTTCTGTGCTCTCTCTCTTGCACGCTCGGCTCAGACGGAACGTGACAATGAGTCATGCGTGCAGCCGGCGTTCATAGATTTATAACACGAAATCACGTACATAAAAATTAAAATGTATTAAAAAAATATTGATTATTATAATATATGTTATATGGTTTGCATTGTTTTTATTAAATACACACAAACGAAAATATTCGATGAGAAATAACTAAGCCCACGTATCCATATTTTCGATACACGGGTTTGTATTCGATGTATTGGATGATATATATAATATTCTGTTATGTCAAATGTTAGCACGTCGGCTTAAAAAAACTGTGAAATGAACTAATTGTTATAACTGGACTTGTTTTATTAAAATTATTAAGAATAAATGTGGCCTGTTATTTACTATTTTAAAATAAATTATGTAAATTTTAAAACATTCAAAAAATTTAAATCTTTCATTTATTATTCGTATACGGCACATTAAACTTTAAATGTTAGAATAGTTTTTTTATTTATAATTTAAAAATTTAAAATTTTACAACATTAATGTATCGAATTAAAAGATATTTAATAGTTCGTACGTAGTTAATATCGAATTGAATCGATGCATCGGTTTTTATTAAACATAACTACATACATATCGAATTCATTTATCGATTTATTCTGTATACGTCAATTTGGTACACCCACAAATATGTGGTTTTTATTTGTTGATTTTCCAGAAAGACGTTGGTTAAATTTTCAGCATATTTACAGTGTTTTTTTACTAATAGTATTTATTATTCTATCTTATTAAGCAACTGTGAAAACTTTTCTACTAAGTACCTACCTATTAAGTTGACGAAGCTATGTTCATAGAGGAACCTTGTTACTTTTAAAGAATATTACTCATCATGTTTTCTAATATAGGTAAGATAACATTAATGTAAATCGTCAGTGCTGTTTTATTTTGTGTTCTTAACTATTGGTAGTATATTAAAATGTGTGCGATTGCCACTTACGTTTTTTTCGACCTGGAAACCACCGGCTTACCGAGACATGATAATAATAAAACGAAAATAACCGAATTGAGTTTTGTAGCCGTGAAAAGGAAACACCTCCTTACTATACCTTCAAACACAAAAACTCCCAGAGTGCAAAACAAAATAACATTGTGTTTCAATCCTCAAAAGATGATAGAATTTGAGTCCACAGAAAAAACTGGCCTCTCCAACGAGCTTCTAGAACATGAAGCGCCCTTCGATAAGAATGCTTTTTGTTTGCTAAATACTTTCTTGGAAGCACTCACAGATCCAATATGTCTTATTGCTTACAATGGAAACAAATTTGATTTTCCCATATTGAGAAATAGATTAGAGAAATTAAATGCGAAATTTTCTGATGATATTATGTGTGCAGACAGTTTTTTCTGTTTTTACGACTTAACTGCAAATAATCATTGCCCTGAATCACCATCATCAAGTACAACTAATAATACACTAGACATGACTAGCAATCAAATATCTGGTTTTTTTAATGAGAACTCATTGGATATGAAATTAGCGAATGAAAATACACCTCAAAAACAAATTATTAGAAACGACGATCTAAAAAGAAATCAAATCTCTAAAGCTCGGAGAAGATTTCCATGGAGTGAAAAGAGTAAACCAGAAGATAGTTATGAATTAACTGAAGTATATAAGAGATTGCTGTGCTGTGAACCTAAACAGGCACATAATGCTGAGGGTGACTGTTTATTAATGCTAGAATGTTCTGTAGTTTTGGGTAATAAATTTGTTCAGTGGGTGGATAGTAACTGTGAAAAATTCTCATCAATCAAGCCAATGACAGTTGGGGTCCCGCTTGGATTATAAATAAGTAACTCTTTTTTTAAGTTATATTCTGTATCCTACATATAGCAGGGAAGGTAGAGGGAACCTAGTATTAAGACACTGCATTTGCCTGATTTTGCACACTGCCTTATTTTCAAGATGTGTGTGGAGTGAGGAAATAACAATAATTCATTTGCTCAGATCATAAGGCCATCAAATATGAATTGTGCTATATTTTCTTTTAAATAATCTTATTTTTATATAATGTTATTTAATTTTTTATGTGCATATGCTTAATATAGTTTTTTTTTTACTATTTTATGCTTTTAGACATTTATTTTTACTTTTATTTGTAAATCAATTTTTAAGGTAAATATATTATTTTATATTCTTTATAGTTTAAAATATCTGTATAATGTGATGTTGTAATAAAATGTTATAGTGATGGAAAAATATTTTATGTTTTTTTACATAGTTTTAGTTCTTTACTTTTAAGTATATATTTTTTTAGCTTTGCCTGTAGTGTTTGCAATGACATTTAAGTTTGCCACTTTGTGCTGAATTATTTTAATTAATTTAACTATATACACTTATGTATGTAATATGTACACACAGACAAGGCAACTATAGAAAGAATTAAATATTAGATTTTTTTTTTATGGAAAGCAAAAATGCTACAAGCAAAATTAATCTCATAAGGACTTCAATGTAGCTCAAAAATATGTAAGTGTGGAACAAACACTATGGTTGTGAGTACGATTCCCACTCATAGAATGAAAATTATTTATAATGTTTGAAATTGGAAGCCATTAACATTATTAAGAAAAAACAAGATAAAAGCATATATTTTTGTCTATGTTCTTCTTAATGTTTTGGAAAGAGTTTCTACATAATTGCAGTAAGTTATATGTATCACCCAATAACGACACTTTACACGAGTTTCCTTCCAATAAAGGCTGTTGCCTACAAGCAGCTGCCCCTTGATTGACACATTTATTATAGTGTATGTATAACAATAAATATTTTCCATTTTCGCTCTGGTATAAAGGCATAATCACCTGAAAATTCGGCGGAAAATATGGAAAGGAGTGTATTAAAACTAGATCACCTCTGTCTACCCTGCTATATCCGGGATCAATCGTGAAGCTAAATAAAACATACACTACAATAAAACATGATAGATAAATAGTTTTTGCAATTCTAACTAAAATTTTCTTATGTGACCTAACATATAATATACAAAAGAGAATAATATTTTTAGTTATTTCAGTTTTATCCCAAGAAGGTGAAAACTGCTCATAAATATAACTGTAAAACAAATATACTAAGCGATAGCAGAAGTACGGCTTTGCTCGCTTCTTTATTTAATTTTACGTGTATTTAGGGAAACTTGTCGGTTATTTAGTATGGTTATCTATACCATTATGCACTTCATAAATCGTTATAAATGTTAAGGATTTCATTTGTTATAGAAAATAGTTAAATTGTTTTATATCTATCCTAGATATTCACGCACGTCTTTCCGTGGGAAGTTCCAGAATAACCTATATCCGACAATGATAGTCCCATATAAACAGTTCCGAAGATTAGCTCGGACATACAGACAGACAGACAAAAAAATGTTTGTTTTGAGTATAGTTTAAATATCTTCATCCACTTGAAAATAACACAGGTATTTTGAAATTACCGACAGACACTACAATTTCATTTATGTGATAGGGTAGGGTGTCTACCTCGGTCTCGAGGCGAATGGTTTGTGTTTCTTTTGAGATTATGAAAATCATACTAAAGCATACTTCGAAACTTTTATTGCCTAAATAGTGTTCATTAACAATCTAGCTACGAAAAAAAACATAACAAAACTTAAATTATTCATAAATGCTACAATTAACTCAAAACCTACAAGACAAAAATATTCCTATTTGCCCCATTTTGTGGGGCAGAACATTGTTAATGTTTTGACAATATGCGAACTCAAACGCATATTTATAAACCACTGCCATGCCAGTGCCATTCTGAGGTCACGGCTCGGTAAGTATAGTAATTGTTGTGGTAAAAATTTTCTCAGTGTTCTCTCTCTTTGAAAATCTGCTCATGGCTGCCCACCATATATATTAATGATATCCTTGGAAATAGTGAATCTTTTCTGCAATTCTTATTTATCTTTTTTATATACAGCGAAATAAAAAATAATCATTAACTTTAAATCCGAAATAACACATTTCAAAAACATGATCCACTTAATATCCATATAATAATTATTATTATATAATTTTAACTATCACTACAATTTCAGCCAATTCAATTTAGCACTTATTTTTTTGTCAATATTGTCGTTGACATAACTTTTTATTTGTGTGCTGATGAAACAAAACAGACACTAAATTTTAAGGAAAATTTGCTAATATAATACTGAAAACTGCATTTAAATCATTAAGTTGTTTCTGAGATTAGCGTAAATAAACGCACAGACAGACAACATTTTTAAAAATCATTAATTTGGATGCTATTACATTAATAAAGGCCCCTATTAACATTTTTTTCTTAGTTATCTTCCATGTACTAACATTAGGATTTTATTATAAGTATAGAATAGTTCTAGATCTTTTTTAATAACTCTTGCCACGATAAACAATATAACAATTGCCGCACTTAGTGTGTGGGATGATAAAATGATTACGTATATGTACAATAGCGATATCATTATCATTGTGGCCATTAAAAAAAGAATGAGTCGCTATCTTTTTTTTTCTGATGGACTTGAATGCTGTCGACCTGGAATGGTCTTGACAACGTCACCGGGCTGGAAGTCGCTATCACAATATTGATTTGTTTATATACGGTGCGTTCCCGCGTGTCATGTGGCAGAGCATAACGCTGTACTTTGTTAAATTAGATCGATCGATTATCACCATCTACACTCCTACCAACTACTCTAAGAACCAAAAGGGGTGAATGGGAACATTTGTCGCGTTGTTAGAAGTAGGTAATTTCTTGATATTTTTTTATTTATTAATTCTTTGGAATTAATATCTAGATGAAGTCTGTGAGCAGTTTGTCAGGAACACCTTTTATGCACCTTCTGACAGCAGTATGTTCCTGACTGTAACAATAGTGGAAAATGAACAAAGAAGTTTTCCACAACTCCTCAATGTGAGGAATACATTAATATATTAAATCTGCAATTAGTTATGTGGTTTTTAAAAACTGTCCTGGCAATTATTTGCATACACTCCTATAGGGTATAGTGTACCAACAATATAACCAATAAATATACATTGTATCTTATACCAATAACTAAAACGTTTAGATTGTAGTGGCCCAGTGGCACAAGCGCGTGAATGTAAACGTGACGGTTGTGGGTACGATTTGCACGAAAATTTATTATGTAATATTTTCATTTCCATGCTCTGTTAACAAAGCAAAGTGCGGAGTAGTTTCGCCACTCAATACGCAATACCTCGAAAATTGGACAGAAAGCGAAAAGCGGAGTCTTAACACTAGTTCCTCTCCCCTTCCTGCCCTGCTCTATGTGGGATAAAATAAAAAAAATAAACTTCATATTTATTGTTCCAGCATTACTCGTTCTCACGGGGATGGTATGGGGATGTACCAATCCCTTCATAAGAGTGGGCACCAGAGGCTTACGAGATGTCACAGCTGAGACTATACTGGGTTTGGCATTCGCTGAAAGCATGTTTCTATTCAAAAATTGGAAGGTTTGTTCTATTGAACTTAATTATAATTTTTAACGAATATATTTATAATTTCTTCAATATTATATTCAGAGTTAAATTTCTTACTTTAAAATTTTTCAACATGTTACATTTAAGCTTTTTACAAAATTTTCAATGCTAGAATTTCCAAAAACTCTGAAACGCTTGTTTAATAAATTAAGTTTAAATCAGTCAATAAAATTAAAAGAGATCCTACTATTAATTAGCAATAACACCGCCATTGCGTACACATCTTATAGACATAAATGTTTTTATTATTTTGTGTTATTTGTAACTTTTATTTGCAATAACGAATACTCTATTCTGAATCCTCCAGTACATGGTCCCATGGTTGATCAACCAAAGTGGTTCCCTACTTTACGTGATAGCAGTACAACAGGTCCCCCTGTCGCTCGCCGTGCCCACAGCGAATAGTCTCGCTTTCGCCTTCACTGCACTAACCGGGGCCGCTATAGGTACTGAGGAACGTCTTGATAAAGGTAAAAAACTTACTTTAGAATGAGTGAAATTGTAATAGTCTAACTGTAAACGAAACGGGTGTGGCCCTGAGGGTGTGGGATGTGGGTTCGATTACAAATCACTGGAGATAATAATTTATTTAATATTTTTATTTCCTTGCTTTGGTAGCAATACAATGAGTGGACCAATTAACAAGCAATGTCTGGAAAATTCAGTAAGTTTGTGAACGATGTGTCTTCATAATGATGGGGGATATAGTGTCTTAACACTAGGTTTACTCTGCCTACTCTGCTATGTCCGGAATACAGTGTGCTAACGTGTGTGTAACCTAAAAACTATAAAATTATAATCTAGTATATAGAATTTTTAAGAAAGAAAATAGAGCGTCTGGTTGGTTTCCAGTAGGCGCGGGTTGGAGTCCCACTATGTTAAAATATTACGTTATAAATGCTATACTTTTTCAAGTTTATAATTTATAAAAATAATAGCACATGTTGTATTTTTTTTTATTTTTTTAAAATAGATCAAAAAAATTTGCAAGATTTTCTTACATTGATTAGATGTACAGGATGAGTATGTTTAACATAAAATGTAATATTATTTCAGGTTCCATCACCGGGATAATATTTATTGGAATTGGTACGGCCATATGCTGCTGGGACAAAACTTAAATCACTAACAATCAATTTACGTAGCCACTTATCTATATATCTACTTATCATAATATTCTTAGGATAAACATTTTGGGCTTTGTTTCATCTGCGTCTTTTACTTTGTTACTTTTATAAAAAGTAATAAAAGGAAAGATTTTTTTTATTAAATCTGCGGAGCAGTTACCGTCTGACTGTAAACGTGACGGATGAGGGTGCGATTCACCGTCGAGGAAATTAATTATGTTCATTTTACTCACTCTGATAACAAAAAAAAATGCGGCGTTGGGTTCCGTCATTCAACACGTAATGTCTAGGAAAGTGGGGAACATTGGCCTCCCTCTGTCTACCCAGGCTACTAAGAGGATACAGCTTGAAGCTATTTTCTTACTGAACAATTTACAATTTTAAAGATTAGTGCCAAAGATATTCTGATTTTTATCGAGCTTTATTATCATAGGCCAGTCCAGGCCAGTTCGGCTCAGGGGCACAAACTGTGTCTGAAACGCGGCTGGTTGTGGGTTCGATCCCCACTCGAGGAAATGAAATATTTACTTAAATTAATAGCTCCATTTTTTCGCTCCGGTGTCGAGGTAAAGCGCGGCGTAGACTTCCGCCACTCAACACGCAATGCCTCCAAATTGAACGGAGTGTGTGTTAACACTAGATTGCCTCTGCCTACCCTGCCGTGTGCGGGATGTAGCGTGAAGCTGATTTAATTTTCAATTTATTATCATAAAATTGATATAATCATCAAAATCGATCCAATTGAAACAAGGCCTGAATATTGAAAATATCGTCGTGTTTATTATACGAAAATATCCTTCTCTTATATGAATGTCTATGGTTTAACCAGTTTTTTAATAAATCTTACGTATAATATGAAAATTGTGTTTTTTTTTATTTTCCTTTGTAACATATTACTATATCAATATAGGTACCTATTTGAACATGTTTTGTTTAAATTAAATTGTATTATTTTAATATCTATAAGTTGATTACACATGACATACTATGTGGGGAACTCTTAATCTGTGTGTATTTCCGGTTTTGATAATGTATACAATAACCTAACCTATAGGTACATATAGCAAATGTGCAAGAACTGTGGGAACTAAGGATTCCAATTGTAATGGTGCTTCCTTTCACAATTCCGCGGGATTAGTGAGATTAGAAAGTATTGTGCACAAATGAGCGCTACGAGGCTACAAACGTAGATAAAAAGATTTGGCCACCAGTTTAAGTAAATACTTTTGTGACAATGTAAGAAATGACGTTTTCACTATTTTACAAAGTAATAAACGAAGACTAAAACGGGTATAACTAAAACCAGAGAAACGTACTTAGTATATTTATTACTATATAAATTTATACAAAACTTATGAAATGGCAGCACTGAAAAAAAATGTTTTCTCCATAAAGTGTAGATAAGTCACAATTTAAAAATAAAGTTCCGTACCATGTCATCAGAGGAATCCATTATGAAGCGCAAAGTATCTTAGCACTACATTCCCTCTGTCTACTGTGTTTTATGCGGGATACAGCGTGAAGGGGAAATATAAAAAAAACAATTAAAAATATAATTTCGAATTTTATCCAAGTTGCGTTGATAATGGTAACACTGACCGCGGGCCATCAGTATGAAGTAATAATAAGTAAATAATAACAATAATTCTGTAATTTCTGTATATTACAATATTGACATACTGATAAGGAAAATAAAAATACATATTTATAACTCGTTTCTGTACAGTATAATAATGAATTTGAGTGGGAGTATATGGGTAACAAATCCATACAAAGGTGCCGATTTAATGCCAATTAAACAAATTGACGTCTCTGAGTTTGGATGACTTGTTTATTAGTCTTAGTCATAATTTATATAATAGTTTCCTTAACTTGGTGAGGTGAAAACATAGATCTTTTTGCTTCTCATAATTAGTGTTGAACAATACAAAGTGTTTTACAAGAAACTTCTAAATGGCCATCCAAACGTTTATCTTCTTCGACCTGGAAACAACAGGACTACCCAACCAGGAGAATAACAGGACAAAAATAACTGAACTGACATTTGTTGCCGTTTCACGTAGTGACATTGAAAATGGAGTACTCACTGAATTACCACTCACAAGTAAACTCTCCATTTTATTCAACCCAGAAAGACCTATACAACCCATGGCTTCAAAGATCACAGGATTAACCAACAAATGCTTGGAAAAGCAACCTCTGTTTAAAGATAAAATAATCTGCATAAATAGTTTTCTCGATTTACCAAAACCTGTGTGCCTTGTCGCTCACAATGGTAACATTTTTGACTACAAAATATTGAATGCTGAATACAGCGATGTAAACGCTTCTTTACCTAATGAATTAAAATGCATTGATTCATTGGAAGGTTTTAAAAAAATATTTAAGAAACATACTAATAATAAAAATGAATGTACAAGTCTTGATCTGCAAGATGATTCAAATTGGCCCGCTTCGGATATAACTCCGGAAGAGTGGAAAGAGATTGATGAATTAGAATCTTTTTCACAGTTAGCTATTACACCAAAAAAAGAAAAATCTGAACCATCTGCACCTGAAAGTTATACTTTAACTTATTTATATAAATACTTAACTGATGAAGAGCCGATAGGCTCTCATAGAGCCGAGGCGGATTGCATCATGCTTTTAAAATGTGCAATAGCATTAAAAAATGACTTTTTAAAATGG
The DNA here is from genome assembly GCA_030704555.1 of Heliconius charithonia. Classification (NCBI taxonomy): domain Eukaryota; kingdom Metazoa; phylum Arthropoda; class Insecta; order Lepidoptera; family Nymphalidae; genus Heliconius; species Heliconius charithonia. Next base: position 18,720,775 of record CM060819.1, read on the forward strand.
GCAGACGAGAATTATATAGATATTAATAAGATTAAACCTTTATCTAGAAAGTGATTATTTTTAATTAACCATCAAAAAAATATTGACATGTAATAATTAATATAATAAAGTCTAATTTTATTTAGTGACATGCTTACAATTTGTTTATCAATTTAATAACATATCAAGTTATTTTATTTAAATTATTGGTTATTATTTGAAAAATATTTTTTTTTATTACAAAAAACATGATTTGTGATGGAAAGAAAACAATTTATTCAATTATTTAGTGACTTTATTTGTGCTAAAACTCTTACAAGTATTAGTTCTCCTAATTCAATCTACAAACATTATATTATGTTGTAGTCGACAGTGGCCTACAACATGATATAATGTTTGTAGTCCACTTTCCCACTAATTGGGACTGTGTTATGTTTGTGGGTTCAATTCTCACTCAGGATAATAATTCTCATATTTAATTTACATTTATTCTACTGCACATGTAATTGGTCAGACAGTAAAAAAGTTTTTGTGTTTGTTTACCAATATTTTATACATTAGTATTAGGAAATCATATAAATAACTATATTTTATAGATTATTTTTATATACATTTATTAATGATTTAAGAAAATATATTTTGTAACTTAGATTTATTGAAATGTTTATATTTACATATATAGTTTATGTCTAATATGCAATTAACTTATGTATAATTTTGTTATAAATAAAAAATTAAAAGTTCTTTTTTTATTATTTATTTAATAAAGAAGCACAGATCTTGTTCTTATAAAAGCTAATGAGTAACAATTTTCAAAATATATTCTAATAAATTTTTATGTAAACATTGACAACAGTAGACTTAATTTTTATTAATAAATATATTAATAATACAAACAACTAACAATGTATCAACGAAAAACTTTCATATTTTTAAAGTTTTTACACATTACATCAGAAAATTTTATAAAATGGGTTTTCGTTGCTATCACACATTCCAACAACATTAGAGAGTCGGCTTCAGCTCGGTGTATACCTTTCATCTCCTTTTTCACTAACACTTTATATAAATTTTTCAAAGACAAACCGTTTGCGTAGAGACTAATCTGTTTCAATGCGTATTTAAAACCACCCATTGAGTCAATGTAATACAAATCATCGGGTAATGAAACTCCAGCTTCTTTATATTCAGTTTTCAATAGCGGAAAGTCGAACTTACATCCACAATGTGCAACAAGACATACTGGCTTGGGCAAATCAAGGAATTCGTCGATGCAATCTATTTTGTCTTTGAAAACAGGATGTTCGCTTAAAATTTCCTCTGTGAGGCCGGTCATAAACTTAGCATTCGGTCGTAACATTCTCTGCGGGTTGACGAGAAAAGTTAGCTTGCGCATCGGTGGAATTTCCCCGACCTTGGCCGCCATGATATCTGTGCGCGACACTGCCAAGCATGTAAGCTCTGTTATCTTGGTCTGGTTCCTCTCCTCTTCAGGTAGGCCTGTGGCTTCCAGATCGAAGAATACAAAAGTTTCAATTCTCATTTTAAATGTTATTTATATTCACTTAAGTTAAAAAAAATCAAAGTTGTAACAACAAATTATAATACTTATTAATAAATATTGTATACTCTAGTATAACGGTCAGTCGCCGTGATAGTGTACTTCCTAATGCAATATTAAATTTGTTGTAGCGCTTATACATATACTACGCGACGCAAGCTCATCGCTATTAGTCAGCAATCGGTAGATATGTGATGACAAACCGTTTTTCCCCGTCTTAAACTAAAAAAATAGTGCTGCCACTCAATAAAATATTACAGAAATGTAATCCGAACTCGATTAAAATAATACTAGACTTTTTAAATTTTAATGCTTTTCATATTCCTTAAAACATATTTTGATAATATACTTATTTATTGAGGCCAGTCGTGGCGCAGTGGTACAAAGTGTGACTGTAAAACCGACTGGTTGTGGGTTAGATCCCCACTCGAGGAGATGAAATATTTACTTAAATTTATATTTTCATTTCTTCGCTCTGGTGTCGAGGCAAAGCGCGGCGTTGAGTTCTGCCACTCAACACGCAATACCTCTAAATTTCGGCAGAAAGTGGGGAACGGAGTGTCTTAACACTATGTTCCCTCTGCCTACCCTGCTGTGTGCGGGATATAGCGTGAAGCTAATATAATTTTAATTTACTTATTTATTTTCTGCAAAATGTAAATTGTCGCAAATATCTTTCTGTGGCTGATTTGCTTGAGAAACTCCCTACAGAGATTAAACGAATAACAAGTTGTGAGAGTGTCGACGTTACTTGACGAGAGTATATGGATTATGAACGCTTGGATAACTTCGGAGAGCTCTCGTAACGTCCAAGTATCTCGTAACGTCCAAGTATTTACACGTTTCTAAACTCATGTTTCTCTAACAGCTGCGATACCTTAACTTATACAATATTTCTTCTAAATCCTTGTTTTTTACTTAATTTTCAAGCAAAGCCCCCTTTGCTTTTTTATAACAATTATTTTATTTTAATTAATTCCTTTTTAAATAGCAATGTTTGGCCGTTATCTCCCGAAATTATACAAAATGTTTTATAAGTATTAAAGATTTTCATGTACATACCCAGGTCCGTCCCCAAAATGTTGCCATTTAAAAATTGAATTCCAATACGCTGCATGGCAGTTCTCCTAAAATTGTCATTTTAACCAATAAATATATCTTTTTGTAAAACCAACGTATAAGAGGAAATTTTGCTGTGAGACTTAAAAAGATCAGTACAGTATATCAGTAAAAAGTTCAGTATAGTTTTGTTTTTCTTTCGCGGTATTTTTTACATATAATAATATTCAAAACTGCCCCCTTTATTTTGTTCAAAGCTGCCTCAGTGGTTTTTGAAAAATTAAAACGATTTTTTTTCAAGTGAAAGCTTAAAAATTGTAGTAATCTCTAGTTTATTGCATGATATATGAAAAATTCTAACTAAAAGAGGAAAAAATAAAACTATATATTTTGAATTAGATCCCTGCGATCCTTACGCGTTTATTTAAAAATGCATAATTTTTTTTAATCAAACATTCCTAGCAACTCAACAACTGGCTCTCATATATCAGCGGTGACAATGACACGTGCAGATTAGTGCTGCCACTACTCAAAAAAAATCTACCGAAATTTCTTTTTAAAATAGCTCTGTTAACACATATTTTCAAAGGTGCCCCTGTTTTAAGATACCCCATATTAGCATATTTAGCGCCCACATATATTAGCTGACCTGGTTTCAGATTCAAGTATTCTGGGATATATGAGAAACATTTATTATGATCTATTGTTTTATTAAGCAATCGGTTTCTGAACCATAGAGTAGCACTTTCGCAAAATTAGCGCAAAACATAGACATAGCTGAATGTCACCCTTCGCTATGTTCAATTTTAAAATTATAAAAATTTTAAAACTATTAACAACTTGAATTATTTGATATCTGTATTTATAAAATTGTATTGAAGGATAAATAATTATTTTGAATAATTACTCCTTTATTAATAACTATTATTTAAAAAAAGACAACAAGCAATTACTGACCTACTTGTAAATTTAATTAAGTTTATTTTTATTTATGATTTTTATAGTTTTGAAATATTTTTATTATGGTTGCATTGTAATTTGAATGACAATAAAATTAAAGATAAAATTAATTTCAACTAGATTGTTATTTTTATAAATTAATTAAAAGATAATTTTCAATTATAAGTAGTGTCCAATTTTTTTTTGATTTCTTCGTAACTTCTTAATTAATCAGTAGTGTCAATAGGGTTCAAATGATTTTTTTTTTATCATCTTCACGCTGTATCCCGCACACAGCAGGGCAGGTTCCCTCTGGGACCCTAGTGTTAAGACACTCCACTGCGTTCACCACTTTCTGTCGAATTCTGGAGGGTTTGCGTGTTGAGTGGCAGAACTCGACGCCGCGCTTAACCTCGACACCAGAACGAAGAAATGCAAATATAAATTTAAGTAAATATTTCATCTCCTCGAGTAGGGTTCATCTCATCGAACCCACAACCAGTCGGTTTTACAGTCACACTTCGTGCCGCTGCGCCACGACTAGCCTATCTTGACTTTATAATTTTTAATTTTGATATTATTACTGAAACGTAATTATAATAATTTAAATCGTAAATACTAATTTTAGTATCCCGATTTTGGAGTAAAATGATGAAATAGTTTCTCTCTTGCCAGACGATAGTAAGTAATTGTCTTTGGGTAACGGTTTGTAAGAATCTCCCTACAGAGATGCTAACAACATAAATAAGTTGTAACAAGCGTCTAAAAATTTCTACGCTTAGATTGATGAGAACGTATGGCTTAGAGGTCAGAGCGCCTGGTCGGTTTCCAGGAGGTATGGGTTCGAATCCTGCTACGATCGAAATGTTTATACGCTTTCTAAATAAGTATTGTTTTATTTTTCAAACAAAGTCTAATGAAGCTTTCGTTTTGGGACTTTCGATTGGAACTCTTGGGAGTGCACATGTGTTTTATTCTTTTTGCAATATATCGGTAGGGGTGAACACTGCGTAGATAATCTTTCATGACAATTTACTGTTTTTTTATTGCTGTATCCTTCCTATATTTCCTTTATTAGTCGAGTAACTAAAGACAGCAGATTCAAATATTTGAATCAAATAATGATATTTTTAAATTTATTAATAAATAAAAATTTACTTGTGGTACAATTATAGGTTCGATTCCCACTCGAGGAAAATATTTAATTTAAAGACAGTATACTCAAATATGCGTACTCATTCATCCTCAAACAATTAGAGCAACTTTTCGGAGCGATTTTCAACTCATTTAATAAACAAAGACTTGTTGTGGCGCAGGACGACGACCACAAACGAGCAACTGTATGCGCGTCAGATTGTAGGTTCGATTCCCACGAGAAGTAATGAAAGATAAAGGCGGAAAATAATATTTACGCTTCGTGGCTTGTCGTGACGGTGAGTGAGCACACTAACGTGTCGTGTGTAAGTACGTTAAGTAACGAACAGCATTCAAACAACCATAATGTTTTCCTCTTATTCGGATAGTGATTTTGATGAAGACTTCAATTTCTCTTAGCAATGAAACTTTTAGAGGGCAAAAAAAGATCAAGTGATTCTTGTACTTACCTACTCTTTACTCTTCATATATTACGTTTCGTTGACGTATCTACCTACAAGTTCAATAAGATCGTCATAAACAAATTAAAAAATATCCGCTTGGTATTCGCGCCACCACCGCCACATGCTATGCACGGTGGGTGGCGCTGAGAAGTATGTTCACCACACCACCACTCCGCGTCGTGCACAACGTTTCCGCTAAATCAGCTGTAGGTTTAACGGTCTAGGAGGAGCAGCATTACAACGAAACAAATTTTTGACTAACAGACTAACAGTTTTAGACTAACTGTTACTACTGTTACAGCTTGTACTTTAAAAAAAGTATGGCTATCATCAATTTTAAATACTTGCGAGTCAAGTTAGAATTAAATTTAACATATTTTTCGAGGAGAATCTGAGGGAATACCTTTTCGAATTATCAATAATTTCTGACTGACAGTACTCAGTTTCCGTCATATTAAACGCTAGAAAAACTTGTTAAAGTAAAATAAAAAAACAAATTTAATTTTTATAAAAAATAAAGAGTCCATAAAATAATACGTATAGTTATGATTACGTTTAATATTTTTTTAAATATGTACATTTTAAAATCTATAACAATTGAACTTATCAAAGTACGGGACGATATTTATAAAATATATAGATATATTATGTGTAATTACATATTATATACAATTGACCATTACCTACTACAACAACTATTTTAAATTATGTACAAGCTATGATTCTAGACCATTTTTATATTAAAGACGATTAGAAATTATAGATCATCATAATCATAATATATGAGGCCAAATATAGCGCAGAGGCACAAAGTGTGACTGTAAAATCGATTGGTTGTGGGTTCGATCCCCACTCGAGGTAAGGAAATATTTATTTACATTTATATTTTCATTTCTTCGCTCTGGTGTCGCGGCAAAGCACGACGTTGAGTTCCGCCACTTAACACGTAATGCCTCAAGAACTTGGCGGAAAGTGCGTAACGGAGTATTTTAACACTAGTTTCCCTCTGCCTACCCTGCGGTGTGCAGGATATAGCATGATGAAGCTGGTTTATTTGATTTATAATAATATATATATTTGTCTTTCTGTCCGTTATAAGTTCGAGCGTAAGTTGCAAAGCGCAGTGTTGAGTTCCGGAAATTGTCTCTAAAATAATATTTTTCCCTGGTGATACAAGCAGCAATAGCTACGTAGGCAGGGGAAACTTAAATTTAAGCACAACTTCCTCTGGTAAATTACAGTTATATAAAAAAATACAATATACAGCATCAGAAGTCTAGATTAATATTTGGATGTTGTAACATTCTATATACACAATGAAAGGCATTGCTGGCCATTAAACGAATGAACGAATTGTGAACATTGATTTTTTTCTTCAGTCGTCTTTCTTATTTTGTAAAATATCTAGAATATCTTAAATAAAAACAATATAATTTCCGTCCCCATTAAGAAACTTAATTTCAGAACCGTCCCCATTAAGAAACTTAATTTATTCCCAAATTTCTGCTGAATTCTGAAGGCATTAGTAGCGGAACTCAACGCCACGGTTTATCTCTAAAACCTCTAAAATATTTAATAAGTATTTCGTTTATGTTACTGTTAATTTAAAGAATATAACGTAAAAAAAGTTACTATTATAAAAAGTTGACTTTTAAATGAAATTGCCAATTTATCAATACAATATTTGGTATATTATACAATTTGTCTTCGAAGTGTATATAAACTTTTATTAGTTATATGTTTATGAAATAGTTCTTTTAATGCGAAGACAAGGGTGAACGTGTGGAACCTTTTAAAATTGTACACTTAATTCATAACTTAATTTAAGCCCATTTTTCGTCATAATTTCTAACAATCTCCACAACATTGTATAACCATTGTATACAGTTTCGCACAGCTCGTTCTTCGTTCGCCAAGTTTCTTCTCTCCGCGAGGAGAGCCCTGGCTCTGTCTGAGTCCCTGGATGCTGCACGGGTAATGTGCGCTGACTCCACTCGCAATGCTGTATTTCGTTTGTGCAGATCAGCTATCTCCTTTTTTCTCACTGAAAAATATTATTTTTTATTTTAGTTGATTTCGGTCAGATATGATACTCAAAACTAAGCTCAGTTTAGTTTCACCACTCAACACGCAATGCGTCCAAAATTTGGCAGAGTGGGAAACGAAAGTGTCTTAATGGGGACGGAGTGTCTTAATAGTAGGTTCCCAGGTTTTCTCTACCTACTCTGCTATGTGCGGAATACTGTGTAAAGCAAAAAAATATATGATAAAACAAGAAGTTCCGTCTTCGGTCCTACTTCTATTACGTACAAAGTAGCTCTAAACTACTTTTACTGGTTTCTTAATTAACAGTTCCAAAAGGTTGTTTACTTTAAAAGTAAGTAAGTGAGTTTCATGTTTAATCTATTTATTTCACATGGAAGTATTATATATTTACATACCAATTTCGTATTCCCTGTAATTTTTGACAATTACTTCTATGCCTGGCCAAGAAGACACTTCATCTGCTTGGCAACTAAAATCTTGAGATTTTTCTAAATTGTTGTCAGTTATGTTCTTTATTCCTCCAGCACAGTTTTGTGGTTCATCCATTGAAGTTGCTTGACTTGAAGCTAATGATTCAGCACTTTGAAGTGTCTTCAAAGATATTATCTTAGATATATTCGGAATATTGATGTTTGGATAATATTTTCCAGCATTATTTGGTTTTGGGATGTTCTCACTATCAAAGCCAGGATTTAAATCCCTTTTTCTTGTTTCTTGACCACTAAAGTGTTTAACACTTCTGTCAGCCAATTTAGATAAACGATTGAGTTCGGAGAAATTTTTTTCAGCGAGTATTTTAATACTCTCTCCATCATCAAAATACGCATCGAATCTTTTCTTTATGAGATTGTTATTTTCGTTAACATGTTTCTTAATTTCTGTTAAAATTTCCAGTTGTCCTCCTGGATCTAGATCGACGAATTTGGACTGGAGTCGTGCTTGTTTTTCTGACTTACTATAGTCTGTAGGATCTTCTCTTCTTTTTCTTTCTTTTAGTATTTCAAGCCAGACTCTTTCATAACCTGAAAATTGTAACATATATTTTAAAATTGCGTCTAGTCTTAATAGTTTACTTGTAACTGAGGCCATCATAGGGCAGCTGCATAGCAACTGACTAAGTATATAAAAGTGAAAAAAAAAAAATAATAATTATAAAACAAGAAGAAACTTAAAAAAAATATCATAAATCATATTTAACAAATTTTCTTATCATTACCATCTCTGTAATGCGGCGACACTTTCCTTAAATTTAAATTAGTTAAGAAAGTTCTTTTCTTTAATTGATCTACTCCCTCGTGCTTTTCAATAGATTCAATATTAAGTTTTTCGAAATTTGACGTTTTAACTATACTTTTTTCTGTATTTTTTTCATCTTTTTGAAAGCAGTCTATTCTTCCAGCAGCTATGTATGCTGAAGCCACTGAGTCCCTTTGCAGTATTTTTTCTTGGCGATCAAGTTCAATTTCTATAAGTCAAATAAATTTATTATTAACAATATGTTTATGGAAAGGAAAGGAAAAATAAATATTTTTAAAGCTTTACTTTAACATTTTTAGCTTTAGCTTTACCTTTATACGATGCTTGTGTAGCCAATCTAAAATGAGCGAGGAATTCAGCTTTTCTTAAATCATTTTCTGCAGATTCCTTATTTTCCACAGGTTGTCTGTACTCTTCTATAATAGATTGATACTTATCTAAGTCATCCTCACCGTAGTCACTGTCACTTTCATTGTTATCTTCATTAACACTTACTTTAGTATTCGCATATTCTTTGTAAATCTCTTCTTTCATCTTCTCTGGAGTAATAATATTTTTAAAATTATCATGCACTTTTTTTATATCTTGTTTATGAGTTTCACTGTTTTGACTGCTTTTTGAATCGCGATTTGATAAATATTTCAGTCTTCGCAATCTTTTTCTTTGTTCATAAATATCTAACGTACTAATTTCATCTATCATAGTAATCTTGGGCCTAATATTTGTTATAACAATCTTTGGCTGTAGCTTGGAGTCCATTTGATAAGGGCATGCTATATACAGCTTATCATTGGTTGGTTTCGTTTGATCGTATGGTTTTTGCAAATCTCTTTTACTCTGGCCAATTATTTTGGGATAATCTTTAACAAATGTTTGATTTATTTTGTTGTCTGAATCCATAATCATAGGCACTTGGTATACTATCTGAGGATTCATTATAACTTTTTGATTGGGCGTTTGGAAAACTATATCTGTCTTGTTATTTTTGTTAGGAAGTGTCTGTAATACATTGTTACTTGATTTCAATACATGAATTTCTTTTGACACGGGAATATTTTGCGTCTTGTTTGGTTTATGCAAATCATTGCTATTAGTTAAAGTGCTTATATCATTTTGCTTATTTTCATTAGATGCAACCCGTATTTTATTTGACTCTGTAACTTTAGTATTATTTTTTATCATCATTAGATTCGCTGGAAATTGAACATTACTTAAATATACAAAATTTGGTTGTAGTACCACATTTTTTGGTTCAGCTTGACTAGGTTTTTCATTTTTAGACTTATTTTTTAAGTCTTGTTCTTGCAAAGTACCTTGCGATTTCTCCTTCACGACAATCTTGTTGCCATAAATCTGATTTTCGGTAATTAAGTTTTCAAAATCATTCTCGTCACAATTGTCTTGATGCATTCGTTTTAAAGACACAACTTTTGATGATGTTCCATTTTCATTGACGAGCTCTTCTTTACATTTTTTCGACTGGCTTGATGGTCGTGAAGGAGCTTGCAAGTTTTTTGAATCAAAATTTGTTCTTTGTAAAAGTACTTGCGGGTTCTGTTGCTGAATCGCAAGCAACATTTTAGTATTTGATTGATTTTTATTTTGAATGAATACTATTTGGTTTTTTGGTTCACTAAATGATGGGTCCGGTGGTTTTGGGGGAAAGTTAGATTTAGTATTGTCTAAGTTCATTGGATTAAATAAAGGACTGGATGAAGCCGTCGTTGTTTGAGGCGCAAAAGTTGACTCTGTCGTTTCATTTGATATTTCAGATATTGGCTCTGGTGTTTGAAATTGAATGTCGGACTTATTAATGACTTCTGCGGCATTGATTAAAGTACTTATACTATTGTTAGGTGGCATGGTATTATCCTTAATATCTTCATTTGTAGCGCTTTTAATGACTATGTTGCTTTGTATTTCTATTTTAGGACCATTTTCTTTTATAGTTGGTGTATGAAATGCTGGATTAAAGGGTTTTTTTGGTAAGCTGTTTTGATATAAGGAGTCCGGAGGAGTGCTTACACATTTCATGTCAATTTTACTTATTGGTATACTTGTTTTTAAACTAAATCTTTCTGGCGGTTTCTTTTTAATATCTTTATTTATATTTTGGGGAGGTATCGTTCCAGTTGAGCTTGATCCTTGAGATAATGATGCGACACTCAACTTAGATTCATTTATTTGTGGTTTACTTCCTTCACTTGTTGGAACCGTAGACACAACCTCAGGAATAAATTTTTCTTCAAAATCTGTTTGTGTTTTGGGAACATTGTTTTGTGGCTTACTTTCACTTGTCCCGCTAACATTTTTCTCTATATCTTTTTGAATTTGAGGTGTTTCTTTTTTTGGAATGATAGGGAATGTCACAAATTTTGAGCTAGATGTATCTGAATTATTTGATTGGGATGCAATTGTAGGCGTGGGCTGGACAATTCCTGGATAGGATACTGGTTGAAATGCAGAATAGCCAGGAACAGAATACATGTAACCACCATAATTTGGGTATCCAGACTCTACTTGTTTCGTTGTTGTGACACTTGGGCTTGGATTTGGTATGGACGAAGGAGAAATTTTAGGTGAATGTGATATTAATTTTGATGTTACAAAAGTAGGAGGGCATTTCTCATGAAATTGAGGTGGGTCTTCTGGTTTGATGGCTTCAGGGGGTTTGGTTATAGCTGTCACGGTTGTGTTGCTTTCTGTCACAACTGCAGGTTTTTCTTCTTCCACAGTTGGTGGTAGTTGATTGGTTTTATTCGTTTTGGCTGTAAAAATAAGATATTTATAAATATTTCTTTGTTATAACTTCATTTCAGTAAGGTTTTCTTTACTTATATATAACAATGGACAATACTGCAAGTTAATGTTTTTATTTCAATTTTTAATAAAAAAATATATATATATTATAATAAAAGGAATCAACAAATGAGAAAACCTATTTACAAGCATTTAAGCAAAGCAATGTATAATGATAAAGTGCATCACATTATGTACTATAATAAAAAATATCCTTATAATCGAGGAATTATACAGGATTGTAATATAATAAGTAAGGTTTTTTAAGCTTCACTCTGTACTCTGGATATAATCGCATAGGCAGAGGAAAACTAGTATTAATACATTCCCTTCCATGTTTTCGAGACATTGACTATTGAGTGGAGGATCTCATCGCCGCGCTCTGTCTTGTTATCAGAACGAGAAAATAAAAAATAAATAATTACCCTGAGTGGTAGTTGAACGCACAACTGTCGCGTTTAAAGGTAGACACTTCGTCGCTGTACTAAGACGACCTCAATATTTAATGATAAATTTAATAATAAAGTTCTGTTAAGATATTTAAATTGAGATGAATGAAGGATTTGGACTTTTTTTTCTTCAAAGATACAATTGAATTACATATTACTTTACAACAAATATCTAATTTATTATTTCTGATAGAAAGCGAACTGTAGCTTTATTTAAAGGAGGTTTCATTTATTGAAATATAAGATTTTAAGTCTCTAGTAAAATAAATATTTTACAGTTCTTTATGTAAAAAAGCTTTCCTCTACATCCCGCATATAGCAGAGTAGGCAACGACGACCTAGTTTTAATATTTTCCATTAACTTAACGCCGCGCTTTGTCTTTTTACCAGATTGTGGAAAGGAAGATAAATCATTTCCCAGAGATAGAACTCATAACTGTCGCGTTTACCTTCAGACAGTGTGCCTCATTAAAGTTAGTAACAATGGGTATGTTTAGTTCCATTTATTTTGTTGTGTTTTGAACAACAAAATTTCGGAGCTTATCTTCGCTAGCAACATTTTGGCCTCCACTAAAATAGATGTAAGGCTAGTGGCCTCGGTACAAAAGTACTTCCGATTGACAGAGCTACACGTCAGCAAGTAGAATTATATAGGAGAAATCTCCATTCTGCCTAGATCTGACTCTGAGATTGATAAGAGATCGTTTCTGAGGCCTTACGGGGGAGTCCTCATCTATTACATTTTGTAGGGTCTCAGACAATAATAATTATCTTTCAGGTTGATGTAGTGAAGTGCAGAAACCGGTATGGCTCGAGACGGCACGTACTGTAATGAGATTTGTAACCCTGGAGCCCAAACCATCTGCTGTAGACCTCTGTGTTTCTATGAGAGCAGAACGTATTCATATTTATTTAATTTTACACAAATATCAATCTTGTTCGGGAATCGAACCCATCAACTTAATCAAGAGACAAAGTGAGGATAAAATAATAAAAAAAAACAGTTTATGTAGTTTAAATACATTTAATAATATAAATTGAGATATAACAATTTTGAAAACATTAGTCTTAGGCTTTTTATCTGTATAGAGAAGATTAATTATGCCATAATATAATATTTTAGGTTATGCATATATTACTAGCTTTCATAGCAGGTAGACAGAGGGAACTTGCGAACTTACTGCAAAAACACTTCCGTTCTCCACTATCCACCGAATTCTCGAGACATTGCGTGTTGTGTGGCACTTTGGCACTCAACGTGTCACTTTGTCTCGTTACAAGAGCGAAGAAATGAAAATATGAAATAATTCATTTTTTGAGTGGGAATCGAACCCCCAAGAAGACGCTTTTACAGTTGTGTGCCCTTGCTCCACGAATGGCATCAAATATGGCTTTTAGATATTTTTTACAGCGATAATATTAACATGATACTAAAACATCCTTTCTGGATAAATGGAATATTTGACTAAAAAAATCTGGTCCTTAGATTGTCGCGTTCAACCAAACATTCAGTTCAGTTCTGTAACATTAGCATAAAAGTATAGATTGTACGCAGGCATCGAACCTACGATTTAAAGGTTTGAATTTATTTCTTAAATGAGACCAAACATTTATGAAAAATGTGTACTAAAACTATCTCATCAATATCTATCATCTACAAAATATTTACGAGCCATTCAAGTCTGTTCAGTCACTTTTTGTAATAAACATACAAATATACAAATTTATAATTAAATATAAAAAATATATGTATATTTAATACCAGATTCACAATAAAAGGTAAAAGGAATCACGCCGACGCCACTCCGAAGAAGAAACCGCCGATGAAGCCGACTGTGCCGCCGCTGTTCCTCTTAACGAACAACAACATACTGTTGACCATTTCTTGGCTTTTGCCGAGGACTTTCTTAACTTTTACCCAGTTCACTTGCACGTAACCCAGTTCTGTAGCAAGATGAAGGAGGAGGACGCTCCCTCCGAGCCCGAAGGCAGCAGTTTTACCAACTTTCGCCACTCCTATACCTACCACCCAGCCGCAAACAGTTCCTACCATTAGATTAATAGTATTAGAACTTTCTTTATAACTATCTTCTTCTGGTATACCTTCTTTGTCGATCTCGTCCCGCTTTGAGAGGCGCCGCAGATCGAGATCGGGGATCGGTTTAGCCATTGAAGAGCATTTTGGACGTTTCAAAAGTTTAGATTTATTATTGTTTATTTTGTAAATATTTTATGTAACACTTGGTTTTGGACGGATGATGACAGATTCTTTCAATTACAGATTATGCGAAATGTTTTCTTTTTAGAAGATTGTGGGCAGGACTGTTTGGACTATTGGATACAAATATGTATGCGGTAAGCGGTTTTTTAAAAATATCCGACTGTTTGTGGCACAAAACATGATATGCTGATTAAAATATTCTAAATTTACTATTTTTTATTCACATTTTACGGATTTCACGGATAAGATGGAGAAAACCTCTTAAGAATAAAATCACTTGATACTTATATTTCAACCTCTTCAAAAACATTGCATGGTGTGTAGTGGCCTAATATCATGCTCCGTCTAATTAGAATGGTTGGAGGAAAATGGCTTTATATCTTTAAATGGATAGTGTCTGACTGTGAGCGCGATTGTCGATCTTCGCTCGAAGGAATGCAATATTTTCATTTACTCACAATAGATGAGAAATAATTCTATTTTACATAATAGACCGTATAATATATGTAACTGTAGGCGACGGTTATGAATTTAAACTGTACAAAAAAAAAACTGAGTTTGTGTTTCGAACGTGCAAATGGGCACTGGACTATAGATTTCAAACCAAAGCAAGGCCAAAAAATCTTTTGAACATTAATTAATAAAATTTTTATGAATGTGTCATTTATTTCTAATAATCTCACCTATTCATGTTACATATAAAGCGCGGCGTTGATTTCCGCTACTCAACACGCAATGTCCCAAATTCGGGGAGTGCGTGGTTAACGTAGTGTCTTAGCACTTTTATAATTTATTCATTTGGGCGTGAAACAACATTTTAACATGGAAAACATAGTTTCTCAAACTTATAATCCTTCTTTTTTTATTAAAGTTAGTAAATAATATATTTAAGACTAAGACTGTATGCATATATATGCAAGCAAGCTTTAATTTTGTTTAAAAAAAAAAAATAATGATTTTATTTAAAATTAAAGCTTGGTTACATATATATGCACAGTCTTAACTAAGTATTAGTCTATTAATCCTCAAAATTTAAGCTTTGCTGTAATGGCGCAGGTCGCTCTCTATTATATTGAAATAAGAACTAAAAAAATATTTTTTAATCTGTAATTTATTAGTATTGTAATGTATTTAAAAGTTTAAGAATAAGATGCTTTGGTTTTTCATTTGGGGGTTTACCATGTTAACTATTTAATAAACAATTATTAAAAGTTAAGTAACGATTATTAAAATAACTTTTCTGATTTGTTTCCCTTTTATCTCACGGCTCCATGGATAGGGTTTGCTCTGGACATCTAAAAATATTCCTACCAAAAGTTAGTCTTTTAGAGATTGCTTGAAGCAATAAGGCCGCCTCTGCATATTTTTTTTGTTTCAATGATTTTAAATTTTATATGTTATTTTTGTGTGTGCACAAAAAAGACCATTCTATTCTTTTACCAAAATTAAAATTATGTAAGCTGTAACTCCCTATAAATTATCAAAATCCTTCATCCATGCTTGAGATATCTAAGTTTAATATCAAGAAACTATATATATTTTTCAGCTCAGTATGTAGGTATATTATGATAAAAAAATATAATCCTTACTTGTATTCTATATTACATTATCTCAGCTTAGAAAATTCATAAAATATTTCTATAATTTTTCTGTTATCCGTGGTCGTCGTACAGAGCGTGTAATTATATCATTGCGAGAGTTGTGGGTTCGATTCCTAGTTATTTTCATTTCTTCGCTCTGATAATACAACAAAGCGTGTCGTTGCGATAAGTCACTTAACGCACAATGTCTCGGAACTTGGGTACTGCGTGAGTAACGGAGTGTCTTAATACTAGGTTCTCTCTGCTTTGCCTGCTATTCATGCTGTAGCATGAAAAAATATCAGTTGCACCAATCTTTAAAGTGAATTCTTTTTCATATTTAATACTTATGTATAAATATCTGAAACTGCACACAAAATCTACAAGCTTCAAGCTGCGAGGGTAACGGCGGGAAAGACGGGAAAGAGGAGCGAGGGAGAGGGAAAATAGAGTGATAGAGACGGGTAAAACAAAAAAAAACAACTACTGGCCGCCATCGACCCAGCATGCATGTTAATTTCACTGAATGTATTTTTTCAATAAAATCATATTTCTTTCACTTGTTAGGTATTGTCCATATGTCTAGCTATATGTATGTACACACTAAATGCCTTGCGACGTGACGTGACGCAACATGACGTGACGTGACGTGACGTGACGTGACGTGACGCCACGTGACGCGACGTGAATCGTGAAAAATATTGAACACCTATTAAAAGCTAAAATTAAAAACTATCTAAATTTAATTGTTTTTTCTTTAAACGTACAAAGAGGTTTCCCGTTTACAAAATTCCGAATGGCAGTATTCCGTTTTTAGTTCGTCCGTTGCGTGCGCCATTTGCATTTTAATTTTCAACGAAAGCGCGAATTCAAAGCCTACTTAAGGAGAGAGAAAATAAAAAAATATAGAAAATCGTTCCCTCGTGGACGATGTGGAGGCTTTTGACACTCGAGTCATAGATATAATCAATTTAGAACCATATTCGGGCTTTATTAGAACCCATTTTAGAACTCTACACTTAGAAAAGCTCTATTAGAGCCAAACTTCGAGCCTTACTTAGAACTCAAGCAGTTTAATATATTTATATCTCGAGCTGTCCCTGAAGCGTCACATCGACCGTCGATGCCCCCCACACGCTACAGGCTAGACGCTAGCGAGCGCGTTACAACTATTTAACTATACGATTGGCGTTCACGTTTATATTACTGTAGGAACTCAAGTTAACTATTGCACTCGACTCTTTCTGTTATTTTAGAAGATATCGATATCGATGTATGGGTGAAGTCACACCAAATGTTTATAATATTATTTTATTATTATTATAATAATATAATAAATTATTTATAGTTATTTTTTTGTTCGTTGACTTATTTTTTATCATATATATATATTATTAAATTCGATTAAAATTATAAAGACAAAGGCTGAACACTAATAAGTTAAATATGGGAGTCGCAGTTTGGAATTATTAACAACAAAAAAAAAACAATATGTACTATTTACATATTTAAAACAATACACACTTATTTAATAAGCATTTTTATCATTACACGCTATTGATAGCGAAAAAAATATTAGGAAAAATACTGTCCACCTTTGCCTTTTAATTTTTTTATATAAATATTATATAAAAAAGCACAGATTATAAACAGTTGATGGACTTTTATAAAGTAATACTATGTCATACATTTTTTTATTTCTACACATACACAAGAGCAAAGTCGCTTCAAAATAAAAAAAAAACAGTTTTTTGTATATTTTCTATTATCATGATATCATGATGAAAATTTTTTATATATAGTAAAAATTTTTAAATTTATTTTTGACGCGACTTTACACTTTTGACAATCTTTTTTAAATTTAAATTACAATTTTTAGACCAATTGTGGAAACGCATTGGGCAGAACGGGGCTAACGAGACAATAGAGGTCGGGGTGGTCCGGGAAGTTATGGGAATTGAGAGGAGAATAGGGTTTTGTGTCGTTGACTGATGATTGATATACATATTTCATATCGAAGAATTATAAGTGGGAGATGGGGCAACTTGTGTCACTTAGAATAGAAACTTTCATCATATTTTAATTGATAGATTTACAAAAGGGTACAAGGGGTTATTAGGGCCTTAGGGAAACTTGTATTAAATAAGATAGAATAAAAATATTCAATAGACATAATACTATTTGACTGACAGCTTTACAAAAGGGGATATAGAGCCAGTGGAGTCTATGGGGACATTGGGGCATTAGGGACACTTATCACTTCAGATATAATAGAAACATTTAGACGCATATGACTCTATTAGAGTAATTTTAAAGGAGACAGTAGGATCTATAATCTGACAGTACGATTTTAGGGTAACTTGTATCACTTTAAATAAGATATAAATTTTTAGCGCACATAGCATTATCAGACTGATTGATTTGTAGTGGAGCATAAATGGACAGAAGGATCTATAATCTCTATGGGGACAGTAGTGCTTATGGGGACAGTGGGAATAGTAGGGAAAGTGGATATATCAGACGGGCGCGGGTTGCGGAGTACGAGGCGCGGGAGGGTCAGTGGGGGCGGGGTGCGGGTGGGGGGCAGGATGGGGCTGCTGTGGGGGCTCACTTCTTTCGTCTTCCGCTTCATCGTAAGCGAAGGGGCGGTAAGGGCGGTACAGCAACGGTGGCAGAGCTCTTGGCATGGCGTAGGGTGGTAGACTGTGAGGCGTGTGAGGTGTGTGAGGCGCGTGTGGCGCGTGGGGCGTGTGAGGCGTGTGGAGGGCAGCGGCAGCGAGGGCCTCACGCGCTCGCGTTTCTTTCTCGCGAGCCGCTCTCTCCCTTTGTTCTTTTTCTCTTTGTTCTCGTTCTCTGAAATTTTGATTACGTGATTAGATTTGTTCTTTAAAGTTATTGTGTCAAAATTTATAAGAAATATAGTTTAAGAAAAATATGAATACTGACTACTTGTCAGTCTTAATAAGTAACTTAATAGTAGTCAGTATTAATAGTATAGTTAAACAAACGGTTATTACGTCAAAGTTGAAAAATCAAATCAATTTTAGTTTTCCATCTGATTCTTTTAACAGGACAGCTGTTAAATTATAAAATCACATACTAACCTTTCTCTTTCTCGCTCCCTTTCTCTCTCTCTTTCCCGCTGCAGCGCTATCTCCTTCTCGCGCTCATCATGCAGCGCGTGCGCATGATTCGCGTGTGGAGCATGAGGTGCGTGGGGCGCATGAGGCGTATGTGGGCCATGGGAGGCGTGAGGCGCGTGGGGCGGGTGAGGCACGAGAGGCAACGGGGGCGCGAGGGGAGGGTACAGCGCGTACGGTGGCAACCACCCCACACCCACTCCCATGCCAACGCCCCCGCGGAACACCCGCTCTAAGTACATTTGTTCCTCTGCTGCTAGCCTGTTGGAATTTTTATTTAGCTTGTAAATTTTTATGTAAGAGTCGTATTTTATTACTATTTAGCTTCACGATGAAACTCGCTTAGTAGGGCAGGTGATGCAGCAGTGGGAACCTAATTTTAAGACATTCCGTTGCGTAAGCACTGCCCATTTTTGCATGCCACATTGCATGTTAGTTTGAGGAGCTCTACAGTGTGCTTCATAATTAATAACTTCCTAGATTTCAGTTTTATAGAAGATGCAAAACATATGAGACAAAATGAAATCCTTATCAGAAATTATCTAAAGTTTCCTTAATTTTTTACCAAAACACTAGCTCGCAGGTAAGCTGGACCTTAAGGTCCAAAAATATATTTAAATATATTTTAGAAAATTCTTCATCTTTTTGAAGACCCGTCAATCCTTCAATCTATCATCTAATCTGCATCGAGTGTTTTGGCTTTGATACAATAATTATTTAGATCACTAACGTGAATTAACACATGATTATATAAATTGACTAGTTACCTGTATTGCAACGCAGCACTAGAGTAAAGCGAAGGATGCGCATATGGCGAGTAGGTGGGTTCCAGCAGTGGGAACGACGCAGCCGCCGGGTGGGACAACCTATGGACAAATGTTCTGTTTACCCAAATTATTTTGGAAATCGAAAATCAAGAAAACTATTATTGTAACTGAATCCATATCATCATATCATTTTATCAGTTTTGTGCTTAAAGTATTTTGGATGTATTTATAGATTGAGAAAATATTATATACAATGGAATTAATCATAGCGGCATTTATTATCGAATTTAACAGAGAGTTCAACTACTGCGCTGCTTATTTTAATTTCCCCGTAATTTTCAATCAGCGTTGAGAAATTGATCATGAAATTATTCTGACACTGACTGACTGAGTGAACTGTGTTCCCTAGCGTAGTTAGATAAATTGACACTCAAAATTCTAAAGTGAAAAACGTTATTTTAAAATTAGCTGTTCTTCATCTACCCTCAATATTTTTTTATTATGATCCAACTTACCGCTCATCAGGTCTATACGGCTGGAATCCGCTAGCTGGCAGGTGGTGCGGTGAGGCACGCTTGGCGGGCGCCGGCTTATCCTTGGCCTCACGCTCCGCGGGCGCTGCTCCTGCACACTCGCGATATCAGCACGTATGGGTTTTGGTGTGTTGCGTTGAGTTTCCAAATATTGTGTATTTTATTTTATGAATTTGAAATTAACGAGGAAAATAGAATCTATTTCTAGATAATCAATGATAAAGGAAGTGCGATATACACTCATGTCTATACATTACATTGACATTATTATACTAAAATTACGAATTTGGTAACTCAACCCAATACTTTAAGCATTTAAAAATATAATATTAATGTATCAGTGATATAAAATTGTGTTTTATAATTAGATATAAACAAAAAAACTTATTTTAAAGTCTCTGAAAGAAATGATTAGCTTAACTTACTCAGATAACAGTTTAAAACTTTCACTTACATAGTAAACTATATAAACAGTAGATACATTGACAATGGATTTTTATATACAACCATAATCGTTAACGTGAATGTTATATTACATTAACAGGTAACGGATAAAGTGTACATTGTTAATAAAATAAACGTCTGTTATTTTGGACTTTTCAACCCAACAAGTGCTCACTGTTGGAATAATCGTTTTTAAATTTAAAAAAAGAAAACAGAACTAAATAATGAAATAAAATAAAAATACACGAGCAAAACTGACAATATACCATAGAAAAAAAGTTATTCATATCTAAAATTCAAAAAATATAAATCTATTTCGAATTTTAGTATGTCATGTAAATTCTCTCTAGCTATAACTTGCTGCATCTGGTTATAACCAGTTAAGCTCGAGTAGTGGAAGGAGGGGTTCGTAAGCGTGCCACTCACCGTCCTTCTCGGGGCCTGCGTTCTTTGCGAGCGTGCGGAGGGCCGCCGCAAACGGGCCCCCCTTATTAGGGGCCAGGTCTGTCCGCTTGGCGATTTTACTCGCGCTCACACCTGTAAAGATAGAAAAAAAGTTTTTAGATGAAATGTACTAATTTAGCTTACCAATAATTGAAAAAAATATTTATCTATGAAGCTATCACTTGAAAATATTATTATGAATTTGCAATGTAAGTTTCCGTTGGCTCGACATCTAATATATACATAATCGTATGTACGTATGTCAAACTTAACATACATACAAAAAATAAACAAAAATCTCCCGCATTTGCAAAGAGTTTGAGTATTCAATGAACAATAACTGAGTCAATAGTATGTAACTAACTACCGACGGGCACCCTACCTGTAGTTAGTAAACGCTTTAGAAACCCACAAGTCCGTAACGTTGCATCTGACAGCCTTTACTGCATGTGGAATACGAAGTAACGGTTTTTGTTATTGACATGTGAAATGTGAAAAAAAATGAGAATAACAATTTGCTAGCTTTGTGAGTTTTGTTTAGTTTGGCCGTGTTTTATATTTAATATTTAATCGAAGAGTCATTTTCTTGTTTAATATCTAACTCTATTGCCTCATTTTTTTTAAATTGTACATACTTACAATAATAACATTTTTTATGTTTACATAATATTTCCCGCATCGTTCAAGACACGCTCTTTCACTTTCTATTCTTTTGAGACATAGTACTGGTTTTGTATGGCCTCGGAGACACTCCCGCAGGTAGATAGGTAGAGCGCTACCAATATTTAGGCTAGTGAAGTACCGTGTGGTTTGAAAATTCAGCAGCAGGTCTCAGGTCAAACAGTTCCTCAGAGTACTCTGCATGGTACGTATATGTAATAGATGAAAAACCAGGAAACGTCTCTACGCGGAGCCAAATCGTCTAACCTTTATCAGATTTTTGTGTAACTAATTTATAAACCTGAACCTGAACTAGTTATGACCAATTGGTGTTTTGGTGCGGAGTATTGTCTCGCTCTGCCTATGACACCCAGTTTCTTTGATGCCAACGACCACATGTTCACTATACTGACAGTCTCTCGCAACTGAGGCCCTATATGCTGATATTGAACGCGGCTTTGAGAGGAGTATTATCAAAACTGGAGACACGACCAATAGGTTTTTCTTAGTGGTTAACAAGTAATTTGGTTTCTTTGTGGTTGAATTGAACCTGGTTCATTTCATCTCATAAAGGAATAAGATTCAAGTTTCGTTTCCAAGTAAGGATCAAATATACGACCCTTACGGGTTATAAATTTTCTAATTTCGTAAGATTGATGTAATTTATTAAAGGTATCCTATTTTAACCATACTAAATATTAATTAAGGCCAAGTACCAAAATGTTGAACACAGTTGAGTATAAAGTTGCGTCAACTATGACTTCGCTTTTGATGGTAAACTTTAATCCGGCGAAGTCACTAATTAATCATCTCCGACGTCTTATTAGGCATGAAAAAACTTGGCGGCGCAGAGATAACGAGTCGAAACTTGTGTTAGGTTTGCGATTTATTAAGTTTTGCTTTTTATTTTTTATGAGAAAGTGTTTTTTTTCCACGCTGTAGCCCGCGTATGTTAGGGTAAGCAAAAGGAACCTACTAAGTGCTAAGAAGATACTACAAAGCCGCCAAATCCTCGAACTATTTGGTGTTGAATGACGGAACTCAACGTCGCGCTTTGCCTTTTCACCAGAGCGTGAAAATGAAATGAATTTCTTCCCCGAATCCGAATAATACCTTATCGAACCTACAACATTTACAGTCAAATACTGCCGCTGTGCCACGCCACGTTACAGATTCAAAGCAATCAAATTTTGAAAATATAAATTTCACATATATATTTATACAAAAGTTTTGGTTAACCTATGAAGCGACCATCATAAAAAGGCTAGTTTTAATTACAACACCAAAATATCAACTATAAAAAAGGTGAGCCACACCTGTCACCTGTAGTCCGATAATGGTGAATGCCACAAGCAATTTTATACAGAAATAGTTCAGTTCAGTTTTTTGACTATGGCGTTGCGAGCGTACAAAAAAAATATGCACAAAACGCTTTTAAAAGATAACTGGAGTAAAACTAGTGTCAAAACACTCATATATTTACAGCCCAAAAACCTAACCACGCGTTTCGTTCAACCGGATTAGGAAAATTGGAAATATTCTCAAATATAAACAGTAAACAATTGTTAAGGGTTCGATTCGAACTCGAGGAACTTACTTATATTGATTTCCACGCACCGGCAACGAGCTAAAGCGCGGCTGAGTTCTGTCACTTCACACGCAACGTCTTAAAAATTAGGCCCATATGGATAATGGAGTGTCTTAAAACCTAACCTCTTACCCCACCTGCCCTGCTGTGCTGAATACAGAAAGAAACTAAAATATATACATATATAAGAAAACAAACGTAATATGAGGTGAACGAAACAGCGTGAAACATCCCCTCTGACAGCATAACGACAAATTGTTTCGATAGGAATGCTTTTAGGTGTCACCCGATCGGGACGCCGCTGAATAGAATTACCGGGGAGTGAAATTAAATAGAAATGACATTTTCGATTGTTTGTTGAAATTCGTCACTTTTGCCAGTTAATTATTGAGAATTGATATATTTATCAGAAAGTAGGGAAGGGGAGGTATAGAGAATGTAAAAAAATATTTCATATTCGCTTTTGTCTGTGGCTTCACCCGTATTGAAATTACTAAGAGAAGCTCGAGGTAACAATAAACATATAGGAGGCTCAATTGAAGTTATTAAAATATCTCATAGTCACTCGATCCTAGTAAGTTATGTAGGCAAATCGACAAGGCTCTCCTAATTATTAAATTAACATTTCTTTCAATAAGATTCCAATTCGTAGTGAATTGTAGCCGTAACTAACCATAGCTCGGAGATCGATCAGTAAATCTATACTAGTATAATAAAACGGAAGTTTGTTTGTTCGTTTGTTTAAACGCTAATATCTTTAGATCTACTGGTCCGATTTACTTTTTTTTATTGTATGTTAAGCTACATTCTTCAGGAGTGCTATGGGCTATATAGCGTCACTGTGTAAGCCTTAGTTAGATTTAACGAAATAACGATAATAATGACCGCCATCGAATTGCTTTAGACGCGTGCGCTGCAAAAATAGTTATATACTTAGTCAGTATATTGTATGACAAAAATATGGAATTTTTTCAGTTCTAAAAAAAAGTCCGGTACATTATATATCTATCTTTTATAAATAAGTAACAAAATGTCTTATACATTTTGTGACAAAAAATAATTGAAAATCGCAAGGAGATATTTCACCGGTTTTTATTTCACATGGATATTGAAACTTACGAACGAAAGTTGTTTAAGATTTTTTTTATGAAGATAGGCTTCAGCGTTTACAACCTGTAATGTAAACGTATACTTTTCGGGAAAATGTAAATATAAAATAATTGGACGCAAATTTAAATTCAAGTACCGCGGAAGGCGCCCTTGCACCGATGACATCCTCTGAAGCAGCCATGTAGTGCTTACACTCTCTCAGAATTATGAAAACAAATTGTATATGATTGAATGTATCAATCTGTTGGCAAATGCAACATAATGAAAGTATTATAGGTGGATGCGGGCGAAGCCGAGCTAAGTACCACTAGTAGTAACATATAAAGTAAAAAGAGATACTAGAAGAGAAAACTATAAAATGAGAATGAGTGACATAAGAAGGACAAATAAGATTTATGAAGCAATATTGAGCGACGAGAGAGGCAGGGAGAGGACCTCAGTTGAGTTTCGAGAACAGAGTATCGATGGCTCCTTTGATGAATGTCACGTAAATGACACGAGGACGCTCCGTACTGAAATGCACACAAAAAGGTGCACTAAGGACAGTGGACGAACCGAGGGAGTTTAGTGTTTGTCGTTACGTTCTCTCTGATTACCCGTTAGAAAAGGAAGCGTAAAGCTAAAAAAAGAAAAGATAACATTTATGTAAATGTGTCATATTAACATGGCTACATAAATTTAAATTAAAAAACAAAAATAAATACAAAATAGACCACAAAAGCTCTAACAAAAACTAGTCGGCAAATCTTAAGGCTGGGTACAATACAAGACCTAGGGCGGGCATCATCTCAGTATTTGTAATTATACTAAGTAATCCATGTCTTGGGCGGGCGCGTATCACATTGTGGACGGAGCAAAGATTAAATGGGACGGAATGTATTTTTCTAATATTTTTCTTAAGAAGACGTTTTGGGTCAACCACTAAACTAAATTGCTTATTTTTTGTGGGATCGACCGAGACAACTTTGTAGGTATGTGATAAAATATGTTATATACAAAGGTGTTGGATACCGCCACTCAACACGCGATGCCTTCAAAATTAGATTATTTGTGAGGATCGGAGTGTCACAACATCGACGTCCCTCGGCCTACTCTCCTATATTCGGAAAACAACATGACATCTACAAAAAGTGTCAAGTGGCAAAATTTATAACCATATAAAAAGTAATTAAATGAGTAATAATTTATTTGAAACTTCAATTCCAGTAGTTCAATTAATGTTGAGAACGAAAGAAAGGCTAAAAGATTAAAGACTACGCTTTGTTGTCTCTTTGAACAGCAGCCATTGTGAAACCGGCTTTGTAAATACCTAACACTTAATGAAAGTTTCATTATCTCACTGTGGAAAAAGAAACAAATTTGCTCATTTTGCAAAAAACTTAATCATATGAAGTCGGACTCGCCCACCGAGAGTTGCTTACCAATTTCAAGATTATAGGCCAACGGGAAGTAACTCATAAAACTTGCATAGATTCTTTTGTATCTTTAAATTGCATTAACTTAGAAGATTGATATTTGATTGCTCCAACGGGCCGTAGGCTTTAACATTTGATCTTAATTTCAGCTTGATACCAAATTCAAAAAATTCAAAATTCAAATCATTTTATTCAAAATAAGAAGTTACATGCTTCATTTTTTGAACGTCAAATAATTTACCACCAGTTCACTAAAATTAATGCCTCAGACCTGAGAACAACCGGCGCAAGAAACTCAGCGGGACTTATTTTTTTAACCTTACGCTATCTCGATAAATGACAGACGTAGACAACTATTGATCCCAGACGAGTTTCGTTTTCTCCTTTTGAGGTACGGAACGTTAAAAAGCATTTAAGAGTAAATTAATTTCACTTAAATAAAATCAAATATTGTTAAGTGAGCTCTATGCTAGTTAGCTTCGCGCCAAATCTCACATTTAGCAAGGAAATCCTCTGCTCCCCATATTTCACCCCATTTTTGAGACCATACGTGTTGAGTATCGAGACTCAACGCTGTATCAGAGCGAGGAAATGAAAACAATTCATTCTTCCGATTGGAATTCGAACCCACGACCGACCAACACAGATATTGTACTACATTGCACGACAGTCTCTATAATAGAAAGATCAAGTGTTTAATTGCGAATGTTCCTGCGGTCGGACGACGGCGTCACGATAAATGGGCCTCAGCTCGTTAATGAGAGGGGTCAAATGGTGCCGACCAGACCCTGTTGCTTATTGCTTTATTGTGCCCACAATTTCAAACGTATTCGTCTATTATGCTACAATTTTAATGGCGAGATTGAGTTGAGGCCAGTCGCGGCGCAGGGGCACAAGCGTGCGACAGGTTGTAGGTTCGATCCCTAGTCAATAAAACGAAATGTTTATTTAAATTTATATTCCCATTTCTCCACTCTGGTGTCAAGGTAAAAGGTTGAGTTCCACCACTCAACATACAATGTCTCCAGAATCGGCGGAAAATTAAGAACGGAGTGTTCTAACAGTAGGTTCCCCCTGCTTACACTGCTAAGTCTAAATTTAAAACATATATATCGAAACGAAACGAGTCTCCTCGTACTATAATCGAGTATGACTAAAAAGGTCACAATCGCTTAACCCTCCAATTGACATCAATATAAAAGTGACCCGCGCAATTACATTGGGTACGTCCTCTCACGACCCGCTACATACAATTGTATTTTGTAGGACACTCGTATGTTAAATTAAAATACTAATGCGCAGGAATAGGAAACAGGTTCGAACCCACTAAGTGAATATAGCATCTTCACTCTTCAGCAGCATAAGCAGAGGGAACATGAGGAAACATTTAAGGTCCGAGAATAGCAAAAAAGATTTATGAAGCAAGAGTGCTAAGAGAGGTAGGAGGATCGGTTGGCCTTCGAGAACATAGTAACGATGATACTGGAAAAGATCACGTAAAAGCATGAGGACTGCCCGAAGGGCATGACTGAAATGGTTTCTTGACAGTGGTCGAGGTGAAAGAGGTATGCAAAAGCTGTAGCGTTTGGCGCTCCGTTGTCTACGGCGTCTCTGTCCCTAAAGACAAGCGAAACAATTGTGTGGATACTAATATAAAGTCTCCATTTACTGTCAAAGACGAAACATACTGAGTACAATTCTAAGTTATACATATGTATTTGTTTTAATTTAAGGCTCAACTACCATGACACTTAGTCATGGTATGTTACACAAGCCGTGGGTCAGGGGTTCAATTGGTCAATTGACCATAAAGCAATGTGAGTACCGCCATTATTTTAAATCAACAAACAGTATTCGTTATACTAACTACAGTCAGACAACGCCTCACATTATTTTATTTGTAAAATAAAGAGTATATTTTGTGAAATTTACACGGTTGACTTTACAGTTATTTTCCGGATCGTTTTGACAGATTTGTCTAGAGACGGTGGCTGCTTTATGTTCCTCATTTTTCATTCGATTACAGGGGTTTTGCGAATTCCAAAACCGCGCCATATATTTCTAACAAAACGAGAAAACTAAAAATAATTTACTCTCCTCAGTGCATTGAACACCCTATAGAGGTAGACGATGATCGACTGAGCCACGACGGCATCATACTTATAAAGCAGTACACTACTATCTCTATAAGATACCTTATGCCATCTCCATTTGTACTTAGGACTTACTCAAAATATATACCATCTAGATGATTAGTAAAGCGTCCGTCAAGAATCTTACCTGAAACAAAAAAAAAGTTGTATTATTTTTATATCCAAAAATTACAAAAATTGAGTATTGCATACATGCAAATACAGCAGGATAGGCAGACGGGACAACATTGCGTATTGAGTGATGAAACGACACGGAAAGATGACAATGACAACGCGCGGAAATGAAAATAATTCGTTATCTCAAGCAGAAATTGACCCACAACTATTGTTTACAGTCATAGAAGTGAACAGTCGCTGACGCTGTGAAGCGAAGCCACGGCGGCTCAAACTATTTCATACGTTTTATATTGGCTTTGAAATGTTTGAAATGAATTTATACAATTGTAGAAAACCAATATTTTAAGATCTATAAATAGAACAGTGTGCATTTCAATCAATACACACCCACATTTACTTTTAAACGAACTCCGGTTAGACTGACAAGTTACAAATATCGTCATTTGATTGAATTAAATGTATTTTTTGAGGCTGCAGTGGGACAGCGCCTGATTGTACTGAGACCTGACTGTCATGAGTTTGACTCAAGGTAGACCGCCACATAAGCGCAATGTTTCCAAAATTGAGCGGTGCGTGGGGAACGGAATGTCTTAATACTGGTTCCCTTTGACAACCAAGCTGTAAGCGGGTATACATAAGTATGCGCTACGTAAGAAAAAAAAGTAGATGGAGCTTGAAGAGCTTTTAAAACATACAGACGCTCTATTTACTAAGTAACGGAATCTAACACCGTAAATTGACGTAACAGACTTGCGTCTCTAAGCCAACATACATTTACTACACTCTTCTACGCTAAATATAGTTTGTTTATATTTATTTTCATACGTCAAACAAATTTCATTGTTCCAGTGCGGGGGTGCATCGGTCCCCCGTGCGCCGTCGCGGAGCAATATCCAATTTGTACGTCCCCGTCGTATCAGATAACTCCAATAGAATAGAGTGTAAATAAAGTAGCGGGTATTATGTAAGCGAAATGGAAAGAGTATCGACATTGAGGGGCGCGTGATGTGAACAGCGTTTTATTATTTAGTAATAGCTCTACTGCGGTAAATAAAGAGTACGTCAATTTTTCATCTTCAAATATCAAGTAAACAAAAATCTATATAAAATCAAAATATTCTTTATATAAAATATTGAGGAAGACAGTTCTGCAGTCAAAAGATCTGAACGGAATGTAGTAGTCTTAGTTTTTTTTTAATATGGCTATATTAATTATATATTATATTAATATGGCCATTATTTTAGAATTGTTGCACCAATGAATACAGTGAGGCCAGTCACAAGGTGTGACTGTAAAATCGATTGGTTATGGGTTCGATTCCCACTCGAGGAAATGAAATATATATTTAAATTTATATTTTCATTTCTTCGCCCTGGTGTCAAGGCAAAAGTGCGACGATGAATTCTACTACTCAACACACAACGTTTTCAGAATTCGGCGGAAAGTGGGGAACGGAGTGTCTTAACACTAGGTTCCCTCTGCCTACCCACGATGCTGCGTGTGGAATAAAGCGTGAAGCTAAAAAAAATATAACAAATATAATATTTTAATTTAAATTAAATGATTAGACTATTAAGGAAAGAAAGGTGGCACAGAAAGATAACGATTTAGGGAAGGCAGACAGTGGAGATCAGGATGTCTCTACTCCAGGTCACCTCTGACTCCCCGTGCTAAAAAGCATAAAGCCGCTTTTTCGAAAAAATAGTCAATAATTTCGTAGCACAAATAAAGATAATGAACAATAACGATGACGAACCTTTGCTCTATAATATACGTACACAAAGATATTCAAAATGCGAATTGATCTGACAAAGTGGCAAAGTGGAGTGGAGGAGGGGGAAGGGGGTGGTGGTGTTGGGTGATTTCTCTCAAATTAACACTTGAGACAGAATTAATTACAGCTCGCCGTTACGTTAACACTTAACATATCTTTAAAGGGAGTACGCGTGATTACTGCTAGTGTTTAAAGTTCTATTGTTAACTATTTTTCGTAATAATCGTTTCCGCGGTATAGGTTTCCCCGGTCTACCCCGCTATAAAAAATAGCAGGGTAGACCGGGGTAACCTATTGTTAAGACAGTTTCTCTGCACGACCCTCTCTTCTCCACGAACCGTATAATTTTCGTGACATTGCGTGTTAAGTGTCTGAACTTAACGTTGCGATTTGCCTTTTAAGCAGAGCGACAAAGTGAATATAACTTATCTATCCATGAGTAAGAATCTAATCCACAACAGCCGCATCTAGAGTTAGAGGCTGTGCCGCTACATCACCACTATTCGATTTTTGACATCATGACGATCTTTTCATAATTATATACAAAAGCAATTAAGAAAACCAAAAGAAAAAAAGGGTCTGTAAAAAACATGTTTTTTTAGGGTTTCGTACCCTATCACTAAAACTCCGCTGTTTATCTGCCACCAAGCTGTATCTCCTAAATAGTGTAAATTTCCACAGATGTCGTATTTATGTTGCCGCTGTAACTACAAATATATAAAAAGCAGAATAAAACAAATACTTAAGAAGACTCCACCATACAACAAAAGTGTTTTATTTTAGTCGTGTTTATATATAATACGGAACGGAACATTTCTTGCACTAGTCCGACTCACACTTGGCGGGGTTTTTTTTATATATTCAATTATAATTCAATCTTACCCCCGAGTACTATTTTCGGTTATCTCTTGGCATTTCAGCGGCGGCCGTCACGTTTTAGTGCGGTAATTATGTTTGGTTTATGTTTATCCATCACATGTGGTCTCGTTCAGGCGTCGCGTGATATACTTGTTAAAGTTTTATTATTGAGTTACAAATATCGATACTTGATGTTATTAGGCTCAAGATTTTGATCGGTTTAACGCGCTAGTCTTAAGGACTACTTTCACGTATTTTTTTTTCTTATCTCCAGTATTTTACATTCTTATACGCTCGTTACGAATTATTCGTGTTGTTTCTGTGTAGGGAAAAATGTTTTTCAGTTTTCCACGACACAAAGATATTTGTCATGAATTATCATTTGGTTAGAAAGAATGCTATTTACTAAAAATTTCGGCACTTACAATATTTTATATTATTGTTTTATAATAAAAATTTACAAAGTTTCATAACTTAATAATAGGTACACACACCTTCTCCTATTTCTAAAGTGTTATTCATACAAAACACAATACTTTTAAAGCTAAGATTTAAATATATTTAAATTTCTGCAAAGTTATATAAAAATGAAAAATATTTTAAAGGTTTTTTTAGGTATGATATAAAAAAACCGCCTCATGAAAAGACTCCTTTATACAATATAGAGAACGCGCGCGGCGCACGTCTCCGGTTGACACAGATGACTGTTTTAAGGATCATTGCAGCTATATTTACAAATAGTGACATTTGGTTGTAATTAAAACGTCTGATATATATTTTATCTTAGCTACATCGTGTAGTGTGGGCATTATTTTAACAAAAATATTTTTGAATATAAATATTTTCTTAAATTATCTATTAAAACACCCCTTACCTAAATTGTTAATAATTTCCCCTTAACCAAACAATATATAGACAATATAAATAAAAATACATTAGACATTATAGTTCATAACTGCATAGCTAAATAACTAAAACAGAAGGAACTATAACGATTCCTCTATATAATCAACAAGGAAGTGGTTTCTATAGTATAATCACAAAAATCTCTATCTACCCGCCGCCCCTTAACTTTGACGTATTCAAATGAAACTGTATAAATTTTGTTTGAGGCCATGCGCGGCGTATTTACCACTCCACTACAAGTAGACGAGCACAACAAGTGTATGTATAGCGGGGCACGCGCATGCGCTCTGTGACGTGGCGCAGAATGCGGTACGGGACATGAGAGAAGAGCGATTTGATGTAATAAAGGTTAATAAGTTTTTTTTCCGTAAAGAAACTTTTAAAGAAAAGAATAATTCAATTCCAATCGTGTATTTATATTATATGTAATAAACTAAAACCAATCCTATATTGACATGTTGGTAGTACGAAGATAAAGTTGCGGCGTTATTTACAATCTTAACAAAGAAAATAGTTTTTAATTATTTTTTTAAATTATAGTTTATTAAAAGCAAGCCACTTCTGGTGTTGGTGTAATCAGAAAGGAAATTAACATGTAAATTAAATAAAAACGTATGTAGATCAATTAATTTTATAGCGGCGCGACTCATTTCCGAAACCTCCAGCGGTCACTAATCACTACAACGGGCCAGTCAGATATATACAATGTACATTGTTCGTACAATGAATATTCATTATTTAAAAACAAAACCCATGTCAAAGTGGAAAATTACAGTTTCTGCTAAAAAAGGGCCGCATAATAAACATGAGCTTGCTTTTCAATTAAAAAAGCAATCGCTACTTGTCATAATTTTATACCACGAGCGAGCGGCGTCGTCTGCGGCACGACGCCACCCACCGCCCACTCCGCAAACAATAAGGCTACAAATGGACCACTTTCATGCCTACGAGAGTGCCTCTCAGAGCTTACACCCTCGGTGAGATGAAAAACTTTGTGTATGCTAAAAATACCTTTATAAATTATTCTTTGTTGCCCAATTGATGATTGATTTTTATGACGTGTGGATGTTATATCACAGATTATGTTAGATAATTAGCATATACGAGTTTATATATTATAATAATAATAAAATATGTATTCAAGAAAATAAACAATATGATTAAAATAAACCATATTAATAATATAATTACGAATATAATAAACCTATGTAAATATCATCTTTTGGAATTATATATTCCAAATACAACTAATATAAAAAATAAATAAAGTAACAAAACATAAAAGTGATACATCTGATTTAATAATCTGTAGAGACGTAGCATAGTTTCCAACTTCATCGGGATCAAGTCGATTACTGTTAGTAATCGCACACCTTCACCGCTTGCCTACACTTCGACTGAACAAGGTTTCATGAGCTCTACAATAAGGGGCGGACCAATTCACCGAGACCTGTGAACCCCTTACGCCGGCAGTCGAGCGACAGCGAACGGAAGTGAGCACCGTATGTTTAGAGGTCTGACAAGATTGGTTAGAGATACGACTTTATTCTTAGCGTCGAATCAATTTCCATCTTGGTGCCTCCATCTCTCTTGGAAGCGCTCTATCGTAATGTAATAAAGTCTAATTCTGATAAAAGGGTTTTGTGAGGGATTACTGTGGACTTGTTAGGGTAATACGTGATTTGCGGCATCACTCATAGGGTGGAAAATCGCGCCGAGGTTTGAGCCGGGTTTATTTAGTGGTATTCCGATTCTACGAGGTAAGGAACGTATTTCGGTGTTAATAACGGCCTAACTCGAATACCGTATCGTGTCAGCGGTTAATTGAAGTCCCGCCCCGACACGCCGCTTAAATAATTGTTAGGCTATTTATAAAATGTCTAAAGTAAGTGCTTATTTTACCAGTATTTACATGGCACTTTGCTTTTTTTCCGCACACTAGGTAAATATTAACAACATCATTTTAAAATAACCTTCA
The DNA here is from genome assembly GCA_030704555.1 of Heliconius charithonia. Taxonomy (NCBI): domain Eukaryota; kingdom Metazoa; phylum Arthropoda; class Insecta; order Lepidoptera; family Nymphalidae; genus Heliconius; species Heliconius charithonia. The sequence goes on from CM060819.1 coordinate 18,754,151, forward strand.
TTATTACACATTAATACAACAGCTAAAGAAATTTAACGTATAAAAAGAATACCCTTACATTTATGCCCCACGTAAACGCAAACTAAAAGACACCCACTACCCGTGTAAATAACAATCTTTCGCTTTACGGTGTATTTCTCGCATAGCGGTTCAATGCACCCGCCACCTGCAAGAGTTGGGGGTTGGGGTGGATATTTTTTTATCGCCTCCGATGATCCGCGGGATAAGGACATCCGTGCTATTTTATACGGTTATCCGGTGCAGCGAGTGACCATAAATTGTAAAGTTTTTGGATAAAAGAATATATTAACTTTCAAATATATGTAAGTAATTAATTTCAAAAATTGAACACATAATTATAACTGAAGAAAGATATTTTATTTTATATTTTATAAAATATTTTTTAATTGCTAAAGACAAGTAAGTCTTGAATGAACATTTAGGACATATGTTCTACAACACTCAATTCGTACATGAGCTTATCTAAAAAAATCTACTTATGTTGCAAGTACAGGAATAGTAAGTCATAATTGTTTGGGTGTTCGCATTCTAAATAGAAACACGCATTTGTACCGTCGACATTCTTAATTTAAAGCAATGACGTTCTGAATAAATATTGAAACAAAGCGAGTCTCAAATAATCTTAGCATAAGAGACACACTATGGAGATACGCTCCATCCACGCACATTATCGTACCATCCCTACTACTCGACACTATAACGACAAGTATTATTGCCCGCCATTTAGCGATCTCGTCGTATATACTTAGTATAAAAAATAAAATATGAAACGTCACGTTTATACATCTTTTCATGTTATATGAAGCGGCAGAGACGAGAGCGGCTTGCTTGTTACGTCGTTACCTGCTTACGTTAGTTATATAATATCAGTCAGTTTCTTTTAACATACGATTTTTCTTATATTTATTCTAATTTGCGTTTTATTATAAGTAAGATAAAAATAAAAAACAAACAAAATTCACTTCCTATCAAATTACAGCTGACATATAATTATAGCATGCAAACAACAAGGCGCGAGTTCGCAGGGGATGTAGAGGGGAACTGAGGGGTGGTCGGGGGAGGTGCGGTATAAATCGTGAGTCGGTAATTGTCGGTGGGGCGAACGGCGACAAATCTGACGGCCATTTCCGACCGGATCGCGTTACACCCCCCGCAGTTCCGCCTCCCGGGCCGTCTGATTCACGGGGCCTTCTGTCTTCGTGTCAAGAGCGTCTTAGGGTCTTGAGAAAAAATGTTAATATATATATTTTTTATGTTAAATTATCTTATTATTTAAAACGTTTTTTTTATTTCATTGGATTTATTGCATTTATTTGTTACTCCTCTACTCTCTATAATAAATTAAAATATGTAGATATTTTTTCTTAAGTTTCGAAAGACTCTCGTGCAACTTATTAATCAAAGTCAATACGTTTATCTTAACTAGCTTCTTGGTTATTAATGTTTTTCAAAAACAATTACAACACAAAATCATTCTTATACTCGTACATATATAATTAATAAAACATCAATCAACCGCTAGTCGCTTGTGCCCAATACCGCGGAGCACGGAGCGTCGGGACGACTGTTTGCGCGCGCAACACGCTAGGGTGAGTAGCAGTTTGAGAGTACGCAGACAGTCTGTGTTTATTATGAACGCTCCTATTCCGCGTAAGTAGATACGCTTCACTTGTGTGCTACGATGTAATTTTTTTTGTTGTTGTTTCAATAAATGTTTTCACATATTCGACATTATTCTCATATTACATTACATAGATTAGAAGTTTGATATCGACGTTAAGCATATATAATAATATTATTAAACAAAAGTTGTGGAAAAATTTATTATTGATTGATGTTTTTGCCATTCTATCTAACACAAAAAATAATTGTCTGTTTGTCAAACGTTTAGCAGAACGAAAAAGGGCCTACGATTCGATTTCGTAAATGAGGCATGTGCGATGTTGTCGCTTAGACAGCGACAACATCGCACATTAGGTTAGCGTCTGTGTGTTATTCATAACAAATGGCGGTTTATTATACAACGATAATTTTATTATTTATTTTGTTTTTCTTTTTAAATTTTAGAAAAATCTCGTGCAAGTTACAACTGTGCTTTGATTTGAAGTGGTGATAACAAAAACACTCTGTATATCTGAACTACAATATTATAAGTATTTTGTTTATAATGAATTGTAATAAATAATATCACAAATTTCTATGTATATAGGAGTACACCATCCATCCATTTAAAGCCACGGCACTAAAACTAGCGAAATATAACGTCGCATTTCACGTCTACCCAAGTCGACAGTTTTTCTTACATCATATAAATATTAATTTATTTGCTCGCATACGATTTGAATACAATATCATGCGTGTCAAAAAACGTATTTACTGAGCACCTACCATCTACGTAGCATCAATCTTGATCATTTCGCGTTTTACAAAGCACGCGGCGAGTCGTGCGTCTGTCGTGTTACAATCAATCACAGCACACTACGTCGTCGTCAGCGCGCCGCCGTCTTGGCAGCCAGACAAGGACCGTGTGGAGGACACGCAAAAAGGACCAATTGGGCTAATATTAAGAGATTATTTTAATTTTCCGGTAAATTGTTATTATATAGAGTCGCAGAGTAGAGAAGACTTATTAAAGTCGGTTTTGTACGTTTTATTGGAGATATGTAAATATATATAGCTTTGAATTTTTATAATCTTCTTAATAGAAATTTTGATACGTTTACTGTAAAAATGCCGCCCTTGCACCAACATTATGTTTTTCTTTTTCTTTTTTTCTTTTTGTATTAATTCATGCACGATGTACTAAAGTATTAAATAATATTATTAAGAAATATATTGTCTTTAACACACAATTCTACCATCGGCTTTCTCGCTGTAGTCAAACGGATGATATACGATACATTCCAAGTGCCCGCCGACACTCCGACCGAAAGGACAGTGCGTTACAATGATTTATGTGATGTAACATAGCCTTTCTCGACAAACGGACTAGCAAAAAAAAAAAATTACATTTGAAGTAGTAAGTAGTTCCTGAAATTATGAGTATAATTAATTATTTAAAATTATTAACAACAAATAATATGTTATTTAGAATTTTATATGGAATAAAATTCGGTAATATCCATTAAGCTATCGCAGGTAATATGGACTCATCAATCTTGATAATCCCAATATCGTCAGAGAGCAAAAGTCGTGTCGGTGTCGTTACGCCATTAATCACTACGCTCCTTGAGAGGCTACCGAATTCCAATTGTGCGGTGAATCTTTTAAATGTTATAACATTATTTGGTTCCAAGATTACAATCAGTAATTTCTTTAAGCTTTCTTAAAAAGTGTATTTTTTATGTAATGAAATATTTTTTTTAATGTGTCTGTTATTTCGGACTTTTATAATAGAACGTGAGTTAAGTCGACTAAAATCCCAATAACGCGTTTTTTGCTTTATAAAATTAAAATTGGATCGAAAAAGGAGAATAGAGAATGTCTTATAGCTAAAGCTAAACAAAACTAAGGACTAGGTTCTCTCTATATCTCCTTTAGATAGGTACATATCTACGTATTACTACTTTAGTTTTTAAATTCACACTACTACCCCAATAATGATTGTACCAATCGTTTTATTAATATATTTCTATATTATAATTAGCGTGTAATCTATCACGCCGCCATATCTCCGCATAGATCACGGAGCGCCCCTCTGTCGTCTTGACGGCGTGCCAATTAACCCGTCACGGAGGCCAGTAGTGACGTGCGTGACGTGTAAAATATTACTTAACATTTGATGGAAACTTTGCGCACCCCTTTAAGCTATGGTATAATAATTTAAAAAAATATATTTTTAAGTTAAGTTTTACAAAATACAAGCTTAAGTTTTAGGTTACGAAGGAAAAGTATAAAGTAAAGTCTTAATCCCGTATAGCCAGGTTGAGCAGAAAAACCTAGTGTCCAGAAACTCCGCCTGAATTTGAGACACAACGTCGAGAGGCTGTATTCAACGCCTCGCTTTGTTTTTCCTACGCGGGGAAATAAAGATAAATAATTCCTCCACTTCTACTGCTGTCCCATTACGTACATCTTAATAGAAAGTAAACAAATAAAATGTTGACAACCGGGAAGGATAAAACTGGCGGTGAATTTGATTGGTAATATTTAAATGCTAGCTTTGATCCTGCTACTACTGAGCATATAAATAAATGTTGTTATACAGAGACCAGTCGTGGCGCAGGGGCACAAAGCGTGACCGTAAAACCGACTGGTTGTGGATTCGATCCCCACTCGAGGAAATGAAATATTTATTTACATTTATAAAACATAAATTTTCATTTCTTCGCTCTGGTATCGCCAAGTTTAGTCACTCAACACGCAATACCTCCAGAACTCGGTGGAAAGTGGGGAGTGGAGTGTCTTAACACTAGGTTCCCTTTCCCTACCCTGCTGTGTGCGGGATTTTTTTTTATATAACAATCTATAGATAAAAACAAATCATAAATGACGTATACAGTCATTTTGAACGTCCAAATTCAAAGCGCATTAACATAATATTTTCATCAATAGTTAATTACTGTAAGAACATAATCGACGGCCGGCGTTAATTTAAAATGTATTGAAAATATAATTACTTTACACACGTAACGCTTAATCAGAGCGCTGTAATAACTACGATGAATAATAAATAGATCAATTATCTGTCACACACAGAGACGTCTATTTGTTTTTAAATACATTAAATCGGTGCGAATCAATATAAATTAAAAACTAGTTGTAGATGCTATTTTTTTACGGATTTTAAGCCCAAAAGAATATTTAAAACTTCTTTCCTAGCACTCCTCTAAACTCCTGCTTTAACCTGTTTACATGTCACATTTTATATTTGTAAATCCAATAGTTACGTCTGTGAAAGTTGCCCATATATTGATATATAAATGACATAACGAGATTTACAAATAAGAATTTGCTTTAATATTTTCTAAGAGTTTAAAAAAAAAGTTATAGTTAACCTTTCAAATAAAGGAATCATAGAGAAAGTGATTGACGTTGCATATTTATGCTCTTGGAACTCTACTTTACACAGATGATAAAATCAACGAATCCGTAAACTAAATACTCACCAGGATGTGGATAGTAAGGGGCCCCAGAGTTCATCATGGGATGTGGCGCCCTGTACTCCATATCACAACACTATACAACACTTACAGACACATCACAGTATCAAGTCGACATTCGATACGTTCACAGAGTACAACACTAGTGTCCGTCTGATGGAGGTTTGAACGTACATTTTTTTCACGGCACTCGCAATTTCCTGCGGGATCGCTTTTTTTAATTGAACTTGCCGTACGCTTTTCTACTCTGAATATACAAGGTTGAATATATGTACGCTTAACGCGGTACTACTTTCCATTTATTTGCATTGCTTCTTAGGTTTTAAAGTATTTTTTATAGTGAGGAAGAAAATCTCATATTAAAAGACTGTTCTCTGGTGGCCTCGGAAATTGAAATAAATTAAACAAAACTTACAACCTGGCCTCGCCCATCATAATTGAAAATAGTAGGTATGTAGGTAATTTAAAAGGTAAAGCCCGATTTAATACCACAGTGAGCACACCACACAAGGCATGTTATAAATTTAAATTGAAAACCATTCAAAAGCAACAATAATATCAAAAGCCGCGCCGGACCGCGCTCAGATAAAACTAACAATAGCTACGAGTACACCTCGCGCTATAAATCGTACCTAATAAACGCTACTCTATAGCGTGTAGTCTATTAAGTTCGCCGGTCATGTAAAATGAAAACATTTTCAATATCGATGCTTTTAAATATAGGGTTGAGTGTGCAAACTGGAGAACGAGAATAAAATGTCTTAATACGCGTTCTCTTTTTGATGGTGACAAAGAAAGGAACAGTGGATAGTATATCAAAAAATACTGAATCGATTTCAATGAATCTCGGACTATTTCCGAAGATAGAATATATAGCATTTAAATCAAAAAAGATCATCTTGTAATGAGAGTCTTGAAATGAGGTGAGAAATCTAGGTTCCGAGACTTTTGTGGACTAACATACCTACAAATTTAAACATTCTTGGAAGCCTAAATAGATCATCACACTCAAATATAATTTGCGAAAAAAGAGAATTATAAAGTTGTTGCATTTGTAAAAAAAAGTTATCATGACATCATTCAGTTAACAACACAACAATCATAGCCTAATAGAACCTTTCAAGACTATAGATATTCTGTGTTGTCACTGTTGTAGCGCCGGTGTCTGGCGGCGGGCATTATTCTTCACTCCGGTAACTAATGTATTATACAATATGGGTCTCATAAATAAATTTACGAACGAGTCGTATAGGCCGAGACGTCCATTAGAGTGTATTAAGAGCTTAGAACAAAAGAGGAGACCGTGGCTTTTTGGTACTAGTAGCAGATTCTTTACGTGATTTTTTTTGTTACATTTTATTATAAAGCCATGAAGTAAAAGACAGAATGAATCTAGTGTTCAGGTACTCCTTTCCCTATTTTCCGTTCAATTTTCGAGACATATTGTAGGAAATCAAAATCGCACTTTTCTCGTTCCCAGAGCGAGAAACATATTATGCCGCCGACCGCTACGGTCCTGGGTTCGGTACCCAAGACCGTAGCGTTTTCAACGATACTATGCCGTTGTGCCACGACGGCCTCCCTTGTTTAGTAAGCTACAAATTAACGAGAAGAACGGAGAGACCTATAATCATATTTCACACACTCCTACTCACTCTATTTACTATTTACTCTATTTCACATGCGTCAAGAGAGTTACAATTTGCACAACGTATTTTAATTAAGCATTTCATATGCCCCCGTAATGGAAAACTGAGAAATGGGTACAAAAAGTGGGAAACAACCCCGCGGACGGTGAACCACGTCGGGCCGACAGCTGCGTCCCGAGCCGAAAAAAGTTAAAAACGATAAATAAGCGAGGCAGAGGGCGGGCGCGTGTCTATTGATTCTATTATGACGCTATCCGGTTTGATGTCTGACTTCTTGAACGCCGTGATACACACTGCTTTAACTTGCACGTGAATTATATCGTTTAGTTAAAAAGAAACACGCTGTATTCTGCATATTGTAAAGAAAAGCAGAGAGGAACTTAGTATAAAACCGTTCAGTTTTCCACTTTCCAAGTTTTTGAGATATTGCACGACGAGTGACGTAACTCACTGCTGTACTTTGCCTTGTTACCAGAATGAGATAATGAAAATACTTTAGTTGTGGGTTACGTTTATATGACGATGTCTCGTTGTTCTACGACTGTATACGAGATAGAGTGTGAAGCTAAAACAAAATAAAAAACAAAAATAATTATATTTCATATACCACTCTCATCCATAAACCCCGAACAACTAAACATATGCACAACAACGGGTTACGCTCCAAGGTGGAAACAATTTGGCTTCTGTTGACCATTTCTGATTGCGAGATCGGCGCGTGTTCGCCGTAATGGCTCCGTATGACGTTTGATTTGTTTGTTGTTGGATTGATCGCTTTGCATTTATAACGGATATTTGGAACGAAATTGTTATTTTGCCGTTTGTTCTTATGTCTATTTTGAAATAGAGGGTGGCTTTTTAGTTTAGTGTATGTTATAGTTGGCGTGTATTATTTTTTATAACGAGTTTTGGACTTTCTCGGGCTATATCTTTATAAAACATAATTATTTAACGATGTCTTTGAAGAAAGCACAACAGTGTGTAATATAAAGTCATATATTAAGCGAACAAAGCCTAACAGCAATCGTAACGGTTATAAAATCAAATCGATTCACATACGGGGGAATTATTTTTTTAATAAATCTAATTTTCCACTTCTATGTCTTGAGAATTCAGCGGCGCAGGGGGAATGTGGTGTCTTAAAACTAGGTTCCTATTGTCTGTCATTCAAATGTGGAATACAGGGTGAACTATTATAAAAAAGGAGGAAGAGAAAAGAAAATATATACCTACTCTAACATAGATTTTTATATAATATTTAACTATTATATTAAAAAAAATTGCAATAAGAATCATAACATTAAGAAACTCACTTAACATCAACATATACACGAACGTAACCAAGTTACACCAACCAATTGAAAACCGCACAAGCCCACTATTGTCGAGGACGGATCCTTGAGATGCCTTCAAATAGAGCAATTACGTACAAAGTACCGAAATGAATACGAAAAAGAGAAGCGGAACGAGAACGTTCCCCGCGACAAATGATCCAGCGGCGGGGAGGACCACATCCATAATATCTCATATCAGATGTATGCTTGCATTTTATGTAGCTTTTGTTTATTTATATATTTTTATAAAATTATGTTTCGTAATTATAAAAAAATATTTTTTTTATTTAATTTAATTTTATGTTTCACCTCAGTGAAGCTAGTCGTGGCGAAGGGGCACCCACAGAAATAAAATATAGAATATTTTAATTCCTTCGGTCTGGTTTGAAAGCAAAGCGCGGCGTTGAGTTCCGCCATTCAATACGTTACGAAATCGGCGGAAACTGCGGAGCGGAATGTCTTAACACCAGGCTCCCTGAGCCTATCCTGCTGTGTGCGGGATACAGCGTGAAGCAGATTTCATTTTTTTTAATCCTGTCATTAATCCTAAGATTATCGTATTCAGCATAACAAATTCTTCTACACTAACTTTTAATTATTAAACATCAATTACAACCTCATTCGAGAAACAATCTACGCCTCATTATTCTCGAAACCGTGTTTACAAATCGTTTAGGTATCACACACAAATTACACACAAAGAGACGGAATATGGAATGTAATTAATCAGTAGTGTATCGAAATTGAATCCGGTTATGGCATATCAATATTGATTGAGGCCGAGCCGTCTGCGGCCGCGGCTCGCGGCGGACGGGGCACTTGTCCAAAATTATTATCAGAGTAACTTAATATGAAATTCTATTATAGTTTGAAATTTTATGGAAATACTGTTATAATCAATAAAAATAATAATAAAAAAAAACGTTTGTACTGTAAACGCGACGGTTGCGAGTTCGATAACCGTTTGGGGGAACGCAATTTTTCCATTCCCTTGCTCTGCTAAGACGACAAAGCGCGACGTTGAGGCTTGAGTTCTCCCACATAACACGCAATTTCTAGAAACTGGGGAAGGGAGCGTATTAAAACTAGGTTCCCTATGCCAAGCTCAAACTAAATGCAGCGCTTGTCTTGATGGTGCCAGGAAGAGCGAATCCAACGACAAAACGAAAAACCACGACTTTCACATGTACGCCTCGATATGTTATGGAAAAGTCGAAAAAACCCGATGACAAAAGCCGCGAGGGGAACACCTAATGGGTAACGTCCGTGAAACGAGAAAGTTCCCAACACTACCTACTGGTGCCGAACACTACACTCATACATATATACTTCATACAATAACTGGCTGCAGATTTTAGCCTAATTGAAGTTGGAATTTTGTATGAAAAGTACTTGTCGCAGTTGTTGCTTTAACACGAAACGATGCAATTGCTCTTTAATGGAATATTTTAACAAGCTCGTATTGCTTTATTCGAGTTATTTTTTATTTATATGTTCTTTAGCTTCACGCTGTATCCTACACATGGCAGAGTAGGCAGCGGAGTAACTTGGGGACCTAGGGTTAAGGCTCTCCGTTCTCCAATAAGACACTTCCGTTTGACACTCCACGTTGAATTCTTGAGACATTGCGGATTGAGTGGCGGAGCTCAACGCCAAGTTTTGCCTCCTACACCAGAGCGATGAAATAAATCCCATAACAGTCATGTTCGCACGCATGTGCCACTGTACCATGACGACCTCGTATGTTTGTATTTAGTAATACATTTCAGTGTGTATCTCATTCACTAGAAAAACCTGGTGGCATAATTCTCCGTTGCCAACTAATGACTCCGTCACCTCTTCGTCGTCTATCCGACTTAAGGAAGCTATACTGTAATTATTAATAACGAAAACAAAACTCCAACCCACGACGACAGACTACAGCACCAACGTTATAAAGTAAAATTATATACCCAACACACAAAAACCAAAGAAAACCATTGCTTACGACAACTGGCGCGTGTTATAGGAATATAAAACTAAATTATATATCGACTTTAGCCTCTAACCCTCAAATAATTTCTCAGAAACTCATTATTAAAGTTATAATTTAAGATTATTTTAATAAGTAAATGTAAAATTGAGTACTCAACAATAGTTTCCTTAATTGAGATTTTTTAAGGGTAGGAAGTTGGAAACTAAGTAGTTCTGTCTTGTTATGAAATGAAAATAGTTCGTACCCCCGAGTAGAAATCGAACAAACATCGCTTTTCGAGACACACGCTGTATCGATGCGCCACTTCGCTATTTCCCGCTTTCCGCTCGATTCTAAGAGATTACGCATTGAGGAGCGGAACGCTATTACGCTACAATCGACTACAGAGAATAGAACCACAAATAAACTTATGTTACTATAAGCTACACGCGGCTTCGCCCGCTAAAAATCATTTTTATACTATAGGCAAATTATATAGAATCTTGAAGTATCCGTCCACTAGTAATTGCGTGAAAGTGAAACAAACAAATATCCATAATCAAAAACTTCTATACTATATATACTACTATAATCAAAAAGTAAAAAAAAATCAAAACCTATAAAGCAAATAGTCCGTCCGTCCGTCCGAGTGAGCAACTCACCGTCACACTACGGCACGGTACGGTGGCGGTGGCGACGCGGCTAATACCTTCCATTATTAAAACATAAACTCCGCCACTCGACGGACGACCCGCGCCCCCCGTCGCGTGGCCCGTGCTACGAGCGATTAGCGGGAAATTTATTCTTACTTAATTTTTATAGATGTTTATATACATTCTAGCTGTTTCCCACACACAGCAGGGTAGGCAGAGAGAACCTTGTGATTTTTTTTTTCATTTTTTATATACCTATACAATTTTATAACAAAATATGGTATATACATTATGGTATTATTAATATTTTATTTCCTTTTAAATGCCATTTAAATGCCTACGTAAATTTCAATAGAATATTATAAATATGTAAATGCATTGTTAATTTTAAATTTATAAACAAATTGTCTCATTCTAAAAAAAATAAAAAGAACTTTAAATATAACTAAAACATGAAAAATCAAATTTCACTATTCCTCTATTTCCAAACGCAGTCACGATATAGAAGCAATGCAAATGAACCTCCTTTCTACACACATTATTAAAAAAAATAAAAGAATAACACAATCACTCACAAATTACACACATATACATACAAAACAAATGTATGCACATACAAAATATAAATTCAATTATCGATATTCCCACAACACTAGGAACCCGGCGGTGGCGTGGTCACACGTCCGGCTCACGCGACGCGCGATCCTCTACTGTAGGAGCATCGGGCGTCTATAAAACGCGCGTGCGCTACGAAACGTTGCTACACAAAAGAAAAATACACCTTGAATGTTCGGTATAAGGTCGTTATCAGCTCATCGGTGATAACGGACACCTGTAAAGTAGTGCAGGGGTCGGAAGTCCGTGATGCAGTGTCATTTCCACTCTTTCCACACAGCTTCCCTAATAAAATTGAGATTTGCCCCGCGCCGGCCGGCGGAGTGCGGACCGATTACGTCCCGAGCGTATAAATAGCCCGCCGCATCGATGTTCCGTTGCAGTGTTCACTTGTTGGGATTTACAAACAAATTGATTGGGTTGGATGTGTTTTGTAGTTAACCAAATAATACGTTTATAGGATTGTCCGTTAATATTTATATTATTTATATGATGTTTGAAGATTGTATATTGTATAGTTTAATTTTTTTATTTCGAGTCTAGGAGCAAAAAAATATTTATACCATTTAAACATTGCAAGTAGACCACTATTTTTGTACACACAATATTATAAGCAATAAACCTGACTAACGACAGTTTATAACAACACAGCTTTTCCAAAGTAACAACACATAAATTGACTCTTCACAGCCAGGAGGCGGAGGGGCAAAGGGTTTAATCATAATTACAATACAATATTGACAGTGGCGTAGCAGCGTGACGCGGCGGGGGGTATCGACGGCGAACAATTCACAGACACTACCGGCTGTTGCGTTTGATAGTGATGTGCGATGTTTTATTCACGAATTTATCGATATCGATAGATATTATGTAGTACATTAATATTCATATTCATATATTCAACATTTATTATTCACAATTATAAACTCTTAAAACATTATAGAATGGTTTTAGTGGCGATATTTTTTATCAAGAATTGAAAAAAATATGGAAGCATTGTTGCAAAGCTGTTAGAGGGAACCTACCAACCTACCTAATAATAAGACACTTCGTTCTTCATACACCGCCCAACAAACGAGACATTGCGCGTTAAGTGACGGAACTCAACGCTTCGTTCTGTCTAGTTACTAGAGCGAGAAAATGGAAATAATTTATTATTCCAAATGGCAATCAAACTCAACCATCGCGTTAACAGTCAAATACAGTACCACTGCACTACAAACGAAACATCAATTAACATTTATTATTTCTCGATATCTATAACCCGTTAGAAGGCGCAAAGCTACTGTCTGTACTCTATAGTATTTAATTCGAGCGGATGTAACGAGAGCGAGCACGCCCGCTAGCCACTGCACAGATGAGGTTGAGCGGTGACAGATCTATAAATTCATGGAATAAATTAAGGCATATTTTAATAACCATATGTAAGATTTTTTTTCTTTGTGAGTAATTTTCTGGACATTGGAACTGGCGTGGAACTCAACGCCAAGTTTTATATTATTATTATAAGGAAGACATGGAAATTCCCCCGAGTGAGAATCAACCTTCGAATCCTGAGCCGTCATGATAAAAGTTATACAGAATTACAAAGACCTCAGAAGCATCGTTTTATCACAAACTATATCAATTAAAAAAAAGAATTAAAACACAATTGCTATATATATATTTATAATTATGACCATTTTTTTTAAAGCGTGACATCATAAAATGCAACACGTCAACACTATCGTACTACAACTGTGTAAGAGGCTATAGAGCACGGAGGCTGGAGTAGGTATAGCGGCATACCGGCACACAGGAAAACACCCTACACCCCACTTTGTAGCCGTTAGCTACGCCGTGTTATCCGCTGTGCTCCACGCATGCGCCTGTCGACTTGCGTAGACCGATTGTTGTATAGACGTGACTTTAAAAAATATATTTATCTTTTATTTACTGTATTTTTTATTTCCTATTTTTATTTTTAGATGTATTTAGGATGATCTCAAAGGAATAATTTGAAACATACACGCTGCGCCAATAGACCGATGTAATAGTTTTAATCAATCATTTTCCTCTTAATTATTTAAAATATTTTGAAGAGGACATCTTATCTAACACAACATCTTATCAAACACAAAAAAACAAACTTACCTTGTTAGAAACAATATAGAAATAGCGGCTTTTGTATCTTACCTGTAACAAAAATTAAGTGATGTGTTAATAAAAATAATTTAAAAGATATTGTAAAACTATTTTGTAATGATCACATAAATTATTTAAAACGTTTTATTTAATCACTACAAACACTTAGCGTAACATTTTGAAAAAAAATTAAAGTAACTAACTATATTAAAAATATATTGTAAATCATCACATCACATCAAACATTTATATCAAAAAGTCTCTTGTTTAGGGAACAGAAACAAACAAAATAGTATATAAAATAATTTTTATAAATAAGTTTCGCCCTGTCTGTTACAGTCTACATCTGTAGCTGTAGCAGTATCCGACGTGTATCGGCGGGGTGTGATTGCATTAACCGCGCGCCCCTGTACACTAATCACACGACGCCACGATTATGTTTCACGGTTATATGTAAGTATTTACGAAAATACACTTTCGATATTATGTTAAACATGAGCAAACACAAGGTTTTAAAAATATTCAGTCTATTTTTTTTAAATAGAAATTATTTCAATACTATAGATATTATTATTAGCGTCACGCTGTAACTAACATATACATACATTGCAGGGTAAGTAGACGGGACCTAGCGTTAGCTGTTCTCCACTTTCCCTCAAAATTTCAAATAATGTAAGTTGAGTGGCGGAAGTCAACGCGCTTTGTGTATCAAAGCGACGAAACGAAAATAAATATAAATGAAAATGAAAACGAAACGAATATAAATAAGAATCGAACTCACAACCATAGAATCTCCATCCATAGGCCTAAAAATCAAACAAAATAGCCAAAAAAAAATCCATTCAACATTTAATTCAAGCTCCGGCGAAGCATAAGCTTCTCGTCGAGTTTTGATCCCGTTAGAGTAAAGGGGGATTTAAAGTTAATAGGTGTATTAATAGAATGGGTCGGGTGTAATACTCGCCGTCGGTAACATTATATACTACGGTTATTTATAATTGGACACAAATAGATTTTACGGCGCTTTGTAAACGTTCGTTGTGTATAAGGGATATTGATTTATATGAAAAAAAAAGCGAGACAAAATTTCTATATCCTAGAAGAGGTATGGGCTAAATTACAATAAAAAAATAACTTAATAAGAGAAGTGTGTGAGGTTGTTACATTTACGGCAAAATGTTCATAGTAAAAAAAACAACACTGTTAATAAAAGTTACGATTTAATTTATATTCATCACGCGAGAGCTAAATCCCTAAAGAAATAAATGAAAATAATTCAATATAGTCTACAGAGATACATAAAACAGGAGGCTTTCGAAGAAAAATTACACAGAATCATTACTTCCCGAGCACGTAACGAATAATCTAAGCGAAAGACCAAGCGCAGAGCTTTCGGGGGCTTTCGCAAAGTGTAATTAACTTGTGTTAAGAGTAGATATAAAAGTTGGTTATGTAACGAGTTTTGTGATACTGTATGAGACAGAGAAAGCTAAGCTAATTTCTTTTTCACTAAGCCGTTGTTAATAAAAATCCATAAAAGTTTTAAAATTGCCTTTTTTTATCTTAAAAACAACGAAGACAGAGTGCGGCGTTGAGTTCTAACACCTAGGTACCAATATCTCGAAATTGGGCGGAGAAGGGAGTGTTTCGCTAACATCATATTATGATTACACATCACACATCGAAACAAACAATAAAAATTAATCACAAAAAACCAAAACATAATAATTAATCGCTAGAAAACAAATAAAACAGATTAGGGTGGAAAACGTGAAAATTCAAAGTTAATAAAGTTCCAATATCCGCTACTCGACAGGGGAGGGCGCATCTGTGTTGAATACAAAGTGGGGACTGGGGTGTACACAGTACTACAGTGCGACCGACGAGTCGTGGCCGCTTTAAGTTGGCCTTTCTGAACCTATGCGCATTTTTCATTCGCGCTCGGAAAGAAAATAATTAAAAGTAAGGAAAATCTTAAAATCAAATCTGCGCAGCCATTTACAGCTAAGTTAAGAGGGGCCACTACTAGTCGAACGTACTTTACCAGAACTCTGCAGAACTTTATCGGTACTTCAAACAATGTACTTCTAATTACCTACTAGGTAGCACTATAAATGCTCGTAAGGCTGGGGTAGTTTATATTTGATACGCTATCCTATCAATGTATGAACTACCCCAGCCTTACAAGAGTATGCCTATGTATAATAGGTGGCGGACAAAATTTTGTTGCGGTGTTGAGTTCTACCATTATGTAGCAGTATTTTTAATTTGTATTGAATTCTAAGTGCGTGAACAAATATTTAAATATCACTTAGTCGCCATACAAAAATTCATACAGAATTTTTAATTTCATATTTTTTAGTACAACCATAAAACAATAAAAAACCCCATCCACAACCACAATTCGCTCCACAAATCACCCACTCGAAGCGCAATCGCCGTCTCCGACATCGCGGAACAAGACCGACTCGCACTCGGGAATAAATAATTTAAACATCACAAACGCCTTCCAGCGAAATAATACCTATTGCGACAAAAAAACATCGGCGACCCTAACAATATAATCTGACTTTTATTTGCTGAGAAATTGAATTTTTGCTTTGTTTGTTTGATTTTAAAATATTTATATAATTTGTCCAGGGGCTAGCATAGTGGCGCAGTGGCATATGCGTACGTGTAAATGCGATTGGTTGTTAGTTTGATTTCCACTCGAAGAAATGTAATATTTCATATTTTCATTTTTTCACACTGGTTACGAGGCAAAGCGCGGCGTTAAGTTCCCCTGCTTAACACACAATGCCTATAAAACTCAACGGAAAGTAGGGAACGGAAGTATCTTAATGGGGACGAAGTGTCTTAACATTAGGGCCCCAGGTTCCCTTTGCGTACTCTGCTATGTGTAGCATTCAGTGTGAAGTGAAGGATTAATCCATCTAAGTAAGTGTCATAATTATGTATAATATAATATGATGTAAAGCGCGTTACGTAGTAACGACAAACGTTATATACTAATCAAAAAGTTTTGAATTAAGTAGTTCTTTATCCATCACTCATTGGTTACGAAAAATAAAAATCTACGGAAATTTAAATATTGCTTTAAACTTTCAAACAAGTCAATTACATACAAAACATGCCAACTAAACAACGCAATATTAACAAAATGAAGTGACAAGTACCAAAATGTTAGGTTTATAACCGTAAAGTACTAGGGGGGCCACAGAGCAGACCACTAATAAAAGCTGAGAGGGGTCTGTACGCAGCCATTGCGACAGCGGCACGTCGCGAGCCAGCGGAGGAGGCAGTCTGGGGGACGCGCATGCGCCGTACAAGCGCGCGTGCCCATTGTCACATCACATTAAATGCGTGTTCAACGGTTTACAAAAAAAACCTTGCTTGGGTTCTAGCTACGTTTACATTATTATACGATTTTAAAAATATGTATGAGCTTAGACGTATTTAAGGACGTCGTGTCACGGTGAGAAACAGCTGACTTATAAAGGCGTGCGGGTTCGATTCCTACTCGGGGAAATGATTATATTTATCTTTATATAATTGCTCTAGTAGACAAGGCCTAGCTTAATTATACAAGCCACGCGGCGTTGTGTTCCACCATTTAACACGCAATGCCTCAAGAATTCGGCGCAAAGTGAGGAACGAAAGTATCTTATTAGGGAAAGGAGTGTATTACAAGACTTTAGTCAGCTTCTCAGATTAACCTTAACATTCAACAATTTTTAAATAAAATTGCCCATTAATCAACAAACAATGGAAACACACCAGCGACCTGAAGATTAAACGCTCGTTAAAAGAGGGTAGCGCGGCAATAATGTCTTGATACCGCTGTGGTGCACGCCGACGAGACAAACTAAGCACACAATTATCACCCCTTACTCCATACGTATATACACTAAAATCCTTTTAAAAAATAACACGATATTTCGACTTTATATGACATATGTCCATTTGGCATAGACTTTTCAGTTCCCAAATGGTTATTTAAACATTAACAAAAATGTGTGCGGTTCTAGAGCTTTAGTCTATAACAATAGAGTAGAATACGGCAGGACAATGTTGATAAATGAAATTTGTTACCAATGTCCCGGTAGCGTTGCAGCGACGTGACTACTGTTTTTAGTACTATTTACAATAAACAGAAGCGAGAGACGTGTAGTGAAATCGCAATGTGTGAAATTTTAAATATATGTATGTATGGAGCAAATTCAATAGAAAAAAAAATCGAATTTTGTTTACTGTTAAATATGAGAACAAAATGAAGATGTATTTGACAGGATTTCTCCTCTGTTATTGCTATGAATAAGAGTAAAAGAGAAAAAATTATAAAGTTATCAAAAAATAAAATAGTTTAACGCTTTTCCTGCATAGCATGATAAGCAGATGGAAACTAGCGTTAAAACATTTCACTCTCGACTCTCCGTCCAATTTTCTAGATACAGCGTGTTGAGTGCCAGAGCTTAACGCCGCATTATATCAACCAGACGGGAAGAAATGAAAATTGTTTGAAAAAAATCATAGTATAAAATCCTATTACATTACAACAACAATTTATCCAAATTACAAGAGACTTAATGTAGCTTTTACAAGAGAGTATTATTCGAGTCCCACGTCGGGCGCCAGTATTTCCCGCAGCAAAGTAAGTATGATATTTAACTGCGAGCCATCAGGAGGCGTTAAATTCCCGCGACAGTGGGGTTAGAGTGCGCTCTGGCATCATTAGCCCGCGCCACTGGAATTATTCTACTTGGGTCGTAAAATGGTACGCGATCTATTAAGCGGGACAGATTATGAGCTTTCACCGGAAGCTTTTCATTTGTTGCCTTCGATTTAAATTATTAAAAAGATGTTGTGATGCGTTATAGAACTATATAGTCTACTATAAATGAATACATGTTTAAGGACGGAAAGCAAATCGCTAAAGTGGTGTGGGCGCTTTGAAAAATATGATATAAAATGTAATAGAGTAAGAAAAGTGCAAAGGATTTGATAATAATATAGATAATAAAATAAAAGAAGAAGAAGTAAATAAAGTATTATAAATCAATCCCGACTCCATTGAAAGCAAAAATCTAACAAAGCAAAAATTTTTACAAAGAATAGTTACAAAAAATCGCTTAAGGCTCATAAATTAAACCAATAAGACAGCGGGTCACGTTCAATCGTAAACAAGTGGCTAATGCATTTCATCTCGGGACTACTGAGATGTGTTCTGTATTCACAAGTTCTAGTAGCTACACTGAGTAAGTAATTACTGTGTATTAACGGAACTAAATTATGCAATATGCGTATTTGTAGTGAAAATTAATATTACCGAGGTTGATTATTAGGTTAAAATAATAAGTAAAGATGAACATGAAACAGAAATAAAGGACATTCGAGACAAAAAAAAAACAATAAAAATAATTTACAAAATCAGCTACGCGCTGTATCCCGCACACATAGCTGGGCAGGAACTTAGTGTTAAGACACTCCGTTTTCCGCATTGCCACGAACTCTGTAGGCATTGTGTGTTACATCAAGACTTACAAAAATAAAAATAATATTTCTTAATCAACTTTCAGGTCAGCTATTTCACAGCCCACAACAAACAATATATCTAATCAAGAAAAAAAAATCATGACTCAATCCACGTAAAGGTATCAAAGTAAACACAGTATTGTGAACTAACATAATATTGGTTACATCGGGCGCAAAGTTCATACATACATCCGCCATTCCTGACGACGGGCCAGAATATTTGAACGTAACGAGCGCAGACTAAACAGAGGGTAGATGATTGTTTTCTTGCTGACAAAGTACCTACATGTAGTTTTTGTTGTGGGAAAAGTATTTTTATGTATGATTTATTTTATTATAGTTTTTTTTTTTCGTATGACGACATTGCTTTGCACAATAAATTATAATTGCTTAGCTGTCTCGGGAAACAAGGATATGTATATAGAATAACATTTAAGGCTGGTACAAAAAAAATAGAGTCAGTGATCTGGGTCAGTTTCAGTGATAAAATGGGTTTAAAGTCGTTTTAGCTAACATTTAGTACTATATTAAAGTATGCGCCAATATTATTTTTTTTTCTCTATTTTTATGAGTATTATTTCAGTAAAAGATTGAAAATTTATTTTTTTTAATCCTATACAGAACAGGCTACCGTAGCTGTCGGTGACAATTAGTTGCTGGATTAGTCGGCTCTACAAAGGCTCTCTCATTAACGGCCTTACGGCTGCCTTACACGCTAGGTATACGTATACAAAACTGAGGAAAATATTTATGGAACTTATAAAATGTTAAGCCAAGTTCCATAAAAATTATATTTTCATGGAACTTGGCTTAACATTTTATACTTTGATTTAATCCTCTCCCTTCATTATTATGACATTCTATTCTATAATTATGGCATTTAATTTATTATGAGGTAGAACACCACGTCCCAGATAGGAGAAACCAAAACCTTTTAATCATAAACCCTCGGATTGAACTCGCAACCATCGTATGTCTAACCAATCATATACTCCCCAATAACGCTAATTTATAATTTAAAAGCCAAGTTGAGGAAATCAGGCGTTCCCACAAAAGTGGTAGCGAGCTATAAACAAACATCAATTAAGAAGGGGTTTCGAAGTTTCGAGGGGTTAAAATAACGATGTCACTGTGGAAAATAATAAAAAACACGACTCTCGAGACTCTCGTAGGGGCACTCGGGGGGTATAAAATCGGACGTAGCGCTACGAAAGCAAAACAAAGGCAAAAGTAAAGGGGCGCGGTATCGCAGTCATCGCATGAGCGGCGTTGTGTTAGGACAGGGGGTGGCTTAAGAGATGTGCATGTAGACAATATTATCGATATTGTTTTTGTTATATACATATTTATAATAAAATTGAGAAAAAAAATCCATTTTTTTAATATAAATATCTAAATATTTAAATGTTGTTTCTGTTTTTAAAATGTTTATATTATATACAAAATTATTTGTTTGTAAATTTGATTATAATCTGTGAACCCAACATATCTCATAAGATATTTTATGTTATGAAATATTTTTGTACATTATTTTATGCAAGAGTACATTAAATACCAACGAATTATATAACATTTTCATCATTTTTAATTTTTTTATTTTATGAATGCATGTATATCAAAAGACCGCAACATAAACAAACTTTTAAAAAATACAAATAAGTTTCCAATTTCATTAAAAATGACAAACAACAATCGATAAGCATACTTCCCTCACTACACGGCACAGACCACAAACCAACTTCCAGCTATACGGTACGCGGTAGTCACGAGTATGCATTCATGGTAATTTTGTTCTAGTGCTATGCGCGGCTCGTGGTAGATTTGAGCTCCGTGAATGCTCGTTCTCCATGAACTCTTTGGGAAAACGGATATCCGATAGGGGCATTGTAGTTGGTTCACTGCTAGTAGATATGTGTACAAAATATTTTTGTGTGTTTTTTTACTTTAGCATCAGCGAGCAGGGTAGGCATAAAGAATCTTGTGCTGGGGCACTCCGTTCACTTTCGACAAAATTTTTAAATTTAGCGAGTTGTATGGCAAAATTCGACGTCGCGCTTTGTCTATAGGTAGGTAGGATAAAACGTTTAAATATTCGCTTCGCCACGATGGCGTCATTCATGTAAAGCTTCTCTTAATGAAAATATTAAAGAAATAAAAAAATATATTTAACTGTATGAAAGAAATCCTAACCTAATTAAAGATATAGTAGTTATCATTTCAATTTAATGGCATCCTCACAACCAGGGAAGAATCTTTATTATATATATAAAATATTGATTTTACAATCGTGTAAGACATAATGAAGTGTTAGAAATTGCCCAAAATTAAATACTCTTAAATCAGACGTAGTGTACGTTGTTATTTGATATTCGAAGAAATAAATTCAGTAATTGAAATGGTGTCTATATTCAACCGCTCATGATGATGGTGATCATTCTGTCAATAATGAATTCCCAACTCTGTTTACTTTTTCTATTATAAGACTTCAACAAACTTTAACACTCCTAACAACCGCCATTCCCGATCCCACATAGGCAGCCGAACAATATACAAACGCGGTCCGTTTATCTATACTATCTATACTAAAACTAGTTAAAGCTGAAGACTCTGTTTGGTTGAACGCGCTGATCTCAATAATTGCTAGTTCTAATATCCAAATAAAATTAATAGTCCATTTATCGAGGATCGTCACCAGGACGTTATATATCACATCACGTTTAATCGTTTTGATGTAATCCATTGTATCTGACCGCAGTCAGA
Source organism: Heliconius charithonia (assembly GCA_030704555.1). Classification (NCBI taxonomy): domain Eukaryota; kingdom Metazoa; phylum Arthropoda; class Insecta; order Lepidoptera; family Nymphalidae; genus Heliconius; species Heliconius charithonia. The sequence continues at coordinate 18,775,895 of CM060819.1, forward strand.
GTTACTTTCTGCATTTTTTTATTTAAGTTTTTTTAAGGCCACCTAAGAAAACCACGCTGACGAAGCCATTTGTAAAAGTTAGTCACTAATAGAATTCTATAATATTATACTAACTTTATCCCTATACAAACTTTAGCATAATCAACATATCCAGTCCCACACAATATTGAAACAATACGAATCTTCTCGTATCTAACGCGGCTCATTCCCTTCTCGGAGTCGGAATTAACTCAACTTTATCCGGACGAACTTTACAGCAAGCACTCCAGTGGAGTTGCCTGCTTGGGAACATTCCATTACTTTAGAAGATTTTTCTTGTGGAGTATAACAATTTTAGATGTCTGGGAGATATTATTATGAATTTACTTGTTTTTAATTTGAAAAAGATAATCTTTATAAGGTAAAATTTGAGGTTGATGTTAACCTTATGCAGTAATAAAGTTTCTAATTATTAAACATATTCTACTTAAGATCTTTGCATGAAATGCATTTCTAGAATCTGCCACTCAACACGCAATGTCGTGACGGCGGAAGTGAAGAACGGAGTAACTTGACGCTAGGTTTTTTAAAAATAATATCGTAACTCTTCTACACACAAATTAAATCAGAAATACAATTAAATCCTATAAAAAATGACAACCCCCATTACTTAAGGGAACACAGGGCTAATTACCGATATTTGAGTTTAGGCAACTACTAGACACGCAGCGTAAGAGAATCCATCAAGTGGATTAGCGACCCCTGAACCAGAAGGTGGTTTCCTGTTTTCCAATTAACGTGCGTTATCTTATTTTGGCGCGATAGCGCTTACCTTTTCAGTTAATATGAAATGTATGTAAATTAAATATATTTTTAAACTAGTAGATATACTATCGTATCGTATCGTAGAGCAGTGAGACAACATTCAAGTGAATACGCAACGGATGTGATTTCGTTACCTACTCGGGGAAATGCATTATTTTTTATTCTTTGACACTGATAACTTCTTATCAAACAAGAGAACTACCGCTGTGTTTTGTCTTCGTAAAGCACAACGTTGAGTACCGTCATTGGCACGCGGAAGGCAATGGTGTACTTTACTCACGCAATGCCAGCCTAGAATGTGGTGGTACGAGGGAATAGGAATGTATTATTAACACTAGGTTATCTCCTTGTTCCCTCTGTCTATCGTTCTGCATACAGAATGAATACATATTTGTATTAGACTACCACAGCTCAATTAGCGGGAACATCTCAATAATAGGTACAAAGTTAAGTAACATATTTTAACTATTTTGATAATCCCACAAAAATGCAAAAGTTCTCAAAAAATCACGATAAAGAAACAAAATTCTTGAAAAAAATTTTAAAAAATCAAACCTACAACCCTATTCCCGTTAGAAAAACCCCACTTTTCCTTAATTGACTTTTAAACACAATCAGTGGGGGCACAAAGTCTCGCAACCGGCAACAGGATTAGCGCCGCGCGTACCGAGTACAGGCAGCTTTGCGACTAATACAAGTCTTGTTAAGCTGCTTTATAACATAAGATAAATTGAATCGTTCCAAAACGTTCCAAAGCACTGGGAGAAAATTGATATTGCAGATAGATTATTATTTATTTTGCACTATATACAATTGGTATATGTGTGTGTTTTTTAGATTCACGCCTGCATCCAACATGGTAGTGTAGACAGAGGCAGTCTAGGAACCTAGTGTTAAAATAACCAGCTTCCATTAGGACACCTTCGTTCCTCATTTTCCAACGAATTTTGGAGGAAGAAGTCGACACCAGAATGAAGAAATTAATGAAATGGGAATCGAACCCGCAACTTGTCGCGCTTACAATCACACGCTTGCTCTGCAGCACGCCACCACTAAATTGGGATTAAATAAATACATAGATTTATACGACACATAGCACAAAACGAAACGTACTCCCCGTGTCTGCCACCCCCTGGTCTACGTCGCAATAAACTACAGTACAATAGTAGAAGCGTCTTATTAATTCGCTTGTAAGAGTTTTCTTGTGAACTATCCCGTTCTCTACAATTATGTAGGATTGCAGGAAACGATGCGTTCCGCTACAACGATTACTTCGTCTCAGTTGTAGAGTAGTCTATTTAGAGTTGAATGTTTTCGTTTTTTTTTCGTATAAATTATTTTAATTATCTTGTAAGAATTTAATAACTAACAAGCTAATGTTAGGTTCCCAGGTTCCCTATACGTACTGAGTGTGGGATACAGTCCTAGGAAGTAAAATGTATTTAAATAAAAAAATAAAAAATATCTCGGATTTTGATTTATAAACGATATGAACGCGTAATGAAACCTGAACAAGAGTAATTTACTAGTAACTTTTGGAGAGTGTCTATAGTCCTAGCTCCGTCACCAGACCAGAGCTTAACAATACCATATTAAAGAATTGTCACCTAATTAACGACTGCCAAGTTTCATGTTGACACAATCGAATATTACAAGTTTTTCTCAACTCTGAGATCGATCTTGAGAGCGTCTTAGAGATGTCGTTTGTCATTCATAGTATTTACCTGTTTCGGGCTTGTCCTTCGGTCGCCTGTCAGTGGCGGGTTGCTTGGGGCTGTGCCTCTTACCACGCGCCACCACCAGCGACTGTGGTATCTATACACACAAACAATTTTACAAACGCTAAGTACTGCAATTAGGGAGGACAACAATTGTAGGCGAATCATAGTTTAGGATAGACATGTAAGTGTGTATTAGGGGGAGGGAGGTGTGCTCACCAGCTTGTCGCTGCGGTCGCTGTCCTCGGGCGGGGACAGCTGCTGCAGCCGGCTGTACTCGCGCGTGTCCAAATGTAAGAGTGTATGTAAACAGTGTGTTGGGGGAGGGAGGTGTGCTCACCAGCTTGTCGCTGCGGTCGCCGGAGGGCAGGCGCGCGATGGTGACGTCGGCGCTGTCCTCGGGCGGGGACAGCTGCTGCAGCCGGCTGTACTCGCGCGTGTCCAAATGTAAGAGTGTATGTAAACAGTGTGTTGGGGGAGGGAGGTGCGCTCACCAGCTTGTCGCTGCGGTCGCCGGAGGGCAGGCGCGCGATGGTGACGTCGGCGCTGTCCTCGGGCGGGGACAGCTGCTGCAGCCGGCTGTACTCGCGCGTGTCCAAATGTAAGAGTGTATGTAAACAGTGTGTTGGGGGAGGGAGGTGTGCTCACCAGCTTGTCGCTGCGGTCGCCGGAGGGCAGGCGCGCGATGGTGACGTCGGCGCTGTCCTCGGGCGGGGACAGCTGCTGCAGCCGGCTGTACTCGCGCGTGTCCAAATGTAAGAGTGTATGTAAACAGTGTGTTGGGGGAGGGAGGTGTGCTCACCAGCTTGTCGCTGCGGTCGCCGGAGGGCAGGCGCGCGATGGTGACGTCGGCGCTGTCCTCGGGCGGGGACAGCTGCTGCAGCCGGCTGTACTCGCGCGTGTCCAAATGTAAGAGTGTATGTAAACAGTGTGTTGGGGGAGGGAGGTGCGCTCACCAGCTTGTCGCTGCGGTCGCCGGAGGGCAGGCGCGCGATGGTGACGTCAGCGCTGTCCTCGGGCGGGGACAGCTGCTGCAGCCGGCTGTACTCGCGCGTGTCCAAATGTAAGAGTGTATGTAAACAGTGTGTTGGGGGAGGGAGGTGCGCTCACCAGCTTGTCGCTGCGGTCGCCGGAGGGCAGGCGCGCGATGGTGACGTCGGCGCTGTCCTCGGGCGGGGACAGCTGCTGCAGCCGGCTGTACTCGCGCGTGTCCAAATGTAAGAGTGTATGTAAACAGTGTGTTGGGGGAGGGAGGTGCGCTCACCAGCTTGTCGCTGCGGTCGCCGGAGGGCAGGCGCGCGATGGTGACGTCAGCGCTGTCCTCGGGCGGGGACAGCTGCTGCAGCCGGCTGTACTCGCGCGTGTCCAAATGTAAGAGTGTATGTAAACAGTGTGTTGGGGGAGGGAGGTGCGCTCACCAGCTTGTCGCTGCGGTCGCCGGAGGGCAGGCGCGCGATGGTGACGTCGGCGCTGTCCTCGGGCGGGGACAGCTGCTGCAGCCGGCTGTACTCGCGCGTGTCCAAATGTAAGAGTGTATGTAAACAGTGTGTTGGGGGAGGGAGGTGCGCTCACCAGCTTGTCGCTGCGGTCGCCGGAGGGCAGGCGCGCGATGGTGACGTCGGCGCTGTCCTCGGGCGGGGACAGCTGCTGCAGCCGGCTGTACTCGCGCGTGTCCAAATGTAAGAGTGTATGTAAACAGTGTGTTGGGGGAGGGAGGTGTGCTCACCAGCTTGTCGCTGCGGTCGCCGGAGGGCAGGCGCGCGATGGTGACGTCGGCGCTGTCCTCGGGCGGGGACAGCTGCTGCAGCCGGCTGTACTCGCGCGTGTCCAAATGTAAGAGTGTATGTAAACAGTGTGTTGGGGGAGGGAGGTGTGCTCACCAGCTTGTCGCTGCGGTCGCCGGAGGGCAGGCGCGCGATGGTGACGTCGGCGCTGTCCTCGGGCGGGGACAGCTGCTGCAGCCGGCTGTACTCGCGCGTGTCCAAATGTAAGAGTGTATGTAAACAGTGTGTTGGGGGAGGGAGGTGTGCTCACCAGCTTGTCGCTGCGGTCGCCGGAGGGCAGGCGCGCGATGGTGACGTCGGCGCTGTCCTCGGGCGGGGACAGCTGCTGCAGCCGGCTGTACTCGCGCGTGTCCAAATGTAAGAGTGTATGTAAACAGTGTGTTGGGGGAGGGAGGTGTGCTCACCAGCTTGTCGCTGCGGTCGCCGGAGGGCAGGCGCGCGATGGTGACGTCGGCGCTGTCCTCGGGCGGGGACAGCTGCTGCAGCCGGCTGTACTCGCGCGTGTCCAAATGTAAGAGTGTATGTAAACAGTGTGTTGGGGGAGGGAGGTGTGCTCACCAGCTTGTCGCTGCGGTCGCCGGAGGGCAGGCGCGCGATGGTGACGTCGGCGCTGTCCTCGGGCGGGGACAGCTGCTGCAGCCGGCTGTACTCGCGCGTGTCCAAATGTAAGAGTGTATGTAAACAGTGTGTTGGGGGAGGGAGGTGTGCTCACCAGCTTGTCGCTGCGGTCGCCGGAGGGCAGGCGCGCGATGGTGACGTCGGCGCTGTCCTCGGGCGGGGACAGCTGCTGCAGCCGGCTGTACTCGCGCGTGTCCAAATGTAAGAGTGTATGTAAACAGTGTGTTGGGGGAGGGAGGTGTGCTCACCAGCTTGTCGCTGCGGTCGCCGGAGGGCAGGCGCGCGATGGTGACGTCGGCGCTGTCCTCGGGCGGGGGCGGCTGCTGCAGCCAGTTGTACTCGCGCTTGTCCACGGGCACGCCGCGCCGCGAGTAGTCCGCCGCCTGCGTCCTGCGCATATTATGACACTCTCATTTCGGGCTCTTCTTGATTACCCCAATAGAGATCATATGAAAAAACACGCTACATCGCTATCTATATTTTAATATTTTGAAAAATCTTCACAATCAAAGAAAGTGCAACTTTAATAAAAAAACTGGATAAGCGCGATTCGGGCTCGGCCATCGAGGGTTCCGTAAAAAATTTGAGATTTTAGAGCTGATCTTTTTATCGTATCTGATACCTCACTTAAACTAGAAGCTTTAACCACAAATATATTGTTTTCAGATCTATTCCTAAACTAGTACTATCTGTAGATTCTAGATACCAAATTGCATAATCATAGGATGAACAGAAGTGCCCAATTTTGATTTTTTTTAATTTGAATTTAATTTTGATTCCCTTTATATGTTTTTGCTATTTGGGGCTATTTTTTATTTCATCACAAATGTATTGTTTTCATATTTTTCCTGAACAAGTGTTACCTGTAGATACTGCTAATTTGCATAATTCTAGGTCAACTGGAAGAACCCTATGAATTTTGATTTTCTTAATAGTGTCGAAAGACGCGTTTTTGCGATATACGGCCATATCCTTTTTTAAGTAAATGTAGGTATTTTTTTTGTTCAGGAAATCATGGGGCCCCATATCAGATTGTATGGCTTGAATTTTAACTCGATATCTAGAAGCGTTTTTGAGATAAAGACTCTTAACAGATAGACAGACGGACAACAAAGTATTCCTTTTTTACTTAAAAGGTACGGAACCCTAAAAAGACAAAATTTTAAAAACTTACTTTACTAAAAATATAGACCAATTAAATATATATTTAAGTGAAAGAAATCCGAGAACCTAGTGTGAAGACATTCAGTTCTTCACTTTGAACCGAAATTGAAAAATAAAAATTACTATAAAACTGATTACCTTAAACTTTCATAACAGTCTAAGCATACAACAGCGTAGTCTCCATTCTCTAATAACAACGAATTCTCCGTCCGCCTTTGCATTAAAAATGGGAATTCCTATAAAAAAAGAAACATAAATTGATGTTTGAATTTCCTCATACAAATGGGTAAGCGAGGGGGCGACGGGGCGGTACCTTGATGGGCAGCGCGCGCACGCGCTTGCGGTAGGTCTTGATGCCGCAGAGGTGGCAGTGGTAGTCGTGCGTGTTGTAGACGCGCCTCTCCGCGCCGCCGCCGCCCTGCGCCTCGTAGCGCCGCCACTGGCTCAGCAGCGAGTGGTAGCAGAAGGTGCACACCAGCGCCGAGCCGTTGTCGCGCAGCTGCTCGGCGTTGGGGTGGCTCTGGTGCGCCAGCAGGCACGGGAAGTAGGGCGCGTTGCCCTGCGGCTGCCCGAACAGCACGCGCGCCAGCGTCAGGTCCGAGTGCAGCCCGCACAGGAAGCAGTAGATCGACGTGCACGCTGCGCACACGCACACGATAAGTACCAAATAAATATCTATTGACACGCAACAGTACAAGGAACTAAAAATGAACAATGTTACCACTATTACTAGCGACGGTCCTGTCGGAGGTGGTGGAGGGCGGCGTGGGTATCACTCGGTCGCCGTTCATCGACATCGGCAGGGGGGAGGGGATGTTGTATCTGTAGATATTGATGTTTCGTCTTTAAGATTGTTTTAACAGAAAATATATTAAAAATAATAAAATTTTAAAGGTAAGTTCGCGTGTCTCAAGGGAACACCATCTAACTGCAAACGCAACGATTGGAGGTATCCCTCAATCATCGCCAATAATAAATCTGATAATAAAACACAAAATCTAAAATGGTATCAGAATTTTAATTTTACTTTATATAATTATTTCTATACATAAATATTAATATAAATAACCTTAATCCATAAGAAAAACTTAATAAATTCCCTACTTTAGTATAAAGCTACGAAATGCTACGAACGCTACGTGGCTACGAATTATCTCGTAGCCACATCTTAATGCCGTATATAATATGTTTATTGCTTTTCTGCTATTTCTCAATATTCTCTTAGAAGCAGCTAACTAAAATAAACTACCACACTACCTTCTATGCTCCAAAGGTACACGCTCCGCATCCATCAGCTCCCACTGCCTCGCCAGGTGTCGGACGCACCTCGAGCACGCCAGGACGCGTCCCCCTCGAGGGGCATTTGAATTTGAACTCGCACCCGCGCCCGCACCGGCCAGGCAGGGGAAATGCATCGCATGGGAGTTCATGTACTCAGCGCTGGTTGAGAGCCACTCCATTGATTGTTGCGGGAACAGACCGGCGCATACGTAGCACCTGACGGGGAAATAACAAACACATGTTTATTTTGTTATGTTATGATAGACTGAGAGCAGAGTGTAAGCACACGTCACTCTCCGATTCACCATGAAGCAGAATCAGAGAGGTTACGTGTACATGGGTGTTGAGACAATTGTCTTATCTAATATAATTTAACATTTTTAAAGTGTTACTCCACACTTCAGAAAGAAAAATATTTATGTCTAAAAAGAAAAACATTAATTTCTCCGTATGTCCCATACGTTCTTAGCGTATGGGACGTACGGAGAACGTATGGCTTATTTGGTCAGAGCGCTTGGACGGTTTCCAAAGAAGCGCGGGTTCAAATCCTCCTACGTTCAAATTTTTATACGTTTTCTAATAAGGGATTGTTTTATGGTTTAATAAGTATTAAAAGTCATTTAAGATGTGGAAAATGTATGGCATGAAAGTTGCCTTAAATTTTGTAATAAAATGATATCTAACGATATGTATCAATTGTGAACATTAGCTACTATTCCTTCCATCATTATACAACATAACAATTAAATGGTATATTTAATGATATACAGAATGAGATATAAGTTTGAAAGTAGCACCAAAAGTCTCCAGCAGACCTGTACAGCCCCATGCCGTTCTCGGCCACCACTTGGCCGTGCGGGCTCGGGGCCAGCGCGCTCGACGGCCGCTTGCTGGCGCCCTGGCCCGGCTTCATGTCGTAGGGCTTGAACCTGAGGGACGGAACATTCAACTTCATAAGAACATATCACGACTGAGGCCTTCGTCATGCAGTGGTGATGGTCGTGGGTTCAATTGCCATTCGGGGAAATCAATGATTATTAATTAATATTTTTATTTCTATGGTAACAAGGCAAAGCGTGGCGTATTGCCATTCAACACGCAATGCCCTAAAAAATATGTAAAAAGTGAAGAACGGACTGTCTTAACACTAGGTTTTCTCAAACTACCCTGTTATTTGCGCGGTACAGCTTGAAGCTAAAAATAATGCATAACTTAGAATAAGCATAATTAACCAAAAAAGTATTTAGCTATTTTCCCTGAATTCAGAACAATGTCCAATGATGCACAACATTCTTGCAGATATAAAATTTACAACATTAAGACGTTTTTATCAATCAACCCTATAGAGAGGAGGTTTAAGTTATATGACACAAAAATAGTTCGCAAGTTACCTAATGTTGTTGGCGTGCGCGTTGTTGTGCGCCGCGCCGGGCTCCGCGGCGTCGCTGTAGGCGGGGTACTTGTGCGGGATGGTCTTGTAGCAGGCCGCGCAGATCTGCACCATGCCCTGCGGGCTGATGGGGCTGGCGTCGGGGTGCGGCTTGAGCGAGGTGATGAAGGGGTAGTAGGGCTCGCGCTCGGGGTTGGCGCAGCAGTACACGAGGCGCAGCTGCGAGCTGGGCGCGGACACGCCGCACACGTAGCACACGAAGCTGGCCGTGCTCTGCGCCGGCGCGCGCTCCAGCGACTTGTCGCCCGACGACAGGCTCAGTGGCGACGGCGGCAGCAGCGAGGGCGGCCGCGTGCGCAGCGTGTACACGCGCTCGCCCGCCGGCACGCCGCGCATCTGCCGGCGACGACGCGCACAAATTCATATAGAAACTCTGTCATTTTCGTGATTAATCGAGAATATTCTCACGATATCGCGGCGGTGTCAAGCGTTGATGATATGTTTATCATTGTATTAGATATTATTATTATTATTATCATACAAATATTGTTTATCGTTGTAGAGATGTTATTATAAATTACAAATAGACATTTTTTAAATCGAATTTAACGATTAACTTCATATATAAATAAAATTGCTATAATATAATCAAACATTTACAGAAATATAGCTGTCAGTACAGCAGAGAATTTTACTAAGTCATTTACCAAGAAAAATAAATGTGAAATACTTAATCCTTCCAAATACTTAAATCCTTGAAACCTTTATTTCGTTTATTTGTTATATCTATTAAAAATATACCTAACTAGACCGATAAGTCATAATTAAAAAATAAATAAACTTAACACTCAACCTCTTCATACAAAAAAAACTGTAATCAACATATCAACGAAGAGGCCAGTCGTGGCGCAGCGGCACGAAGTGTGACTGTAAATCGACTGGTTGTGGGTTCGATCCCCACTCGAGGAGATGAAATATTTACTTAAATTTATATTTCCATTTCTTCGCTCTGGTGTCGAGGCTAAGCGCGGCGTTGAGTTCTGCCACTCAACACGCAATGCCTCCAGAATTCGGCAGAAAGTGGGGAACGGAGTGTCTAAAACACTAGGTTCCCTCTGCCTACCCTGCTGTGTGCGGGATACAGCGTGAAGCTGATTTAATTTTTTTTTAACGAAGTTTATTAAATTTCATTTCCAACGCACCAATCAGCGCCGAGGAAGAAGTGAGACCTTTTTTATGAATAAAGACAGGATACAGCGTTACGCTACAAAAAAAAAGGGAAACCCAAACAAAACCCGAAATCTACAACAGTACAGAAAGCAATAAAGCAATCCCACGTGAACTTGCGGACGTGTTTCGTAACGGCGACCCCACCGGCACCGCGCGGCTATCGCTATCGGCGGTCGGAGGTCAGAGGACAGCGAGGTGCTTTCATCTCGGACAATAACTATTAATTGCAATGACATTAAACGGAAGATTTTATCTGTCGGACACAGAAACCTAGGAGTGGTGATTGTGTATATAAAATATTGTAATTTCGATGGTTGATATATCTGTTTGATTACGATAATGCAAAAGGGAGTATAGAAGTATTGGTCTTTTTTTTCTTTTCAGCGCCCTGTTAGAGTAGAAAAAGAATGGAGCTCAGTGTCTTTTCGTCTTGTCATACAGTGGACGAGGCCAAAGGGTTTTTTAATGATTATTTTTCTTATATTTTTGCTTGAATCTGAATAACGACATGAATAAAGGACAAAGAAATCAACATGTGCTAAAAAATTAATTTGAATGATATAAAGAAAAAATTATTAATTAGGACACTTGAAAAAAATTAAGTACAAGTTTCATATAGAAAAATATCTAATATCATAGAAATACAATCTGTTTTTCAATTTCCGAAAACCACATTTATAAAATCGGCTGAAGGCGCCAAGTGGCAGAATGACTTTAGACAACGGAACCGAATGACATGTACAATTATACAATCGTAGCTTACAATTTTCCAAGAATAGTGTATAATATCAAAATGAATCTAAATCCCATATTATCATAAAATCAATGAAAGTGATAAGATTAAACAGTGTCACTCCAAAACTGGTACGTAATAAAAATCGATTATACAAATCGTATCTTATTTTAAGTATCGATATCAATAAGACTGTCATTAACATAGATACATAGATGTATGTATGTAAGATTTATAAAAGATATCAGCTAAACCAATTAAAAGCATTGCCACATATTCTTTTATACTTTGTTGTTTTCAAGCATCACTTCAAAAAGGAATCTGTAGTACTTTATGTTCAATTGAGTAAATAAATTTATTTGTATACTTCAGTGCTCGGTTAATTTAATATGCTATCATTATTGTTTTCAGCTTTTTTTACAGCTTTACGCTACATCCCGTAAAAAGAAAAGTAGACAGAATCTAATATCTTGAGACTACGTCGCGTCACGTTGTCGAAGCACCCCTCAATTCTTGAGACATTGTTTTTCATTCAACGCCGCAATCTATTGTACCAGTATTGAAAAATAAAAATAACTTATTGCTTCAGTCGGGATGGAAACTAATAAACTAATAGTACGAATTGTACGGAATAGTAAGATTTCGTTAACAATAGTTATCCTCAGCAGAGACAGATTTAAAAAACATCCTTAATACAGAAATTGGGTAAAATTTTTTGGTACTTCATCAAATAAAATCATCGCGTTTCATTGATTGTAAAAATTAGAAGTAATTATTACATTTCATCTGCCTGATGTTTTTCAGTCTGGTTTAGGCGTTATCTTTTTTCAAATATAATCGAAACTTTCATCTTACAGGATAACAAAGTCTCGCTCTTACCTACTCCCATATTATAGCAACATTGCACCAAATTTTGTTTACATGTAAAATGGAAAATCTTGTTATTGCCGGTGGCGTAAGAATTTCGAGAAATCGTTATTAGTGTTCCCTTGCGCTACCTACCTAATTAAAAAAAAATACAAAAAAAATGAAATGTCTAATTTATTCTTTTTCAGTCTTATTAACAAAACAGTTTTATATATGGATCTCTCGTTACTCATTCTATTAACATGGCCTAACCAGAACAACAAAAATGCATAAAAAAATACGTCAATAGCCGACAGATTGATAATTTTATTATATCTCAAGCATAATTTATCATTCACAAACAGACATCAAGATGGAGCTAATCATGAATACGATACGAAACGATATCAACAGTTACCAATCAAGGTATTAGTGACCACTTGTAAACTCGAGCGCGGTACATTAGCACAATTCCAACACCGCGCCGTGATAACAATGTTGATACATACTTGCGTAAAAACTGATACGACACTGCACTCCCAAGGACCGCCGAGAGAGCACTGGCCGGTGCGTTATCTGTAGCATTGACCTTAATTGACTTTATTTTAATAATTTCACTTTCATTAAATTATACGTTGAATTTGTTTTGATACAAGTTTGAATCACTTATAATTTAGATTATTTAACTTATCAATGCTATGTGGTTTTAAGTCTAGAATCTTATAATATACTCAAAAACGTGCAAATAGTCAAGTTTAGTATTTAACAGTTTAAATTAAATAATTTTTATAAAAAATTTCAATGAGTTCACAATTTAGACAATAATATAATTCTATATTGATTAATATAAAAAATTGTCTGTATGACAATATTGAACACATTCAAATCACTACAAAAATGCCTTAATTAGTGCCAAAATTGCTCGTCAATAAATTAAAAAAATAACAAAAATGACCGAGTTGAAGAATGATGAAACACAGAACATAAATTGAATCAGAAGTATAAAGATAGCACTCAAGATCAGTCATAAAATAAATCAACTTTCACAACATGCACTGGTATCTGGAGATACAGAAGGAAACATTATTGCTAGTGGACATTTAACTACAAGTATCGATAGTGACGTGGCAGGTCGGGCAGGTCGAGTCGCTGATACGTTATCGTCTAAGAACAGAGTGATTAACGGATACAGTGGGTCCGCTGTTGTGATAAAAAATGAGGTCAGACAGGGTTGGATTTGTAAGAGGAGGTTAATGAGCAAACTTTAATTGGGACATTGCCAGTTGAATTAGATTTAACGATTTTTGAGCTTTGAGCTGAGCATAGCAGGGTAGGCAGACGGAATCTAGTGTTACTATACACCGTTCTCGGTACTGTCCAATTTTTGAGACATACATTGAGCGGCAGAGTTAACGTCGCGCTATGTCTCGGTACCAAAGCGAGAAATTTATAAGTTTGATATATCACGTCACGTTCACATACTAAGGTTTTCCCTTTAAAAACTTTTAGTGTATCATTTAGTAAATCAAACAATTTATGATTTACAAAAAAGTTCAGTTTCAGAACTTAGTAGAAAATAGGGAAAGAAAGTGTCTTAATGGAAACGGAATGTCTTTACGCTAGGTTACCAGGTTCCCTCTACCTATCCTGCTAAATGCAATTAAACAATCAAGTCTGACTGACTTGATTATGAATTTATATCAATTACATTTAAATTTTAAATAAAAACGAACACCTCACTTTACATCACAAATAATTTAAAATTATTTTCTTAAAACAGCACTTGCAAAACGACAACATTCTTAAAATAAACACTAAGTATGTTATTGTAACAAGAATCTCCTTTTGGCAACAACGCGCGGTAAAAACGTACTTGAAGGCTGGTAGCGACCACCCAAGTTACGCGATCTACACTTATATTATAAAGCTGAAGAGTTTATTTGATTAAATGTGATAATTCCAGGAACTACTGGTTCGATTTTAGTATTGGATAGTACATTTCTTGAGGAAGGCTATAGGCTATATTATTTTACGTAATTAGTTTCAATGTGAGTTACATTGTATCTGTGATCAGAGTTACTTCACGCACCATACATAACTTTTCAGTTATTTCTATTGGACCACGGGAGCGAAGCCGCGAATAAAATTTAGTATACGTATGTAGATATATACAAAAACGTTCCGCCACTAAATGACTAGCTTTGTGAGTATTGTCAGTAGTGCCCAGAAGAACACAAATCTAACGTTCCTTGCAAACAAAAAGATTTAGCTTTACTAAATGAAAAGCAAGACGTTTTAAAGGGAAACTTAATAATAACTTATTAAGGAAGTCTGTCTGTTTAAAAAGTTTCAACAGGCAATAAAGTTGAACGGAAATTTTCTATTCATATTATATATATCAACAACTCCATAAGAAAGATAAACACTACGTCTGATTTACGATAAATTTTAATGCCCATCATTAGGCTAAATTTAATCACAATTATTAAAGTCGTATTAAGGTTGTTTCGTAGTGGCTGTGATAAAATACTATTTATTTTACAATTATATATTTCATATTAATCTTAATGTTTAAAATAATATTGGAGACAAAGATATTACAAAGAAATAAAACACTAATTAAATGAAATTTTGGCTCAGTGGAAAACCGTCTGACAGTAAGCGATTGTCGATTCGACTTCCAATAGTAGGAATTACAATATTTAAATTGTCCTTTCTATAGTAGTTAAATAGCGGCGTTGAGTCCCGCCAAACAATATTCACTGTTGAATGTTGGGACATTCCTTCTGCCTACTATGCCATACGAGAAAAAGAGTGAAGTTACTTTTTTAGGATAATCTTGGTAAAATACCTTTTCCGTTGCCAGCGACATTACAAATCCAAAACATTTAACATTCATACACCACCACCACTTCACAGTGTACTTGTCACTAGACATTCACTAATATTCCCGTTTTAAACACGTCCACTACAGCGTTTACTGTCCGATAGTACATTGTGACTATTTTGAGCGAGCCTATCTTTTATTCACACGTATAGAGTATTCCTTAAAGAGGAATCCTCCTAAACTTTCAAGAAATAAGAAAAAAAAATCACTACCACAATTCCGCTATTAAGGGCAACACAACTTAAAACACAAAACAAACTACCAAATTTAACGACAATTTACTAAAATTTACTATAAAGTAATAGACTTGCGCAAGCGCAGAACAGCGTGTTCACGCGTACGTCTCGGGCAGACGAATGATTACGTATCAGTACTAGCCGATTAGCGCTCGCACCGTACTCGTTGTACGTGAAAGTTATATCTTGCACATACATACTTGAAAATATTTTGTGTCTATAACAAGCCTAGTTAGTAGGTGAATAGTTAAAAAAATCAACATTGATATTGGAACGCGAGTAAAAACCCACATATGAGTATATCGATGTATGATAATTTTTTGCTAATTATCAGATTTTGCGCTACACTGTTACATAATGATAAATAAAGACAAGATGAAGGCATGATCTGTACATTTAATAGAACAAACATTATGCAGACACCTTTGTGACGTAGTTGTGATAGGTCTGAGTAAGGTGATGGTTGAGCATTGGTGTATTGTACAGACAAACATTTATTATTTTACTTAATGTTTAATGCAAGGTTGTGAGAGTTATTACAGAAAAAGCCTATCAAGAAGGGAATCTATTTAAAAAAATGGCGCTGGTCTGAAAACCTGATAATCGCATATCCAGACATAATATGAGCTCTTAAGTGGATCGCAAATGGCAAGAGAAAACGTGGTCGCCCTCATTATACTTTAAGGCAACCTGTAAAAATGATTCAGCTTCACAGGGTCTAGCAAGACCCGGAGACACAAAACTCACATAATGGAAAAACAAAAATAAAAAAAAAATTCAAACCTGATGTAATTTTACAACTACTCGTCTTTAAATAGCTACTAATCTACACGATTAAATTTCACTCTACTAAAATCCTAATAACTTTATAATAATTACAATTAGTAGTCCAAGTTATATTTAGGCATACCTAATTATAATTATCTTGAATACACAAAACCAGAATACGCTTAAAAGTAGAAAATATTTTAAATATGTAATATTAAAAGATAACGAAAACACTCGGTTTACTTTAAACAAACATAACATGATCACGTGTCACTCACGTGTAAAACAGCGTGTTTTATATGGGACTAGTAAACAAAAATATATAAATACTAGAACACTAAAAACTTTTTCAGATAAAATATTGGCATTACGAGACGAAGTGGTATTCACTGTTAAAGATTATCTGATGGCATACGGAGGAGAGCTTTAACTCCATACCTACATCCCTAACTTAAGAAACTCTAAGCTAAAATTCGTCTCAAATCTTGGCCGTTTCCAAAACCTCATAATGTGAAAATATATTTACTCTTCGTTACTTTTCGTTAATACAATGATTTCAGGATGTAAGAACTACCTCTTAGGTTGATAGGTAGGGACGCTTTCAATTTCTACAATATTTTTCATCTTTTATTTCATTCGATCATTACGCGTCATTTATTTCAAAAATTAAAAAATTAAAATGACTTCATACAATATTTAATCCACCTCGCAAAGTGCTTTTCCTGTACGACTCTATTAATCACCATATACAAGTAAAACTGTGACCCATATGTATGTAATATGTACACAGTATCTGCAAACAAATATATAAATCAACATAACGTTAAAATATATATGCACAATGATTTTGTAATCACTTCAGTAGAATAATGATCTTCACAAACATCACTTTTATTTATATTACAATTAAAACAGATAATTTGAGCAAATGTTAGTTGTGAACCAACAACTATCTACGGTAAGGCAGTGAAAAAACAACATCATATATGATGATTTATCATTTTATAAAATCAGCTTCACGCTGTAGTTCGAATACAGCAGGGTAGGCAGAAGGAACCTAGTGTTAAGACACTTCCCATTTTCCAACGAATTTATCCTATTAAATTAAATGCTGGCAAGCAAAGTTGCGGGCGGCCATAAACATCATACAGGACAATATGCAAAATAAATATATAATATATAATTATTAGCGTCACAGATACATGACTGAGATGCACTTTAGCTTATCTAGACTCACTTGATCCTGCCCTTTGCGGTCAGGCACTATCTGTTTACATATTTATTGAAAGTTATATATGTTTTATAGCTTTTATAATGTATATTAATGTTATTATAAACAAAATTATTATTAATATTTAATCGCCAGAGACCTGAATGTCCCCTTCTAAATAATAGATTAATCATCTTCACGCTGTATCCCGCGTTCTCCACTTTCCGCCGAATTCCTGAGGTATTGCGTGTTGTGTGTTGAAACTCAACATTTCTCTTTGCTTGGACGCCAGAGCGAAGAAATGGAAATATACATTTAAGAAATTATTTCATGTCCTCGAGTGGAGATTGAAACCACTACTAAACATTAAATGGATTTCGCCATTTAAAATGGGTAACGGAAGTATCTTACTGATATGAAATAGAAGGTGCTGCGGTACCTGGTAGGCGGTCCACTGCTGCACGAGGTGGTGGTGGCAGGCGGCGCAGGCGCGCACGGTGCCCTGCGCGTCCTTGGGGCGCGAGCGCGGCGGCCGCGGGTGCTGCTCGCCGAAGATCGGGAAGTACGCCTGCTTGTTCTGCAACATCGTTCAGGGACTCGCTTTACTCCTCGCTCGTGTTTGTTTATATACAAGGTAAACAGAAAACGTAACTCCGTGCTGTCAAACTCGACGGAACAAAATGCTATTGTTTTAATGTCTTAACCTTAAAATAATAGCATTTTCATATCATCCCCTCACGCAAGAATTGAATTAATAATTCTCACATTGAACCACACGCCTCCCAGCCCCGCTCCACCGGCGTCATATAACCTAAAATTATCATCTTAAAAGCCACACCTCCTTTATAACACCTGTCTCTAATGTACACAATACACACAATACGATAGTCACGACATGACACGATATTTACAAGTTAGAGCAAATCACAATAAAGACAGTCTGTTACGATACAAAGATGTAGTGATGCAAATAACAATCCCAAATAGATAAATGCTATTAAGTTACCAAGTCACGCAATGATTAACAAATGTGGGTTCGATTCCGACTCAAAGCATTTTTTTTATATTTCCTATATGGTAAGAAAGAAAGTAAAAGAGTTGTAAACGAAATAGGTTTGTGGATCGATTCGCACTCGAAAGAATAAATATAGAATTTTTCATTTCGAAAAAAATTATTATTGAATATTTTCATTTCGAAAAAAAATATATATTGAAATGAGGGAACGGAAGTGTCTTAATGTGAACAAAGTGTCTTAACACTAAATTCCCAGATTCCCCTCTGCCTACTCTGCTATATGCGGGATACAGCATGAAGCTGAAAAATAAAATTACTTTCATTTGAAATATCAGACATTGCCACTGTTTACTTTACATTTATTTTTTTATTATTTGGAGTCATTTGTTTATAACCTAACGTTATTGTGGCACAGTGAGTACCATCGAGACAGTGTCCCAGTCTCGATGGTTGTCGGTTTGATTTGTATAAGTATCTACGATTTTAATAAAACATTATTCAAAGGTTATCTTACGACGGTCACATAAACATAAAGATGTTACAAATGTAAAAAACAAACGCTACGTTCTAATATGTTATGATAGTAACATTTTTCTACATTATCGCGCGCTATCTAATATTTATAAAAATATACATTTTCGGGCTTTTACCATTCCAGTTTTAACATTCCACTAACGCAACTTAATAGTCACTTTTTTCACTCTTGATGGTAAGAACTAAGTAAGGTAGGTCTAAGATGTACTTGTAAAACATAGAATTACCAATACACGGGCTTTTACAGTAACACACACAAAACAACCAAATATCAACCATACATACGAGTATATGTATGTATGTATGTATATATATATATATATATATATATATATATATATATATACATAATATTGAGGCCAGTCGTGGCGCAGGGGCACAATATGCGACTGTAAAACCGACTGCTTGTGGGTTCGATGCCCACTTGAGAAGATGAAATATTTACTTAAAATTATATTTTCATTTCTTTGCTCTGGTGTCGAGGTAAAGAGCGACATCGAGTTATGCCACTTAACACGCAATGCATCCAAAATTCGGCAGAAAGTTGGGAACGGAGTGTATTACACTAGGTTCCCTCTGCCTACCCTGCTGTGTGCGGGATATAGCGTGAAGCTGATTTGATTTATTTATACATTATTCAATCACGCGCTCCCCAGTACAGTGTGAGAGGTCAATATAATAATGACTCGTTAAAAAATGTATAAATATAACAATAATTGGTAAGAACAAGGCTATCTGAGGGTTCGCCGGCCTTTGAACCACCAACTACAACTGAGTGGATAACATGGATTTCTTTTTTATTGTCATATTTCATTTCTGTTGGATTTTCGTCATGTTTTGTATCGTATCACATTAGGTTATAAAATCGAATATCTTTAAGGTGACAAAAGGAAACTACATACACTCGAAAATAATCTGTATCATAAAATTTATCATCCTAATTTTCAGTATGACATTATCTTTAACATCATTTAATTAATTATTTTAAAACGAGGCCGGTCGTGGCGCAGGGGCACAAAGTGTGGCCGTAAACGCGACGCGTGTGACCACTTAGCACGCAATGCGTCTAGAATTCGGCGGAAAGTAGGGAACGGAGTGTCTTAGCACTAAGTTCACTCTGCCTACCCTGCTGTGGGCAGGATACGGCGTGAAGCTGAAAAAAATAATAACTACTACCTCTTGTTTTAAATTCAGTCATGCATTTTAATGCAACATTAACATTAACAAAAAAATTGTAATATGTTAAAACTGTTTAAAAAAAATGTTTAACAAATCATTACCTATTTATTTTATATTATTATTGTAGGAAAAACTAATTAAATTCAATATTTTTTTGCCAACCTACGACAAATGAAATTATAAAAATTGAAGAACTCCAGAATTCGGTGAAAAGTGAGGAATCAGAGTGCCTCAATGGGAACGGAGTATCTTAACACTAGATTTTCAGGTTTCTGTATTATATGAACATCGTACTTATATAATAATAAATATGTCATGAATATAAATAAATATATAAAATGTTTGCTTTTAAGATACATAACTGGCTAAATCTCGACCGACACCAAAAAGAGTAAATTTTTGGCTGCAATCAGTCGCGTAACGAAACGAGTCAAAGGTTTGATAAACAATGTCAGTGTTTACATTTAAAAAAAACGATTTCTAATAATCATTATAAAAAAATGTATTAGCACAAATATTTCCACGATATAAGATAAACTTTACGTTGATAGAAAAATATGTAATATATTTTTTTGTCTTATAAATTAAGTTCAGTAAACTTTAGGGCACAGCTTAATATTGAAATATATTGAAATATTAAATAATAATATAATATATAAGCAAGGTTCCATTTTCTGGAGCCCTAGCCACCGATGACTTGGACCCTTGTCCCACCGTCGGAAGAGGATTTTTTTAAATATTTTTAATTATAATTTTTATAACAATTTATATTTAATAGTGTAAAATTTATTCTTTTTGTATAATAACAGCGTATATAGTATATAATACATAGTACGATTTGTAATTACACTTTATAGGTTGTTATCCAAATGCTTTATCTAATTACGTATTACGTTTTACGTATGTATAGTGTTATATCGAGGCTCGAGAGCGGAGGTCGTCGTGGCCCGGTGGCACAAATGTGTGATAGTAAATGCGAAAGTGGCGGGTTCGATTCTTACTAACTGCATTATGTTATAATTGAAATATTAAAATAAAAAGAAACATTAAATATTTTTTCTCTCTCTTTCAAACCGAGGCAATGCGCGGTGTTGAGTTTCACCACCCAACTCGCGACGATGCCACAATTCGGTAGAAAGTGTTTGGTGGAAATTCGGTGAATTCAGGTATCACTAGGTTCCCAAGTTCCCTCACCCTACTCTGCTATGTGCGGTATACAGCGTGAAGCTCAAAAAAAAACCTTTTCCCCCAACACTAAGTACTCGATACATATGTATATATTACGCACGGGAAGGTCCGGGAGTAGCGATAGCACTTGCACTGTTGACTCGCGACGATACACTGTGACCGGCCGCGCCCCGAGCTATTGTTTGTATATTTTTATATTATATACTTTTATATTACTTATTTTACTATAGGATATTTATTGAACAACAGTAACGGCGAAGGAAAACTTTTTGTTAGATAATTATTCCTTATATTCGTATCTCTTTAAGTATAACATTACTATCTCCTTTCCTTCTCAGTAGGTACCAATGTACAACATTTTAAATTGTATTTTCTTTTAAACTTAAACCTAATTAATCATTAAATGAATACGCTTAAACGAGAAGACAAGCGCACGTTGAAATCCTACTAATTATACTAAACTTGGCTTCACGCTGTATCCCTAGCGAGGTAGTCAGAGAGAACAGAGCGACTGCATACCTCTTTGGCCTCTTCCCTGTCATCAACTAAAAGAGACGCCCCGCACCCGACCGCGCGTCACTCCAGGGCGACATGCCGGCTCCCACTCGCGCGCTGAGTCACCTCTGTGAAGGGGCTTGACGGCCTCCAACAAGAGTCCGCCCACACTGTACCGGGGAAGTATCTCCCATGATATCGTTCTCACAACTCTGTCAAATGCCCTTTCCGAGTCCACAAAAAAACAAAAAACTTTGTGTCTAGCGGCCAAGAACTTTTCCGTGGACCAACCATATTTCATAATCTCGGCAGTAACCCCCTATTCTCTCGCTGCCTTACCACATTTCAGACTTCGTATTACATTCTCAACTTCTTTTACACTGGCTTCATCATCAGCTACATCAAGATTCAGCGCGGTTTCGCTGTTACTTGAGACTGAGGCGTCATCACATTCATACATGTTCTTGTAAAATTCCGCCTATCGCTGCAAAACGTATGGTTGTTCTGTTAATAATTCACCGTCCTTCGAAAGCAACCCTTTTATTCAACAGGTTAGCAAGCCACCTCGAGAAACACTAACTTCTCGCCAGAAAAGCGTGTTTTCCTTGAAGTTGTTGGTTAACCTTTCATCTCTTTCATTCTCACTTACTACTTCATCTTTATCGGTACTTTCGTTTAGTGCTTTTGCAGCTTATACTCTTTCTTTTTTTCTCTCTCATACTTTTATTTTTACCAGAGGCTTTATAATCCTGCCATGCTTACTTGTTTTTTTCTACAGCATCTTGCACTTCATTATTAAGATAATGTAGTGCAAGATGCTGTAGAAAAAAAACATTCGACGCACTTTCTGCTGAAGCTCTCTTCTGTATACAACATATCCCTGTTGCTTTTTCCTTTATACAATCCCTAACGTTCAGCCAGCATATTTCAATATTTCCATTTCTAGATTTACTGCTGTGTAGTGTTCCGGAAACTCTTTCTCGATATTCCTCTCTAATCTGTGGATCTTAAAGCTTCTAGGTTCTTATGCAGTAATTGAACTCCAAGTTTGGACACCTCGTGTCAACGTGGTCTGTCAGCTCAGAACCTACCCCTCGTGTTTCTTCTAGAACAACATCTATTTATTCTAGAACAAAAGGTATCTCGAACCGACAACGACTTGTCAGTTTGTAAGCCAATAAAACGATAACTCGTAACCTCAGAGAGTAATTTTTCAAGGAATTCCTTCTTATCTGTAATTATTTATTGAGATTGGTGCAGAGTTGAGTTTATATACTATAAGTGAGTGGGCGCATTTGCTAAGAATATAATATGTAAAACGATGTATATTTGATAATCATAGTATTTATTACTATGATCGAGGAGTTCTGGGTTCGCACTATCGACAGTCAACCTGTTATGTTTCGAATTCGGGCGGAAAAATATTTAAGTATTTTTCGTTCGAATTCGAAACATAAGGCCGTTCAAGTATTACGTAAGCAGTTTTTTTGCAATTACCATTAAAAAAGCGCAAAAATAGTCTTCATGTATTTTAAAGTAAGTACAATATTAGATACGTTTAATATATACATAAGAATATAAGTTTAAATTGTCAGAAATGCATCAAAACTAGTTAACCTGGTCGGAGTAAATGAATAAGTAAATATAAAATAATAATAGCGAGATTTTATTATACGAATTTTATATAATATGATAAAAAAAAAAACTAAAAAAAACGCAAGTTCATTAGTTTTTTTTAGCTGCTACAGCAGTGCAGGCAGAGGGAACTTATGAAGACACTCCGTTTATCAAAGAGCATAAAAAAAATATTAAATAAAAAAATGATTTCGAGAAATTAAATGTTAATACACAACAAAAACAAGGATTTTATTAAATAAAAAGGATAATGAATGAAAGGAAACATGGAACATATTCATTCAAAATTGTTACATGAAATCCCTAACTACAAATCGAAACAGTAACTTTAGATAATGTAAGTATATTAGTTACAGCATCTCGGCGCCCCTGCCAGTGGCCCAACTCACCGCTTTATCTTTGGGCTCCTTGGTGTGCAGGTTGTAGAGCGTGCCGCGCTTGTACTCGTCGCCGCACACGTAGCACACCTCCGTCATGCAGTTCTTGTCGGGCATGGACAGGTCCAGGATGTCCCGCTCCGACGACGACGTCGAGTTGCCGGAGTACACGGATACCGTCGATCTGGATATGAAAGTGTACTCGTGTAAAGGAGGGTAGGGCAGTGGGAGTGGAGTATTGGCAACGGCCCCTATTGGAAGGAAACTAGTGAAGAATTTATTTTTAGGTGATACATGTCACTCATTGCAATTACATAGTAACCTTTTCCAAATAGTTCAGTAACATATGGACGATGTGTGTTTTTAACGTGTTTTTTTTTAAAACGTTACCCACTTCCGATTTCTAGCAATATTATATAATGGGGTTAAATTTCTGAAGCAAGAGTGAGGGGTGAGAGATGCAAGGGAAGACCTCGAGAACAGCGTTGATGATGCTGGCGTCAAGTAAAAATTACGAGGATCTCTTGAAAAGTATGTTTAAGGAGGTGGATGACAGTAAACTAGACAAAAGAGGTATGGCGCGACCACTGGCTACTCCACTAGATAAAAAAAAGGTTATGAATTTGTAAAGACCGATTAGGTTTTTCGACCATTTCATTTAATACTGTACATTCTACTCAGAAAACTGTGGTGCACTACTCTACACAGTACGGTACACTGGTGCACTAGAGGAGTGAGTGGTAATATACCATGCAGGTCACATTTAATGTGAAAACTCAACGCAGAAGAGATAAAATCTAAATAAGTGTTTATATAAACAAAACGTCTAATAATATTTAACTGTTAAAGTATATGTAAACAACGAAGGTCTTTCTTATATTTATATGAATAAAGATTTATTGATTTGGCCGCCCAAATTTTTTCTCGATCTTATTCTCTTTTTAAATATAGGATGAGTTTTTATTTTAGTTGGAAGGAGTTACAGGAAATAGTATAGTTTGCTGATAATGAAAAATAAATATAATAAACTATGTATCTAACATCATAATACCGTAAGAATTTTACATGTTAATTATGTACTGAGGAAAAATAGTTGAGCAAATTTTTTCATGCCAGCTCCATTCCGGCTCGAGAAATATACTTTGAGGAACCGTTTGGCGCAAAAAGTGAATCATATAACTTCCTTCTCTAATAAAATTATTTGAATTTGACCTTAAGTAGTAATTTTTTTTGTTGTCTGTAAATTTGAGGACGTTGTTAACTTTAAAGTTACATATTTCGGAAATACTCCGAGCTCAACTGCACACACCGTACACAGACACGCACCTGACGGCGTCCAGGTACCCGGCGGGCTCGCTGGCGCCCGAGTGCTGCGAGCCCACGGAGATCACGGACGGGTCGCGCGCGCGCAGGTCCAGCACGCCCTCCTCCTCCGCCGCGCCCGCGCCGCCGCCCGCCGGCGCCGCGTAGCGCTGCTGGAAAATACGGGCCGTACTGTTCAAAATAGTGGTAGCACTACATCTGTCCTATCCCCATTCGAAGGAATATAATCATATTAAAATTATTTCTTTATTTCCCCATTCTGGTAGACGAAACCACGGTGTTGAGTTCCGCCACTCAAGACGCAATATCAAAGAAAGAAATAAAAATAAATAAGGGAATGTTTTAATATTAAGTTCTTTCTGCCGTCTGTTCATCGTCTCTAGAATTCAGCAAAATTGGACAACAAAGTATCTTAATACTGGATCTCCAGGTACTCTCGGTCTACCCTGTTATGTGCCAGACTTCTTTGAACTAGAACAGATTTGTTACATATCGTTGCTTCTAGTTAAAGTAGTTTTCTGATATTAGATCGACAGGAAGTAGTAATACGTAAAGAAAGATCTTTGAAAAGATATTGCACACTACCCTCCGTGAATCAAGTCATCGAGAACTACTGTCAGGACAGTCGTCTATTCTCCACTACTCTCACTTACATTATTAAACTTATGGTACTTACTAGATCAGTCAGTTTACGGCACAGTGGTTTAGCCAGCGAAATTTGATTGCCTTGACCAATACCAAAATACGAAAAAAATACTGTGGTAGACGACTCGTGTCAAGACACTCCGTTTTCTATTTTTTTAACTTTCTAGTGTAATATATAGTTATAATAATAGCCTCATTGGATAGAGAATATGTTGATTTTACACAAAGGGATGTTATAAGTTGGACGTGTCTCTGATTGTCTGTCTTTAGCATCATAGCTCCCAAGCGAACTGATTTTGATTTAGTTTTTGTTTGTTTGGAAGGGTAGCTTAATCGTGACTCATGATTCAATAAAATATGTTTAGCCATTTAATGGCTATCAGCTCTTCTCTAGTTATTTGTCTACTTTATGGAGTTTTTTGTGTCAAAGATTAAACTATCAATTATTAACTCACATTATTAAACTTATTATGATTATCTTTCTTAGGCGAGGCAGTATTGCGTGGTGGGTCCGCGAGAGGTCGCGAGGCGGGTCTGGGCGCGGGGTTCGCTGGCTCGTCTCTACTGGCGTTGGCTTCCGCGCCCAATCCGAGCACCTGGGCCGCGTATTCGCCTTGGAACGACATGTCAGCACCTGGAATATTAAAAATATTTGTGTTAATAATATATAACATATTTTTTTTTTCCACCAAGGGGTGAATCAAGCGGTTTAGCAAGAACAGAGCGCCAAACGCTAATCTGTGCATACATGTCCACTGTCGTCAGTCATCAACGTATTGATATATACCCTCTGGAGTGTCGATTAATAACGAAATAATTTTGTATGAAAAGTTTGGATGACCTTTGAAAAGACGTATTACGATAACTCGTATACGAGAGCATGTATGAGAGTGAGTAAGTGAGAGTGGAACACCTATCACCAGTACTAGATTCATTTATTATAGATTTTTTAGTGGTTTAATAAAAAAACTTGATTCAAAAGTCAAAAGTCAAAATATTTTATTTCAGATAAGAAGTTACATGCTTCATTTTTTGTACGTCAATTAATTTGATTGATTAAAATTTGATTGATGATTGATTAAAACCTCCAATCATATTGTATAAAGGCATGTAGCCTTTATTCAATTTATATTGTAATACCTAATAATAAATAAAAGTATAATTCGAATCTAAAACATCGTTTAGGTATCATAAAAAATTGGGAACCAAAACACATTTACCGATAAGCTGGTAACTTAATTTCACTTAAATACTAACTAACCTCTCAGACACTGAACTTATAACCTAACAAAACAACAATAGCTCATACAAAATCCCAATATATATCTCAAGACAAGATATAAGATATTCAGAGTTATATAAAGTACAGAACCCACTGTACGCAAGTCACGACGACTTCAACCTCGAATCTCGACACAGTGAGTGAAAGCGACCTCAATACATTTGATCTACGTGATGCAATGACAGAGTGTGTGGCCAATTAATTAAATGTAAACTTGAACTCAAAAACTTAATTTATTCATATAAGCTTTCATAAGCTGATTGGAAAAGGATCTGAGGGTTAAAAATCTACTTTGACTACACGCTGTTTCCCGCACAAAACGGGTATGTTAAAAAAGTGAAAAATTATTTTATATTAGTTAAATTTAGATTTAGTATTAGATGGATTTTTGATTATATAATAGAAGAATATTTGCATATTTCGAACACGGGCCTCTTAGATACCGCCTAGGCCCTCTCTCTACCTATAAGTATAATAATGTTTATATTCAACACGGCTAATAAATATTTTTCTTAAAAATTAAGTATGAAATAAAACTTACAAAAATGGGAAATTATTAACTATCCGATATGGTGGGTCGAAATATCAAAACGATTTTACAAAAATAATTACTTACTTTAAAATCCTTCAATTTCTAAACCAATAAATATATACAAAATCTATATTGATTATATTGAGAACGACATAATCAATAAAATCTTTTTCGTAATTAATCCAATAAATCTGCGATGGGCGGAAGCCAGCTTCCTTCCGACTAAATCATAACCAACTAGAAATTCGAAAACTAGTGACTTTTATTTTCTTTTTATTTTTCGTTTCACGCTACATCCCGCACATAGCAAAGTAGGCAGAGGAGGCCTGGGAACCAAGTCTTAAAACATTGCATTCTCATTAAGACCCTTTCCGTGCCCCACTTTTCGCCGAATGCTGGTGGCATTTCGCGTTGAGTGGAGGAACTCAACGCCGCGCTTCGCCTCGTTACCACAGCGAAGAAATTAAAATTCTTAAAAATAATTTTCTTTCAGTCGCACGCTTGTACCACTGCGTTACTTCTGAAAGCAGCGTCTGAACGAGCTTATACTAAATGTGAACCAAATGAATACTTAAATTAAAAAATCGTGCATCTTAATAACAATATTAGGTTCAATTTAATATCTGTCTATGAATGACAGACGCACAGCCAGAACAACGTGACGCTGCTGAAATTTGGAAAGTATATTTTTTTAAATTTATAAATATGAGGCCAGTCGTAGCGCAGCGGCACGAAGTGTGACTGTAAAACCGACTGGTTGTGGGTTCGATCCCCACTCGAGGAGATGAAATATTTACTTAAATTTATATTTCCATTTCTTCGCTCTGGTGTCGAGGCTAAGCGCGGCGTTGAGTTCTGCCACTCAACACGCAATGCCTCCAGAATTCGGCAGAAAGTGGGGAACGGAGTGTCTAAAAACACTAGGTTCCCTC
The DNA here is from genome assembly GCA_030704555.1 of Heliconius charithonia. Classification (NCBI taxonomy): domain Eukaryota; kingdom Metazoa; phylum Arthropoda; class Insecta; order Lepidoptera; family Nymphalidae; genus Heliconius; species Heliconius charithonia. Next base: position 18,803,701 of record CM060819.1, read on the forward strand.
TGCCTACCCTGCTGTGTGCGGGATACAGCGTGAAGCTGATTTATTTATTTTTGATTTTTTAAATAAAGTATTGTAAATTTATATTTCCATTTCTTCGCTCTGGTGTCGAGGCTAAGCGGGGCGTCAAGTTCTGTCACTCAACACGCAACGCCTCCAGAATTCGGCAAAAAGTCACGGAACGGAGTGTGTTAACACTGGTTCCCCCTGCCTATCCTGCTGTGTGCGGGATACAGCGTGAAGCTGATTTTTTTTTTGTATAAGTTTTAGGGTGCCTATCCTTTGAAATGAATACAATAGAGGCTCTTTCTCTTAATGCCATTACTTTTTGTAACATCTCTTTTGATGTTTATATTTGTTATCCTAAGATAAACTTGCTAGTAGTAAGGAGTAAGTGATTAACTATAAATATTATTAAGTGCACCATTACCATCTCATATATCCCATATATTTTTAGAACTAGAAAAAATGTAACCTGCTTTAAAACACTGCGTGCTACATGCGTAAGTTTATATTTATAATAAATTATACAAAAAACTTTTTCTCTCAGTATTTAGATCTACAAATACGTGAGACCGTGGTGCAGGAGAATAAATGTGCGACTGTTAACGCGACATACTGTGGGTTTGATTCCTAGTAGAGGAAAAGATTCTCTCTGTCCACCTAGTTTCCTGTAGGACTGACACTACTGACATTTTCACGTAACTGAACATTTCAAAACTTAAACAAGAAAGTGAACAAGCACTTTTGTACCGTCGAGGTGAGTCGATTCGTCCAGTTCTAGGACGGAAGTTAAGATTTTTGATGTTATTTTTTTATATTAATTCACCCTTCAAGTATGCCGTATGGAAAGAACACAACTAAACGAGTTTCAATCTTACACAATAAAAATAAAAGTTGAAACATTGAAAATGCCAATTTAAGGAACTCGGTGTTCAAACAAAGTGTAAAAATTAATTAATACTAATATTACAATGCTGAAGAGTTTGTTTGCTTGATCGACCTAATCTCTGCAACAATTGGTTTGAATTGAAAAACTCTTATTGTGTTAGATAATCCGTTTATCCGTGAGGAATGCTATAGGGTACATGTAGCAAGCCGTTCATCATATACCTGCTACCAGAATTCCACAGAGAAGTTATGGATATGTCATTTCCGCATAATGATGGGGACAAAGCCGTATATGAAGGCTAGTTCGTAATATTTGCAGAATCTTCCAAAGCAATTTATGTGGTGTCTCCCCTAATTTCGTCGAGTCGCGGCCCTAAAGTACAATTTTTCTGTACCTTTCGCATTGTATACTCGGCAAGTAAATAATCAAAAACGAGAAAAAAATCCTAAAGTTAAATCTGCACACTAGCTTCAGGGCGGCCACGACTCATCGACCGTACCATACCTAAACAATAATAACCGACTGGTCAAAGCACTGAAGTTCGATGAATCACGCCTAACAGTAGCTACAAAACACAGCAAATGTTCAATATCAAACCTTGAACAAACACGATGTCATTTAAGCCGGTGGTCGACGTATAAACATACATACATATACCAGTTCTAGATGTCCATTATAGCGTTACACACGCTATAGTGGACATATATAGATCATAAAATAATATAAATGTGACACTGTATTGTAGGTTTGAGAGCATAATTAGACGTATTCACGCAGTATACCCTGTATAGCAGTCAGGCAGATAGAACGTAGTGTTAAGACACTTTCGTTTCCACACTGTTAGATATGTCAAGTGTGTTAAATGACTCCTGAATTCTTACTAGGCAACCTCCCCCGCCTACAAGGTAAATCAATCCAGTAACATGAATCAATTTGGCAGTTTAATTTTTCGCAACACATCAAAACGCGGTAGACGAGATCAATACTTCAATTCGGTGGCTCTCTGAGTGCAAATGAATTTACATCATACACACACACACACGCACACACGTGCAAACATATATGCATATATACATAACGTTCAAGTAGGGTGTAACAACGAAAGTGAACTGTACACTAAATATTTATAATTTTTTAGCTTCACGTTTTATCCCGCATACAGCAGGGAAGGGGAAGGTAAAGGTAACCTGGGTAGAGACGTAACACTAGGGTAGTGTTACGTTACATTTTCATTGTTACCCCCTTCTGCTTTATATATATATCGCGTAATCCCTCACATGTAAATATACAATGGGCCATAAATATAAAGACGCCTAACATATAAATAAATTACTAAAGAACTGCAATTATTTGTCATATAATTCACCATTTTTAAAAAAAACGAAGGCCGTCATAGCGCAGTGGCAAGAGCGTGTGATGTAGACACGACGGTTGTGGGTTCAAGTCGAAGGAATAAAATTCTCATTCAATATTTTCATTTCATTTCGTCGCTCTGGTAATAAGACAAATTGAGGTGTTCCAGCGCAACACGCAATGCCTCGAGTGGTGGAAAATGAGGCACGGAATGTCTCAAAATATAAGGTTGCCTCTGTGTAACCTGCATTTTGCAGGACACAGCGTGAAGCTGGCAAAAAAAATATTATATATTAAGAGTTACCTATATAAGGATATATACCTCGAGCTTAGCCATGTGAAAAATAAATATAACATAATGTCTTTTTTATACCCTCTTTCCAGCAACGCGAGTCCGCACGCTACACGCCTATTTATAGCCCTCTTACACTCCACATTAAGTAAACTGTACCATTATAATATCGAATAAACAACAATAAAATGAATAAATACCAACGCAAGTTTTACTCAGAGGAAATTGTCTAACCAATATTGAAAATGGGATTATCCTTACAAAAAAAACTGTCAAATGCGTATCGGACTCGCGCCTCTATATATTCCGGAATTAATGTTCAAGAGTTTTGACAGATGAATAGATAGACGGACAAAAAAGTCATCATATAAGGGATTCTATTCTTTTTTTTCATTGAGGTAAAGAATCCTTAAATAGGCGCTGTATGTAGGATGAAAAGTATAGTAATCGCCACTCCGCTCCCTACTTTCTGCCCAATAAAAAAACAAAGTATATGAGTATTATGTCTAAACATGCTAAAACAACCTTTTTCTTCAGCTTCACGCTGTATCCCGCACTTAGTAGAGTGGGAAGAGGGGACCTGGGAACTTAGTGTCTCTGTTCCCATTAAAACATTTCGGTTCCCCACATTCCGCCGAGCAAAAAGTCTCGACGTAATCAGTGTACATATACATGTACGTATAAATGAACCTCGCGTTTTTTGAAGTCGGTTAAAAAACAAAATCCATCTCCAAACCCAGATTAAAGAAAAAGTACCAATAAATTATGAACAAATACAATATTGCTTTATAACGCAAACACTCGAACAGCTACACAAATATAAATACACAGTAATGGAAGCAGTGAACGACGACGCGACGCGGCGTACAAACAATAGTATAATATATTTTCGTCAAACAATGCCTCATTTGTAATATTAATAATAATATATTTTTGTCTGCGGATTATTTGTGATACATGAGAGTATCTGTTATTGATAAATGTATGAGCATAAATTGATATTGACGTCATTTATGTTTGTATTGTATAATAACCTACCTACGTAAAGGATAGGAGAAACAATGTACGACTGTAAACACGACGATAGTGAGGAGTTCGATTTAAACTCGGGGAAGACAATTAGTTTAATTTCGTAGGACGGTTACAACGCACAGCGTTGAGTTCCGCCAGTCAACATGCATATCTCGAAAATTTGGGTGAAAGTACTGAACCAAGTTACGTCGTCTGTCTACTCTTCTACATACGGGATACAGTAGGAAGCTAAAAAAATAAGATTTTTGGGTACAGGCTTGGTCCGTGGGTTGGCAGAGAGAATAGAGTGGTTTACACTTCGTCTCCGTCCGGCGACAGACCACAACGCTGCAAAATGTACAAATTGAATTTATCTTTATGCGTCTAATCCAGAATTCATTCAATTTGTCCAGAATTTCTTTAAGATACGCTTAGTGTCCGATAGTAAGTAGCTATGAATCGTTTGTGTTTGAGGCTGTAAAAAATATAGTACTACGTTTTAATAATATGTGCCGTAAAATATTTAATCATCCAGATTTACAAGAATTTCTAATTTAGGGTGAAACATGAAAGCTTCGAGGCAATGCTTTAATTTGAATGTCGTTAATACGTAATTAGTTTCTCATTTAGTAATATATAGGGTATTAAAGATATGAGCCAGTTTTATTTATAATAACATGAGAACTGTAACGATAAATATAGGAAAATATTTGATCCCCGCGTCACGTAGACCAACTACGGGCATAGAGTTTATCTTACAAAAATATAGCAATACATAGGATAGGAAGATGAGTAATTTAAGTATTATAGAAGCAAGTCGTACAAAAAAAAGAATTTAAAATAGAACCATTCTGACAATTTCATTTCATTACATAAAAAAATAAAAATAATAAAATACACGTTAATTAATAACATTAACATTAGTTAGACAACAATTTCGCCTACAGTGTTACAAAATGCTACTAAATACCGATCGCGTGGCGTTGGCCAATACTTTAGCTGAGCAATCAGTGAAACATGTATACAAATCAAACAGTACAAGGAGTCACGTTTTAATATAATAAATAGTTAGACTCAATTGAAAATCGCGCCAAGAAGCTCATTGGCGACACAGCGATTGTTGAGGCAAAGCTGCAAAACCTTGAACATCGTCGAAAAGTAGCCTGCCTGTCGTTATTTTACAGGATACATTTCGGAGAGTGTGCAGCAGCGCTGCATGACTTAGTACCCTCTTCTCCTTTCCATCTGCGGGGCACTAGACGTAGGCAGGGATTTCACCCATTTGTTGTCGATATACCACCTTTTCGCACGCAGCGCTTCGCCTCCACTTTTATAATGCGAACTGCTAAAGAGTGGAACTCCCTGCCTGCTGAACTGTTCCCCGACACGTATAACTTGGCCCTTTTCAAGGCAAGAGTGAATAGGCATTATCTAGGTAAGCATGCTCCACCATCGTTCGCATCGTCACTTACCATCAGGTGAGATAGCGGACAAATGTTTGCCTATCTACAATAAAAAAAAAAAAAAAAGTTCCGATCTAAATGTATGTAGGTATTAGGTACTGATACGAATGTCGAAGCAGTCTATACTTTTAATAGTACGTTCATATGTTTCATTAATTATAATAAATTTATATTTTTATAATTATAGAGTCAAAAAAATGCTTTTGCTGAATAGACCTTTAGGCAAAGGGAATTCAATGTTATATTTACTCAATTCCACGCGCACCACCGAAGAGACATAGGGTTTAGATTTGTGGAATTCAACGCCACCAGAGCTACAAGCAAATAATTAAATTTCCTCGAATGAGAATCCAACCCACAACAGTCGACTTTTATAGATAGACGCTGTACAATTGCGCCACGAAGGACTGAATAGTTTTTAGTAAATTAAAAAAATATATTTTACATTTTGAATAAAATAAGTAATGGACTCTACAATATACTTGTTTCAAGTATTCATATAAGGATAACTATCTTTAAAATCATGTAGGTACATGATGAGATAGAGAAGCACATATAATTTAATACTAAACATTGGAGAGGTTAAAAGAGAGCATTATGTGGGAGCCACATTGTAAGTCCAACAGAGGGCGATTACTTCAGGATGGTAGGTCTTTTGTTATCAACGTGCAAACATGTATGTATGGGTAACCCGCAAAAGGAGTATAAAAGAAACATGGTTATGAAAATCTAGTGAAATTATAATTCATATAAAACGTGACGTTACCGTAGCGTATGTACAAAGTGTCTGCTACCTATACAAAGAAAATCCTGTGTTAGTTTTCGCTACCTCAGTCTCAATGTCAGCGAAAAAAGCGGAAAGTAGAGAAAACTTGAGTGCAGTTCTAAACTTTGTGAGTCTATGTGTATTTGTTCATTTTTTTTGAAAATTCAAAGTTCTATCGAGGTAATCTTTATGGTTTCAATGAAGTATGTTCCGTATTTGGGTATAGACCACGTTTTATCTAACTTAAATCAGTAATTATTGGGGGGATAAAAAAATAGGTATATAGTGTAGGTCTCTTAACACTAGGTTCAAGATTTTCCTTTGCCTATCCTCCTGTAAAGGATACATCCCGAAGCTAATAAAAACATATGTACACTATCGATATACAAAGAAATATAAGCAGTCCATACATCTTCTAAAAACAATGAGCGTATACAAAATAAAACGTATTACATTTGAGTGTGAACGGAATAGGAATAACAGTGGGACATAGGGCGATAACTTCCGTAGGAAACGACATTTCAAACGGCTCTACATAAAATTGCCTAGCGAGTTCGAATAGAAGGAATCATTACTGGGTTCCGTGTAAAAAATATATTTATATAAATATTAAATAAAGTGTCCAAACACTACCAATATTACCTCATGTTACCTTACTTATATGGTACTATTTAGATATATTAATTATAGTATTTATTAACCAAGTTTTTCTTCATATTTTTTTCTTTAATAGTCTCAAGCAGTCGCTTCACACTTATTAATGATTAAATTTTAGTCCCTGGATTGTAATGCAGTATTTTCTAATAGATAGAGTGATTTAAGAGAAAGATTTATAGATATGCATATTACATTTTTATTGTTTTACCATGTAACCCGTACAATGTAGGGTAGGTAGATGGCGAAATTAAACGCCGCATTTTGCTTCCAACTCGAGCGAGGGAATGAAACTATTACATTTTAGTTTCCTCCAGTGGGAATCAAACCCACAAACTGTCGCGTTTACAGTCGCACTCTTGTTCTCCTGCGCCACGACTTATAAATCTCACTATTAATAGATCATATTACTTTCATTCATAAAAAAATATATAAAACTGACTTTAGAACTAATTTAATTGAACTAATTAAATGAATAAGGTAAGGTTCTGGTTTTTAAAAAAAAATATATGGAATGAAGAGATACACATAATGGCAAGTACTAGCGGGGATATCACGGTGAGAATGAAGAAGAATGTGCTCAGCTGGTTTGGGCACGAACGAATGAGTGATGAAAGAATGGCAAAAAGATTTTTGATGGAACAGGGGGTGGTGGGAGAGGTAGGGGGAGACCTCGGTTGACCTTCTAGATACTTTAGGAAGGTCACGTAAAAAGCTAAAGTTAAGTTAAGTTAGGACTAATTAAAATAAGAATCACTTTCATATTTATTTTAAATTGAACTAGTGCCTAAAGACAACAAATACAAATTTATATATTTGCACTGTACGCTGTGGTAAAAAATGTACATCTCCGCTTTAATTTGTAAAATTATATTTTACTTTTTAACAGATAATTTTAAATAAATATACTTTTTGTTACGTTAACAACTGAAACAACTGAATTTCGTTTTATTTCGGTACTTGGCAATTATTACAATTGAATAAATGAGAATGTTCATATTAACAAATGAATGAAATTATAAATTTATGATGAACTTTTGCAATTAACATACCAATCTATTTTTTGCGATTAACATCAAGTATCAAAGTGATTGAGATATTTGGTCATGAAAATCTATAATTTTGCATGAATGATACATCATACATTATGTTACTTATACATACACATACACAAAAATATACTCACGAATAACAGTATTCGATTAAGGTCTTCTATTTACTTAGCATGAAATACAACATACAAAAAAAGCCTAAAATACAAACAACATGAAACAAAAAAAATACTGCGATACTCAAAATTCCAAATGCTACATCTGTATCTGTTCCTTCTATGTACGGAACAAACGGAGCAAATAAAAAAAATGCTTTCACAATACATTCAATCATTCATACACATCCAAGTACCAGATGCCAAATATCCCAAATATCTTTTACACAAAAAAAACATATTTTTTAATAGCAGTGCAACGCGCTACAATTGGGTGTTCAAACTCCTCAGGGAAAAGAATAATTTAATTTATTTTCCTAGCTCTGGCAACAAGATAAAGCGCGGTGTTGAGTCCCACCGCTCAACATGTAATGTCTCGAAAATTTCGCAGTGCTTGGGGAAAAGAGAGTCTACACACTAGGTTTTCTCTGGCCACCATGCTATATGCGGGATACAGGGTGAAGCTAAACAAAAAAATCTATATCATAAAAAGTATAATCGCAGCTGTATTAACAGTCCACTGTCTGCACGCACCCCTAAACCGGAAAGATAAAAGGAAACAGTTCGATCTTCGTATGAGCGGGAGATAAAACGCGTCCCCCGACGCCCGTACAGTAGCGTACAGTACTGTACGTGTTTATTGAATGTATTGTGTTCGAACGTCTATCTTTTATGTGAAGGATGCACGAATTTAAATATTATATTTTATTTTTATTTCATTTAGAATAGCGATACGAAAGTATGCAACATCATTTGCAAGTTATATACGATTAATCCTTGGTGGGATAGACAGAGAGAGTTTCAACACTAATTACTACGTTCATACACTACGTTCTCGAATTTCCATCAATTTTGAATATGATTGTTCCAAAGAAAAAAAAACATGTGCAAAATTGAATTTTTTTTACAGTAGTATTAATGGATGGTCGCTAAACGTCTTCAAGAATAAAGATCACTTTGTAAATATGTAACTCTATATCCGTGCTAAACGCAGCCGATAGTTTTTTTTTTTCAGTTTCACAAACCAACCGTTGCATTTTTAGTCAAATACTGTAACTCAGTGTCACGATACTTCCTCTTATTTTTTTATACCGCACATAGCAGGTTAAGCGTAGGGAACGTAGTCCTAAGACACTTGCATTCCCAACTTTCCGAAAAATCCTGAAGGCATTGCTTATTGAGTAGCGTAGCTCAACAGCGCGCTTTACCTCGTCCTCTTATGAAGAGATAAAATCAGTTACAAAGAGAATGCAGAAACAAATTACTCTAGTCCCATTTACTTCCTATCCAGAATTATATAATATGAATAGGAATATAATTCATATAGACTTAACTTATTATCGGTGACAATCATGCGTAATTATGTTATTTATTGTAGTTGTAATAAACACTTCCGCCAATTTCAATATTTGACCGCAAATTTACGTAATTGTCATTTTAATGCCATTTAAATGCTTATTAATTATTCTCCTAAAGTCTATAAATTCTGGTATTATCGACTCAATAAAAAAAAATGATTAAACACCCCCTTAAGGATCAAACTTTGCAAATTAAAACATTCGGAACGAAACGAAATGTTAGAAGCAGAAAAATCGTGTATACATACTGTTATAGCTTATAACAATTTAAAAACTAATATAAAAAAATAATATATTCACTTACAAGCTTCAAGTCGTTATAATGCATCACCATTAACAAAAGGAAGATATCCATCACGGGGAAATTCAATTTAATATGAATTTATGTGAAAAATAATCACTTTAAAATGAATTATCACAGACAGTAGAGACAAAGAAACTACGTACTTCGTAAGTACACACGTTCATATAAAGTACATATTTCGGTATATATATTTTGAAATGGAAAATAGATTTCAGAAGATATTTTCTTACTTTCCTACCTCATATTTGATATGAAGTGGTACGTGTATGTACGTGTTAATTTCGCTGCAATCTCCACCTTTCTTCCTCTGTACATAATTTAAATTTTATATGATTTAACTAAAATGTTTGACTATTTCAGGAATAATCTACTCCGAAAATTTATTATAATATCCGTATTTTAACTCCCAAAAGCACGATCTATAAACTGATTTTACTATAAAAGCAAGGTTCTATTCCATCTCGGGGGAATAGATTATTTTCTTGCTCTTGGAACAAGAAAGCACTGACTCGCACTGAGCGGAAAGTGGGTAGCAAGAAGTTTTAACTAACTAATCTTTAATAGGTTCCCACTGCTTACCCTATACGCTATACGCAGAATACATACAACGAGGAGGTAAAAAAAAGTCTAAAGCAGAAGCAGAACCTTAGCGATCCACAAAACAGAACTAGTCCATCCAAGTAACGAGGCGATCGTTCGACGGCCGCCTCAGCGCGGACGTCTTAATAGCTACCAAATTGACATTAATTAATAATACATTTATACTAGTAATGTATAGATTATCATCTTTTATCTTATCGGTTAACGAATGGTTTTATATAACGATTTGTTGTGAAATTTTCAGGTCATGCTTACTACTTAATATTTTTTTAAATTTATATATATATCTACAAGGACTAACCAAATATCGAGCGACACGACCAAACCTATCAGAACGAGTAAAAAGTATTTAAATTTAATCATATCAGGCCAGGGGTGGCGCAGGAGCACAAGCGAGCGACTGTAAACGCGACAGGTTGTGGGTTCGGTCCTCATTAAGCCATGAAATGTTTGATATCTTCATTTCTTTGCTTTGGTAAGTCCATAGAGTTTCGTCAGTGAACACACTACGGCTCCAGAATTTCGTAGTAAGTGAGGGACAGAAGTGACTTAATGAGAACAGAGTGTCTTAACACTAGGTTCCCAAATTCTGCCTACCTTGATATGAGCAGGATAGTGAAGCGATAGCCGCAAAAACGATGTAAGAATATTACAATAGCTTTATATATATTTTTTGTATTAGGTAAACCAAGCCAGATGTTAACCGTCACGCCGATCCGCAACAAATGTACCTATTTCCATTTAAATACATCTATAGGTACAATGTGAATGTAGGACATCGTAGAGCAGGTGAGAAATAACACGACGGCCATTTCATTGTCGATATACGGAAATTCTGTAATTGGGCGAAACGAAGAACACACCGATTTAAAGGCAAAAGGCATCACTACATTTTTTTTGAAAGCTCTGTCAAGATGATCAGTAAAATGCAGATGGTATTAGCTTTCTTCTACCAATCTATCATTAGGTATTACAATAGAAAAGAAAAAGATTTTACTCCAACAATAATATAAATATACTTTTCATTTTATTTACCACCAGATATCGAAATGTAGGCAAACTTTCTTATTAAGAACGCAAGACCACTTTTGAAAAGTCCAATTTATTTATATAACTAATACAGCAATTGTACGCATAGGGAAAATTTGTGTTAAGATACACCGTTCCGAATTTCTCCTAAATTTTCGAGACTTAGCCAACTTCAACTCCGCACTTCGCTTTACTACCAGAGCGAAGAAATTGAAATATTAAATAATCTTCCTCCGTTGCGAATCGAACCTACAACCGTCGCGTTTAGACTCAATCCAAGTCACACGCTTCTGCTACTGCACCACAGCGGTTCGTCCCGCTTGCCCTGTAATATATCAAAACTAAATAAAAAATAGAAGCAAGCTCGATATCTACTGGTTGTGTTCCAGTGAACGCCACAATTCCAACTATTAAACAAGATTTATGAGCGCCAGTGTAATTTATGTCTCCATCGAAATTAACATTTCTTGGACGCGCCATAGCTACTACTGTGCAATAGCTGCGCCATTTATATGACGCTGTCGGTGTAAAAGTGGACCACCTATGTTTTATTAGCGGCTGTAAGCGAGACGGTTCGGTTAAAACATATAGAATATATGTACAAAATAAGAAATTTATCAAAATTCAAAACATTATCAAAATATCACTCAACCTAAACCAATCTAACAGATAAAAGATCCAGTTTTTATCATAAAATAATAGCTTGCAATTGTAAGTAATAGTACATAGTACAAATATAATAAAACCCTTTAATAAACACGATTAATTAGATAAGACAATTAATAATTAATTAATACCATGCAACTATAATTAAAGCGTTAGCTTTAGATCGACTATACATCATTAAAAATTTGCCCCTTAGCGGAAATGAACTGCACATAAGCTATTACAGACGTGACTACTAGTCCACATGTCATGCATGCATATGGTGTATTTTTGTATCAGAAGAGTGTATGCAGGTCGATTTATAACCATGCAATAAAATTAGCGAAACAAAATTTAACTTGTTTGTAATAATTGTATCACCGTGTCACTTGTTGTAAATAATATAGTATCATCGAGCTGGTCTGATGATGGAGACTTGTCCATTGGTACTTTTCAGAGGTTGCTTTTAAACTATTCGAGTTAAGACTCATATAATTTATAGCTCCGGGTGTAGTCTATAAGTCTTGTAATATTTAGTGTAGCAGTGCATTTTTAATCTATACATATATGTTTATTTCAAATAATCGAGGGCAACGCAGCGTTAAGTTTCGCCACTCAACACGCAATGTCACCGGAATTTAGCAGAAAGTGAGGATGAGAAGTACCTAAATAGGAATGGAGTGTGTTAGTAGTAGGTTCCCAGGTTCCTTCTTCTTATTCTGCTATATGCGGGATATAAAGTAAAGCTAAAATCTCGTCTCATCTCTACGGACAACCCTTGCAAAACAGAAATTTAAAGATAATATTCAATTAAAATTCTATCAAATTAGCGCAAATCCATTTAAAATTAAATTACACGTTCCACGTTTAAAGCGTTACAGTATATACCTACATATTTACGTCATACGAGCACCTAGTTACCAAAATATTTGAGATAGCCAAATATTTGGGTAACAAATGTTGTTATTTACTATTAGCCGCGCCCGACCGACCTATACGGACCTATACGGAGTATTAACACATTGAAACGGAGAAAACTGAGCGACGCATCACTTTGCTGATCTGCATCTGAGTTATGCTCAAATAAAAAACAAACAAAATTGTAATAATTTTGTAAAAAGCTTTATGCTGTATTCCGCATACAGCAATGTGAACAGAGTGAAACAAGGATTAAATATACTGATTTCCATCCAGTTTCTGTGACATCGTGTGTTGAATGGTGGAACCACAACAACGCCGCGCTTTGTCTTGTTCGATAGGGCGTAATTGAATTCTTACTTATAAAACAAGCATAGTAAGTAAATGGTATTTTTTCCTTTGTCGGTAGGAGAGGTAAACACACACGCCTATCGGCCGCGCCCGGCGACCTGCCCCGCTATCTGCGCGCAGTGCTATCACAACGTTTATTACCGCGGCTTATGCCATAAATCCTTCTTTCTGTTGCGATCAATACATATATAACTATGTACCCAGACAATGCTTTACATTTTGTATGTACATTATTTCTGAATATGACAATTTGAAATTTGAAAGTAGAACAACTCTATCCCTTTACATTCACATAATATTTTAAAAAATAAATCAGCTTCACGCTGTATCCCGCACACAGCAGGGCAGGCAGAGGGAACCTGGTGTTAAGACACTCCGTTCCCCACTTTCTGCCGAATTCTGGGGGCATTGCGTGTTGAGTGGCAGAACTCAACGCCGCGCTTCGCCTCTACACCAGAGCGAAGAAATGGAAATATAAATGTATGTAAATATTTCATCTCCTCAAGTGGGGATAGAACTCACAACCAGTCGGTTTTACAGTCACACTTCGTGCCGCTGCGCCACGACAGGCCTCAATATTAATAAAGAGAATATAATAATTAATTCAAATATAATTTATAAAAATAGTCTGGATATTGAACTTCGACTTTTTTTACTTTAATGTATTTGGTATTTTACTACATACAAAGTAGTATCCCTTAATGAATATGTGGTATGTGACACGACGCGCTACGGTTATCAATGAAATGTACGAAAGTGCCACTCGAACACAATTACAAATATTATAAAGACGGTTCCTTGACCTATTTAGATAAAGCGCGGAAACTAAATAAAGAATCAACGGGTGAATGTTCCGTTCAAATTGTCAATCAAATGTACTTTATTTAAAGCATATTACAGTAATAAACCGACGACACCACAGACTAATTATTATTCTTGTATTGGTACACACTACTATTGAAATATTTTCTAATAAACAAAAAAAGGAGCTTAAATAAAGCCGATGTTTACGAACTATTCATATTTAATATACGTACATAATAGGTACCTACTATATAAATTATGTATATTTTAGCGTATCGTAATGGATACAGTAAATATACATAATAATATCTAGCTTTTAGTTTTAAATGTTTGCTTAACCTCATATCCTGCATATAGCAGAATTTACAAATGGAACCGAGTGTTAAGTCACTCCGTCCCCTACGCACCAAATTTTCGTTACGCACAAGATATTGTTGAGTGGCGGAATTCAACGACGGAATTTGTATATCAAAGATGGGAAATAATATATATTTCGACGGCCTCATTAGTTATATAGATATATTAATAATAATATCATTAATATTATACTATTAAAACGGAGAACGTATAATTTTATGTCACAATGTCAAAACGGTCATTGAGTATTTTTTTTTATTAAATATAATAATCATATATTCTGTAAGCATTAATTAATAGTTTTTTTGTATAAGTAAAAATGAATTTATATTAATTGGATTTCACCAAATTGAATTCAATGTTTTTATTAATCTACTAATAAACCTAACTTCTTTTGTATTTATAGTTCCATTCGTAATTACCAACGAAAGTAAATACATTTGTATTTAATTTATTCTTATTTCCCTATCTTATAGAGAAAGCCATTGAACATTCAAAAGCAGCGGAAAGAAGGGAACTCAGTGTATTATTCTCTTCCTCTGACACATACGAAAATAGGTGTTTTATTGCGATTTTGACTAAATAAATTTTGAAAAAAATTATGTCTACAATAGATTTTATATTAGTAGAGCACTAAAATGTTATCTGCCAGTATCTAATATCAGACAGTGTCGCGATATCGCTTATCAGTACGGTATGACGTAAACATATGCGTATATTTTGTTTTCTTCTAACAAGTACGCGATGACGGTATCGTGGCAGAATTGACAAACGTCTTAATTTAACTCTACACGCGATGATTGTGGGTTCACCTAGCAAGAGAATGTCTCTTTACCACAGTGCGGCGTTATGTGTCGCCAACAGAATGTCTTAACATGATATTCTTTCCTACATACTAATATCATAAAACTGAAAAGTTAAAAAAAACTAATGATTTGAAATGAAAAAAAAAGTGTTCGTGTATCTATTTGAGGAGTTATATAGATATAATACAAGATATTAATCGTTTCGATGTAATACAATGTACCTGCAGTCAGGGGTATCTCTGAAAAATAAGGCTCGTAAGTATAGATTGCCCTAAGCTTTGAGATCGATCTTGAGCGCGGTCTAGAGATTCCGTTTTCAATTATATATTATTAAATAGCATAGCCTTAGACTGTGACTATACCTATGAGAGCGAATTCGTAGGTAGCAGCTAGTATAAAAACAAAAAAGGAACTTAAAACAACATTATTTTTGCGAGTACCTACATAACAACGTACATAGCAATGTCTTTAACAAATGTTATCTTTAGTTGTTTTCTTTGTTTTGGACGAATCCCATAAAACGTTGAGTGTTTTCTCGGAATGGTCGTTGCATAGTCAGAGCTGTAAGTAATGTACAAACATACATACATACATACATACATACATACATACATACATACAATACATAAATTTTTAATGACTCTAAACAAAGGACCAACTAAAAGATTTCAATATACCTTAAAAAATTTTAACTCTTTTAAGGAAATCATAAAAAAAATGTATAGGTACATTTATACCAATATTTTAAGAAATCATCCGTACCACTGTACGTATTTAACAAGTAGCGCCAATTGCATAATGCCCAAATCTTATTGGTAAGATTGCTTCTACGTATGTCTTCGTTTCTCCAGTAGTGTTGTCTCACATATAAAGGCAGTCAAACGTATAGAACATGGTGACTTAATATTGGGTCGTTTCTACATAGTTTAATAATATCTCAATACAAACGTAAAGATAAAAGCAGATATGTCTTGCTTCACGCTGTATCCCGCATACAGAAGGGAAAGCAGAGCTAATCTAGTGATAAAACAGTCCGTTCTCCACGCACCCGAAACATTACGTGTAAAATGGCGACATTAATTAGAGAAATGATAATAAATATACACCCCTGAGTGGGAATCAAATCCACCATCGTCGCACTGACAGTCAGTCGCTGTGCCGCTGTGTATTGCTACATGTATATTATCGCTCCTTTTTAAAGTAATCAATTAATCCTTTACCGTTTACATGAATTATACATTTGGTTCCAAATCAAAGTGAATAAGATCTCGATCTCGACCGACATTATGTATAAGCTAACGTTAATTAGTGTACGAAAATGCTTAATTAGTCGCTGTTTGAATATTACATTAGAATAGATTGTTTTGTTGGATGTTAATTTATTTTATGATTTTGTTATTCATAATCATAATCATTTATACAATATCGCAATTAAATACTTAAGTAACATTAAAAATTAATGACTTTGAATTAATTTAAGAGTATTAGAAGTGCTCTTAAATAAGTGGGACCTAATATCATTATTTTTTTTATGAACTATTCTCCAAGCCAAAGTTCAAAGAAATAAAATTACATTAAATTTAAATATTTAAATCTATCAGACTATTAAAAATCGATTATATATTTATCATCATTGAGAAACGAAGACCTTAGTGTTTTTGCTTACTTAGTCCGTGTGGAAAAACAATTTAAAAAATGCGAAAAGTATATATATGTATTAGGAGAAAAGTAAAGTTATCTTTCTCCTATTTAAAACAATTAAAAGGACAATATACAATATACCATAAAAGACTCACCAATAAAAGGTTTTCCATCGAGTCGTTTCATCCAATAGAACCTTTGGCTGTGAGGCTTATTCTCCCTGTCGTACTGCTCCCACTGCTGGCGGAGGAAGGTGTAGCAGACACAGCAGCAGCGCACTGTGCCGTCTTCGTCGCCCTCCGCCCGGTAGCCGTTGGGAGGCGCGTGCGCACCGAGGAATGGGAAGTACGGTTCGGAGCTCTAGAGAAATAAAGAAATGTGAATTATTAGCGACCCGCTCGCGGCTTCGCCCGCTTGTACTGAACACTTTCAATGAAATTAAAATCAAAGAAATATTATTTATATTATATATATTACCATCTAATGTAATTAATAATATGTAATTTAAATAAATGAAAAGTGATGTCCGTAGCCAATAACAAAGACGATGGCGTATGCAGTAACACTACGTCGATTGCCGGCGGAGGCGGCACGTCAACGTAAATTAACGCAATATATTTTTGGTTCGAATATCATCGATAGGAGATATTAAATGTTTACATAGTATAAAAGTTTAAATTAATACGTTATGTTAAATTAATTTTTATATTGTACACAACGGATTTTTTGTTTGATATTTTTAGTTACAGATATAAAAATCTTATAAATCAATTAAGATTGTTCTTATAAAAATCCACGATATTTGTTATTCGTCTTACTGAACTGAGCTTTGCTTTTGCGTGAGTGTTTGTAATTTTTAATGATTTGTTTAACCTAATCCAGTTTAAACTGCTTTACGGCAACCAGCTTACACATCTTCTACTGATAACAGCGTTACATACTTAATTCTTAATCGTTTATTTTTCTTATCTATTCATTAAAATGAGAGATGAAGGTCGTATTATCACTGTACCAAAATAGAAAAGTGTAAATGATGAAGCAGTAAAAGTAGGGAAAGGAAATGGTGGACATTACATTATATAACGGAAATATTAATAATTAACCCAAACGACCCATCGGACGAGAATAAAAACTGTAAGGTTGCAATGTCCAGCGTAGAAGAAGTGATATCGTTTTTTTAATTGATAGTAGTCATAAACTTTTATAATCACTTGCAAATATGCAAAGCCCCGCTTAAACGTCGCAGACTGTTAGCGCTTCTTCGTACTAAGCCCTAGTATATCGGCTCTACTGAACCAACATTTTTATAGCGGGTTCGATTACGGTTACGGATAGTTTCATACTTCGGTGGCCGATAGTTTCAGCTACGGTTACATCCCTGTTTATGCTAGTTTGTTCTTAGTGCTGGTGTGTGTAGACTCTGTTCAAATCTGTCCTGTCTAAGGCAAAATCAAAAACTCGCATTTCGACTCCGCATTCGGTTTGGGATACTGATAGTTTATTTGTCTCGGGTAACCGATAGTTACGATTACATCCCTGATATAGATATTGAGTCTCATTTGAAAAAGAAAACTTAACATAAAATTCAAATGAAACAAAATAAAAAAAAACTCCCAAAACAACATTAATTTCACAAAGGTCACAACCATTTACACGAGACATTCGAAAGATTTCCATTTTGTGTATTACGCAAAAACTTTATAATTACAGGTAGTTTGTGAGGTTTGATTCATTATAATGAAAAATAAACTTTTCAGTTTTCCCCGTCGCTCGGCGCGGGTCGCGGTAGCGGGGTAGCGGGGTAGAGGGGTAGAGGGGGAGTCAGCTTATTTGACGATGTAATTTGTTTTCATTTTGTAAAGCTACTACGGAGGCGTGTTGGTAGGTAAAAGTGAAAATTGATCGGTCTGGAACTTTTCTAATATTATTTGAAATAAGTTTATTATTAAACTATACGTCGACGATAATTTATTTAGCAAACCTATAAAATTGAAAATCTCGTTTTATGCCGCGCTTTTAGGAATTTTGAAATATCGTCCTTAAGCGGACCTTTCCACTCCCAAAATGAAATCTTCATGAAAAATTCTATCGTTCTATATCGTTTAGTTTTGGTTGTACGTCTTCCGTCCATCTTACTCGGCGGACGATTTTGAAGTATACCTATATATGAAGGTACACTTAAAAATCGTACGATTTTTGTGGGAACCTTTTGTTAAGACCTTCTGTTAAGTGGACGTGGCTTTTGCTCAGGTGGGCGACGAAATAAAAAAATATTATAAATAATAATTTATTTTCCCAGTGAAGATGGAACTCACAACCTACATGGTTTACATGATAAATTAAATTGCACGATGTTTTTGTACTAGTATAAAAGACTTCTATAAAAATCAAATAAAATAAGAAACAAGCTGCGCGATGTTATGTGGCGTTTAAAACCAAATTCTTGTATAACGAGACAACCTGTTAAGTCACACACATTATGTGGACAAGGGGCGGACGGCGAGAGCAAGTTTAACGCACGGTGTTAAATACTGCTAAAATGTTGTCAGTGGTCATTTTCTTTGCTTAAACAATTGTTATTTAATTTTATTGAATGTAGTTTACATCGCTAACTTTAGTAAATTTACAAAGAAAATACGATAAGATTTTAAGAGTAGGTTAGAGTATATGTAAAAAATATGTAAAAAAAACTGCCCAAATGTAAATGTAATAAAATATCCAAATGGTACATCCCTATTTAGTGCAACAACAACGTATTTGTACTTTATACAAAAAGTACAGATGCAGATTGATATTTGTAAATTGGTCTTTTCGCATACATTAAAATATCAACTTTTAAAAAACAGTGCAATTACGTCATTATTGCACCATAGGAGCGAAAAGTTTCAAAACTATTTCCTATAGAGACCTGCTATAAAAGACTTTATACCGTACATGATTTAACTCGTACTCTATATACTATGTATACGTATATGTATGTATGTATGTACGTACATTGCATATACATAATGCTATAAACTGACAGCATAATGCGACTATGTGAACAATTTTATGGGAATTTTAACGTTCGCATGTGTTTGTATGGCGTGACAGTTTGTGGTGTTACGTATTTTTTATATTGAAAAACTCACGGCATACATTTTGATGAAGAAAATATATTTAGTGAGAAAAGTGAGAGTGTAATATATATTCTGTGTTTCCTCCTCATGTGTATTTTTCGAGAGGCCAGGCATAGTGCAGAGGTACCAGCGTACGACTAAACGTGCGTCTAAATTATTATTAACATATTATTTTGTTGCCGAAGTCGAAAACAGACGTATTACTTATCATTTAACTTGGCCCTCTTTTCACGTTTATGTTTTTGACGGGATTTCCTCACTTCGGTAACCAGCCAAATCACGGCGTTGATTTCAGCCACATAACAGCGGCGAAAAATAGAAAACGTGTCTTAAGTAGAACGGAGTGTCTTAACACTAACTTTCCAGGTTCCCTTAGTCTATGTCTGCTACGTGCGGAATAGCTAAAAAAAGTACTTTTCGCTAGACGGTTTTATGGGAAAGCACTTGTTAGAATATTTAGATTTAATTTAAATAATTCCATTAAATCCGTTCATATTACGATTGACATAATTGTTTGTATCCGTAGCGCATGGAGTTTCGTTCTCTCTACCTACTGGTGATAAAAATAAATAAATAATTGTATTTCTGTTATTTACTTCATTAAACTGTTTAGCAGCGTAGGCAGAGACAACCTGGTTACCTAGTGTTAAGACGTTCCGTTCCACACTTTCCGCTGAATTTTCGAGTCAATACATATTAAGTGCACTAGAAACCCGTTTAAATTTTGGTTAGCTTCTCTCTATTCCTAATCAAATATAATATAATTTACATATTGTAATATATAGCACGTGAAGTATTCGCATGTATGATTCATCAATAAAACTAACAACGTACGCCGATCAACCAAACAAATTCATTGTCCCGCGGGGGCCGCGCCGTGTCAACAAGGAAAAATTGCCGCCGGTTCAAATGTTAAACGTTTAAAACGATTCGTCGTATAGAACCAGTTCGCACTGGCGCAATCAGTCAGTGTAGTGTATTCATAATACGTATTGATACTAGATTACTTGATATGGATAAAATTTTGTCGTCGTGCCACATTTTTATTTCCTTGTTCTGGTAAGAAGACACAGCGCGCATTGAGTTGCTCCACTCCAAATGGAACATTGTAAATATTTTTTCACCCAATTTTGCGTGAGGACCGAAGTGTCTCAATACTTAAGAGTGGTCAGAGGTAACTCAGACCACACCGCTGCGCGCGGATACAGCGTGAAACTCAATTAAAAGCATTTTTTTATCATACAAAATCTGCCATTGAAAATGGATATCATAATCATAATATGATACCCGTTTTCAAATGTTACACCAACGAGGTCGGTAATGACCCAACCTAACTTCTTTATAAATATATGAATATCGAAAAATAGCCAACAGAGATGCAGCCAATGAATTAAATAAAATAAAATCTCTATTAAAGTTCTAAGCAAAAGGAATGTTTTCATAAAACATAGACCGGTCGTATATTTTTATGAGTTACGGACAGACGCCAATAAAATATATCTATATATAAAATATGCTTATTTTTTATGAAATATTGGAAGTTGAAAGGAGATCAAAAGATTTAATGTGCGAATTCTTTCATATCTCGTGATGGATGCTGCTTACTCGATTCTAGAGTACCAACATCCTCCGTGCGTTTATTAAAACGGAGAAATGTCTCTTGTCAATATTTTATGTTTTATGTATATTTGTATATTCGATGTTTCATGATGTACCCCGCATATAGCAGTGGGATCTAGTGTTAGAACAGCTCGTTCATCATATTCTATGTTCGTATATGTTTTATATTATTTTAAAGTATGAACATATTTAGTTTTTATATAAAACACCTACGAGTGGGACACCGCGTGAAGCTGTACTAAATGTTATTTGGTGTCGTTATTACCTTTATTTCTCTTTAAATAATTCTTAATATTATAATATAAATAATTTTCAAAAAACGAATTACATAAGACTAGCGCATGCCTCTTCGATAGTATGTCTATATTTAGAGGAACGACGACGACTTGGTGACAATATTTAAACTATTTCAGCAATTTCTACTGATGCTTAGAAACAAAAAATATAATAATATTTTTTTTACATTTTTAAAGTGTTATTTTACATTTAGTAAGGAAAAATATTCATTAAGAAAACATAAAAAAGTGAACGTAGCGGGATTTGCACCCGCGCCTCTTTTGAAAAACCGTCCAAACGCTCTGACCAACTAAGCCATACGTGTTGTTGTTAACAGCGCAAATAATTGGTAACAAGCGTATAATAATTTCGACACATTCACTTGGATAGTTTTTCCAAGAGGCGCGGGTTCAAATCTTTATAAGTTTTCTTAACAAATAATATATGTTTATTTATAAAATAATAAAATATCTAATTATACATATTACATTCACACGTTTTGTGAATTCACAAATTATTACATCACCTCATACCTACTGCCTAACGTTGGCAGTACAGTTGTAAAACTTTATATAGAACTGTTCCCACCTGCCCATCAGGCTTCACCCTCACGCTGAACTGGTCCCCGAAGCCCGCGCCCCCGCACACGAAGCACACGCGCTCCTCCGCCGGCGGCTCGGCGGGCGAGTCGGCGACGCCCGCGGCCGCGTTGCCGGCCGTCGCGTTCAGCGAGCTCTTGATGTACGCCTTCGCTTTTTCCATTGCGAGGCTGTAACAACAGATATTTGGTTATCAGATGCTTCGTTACTAATGCAGCGTTCAGTTCCGCGTAGTTAAGTAAACATCTATTATAACCGCGTAATCTCGGATGAACTGGCATTACCTTAAGGAATATCCGCTCAAATCTTACTCAATAAAGCAAATAGTGTAAAGACAAAAAAATATTTGTAAAGATGTAATGGTTCCTAGCTTGACAAAACCAGCCATTTATTAGAATCACCCATAAATACATTAGTTTAGGTTGGCTTGTTGTATTTACCGCATTCACTTAAAAATATAAAGTAAGTAGTATATATATATATCTATATATATATATATATATATATATATATATATATATATATATATATATATATATATATATTTAATTATATGTATTATATTTCTTATTTGTATGTACCTATATTTCTTATTTGTTTGTATGTACGTATAAAAAATTGATAAGTCGTGAATTAGACGAATCTACAACTTTAAATAAAGATGGTTGGTTACATCTAGCGTATTGCACCATAGGCGCATTGCCAACTTAGTAGTGTCATTAAAATAGTTCTACATATGTCAAATTATGCAAAGCATTCTATTAAATGACAGCGCATCGAGACATTTTAACGCCTCGCGTGACTCTTGGCCTATACACGTACAAAAAGGTACGCCGACGCCGCCCCAATACCCATTATCTTCTGAGTATCTACTTTGTAAGTAACATTTAAACTCGTGTGAAACCATATTTGGGATTGAATACAAGAAATTTTACAAAATACCTCTCCACTCTACTTTAACTTTACTGAATACTTCAGAACGTCCACGTAACGTGGCGCAGTGTGCCAGTCAGACTGTAATCGTGTTGACTGTAGATTCAGTCATCCTTCGGGGCAATCTGTTATTATTTTTTTTCCGCGCTAAATTATATATATGTAAATGCAGGATTTTAATAATCATTATTTTTCTTTACACTACGTTTTTTTTATTTATAAGATAATAAATTATACTTTCTGTATGTATACACTTCGAACATAAGGCTGACGTTACAATCAGTTCCTCGATCAAGTAACCCAGCACCGCGCCCTCCCCCCAGCGATACTGATATATTATCAACAGCATTAATTACTCCAGTTTTACTGATAGCTAACCGTTTAGGGCGGGGACTATACATTTTAAATAAACGTAGTATAGTAGTAGTAAGGGAGCTATCTGAGCTTGTATCAAAGGCCTTTCGAAGTCCACTCGAGTGTGTCTCGAGCGCGCTTTGTACGGTACTGGTGTATTGCAGTGCAATATTTTATTTATATATTGAGTTGAGTTTTTGTATGAATGTGCACATGTATGTAGGACTGCATAAAATTTGATTTAATTCGCATTTTATTGTATTTGAGACGCTTTTATTAGACACAATTTTTGACCACCTCGTCTCCCCTATGTCATCAAAAATAAGCATAATCCTCTCAAAAATATTTCATTGAAGACGTGTTTCGTGGTTTATTTTAATACAGGGGGTATTACCCCCCATGTCAACAAAAATAAGCAAACCCAAGAACCCCCGCCCCCTACAGTGCTTGGCAGTTATACGTAGCTTAAGTGACAACATAATAATATGATGTAATTGAGTTGGTCTGGTGATGGAGCCCGAAGGTGGGAGACGATATCCAGGCTCTTTATTTGTATTGGTGCCTGGGACTTTACGATGAGACTGGAAAGTGTAATCAATATTTTATCGAGACATAGTAATTACTAATATTTTATAATAGCTTAGTCAGTTATTTGATTTACATTAATTCTTAAAGGTTTCTACTTGACTAATTAAAAAAATAACATCGTCCTAAAATAAATACAAAATAATATGTTTTTCGAAATATCCCATGTTTTGTTCCTTATATTACGAAAAATAAAAAATCAACCTCTTTCTTATTCACAAAAAATACATATCATGCTTAGTTAACAGAATAAAAAAGTATTGAAGTAAAAAAATATATTAAATATATGTTGTGTAAATATATTCCAACGATCTAATATCATTTGATTCGATTACTTAAGATAACACGTGAAAAACAAATTTATGAGTAAACAGACTGATATGTTACGTATTTACAGATGTGCGGGTAAATGGCTTACCCTTGGCGTGGCCGTTAGAGGTATTTGTGATTTATGAAAATTTTTGATAAAACCACTTAGGCTAATATAAGCTGCAAGGCAAAATAAAACATACTTTTTCTTCAAGATTTACAATTTTAATTGTGTTTCTATTTTTTTATATATAAATCACTCGATTTACTTAGATATAGCGATTGATTCTGTGATATAAATTCATTCGGTTGATTGATATATTACAGGAAATAACTAAATTGTTATATTTCAGTAACAAACAGGTATAGAGATCAACAAATTAACACAAATATCAACAAATTATTATAGATATAGGCCTGACTATGAATAACTGGTAAAATAATAATAACATAATAATAACAGATTGCCCCGAAGGATGACTGAATCTACAGTCAACACGATTACAGTCTGACTGGCACACTGCGCCACGTTACGTGGACGTTCTGAAGTATTCAGTAAAGTTAAAGTAGAGTGGAGAGGTATTTTGTAAAATTTCTTGTATTCAATCCCAAATATGGTTTCACACGAGTTTAAATGTTACTTACAAAGTAGATACTCAGAAGATAATGGGTATTGGGGCGGCGTCGGCGTACCTTTTTGTACGTGTATAGGCCAAGAGTCACGCGAGGCGTTAAAATGTCTCGATGCGCTGTCATTTAATAGAATGCTTTGCATAATTTGACATATGTAGAACTATTTTAATGACACTACTAAGTTGGCAATGCGCCTATGGTGCAATACGCTAGATGTAACCAACCATCTTTATTTAAAGTTGTAGATTCGTCTAATTCACGACTTATCAATTTTTTATACGTACATACAAACAAATAAGAAATATAGGTACATACAAATAAGAAATATAATACATATAATTAAATATATATATATATATATATATATATATATATATATATATATATATATATATATATGTGTGTATATATATATGTATATATATATATATATATATATTCATAAAATAATGATCTCTAAAAGCCTACACTGGCATCAATATTAATCCTAGTTGTCAGCGGAGGGCAACGACACGACACGCTGATGATCGATGCCCCGATAAGCCCCGATTATTGATTGAATGATAAACAGACATCGTACGTACTCACTATACGGTGTACAGCCATACCGTGTACCACCATGGTACACGGTACAAGGGTACGTAGGTACCTACTGTAATAAACTGTCATTAATCATTAGATATTCGGGTGGAGCAGACTGTGTTTTGAATTATTAACGATGTGATTAAAAAATAACTAAATTGCTTTTAAATATCATACTTATTTACTTATATATCAAAAGTTTCATGTAGTAAGACAGCAAATTCAACGCTTGGTATTTATCAAAGATTGGTTTGTATTACAAATTGAGGTAATAGGGTGTGGATTCACGTCCCACGATTAGGTATAAAGTGAGGAACACGAGTATCTTTTTGGGAACGAAATGTCTTAAGACCAGGCTCCCAGGTTGTCTCAGCCTACCCTGCTATGTGCGGGATACAACGTGAGGCTAATGTACATTAGGAAGATTCTTTCTCACATTTGTAAAGGAAAAATGTAAATTTAAAAAATATCTTATATTATACATAAATAAGTCTTGCCTATTTCAACGATAGGTTCATTTCAGACAAAGTATCCATTTTTGCAAGTAAGTGAACGCCACATAAGTATATTTGAGTCGAAGGTTGTATTTTTTGCAACTTCACATTGTAAACTGTACACGAATATTTTACATTTGAATCAATTAGCTTTAGTAGTAGGAGCGGTGATGACTCTGTTAAATCAAAAATCAAATACATATCCAGCTTTCTATCTACCTTCAATTTCGCGCATGCAGCTACAAAACAAACATACACGATGAATGTTCTTATCTAATCTCCGTAACCTGATCGCCCTCAGATACCTCAGATATTTAAAACTGCCTAGATCGAGATGTCTATCTAGTTTAGGATCAAATAACCATATACAGATACGACTTGTTTTACGTCATTATTAATAATTACTTAAAACTTTTAAACTCAAACTACTTCTTCATTTTCACATAACTATAGCGGGGTAGGCAGAGTGAGCCTAGTGACAAGACACTACTACTTCTCTTCATTTAAATGTCATTATTAGATGTATGTATATTAATCATCATCTATATTCATTCTAGGAAGAAGTTAAAAAAATAAACATACCACATCACTCACAAATATAAACAACTCATAAAATTTCCAATTCCTTATACAAGAACCGAGCTCATGGACCAGTGGTGTATACAAATTTAATGATATCACTTGTTTTTCAAGAGTAGGCGCAATAGGACCATAGACGTCTTCGCAACAGACGCTCCCCAAATTTATCAATATAAAATACATTTATTACCGTAGATTTTGGCGCTCAGTGCGCACTGGGTTACACCTCTAGAGTTAAAGCGTACCCAACATAATAAAGAACCTCTAAGAAAACTCCTCTCAGACACCTTATTCAATGCAATGAAGGAAATCTATAAGTGAATGTTGAGTGCCTAACTCAAAGCTCGATAATTATAATACGAATTGATTAAGTATAGAAACGTGCTCCGCTCTGGTAACAAGACAATGTGCGTACATACTATATTTCAAACATTGTGCGGAATGTGAACGACGGAGTGTCCAGGCAAGACAAGAGTCTGAACACTAGGTAGGAAAAATTTATGAAAAATTTATGAGTAAAAACATGTTGAATTGATAATCTGCTCTTTTTTTAATACTGTTACCAACTAAACAGACGCAACGACGACAAATTTATTACTTATAAATATTCATTATAATAATGTATTCAAATTTGGTCGTCTTAATAGGGAAAAATCTCGGCAATTGATTAAATAAAAGTCATTTTGTGCCGTGATTAACTTGCAATTAAACTATCACTGTACTGGGTGTACAGTGATCGTTTTATATAACGAACGACCTTGATTTGGGTAATTTTAGGCAATTTTATAAAATCTACAACTTAAAAAAATATAACAAAGGCTGTATTTAACTTGTTAATAATGTTCAATCTCATTGTAATTATGAACACAATGAAAGCCAATTTTATAAATAGATTGAACAAAAGAAACAAACATACAAAAAAAAACAAATTTCTTTAATATCACTTACAACTAATAAACAAATAAAAAATATCAAAACTTCACTAAAAAAAGTTCGTTACAAAAACGTAAAGCGCTTAATCTGCCCTTTATCCAAATGGGGGAAACAAAAGCTACCGCTTGGGCGCGGCAGACATTTTGCATATCGAAATGGAAACGGTCGAAAGGGGGGAACCTGAGTGTTGACCGCCGATAAGCCCTACGGCCCTACGTAAGCCTACACAAATTAGATATAGTCAGACAGACGGATAGACAATACGCACAATCGATATATACATGTACATATGTATATATCGATTGTGCGTATTGTCGTGGCGCGTACACTAATTGCTGGCTTTGTACGGCTGATGGTGCCGAATTTGAGTGACGCGGTTGTGTGTCTTCCTGTGTGGCGATAGAGGTTACATTGAATCTTTTGATGTTTGATAGACTTTGAGGGCTTAATCTGGATGCGGAATGGGCCGGCTTATACGTTTTGTGTTTTAGACGTGGTGATGAAGTAACTAATATTTGTGATGAAAATATTTAAGTAATGTTGTCTTTTATATCCATAGCCACTGAAGTACAGTTGAACTTGAACCTTTTGTTATTATTTTGTTAAAAGTTGAAAACAATATCACGAACTCAAAGCTGCGCGTTGTCTTGATACCAGGCAGAGCAAGGTAATGAAATCAATTCAGTTTCCCCAGTTGAAATCGAACCCACAACCGTCGCGTTTACAGTCAGAAACTGTGCCACAACGGCCTGAAACTAAATATAATTTTATTTTATTTTATTCAAATAAAACTACTATCAATTAATACGAAATAGGAGCAAAAATGTCACGGATTTATTTTAATTGGCAACCGGTTATTTTAATACAATGTGAATTTATATTTGAATGCGACGAGGTTTACACTTTTAATGGAATTACTTAAAACGTTATTCATTTTGAATTTGTTCAATGTAAATAAATTTAATTTATAAAAATATTTTTATGAAAAAGCATTTGTGAACGCAAAGGTTGTGTGTTCGATTCCCGCTGGAGTAAATGAATTATAAAATTTTTCGCTAGCAAGAAGAAAAAGTGGGGCGTTGCGATAGCTGCGAAAAGAAAATATTGTAGATATTGTCATTCTCTTGAACAGTGGCGGATTCAATTCCCACGGTTTACAACAAATTACTGAAAGTAGATTGTTTCTAAGACAAAAAATATCTTCATTTTCGAGAAAAACGAAGTAAAATAACTAGTCTTAAAATAAAATAATAAATATGAGTACATTATGCAATGGGTTAATTCACGGTTAGGTTTCATCCACATAAGCTTCGTTGAGCGCCGCCAGTCTGCGTCAAGCCCCTCTACCTTATATATTATTATCATTCTACAATCCACATGCATTTTTATAATTTCTAGATTAAAAATGTATAAAATGCAAAAATAAAATTATAGTGATTTGTGTTTTTGTATAAACTTGTATAGTTTAGAACTTGGTTGTTAAATTTATAGTTGTTGACAGTAATTAAGCTGACGGAATGTCGTAAACATTTCGTCCGACAGTCAGTTCCAGTTCCAAACCTTCATTAATCGATGAGAATATTAATGTAAGTACATTCCTATAAAATTACTTATTGATATTTATAAAAAGTGAAAAAAAACACAAAACAAAATACAAAGACCATCAGCCAAATTTTAATAACAAAACTCTCAAAAATAACAAAAATAATAAAAAATACAAACCAACCAACAACGACCACATTCTATCTATATATAGCAACGCATAATAATAAAGTCTGTGCGTAATTATGAATGAATCCGATGCGCGGGCGCAGCGGTGCTGGAGCCTAAACCGGTTACAACTGGTACGTTACGCAACTAGAAATGGCAACCGGGCGGGCGCGTTACAATGTAAGAGTGAATAGCGATAAATGAATAGATATGTAGAACAATGTCAGACACGCCACACGCCACGTTCAAGTGATTTCAAGATTCATTAGACTGTTATTATAACAAGTTTTCTTTCGAGACCAGTGTAAACGCGACTGGGTGGCGGTTCGATTACCGCCCGAGTAAATTAAATATAAAGTTTTCTGGCCTGGCTCTGGTAACGAGGCATAGCAGGGCGTCGAATTCCGATACTCGAGACACAATGCCGGGAAACGAAAGTGTCTTAATGGTAATAGTGTCTTAACACCAGATTCAAAGATTTTTCTCTGCCTATACTGGGTACGTGCGGGGATCTGGAATGAAAATGTTTCACGCTTTTTCCCGCATAGATCCTAATGTAGACATCCCATCCCTGACTTTACGTACAATTACTGTAAATGTATTTGTGAAATGAAATTACCATATCTCCATATATAATAAAAGGATAGAAAAGTCAATTCTGTACATGAAAGATATAAAAAAAATAAAAATTAGGTCGGTTAATATGTCGATTATAGAACCTAAAAAACCACTCAGCAGAATTCTTGTCTGTCTGTCTGTCTGTCTGTCTGTCTGTCTGTCTGTCTGTCTGTCTGTCGGTTTGTTTGTGCGTCAATCACGCAAAAACTACCTGACAGAAATTGATGAATTTTTGCATGGTGTTAGCCTAGGGCCTCAAGGTACATTTTTTTTGGGTTTCATTCCGAATTTCATGATAGTTTTCTTTAAAAAAAATAAAAACTGAAAAATATAAATTACCTAAAATACCGATAACTACTGTATGAAATTAAATTAATTTTGGCATGGTAATAGTTCAAAGCCTAATGTCACTTATAGAATAGTTTTTATCATGGAGTATAAAGAATTTTTTGTAGAAAAAATTACATAATTATATTTTTTAATAAAAAAAATCGACTTCTTCAAATTCATCCGGATTTCACACTCTGAACTTAACTAAACTTTCACCAAACTACCCCTTATATGTACCCTTTCTAATAAAAAAAGAATCATTAAAATCGGTTGAATTGATATTGACTTATACGTTCATTTGTCGCGCATATACTTAATGTAAATTTGAGATTTATATGATTTTCTCATAGATACCATTGTTGGATATAAACTAAATTAAAATAAGACTACACGGGAGGCATTAGCTTTCAAATAAAAAAAGAATCATTAAAATCGGTTCATACAATCAAAAGTTCTAAGGTAACAAGGCTAAAAAATACAGCCCAATTGATGACCCCTTTTAAGAAGTCGGTTAATAGTAATCTGACATAATTAAATTACGACTATTTCATTTAACCACATTTTAAAAGAAGAAAGTAAATTGAGGCCGTTCGTTGCACAGGGGCACAAAGTGTAACTGTTGTGGGTTCGATGACCACGCAAGGAAACGAAATATTTATTTAAATTTATATTTCCATTTCATCGCTCTGGTGTCGAGGTAAAGTGCGGCGTTGAGTTTCACTACTCAGCACGCAATGCCTACAGAATTCCGAGAAAAGTAGGGAACAGAGTGTTGTTGTTAACACTAGAGGTCCTATGCCTACCCTGCTGTGTGCGGGATACAGCGTGAAGCTAAAAAAAGAAGTATAATCAATATTTGTTCAGTCTACCATAATTATTATTTCAAACGTCAACGTTGGTGATATTAACAAACATAATAAAGTAGGTATATTTTACGGAATTAGCTCATATGGCGATGTGTAGAATAAAAAGTATATGTATTTGGAAAGTAAATTCTGATTGTGAGTTCATAGTTAATAAAAGTTTATATTGTGTTTAGATGGATCACGTGGTGATGTCAATACGTTTTAATGTCATCTTATGTTATCTGTTAAAATAGCGTGAAGCTGATTTAACTTAGTGTTATATTCAAAAGAAATTAATTGTATGTAATACATAATATGTAATTTATTAATACGTTTCAAGTATGAAAAAAAGAAAAAATGCAATATAATTGCATTTGTGTTTCCTTCCTATATTTTGTATTTCTATTATTTATATCGATATATCAGGAACGTAAATGCGGGAACAGAGTTGCATGCCATTTTAGTACAGAGTAACCTCTAAAAAATGTATTTACTAAACTGAATAAAAAGAATGTGTGATTCCTCTATACAATATATTATTCTATATTATACATAAAACAGGTTAAAACTGTGCATATGAAGGTCCTCCTATAGTATAACTATTTTCAATTACTATCAACACTACATTGTCGATACTAATGTGGTATTACAATACATTTTCAAATTTTTCCGCCATTATGATGACATAGACAATTTTTTTAATTTGGAAAAATAATATATTAACTATAAGAACGTTGGTAGTTTTTCAAAAGGTATAAGAATAAAAAATTGCCTAAACTATGCTTCTTCGCAAGTGGTTGTAATAACTATTGGTATCTATTTTCCAAAAAATCACTATAAATATTAAATATGCTCAATTATACAGAGTTTTTTTGTTAGGACCACCTTAAATGAAACCACAGTTTAACTACTCTATAAAAGCCTATTACATATTAAATTAAAAACCCGAAAATAAAAAAGTTATTTTTTCAAACAAAATAAATAATAAAATTATCGTTGTAAAATAAAATACAATTTGTCAAGAACGACGCTTGCACATAAAAACCTATCAAAGGGAAACCGCCGCATACGCCTCATTGCGAAATCGAGTCGTAGGTATTGGCGGCAAAATTTAAAGTTCTAAACACTTTAGTACTATTTTTGTAGTAGTATGTGTTTACATTATTGGTACCTATGCGTAACCGCGTCATACGAAATATAGATATGAATAAACATTGTGAAATAAGAAAAAAAACCTACGTCTTCACTGTTGATGTATCTTAAAAACTATTTTACCCTATATGCCCAATTGTAACTGTAACGTGACGTTGTGGGTCTGATCCACACATGCAGGATTGAGTTATAATTTAATAATATTTTCATTTCGCACATCAGTCAAACATTACACCCAATATCTTTAGCGTGATAAAGCGTGGATCTGGTTTTAACTTTATGTGAACCGATTAAAATAAAGTCCAGTCCAGTTGAGGCCAGTCGTGGCGCAGCGGCACAAAGCGTGACTGTAAAACCGACTGGTTCTCTGAGTTCGATCCCCACACGAGGAGATGAAATATTTACTTAAATTTATATTTCCATTTCTTCGCTCTGGGGTCAAGGTTAAGCACGGCGTTGCGTTCTGCCACTCAACACGCAATGCGTCCAGAATTCGGTAGAAAGTGGGGAACGGAGTGTCTTAATACTAGGTTCCTCCCTCTGACTAGCATGAAGCTGCTTAAAATAAAACTAATGCTTAATATTTAAGGGCAGTTTGCCAGAATACAAACAAAAAAAGTATTTAAATCGGTTAAGCCGTTTCTGAGATTATCGTAAAGAAACGCACATATAGTAAGTATCGATAAGTTGTGTTTTTATTTCAAACATTCAATTGAAGATTCTTATGGGAGGTACGAAAATGCGACCTAAAGTTTTAACCACTTTCTTATAAAAAATCTTCATTACATTGCAAACATACATTATAAGTATATCAAGACACGAACATAATTCAGTGTGTTAAGTAAATAGTTCTGTGGTTTAAGCGGGCGAAGCCGCGAGCGGGTCGCTAGTATACAAATAAAAGTGTTCAAATAAATAATGAAATACAAAATGAAAATTCTTTAACCTTACAACGATTTTAAACATTAAGTCCCATACTGGTAGTCCCAGCTCAGTGTTCCTTGTATTTTTGTTTCTCGTTATTCAATGTGCGAAACGTATATTTAATATACATAAAAAATGAAGGAGAAAATTATAAGCCATACATTGCTTATTGCGTGAAAGGAACGCCTATCTCTGCTAACAGCCGTCCAATTTCTCAACAAAATAACCAAAAACCTTTACAACGAGAGCTATTTCACATTACAATTCTATTCCGTTAGCAAAATCAAATATTCAATTCTGGTGTTAAAACATAAAAATTCATTTTTTGAAAAATACTTCGCAAAGATTTAAAACAAAAGTTAGGTTAGGTTGTTATTTCTAACGCTTATACAATCATTTTTGAAGGCACAATGAATTAAACAAGTGCGGTAACGTGAGAAATATTTACAATTAATTAAGAAGATATTTAGCGAGTATTTGATACGGTTCCGCTCCTCCATGCCTACTCGTATAAAATGTTCGGAGCGGGTAGCGGGTAGCGCGGTAACAACCCGCCCCGCATCCGCTACGCTGTGCACCGCATATTTATTATTAAACTAGCGAGCTCTAAGGCTAAGTAAGTTTAGTTTCATATTAGTAACCTCTTGTAATTTCACTGTATAAACGGTGGTTGTACATTCAAACTTCATTCAAGGTAATATTTGAAATTTGTTTTTTAGCTTGCGCTCTCCTGCACATAGCTAGGTTAGCAGAAGGAACCTGTGAACTTCCGTTTCCCATTTTCCACCGAGTGGGAATCGAATCCAGAACCATCGCATATAAAGTCGCATATTTGTGTTCCTATACAACGACGGACTGAAAAATATATTTTTAAAAATATACAAAAATACAGCTCAGTCTTCGCGCAGGAACGATAGCAATGTTTTACTTGACTAGGGAGGATTCACGTCATGCCGCCTTCAAACTTTGACATTCCATTTCTTTTTTCATTCCGCGGTGGTATTCAGAATATTTATTCTAACTCCGTACCTATATTCAACTGTAACTCCGTCAGTTTGTTCATGTCCATTTAGTATTTTACACTGTGAAAAATTTTAATGCAATGATAATGCTTGTTTTAATAATGACTACTAGCTAATATTGTGTCCATGTTCAGCTGTAAGTTCCGCTACTCGACACGCAATGTCTGTGATTCAAGCAAAAAGTGGAGTAAGGAGTATGTCATACTAGGTTTTATCTGCGGAATAAAGCGGACGCACGTACGTTTTACTAGAGCGGGAAAATGAAAATAAGTCATTCCGCATTGGAGAGATTCAACTCACAACAGCCGTGCTTACAGTCAGACGTTGATGACGGTTTAGTAACTAATTTATTTTTTAGCTTCACGTTTTATGAAGCACATGCACATGCACCACTCGAGCAGAGTATGCGGAGAACCCTTGAGAATCCAGATTTAAGACGTTTTGTGCCCATTAAGACATTTTCGTTCCCCAGTTTCCGACGAATTCTCGAGTCATTGCGTGTTGAATAGCTCAACGCTCCGCCTTGTCTCCTTAACAGAGCGAAAAAGAAATAAATATATTTAATATTTAATTTCCCCGAGTAGAAATCGAACGCACGTCAATCCGCTTGTGTCCCTGCGCCACGACGGCCTCAATCTTTTATAAGTCTAATTTTCAATGTCACCGATATCAAATCACACACACAGCACAGTGACAAAATAAACTCAAAATAATTAAGGCAGACTGACAAAATATACAAATAAAATAAACCCACGAAAGTACAAAAATTTGAATAAATAACCACTATTTTCTTTTAGATGTATGCAAATGATTATTTTAAATTAAAAACACATTTTGTCTTATCTTATCATCCATACTTGATTTTTTTTATCACGACTTTATTTCAACATACACAATTTACTGTATTACCACTTATTTATTAAGTTTATGTATTGTATAAACATGCTTATATTAAATTAAATCACAATATTCTTCAATTAATTAGAAGCACTTTCAAATCGTCAAGTTACATAAAATTGTCAGTAGTGTCAGTCCTACAGAAGCATCCTGTAACTACTGGCTTGGAACTCGAAAGCAGTTCTAAGACTAAGGCTGTACTTAGCAGAACCCTTTTTAAACAGTGCCTCTTTTAAAATATTATTACAATAAATGAACACCATTAACATTTATTTCTTATTATTATTATAGTTTATTTTAAATAACTTATTTTTAATGTTAACTTCATACACGCAAATATATCTTAATAAGACAAAATCATACTATCGAAACAAATAGTAATTGGCAGTATGCACAACGAATATGCCCTAATGAACGGGCGGGAATGAATTATAGGAAACAACAATATTATATTTAAAGCCTTATGACATATCAACAGCGAGCCTATGAGATTGGGACGAGGCGACGCGACGCATAAAATAATAAATAATAACAAGAGGCGGTTGTGACGCGTACGACTGTAAACACGACGGTTGTGGGTCGATTCCCATTCGAGAGGATGAATCAGAGACAAAACGCGGTGTTGAGCTTCACCACTCAAAACGCAATGTCCCGAAAATTGGGTGATGCTAGGGGGACAGCCAACCCCGCTATATGCAGCGTGAAGCATCAAATAATATGACGATAAATGTACGCATACAAATTGGATAAAGGCAGCCGGAACAAATGAATTATCTGAACTTCATTTAATCAATTTTCAGTCGGCCTGATTGTTGTGTTTGCAACATGGCGAAATAACGAGGAATAAATAAATCGAGGGTGCGCGCGTCGGGCGGCGGGAGAGACGCAAAGGTTTGTTTTTGTCGTTTTTTAATTTTTTTCCATTGAACCGTGTCGAAACTCAATACTCCACTTGTCTAACCACAACAAAGTCACAAATATTTGATATATCTATATTAACAAGGAAAGATAACAGTCTACAGTTAGTTGTATTGTACCCAACAACGAGCAGACCAATTTTATTATTACCTGAACCAAAATTGTATTTTGTTTTCATAAATTACAATAACTCAATTTTATAAAATTTCTAACAGCGACTGAACTAAAAAATGCATTAATGACATATTTCATACAATCACATGATTTAATCATTTCATTTTTAAAAACCAAGGTCGAAGGAGGTGGAAATGCAGAAGTGTATTTTATATGCAAGTTGAATTATATCGAGCACCAATATTGGTATGTCGCGGAACGTAAACACGAAGTGGAATGAACAAACACACTCGCTAGCGCAACGCGACGCGCGACTGCACTGCACGGGGGGACGGGGAGGTGGTGTTTGTGTATTGTATATAGAATTAATAACTGATTTTTTTATTCTCTGCTCTTCACTATCATTGAGATAAAGATTGGACATCAAGAAAAATTAAATTTCTCTTGATGTCCAATCTCTAATTGGATTAGATGCAACAGATTTCATAAAAATCAACCGACACGGCGCAGCGGTTTCACGCTCGACGATACCAAGAGTCCAAGTTCCCTCTTCTTACTCTGCTATATGTGGGATACAGCGTTAAGATTAAAACAAACATCATTTTACAATATATAAATACACACATATATATATATATATATATATATATATATATATATATATATATATATATATATATATATATATATATATATATATATATATATATATATATATATATATATCGGCCATCGCGTGTCGGCCGGTGCCTCGACAGGCGTCACATTTAATCCTATGTAGTATAATATTTATTATGAAATAAACCTAAACATTTGAAGTGTTAATATTTTCAGAACCGAAGTTTGTAATTGTGAAAGTTCTGGAAGAATTTCGTTATAAATTATATGAAATGTCAGATTTCTTCAAGTTTTTTGATTACCATAAAATATCGAGGACAAAAGGTCATAGGATAGTAGAGAAATTTATATCCCTAAAAATTTTAGCAACAACCAACAAGTGCGATGGTTGTGGGTTCGATTTTCACACTTTCATAGAAAACAAAGCTCGGCGTTCATTTTCTCCAGTCAACCCGCAATGTTTTTTTTTTTATGGAAAAAACCAAGGCAAACGTTATCCCTTATATAATCAATGACTTGATGGTAAGTGATCACAGAAGCCCAAGTCTCCGTGTAACACCAGAAAAGCTAAAGATGCGTTGCCGGCTTTTAAAGTGGAGGTAGCGCTTTTTGACTCGACACCAGCGCGAATAAATGAAAATATAAATTTAAGTAAATATTTCTCGAGTAGGGATCGAACCCACAACCAGTCAGTTTTACAGTCACACTTTGTGCCCTTGCGCCACAACTGGCCTCATATTATTTATTACCCCTATTATTTTCATATAAAAGCTGTACACAATGTCTTGATTTGTCGTTGACACACGACAACGTTGGCAAACCAATGAACATGAAGATATAAATGAAATAGGCATATTTCAAAGGGCATATTTGTTTTTTCTGATAGACACGGGCTCGTGGTCTATGTATTCTTTTGTTTCTTTGTTCAGTTTTGTAAGTTCAATTTACTATTTACTTTTATTGACAACGTCTATCAGCATCAGTTATCTTCACACTGCATCCCGAAAATAGCAGCTGTTTCATACATTTTTAGAAACATTGTATGCTGAGTAGCGGTAAAATCAACAACGCATTTTATCATACATAATCAGTCGGAAGGACTGACGACGCTTTCAAATTTAATATGTTTATTTAGTAAAGACACAGTGTGTGATTTAATAACTATAACAATTGCGTATATACTTCCTATATTGCGGCGTTGAGTTCTGCCACTCAACACGCAATGCATCCAGAATTCGGCAGAAAGTGGGGAACGGAGTGTCGAAAACACTAGGTTCCCTCTGCCTACCCTGCTGTGTGCGGGATACAGTGTGAAGCTGTTTTTTTTTTAATACCTATAACAAATCAATATACCCTAGAACAAGTCAATAGTTCACGTTCAAGTATCGATACAAAAAAAAACTTTTTCCAAATTAGGAGACGAACTTCACATACAAAAATTTTTAATTAATTAAAGAGACAATATGTGCACGTAGACATTTTTATAAATCGTCCTCTCGAATCCCAAAGTATTGGCAACCGTAGCGGACATTACCTATTCAGCGCGTCCCCACCCTCGGCTGGAACATGCATAAGTGGAAAATTCGTGTTCCTATGGCACAGACTAATATGGTTATAGAGTATTTAATAAAATACATTATTAGCCTTGCAATTTGCAATATTATAATATTAATTAAGATATATGCATATTTTCATTTCCTCTTTCGCTTAACACGTGTCTCGAAAATTTGGCGAAAAGAAGAGTGTGTACAGTAAGTTAGTTCCCTTTACTTATCCGGCTATATGTGGAATGTATCTATAAAAAGTAGCATCAGCAACTTGTTGTATTGGCTTCAAATAAAAATTGACCTTCTTATCTCCATTTGCATAATTTATAGAGAAGAACATACTGTAAAATATTCTTTTCTTAGGGAAATCCCTGTTGCATACATCAGCGGACTCTTTTTTCTCACTTTCCAGCTAAATTTTTG
This sequence comes from Heliconius charithonia, assembly GCA_030704555.1. NCBI lineage: Eukaryota > Metazoa > Arthropoda > Insecta > Lepidoptera > Nymphalidae > Heliconius > Heliconius charithonia. Next base: position 18,842,283 of record CM060819.1, read on the forward strand.
ATTTGCGTGTATGTGAGAGTGGCGGAACTCAACACCGCACTTGGTCTTACTACTTACTAGAGCGAGAAAACCTACTTAAAAATATTTCTACAACACAAACGTACGTACTTTGCGACATACACAACATAGAAATATTTATAAAAACTCATACTAGGTATAAAGCATAAGAGGCACGATTTAAGGATAGCTGTCGTGTTTTTATTTCATTCCGTGATCCAGCCGAGTTTTACGTCACGATTTTTTACAGTGTTATAAAAAACCACCACAGCGACTTCGTGACGATCAACAATAAACCAAATACTGTTATTGCTAAGGACATTGACAAAAAAGTTAAAAAAAAAAACATGTTTTTCGTTAATTTTCAATTATTGCCAGACATAAACTGGAGATGGAGTGACAAATTGAAATTAACAATAAAAATAGCTAATGTAAAACGTTTTATCGCCACTTTTAACTTGTAATTGATCTTTTGTTACATACAATAGGAGATTATTACAAAAAAATTGTGCAGCCAATAAAAAACTGAAGAAAATACAAAGAACACAAAAAACAATATCAGAATCTATAATCATAGAAAAAAAATAAGCTGAAACGAAAACCATAAAGTATGTATTTATAAGAACAATCATTTGTAATATTAGTATCAATATAAATGCTTATCTACCAACGTAGCTACTCTGTGATAAGAGAGGCTCGGCAGTCGATACGAAAAACGTTCGTGGAATATTATTTTTATCAATGCTTTTAATAGAGGGTAGAGTGGGGCGGGCACTCCCGGCCGTTGCGAGAGTACAGTACGGACGACGCGTGGCCTTTGCGCCTTGTACACTCGGGAAAAAAAAATATTAAAAGTAAGGAAAATCTGCTTAACAACCAAGTTAGCTGTTAACTTCGTGACGGCCACAACTCATCGACCGTACCGGGTATAAACGGCAACCACTGCTGTCTCCAAGTCTCCCAAACTCGTGTTTTTGATCGAAAATCTAAAGGGCTTACGAAAATATAAAATCGTTACTATTTATATGGATGTAATATAATATAATCTGTAATGATTACGTAGTTTAATAATAAGACTTACATTAAGTACAAAATTCAACGCTCTGCGAAAATTATTTCATAATTTTCCTGTCAAATAAGTCCCTGTACAGTGGTTTGATTCCCACTCGGGGGAATGATCTATTTTCATTTCCTCGCTTTAACAATAAGACAAAGTACTAAACATTGTGTATGGAAATGAGACGCAAAATGAGGAACGGAGTGTCTTAGCGCTAGGTTCTTTCTGCCAATCCTACAGCGTGAAGCTATTAAAAAATATTGACAATAAAAAACAAAATTATGTAACAGTCATGAGAATTAAATATTGTATTTATACAATGTCTGAGATATTAAATATTTAACATCCGTATAAATGATCAAATCATTCAATCGAATCATAAAAATCATAACAATCTATATTATTTTTAGATTGACGCTATATTCCGCACATAGAGTAGGCAGAAGGAACCTGGGAACCAAATGTTACGACGCTCTGTCTACAATAAGGTAGTTAAGTTCCCACTTATTTCCAATAACGTATCACGCAAAGATCCCATAATATTCGTCCTTAGCGCGTCAATCATAGTGACATTCGATATCCAACAAAATGGGCGCAAGAACCATTAGCTGTCATCAACGGAGCATAATGAATGAAATTCGACACGAGGCCTTTCGGAATGCTACAAATGGCTCAGGTAGAGCATTTTTTTATTATTATTATAACTATTAAGGTAAAACGGGTTAGTTATAAGATTTCTTTTATCTTTATGTGATATTTTATTAGCTAATATAATATGAGAATGTTTTTGATTCGAAACTTACATGACATTATACAAATGTTGTCGTTAAATGTAATAAAAATATTACATATAACGATTTGCAATTGACAATTAAGAATATAACATTTATTTTGTGAAACTAGATAACTTTTATGGCATAGAGTATACAGAAACTCATAATACAACCAGTCATCATTTTTTGACGCTTTAGGCTCTACAGTACTGATATTACTTTAACTAAATATAAATATAACTTTACAAAATCCCATATACACCCCATTTCATAAAGTCCAAGGTTTTACTTCAGATACTAAATGAGTAGGTGCAAAACAACAGAAGAAAAAAAAACTTTAAAAATGTCGAAATGACACCTTCACTTTTGTTCCATAGACTAAGCCTGAGTATTACAGAAGAATTCGCGGAGATAAAAAGTACAATATTCAAGGCGCTACAGAGAAATACGACAAGTAAAAAATCAATGATACTTTTTGAATGGAACTTTTGTAATACTTATTTTGTTAATAGCGAGCTGATTGGAACTTCTGCAGTGTATATTAGTTAGGAATTCAAAGCTTAGTAGGAGTTTGAATGCCCAAGATTATATTATCATATACTATTTTAGTTAGCGTATTTTAAACTTTTGTAATGTCATCTCCAAGCTTGACCCTACATATAGCAGGATAGCAAAGATAACCTAACGTATAGATCGCTCTCGATTTTCCATATGTATTCAAGACATTGCTTGTTGAGCAGCGGAACTTATCGAAACAGTTTATTTTAACAGAGTGGATAAATAAAAATGTTTCATTTCCCTTAGTGAAGATCGAAATCATATATATGTTTCCTGTTTTTATACTCTCTATTCATTACGTATAAGCGTGACGTATAAGATCAGGCACGAGTCCGTATAATTTTTTAGGTAAATGGCTTGGATACAATAAATTTCGTTTTAAAGAAAAAGTGAAGCCGTCGTGGCGCATTGGCGAAGGTTGTGGCTTCTATTCTCATTTGACGAATGCAACAATTAATATATTCAGCCGTCTGCTTACCCTGCCATGTACGGGATACAAAGTAAAGCTAAAAAAAAATATTTTTGTCAATAAGCGCTTAGTTCCGATATTCAACAACGTAGTGTCCAAATTGGGCGGGACGTGGGTAACGAGTGTTGAACCATTAGGTTTACCCTACCCACCCTGCTGGTATATACGGAATACATCCTCAACTTAAAACAAATATTATTTTGTCTAAATACTCCACCACATTAACATACACGAAATATATATTGTACACGAGCTAATCTTTGAATCACATAATTACGACAAAGAGGATTATAATGTGGCGGACATAAGCTACTTTTACCCTCGACGGGAAAAAAACGGTTTTATAAGTATGAAGCTTAGTCTGTCTATCAACTTTATCTGTAGGTACATAATATTATTGTTACTATGGTTTTGATAGGCGGATGAGACCTAGTGTCAAGATACTGCGTTCTCTGTTGAGTGGTGAAGCTCAATAAATAAAAATATTAATATTCATTAATTCATTCCCTCGAGTGAAACCCACAACCGTCTCGTTTCAGTCGCATAGTTGTGTCCTTGCGCCACATTGGCCTTATATTTTAAGTAAAAATAAAAAAAAAATCATCTCTGCACAATGTTCATAAACGTTAAATTGAAATAAAATATAGAATTGAATTGCATATCATTTGGTGTTTTCTGCTAAATTTTAAAAAGCTTAATAATAAAATATTACATTTAAATGTCATCGTTCTACAACCAACAAAAAGCTTGCGTTATCTTGTGGAAGTAGATCCGGTTGTAAAGGAAACCAGATTCAACTAACACAGTTAAATATATTAATATGTCAAAATAATATAATTTACTAAGAGACTGTCGCAGCGCAGTGAGACAGCAACTGACCAAAAGCGATAGTTGTGAGTTTGATTTCCACTCGAGGGAATTAATTATTTTAATTTCCTCCTAACGTGAAATTGAATTCCGATACACGATGATTCGAAAATTGTGCTATATGCGGTATACAGCGTGAAGCCAAACAAAATATTTACTATTTCCATATTGTACAGTATCATGGCGCAATAGAATAGTGTATAATAATACGGGACATTCATAGGATCGATCAGCAAGGAGGGAATGCTAATTTTGGTAGGTTTTGTATTCTTTATTCGACATGTGCTCTATGCAAAAGAGACAAGAATTGTAATATAACGTAATTTTTATAATAAAAAATTAAAAGCTTTCTTTGCAGTACGGAATACGAAGCTTATCATATCACGCCAGCTCGTGACATTTTGGAGTACCAACTTGCATTAAAGTATTGTGGAATTTCTCGCGACAACACTGTCACATGTGGTACACTTTTATGTGGAAAATATATACGTACCTACATATTATTATAGGTACTATATCCTATTTGCGACTCTCCAAATAAAAGTTTTATTTCTCTGTTAGATATGTCTACAGATATTCAGTTCTCCATAGTAATTTCTGGGTAATATAATCATAAAATTACCTCAAAAGAAAAACAAACCTCAAACGCATCGCTCTCTTAACAACGACATCCATAAATCTAACTTCTAATTACTTAATTTTTATCAAAAAATTGTTGCGAGTTGTAACCAAGCGCCACGCTCTCAGACCGGTTATGAGATCGCAATAAAAGATATACATACATACAACTCAGCGGTCGTAAACATGAAAATTAGCATGATTAATTAAATGGGTGCAAAATAAACAAAATAAATGGCCAATGCTAGTCGAACTCGCTAGAATATCCTGTGTTAATTTACTTCTAAATAATAATTCTGTTGGTGTTCAGTTACATTTTATAAAATATTTGCTTATAAATGTTATATTAATATAAACAGTAGGTTATTTGCATAATACAAATGACGGTTAATACGAGTTATATTAAAAGTGATTTTATACGAAACGCATATTCCTTTTTTTTTTATCAGTGTGAGTGTTAAGGCACTCCGTTTCCCATCCCCCGCCCCGTCTTAAAGACATTGCGTGTTGTGTAGTAGAACTCAACGCCTCACGTTGCCTTGTTACCAGTACGATAAAATGAAAATAAATCAATCCCCGAGTGCGGATCCAACCCACAATCACCACGTTTACGGACGCTGTTCCACATCACCACGACGTGATCCAAAACAAAATCAAATGTCAAACTTAAAGAAAGAAACAATGCCCCACCAACTAAAACAACGAATTCATTGACAATTCCAAACTAATTCTACTAAATTACGGTCGTAACACTAAAAGTTGTATGACGCATACCTCTCATGCATCACTAATACCTACCGATTAAACAAAAACGAGCTCTTTTACTCGAGTAATAAGATTTAAATCGTAATAAATCCATTGTAGAGCAGTGAGAGTATTCCAATGCATATGCATTGTTAAGATAACAGTGACAGGGTTCATTATGGCGCGGCGCGGGGTTTATCGCGGAGCGACCGATAGCCCCTGACCTACGACACGGCGATGATGACGCGTAGACCTCGTGCCTACCGAGACATAGATTTAGACATTTATATTATTGAAAACTTAGGCAAACTAAGACCCATCTTGTCGAAGTAGGACAAGGTCTTACTGGGTGAAGCGCGATGGTTGTCGGTTCGATTTTCATTTCAGGGAATAGTTTTTTAATATTATTGTGTTTTTGGAGTTGATTACTGCCACGCTACACGCAGCGGCTCTTTGATTGATTCAAGCGCAAAGCGGAGAACGGAGTTTCTTAACACCTCTCTAAACGAGATAAAGCGTAACAAAGCTAAGAGAAAAAAAATCAACACTATCGTGGCGGAACTTAGAAATATTTAACTACAGGTAAAATAATCTACGGTTGTGAATTCGACTCCCACTCGCAGTAATGTACATGTACATGCCACCAACTAGCACGCAATGTCGCTGTCAATGCCAGTAGGTATGTGGCAATAGTGTCGGCTGTGGGTGGTGGCGAAAACGAGTTTAGTGAAAGTAAGTAAGTATTGTGATTGTAGAGCTATCTGCATTATAAAGATTCGACAATGTTTCTTATTACTTACAATATTTAAAACAATAGTTCAACTGGTCCAATATATGGCAATGGCTATACATGTCATTTTTTCATTTTTTTTAACTGTAAAATAGATTTTTTTTTGGTTACGTTGAGTAACGAGTGAGAATCATTCCAAAGTGTCAAGTGATTGACCGCCTCTTGTAAGTTTATGATGATACACATTACTCAAGAGGATAGGGACGACAACATTTCTTGTAGGTACTCTATTTTCTCATAAACAAAATTTCTAGTAGGCCGGCAAAATGAAATTTATTAATTTCTATTATAGATACATATTATTAATTTCCCAAATATATTACACCAATTCCTCGAATATAATAACCCAAAATCATAAAACACACAAAGCCCAATACATAGTCAAATTAGTGTCGTTATTACGGCCCCGGGCGGCACGACCCTACACAGCACACATCCACCCAAACATACATACACACACACACACACACACACACACGATGTACGTGTCCGACGAGGCGAGGGAATTGTAAATTAATTAACTTGCCTTTTTACCGACAACGCGTAATATAATTTATAAATTACATTATATTAAATAGAATAATATAATTTCGCTATTGCGCTCAGTTGGGATGTGTTGGTGACGTAGAGGATTGTAACCTAACAACATATAGCAAGGTAGATTGAGAGTAACTAGTGGTAAAACACTCCGTAAATACGCCTTGTTTACTAACAAACACACTAGACATTTCTAACAGTTAACGGGGAAAAATTGTCGTAAAGTAAAAAAAGAAAACATAATGTACAAAATGAAACTGCCAACTCTCCAATATTCGCAGTTAAAATTAACTATTTCTTGTTAAAACGTAGACAAAAATAACACAAAGTCGCAAACACGCGAAGTGGTCAAACTTAAGAAAATTATAGGTTTCGAGCCATTGTAGGTCATTTTATTACATGTAACGTTATGTGACGCCTGCTATACAATTATTTTTATTGTTTTCCACATGTAAAACTGAAGAAATTTTAGTATTTAATTTTGTTTCTTTTAAAGAACCATTCTTACAATAAAACTTAAATATACTATATATCTCATACATATTCACTCATTAAGGGTTTTTGATTTTCAGTAATAAACAAAATATACTATTTGGAAAAAATGTTGTTCACAAAGGAGATTTTAGAAAAAAATAATTTCAAAACTGGATTTTTTCTAAACAACACTCGTAGAACGCTATTAAAAATAAGTTGTCAGTCAAAGCTTATTAAAAAAAGCAGTACTAAAAAAAAGCGGTCACACCGGCTAACACTTCGAAGGTCCCAGATTCGATACAGATTTGGGCATTGATAACGTCATTGGGTCATTTTATATGCATGACATATAACGAAAGTGGAAAGTCACCGCCATTTATGAAATATACATATATATAAAATAAATATATACTATTATACAAATTATTATTTATTTCAATACTCGTTTTCGTGTGAACTAATTTTTAATGATGTGAAAGTATTTTTTGTCACACGGCCTTCCTGCACGACATGTTCGTGTATATGTAAATTAAAAACAAAAAGGTAAACTGAAAAGTAACATTTCACGTTCAATTTTCAACAATAATCTATCATTCAGATTAACGTACAGTTAGTTAGTAAAAGCTAGTTTACTCCCTTTTTTAAGCAAACAAACAGATAATAAATACCGCAACTTAAGCCCCGTAACTTAATCGAAGGAAACACATTAGATAGACCTCATTTCGGGCGATTAGTATTCTATGTATAAACATTTACAAGGCACGTGCCGCGTATAATGTGTTACGTTTCGCCAATCGTATTGATCGAGTAGAGATAGTTGTATTATTTTCCATGAAAAAAAACCTTTTCCACAGCTACGTGTATTTTTTCGCGTAACAGAGAAGATGTAAATGTATTTTTTTTTTATGGAAAAAGACAAGGCTAACGAGCGGAAGGGATCAACTGATCTCTTAACTCATGAACTGATGATAAGTGATCATCGCCGCTCACAATCCCGTGTAACACCAGAGGAACTACAGGTGCATTGCCGGCCTTTCAAGTGGATAGACGCGCTTTTTGAGTCGTATTGACCTGGAAACACTGCCGCGGCTATGGCATTCCACAGTTGTGTGGCACGTGGAAGGAAGTTAATACGAAACCGCACAGCAGTGGAGTGCCAGTATCCAGATAGTGTGGATGGTACTTGAGTTTGTTTTTATAAAAATAAGCTGTTTAATAAATGGCAATAACGTTATAAATGTAAAACATATGTGTGTGTGTTAAGACATCGTGGACTGTGGAATAACAAAATAAAATTGGTGGACTGGACTGGACTGGACTTGTAGAGCTTTTATTTTCAAAGCCGTATAACAATAATCAGGGTAGATAGATGCTGGGTTTTCTCTGCAGTAATTTAAAAATATTTTTTCTCATACATATTCATCGCTAACAGTGATGGCACATTCAAAAATAATCGACTTGTGCGTTTGTCGTCGCAAATTTCACTCGGTAATTAATTAAATAATCCAACAGCACAAACAAGACTTAATTTTCAAAATTGGATATCAACCATCGCTTACAATATTCCCTTGATTAAACAATTCGCAACTGAACCGTAGACGCATAAAGGCGTATAAAACATCGACACAGGCGTGACAGTACCTACCTATGTTTCTCCCCTAGTGTTATATACAAACAGACAACTGTGTGGATGTATGTATGTATGTGAATTGCGACGTCGTCCGTCAAGGGACATTAATGCAGGGATACATCAACGTCAAATATCTACCTACCCACATACCTACCACCTACCTTTATATACAAACAGTACAATACAATCCAAATCAATTGTATTTTTGTTGCTGTGTAGTATGTATTTTTATTTTTTTATGAAAATATATTATTTTTATAAATACACATACATATGTACGTACGTATAGAGTAAATAAAAAAAAATGTTTCCGTTCTGTTTTCAAAGCATACTTAAAGATATTCGTTTCATGTTTATACTGGATTACTTTCGCTAGTTTTATGAAATAAATATATAAACTCATCAATCGACGACTTTAAATTTAAATAATAATAGAACGACTGTATAAGAAGTGATTTTCTTCTTACAGTTAAGACACTGCGGTCTCCGCGCACTCGCCAATTTTTCGAGACACCGCGTGTTGAGTGCGTGAATGTAATGATTAACAAGTTGCATTAATGATATAAACGTTGAACAGACAGAAAAATAGATTATTGTTCCAGAAAACAATATAATAGGCAATTACGTTGAAAACGTATAGGATAGAGTATATTATCCCATTCATATAAGCGTATTTGTATTTGGTTCAATCGACGTGATAATTATAACTGAAATGAACGAGCGCAAAAATGAATAGATTGACCTTCATTAACATTGGCTTTATTTGATGATTTGAACCACAGTAATTGGCAATATTTTTGAACTATGTTTTGATTATTCAGGTTTCATTGAATCATTTCATAACTGTTATTATGCTGATTAGAAAAGAAATATTTGTGAAAATAGCAAAACATTTAGGAAACTCATTGAAAACATTTATCGATACATTTTTTTCAGTTGCACGCCATATCTTGCATATAGCAGAAGAGGCAAAGGGAACCTGGAATTAAAACACTCCATTCCCCACCACACACCGCCCGATATTCGAGACATTGCGCGTTGTCTTAACTACTAATAACGATCCCATGTAAAACATATTAAACATATCTCTCTGCGCTACGACATCTCTCTACAAAAATGTAATGCAATAATTGTATATCCAAACACAAATCGTCTGCTAAAACAAACCGCCAGAGATGAAAATAAAATAAAAAAAAACCCGGAGTCTTCGCTTAAAAACGTCGTAAAACTCTCAAGGAGTTTACCAAGAAAACCAATTTCGCTGGAAACCATTCCGCTGAGAAAATATCGGTGTGTGTACTTACAAGGGACACAAATAAATGGAATCTTTTATATAAAAAAGGCTCAGTCTAGAAAGTCTGGCCTGGACTGCTTGAAGTTTCGAGCTGCAAATAAATAAACATAAATTTCATAGAACAACGCAATAAGCTAATTGAAATGGTCCAAGTTTTGAGAATAGTACGAATTAAATTTCTATTTGTTTTACTTTACTTCCTAGCCTTTGTTCATGGTTTCGTCAGAGTTGAGTTTAGTACGTACTAAAGTTGCACAAAGAAAGTCCTTCAGAAGGTACTTTATAAAGCTTCAAACGCACGGGACGCTGTATTTAGTTTGATCCACTTTACAATTACATTGTTAAGTAATAAATATTCTTATATCCTTGTGGAAATATTAAGACGTCTAAGCCAAAGGCACTGGTTGGTTTCGCCATCCAACACTTACGTATATATTTTTCCACAAGTATAAGAAACAGCTTCACGCTTTTTCCTCGATTATTTTTTATAAAAACTCAACCCCCCCCACTGTTCGCGATGGAGAAGATGAGTGAATATGGGACATCTCATCCTGAGCTTTCACTTAGCAACCCGAGCGTATGTTTACAATAGTCGAAGTCAGCTGCAAGTAGGCACCGTTATAAAGCAATCCCTAAACACAGGCGGACATCAAACGCGGGCACTGCGAGCACGGTGACTATAAAACTTGCTCCATAAAACGTATATCTCATAAAACTGTTTATTTCACTGTCCGCCCTATTTCGCGTTGCTGAATATTTTTTTATCTCCTTTTTTATTCCGGCAATTAATATTAATTGCTACGGATAATGCGGAGAAAGGTGCTGTTATACAATAAACCACTCCGGTTATAAATGTGTAAAACTAATGAAAGCTATATGATGTTTGTTTATTATTAAATTATTTCTTTTGCTGCATCGCGGCAGCACAGTATATGGACACTCGGGAGGAATTAATTATTTTCATTTTCTCGCTCTGATAACAATACAAAGCCGCAGTGTTGAGTTGCGAAATACAACAGGCAACTTGAAAGCTTGGCGGCAAGTGAGGAAAGGAGTGTTCTTAATACTAAGTTCCATCAGCCTATTTTGCTATATGCGGGATATAGGGTGAAGTTATAGGATTTTTAGTCAAAACAGAACTGTGTTTATTTTCAGTTGCTGTATGTTATATTTAATTGCCACATTTCATTACCCCTACTTGTATAATTTACTAATTCGCTTGGGTAAAAATTTTGGAAAAAAAAAATTATGAGGTCGAAATTACAATTTTAAATAATAGAATAAATATTTCTTGGTTTCAGCTAACTTATAAATGCTCGAAATGTTGAGTTTTCTAAAATATCCAAAATTTTAATGTATGCGATCAATTGAGCCGATGTTGGATTCCAGATTTTAACAAAATAGCCACTCAGTTTTTCACAAGTTAGTAGATTTTTACAAATAAGACAAGCCATTTCAGATTATCCAACACGTATACACATACACACACAGTCACTCACACACACTGAAATATTGTACGTGCGAAAGTTTTTTTTAATATCCGATTGTAAAAGGCAATAACCTAGATAATACTCACAAAAAGTTACAATGGAAGGAGTTGGAGAACTGACATTGAATGATATAGTTAGGCCTCTTGAACCGTTGTTTAGCAAGCGGCCTTCGAGTGTGACGAAAACTGAGACAATGGATGTGAATAGCCTGAAAAAAGCTGTCGCGATCAACGATAATAAAAACTATTTAAATATTTTGTTAGTAAGCAAAGATTTGGTCATTTAACGAAGGGGTCATACAGTTTTTAATTATGAGCTTTGACATGTTATTTGAAAATCAGTGATTAAAAAAGACAGTATAGCTATATATTGTAGTGAGACATTAATGTTATATTTTTTTGAGGAAAGTTAAGATTTAAGACTGTACTTAATACGCCGAAAATAAAAAAACACGTTTGAATATTTCATCCACTACGACCACAAAAGATTTTTACACATAGCCCCAACTAATCCATAAATTGATAAATTCGGACATAATATCCCAATTTCTAATTACTTTCAGTCGCGCTCGCGGCGCAAAATCAATTTTAATTAAAATGCGCGAACCAACTGTGGTTTCCGTTTGCATCGATACAAAATACATAACCGCGATTCAATTTTATTCGCTGACCCAAATTTCAACTGCCGCAAACAAAACTACGCAGGCCCGATGTGATTGCTTATTGATTTATTTTAGACCATTGTATTAAATGTTGCCAATTTTTTTGCCGACGGTTAAGTAATAAACGGCAAAAGTGATCTCTGTTTTGGTATTTTAGAGATTATAATAGCTATACTTAATACTAAAAGTTGGTCCACTTAAAACGAAATAACGAGGTATTTTGGTTACTAAATATTTATTTATGTTTACTAATTTCTGCTTAGTCCAGCACCAGAATAGATAGATTTTACTAAACGAAAACCATTCGTCTCATTTCCTGATAAATAATGTTTTAAAGTAAGAAGTAACTTCGTAATTTTTTTTCTACTTCGTCATAGTGGATTGCTATTCAAGGATTCCACTACTCCTATCTTATCGCTCGTTTGCTGCAGTTACCGTTCTATGTAATTTGATGTTTTTGTTCTCATCCTAACTATGCATACTAGTTGTTTAGGCCTATGTATATTCGCCTATTAACAATTTTGACGTCTTAGGTCATTCGTATAAATAAGTTAAAACATTACACATCAAATATGTTTCCTGGTCATAAAAACCATGAGAGTATAAATTTTTCACGATCACTTTGCAACGGAATTGTGACCGCATATGGTGTTAGCACAATTTTCTATCGCCAATAGAACTCTCTAATTAAAGATTCCACCACCATAATAGTCCATGAATAAGCATTCATAATCTTAGATCGATCACTCCATCAGTAATTTCCCAATAAACTGAGCGAAGACGAAGCACACTTTATGCGACGTCATTCATTCGTTATAGCATCGTGTTGCCAAAAATACCTACAAATATATAAAAACGGCAACGGTACTCTGCGCCTGACGCGATGTGGGCTTCCGATGGACCTACTTTCTCCATTATTTTCGCAACCATCCATGGTTAATTCCCACCTACCTACGCAATTTCGTAAACTATTCATTCACAAGTATGACTGGCGAATCCTCTTTAGTATTGTATTTATGCTGTTTTACTCCTTTGATAATTACATGACAATGTTGTCATGTACTTATATTATTGGAATTATAGTGAAAGAGGTGAATTTACGTTTAAAATATAGATCGTCCCGTGATTTAGCTAAGCAAGATGCATAATTAAGATCCACCAATATGTTAAGAAATTGTAAATCGGCAGGACTTATTATTACACCCTGTCCACTTACCCCTAAAAACTACTATAAAAGATTAAATCAAGATAAGCCACGTGATCCAACAGGATATTACCATACCTACTATTAAAATAAAACATATAAAACGAATATATATTTTCTCCTAAGTCTGCCTAATGCTCAATTTAGGACGATAAAGTGGGTCACCTTAAAAACTCAAGTTCACCTTTGCAAAGTTCAAAGTTAAAAGTTACCGGCACGACATTTCACATCAATGTACTTACGCGTAGCTACTTTTAGTTGCCAACTCATAAGTCGAGGATTTTACTCCTTTATAACAGGTAGGTAGTTGAAAGTGTTAAATAGGTAATCGACATAAATTTATACTACTAATAAACATACTATAGTAAACACACAACATTTGTTTAAGTTTAAATACTTTATAAAAATAAATTGATGGAGCACTAATTTATTGAACACCACAATATTCTTAAACATGAATTATTAATTTAAACGAGAACTTTAAATTACACAAAAATTGTACCCAAAAAGAGGCCGGCATCAACCTACAAAGAACATCTAACACAACCAAGCCCATTCGCCGAAACAGTTAGGCCGGCACAATGGCAAGATAGCGTGCAAATCTTCTAATTAGCACCTTGTAGCCATTTCATTACGAATTATGACAGAGTGTATAATGAAGCAATGGGCGCGGTGTGTAATCGTGATCAATCACTTATGGTCAAAGGTTCAATGCTGGACGATCTTTTTTTATGTAACCAAATGACGAAGCAAATGTGTAGAAGCCTGATGGCCATTTATCTTGTTTGCTTAATTGCGTTAGAATTATAAATTCTATATTTCCGATAATTAAATTTTTGTATTTTGAATTTTTCTATGTCGTTGTTTAGGCTGTCGTGGCGCAGTTGTGGGATAACAAGAGAAAGTGCAGCGTTTATTCCATAACTAAGCACGCAATGGTTCCGAAACTGGACGGTAAGTGGAAAAAGATGTTTAAGTCCCGCTACCTTAAAGAGTAAACACTTAATAATAAGTGATTTCATTATCCACATACTTAGAATAGGCTGTCGATGCTCTTTGCCCTAGAAATATTACAAAGTTATATTAAAAAAAAAAACTCCAAGAGTGATAATCGAGCCCACCTCTCCGTAAACACGTAAAACAACGTGAATCCAGATTGACACCTTCAACAAATTATCTACTCAATACGTATACAGCACACAATGTTCATTTATCACTTAAGTAAATCTATAAAAAGATAAACTGCGAGTCAGTCACGCACAGGCGGTATTATACATCTAGTTTCGGTTGTCTTTGTTTGCTTATCGTATTAAAGTCATCGTGAAGGTTGAATTTGTTGGATTTTCGCAAACAAACTCTATTATTTCAAGGTCTGTGTGTGTAATTTGTTAGCGGCAACAACGAACTTCAATATCAGATAGGAGAGATAAGAAAAGTAGAATGTCAGCAAAAGTACAGTTCCACCGGTAAACACGCTACACCTCGAATTTGAGCGGAAAGTCGAGAAGAGCGTGTCTTGACTCTGGGTTCGGCTATCCCTGCTAAACATTTTTAGTAAAACGGTAATACAAATATATGATGTATTAAAACAAGCGATATCTAGTATCTGACCTACGATACCTACAACTCCAATTTATGCAGCTGTTCGATCAAACAAAATACAAACAAACTTACGATGATGAACGACATGGAACTCAATGAGCAATTAATTACATAATATTAATACAAGCTCCAAATATATCGAGCGTGTTCAAGATAACTGGGCACGATCTCGTGCGGGATAATCGTGAGGTATTTTGGCACTGGTCCTCTTGTATGGAGGTTACTTTGGAGATACGTTTTAAACGTTTGATACTACAAACTAGATAAAGCCATAATTGTATACTTTGACTGTTTATGGCAAATATTTTTACAAATATTAACTTAGTGGTTAAAAATGGCTGATCTGAATAAAAAAGTGCTTACAATCAATACGTATTCTAAATAGACTGTGAAATAAAGACTAAAGTGACCCGATCACGAATATTTATATGGGTCTCGGCTCGTCTCTACCTCCATACATGCATACTCAGATGGATAGACACATTATCCACCTTTGGGTCGCACAGTTGGGTAAAAACAAAACACAATAAACATGTCTATCAACACAAATGTATACGTGATCGCACCACATTACTGTAGAAGTGTAGATGGTAAGTGGTAAACGATACGTGACCGAGCACGCCCACAACACCGGTCGAGTCACGTTGAAATACATATTTAAAACGAATTTATTAATTGTTCGCCACGTTTGCAAAAATATGTACTGCCTACTCTTATATTTGGCGCCCATATAGAGTGAACTGAATATAAGTCATGAGAATAAGATCAGGTTCTAGGAGACGCGGGTAGACAGATGGAACTTGTCTGACTGGTGAATGGTGTCTTAACAAAGTGGGAAACGAAGAGAGAAAAGCGGAATGTGGGATGCGATGTGTACCCTTTCAAACTTTCCGTCCAATTTTGCAGACATTGCGAGCTGAGTGGCGGAAATCACCACCGCTAGAAAAAAACAATCCATTTCCCCGAGTGGGTTGACCATACAACCGTCGTTTTTACAATCACAGGCTGTGCGGGTGTGCCACCGAGACTCCAAAATCATAGGTATTTAAAAAATGGATTAGATGAGGGCAAAACAATTAAAAGTTACATTACCTACCTGCTTTGAATCTAAACCGCATTGCCTATACCTACAAAGTTAAAGAAGTCGTGACCGGCCCTTGTATTTATAGAACTTGCCATGTACATAACCTAGATTGCTTAGACAATACAAAAGTAAATTGAATTCGATTTACTGATTGTTCGCTACGGTGGAGATGAATAGTGTATCTTTCAGGTATATATTATACTGTTTACACATGTACGGTTTTTTTGTCAGTGTACGCAAAATGTGTGCGAGCTGTTCATACAGAGACACTCGATGTATATACACTGAGTGTATCGTGTATAGTGTCGTAGTGTTTTAGTACCTTAAGGTGCACACGACACCGATGTCTTATCTCATAAAAAAACATTTTAATAACATAAATCTATATTATCTATATCTAAACTTATAATAAAATCGTAACTGATCGGTGTCTGTACATGGAAGATATATCAAAAAACTACGCATGGGCATTTATAAGTGTAATAGAACACAAAACACTGAGTTTTAAAAATTTTATATGTTTGTTTTATTTAAATGCAGTTGTCACTATTAGATTCTGTTTTATTAAAATCTGTTCACGAATAAAAAAGTTATATCAATTTAAATTATGTTATTTGATAAAATCACTACTTGCTAAAATACAAATATATTACTGAATTGGCAATACTCTTAGATTGTACGTATTTTATTGTAGGTATTTATCTATACCTATATACATGTATAAATAAAATTGAAGACTGTCTATGATTACATTTTACATGTTAACAAAACAGAAACAAAAAAATATATAAATTTTCGTATGTCTTTCTGGCTGTTTGTCGGTCAGACCATCTGAACTGATTATTATGGAACTAACATGGAAAGTTGGAGGGGGTTATGGGGCAGTATATATGCAATTTTTTATCACGACAATCTCACTGAGTCGCTGAGAAAATTAGCACCTTCTTATAGCGTACCTAAACAAACGATGAAATAACCAATGTATTTTTAATAATAAATTACAAAAAGATTTAAATATTTACTCAGCATATTACAGTATAGATAACCATAGTGAAATAAACAATAGTTTTTTCTTAAGCACAGTTAAATAAATATTCGTGTAGATAAAATGAGCGAACCCGCGCTGGGATCACTAATATTATATAAAACTATTGCCTAACTGAATGACTGGTTGGAACTAGAATTGGAAACTTGTAACTGGACAAATAGGTAGTGTAAAAGATATCCAAGAAGGATTTTTAAAAATTCTAAGACAATAGAAAACACTGGATTTCTTATTATAAAACTTGAAGTCCACACAGACAAAGTTGCGGGCGAAGACTAGTAATAATGTAAGAAGTACGGACCATACAACAAAACCTCATTAGAAACGCATGCCATAAACAAAACAAGAATGTATCTTTTAAGGAAGCAGTATAAAAATATTTTGGACGAACAAAAAGCACGCGGCAAACAAACATCGGCGATATCCCGAAACCTTAATACGTAAACCAGTAATACCCGTTGAAGATGAACATAAATTTCTTCTTATGGTTCGCGTATCTTTAGTTGTTCACAAAGAATTTCCGTAAAGATACATTCTTAAAGTCCCCATGAGTCAGAAATTTCAACCAGTCACATATTTCTTATACCTACAAATTCTGCGAGAAATATATTTTTAAACACTCACTTCATAGTTAGAGAACACTCACATAAACATTTAAAAAAACTAAGCAATATTTCTTAAATAATCACCCAAATCATCCCTCAGATTAGAAGCTACATCAACGGGTTAAGAGCCTAAAACAAAATGATTGTGCAGTTTTGGAATACTATAGGTGCCTACTCATTCGTTACACGGACCATAGCAACAAAACAGTTTGTACATAACCTCCAAACGATCACGCACAAATCTACTTAGGTATGCATAAAAGCTTTTTTTAGTACTAACTATTCACAAAGTAATAGTCATGCTCGAACTTGAGTAAATTTTGCTGATTAAGATAAATGAGCAATGTTTTGAATTCGGGCATAATCGAAGAATGGAATGACAATAGGTTCCCTCTCCTAGTCTCTCATCCAGTTATAAAAGTGGCCTTTACTAGACAGTCACAAGGAAATACCACTCATAATGAGTCTAATTGCAAATCGAATTATTTACAGAAAGGAGACAGGTCTTGACGATCTGGAATCTAGAATTAAAATAGCAACAACATTATCATATAAATATAAAATATCTATAAGCCTAGTGACTAAATTAATAAGTATGATTGATTACAAACCTAGTAATAATGGTGGATCAATTAATTGTTTTCAAATTTTTTTTAATCCGATCACAATTTGAAAACGATAACGAGTATGATGATAATTGTAACGACGAAAATCATGGCGAACAATATATCCGCGTCTTTTTCAATCGACGCAATAAATTAGTCTTTACAAGACGGTAAGATAACATCAAAATAAAATAGATAAGCTGTCTATACCTATGAGGAATATGAATAAAGAAAAAACTTTTTATAGCTTCACGTTGTATCCTGCAAATTGTAACTAGCCTAGTGTTAAGACGAGACGAGATGGCGGAACACAACAACAATTATGACGATAAAGTTTGCAGACGCTGTGCCGCTGCGCCTGCGTCACGCCTCTAGCTTGAAATAAATAGTCTCTAAAAAAATCTTTACGAAATAGATAAACAACGGTGCGGTGGGCGTGGCCTAGTTAAGCAAAACTTACATCCATACAGCTATGAAAAATATTTTTCCATTGACAAATATTTTTATATTTTCTCTTCATCTCTGATACGGTTATCCGATTAAAAGCCAAGCCAAGCCTCTTATATCTTATCAATTATAAGACCATTGATAAATCATACATATATATATCTATACTTATATAATAAAGCAGTAGAATTTGATTGAACGATTGGAAAAAAAACCGGTCAAGTGCGAGATGGACTCGCACAAAGAGGATTCCGTAACAAATGCAGATTTGTAGGTCACCGGGATGTACAACTTATAAACGTTGACGAAGTTTAGTTTTCTGACGTATGCAATAATTTAGAGTAATAGCTTTCATCTGTAATATGAATTTCCTTCCTTTTATTTTATTGCAAACACAAAATAAAAATGCGAATAAGCTTCAAAACATAAAAAAATCACTAACAATGATCAACAAAAAATTTACATGCGCGGGAATTAAACCTACGCTAAACCCAACATATCAACAAACCATAGATATTGAAGCCATTAGTACATTAATTGAATGAAAATGAAAAGAGCCTTAGGCACTAGTTATATCTTCGTGATTGAATGGAAAAATAAGATAAGAGGGTACTTCAGATTAGTTAAGTATCAAGTTGTAGAGCTGAGAGGGAAAGTTACCAACAATGTAGGCTCTTTGAGTTCGAGAGCAATCCGCCCGTACCGTAGTGGTTGGATGGATGGCTCGAGAATCTTTTGAGTTTATTTTTATATAATATATATAGGTTTGAAAATACGTAGATAATTAGTTAGAGCTTTAAATAGCTTTGAATATGTTGCCTTCTTTACGTGAGAGACAGGGGTTCGAATTCCAGTTTGTTAAGAGAAATTTTCACTAGGTTAATGGTTTTTTGGCTTCACGCCTGCCCTGCGATGTGTAATGTCTCCATCATATGGTACGGTAGGCAGAGGGAACAAAGAGAAAATCTAGTTTGAGCACACCGTTTATGTCGCAAATTTCCGCAAAATTTCTAAATTCGTAAAAATCAAACCTACCACTAACAAAACCTACGACTTCCGTGTACCCAGGGTCTTAACGTACGAAAGTACGAACGATACGAAGCAATGTCCTGTAGTTTATAAATATTTCATAGAAAAAAAAAAACATTACTTAAATTTGTAGTTTTTTGCATACAAAATGAATGCATATGCCCGCATATTTTTGTTTGTCAACATAAGTAAGTTGTACTTCCTTTTTCCTACCTACAATTACCAATACTTTACTGTTTTTTTCATTATTTTTTTTTATATTATAACAAATTTTTACTTGCAGCTTGTGTGTAGTTAAATGGAAATAACTATAATAAATAAAATATTTCATATAGCATCTTTCAAATAATAAACCATCTGACACAAAACAAAATCAAATCGAACTAATAGTTCCTGATTTTAGCCCGTCGAAAAACACTTTTCAGCTTTAAAATATTAGTATAGATATAAAAAAAAAGTTGTCACTAATTCCTCCCACAATACTATAAAAAACACAGACAAATATATAAAGCTCACTATCAAATAAAAAAAATACTAGAATTAAACAATCGCTAATTATAGTAGTACCTATTACACATTATCTCGATTAAAATCAAAAGATTACGATAATAACGCTTGTAAGGCGTTTAAATGTATTCAAAGAGAGATAAGCTAAATATTTATTGTCTATTGCGCTCCGTCTCTCACACTGGATTTGCATAATGTGTATGAGTGTATGTATGTTACATCCGTTATAGCTACTTACAGTTTTATTATGGAAACTGAGTAGTTTGTTTAGTTGGACGCCGCACCAGCAAGTACTATTTCAAATTAACCAAATCTCTTTAGTTTTGAATCGGATCTTAACAGAGGAAGAGTATAGGCCAAATTTAAATCACCTTCTTTCCACTATGGCTGTGTATGTAACCCACTGTTCCTGCGGTCAGACTTCAAATTCATAATAAAACATTTATATTTAAAATTCTTATACTTAACAAGATAAAGGTACCAAATAGCGTTGGATCGCCACCTGATACGCAATCTTCCCGAAGGTCGTCCAAAATGCAGGAATTACAGTCTTCATTTAACTATATTAACTTATAAATATAATAACTCTGAACCAGGAAAGTATTAAATATAATGATATTATTAAATAAGTTATAGATAAAAAAATATAAAGATCGCTATTAAGATATCTATAATAAAATGTAGATAACGTAGGCATTTCTTACTTTCTTATCATCAAAACAAGCGTCGAAATCGGTCTATAATGACTATATGAATGAATGAGAACAGTCGAAGCTCAGGAGCAAAGGCGTGCGACGGGTAAGCGCAACAGGTTGTGGGTTCGACTCCCATTCGAGGAAATGAAAATATTTAATATTCTCATTAGAATTCGGCGGAAAGTGAGAAACGGACGTGTCTCAATGTGAACAGAGTGTTAACATTTGGTTTCCGGGTTCCCTCTATGTGCGATGTAAAAATTCCTTGTATTTTTGAAATTATAGATTATATTTTAAATAGATTTGTTTTTTTTTTTTAATAATATTACCAACCTAATCTTTTGAGAGTAAATAATATGTAGTTCTCTGACTTAAATTTCCTAGAACGGAGAGAAAAAGTGAGAGTAATGAAATACCCGAATTGATTAATTTTCATTTGTGAGCATCATTTTGTAAATGTATATGTATATAGCTTATGTAACAATCACAAAGTTTACGACATCAAATAATTTTGTCAAATTAACATTACTTAAAAAATATATAATCCCACTGCGTATGTTAATTAAAATATAAATATATATAAGTATGAAATAAAAAATACATACAAAGGAGGAATTCATTAAAATTTACGGGGCTCCTTGAAAAGATTTAACTAGTTAAAATATGGGTCCTATATTTAATAATCATTAGGAAAAAACAGTGACAAGGAAATGGTCATACACAAATTGTTCTTCTGACGTAGTCGTTTAATAATCAGATTACAATAATTGACTTTTTAAAACCATTTTCTTCACTATTCAAAATTACAACCCATTGGATTATCACATTAGACCGTGGTGGCGTAGGGGCACAAGGCTATGACTATAAACGTAGGTTCGATCTCCACTCGAGGAAATGAAACATTTTTTTTTGTTTTCATTTCGTCACTTCAGTGTCGAGGCAAAGCGCGTCATTGAATTCCGCCACTCAATACGTAATACCTTCAGAAGTGGAAATCGAGCTGTCTTAACCCTAGGTTCCCCCTGCCTACAATGATGTATGCGAGAAAGAGCTTGAAGCTGATTTTTTTTAGACAATCACATCCCCGCTAGAAGTAATAGATTCGCGAGCACGAGAGCTCCATTCTCCAATTCCCAAATAAACGAAAGGAATATTTTTACACAATATTTATATATAATGTATATACAATATACATATTTGTAATTAAAACAGCAACAACCGTATTAGAAATATATATAGCCTATGATTCAATGGCCCGTTGCGAGGAACACAATCAGTCAGTGTCAGAATGTGATATATCGCGATGTTAGCAGCCTTATAGAAAGATTTACGTTATTTTTATAATCTATTTCTGTACTGTACTAACACATAAACCTAAAAGAATTGGTTTAGTTGAACGCGCCAATCTCGGGAAACATTTTTAAGGCTGTAAGTTATGTATATTAGTAGTCAAATTTGTAGTTTCATGCAACCCACTGGTACTTGAGGTCGGAGTTACTTAACTTAAGATATCATGATGGACAAACATATCGCCATACCTCTAATGTAGGGAAACGATTTATATAAAAAGATATTTCAAAAGACAATTTTAAACATAATCATGCCACAGATAGACGCCAAACCCACTACTATCGCCTACATAAATATATACAAAATTCATAGCCAGGAATATAACCGCCACCGCAATGGCCCGCAACAGACGGCACAATCCGTCAGTGTCGGTGTTTGATGAATCGCTTCATTCTAAGATCTACTGCTGTATATCTATCTACCTACTTAGCTTAGTACATCAGTAGTAGTTCAGACGGACCACGAGCTCGAATTAACATAGTATATATGTATAACGTTAGATGTCTTACTCGTTTCGTTTTTTTTTGTAATTTACTTAGCTCTTTTCAATCCATTCTTTTTTGTTATGGGCAAGGCAAGGCAAGTGATCGTAAGAGTCAACCGATGGTAAGTGACCACCGCCAACGCCGCTTGTAACACCAGAAGAAGCTGTTGAACGGTTGAAGGCGCCAATGTTAGGAACTACTTACTGGTAAAACCGTCTGGTTGTAGGGTTCAATCCCACTCGAGGATATAAAATATTTATTTAAATTTATATTTTAATTTCCTCGCTCTGGCGTCGAGTCAAACCGCGGCGAAGAGTTCTGCCGCTCAACACACATTGCCTGCAGAATTCGACAGAAAGTGGAGAACGGAATGCCTTTACACTAGTTTCCTCTGATTGTGCACCCTGCTGTGTGCGGGTTAATAAATAAATAAATCGTCAAGCTGATTTATTTATTTAATATAAGCCATTAAGAGACGTTACATTGCAACTACACCGTACAGGTACAACATTATATGTACCACATTCATTCATCACAATTCATGTGGAAACTGAAACGTTAACAGATAAGAAACAAACTAGCTCATTTTTACCTTACAGTAATACTGAAGTACCTAAGTGTATACCGATATATACGAGCATGTGTAGATAGATATAAAAAGATTGTTTTATAAAATCTTTACTCTAATATTTTAAAGCTGGAGAGTTTTTTTTGGTAAAAAGTGCTAATCTCAGGAACTATTGGTTCTATTTTAAATATTTTTTTGTATTGTATAATCCATGTATCGGAGAAGACCATATATAACATCAAGTTAGTCCATTCAATGTACAATATTTTTTTTAACACAATGTATAAAAATCTTAAGATAGTTTCCAAGAACGCTACGTCCATTTTTCTATATGCTTTCTAAGAATATTTATCTAACGTTCTATTTCCCTATCCGTGAGGAACAACACTGTCAAAATGTACAAAAATTCGTTCATTTTAATCTGAATTTACCTTACCTTACTAACTAAAATTTTGATACAAAATCGTCTGTCCATCATTACCCAAGCGATAGTTAATGTGAGCCGCTTGATTTAACAAAAGGTGTAAAATGCAAAGCGCACCTGCCGCCCACACCTGGCGTTGCTCGCATTCCTCGCCCTCGCTTAACTCACTTAGATCGTTGGAAAGTTCCAACATTCGATCTAAATTTTCTCTTCTCGGCTTTAGCTTTTACTTGTATAGGAGAGTAAGCCAAGAGAACTTAGTATCAAGAGACTTCGTTAATTCGCTCCGTTTACGTGAAATTTCAATATAGAAATAATTTAATATCATTTATATATATTTAAGTCGTCGCCCAAATGTGGACGTGTAAATGGGACGGCTGTGGGTTCGATAGCCACTCAGAAGAATAATATGCAATTTTTACTTCTTAACATTGGCAACATGACAAACAAGGCGTTGAAGTTCGCCCCTCAGCGCGCAATGTCTCGAAAATTGAGCGGGAAGTGTCGTAACACTAGGTTCCTCTAACTACTTTGCTGTTTTCGGAACAACTTTCCTTAAATAAAAGCCACAACAAGACGCCCAAACATGCAAAACATTCTCAGTGGACAGTTAAAACAAAAAGTGTACTAATTAACATAATATTTTAGGTAACAAGATCACAATTCCCGATTACAGCCTATTATGAAGAACAAAAAAGAAAGATTCCGTCCCATATTTTCTTTGAAGTGGAAAAGATATTTAAATTTCTAAAACACGACGTTCACATATTTTTTTTCTCCGCTTGAAATATTCATCAAAGACCGTTATATAACCTTGAGATATCAAAGGAGCGTACGACGGAACAACTCGATAGGTCTTGGTTTCGTGTAATATATAATACTACAAGCCGCCTTGGGATATGCCTATATAATTTTCATTCGTTTTTGTCTTGTTGTATTTAATACAAGGCAAGGCTTAAAATATATAAAAATACGTTAAAAAATGATAAGTCACTTTGTTTCGAATTTCCATCATTTTTAAAAAACATAAGTAATTCAACGTAGCGCCTTATCCAGCGGAAGATGTAAATAGCTTTAAGCGTTGTCTCGCATAGACTAGAAAGAAACAACCTAATGTTGAAACACTTCGTTCTTTTTTTCCATTTGAATTCGAAGCAGTTTATGTTGCTCTACGAGACACAAATGCGCGTTCTGTGTTGCGGAACTGAAAAACAAAGTTTACTATCGAAAATCAACGTTTAGTCCAACGAAAGTTCCGCCACTCAATACGCAATGTCTTAAAAATTGGGCGGATATTAACACTAGGCAACCCTCGGCTTAGCTTGATATGCGGGATGAAGCTAAATTTATACCATACTACATTTATAAGCAAGTATTCTACTTTAGGGACCGAAAAACATTTACATATTATCTTTCGTCAAGGTCCTTTAGATATTGCCAGAATGCGTTTTATCTGGATACGTTTAAATGGCAACTACTTAGCTTATCATCGTATTTAATCTTTATAAAAAGTTATGCGACTCGAAAGACAGACAAGAAAAAACTTGTATATTTATATTTTAACAATACTATAACATTAAGCCATTGTAACTCAGCGACATAGCGTCTGACTGTAAACGTGGCATTTGTAGGTTCGATTCCTACTCGGGTGAATAAAGTGTTTTCATTTCCTGTCTATAGCAAGGCATAGCAAACGCGGCACAGGGTTCCCCGTGCCAACCTAGTCAAACATCTTTTTTCATATTTTTGAGTAGTAATGTAAATAAAAAAATATTCTTATGACGTTATGAATCAATGTTTTCAAAAGACCTGGTACGTAAATATCGTTACTGCATGACGTCAATTATATATGAACATAAATCCGGAAATAAAATATAAATCTATACATATGAATATACTTCAGAACTCTTCCGTTACTTAGGCCTGTATATACACGTAAAGTGAATATGTATATAGACGTAAATCGCTCTCAACTCTGAAATCGATCTTGATATGCCGTTTCCATTCAAAGATTAATTATTAAAACGGCATCTCAAGATCGATCTATAATAACGGGCCTGAGTGAACGACAGGCATAGCACAGACGAAACTACTTGACTCAGAAAGTAGAAATTTGGCATGTATGTAGGTGAAGGATTTGAGGGAGAGCCCTAAATAGGATTACTCAACATTCATAACGGAAAGGGAAAAAATGGTATTTTCCATTTTACGTATTAAAGTCTATGGCGATTAATCTTTTCACTATATTATACGTACTTCGGTACATGGTTTAAAATGATAGTTATAATAGTAGTGGTAACTAACTACTGTACAATTCTATATAAATTATATATTTGTAATGAATATAATTCCAGTCGTGGCGCAGCGGCAGGAGGTGTGACCGCAAAACCGACTGGTTGTGGGTTCGATCCCCACTCGAGGAGATGAAATATTTACTTAAATTTATATTTCCATCTCTTCGCTCTGGTATCAAGGTAAAGCGCGGCCGTTGAGTTCTGCCACTCAACACGCAATGCCTCCAGAATTGGCAGAAAGTGGGGAACATTTATTTATTTATATAAATATAATTTATAAAAGAAAGAAAGATGAGCTAATATTTGTATAAAATACGAAATATTATATGTGGATTCCTAAAAATAAACATCAGGAAAGAAACAAAGTTTATTATATTACATTTAATTTAAAATAAAACAGCCACATTCCCAAACCTCATTTAATATTTAAGTAATATTAAGTCTAAGTATATGCCTATATATCTCTTGATTTCTACCATAATATCACAGGTAAAACCATGGGCAACTAGTATAGCAAAGTAAACAAAAGCAATACTTTTCATAAGATTTATTCGCGACCCGCCCGGCGAGTGCTGGATGCTATCGGCTGAGCAAATATTGACGCAACAATGTAAACAGTCTAGTTGAGCGTATAGGTACCTAACCCATACATACATACATACATACATACATACATACATACATACATACATACATACAACCCATCATATACAAAATATAATAAAAATGTAACTGATCGTTGTCTGTACGTAGTACATATAGGAGAAAAAATAATATTATCGGCATGTATTAATGTAATAAAATCCAAAATTATTTGTAAAAATTTTGTATGTGCGTTTGTGCACACTGAACCAGCAATATTCCCTTAACATTTAGTGTTTTATAATTTAAAAAGTTATATCAATATATATTTTGCTCAACTAAATTGCTGTAAAACAACTGTTTCAGTTAATTGGCTGAAAAAATGGTTTTTATCGTGAACGAGTCCGATTCCGATTCCGAGATCCGAAAATAAGACCGATTAAAAAATATATAATTGTGTAAGTCCAAGCAGGCGAAGCCGCGAGCAGGTCGCTAGTACCACATACATACTTATGTCTATGTATGGCCGGTAAACATTACGTCAGTGAACGAACACTGTACCTACCTAGTACCTCCTCTATGAGTTGTGATGTATGTACATATTTAAAATTATTGCGTGGAAATTTTTAATTGGATATTCTAGAAGTAAAATTAAAATATTTTTTTATGGACATGAATAAGATGAATAGTTCACACGTTTGATAAAATAAAAGGAAGGAACTTAAAAACAAGAAGAATTTTGCATTTAATAAATATACTTAGTAAGGGATATACTTAATAATACTATCCATTTCATAAAACAAGAACCTTGATTGTTTGTACCCATAACTAAAAATAAAAAAGGAATTTACAAGTATGGTCACCATACCACTAAATCAGCTCTTCCAGACCTTTAAGTCCAGTTTCCAT
The DNA here is from genome assembly GCA_030704555.1 of Heliconius charithonia. NCBI lineage: Eukaryota > Metazoa > Arthropoda > Insecta > Lepidoptera > Nymphalidae > Heliconius > Heliconius charithonia. The sequence continues at coordinate 18,869,677 of CM060819.1, forward strand.
CGCGAGCAGAGAGAGCCGATTAAGGGCTATGTTGAACTCGCAAAAGTAAGCGGAAAGGACAAAGCGAGCGGAATAGGAACAGAGCGGAATAGTTTCAAAATACAAAACTATGTATTATCTAAATTTAAAAGTCTATATAATTTAAAAGGAGTCCGTTCCCTCTCAGCATTACTCACTCTTTTCTTTACTGCGGTGTAACTCTCTTGTCTTTAACAACACATAAAGGGGAGGAAACGGGAACATGAAATATAATAATACATAGAATATAGTAAATATATTAATAAGCATTAAATTCATATGCAAAGCAAAGCATAGCATTATTAAAAATATTTTAAAAATGATTGTTTCTTAAAAAGTTGTTATTTTTTCTTTGAACTGTAGATGTATTGTATGTGTGTACTCTGGACAAAATCTAAATGATAGTGTTGTGTTACTGTAAAAGCGACGGTTGTGGATTCGATTCCCGCCACTCAACAAGCCAAACCTTGAGAATTCGGCGGCTACTGGGAAACGGGAGTGTCTTAATGGAAACGGAACTTAACATTTAGTACCCTCTGCCTGCCCAGCTATGCGCGGGCTGTTGCGCATATAGCGTGAATACTAAAAAAACCAAAACGATTCACAATACATATGTATATATATACATTAGTGTTATATAAAAACGTCTACTTGAGGCCTACTAATAGCAGTCAAAGGTCAACTCTTTAAAAACCTTACTTGATTTATGAACTTGCGTAAAGATAGATAAAATAAGAAATGCATACATATATATTATAAATATTGGGTGATTAAAATGCAAATGACGCTGGGACACGTGGACGGGTGCGGCGGTGATCGTAGGTTCACATATTTTTATCGATAATCGTATACATTTATTATCAACGTTCACTTGCGGCTTCGTCTCTAGTAATTTATATAATACCTGGATAGTAAAAAACTGAGTGCGAGAAAAAATACTACTTTAAGCCTGTAAAAATGTTTGTACATATGTTTCTAACGTATACTTGTGTGACTCAAACCTACATTCAATAACTGATATTTGTAAGAGTTTGTTTATTTAGACGTTCTTACCAAAAAATATAAGCGTAGTATAGATTTTAGTTTCTGCGAAAATTTAAATTGAAAACGTTTAAATGAACAAGGCTAATGTAGTTCGATATCAGTTACATTTACAAATAAAATTATTCACTAACTTATAAATAAAATATATTATAAATAAAAAAAATAAAGCCTAATTCGCCGACCACTTTAAAGTTTAAAAAAAAATAGCTTCGCGCTATATCCCGCACACAGCAGTGTAGGCAGAGGGAACCTAGTCTTAAGACACTCCGTTCCCCATTTTCTGCCGAATTTTGGAGGCATTGCGTATTGAGTGGCACAACTCTACGCCGCACTTTTGCCTCGACACCAGAGAGAAGAGATGAAAATATAAATTTAAGTAAATATTTCATCTCCTCGAGTGGGGATGGAACCCACAACCAGTCGGTTTTACAGTCACACTTCGTGTCGCTGCGCTACGACTGGCCTCAATTTTAAAGTTTTATTTTAATTTTAAGTAATTAAAATTAAAATGCCGAATCAACAAAGAACCTGTGTACTTCATAAACATCGTATCATAATAGTATTGTTTATTTGTCGAATTCCATAAATGATGTATCAGCTATGTTATACTTAAACTGAATTTGAAATATATATTTTGTTTATCATAAGTGTAAAACGAATCATTTGTGTGTTTATGCATTTCAAATTGATGGTCCCTGTTTTATTTAAAGTATAGTATAAAATAATTTTGTATCAAGAAACAACGTCTCTTTTCTCCGAATTCTCCGAATACATCTGACTTCCTACTGCGTTTTTATTACGATTACCGAGTAAATTAGAAAAAATATAAGCATAAATAATATATCATAATAAAAAATCAATATCCTTTATACTTCACATATAATTCTTTTGGCCAAAATATGGTCTCTAGGTCGATTAAAGAAAAGTGTTAATAACCCTACCCTACCATAGCAGTCGGGGATAAGATACTTGATCTATATAAATGTTATCGTAATCATTAAATTAGCAAGCCTTAGTCCAACTCAGCAGGCGAGTTAGTTTGTTTTATATCACAATAAATGAACCATTGATCAGTTATAAACATCGTAAAATGTCTAAAGCTATACATGTAGCGAGCAAATCTGATGTCAACTACATCGGCGAAACTAAATATTTATTTACTTATATAATTGAGCAACACTACTTGTATTACAATGTATTTGTGCAGTGTTTTTGTTATATATTTTGTTTCGAGTTATATTATATATTAATTTGTTTACAAGTCTCCTGTAGCTTTAGGAGTTCTATTACCGTTCATGAACGAACAGGAAACAAAGAATGAACAGGAGTTCCTTGGTTGGCCTTCGAGAACACAGTATTGTTGATACTGGAGAAGGGTCCCGTAAGAGGCACGAGGACCCCCCGGTAGGCATACACGACGAGGTTGATGACGAAAGAGTCACGCTCTCTCTGGCTACTACGCCAGGAATAGTGCGTGAAGTAAAAAAAGCTACAATAATCTTAAAAATAATAAATTGTCTATAGTTGTTCGTAATCTATTAGGATCATTTACCGTTGTTATATAATTCATAACAATTATTTTTAAACTTTTTGTCTGTTTATAGGCGCGTTTGTACGCGCGTACAGAAACGGATTAATCTATTTAAAGTTGCAATTTTCACTACTGTATTTTGGCAAACTTTCTGTAACATGTGATATTTGTTATAATGAAATTTTAATACAATCAATTCTACAATAAATAACTAAACAAAAATGTACTACAACCATTAGCCCTACTACATCCATACAGACGTGACACGTTCGATGCGTCAGTGGTCCCGTGTGTCGACACAGCACGTCACAAACAGTCGAGTCTGTTTTATCAACACGACTGCCGCGTCACGTTGACAATAGACTACTTTAAACTACTTAGAGTCAAGACTGGATTGTGATGGAATAGGGAGCGTTGTCTTGTTTAGCTAATTGTTTCATATTATACTAGCTTTTACCAGCGACTTCACTCCTACGGCTAAATGGAAATAACAAATAAAGGTTGTGTAGGTACAGCTTTCCTCGATAAATGGAATTTCAAACAGTACGTCCTGCGATTAGTGCGCTCAACTAAACAAACTCTTTAGCCTATAAGATTATACAATAGTAGTATATAAATAGTTTACTTCTATATTACACTACACGCAAAGCCACTGTAACAGTCTATGGCTGTAAGTTGCCTTACTGCTCTCCTAGACAAAGTATTAAGTTGAGTTCCCCACTTAACAAGAAACCTTTTTAAAATTGAACAGAACGTGGAGTAACGGAGTGTCTTAACACTAAGTTCCCTCTAGCCCCTTGACTTGACTTGAAATAGATCCTTTGACGCAACTTCTCTCACAGTCTCTTATCTTGCATTACACTACTTCAAAGTTATTTCCTGAACAATATGCATAATAATAATAAAAATGATAAAACGACGATATGATAGCATATAAAAGTGAAGATAACATATTATATTACATAAGTATATAATTTTTTTATGTGTTTACGACGACGGTAAAAAAATTACAAATCGAGTAAGATAGGTACAAGTTAATTTTATAGCATGTACAATATATGTTAGTGACAATCTTGATGACTAACTGCAATTAAATATTAAATAAACAACCCTCATATTCTGTTATTGTAACTTATCATTAATCTTGTGTTTTTTGAAGGAAATAGCAGAAGCATGTTTAATTATGTTTACGACTTTGTGAAACTCAATACTGCATTTGTTTTTAATTTTGCAATGTTGCAATAGAATTGAAATTCATTTTTATAGGAACCAATCTATTATAATAAATAACACCATAAGCAATTTATTGAAAACAAAATTTATTATAAGAAATATCTTGAACTAAAGAAATCACAACTAAATGAGCAGCTTGGTTTTAATAAAAATAATTAGCACAATAATTCTACGTAACATTTCTATCATTTTGATATACCGACAACATATCATATTTTTTATAAAGAGCCATGGCTGGTAAAGCACTAAACTAATCATTGAATATAATACCATGTAATATCATACAAGTGTTGCAACAATATACATATTATACATTGTAAGTACACTCAATAAAGTGAGTGCTTGATATATGAGTAAATTAATATTCACTCCAAATAAGCTTGTATTAATCAATGAATACTGTAATACTATAATCAATATGACACCATAAGCTCTTAGTAGGTCAGTATCTGACTGATCACTTTGTGGTTGTTTCCATTTTTACTCTAGAATTTTGATTTCGTACGAAAAAATGTGGTCTAAGGATCTGCCACTCAAGAAGCAGTCTCTCCAAAATTGGGCAATGCATGGAGTCTGGAGTGTTGAAATACTAGGATTCCTTTGCTTAGCCTGTTATATATGGGTTATATGCATATGTTAAGGAGCTTGATGTAATGTGACATTGTGTGCCAAGAAGGTAACACAAAATATTGTGACATCACATTTCAAAATATAATATGTAAGTATTAATCATATTATACAAGATTTTTGAAAAAAAGAATGGCTGCTTTAATTTAACAATTCTTAAGTATACAATTGCAAACTATGTCCCAAATTTGACCAGCTGTAACAAAGACCCAGAATTGGTCAAAATTCATGATATTCATGTGACATGATTTACAGAAGATCCCTTACATTATATGAAATTCACTCAACATAACAGCAGTCTTTTATAATTTGTAAATATCAAGTTGGATAACATGGAAATCTCACAATATAGTCATGTTATGTGTAAGGGTAAATAAAGCACAGAAAGAAGGTTCCTATGGAACCACATAGTAGTGGAGTGCCACATATCCAGATGGTGTGGATGATATTTAACTTTGTGATGTACTTAACATATTTCTATGTATTGTTGTGTTTGTATTATAGATTTTACCCAAATATAATAAAACAGGGTTGGTAGGAACAATCTAGTGTCACGACAACCAATTTCCTTCTAAATTTGAGTCAATTTGTTCAGTGGTGAAAAAATAAAAAATAAAAAAATGATATTGTTTTAATGTGTAATTATATGTTTACTTTTTTATTTAGTCCACAAATTCTATATTGCAGTATTTTAGTATAGTAGTTTTTAAAAATATAAATACTTTAAATATTTAATAATGATTTTAATTGGCATCAGATTTTGGTCAATATTCAAATCAAAATCTGTTATTCCTTTTTTCTATTAACTTATGAGAGTCCAAAAGTAATAAACATAAGATAAAACTTAATTTGAGGAAAAAAAACAATGTATCAAGCTGTTCCAAAAGTTATACTATAAATTAATATATTTAAATAGAAATTTTAATTAAATTACTTTATTTAAATGCATTTTGTTGCATATTGCAAATTCATATAGTATATTTATCTTTACTTCTCAATTTTTTTGTTGGTTATGATAAAAAAAATAAAGTAGACCAGTATGCTTGCATCACCTAATGACTATTCAGTTTGGGTATCTTATAATTAAATATCTCATTAACATTTAAGAAAAGATAATACACAATAGTAATTAAATGATAATTGTTATTTTACGAATACGTAAGACTGGATGTGACTAAAATAAACATTATTGACAGATATATGACACCATGTTTAAATGATGTTTAAACTGTGTATTGTAAATAAAATAAAGAGAATGAAAGACATCTCGTCTTTCATGCGTACAAAGTCAAAAAAACATCTTTGATAATAATAATCTTGTGGATTACCAGCCTTCTTTCGTATGATAACATCGTCAAATGTTTATTTAGAGTTAAATATAAAGGTGGATATGTTAGGAACGTGTGAAACCAACAGCTGTGATGCACGCACGGCCGGCTACCCGGCGCCGGAGCCACGCCACGGAATAATACCTGATATAGTCAAATAGGTTACCAGTGTCTGAACCTATTTAACCCTTAATACTATAAAAATTATGTATAAAAATAACAACAAAAGGACTTACATATAACAGCCGGTATCATCCAATAACTAGCATAGTTACACCCGATAAATGACTCGCACTGCTTAAATAATAATCACAAATCAACACTGAACATTTTATTTGATTTGACCAATATTGCACATACGGCCTCAATAACATCGATAACTCATAACAAACAACACGAAAACACATACACTAAGATAATGTTATATTAGTAAAGTTATTATCACAATATAAACGGGATAACACCTATAAAACGCGTATCACTTTTCTACTCGTCCTTGCATTCACATAAATTGGCAGCCATCTTGAGTTCATGCGAATTCCGCGTTGTTGCCATGTGTATGAATGTTTTATTCGTGACGTATTCATTTTTAAAAATTGTTTGACAGTTTATTAAAAATATATTATGATATTATATATAAAATAGAAATATAAAAATCTTTACTTACATATTTCCATTTATTTGATTATTAATTTCTTTAATTTTGTATAGAAATGACATTTATGTCCGATTTTATAATTGATCTGGCAGCATTGCGATACCACAGATAAAGTACATCTTAGATGACAAAGACATTAAGGCAAGTCACAGACAAAATCATTTTTAGTTTAAAGAAACTCATTATATATAATAACATTTTGAAATAATTAACATATATTACAAAATTCATTTCAATTAAAAATAATAAAAATACCTACAATATGTATTACTATAGAAAAGACATCATATTTACTTTCCTTCCTACGTAGGGTTAATTCGAGAACAGTGACTCGATTTTTTTCTGACGCTAAAATTATGAAGAAAAAGTTAAAATAAAAAGCTGAAATTTACACACAATATAAGTTAGTTATTAATATGTTCCTTCTGCCTATCTTGATATGTACGGGGTACAACATGAAGCTGATTTATTTATTTCTTTTGCGTATTGAGTGGCGTACCTCGACGGATAAAATAAATAAAAATAAATATTTCATTTCCTCGAGTGGAGGTAGAACCCAAAATCATTTTACACATTTAAGTTACACGCTTGCGCCACGAATGGCCGCATCATTAACTGTTTAATATTTATATAATATTTGTTTACATCATATAAAGGAGTACGATACTTATAAAAACATGCATATTATACATATAATTAGGAGTGGTTAGTAGTTTAGCTGTTTAATATAAAAAAATATATATTTTATGTATCTATATAATGGAATTTATTTATTTTCTCAATGTACTGTATGCAGGCGAAGCGTGAAATATCTAGTAGAAGTTTTGAGATAAAATTACTTAACACGACTTTATATAGACACACTCTTTGTTGTCAAGTACTTTTATACTTTTTTAATGGAGAAAACTTAAAAAAACAAATAAATAAATAAAACAACACACTAGTCAGTGTAACATTTAGTTTTTTAATATAACTACAAATCACTTACAGACCACAGGTCTTACTTAATGTAACTTAGATATTAAGTATACAACTTCTAATTACATTATACGAAAGAAAAAATGCAATATTTGGTAAATCTACTCATTACTTAAAATGAAGACTCTTGTGGTATTCAAAAAAAAGTTTTATTACAGCTGCTGTCAAAATGGCTACGTTAAAAAATTTTTTATATACATATATATATAAAAAGAAAAATATTTTTTAAAAAAGAAAATGAATGTCTCTTCTTTCTTTATATAAATTACTAAGAGAATCATTTACTTTTTAGCTTTTTTCGAATTATTATTTTTAAAATATATACTTTTCATAAGTATATGTATATAAATGATTTCATATATTTACTCGACATGTTATTAAGTTAAATTTATTGTCCTGTTTTAAATTTATTACAAAAAAGAGTACATCTAGGATAATGTAACTTATAGAATGATTTTTTTTTATTATTTCTCTCTAATTGACTTTACATTAAAAGACAACATTCACAAATTTTTATATAGTCTATTAATATAAAGTACTAATATTATATTTAAGTTAGTTTTTTTTACCTTCTAAAACGAAGGGTTTCTCTTAATACTAAGTAAGTCGGTATAATTAACTTAACTAAGAAAATAAGTACCGATTACACTTTGTCAGTTATTGTAGAGTGGTATTAATGTTATATAAAAAATGTCATTTAGTTTTTTTTTGTTTAATTTTAATTAAAATATCCGTGTGACTTAAAAATATTAAGTAAGTAAAAAAATATGTAGTTATCTTAGCTAACATAAATAACAAAAAAATTGTAATTTTATATTTAACTTATTATAGTTGTTACAGTGTTTATTAAGAATGTTAATTGAATATATAAAAACAAATACCACTCTACACTAACAAATAATAAGAAACATTATTCAATATAATAAAAAATGCATTTTTACAATTCACAAGATGACATAAACACAGAATTTATATATCTATTACCATTTTCTGTCTATTTCACTTTTTTTTAGCTTCACGTATATTATGCGTATCCCGCATTTAGTACGGTAGGAAGAGGGATCCTAGTGTTAAGGTGCGGGTTTCCCACGCAATGCTCAATTTTCGAGACATTGCGTGTTGGCGAAACTTAACGCTTTGATTTGCTACCAGAGCGACGTAATTAAAAATCAGTCCTCCGTGTGGGAATTGAGCCCACAACCGTCACGTTTACTGTCATACACTGTCCTACCGCGCCACGCCTGCTCTTTCTCACTCTGTGTATATATAACCTGTATGTTCCGTCATAATATTTGACTAGACAATCACACACACACACTTTATTATCTGTTAAACTCGAGTTCAAAATCGTTCATATTTAAAAAAAAGGATATTACAATTATTAATTTTAAATTAAATCGATTATCGCCCGAGCATCAACATCACTCAAAAACATAATCGCTACCACGTCTTCTAAGACTAATCGATTATATTAAAACCAATATAATTATGTATTAGAATAAAACCGATTATAACTCGAGTACCGAGAACAAAAATGGCTGCACAATTAATACATCACAATAATTTTCCCATGAAAATCGGACGTTGTTCAGCTGTGGATTGAACCTGTGACCCACGGAGCTCGCGGGTCTATTTTATTATCACCCCAGGACTCTTTTGGTATTCTAACGGTAGAAATATATGCATTAGTTTCTCTATTTCACCGCGGCATAGTGGACATCGTTCACATCTGAAACAATTAAATTGTAATTGTTAGTTATAATTTAAAAAAATATAAATTAATGTATAGTAGAATAAAATTTACAGATTTTATTTAATCATTTTAATAACAAACATTATCTATTGTTAGCGAACTCGTGAAAAAGAGGGTAGATTTAGGTGAAAATAATAATAAAAGCAGTGGAAAATCGGGGTCAATCGGGGGGCAGTTGCTTGTAAGTGACAACCCCTATTGGAAGGAAACTAGTGTGAAGTGTTGTTAGTAGGTGATACATATCACTTATTGCAATTACATAGTATCCCGTTAAAAATAGTTTAGAGTCATATAGACGATGTGTGTTTTTAACGTGTTTTTTAAAAACGTTACCCACTTCCGATTTCTAACACTAAATATATTTTTAATTTTATTGTTAGGTAAAGAATACCGGGTAGTCTCTTAATGGGAACGGAGTATCTTAGCACTAGGTTGTTAGGTTCTCCTCTGCTTACTCTGCTGTGTGCGGGATACAGCGTGCAGCAAGTGTTTACAGTATGTATATTGTATTGTGTCAAATTACATAGATTTTGTATGTGTATATACATATACATATATATATATATATATATATATATATATATATATATATATATATATATATATATATATATATATATATATATATATATATATATATATATATATATATATATATATAGCACCACATATACAATGCAAAATAATTATACAGTGTTTGCTGTATAGAGTTGTGAAATAATTACGTACAAAAAAATCACCCTAAAAATGAAAACTTTTTTACGGAAACGGAATACGAAAAGGGGCTACGAAAGGGTAGTCGACGCACCTGGGCGCGCAGTGGCCGCAGCACACGACGTGGCGGCACGGCAGGAACAGCGTGTCGATGGGCGCGTCCATGCACACGCGGCACGCCCACGCCTCGCCGCGGGAGCGCGGGCAGGGCTCCTGCGGACAGTGGCTTGTTAGTGATATAGGAGAAAAGAAGTTATTCTTGGCATGTAAGTGTAGCAGTAGTCGCGCACCTCGCGGCCGGCGCCGGCGGGGCGCGCGCGGCGCGGCTCGGGCGCGCGCGCATGCGCGTCGCGGCGCGCGCGGTCGTGCACCTCGCGGCACGTGCGCCGGATGTCGAACACGTAGCGGCGCCCGAGCGTCGACGCGTCGTTGAAGATTGACGCTATGGTGCCCTGGAGAGAACAAGTACAGCGTTAAGTTATGCCTAATGTCACAATGTATTGGCCGAAAGTAGGCAATGGAATCTGAACACAAGGTCTCCTCTGCTTGTTTTGCTATACATAGAGAGGATATATAGTAAATGCAAGAAGTTAATAACTCATTATACTCTAGAATAACTGCATCAACTTACATCTGATTGCGTTAGAAGATGAAGCATCCCCCGCATACGTACCGAGCGTAACAGACAGAGATATTTCTGTATAGAATAGACTATTTGGAACATATATATAGCTGAGTGGAAATCAAACCCAGAGCCATCTCATGTGTAATCAGATAGTATTGAGTAAGAATGTACCTGAACATAGGTACGTATTATAAGTTTAATGTTTACTGAAATTCTTCCATTTTCCCTAGTCTATTTAGATGATAAGTTAAATTTTGCGTAATCCCACGCTACAAAGCCCACAAGTTATCTTTTAATGCTGTCCGAATAATGTTATAAAAGTGAATGTTCAAGAACTGCTGAACCAATTCAGATGAAATTTAACAGTTACATAACTTGTACGTCAGGATAACAATTTTTTGTACAAATTTTGTATAATAATGAACACGTCTATACTATATTATTATATAATAATAATTCGCTAGTCAAATGTATTATTTAGCTAGCAACGTTAACGTCAAGTAAAAAACCAAATTGTATTTGAACCTATCATCCTCGTCGTGAATATTAAACGTGAATATTAAGTAGTTGGTAGCAAAGTTCAGTTACTCATTTAGAATATTCCTTAAAAAATCGTATTTTTGGACATTTTATCTAATAAGCTTGCTTGCTGATTTTATCTTTTAATATTGATTGCTATGAACGATCAAGTCGTAAAAAAGATAGTGAAAACCACAACATAATCATTCCCTCGTGTGGGGTCGAACCTACAACTATCGCGTGTACAGTCAAATAAGATTTATTTGTTATGTTAATTACTAATATCAAATTAAAAATGGGACGAAAGAATGTATGGAATTCATAATAATTTCATGTAGATGGGGAGTAGATATAACATTATATGTATTTTAAAACAAAAATACACGTTTGAAGTACCATTGTATTATAATAAGTGTCACCATTTTAATCAAATAAAGAACAACTAAAGTCGTTTTTTTTTCGCTTTTGGAAGCCAATCTTTGTTTTTTTAATAATATAGACGTTCTATCACTTGCGATTGTTTTGTGACCATATATAAAGCAGCCGGTGCATACAAGGACAATGTAGGATTCACTCCAGGGAATAATTTTTTTTCATTTTCGTCGCCTACCCCGCTAAATGCGGGACACAGCGTGATGCTAAAAATAACTCAATATTTACCTTCAAATCCCTTATAAACTGTTCAGTGACGTCAGTGCGAACTGTTTCACAACAATAGAAGGCGTGTTTCTCAGTGACCGCGCGGTACAACGCCGCAGCTTGGCCGGAAGTCGCCATTTTGACGTGTAACGTTGCCTCGTGTCCTTCTCCGGTTACGTATGTCATTTGAAACATCCTGCGTAGTGGTTGAGCTCGATGGATAGCTGTGTAGGGTATACTGGAAAGAGAAAAAAATATTTTTTAATAATTGAGAAAAAAATATATAATATGCTATATACTATATAAGCTGAAGCGTTTGTTGATCAAACGCACTGATCGAAATATTTATGTTTTAATCATATAAATGAGCTTCACACTGTATCCCGCACACAGCAGGGTGGGTAGGCAGAGGAAATTAAGTGATAAGACACTCCGTTCCACACTTTCTGGCGAATTCTGGAGGCATTGCATGTTGAATGGAAGACCTCGTTGCCGCGCTTTGCCTCGACACCAGAGCGAAGAAACGGATATATGAAGCTCTGGTAACAAGACAAACTGCGGGATATATGAAGCTCTGGTAACAAGACAAACTGCGGCGTTAAGTTTCGCCACTCAGCAAGCAATAAAGAATATTTTATACTTGAAATTTTATTATTAAATTTTGTTAAAATGTTTGAAGATTAAGATATATATATAATCGTGGGAATAATAATGAAATTAATATCATTTTTAAATATTTGAGTATTCAAAACAGAATAAAATTCGCAGTAGGTATAATAAGAATAAAGTAATTGTTAGAACAAAAAACGAGTCGCAAGTTAAATAGTGAATTAAATCAAGACACAAAAATGTCTGAAATAGCGAGAAATAAAACTTTTGTGATAACACAGAGATAAAGAGATGTAATTATATTTTAAAACAAATTAAAATAATCAAAAGTTTATAACTAAATAGTTATATTTTTTTGTGGCGTTGTGTTCCACCACTCAATACTTAATAACTTGTGAAGTCGCCGGAAAGTGGAGACGGAGTAGACTATGTGAAATTATTAATTTATCTTTTATCATTGAGGTAAAGAAAAGGAACCTGGTGTACTTCTAAGGAGTCACTTAGATCTACCAGGCACCGTCCCGAGTTTATTTAGTTGCAACGCGATGACTGGGTACTGACTACTCATCGTGTTGTAGGGTGAATCCACAGAACGCTCAGGGTTTTTTAGTTTGCAAGACTCTATATACATTTGAAGCTATAACCGCCATGTAAACATTCAATATCAAATACGTATATAATAAATAATGTAGAGCTAATTAGGATGTAACTTCTATCTATCTTTAATTTATTTTCCTTACTCCATAAACATTTACCCGGCACTGTGTATCACCATAAATCCCGCTGACAGCTGTGTCAACTGTGTAAAACAAACAGAGACTATTTACACGACCGCAATATGGGGCTACGCGAAATTTTGATGTTTACAAGTACACATTTCTTTTTATATCCTCGCATCAACTTTACAGCGAGAGGAATAGAAGCTAGTGAAATATCACTCCGTTTCTCCGTATGGCAATGTGTGACGCGGAAATTGCAGAACCTAACGCTGCCATCGTTATATTTATTACATTTTTAAAGAAATTAATAAGTTATTCCAGGTGTTTTTTTTTTAAATAAAGCCATTCTACCTTAGATACAACATATTTTAACACAGTGACTAAATTGTCAACTTTCATTTTGTGAAATACTGCAAATATCAAATTTAGCTCATGTCCGAAAATTAACATGTTTTCCAAATAAAAAACGCAAAAGGCCACAAGATAAAAAGACAAAGCTATCAAACGTTCTAAAAAGATAATAATATGTCTACTGAAGAACCTTTATTGTTTTTATCGTTCAATCACGGTGATAAATAATATATTTCACGTATTTTCTTTGTTATAGGAATAAGAGCCTAGTAGTGACTCTCTCCTCCGCTTTCTGCCTCTTGGCTTTGCGTGCCGGATGACCGAACGTATTGCCTGTCGCACTTCGGTCTACATGCCAAATGAAAACTATTTTAAATGGAATCGTTTTCCGATATTTTTTGTTTATTTGACATACTAAACTCTCCATTTTATACATTACACAAACACGAACCCGTTTCACAAAAAGTTGATTAATCTCAATTTTTTTGCAAATAAAATATTAGGTTTATATACATTTTTTTTTTAAATGTTTTAAATGTTAAGTAAAAAATGTTAAAATATGGCAAAAAATCGGGACGAGGACGTCTTAGAATTTGGGAAATCTTATGACCTTAATAACATCTAACGGATCAATTTAATATTTTATACAGGTACCATAAAAGTAGGTGATGGTGTTGGATATACGTTTTCGTTGCCCAGAAGTACTCCTTGTGATCGTAACGTGATTGTCGGGGGTTCGGTTCCTACTCGGACGAATCAACTATTTTCATTTCGCTTGCTCTGTTAGCTAGACAAAGCGCAATTGAGTTCCACCACTCTACATGAAATGTCTCAAAAATTAGGTGATGCATAGGAAACGAAATGTCTTAAACCTTTCTCTACCTATGCGGCGTGTGGCGGTAGAAAAGTGCATTGATGTTGGCGTTGTCGTTCTCTGCCCATCGCAAAATTAAAAATTCACGCAAAACATAGTACTTATCTACTTATATGTAAATATCTCTCCGGTATATTTATTTACAATTTATTTTGAATTCCTTTTAGGTCATTTAACATACATTTATGTCGACCTTCAACAGATTAATATAGTAATAATCCCTTATGCTGTTTTACAAACATGTTTTCTGCTTTAAAAATTAAAGTAGGTTCTTACAAAGTTATCACATATGGCAACAGTGACGTCAATCTCAATACGTCTAAGACATAATCAATAAAATGCTTATTATAAAAAAACTGATTGTTTTTCTTCATTTGTCAAGTTTATCTAAATGATTCTTATATTATCATTTAATACGTAAATTAGTTATCAACTCGTACAAAGTGCGATGACCGGTTATTTTTAAATAAGTCATATTATATGTATTTCGATATCTATTTTTCTGCCAAATTAAGATATGTCGATTTAGCGCGGCGGCGAGGAGTGGACTCCTCCCATGTGATGTTAGATACTATTAGTAAGTTTACAGTTGATTATCAATATGTAATTTATTATCAAAACGCTGCTTTCTAATTATCCAACCAATATAATAAATAAGGATATATAATATGAATAATTATAAGTTCAAAAAGAATTTCATATGCCTTAGATTAAAAAAGTAAAATATATAAGCTAAATCCTACCTTTGTTTTTCAACACCGATATCCTGTTCGCCATTACACGCCGGTCTATAAACTACGATGCCATGAGGTCCCACACCCACGCAGGTGCTCAATCTACATCCACATCCACCACCACTCTGTCCCGTCGCCAGGCATCCTACAGTCGCACCCCCATCTATTTCCTGCTCATCACGGGCCCTGGGCTCCTCCACCTGCTGCCTGTGATATAGTAGATGACTGTACAAGTTGTAAGCATTGTTACTCAGGTTGACAGGCTTGCAGAAGAACAGCTCCTCCCCAAACGATTCCAATTTAGATATCTCTTTGAGTAATCTATATTCAGCTTGTGACGCTCTCATGCCTGCTATTTCACAATGATATTCAATAATTTTGGCCATATGTTCCTCTGGTTTTTCCATGGGGCCTATTTTGTGATACTCATCGTATACATGTGTTGGGGCATCGGGCTCGCAATCACCGGTTTCCGCTTGAGCAATATAGGCTATAAGACGTCGAGCGACTTCTTGATCTGCGACGACTAATCTACCTTCAATAAGGTCCAATTTCGCGTGCAGATAAAATTGGTGTCGTGTGGGCTCGTTAATGAGAAGATGGGGAGGGACCCAGAACTTGACGCGAAGGTCCAATCGTCTGCTAGGTATGCGATGTGGGTCCATATGATTCCTGAGGTTCAGCCACCTGCCTGGTCCAGATCCTGAGCAGACTCTGAGACCGAAGTAGTCCGCTTCGGCACCTATTTCCAACTTCTCGCATACCTAAAACAAAGTAAAATATAACATTATTATAAGTTCTATATTAATATTTATTAAATCTGTTCTCGTGGATACATTTTATTTTATGGTCATAATTTATGGGACTAGTAGAGACCCTGGACTGCTTGTTTTCTATAAAATGAACGTACTTTTGCAAGCAAAAAACAATTTATACTTTAACTTATAATTACTTTGATATGTTTCATAAGCCATACATATAATTCATCTATAAAATAACATAATGGTACGACCAAAATAATAAGGAGACTAATTATATATTTCGAGAGGCCACATTTTTGACATGAGAGACACACAAGCCTTTAGGATATTTTAAATTACAGCCTCTCACATACTTCGAGAAGACGGATGTCTATACAGGCACTACCATGTAATTTGGTAACTAACGTTGGGTGAAAGTGTCTTATACTTATTTCAAGCAGCAAAAAGACTATTGACAAGGAATTATTTTGATTATTTTTTGCAGTTTTAAATGACTAGTAAAAAACTTTTAATTAAATATGTATACCATTTTTTATTTGCTTTTAGAATTTATGTATGACACAGAAGTATATTTACTGCGCTTTCATATATGAAGTTATTTACTACACACTTTATAATAGACACATAAAATTGTGGAAGAATGTGTATGTATATATGTTATTTCACTCTAAAATCAACATATTCAAAATATAGAATGTTTATTATTAATACATGATGAACGAAACTCTCGTCTGAAATGTAAATAAATATATCGTTTTATATATTATAAATACTCCAAATGTAAACCAAACCAAACTATGTATGTTTGTTTACTGAAGTATAATTACGCGAAAAGCGAGCAAATGAAAATAATTCCCCCGAGTGGTCATCGAACCCACAACCGTCTAGTTTACAAACAGACGTGGTGAATATATTTTTAATTGAATACACTATATTTTCAATGTAATATATTTAAGTGCATTTTGAATGACATTTAACAATTATTACTTTTATCAATAACGTAACTATATCCGCCGTCACGTGCACTTATTATTTACTACAAGTGCAATAGAAACTTGATACTGATATAATGTGTCAATGGACGTGTTATTTAGAATCACATTGCTAACCTGTACTTAAAAAAATATATAATAAATATATTTGTAAATTCGCTTATGTTAATAACAAAATAATAAATACTTCATTTGGTATTGAGAGAGAATAGAGTTAAAAGTTCTGCAATATATAGAGGTATATTGACTATAACGTTAGGCGTAACCTAATACTACATTTTGTAACAACTTAACAAGTCTAACTTTTATTTTTTAATAGCTTCACGCTATATATTGTACATAGCAGGGTAGGTAGAGGGAACCTAGTGTTAACCTTGTAATCATCAGAAATAAAACGATACTATTAAATGGGACAATTAGTTGGCGATGTAAAATTATCATATGTAATTAAATAACGCGGCAACAACAGTCATTGTGTTAGTGCACCGTGAGAAAACACATTAAATACGAGTTATGTATTACGCGCACAATTTTCTTAATACATATATAAAGGATTAAGAAAATTGTGCGCGTAATACATAACTCGTATTTAATTTGCCTGTTAGGTGATATGGAAATATTTAAAAGTTGTGCAGACGAGCAAACTCATACTCTGCCGTAATCTAATAAATTTATAATTCTTATTAAAGTTAAATGACAAGTAGTTCCTTCGATTAACGCATTCATCTAAATAAACAACACAACTTTATAACATTGGTATTGCTAAGGAATGGATCCATCAATACAACAATACATTCACAACGACAAAAAACACACCTTTCATACACACATAAAACAATATATACGTTGTCATAATATTCATTCCATGCAGACATACATATAGTATATATATATCTCATAAACATATTTATAAACGCCATTAAACACGTCAAATGCAAATAGTTTACTGTACGCATTAAGCTGGATGCATGTCGTTGCAATTAAAGCTTTAATCCACTGTATTAGACCATATATTACTCTGTTTTGATGCCGTAAACACATAAATACGGTTTTATAGAATGTTTGCAGTGTGGTATAAGGCTAGATTACACTAAATAAAAAATGGAAAAATAATTAAAAAGTTGCTCTAAGATTAGTTACCAAACAGACACGAATGTAATGTAATAATGGAAACACAAAAACTCTAACGTCACATTTTGAATCACATACGTTAAAATATAACAGGAGTTCTCATCTTTTTCGCTTCACGCTACACCGTAGGCAAAGGAAATCTATTAGCCAATTTTCGACATTTACTCTATGTTTACATTTCAATATAGACACTAACGTGCACTAATCTCAAGATATATTAATATAAGGTGCTAAATGCTAACATAACGATCACCACGCTCTGCAGTCGTGAACACTCCTACATACATACTCATACACATACACGGTATACACCGACATTAAATGTATGATCTAATACAACAGTAAATATTTGCAAGTTTATTACAGCACATGTTAATTATGTTTAAGATATTGTTATAGTTGAACGCTATCTGTTTCATTGTGGAAAATGACATTTTACGTGGCTTTAAAATAATAAATATTGTTCACAGTATTCGGGCGACGTTGAGTTCCGCTTCTCGACAAACTCTTTGGCGGAAAATAGAGAGCGTAGTGTAATTAAGGTCTCTGTCCTGCTATATGCTACGAGGGCCTCATACTATTATGTACTCCAATATATAAAAATATCGGTCAAAATAAATATCACATAAAATTTTCCCCTACAGGGGTAGTAATGAAAAAAAAACAATAGTTATGTATGAATCATACAATAAAGCTATTTTTATATCCCAATTTTCGCGCATGTCATTGACACGACCTCCCAATAATAGTTATTGTATTTTTTTGTCTTCATTACTTTAATTAATACAACTGCGCAAATGTCACCGTGTGACGCGTTGTTAGTCTTGTTATTGGTCCGAGTACTTAATCATTACAATGGAAGTTACAGCTTCAAATTTTACGTATTAAAGTATATTATATAACGCCAGCAGTTAACTGCTGGCATAATTTACTTTGTTTCAGCGTCACGCTGTATACCAAAAATAGAAAAGTAAGCACCTCTGCTTACTTTTCTATTTTTCTGATCTAGTTTTAACCTAAAAAAAATAAAATATTGCGTGTTGATCGACGTAGCTCAATGCCACGGTTTGTCTTGTTACCAGGGCAAAGAAATTAAATTAATAATAATTAATTTCTCGACTGAGATTTGAACTCACAACAGTCGTGCTTACAGTCAGACGCTACGTGTTGCACCATGATGGCCATCGTTTTCTACTATTTGTATACATCATAAAAACGATGCAAATGTATTTTCTTCTTGATAATAAAGTTCTTTACTTGGAAGCGGCTTGTCTTTCCATACCAAATGTTTACATTCTAATAATAACCCAAACAAAAAATATATACATAAAATTTCTAGATATTCTTTGTTTTTCACTTTTATTATCTGTATTTGCTGAAAATATAACGACAGATAAATATCAGATGACGACTCTACAATAACATGTAGAGCACTTTTGTTATACTAAAATTATCGAAAAAACACTTTAAAAAAGTAATGCTTATCAGATTTGTTTCTTTTTTCAAATATGTTAATGTATAACGTAAATATAGACGCACGTAAAAATAGGACGTGTATGTATTTTTTTAATTCTGTTCTATTTAGGTCGGCCTCAATAAATCGAACCGGCGACCCTGCTATACTGTAGTGTATTCAAAAAGTAATAAATCACTATAAATAGCAGCCATAGCATACAATCAAATTGCCTTCTAATGTCTTACTTAATCATTATTATATTAATTTCCTCATCGAGGCCATGTAATAATGGAAAATTTATTTTAATAAACATATCACCTACATGGTAATATTTACGAAGCTTTAATAAATTTATTTCTCCTAATATTTAGAAAAACCATAACATTTCTTGTAGGGAAATATAATAATGTTGTATAGGTCATAGTTATAACATTATTCTATACATTGCACGGAGAACTATGAAATTCAACCTTTACACTGTATCTCAAATATATGACAGTAGGTAGAGGGAACCTAGTATCAGACACTCCGATCGCGCATATCCTAATTTTCAGGACATTGCGTGTTAAATGACGGAACACAACGCGGCACTTTTTTTTATTACCACAGAGGGGAAATGAAGATAGTTTATATCACATCAAAATAGCTCATAATAGAAATCGAACCTGCAAACATTGCATAAAATAGTGTCTAAATCATATCTTATATGTATATTGATAATTTATCCTCTTGTATATCTATATATTAATTCCACATGGAATGCACGCACGTCCCCAGGACGGGGGTTCAATGACACCACACTGTAAGAGCTATCCGGATAGCTTTGTCATCTGAACGTACAAACAAACATACAAAGTACGTGCCTATATTATAGGCCTGTATGGCTGTAAACGCGACAGATATGGGTTCGAGTCCCAGTCAGAGAAATGAACTATTTTAATTTACCCTATATGTCTATAGTAACAAGACAAAACGCGGCGTTGAGTGCCACCACTCAACACGCGGTGGCGAGAATTGGGCGGTGCGCGGAGATCAGAGTGTCTAACACTAAGTTCCCTATACTATGCTATATAAAAACTAAAACAAAACTCACTCATATAGAAACTAAAGAAAAAGTAACGACATAATAAAACCCATTTATATACATATTACAATGCAATAACAAAAGTAATTTAAGTCGTATACAAGGAACTATAGTATTTTTTATATGTCAAGAGAATGTCTTTGTAATGTCTTTTAGATTATATTATAATATACTCGATGGTACCGTCTAGGACAGACAATTTGTCACCTTGCCTGTCAAGGTTTTAAATACATATTATAGGCACTTAGCTACATATCTACATATTGTTACAAGGAAAGAAAGAAAAGAATTCGATTGGTTTTTTTTGTCTAGATTCACCCATCGACCACGTGTGTATATGTAACAAAAGAGTAGCAAAGAACCTAGTGTTAAGACACTCCGTCTCACACCATCCACTCAATTTTGTTAGCATTGTGTTTTGAGCGACGGGAATTTAACTCAACGCTTTATCACGAACAAAAAATCGTACAACCGTCGCGTTTACAGTGAGCCGCTGTTCCACTGCGCCATGACAGTGTCTTTACAAACAGACTAAAATTAAGACCTAGTTTTAACAAAAAAACGCTAAAATTTCCACATTTCAAAACAAAATGCTACCAAATAGACTAAAATAAAGGGCAAAAGTGAAAAAAAAAACACACTCAAATCACAAAGACGTCCTTCCAGTCCAGATGTTTTCTTTGTGTCTCACTCTAACGTGTAGCTGTATCTCTGTCGCACGCGATCACGCTCGGAACACGCAGTCTACGCGTGCTCTCAAACATTAGACTTGTTGGCCGACTGGTCGGGTACTTTCAGTTTTCTAATAATAATGTAGATAAAGGTGGGTTTGTTTGTGTGCTATATAATTTCTAATGTAATGAGAATTAATATGACATTGAAATTTATATACATATAGGAGTGAGGGTCCAAATATTGTTGTATTATTTTCATAGCTTCACGCTATATGCCGCATATAGTACAGTAACCTAATGTAAAACTCTCCGTGTTCTCCGCTCAATTTTCGAGACATGGAAATTAAAATAATTTATTACCGCGAGAGGGGAATCGAATCGAGCCGTCGTGTTTACAGGCACACGTTGCACCATGACGGTTTTCAATATAAAATTTGTAATAGATCCTTTGGTCTTTTAATATATTGTAATTAAAAAAAGAAAAGATTTTTTGCCCATTATTTTAAAAATAAAATATTAAAAAAATCCTGAAAGTCTTGAAAGAAAAGGTAAATAACCTGAAGACAATCACGAATGGCGACTGAAAATTATTTTATTAAGCTATTCTGTATTTTAAGATAAAAATCTTGTACGTCAGGACTCAGTAGTTATTAATGTTATATGAATATTTAAAATACACATTTATATCTTAATATTTACATTAAAATACAATAAACATACAGATTATTTATATACTAACTTACTTGAGGTAGTATTAGGATGGGTGTCCACATAGTCAGTAAAATAATTCGTACAAAAAGTGCTTTTTGACTTCTGTTAGCAACGTCTAGAAAATCGGGCGTAGTGTGGAGAAGGAAATGTATCTTACAGTTCCCTCTCCCTATCCTCCCCATATGCGTATAATATATACATAATAGCAACATTCATTAAAATTCAGTTAAGCATTATGTACAAGCTCTAACGTAAAAGCTAGACTGGTCGCCAGACTGGTCGAGAGCATCGCCGCTGCCAAATATCTGTTTTTATATCTTACTTGAGTTTCTTGGCATGTTTCGTAACTCCCTGCTTCAAGGCGTTGTGTCATATCAAATAGGGATTATTAACTGAGTGAGATATCACTCTGTTCTTAATTAATAATTTCCATCCATTATGCCATCTAAGATTAGAAAGTAAGCTGGTATTTTACTTCTTACACTATAGTTTTGTTAGCTTCACGCACATAGCAGGGTAGGCACACGGTTTCACATTCCCAACTACGAATTTTGGAGGCATTGCGTGTAGCACTGTACAGAACTCAACGTCACACTTTCTCCTCTTACAAGAGCGATGAAACGAAAATGTTAAATATTTAATTTCCTCAAGTGGGAATCGAACACACAACCTGTCGCGTTTACAGTCGCACGCTCGTGCCCCTGCGCCACGACAGGCCTCACTAACAAATGCTTCATAATTAAATTACCGTATGTATGCAAACGCAATACCAAGTTTCACACTACTTATTCAGTGATTATTTGATTTATATGTAATATATGTATATGGAGAGGCCAAATGTAATGAAATAATGTAATATAATAAAAATAACTTGGTAAACTATCACTCACTATCGGTTTTTCACATATCGCTATTTTGGTAAACCAATGATTTTATTACACTTATTTTAAAGAATGAAAATAAATAATATTATAATAATTTTAATAGAATGAAATGAGTTAAATACCAATACTTTTTAGAAAACGCATAAAAACTGAACGTAAAGTGATTTGAACACGCGCTCTTGAGTGGTTTCCAAAAAGCGCGGATTCAAATCTCTTTATCCTTATCCCTATAAACTTTAAACAAATTAAAAATATATATATGTCTACATTTAAGCAATTTGCTACATATCTAATTTCGTGGTTAGTTTTATCACTTTCTTTGTTATCATTGCACAACTGACTGTTCTACACATTCCTATTCCCTATAAATATCAGAATAGAGTATATTTTAGGTTAACTCTGTGATAAGGCGGAAAGAGGTCGCCTGTCTTCGTGAGGTGAACGCACTATAGAAATAATGAGCTCCACTTTTGTGTACAAAAATAAGACGCCCTTTAAACAGATGTGTGTTACCATCTGCATCATAATAAACCCTTTCGGTAACACTTTTTACTTCATATATGTATCGTCCATAGTCCTTACATATTATAGTAACCATAATATAAGTATCGACAAAGATTAGAAAAGACTTCTTTGTTGAAATGCAGCATAAACGGTACATAAAAATTATATGTTATTCACATTAGTATGAAAGGCTATACGCTTATGTTTAAGTACGTACAAACATATTAGCACATAATAATACGGGAGTTTGCAAACGATTAAGAGATCGTGTCGTGTAGGTTTGAAAGGACAATTGAAGTCAGATTTAAATATTGTATGGCTTGGATAAAATTTTCTTTATATTTGAAAACATTTTTTAACAAATAAAAATAAAGAGGAGACCGTCGTGGCACACGGGCGACGTAGGATTGTAAACGCAACGGTTATAGATTCAATACCCTCTTGGAAAAAGAATTCATATCTTAAGACATATAATAAAAAAGAAACGAATAATATATATATATATATATAGCCAATTATATATTATTAATATAATTAAGCCAGAACCAAATCACCAAAAATCTTAAGTTAAAATATAAACGTTAAGGAGTTAAAAACACCTGCTCTATAAATATTTTGAAACGCGACTCCATTCTTAATGTCAGTCATCTTTACCCGCACTAACCTGTACGAGGTTAACAATAATATATTATATTATTAAAAAAAATAAAAAATTAAATTAGCTTCACGCTATATCCCGCAGACAGCAGGGTAGGCGGAGGAAACCTAGTGTTAAGACACTTTCGTTCCTCACTTACTGCCGAATTTTGGAGGCATTGCGTGTTGAGTGGCAGAATTCAACGCCGCGCTTTGCCTCGACACCAGAGCGAAGAAATGAAAATATAAATTTAAGTAAATATTTCATCTCCTCGAGTGTGGATCGAACCCACAACCAGTCGGTTTTACAGTCACACTTTGTACCACTGCGCCAAGACTGGCCTCAAATTATATTATTATTACATTTAAACCTTTTAACATAATTATATGCTCACCGATTAAAATTTTAATTGGTAAAAATATTCATCCCTAGAACAGTAACAAGAGATATAAATACTATTCCTATGAATGGATTAAATAGAATGAACTGTACTCCGGACCATAGTTACGTACAAATTTAAAGAGAACGCCAATTAAAGTGTGAAAAAATAAATATTTTAATAAAACTAACTTTGTGTAATGCGTATTAACTTGTACCTGTACTCTGTAGAAAACTGCGTAGTTGCGATAGTCTGCGATAACAGAAAATATTGACAAATGATTGAAAATAAATTTATTTGCGACCTTCGGCTGTTACTGCTTTACAATAATAACATAATCTTGTAAACAATTCTATTATCGCATTAGCTGTGATATTACTTATTTTTACTTTTACTAATTCCTCTCTGGCGACAAAACGCCAAAAGTGGTACGTTAACACCGGCGGGCGCAGAAATGCTCGATGAGTCAGTATTCAGTTACACTTTATTTTGAAATTGAACCTACACCTATCATTGTTCAAAGAATGGAAGAGACTCCTTCAATGTCCTAACTCTTATCTCTACATAACCCTACAGCATTGAACTATTCTATTTAAAAGAAATATAAATATACTAAGTACCATAATAGTCCAAAGCGAAACAAATTCCTTCCGCCGCTTTATGCGTAATATACAGCTACACATGCCCCATATACTACCACTACTAGCATATTAATCGGCCGCTCTCAGCCATTAGGCTTACGATTCTACAAAAATATGTAATTTAAAATTTACATAAATACGAGACGTAGTTCTTGTGAATGTTAATAATATACAATATTATGCAGAGGCCAATCGTGGCGCAGGGGCATGTTTGACTGTAAAATCGATTGGTTGTGGGTTCGATACCCACTCGAATATTTATTTAAATGAATATTTTCATTCCTTCGTTATGGTGTCGAGGTAAAGCGCGGCGTAGTGTTCCGCCACTCAACAGTCTGCAGAATTCGGCGGAAGCCCTCTGCCTACTCTGTTGTGTGCTGGATACAGCGTGAAGCTGATTTATTTTTTTTTTATTTACAATATAATATAAATAAGTAAAAAATACTGTTATTTTATTTAGTGCAAGAACTTAATAACATACACGCAATTTTTAAAAGAGTTGGACACTTACATAACAGAGTACCTTAATCACTATTTCATTGTTTGTGAAAAAAAATAATCAAAACATTTACGAAAAAATGGCCGCTTTACTGAGCTTAAAAATCATAACATATGTGTGTGAGTAATTAGTGTAAAGATTAAGAAATAGATAAAGATTAAGAAACGGTTACATGCAGTCATCGTATAAATATACCGTCGATAAATAATATTGTTTAATACATCGTCCTTGCGACTGTTGACAATTAAAATTTCATACAAGTTTCGCAAGTTAACGCAAACATGATTTTACATTTTTAATTAACTTTTGGTTTTGTTTCGACTAAGATTTTTTTTAAATGAACTCAATTTTACTAGAAAAGGCTGTCGTGGCGCAGCGGCACAGCGACTGACTGTAAACACGGCGGCGGTGGTTGCGCGTTCGATTTTCAATCAAAAAATCATAAGTCAAACTATTATATCTCTCAAAATTTATCCAAGTTATAGAACTAACAAAAATATTATTGTTGACGAAAGTACCTACATATTAAAGTATTTAGATAATTCCTACGCGTTATACGATTAGATGGCCATGAGCTATTAGAATTAGATTACTAGCCCATATATGTATTAATATAGATAACTAGTTTTATTTAAACCTATAGGAATGTTGTTTTTGTTTGTTGACTTCATTAAAGAGTGAATGATTTTAAAGTTCTAGAGTTTGAGTTCATCGATGAACTCAATTCTAGACTCAAATTTGAGCTCAACAAGCATATATATTTGTATAACATTACAATGTATGTATAAGAAATTAAGTGAACTCTGCATAGCATTTACAGATATTTTTCCGGTATATTCATTTCCGCCATATTTTCCGACTTTTGGCAACTTATGACAACTTAAATTGAAATTATCTCAATAAAAAGATATCTACCGCCATCGCGTGTACTATGATTTATTTATTATACAAATTTAGCATATGCACACAAACAAACAAAACATGTGCCTCGTTGAGTAGCCATATTCAACCCGCAAGGCCTTGTATATTCGTGTGGAAAGCGTAGAACGGAGAGTTTTAACACTAGACCACTACTCGTGGAGAAGCAGTATAGCGACGTTATTCAAGACTCAAATGTCAAATCGGTCAAGTTGTACAATTACAAATACAAATATTTAGATTCGAACCGACTATCCTTGAAATGTTGCATATATTTATGCGAGACCCATAATCGGTAAATAACAGTTTGCAGCATAACAACCAACAGTATTAAGTATTTACTATTCAAGTATTTGCTCGAAGATATCGCTATCAATTATTATCATATTAAGAAGTGTATACGGTTACAGTCGGTTATTTATTTGTACTTCAACCTCAATTTGAAAAGGATGTATAATAATACATACAATTTCGTTTATGCATATATAAGTATATGTATTTTGTTCAGTCACTCAAACCTCCATCTTTTCTCGAATTTGAGATACCGAGTGTTGAGTAGCGGAACTGAACGCCGCGATTTGTCTACCAGAACAGGGATTTTTCTTCGCCAGTAAGAAAAGAGCTATTTACTATAATAAATAATCATTTGTTACACTTTATCCATACTCATTTACTTTAAAAAGCTAAAATATACATAAATTACCATAAATTTATGTAAATGGAGTTAAATTACAAAAATATGTTTTCTTTGTAATTTAACTCCGTTTATATACGTTTAATATAATTTAAGTTTGAATTAGAAAATTACCCATTGTACCACCGACTGCGTTATCATAATAACAACCTCGCTCTCGCATACTTAGTTTCCTTTAACTACGGCCGAGTTGTTTGTACAATAAAGAGACTTGTATGTTTTTTAATCGTATAATACCATGAATAAAGACGATATTTACGGTTTTAATCGTTGTTCCTAATAATGGGTATTATCTGTGATCAAAAATTAACAAAAAATATTGTATTTTGATCATCACGTATCTGCTGGTATGGAAAATTTATACAGACCTTAGCCGGTAATGTTTTTTTATAGCAATTCGTTTTCTAATTTTGGCTACTTTTGGAACTTTTGTTGGATGAAGGAATTAAACGCAACAAGGTGGTGAAATGAAAATCTTTTAACAATACGTCTTTTCCATAAAAAATAGATTTTTTCATAGAGACAATGAAACTTAAACTAAAATCGCAAAATCACTTGTTTTGCCAAAAAGCTTATAATTAATAACAACAAAAAACGAGACCAGTATTAGTTAGTACCTGTTATATCAGGTTTCCATTAGAAGTGTCGATGACGTCATCTGCCTTAACAACCTTGGAATACTAAGGCCCATAAAGGTGAAAACTTACGGAATACGTAAGTAACTTACGTAGGTAAAAGAAAAAAAAGGAACCAAAAACAGCTCCTCATTTTTTTGGGAGGGAACCTAAGACACGTCGTTTCCCAAATTTCCGGTCAATTTTCGAGACGAGAGCAAAAAAAATAAAATAATAATATTCCCTGAGTGAAAATTAATTATTATACCCTTAATATCGCGGCTACAGCCAAACGCTGTTCGTCAGCCCCATGACGATTTGTGTTTATTTTTTTCAACTTCCACTTACCCGTGCGGCGTTCAACACCAAAATTTCTAAGAAAGTTAGGAACCTAGTATTAATAAACATTTTTCCAAAAAAAAAAAATGTTTATAGCTAGGTTTCAAACACAGTTTATATTGGATTTCGTTCACGCCACAAACAATTCTGTCTTAAGACGACATAATTTTGAATACAATTGAAAAAATAGAAATATGTTCTCTACATCCCATATTGAACCCATGACCAAAACGTGCTTAAAAATTCTATTCAAATGATATTCCGCATATAAATTGTGTAAGAGAAAACAAAAAAAAATGTCTTAACTTTTGTTTCTTTGTTTAAATCTACGTCGTAGCACGTTCGGTTACTTGTACTTTTATAAAAAAAACACACCTAATACTTTTATAAGAAAACCATATCAAAGTGCTTTATAATAGACGAACACGCTTACCCTCAATGATTTTATTTCTATAGTTTATAAGTCAACGTCAAATATATAAGCGTAGTTTGAAACGATCATATTATTTATACATTTTTATATTTATTCATCATTTGAATACTAGTGAGTGATAAGAGAGGTAGGGGAGAACAGTGTCGATGATGCTGTGGAAGTCCACGTAAACAAAGTTGCAAATATTAGATATATATATATATATATATATATATTTATATGTAGCAAGATGAAGTCAGCATACATGCGTCTTAAATAAAACGCATTACATAAGTGTATTATAATGACACGTCCTGCCACTGCATACATAATCTACTACGATAAAAAAATTCTAGAAATATTCAATTTTATTACAAGAAATAACTACAGTGCAGAGATGCACTTTCGTTTATACGCATTTTTGTATAGTAGAGTAACAAAAAAAATAGTCTTATAAAAGTTATTAACACATCATACGATAAGAAAAAAATACCAAAATAATATTATAAAAACATAATGTTCAATATAAATTAAAATCTCTAATAATAAATTTATTATTGAGGTCGTCGTGGCGCAGCGATACAGCGTTTGACAGTAAAGTGTTAAAGCGATGTTGGTTGGCTCTATTCCTACTTGGGGGAATTAAGGGGGGGGCAAAAAAATTTTAGTTTCCTCGCTCTGGTAACAAGATCAAGCATTGCCCAGTCTCGCCACGGAACTGTCTTAACATTAGGTTTTCTCTGCCTACCCTGCTATTTACGGGATACAACGTGAAGCTATTTTTTAGTCATTAAAATCCTGAAAAGTCTAATGAATAAAAATACCTTTATAGTATGGCTAATTGCAGGGTAATCCATATGGGTTTTTACAAGAAGTAATTCAGCGTAAGTATAATTTTCCATGTAAGTGTCCTATACCGTTTGGCATTGTAAAAAAATAATTAACTTTACAATAAAAATGGAATAGAGAAAAGAGAAAATCGTATGTAAAATGGAACTCCTTAAGATAAGAAACAAAAAATAGAGCCAAAATAAACCCGAGCCATGAACCCGTCATTAGTGTTTTATAAATAACGTTGATTCATTCATAGTTGGGTAGCGGGACTCAACGCCACGTTTTGCCTAAATAAATAGGGAGCACTAAAACATTACACGTGAAAACAGAATGTTAATAAAAGGGTACATTGGTCATTGACATCTCTATACTAGCGAAAATTGGAAACCGTCCAAAAGTCAAGAAATACTTCGTGGGGGTACGTACCTACACATTTATAATACCTATGGAGAATATGTTACATCATTTTATGTAATAAATGCATTTAGATATCGGTATGCTATTTGATATACCTACGCTATAAAATAAAATCTTGAAAAAATTCTGGAAGCATTATTCTGTTATAGATATAGCGGTTATTCTTAAGTAAGCGGGACTCAACGTCATCCTTTGACTCGTTACCAGAGCAAGGAAATGAAAATATTAAACACTTCATTTTCTCGAGTGGGAATCACACCCACAAAATGTCGCGTTTACAGTTGCGCCTTGCAACTGGCTTCTATCTCGTAACTCTAAACATATAGTTACGTACGAAAAAATATTTTTTAATTTATAGAGCACATTTCTAATGCTACAAAAAAAATTAGCTTCGAACTCCTTTTCCATATAAAATTGAAATACCGGATATAAACCACGAGATTTCTTCACGTATTAATAACGTCCTAATTATATTTATTAATACATATTACGGAGTTGAGTACCGCACGCAATGTCTACAATCGTGCAGAGTGCAAACAGAAGGGCTGTATCAGAAGCTTTCTGGGACATCTATTTTAGATTTCGCAGTAACTGTCACACTTTCTGAGTAATAACAACGCGGACCAAAGCAAACAGAAGCAGAATTACCAACGGGTAAAACAAAGACAATGCAATGACTCATACAATATTTATAAAACTGCTTTCATATTTAATGAGGGAAGATAAATGGATAATATGGTATCGAGTGATTTTAATAGAGCGCATACATACATACATACGGGTAGTGGGTTCAAGATTACCTCATAATATCTTATACTGAGAGTCTGAAGTGTTTCATTAGTGTTAATATAATTATCTAACCTATTAAAATTTCTATGGAGAAATAGGAAAGGTGTCTATTACGAAAATTGGGCGGTAAGTGGGAAGTGGAGTGTCTTCACACTTTTCACAAAGTTTCCTCTATCTACTAAACTGAACATCATGTTTTACACAATGTACAAAGCCTAATATATCCATGTTGGTATAATCATGTTATCGAAATACAAGGAAAAATCAATGTAAAATCGAAATTATATGGAAGTATTTAATTTTTTGTAGAGTCACCGTCCAAAGGTTACTCCGTAACTCGTGACAGTCGATGTTCTCTGTATAATATAGTATACCAATACATCTATAAATACAACCAGCTTCTTTACGTCATCGTTTATATGCACCTACTTATCTATAAACTGATATGAAAACTAGTCGTCGCCTTCAACTTTGTTTGAGTACACGCAAAATGGAAAAATTCATATTTCGAGAAATTCACTCCTACTGTTCACCTACTCTACCACTAACGGGAAAAACTGGATTTTACTACGTGTGGTCCACGTAAAGAAAGTAGCTAAAACTAGTTTGTATAACATAAAGGATAAATCCGCAATATTATGGATTTTTTGTGGCAATATATTTCCCTAATTGTGAAAATAGTCTATTTCGCCAAAACAAATATTCATATAACATTCCTATTACAATATACGAACTGATTTCAAATATCAAACACTATAAGCTCAAGAAGCCAGCTATCACGTCGTTTCACTGCACTTATCGTGTCCGTGAGGCTATAAGCATGGTTGGCTTACGTGACTGGCGCTGCGTTCGAGCTCACCTCAACCTACAAGGCCCAAATACGAGCTATATACATACATTTTATTTATAAGTACAACAACGTTCAGCCGAATCGTTGTAAAGATTTTGGCTTTATTCACTATTTTATTACACCAATAATATATATAAAAAAATATAAACGTAATATATCAAATATACTATAAAGTACCAAAATTATTTCTATATAAAAAGTTGATGGATTGTGTAAAATTATAGGAAATTTTATTTATGACTTTACATGTTATTCCTTTCAGAAGAACACATTTAAAATATATATTTTTAATAAAATAAACAAAAACAATAATCCGTTTATCAAAGTGCCTTAATCAAAACCGAGTGTCTCAACATTATATTTTCATGTAACGCTAACAAAATCATAAATGTAACAAAAAAATCCTAATCGTAATAAAATTTCGAACTTCAATACTGACGTAAAACAATATTCTTCGAGACATGATGGGAAAAATAAAACTCGCTCATAATTACTTCTCAGTTATAAAGTGAGTCATGGTTAACTTAACCTCACATGTGGGGAAGCGGTTAACTGTATGCCCATATAAGGGACTGATGTTAGCCTTTAAACTGGATTAACTAGATTCTCTCTATAGCGTATATTGCCATATTAAATGATTAGTATTTACCTTCGTTTCGCCCCCGTGGGCGAACAAAAATAAGTAAGTGTTTGAGGTAACTCTGATAAGTTCCTCAATAAATAGACTATCCAACACAAATATATTTATCAAATTTGGATCAGTTACTTCCTGAGATCAGCATGTAAAACAAACAAGCAAACAATTCTTATAATATTATTTATACCTTTACAATATTAGTATATTTGTTTCAGCTTCATGAACACACTCAGAGACGTTAGTTAATGTTTAATTGATATTATTTAATCTGATAGTAGTCAATGTTCAGTTTATAAAATAATTAACTATTAAAAAAAAGCATAAGTTATTTATATTTTTCCTTGATTCTCTCAGTAAGTTAATGAAATCATATTTTATAATAACAATATGTTTTTTCTTCTTTTTCAATAAAATTCTTATTACCTTTTCTCTCATCTCGACTTTCGTATTTTTTTGGTTTAAAAAGAAACAAAATAAATAGTGATTTATTGACTACAACATACATTTACTTAAGTCATTAGTAGTAGATACGTAGTGATCGACAAAGAAGTCACCCAACAATGGGGCCTTGTTACCATAGTTTCGGCTATTAGTGCTCAATAAAATTAATTAGATACATATAGCAACTATTACACCTGAGTTGGATAATGCGCAGTTTTAAATTATTGCGGGTACTAATCCCGATTAAGGTACAGTTTATGTTGAAAAGATTATACAATATTCTTAAGGCTGTTGTACAAAATAAGGTAAAATGTTCACTACTAGACACGTCTCAAAGTAAATAATCCATATTAAGCCCCAAAAGTCTTTCACATTAACTGTTGCTCATTATCTGCGAGTACATTAGTCGTCATGCCAATAAAACTTAAATTGGTTACGGCCTTATCGACGCCACATTGAAACGTATGAAAACAATTAATAAGTGAACTGATAACAGTGCGCGGGCGCAATGTCACCGACATTAACTGATTTAAGACCGTTCTTAACAAAAACCTTTAAATTTTATGAATTTAGCCATTTTTAACAAAATATACTTGAAGCTAAAAAAAATAATAACATTTAAAGCTACAAATATTTGGCTATTTTATTTAACTTTAGAGTAATTTCATAATTTTCCCGATAAATCTGGTAGCGGGCACATTGATTGATAAACAAAGCATTATTTATGAAATATTCACGCCTAGCGACTGTTCGTGATAACATACACGTCACCGATAAACGGTCATGGGTACAGCTGTATCTGGGATAGCTTTTTCTCAAAATAATTACTTGTAATTTCCATAACACGGAAAAAATATATATGGCCAATATACCTATTTCAAAAAAATATTAAATGACCTTCATTGAATATTTTTTTGAAATAGGTATATTGACTATTAAATCAATGTCAAGGAAACGGTTCATAATTGAAATTTTAGTATTGTTAACTTGGAAATTGCGCAGTTGTGGATTCGATTTCTTTTGGAAGGATGAAGTATTTATATTTCTTCGCTCTGGTGAGAGGGACAAGGTGCGGTGTTAAAATCCGCCATGTCTCGAAAATTAAGTTGACCATAGGGACGCAGTGTCTTAAATCTGAATCCCCTCTACCTTTCTATATTCAGGATACAACGTGAAGCTATAAATAAGAAACAAAATCATGCACGGTTTGAATTTTTTGAATCAAAATTTTATGAACGTATTTAAACATAAATACAGATATTATTTCGATGGTATAAATCTTATCATTTATAACATTGATAAGTCATCAATTGATGATCCTTGAACCGGATTTGAGACAATGTAATGTTGATTCATTCTTCATATATATATATATACATACACATATATGAAGGTTGTCTGAAAAATTTAAAATAAATATTTTTCAAATACACAAAGTATTAATAGATATATTTTTGCATACTAATTGGAAAATGCCAAAAAATCCGCCCAATGTATCGGAGACATTTCGTGTTGAGTAGTGGAATGCAATAAGAAAAGTATGTGAATAGAATTTCTTTTCCTTGTTTTAAATATACTATAATATATGAAAAGATAACTTTAGCGTTTGCAGTCGGAGGTTATCGCTTATGTTAAAGCACTGATAATATTCTTTACACAATTACATCATAACGACAGTATTTTTTAAGTAATATGTTACTTAAATTTCACAATGTTTTTTATTCAACCGAAATGAAGCTCGTATTAAGTACTATTCTTCTTCTAACTCGTAATAATCGATAAATAATTAGGTATATTGAATATAAAAGTAACTTATAATAATAAAATTAAATATTTTTCATTGATTATGTTATAAAAAAATTCTACTTAAAATAATTATGCAACCGAAACTGTCGAAAGGATCCACATGAACCAGTTCGTGCTTCAACAATCTGTTCAGTGAAATTCGTTACTTTCCTGCTTAAAATATAAACAAGTTACTTCAAAAAAGTCATGCGCCGTGTGAATATTCGTTCCCCGTCTAAAAAATTAAAAATATATATTATATTTTTGTTCCATTTCTATGTATTCACAATAATTTTGAATAATCTAAATCAATTATAAACAAATTATTGTCGGTCGGTCCGCGTCAAGTCTGTAAAATTGGCGAATGGAATTACTACACACCAGCTCCGTCTCGCTACCCGCACTTAGCAAAGTAAACAGAGAGATCTTGGATACGTAGTGTTCGATTAGTGTCTCTACTAAATTCAGAAAATGCGAGAAGCTACAGCATATATATGAAATTAGTCGTCGTCCGCAATTTGTTTCCGTGGGGTTTGTCAATCAAACTGAGAATTAAGACAAGTCTTAGTAGTTAGTGACAAAGCTCTCTTAAATAACCGAGTGATATATTCTATAGATAGTGAATGTATGTAATATTAAACATTTCAGACCAAAGTCCAAGACAATGTAAGCCAAGGTTCTAACCGTGTTCCTAGTCACGTCAGACGAGAGTGAGGCTGGACGTATAAATAGAGTGTGTTAAAGAATTATATTTAGTTTTTCTTACTGACTATAACGTTTGGTATTTTGTATACGTATGGAGCACTTTCTGCCCAATTTCAAGGCATTTAGCGTTGAGTGGCGGAAGAGTGCGAAGAAATGAAAATAACTAATTTCACCATGTTAGAATCGAACCGACACGTTGTGTTTGTGCCATGACAGCTACTAAACAGATTTCTATTCCTATTTGTAAACTTTCTCAAAATTAGATTTGAACCCATGTTCAACCACAACTATAAACTCAACGACGTTACATTAACTTTATTACATGTATATGTACGAACGAACAAAATTATAAACAATCAAATAAAAGTTAACAAAAATGGTAACTTTTAAAGTCAGCAAGGTATCATTTAAAGTCCGACATACTAAAAAACAAAACAGCCTGTGTACGATACCAGCGACGACATTTCGACAAGTGAAAGTTGGCGCGTCTTTGACTTTACTACTATACGTTTGTACATGTGTACTATCTAAATACATATAGGTACATTGTAAGGATTATGTAATAAGAATAATTTTATAGTATATACGACAACATCGCGCATTTTCACGTACAACAGTATAGATCTGGATCTTAGTGTTAATACACTCTGTTTTGCAGGAACTTCTAAATATCCATGACATCGCGTGGACATGAGAAAACGGAGAAAAGTTATTAATTTTAATATACTAATCACTCTCCCGAGTAAGTTGCGCACTGCGCCACGACGGCGTTAACCAACAATACATACATCACATTACACAAACATATGAGCGACTTTAAAAATATTGGCACTAAATTATGTTATTTACCTTTAATTAAATAAATAATTAATTAAAGAAATTAATTGACTTGTTTACATAATGTGTTCGAGTAATAGTTTGTTTTTTTCTCAACGAATCAACAGCGCATGTTTATAATATGTTAGTTAATTAATTTAGAACATAATATTTTAACACTAAGTTCCATGCCTATCCCGTTATGTAGAAATAGTTTGACCGATTCATTTCCAGTTTGCCTCACGCTATATCTCGCAGGTAGAGGAAATTGTGTTGAAATATTCTGCTCTCCGCTTACTGCCCAATATTTGGGACATTACCGGGTTCAGCAGCGGAACTCAACGCCGCGCTTGGCTTGTTTACCAGAACGAGATAAAACATTGCGTATCGATTTTGCAGATGTACATCAAAGTACGTTGTATGCCGACCAAAAATAACATATAAGTCACCCTACGTGGTCGTGCTGTGACGTCACAGTACAAAGTCCACCAGTCTAATTGAACGGTACAAATACAACGGTTTGGGCAATTACGTGCTAGAAATACCATTAAATAATATTTTTTGACAATGACATGTTAAAAATTGTTTCTTTTTAATTTTTTTAAAGTTAGGCAGCTGTCTCTAAGAAAACTTCTAACAAAGAATGAGATCAGTTTACATACGTTACTCAAAATTTTGTTTATTTTTTTTACATAATTTATATTTTGTACTTATCTAGTTCTACGTGATAATGGCACGTTCAAAAGTTATAAATAATGATTTGTATTGAGATTTAGGTACATTTAAACCAATTGTTTGAAAAAAAACCAAATAACTATACCATAAAAAAATATGTCCATGGTATTACAGAACCGTAGACACAGCAGTTAGGTGGCCATGCGGTGACGTCACAGCACAAAGTCCACATTAAATTGAAGGGTATAAAAAACAGTTTAACCAATCATGCTGGGTATTTTGATAATAAAAAAATTGGACCGAATGTGTTTTAGTCGTCGTCATGAAATTATAAATATTAAAAATGATAGTAAAATTAAATCTAGTTAAAAATAGCTGTATCAGGTAAAAGCTAAAATGCAATGCAAGCGATGCATATACTAAAATAATCGACCTAGCAGAATTACGAAATACTTTACACAATGCACACTTAGCGAAAATGTTAAAATGCTAAACAATTTTGTTTTTTCTGTTATTTTTATATTATTTAGCTGAATGCAAATTTTGCGGTGTCAGGTCACTGTGTTTTTAATATACTTGTTAGTTAGTTGGCATAATAATTAGGTTTCTTGTTAACAAAATTTGATATTTTACTTGTTTGCACTTTACATCATGTTATAAGCGATTTTGCAATCTTGTGTAAGCAATTTGTATTTTTTTGGTTTAAGCGTTATTTAAATTACCGAAAATTTAAAAAATGAATCTTTTAAAACAACTGTATTTAAGTGTGAAGCTAAAAGATAAATAAAAATTCAAAAATTATATAATTTTCTAGGACATTGCGTAAGAATATGCAACAGAAACTAAAGGTTTCTCAATCATTTTAAACATTATTTTCATTTATTTATACACATTCTCCGTCTTGTTAATGATTATTCAAAGTTTTGATTAGAAAGATTATATGTTGAGATCAAATCAGCTTCAAGCTGTATTCCGCACACAGCAGGGTAGGTAGTGGGAACCCAATGTTAAGACATATCGTTCCCCACTTCCCGCCGAGTTCCGGAGGCATTCCATTTCAACGCCGCGGTTTTGCCCCGAACCAGCGCGAAGAAATGAAAATATAAATGTAAGTAAATATTTTACTTACAATTATATTTTCTGGCCTCAGTGTTAAATTTGGAACCAG
Organism: Heliconius charithonia; assembly: GCA_030704555.1. NCBI lineage: Eukaryota > Metazoa > Arthropoda > Insecta > Lepidoptera > Nymphalidae > Heliconius > Heliconius charithonia. Next base: position 18,907,078 of record CM060819.1, read on the forward strand.
TCTTTCCTTTGTTTTACCGATTTTATACGGGATTTTCCACTTCACATCTTACAGTCTTAAGTTGCGGGTTATAACTTGTTTATTATAATAATATTGATTATAATAATGTAATTAATTCTTTTGTCCGATCAAATAACATATGGTTACGCATATAACCGGAAGTCTGGAAGCCTTGAATAAAATCAATTCTAAGTGTTTACTATACTGAGTTTTTATAACAAATAAATAAATTACTATTTATGCCAGTAAAATGTGTATTAAAAATTTAAATATTAATTTTTCATATACATTTTTTTATAATAATATTAAACGCAACGTATAAACTCATACGGTCAACTGTTTACTACGGAAAATAATTCCGTAGGTAATGTCAAAAGCTATTGTAAAAGTAGCTTCAATTTAACGGCAACAATCTTTATCTTAAGTAAGTGTCATTTTTTAATCAATTTGATGAATAAATAAAGTGAAAACAGTCGAAGTTTTGACCCTGATGCATGAAAGCATTACTCGTGGTAAAGAAATCATAATGCAGATTGAGATGGCTGGATAATGTACAGCCGATTTTGCAACCCGATTAAAAAGTATGGCTAAACTACAGTCGCGGGTTCGGCCTGTTGTTTCAATGTTGATAAACGTGGCGTTGCCAGCCTACCAGCCAACATCTTCATAATGCATGAAGAAAAGGAGATTTTTTTTCTATACATTTTTCTAGACTAGTTATAGCCCGCAACTCTGTATGCGTGTTCTACTGAACGCTCGGCTTTGTCGATTCCTGAAGAACTTTCAGGAAATTCTATATACTTAAGTATACATAATTTACTACATATAATAATGAGAATTCAACATAATCTAAAAAATATTGACGATTAGGCTTATACCACTTCCAATGTACATTTAAATGTTGCAGTTCAGTTATAAGTCAAACAGTATTTATTTTTAACCGCGACGACGGCGGCTTCCTCACATTGTTACAGCGGCGTTGATTAAATTGTCATAATATTGGCTACCTGAATTAATATAACCATTTAGTTTGTATGAAATACGCACATTTATTTTCCAAACAAATATGAGGGGCACCTAATGCTACTTGGTTTATAAGAATAAGGTTGAGTACTATTTTATTTAATATACGTATATTATGTATTGAGTCTCGTTGTAAATGAGTCAGTTGTGGGTTCAATTCCTATAAGAGTAATAATTTAATTTCCTTAACAAGAAGAAAAAGTCCGACACTGTGTAACCTCTGAAGAGTTCCAAATTTCATGTGCATACAATTATACAAGTGGTTCAAATTCCGATTATTAGATTTTATTACATACTTGGTTCCAGCTCGACTGTTGATTATAGTTAAAGCCTGTATTATTAAAACTGGATGAAATTTAATATACATTTTTTTCTTAGTACGTCTCCCGTATATCTATAGAAAAGTACAAAAAAATACAATAATAAAATTTGCGAATTTCTATTCTTTTAAGATATATTGAATTGATCATTTTGTATAAGGGGTTTAATTAATTGTCAGACTTATTTTTTTGTCTGTAAAGATTCTTGGGCCATTCTGGGCGCACGACTCCCTCATTCTCGTTTGCTTAGCGATTAAATTACATACTACTTATTTTATTTTCATAATACAATTAAACTCCGTAATGTCCGCCGTTGCATTTAGCATATTATTTATTCATTACTTACGCACGTATATATAATTTGTTTTCATTTAAATTTTCTAGTTTATATAATAATTTTATTATATTGTTGATATTTCATTATAATCGTGTATACATCCAAAACGAAAAAAAAAGTGTATAGAAATACTGTTACTATTATATTTTTTGAATTATTATAAGATTCCTGCTAAGTATCAATTAATAAGTAAATATTAAAACTTCCAATCACTTCTCAATACTTATAGACGTTAAAATGGTATATTTTTAAGCTAAAAACGACGTGGCTACAGCAACAAACGCGGTCGACCACGACTCACGCACGTGTTTAGAGACAGCTGGTTGGACTTTGCACCTACAATCACCGGTAACGCCTTGATACCGACGGATGATATCCACGCTACTTGTTTCTTTTTTTAAACTAAATCTATTTTTTATCTGTGAAAATTGCTATTTAGATTTATTTTTTTTGCAATGAAATCTTAAAAGTAGTTTAGTATTAGATATTTTCTTTCACGCTGTATCCCCCGCACATAACAGGGTAAGCAGAGGGAACCTAGTGTTAAGACATTCCATTTCATTACCTGGCGGAACCCAACGCCGCGTTTTGTCTCGATATTAGAGAAGAAATGAAAATATAAATTTAAATAAATATTGCAATTCCTCGAGTAGGGATCCAATCTACGACCTGTCGATTTTGCAGTCACACTTTGTGCCTCTGCGATAATTGATTGAAATAAATTAGTTACATCAATAAATACATTGATAATTATAAATGTAGGCATTTGTTTTTATCACTTTGTAATAAAAAAAGAAATTATATTCAATTATTTATGTAGTGAAGTTGATTATAAAAGGTTATCACTTGTTGTTAAGTTCAAATTATGTAACAGTAAGAATTACTCATCATTACAATGTAATAAATGTTAAATTTACATTATACTTATGTTTTTACTTTCGTAGCTTTAAAAACAATAAAACAAAACAATTTTGCAAATCATTGACAATATATTTTCGTTATTGACCGCAATGTTTCTAAGATGTTTTTAACTAGAATTCTAAAAATAATTAGATACAAGACAAATAATGATCCGATCGTCCTAAATCCAAATTAAAATGCATTGGAAATATGCCAGCCATTTAAAAAGTTTAGGCGCCAAACATATGCAATTGTGTACGTTATTTTAGCGCAAATCGCTTATAAATTAAAATATTTAATTAACTAATTTACAAAAGTATTAGGATGAATAAATTAAAGTGTTTGCTGTATATGTATTGAAACTATTTTTCGTCTAGCGAAGGTAAGGCTTGAACAATGCAGGGTCCAAAGTCCACAAGGTAAACTGTATAACGTCATAATATCGTAGAGAACGTGTCGCTTTCTTGGCTAGTATTGTTTTTTATTTAAAAATAAAATATCACTTTATACCTAATTATAGAGATTAAAGATTTATAAGTTGTTGCTTTTGCTTGCTTTGCAATGAAAACATGCATATGATGAATCTGTATTTTAAATTTAAAATTTTCTTATTTTATTACTGTATATGGTAATGATGAAATACTATTTTGTTCTTTTAATGTATTATTTTAATATTTAATAAGTAAAAGTTGTTGATAATACACAAAATATTGGTATAAACAAGCGTCGACCATGTGAAAGCTTTCATTATTTTGGTAGTATTTATAATATTTATTAATAGTTAAGCGTATGGGGCACTTACTTTTTCCAGGCATTGCTGTCCAATGGAATTGGGTTCCACCTTCACTTCCAATATCACAGAATTAGCTTGGCTAACTAACCACATTTTGAATTTTTATAATGGAGAAAATTACCAAAATTTGAAACAAAATCGAGGTCAAAACTCTGTTTATACTATCAAACAAACACTTATGTTACTTATCTCACTCGCGTAAAGAATTTGTTTAAAAATATTTTTCGTAATTCGCTCTGTGAAATGTTTATCGCGTATTCTTTGTGGAAGTAAAACTGTGAATACTTCCATACGACGGCCATACTACGTTAAGTTTGCCACCGAAATGATAAAGAAACGGTGACGTGCGCGACCACTGCGTGCCTCACTCGGTTCAAAAACCTTTGCCTTCCAATAGATGAAATACAAATGTAGCTCCTCCATTGCTTGTTTATACATAACAACTATTTATTCCTACGTACACACTGCGCTATGTACACTTTAACGACGTCGCATTAAATCACCTTCTTCCATTATTGGGAGTACGTGCAGAATGCATTGATCTCTTCTCCCTTATATTTCTCTTTTGTTAGATAGAGACAGGAGCTGTTATGACGTCCCCCTTCTGTCATTATATTATTTAATATTTTTATGAATGGATTTTTATATTTTATGAATATAATTCTATTATGTTTTATTATTTATATACTTACTAAACTTGTTTTAAGTCTTACGAAATATAACAATAAAGAATTACAAACTATTATTCTGGTAGATTTAAATTTACCGCCTCTTCTGTTACAAACAGTGTGACCTGTAACTATTTAAAAGTAACTTTACATATACATTATACATAAATTGCATTTTTAAGAATTATAATGTAAAAAATTATAACAAAAGTTAAATATTTATTTTTAATAATATATTTTACTATACATTATACATATATTATTTTATTGCCATACTACATACTCTACCTTACAATTCTTTAATAGTAAGAGTAACATGAATGTACTTGTAATAAAATTCGTTACACGCATTGTGCAGATACAAATAGTTAAAACTTATTTTTTTATTCGGTCAAAGTTTAAAACCGTGGCAAACAATATACTATATACGCTTATTGATTATATAAATTAATGGAATTTTCATAACACAATAATTAAAAAACAATATTATAATATAATTACACTTCGTTCCACGGGTTCATTGGAAAGCACGAGCCGATGACAGCGCCAATTGTGACAACATAGCAGAACTAAACCAATCATATGACTTACTTTTCGTACATCTAGCCATCCTATTGATTTGTGTGTCGGTCTCCTTTCTATCCACATAAGTTTTTGTGTCCTACAGATATGGCGAGCCAGACACAGGGGATCCAGCAACTTTTGGCTGCTGAAAAGCGGGCTGCGGAAAAGGTCTCAGAGGCGAGAAAGCGTAAGTAATGCGTAATTATTATAATCGTCAATCTTGTCCGTGTCGTTTAGAAATAAGACATTATGATATCACCATGAAACGTATATTTGGATATTTTCACTTATCTTGCCAAGTTTTCAAGAAATGATGGTAAGGATATGACATATTGTAATAATTTTATTTCTTTAATTGCGCTATCGATTTTTATGTTACTTTTCTTATCACATGATGTATCTTAAGAAAGATCATTCAAAGAAATTACTCTAAGTAGCTTTTATATATCCTGAAATGAAAAAATATATTCTCTTAATGACTAATTTCTTTCTTATTAACTTATTTTTGGTTTCATGTAAGTTCTTTCTTGTGCAAATGATCCTCTACTATCAAGTCACATGACTTAACTCTGTTTGTCTAGTATTGACTTAGGATTTTAAGTACAATCAAGAATAAACTTAATTTTATGGGAGTAGTTACTGTTTTATTGTAATGTTACCTGAATTATCTTGAAAACTGCACATATATAAAATTAGTATGTCTGATTTTATATATTTATATGTAATACTCCACAATTTATAGTTTTAATATATTATATTATTGTTCAAATACTTCATATTCTTTTTTATAGTCTCCACTTTATTTAAGCATCAAGGACTTCAATACTTGTGATTATATATTTATTGTATTACTAACATGTATAATAAGTCTGTAGCATACAGTAAATTTATGAATTATTAGAATAGTAATTATATAAAGGCACAGCATTTGACTAAAAAACACTGTTCTTGGTTCCATTCATTTATTCATTAAATTTTTAGAGAAGATAATTATGACATTGTATTCCAAAATTCTATTAACAAATGTCTTAAAAGTGGACAGTACATGGACAATACAGTGTCTTAATATTAGGGTTAAGCTAAAAAAGCTAGCAAAACTCATGCTATTTCATTATTTGTTACAACTTCTCTTTTTATATAACATCTTCCACATACTTATAATAAGAGAATTAGCTACTTAGCATTCCATGAATTCACAGTATGGGTGGATTAGATTACAGGTTAGGGTGTTGTTGTAGAGTGAGTGATTTACCTCAGTCCAACCTAAGATTTGCTAAACAAAGTGCAGTTTTATCAGGCTAATTTAAAATCGCAAAATTAGTCTATTGGTGCTGCTTTTGAAGTATGTTTTACAAAAGAATTGTGATAGTTCTACAATAAAGATATTTAGCTGTAGTAACAGCAAATCTACTTCTACTGCTTACAAATTAACCTTAAATATACAATTACAGGAAAAGCGAAACGCCTAAAGCAAGCCAAGGAGGAGGCTCAAGATGAGGTTGAGAAGTACAGACAGGAGCGTGAAAGGCAATTCAAAGATTTTGAGGCCAAGGTAATTTTTACTTTATATATCTTTATATTTGAAGTTCTTCTTAGTTGGAAAGTAATGGTTGTTATTAAAGAGAATAATATTCAGCAATGGTGCAGGCTGATGATTAATTAGCATGTAGGATTACTGTTAGCAAACCAGACCAATTTAGCCTTTAAATATAATGTATTTTTTAAGCAATATGAAATGATGTATACATAAAAGAAATTCCGCATATTTAAGAATTATGTTTTGGATGGTAGACTTCAAAGTTATTCTAAGTTTAACCATATGTTACAAATGTAAATAATCAACTCTACCATACACTGTTTACTTTTTTTTAAGAAAGTATTCTTGAAAAGACTAAACTACAAAGTTATTAAACTTTTCCTTATATGATTGTGTAAGGTGCATTTCTCCATTTGGGGAACAGAGTGTTGAGTGGTGGAATTCAACAACGTGCTTTTGCCTCACATTAGAACAAAAAAATGAGTAAACAAACTTAAATAAATATTTCATTTTCTCCAGTGGGGATCGCACTATGACTAGTCACGTTTACAGTCACAAACTTGTGCCCCTGCACTATGACTGGCCCCTAATTTTTATGTTCAGGGTTGCCATAATAATATTATATAATGAAATGTTTTTAATGCATAATATTGTTTGAAATATAGCAACCATATTATAAATTTCAATATATTTTATCTTTGACAGCACATGGGCACAAGGGAAGGTGTCGCCGCTAAGATTGACGCGGAGACAAAAGTGAAGATAGAAGAGATGAATAAAATGGTCAAGGCACAACAGGAGTTGGTGAGTAATACTTGCTCTTCACCTAAGAAAAATCAGCTTCACACTTTTTCCCATATAGCAGGTTATATTGGCCTAGTTTTAAAATATTAAGGATTGAGTGATTAAGGAACTCAATGCCCCGTTTTCGGAAAGAAAGATTCATTCATGGTTCTGCCAATACAATTGCAATTGCATTGAGGTTAATATTAATAAGTCTCTGTTCTCCAAATTATTGCCAACTGTTCAGAGATGACTTACCAGAACTAAATGATTAAAATGATTTGAATGTAATTAATCATTCCTCCAAATAACAATAACACCCCCAAAATGCTAAAAAGGTATAGATTTGTATAAAACTAATTGAAACTATTTTGTTGAAATTCAGATGGCATATTATAATTGTAAACGTAATCATAATGGGTTGAATTACCGCTTGGGAAAATAGAATTAAAATATATTTCAAATTACTTTAATTACTTTGTTCAGCTCGAATTGCAGGGTTCAGTTCCACCATTTAACATGCAGTCTTAAAGTCAGTGTCTCACAAGGTTTTCTCTGTCTATGCATATAAAAGAGTGGGGCTGCTTTTTTAAATGAAGAATATAGTACTACTTTTAGTGTTAAGATACTCTTGTCCTAATTTCCATCGTAATATTTTTATCTATAAACAAAGGCAGTTATTACTTATGCATCATTTTGGATATATATTGTTTTTAACATAATTTTTTAATAAATATAGAAGAAAAAAATCAATACAATTATATGACATTGACCTTAAAATATTTCATTTTAAGTAATAAACTGAATTAACTATATAGATAAACAATTAGTTGTGACCTCTTACAACACTTTGATACTCAAAAAAATAAACAATTGAGGCTGAAACATTTGAAATGTCTTCTACATTTCAAACCACTATAACATTAACATGTTAGTAGTAATAGATAGGTTTTAATGACTGTAATGATATCAGGTTTGAATACTAATTCTAATTTAGTTTTCATAGCCATTTTTAGAGTAGATAGATATTTGTTTCTAAAATCAGATAAAACCTAGAATTGAAGCTAGCTTATCCTTTTTAATCATAAAATGTTATTACCTATATTTATATTAATATATGTATAAATAACAATAATTTAATGTTATAATACAAATCGCAGGTGATCAAGGACATCCTCAACTTAGTGTACGACATCAAGCCTGAGCTGCACGTCAACTACCGCTTAGCATAAGCGCATCTTTGTTACGCATAAATTAATTATAAATTTTTTCGCTATTAAATCTTTGCGAAACAATTATAGTTATTATTCTTGTTTATCTGTAGCCATTAGGGACGCGTGCAAATGTCGCCAATTTTCAAATGCACTATTTATCTTTTAAATATCTATGTAACTCAAAATAAATGTTTTTAACATCTAAATTGTGATTACCATTTTATTAATAATATCATCTTTAATATGTTTTTCTTTATTAAATAGTTATTGTCGATTGATTGTGCATTGAAAATGAGTGACAGTGACAGCTAAAAAGGCGGGAAAAGCAAAATGGTTGCCATACGCTGTATATACACGATTTGCTAGTATTGCCATGTTTAAATAATCGTTAATTACCAATATTTAATTCAATAAAATCAGCTCGATATCATTCCAATTAGCGAAGGTACCGTTGAGAACGCAAAAAAAATAATAAATATATTTAAAAATTGTATGTTATTCAATGTTGTATGTTGAATAGAAATATATGGTGTTTTAAAAAGAAGATAATGTTTTTATTTGTTTTTCTTGTACAGTATTAGAGAAAATATATTCATGATGTAAATAATATTGTTTTATTTTAGTTTTTAGAATATTTGAATCATATACAGGCCGGAAGTGTCCGCAACACTTTAAATGAAATCACAGTTTTAACTACTTTATAAAAGCTTAGTACAATTTAAAAAAAAAGTTATATTGTTAACGCACGAAACGTAGTTATTACAGAAACAGAATGAAAGAAAGAGTTGTGGAGATGCGATCTCTGTCTCATCGTACGATATCAGGCGTCAGATTGGCTGATCCAGTCGAAGATTACAGATAATAATAATAAAAAATAATATTAGAAGTCATTATAGTTGTGAGTCAATTCTGTTTATTAAATGAATAATATTGTAGCTTAAGCGGGCGCTAGTAATATTATAAAATAAGAGCACTACGTAATATTATGAGGCCATTATGATATACTTCGCATAATGGTGAGACAAAGTAATATGTGAATTAAAGTTGAGAATTGTAGAGTTAATTAATCTTTGTTTACTGTCCAAGCGCTCTGACCACGTACAAGCCATACGTGTCATCTATAGGTATTGTTGGCATATATGTAGGAGGCGGGAGGGGGGTCTTGGGTTTGCTTATTTTTGACGTGTTCAATGAAATATTTCTTTCAGGATTGCTTATTTTTGATGACGTACGGGAGAGAGAGGGTGGGGGGGGGGTGGGGTGTTTGGTCAATAGTGGATATGATCGTATTGCTTCATGGTAAAAAGCTTGGACGGTTTCCAAGAAGAGTATGTAATTTTTTTTCTTTTCCCGATACGTTAATATTTTATAATTTACCAGCATCATATTTTTCCAACCTTACTGTGCAATAATAACACTAGAAATATTAAAAAGATTTATGAGCCTGTTTACAAAATGAAGGAGATACATGAAGAATATAAAACACAAAAAACGTATCTTTTATGTTTTTAATTATCATATACTTACCTACTGAATTTATATAATTATTTACTTTCAACACTATATAACAGTTTCTAGCCAGGACGAGACTGCTCCTACAGATGAGAACACAGCAGGTTGATCAGGTTTGTCGCAGCGTTGTGAAGAGAATGATAGTATGCCTATTAGCACTCCGTCCATTATCGCTGGACCTCCGGCGTCGTGCTGAAACGTTTGTATGTAACATAGTACTGTAGAGATAAAAGTTATACCAATATAAATTAATGCAGATACTGTATATTTTATAATAATTAGAAAATAGATTCAAACATTAATAGTACTTTATAAAAAATTAAAAATAAAACAAAATGTTGAATGAAATTTTAGCACTAGTACAAATCCTTTTCTTGAAGTTTCGATTATTTTTAACTTCACGGACTTCAGTGTATCCCGTACATAGAAGGGTAGACAGAGGGAACCTGGGAACACTGTCATAAATATTTCTTCTCGACTAAGCATCGAACCCACAACTATTCACGTTTTCAGTTGCTTCTTGTGTTTGTTGGTGTGTAAATGTAATAAGTACGTATAACATAAGTCCTAACTTACATTGCACACGTTTTTGGCCAACGTTATATATCCCGCGCAAAAGTTATTTCTCGTGACAAGATGTCTGTAAGAAAAAACGTAACGATAAGATAAAGAAAACAAATCTGCCTATTTCAAGCGAAGTGAAGCATTTGAAATCTCTATATAATATGTTTGATATTTTAAAAGAAAAATACTTATTTAGACTAAAACGTGTTTAAAAGTTTAACGTAGCTGGATTTGAACCTGTGCTTTTTGGAAACCGTTCAAGAGACGGTCCATATTTTTATACGTTTTTTAAATAAGTATATCTCTATATCATTTTCACAAAGTTGTTAGTCTGCACACACGATATTTGTTCGTTCAATTTTCACTTTGGTAAATAATTGTTTTATTACTTTCGACATTGGACATTCGGTGAAAACTGGAGATTACATTATATTGGTTAAATTATCGGTATCAAGTATTATTGGTTAAGCTGCCGCCTTATTCTTCACAGGCAAACTCATAAAGATAATAAATTAGCGGTACCTTCCATAAACCTCTTGACAATCAGCGAGGTCGTACACCGGGAGAATCAACTTCTGTAGTAACACCTGTCCTCCTAACCCTCCTATACTCTAAAGATACAGGAAAAATGAGATAATTCTATCTATTTTCCCTAAAGTGGTTAAAGTAAGAGAAATAACAAAATGATGATATTCGAGTGTTGAAATGAACAATTAATATAACGGTGTAACATGATCATTATATTTAACTATTCAACGTAAAGTTACCAGACCTATAAGCCAATATCGCAAATGCCAATAAAATATCCTTCCCTTCCCCAAGTTCATCACGATGGCATATAAAATATTTTGTTTTTATAAGAATGGTAAGCTGCTCTCCAATTTTCCAGTCAATGCGTGTTAAGTACCGGAGCTCAACACCGCACTTTGTCCTGTTACCAGAGCGAGGAAATTAAAATAATTTATTCCGCCAAGTGGGTATCGAATTCACCACCATCACGTTTACAGTCTGATGCAGTGCTTTTGCTATATGCACACACATACATATAGTGCCTTTATTAAACAAATAACTCAATACAAATAATTAAATTAAAATTGACATAAAACAAATGAAGATAACTAACGTACCAATACCGATCCCCATCCTAAAAACGTAATATTACTATCAGTCGGCACAATACCGTCAGTAGAATAAGTTATTTTAGTAACTTTCACATCATCGTTCTCTACTGTAATGTTCTTATGCAGCTTTAACACTGCGAAGTTGAATTCCAAAGTTTCCGGCTTATAGTTGGGGTGGAAGGAGATTTCTGTGACACTGTATACGTCACCGCCCTCAGTGGCGTTGGTTGATCCAACTCGTACTGTCAACATTTTCACGTACTCGCGGAAAAAGCGGTTATTGTATTGTCTAAGGATAAATAATAGAAGAATGTTTTCTTAATATATTTTTTTCATGAGACTGGCTGACTTTTTTGAGAGACTGTTAGTCCCTACTTTGAATTTTGCTTATGTAGCTCTGAGAGATTTTTGCTGGGTTCCAATGGGTAGTATGTTTCATGATCTGAGCTGTTAATATATTATTAATTCCTTATAAGCCATCAAGATAGTGGACAAAGAAGTACTTTCACTTCGTTCCTTACGCCAATGTAACTATAACATATAAAAGTTAAAATGTGTACTTAATTTGTTTTGTGTAATTTGTAAGTTTTTACTAAACTTTATACTGATACTGTATTAGGTAGATGTTTCTCTTAGCCACGGAACCTAAGAAAAGAGTTATCCACCATGAGGTGTATTTTCCTCAAGGAGGAATTGAGAATACTTTATAAGGTCATAAATTAGGTAAATATTCTTACAATTGCAAGCAATGAGCCGCAGTCAACACATTGTCGGAGTCAATGACGGCGGCGCCGCACCAGAGCTGCTTGTTGACCAGCAGTGCCGCTAGGAACGGGTAGTCCTCTATGGACGCTACCTCATCCGCGTTGTAGATGCGTCTGTAGCGACGGTCCAGAGTTGGGCTTACAGTGGGCTTGGGTGGGAGAGTGAAATCTGGGAGATCTGAAGAAGTGGTGATTTTTTTTATTGTGAGGCATAATAATTCATTGTAATTCATCATAAAGAAGTTATCGTGTCGCATAGTTAGCTTGACTATATAAGTTATATAAATTAGATTTTTACTAAAAGAAATGTTTTTTTTATTACGGCACAAGAAAGTAGGGACAGGGAGACTAGGAACCTAGTGTCAAGAGGTTCAAGGTACAGAGTGTGCCCATTGAAAAGTAAGTGTTTACTTTTACATATTTTCTGCTGAATTTTTGAGTCATTACGTGCTTAGTGGCTGAACTCAACGCCGCTTATAAATCGCTTGAAAAAAAAGTTTCACACTTACGAGTATATTTAGTAGCTTTCTTGACAACATCACTTCTTCGAAAAGGTACTTCAATGGGCATGCCCTCGTACTGCCACTCTTTTTTCATGTTCTTACGCCCAATTACTTCACGTTCCACTACAACATTGGATTAAACAAATAGAGAATGTCAGTAGCGCATATCCCAGTAGGTTGAGTACACTAAGTACGGTAAGGGAGGATACACACTATAGCTATCCACTGCTACCATCTCATACAAGATATATTTTTTTATACGTAAGGATATTTTTAACATACTGAGATCGGAGCGACAACGAACCGTTACTGATACTATAGTTCGATTGCAACACTTGCACAGAACAAATATTATCTGTGGCTATGGCCAAAAACGAGATCTGATGTGTAACAAAAGCAGTTAAGCAAAAGCTAGATAGAAAAATACTGCCTTAAGAGAATCTTTGCTAGAATGTGATGATTGATGATATCAGCAAATTAAATAAGCAGTATGAAATTCACGCCAAGTAAAAAGCTGGCATGATTGGCTGACACCGGCTGGCTGGCGGGAGGCTTTTTCGCTTCTGCTGCTTTGCACCCGTGGTGAAGTAGAATAACTAAGCTACGTCTATATATATATATATATATATATATATATATATATATATATATATATATATATTTTAATACAAATCAATCAAACAAAGTCTTCAGCTTTAGAATTGCTATTAATTAATAACTTCAACTTACTGTCATCAGACATATTTTTATCTAAGACCTCCTCTTGATGGGCATTTATAGATGATATTAGAACAGTAAAAAATATATTACATATCACTATTCTTTCGTTAAACATATTGTGATACTTAAAATGTTATTCGTGCACGTCGTGAAATGAAATATGCGATTTACAAAATGAAATGTAAATATTTTATGTGTAATAAACACAAGTTGTTTATTTTGCATTTTGCAAAACATGTTTATATGCCTACAGTTTCACACTCTTGCTTCCACAGCAGTGTAGTAACATACGTTAGTGTCAAGGCAGAGCATTCTCCCCTTTCTGTCCGATTTTAAAAATAATAAGTTACGTTTACGTTTTAAGTGGTCTAGCTAGGTAAAGCTAGGTAAAATATGTATAATAGAATGGAGTAACGCGTTTAGCAATTGCTATTTAATCGACTATTAACTATTAAGTAATATTAAAGCTGTATGAAAATATATTTATTCCTATTTACATTATTATTTGTAATTGTGTCTCCCACACAAAGGATTATAACGATAGTTAAATTCAGTACAAAAATTGCTTACATTCTTCAGGTTAACGAAACTTTGTGAAAATATTTCTACAGCTTTGCGCAGTGGAATTTAAACATTAATACCGCATATATGATACCAGAGAGGGTAGGGACCAAATTTGTAACATTCGAGCTGAGAAAGAAATTAGTTTAACAATGTTATTTCCTTAATAAAACGCTCTTATTATGTGCTATAAATATACCTCGATATTCAGCAGCAGCAGTTTCGCGCTTCTATCCACATAATAAAATAGGCAGAGGAAACCTAGTGTTAAGACACTCCGTTCCAACACCATTAAAAAAATGTTGTACACCTATGTAGCATTAGATGCATTATAATTTACATGTATGAGATGTACATGGTAAAAATGCAATTAAATTAAAACATCCGAAAAAAAAAATACTTCTTAAAATAAATTAAATAATTTGATAAGAAATGAATATAAATGATAGGGTTCTAAAATAAAACAATTCAGCACAACACAGTTTATTACCGAATGAGCAACATATTCGTCAATAGCAATAGCCAAAGTTAATAAATAATTCAAATAAAATATGATTTAACGATGGGAATTACAGGATATTTGATGATGGGTTCAATAATGGGCTTTATGGGTACCACGATGGGTATTCTCGGTATGGAGATGCCGTGGTTGATGAAGGTGGACCTGGCTGCGACGGGTGCTAGAAGGGCTGGAACAAACGCAATCTTCAGAACGCTTATCGTATGGTTGGACAATATGGAAGAGACTACTAGAGACTATCGTGAGAACCGCTTCATCCGTGCTCTCTTCATACTCCCCTTCACTGTAATGGGAGGGGTTTTTGTGAGTTTGGCGTTTTTTAATATGTTATTTATTTTCCTAATAATGAGGCCGTCGTGACGTAGTGGCACTACGCGTGACGGTTGTGGGTTCGATTCCTACTCGTAAGAATAAATTATTAAATATTTTAATTTACTCGTTCTGGTAACTAAACAAAGCGTGGCGTTGAGTTTCACAACGCAATTTCTGGTAAATTGGGCGGAAAGTGGGGGAAAGAGGTGTCTTAACTCTAGATTGCCTGTCTTGCCTATTGCAGGATACAGCGTGAAGCTAAAATTGTATTCCTCAATTTCCACCGAATTCAAAAAGCATTGCGTATAAAGTGGCGTAGTTTAACGTCGCGCTTTATTTAATTGTTAATTTTTTTTCCCTCTGAATTTAATTATTTATGTTAATCATGGTTAACGTAATGTTATATTATGAAAATCATTTAAATTAGTTTTACCTAGTCCACCTAATCCCGATGGAGCAGGATGAGCGAGCGATAAGCTGATAAGAGCTAGTACTATAGCCACCTGCCAATAAAATAATACTTATATTAAAACTAAGCTTTTTGAATAAATATAAATAAAATAAAAAAAAATTGAACGTAAAATGAACCTGCAAATACCTTAAATTACATTTTTTTGAGCTTCTCGCTGTATTCTGCATATAGTAGGGTCGACAGAAGGAACCTAATGTTAAATGCTCCATTCTAACCAGAGAGAGGAAATTAAAATAACTGATTCTCCCAAGAGGAAATCGAGCCCATAACTCTTATTTTTTAGCGTCACGCTACCCGTATCCCGTACATAGCAGGGTAGGATAGAGGGAACCTTGGAGTTTACTGTCAAGACACCCTGTTCCCCACTCTTACTAAAAACACAATATTATATATAATACTTACAGCGCACTTCATTTTATTTCCAGGTATCCACTGAATAACTGAAATGATCAGATTTCACTTCAGTACCTTTTATAGACTCGCCAAATACTTCACGCTCGGTTACACGTACATCCTGACAAAGTAGTTACTGCATATTATAGATTGATGACCTATTGAGGTGTAGATATATTTATAAAAAGGTATAATATTTATTGAATTTTATTTTATCAACTCCATCACGCACGCACTGCCGCAATTCCAAAATTTCGTTTGTTTTGTTAGCAAAACGAGGAAATGGAAATATCTATTAAAATATATGTACATACAGTTAAAAAAATAAAAGCAGTAGTAATTTAAATAATTATAGTATATAAACTACTTTAAACTACTTCATCGTTGAGTCGGAGTAGTGGTGTCTGGTTGTAAATGTGACTCTTTTGGCTTCGATTTCCACTAAGGCCAATTGCAATTACATATTTTCTTTTCCACGCTTGAGTAAGACACAGGGTGGCGATTGTCACGACATCAGGTGAAAAGTGGAGTACGAAATGACTTAATTCTATTCTGTCGTTTTTCTCTGCGTGTATGTGGTATCTCTTATTAATAGGTAGGTTATTAAAGGACATGCTGAATTTCAAGTTTTTAGGTAGTGCCGTCTATGCGTCATCTGTCAATCATACAGTAATAAAAATAAATATTATGTACGTAAATAAATGAAACAAGGATAAAATCATATGCATTTGCCTTTACATTTAAAATGAATGTAAGTTATTATTAAATGCAGCAAAACGTAGTGAGTCATATAGATGATGTAGAACAGTATCAACATAATAGTGTTTTATTTGTATTTAAAAGTCATTTTTTTTACATTTAGGATTACAGATCTTAATATACGATATATTAAGATCTGTGGCGTGGCGTAGGGGGCTCTCACTGGAAAATCATAACGGTTGTGGGTTCGATTCATACTCGTGGGAATGAGTTATATTCATTTCCTCGCTGTGGTAACAAGGCAAGTCCGGCGTTGAGTTTTACTATTCAATACGCAACGTTTTGAAAATATGGCCGAAAGCGAAGATGGGAGTGTCTTAACACTAGGCTCCCTCTGTTTACCCTGCTACATGCCGAAAACAACGAGCACATTTTTTTTATGTAGTACTTAATATAAAGACATTGTTCTATTCTCAGTACATTATTTAAATCTCAGTTTAAGTGGACCACAGAACATGAAGTGATATAGTAAATGTTCTATAAGTATTTATATATAAATATTCTTCCTTAACTTCACATAAAGCGTGCATGTTGAATAAAGTAAATAAATTTTCCTGTTTACATTGAAATGGAGGATAAAGAGTGTTAGCTTACATAGCGGGGTAGGTAAAGGGGGCTTGAGAACCTAGAGTTGAGACACTCCGTTCACATTAATACACGTCCGTTCCCCACTTTCCGCCAAATTAGCGTGTTGAGTGACGAAACTCAACGCCGCGCTTCAACAACTACGAGTGAATAAATGACAATAATAAATGTATTATTTCCTCGAGTAGGAATCGAACCCATTACCTATCACGTTAAATCACACGCTTTTGCCTCTGCGCGTTGTACTATTTAAAGACGATATATCGTTGTGCAACTGGAATGTCTGATTACACTTGATAGTTATAGTTTCTAATGTTTAGGTATTTAGTTTAATTTTAGTCTTTTAATTATTTTTAGTGGCTTCACGGCTACCTAGCTAAAAATAAACATCCCTAGCGGGGTAGCCAGAGAGAAGAGAAAGCCAAACGCTACATTCTCTGCATACCTCCGCAGCCACTTGCATCCTGCAAATTACACGCTCTCCAGGAAGTCCCCATTCTTTTTATTTGATCTTTCTCCAGACCCATCAACACTGTGTTCTCCAGCCGAGGTCTTCCCCTGCCCTCTTAGCACTCACTCTTTCTTCATAACCCTTTGCCATTGTTTAATAATTTATCCTCTCGACTTGCCAAACATTTCTCACCAACCGAGCACGTTCTTCTCTTATCAGTTGCGTTAAATTGGAAATTTTGTAGCATAAGTCGAAAGTGAAGAGTGATGTATTACTAGTACTTACAGATAAAATTTGTTTATCTGATATATATACTCTATACTTATATTAGAATCGTTACAAACCGGTGTCTGTACATGGAAGACATATAGGTAAGAAAAATTGTTTTTGACAGCATTTATATAAATAATGCAGTAGAAACAAACACAACTATTTTCTTCCTTTTGTATCATTATTTGTGCATTTGTACACTCTCATCTTAGAATCGGATTAACTGATTTATATTTTTCCTTGTATTTAAGTAAATTTCACTTCATTTTATATTTGTTTTATTTCAGTCAATAAATAAAAAAAGTTATAAATAAAATGGTTAAAAGTTTTATTGAATTGGCTGAAAGGCTTTGCTTTTCTATATAGAAACAAAGTTGCAAGCGGGTCGTTAGTGTAAAATAAAAGGATATAAATAAATTAACTACTTTGCTAGAGAATATTTAAAACAAAATATAACAACAAAAAACATTTATTTATAATAACAAATTTAAAATATAAACAAACATTCACTATTTGTCAAAGGAAGAATCTTAAGTTTTTAATCTTCATCAGCTTTCAAAAGAACGACGCGTTTACTGAAAAAAAAATTAAACAATTTGCAACAGTCAATTAAGTAATTGTAGGACTAGATAAAATATAAATATTTATTTAATATATTTGAAGCTGTCGTGGCGCAGGGTCACCACGACGAGGGGGAGATCGTACTTTAAACGCTACGGTTGTGGGTTCGATTACCACTCGGAAGAATTAAATGAAAATATTAAAATATTTTCATTTTCTCGCTCTGGTAACGAAGTAGAGCACGCGTGAGTCCCGCCACTTAACACGTAATGCCTCCAGAATTCGGAAGAAAGAGAGCAACAGAATCTCGGAGAACGTGAAGTTTATATAATCAGAATCATAAACCATAACTTATTCAACCATTCGTAATTATTTTAAGCAAATCAGAACACATTAACCATGTTTTTTACAGGTAAAAGCCTGCGAAAAAATAGTTTTCTTCAATTTTACCTTCCACTTATCATTGTCGTAGTCCCACTTAGATGAGAGGCCGTCTATGGGATTCACTCGCAGCTCCAACATCCGCCTCAGCTGAGCTTTTTGAGAAGTTTTAGAAAACGAACAAGGCAGCGGCTCGTAGACTGATAAGTAGAAACAAATATGTATATTAAAATGTCTCACAACAATAACAACAACTTAAACATACTTTTTACAAGTATTTTCTCACACTAAGAGAAATTGATCCCTTCGTTCCAAAATTTTTAGTAGGTACATTCCGTTCTCATTGACACACTTCCGTTTCTCACTTTCTCTGAGGAACTCATATCTTACCATAATAATGATAGAACATAGCCATCCAAAACGCAAAAGAAGTGATAATGAACACCCATCCAAATATAAACTTCCACTGTCCGGTCGGCGCCTGGAACTCCGCAAACGTTTGACAGAAGGAAGCTCGGTAGAGTGCCTTCTTCTCCTCGCAGCAGAGCATACGCCAATCGCACCTCTCTTTCTCACGGAGAGCCTTAATTATAATAATTAAAAATCAATACAATTAATTATTGTTTTCTTTATACTTAAAATTTTAAAGATCCATTAGGTTCTGCACAGTTTTATAATCACAGATGAATGGAGTAATGTGTGTCAAAGTTCTTTTTGGTCAATAATGTATAAAGAATAAATGAAACAGCCGCTGCGCCAAGCGGCACATCATCCTGATACGAAATAATATGATAATATATAAACGCAACGGTTGTGGTTTCGATTCCCGTTCGTGGGTATGATATTGTCATTTTCCTTGCAAGACAAAAACAAGATAAAACGTCGCAATGTCTCCAAAATCGGGCGGAAAGTAGTGGTAGTAACAAGGACTTACCTGCCTACCCCGCTAAATATACAGTGAAGCTAAAAATCATTTTGTACCTATATATTGAACAAAAAGTAATGCTAAGTGCTAAAAGTAAGAAAATAAAAAAAAATACTAATTTCTCGTAGCGGGATTTGAACTGAGGAGAGTCACGATTACTATCAACGACAGCTCAAATCGAAATAAATACATATAAAAGAATACAAACACATATATCCCTAGTGTTCTCCTTGAACCTCACCGCCGGGAAAGGAAAGTGGGCATCGTCCCTGTAATTAGCCGAGCCGTTCACGCCGTGCCCCACTATGTCCCTACAGCCTATCCTGTTGAACCCGTAGACCGATCGGACCAGCTGTACCCTAGGTATAAAAGGTCTTAACATCTTTGGGTGACCAAATGACATATATTTTTACAAATATCTGATTAATGTCACTTCGACGTGATTTTTTTTCTGGAAAATATTCCAAAAAGTATACATAAAATTTTATTTATATTTTTTGCTTTTGACCGCATCAAGATTGATGTTATACGCCAATGCGGTCTTATATAGTGATGGATATTGTCTATGTTACTGTAACTGTTGTGTACTACTACTGTATTGTCTATACAATACCATACACCCTACGTTTGAAGATTGTATGGCATAGGAAATACAGTCGCCACTTGACAACGACTTTTATTGTTGCCCTGTGCCAATAAATAATTTAGACTCAAAGCTTTTAGTCAGAACAGTAGAGTTTCCATTTTAAATTTTTCGATTGTGAAATGGGGCAGTAGGAATTAGAGTTTGCAATTCCGAAGTACACACTCTGAAAAGCACGCAGTCAAAAAGTGACGTCGTGGTAATCCTACACCTACATTGACAAAGACTATGCAGCGTCTTCCTTGAATAAACTTCTAGCTCACTTATCCTATTTTTTATATTAAATGTTGCACAATTGTGTATACACACAATTGTATCGATAAAAAATATCGCTTTCTTTCTAATATCGTAAATATGCAATAAAATTAGAAAAATGTCAACCATGTTTTATAATACATATATATTTTTTCTGAATTGACACCTTTTACATTATAAACAATCAAATGGTTATAACAGTTAAACTAAGTTGTTTACTCGTCGCTAGCTGCACTATTTTAGTTAACTTCGATTTTATCCAGTGCCTTCTCGAACTTTCCATTGAAAATAAAAATACGAAAAATAGTGAAGATATCATCTCTTACACTGTAAATAAATTATTTGAAATCCTTAAGCTGCAAGAAGAATACCATAATTCAAGTGCAAAAGAATATTCTGATTTACACAATTATTTTGTGTCTACATCGTTACAGTATCAAAATAATTTACAGGTCATAAGTAGATTAACAATAGACTTAAATAAAGAAAATACTAACACTTTAGTGAATTTGAACAATTTTATTCAAGGAAGTGATATTCTTGACAATAAAAAAATATTGAATAAAAATGATGAATATGTAATAAAATATATTGATGATTTTTTAAGAAATCTTCAGGAATTAAAGGACAAATTTAATACACAAGAAGATTATGATGATTTGAACAATGACATACTGAAATTTATCATTAAAGATTACGAAGAATTGCAAAATTTAACAAAATCTTATGAAAGTGATGTTTCAGTTGAGAATGACTTTTGGGGTGAATGTAACTTATTTTGTGTAATGTAAAGAAAATAATAAAGCAAAAATAATAAGCCAGAGTGCAGCGTTGAGTTTCACCACTCAACTCGTAATTATTCAGAATTTAGGCGAAATATTGTGAACGAAGTATCCTAACACTAGGTTACTTACCCTACCATGTGGGGAAAAACTTGAATCTCATTTTTTTTATTACAGAAGAAAGTGGCCGTAGAATATTTAGAGGAGAGAGAAGCAAAATAAAACATTTTCCATTTATGGCGTCGATACAGCTGTTTAATAACTTTCACTGTGCGGGATCCATTATCAAATCAGATCTTATTGTCACTGCTTCATCGTGCTTGCAACTGTAACATTTTTTATATAAATTATTAACATTGACAATTATTACGATTACTAACTAATTCAAAATACAATTAAGAAGATTTGACTTGCCAATGTCGTAGTTAGATTTAGAGTAGAGTTTATTTAGAAAATATTTTGGGGATGGATGATAACTGACAAAATAGGTAATATAGGTAGAAAGGGATTGTCCTCAGTTTCTTTTTGCTACTCTGCTAAAAACTGCTTGATTTTTGAATTAATATAAATTATGTTCTAGATATGCTTTCATTTTCGGGAAATGCATAATATATTTTCATTTTCAGGGCCTGGAACAATCGATTCTTCCGTGAGAATCCGGCCTTCCTTTCTGCGCGAGTTGGCAGCAGCTTTTATAACGTTGGTGGTGAAGTTATACCCATTCTTGAAATCTATTTCCATCCAGGATATGACCCTAAAACTTTAAATAATAATATTTGTGTGCTTCGCTTGATTAGACATTTGAAATTTAGGAAAAAGAGCAAAAGTATCAAGAAAATTGATTTTGACAGAAATGAAAATAGCCTAAGCATAAACACACCCGGTATAACTGTCGTCGGATGGGGTGCGAAGAAGGTAAACAATAATTAGTTAATGTACATGTAGGACATCTATTCGACGCCATTGTTGGGATATCTGATTCCAACGGACTAATGTCGATTCAAATCCAAAATGTAGGAGTTTTTTTATAATTAATAATAATTGAGGCCAGTCGTGGCGCAGTGGTACAAAGTGTGACTGTAAAACCGACTGGTTGTGGGTTCGATCCCCACTCGAGGGGATGAAATATTTACTTAAATTTATATTTGCATTTCTTCGCTCAGGTGTCGAGGCAAAGCGCGGCGTTGAGTTCTGCTACTCGACACGCAATGCCTCCAAATTTCGGCAGAAAGTGGGGAACGGAGTGTGTCAACACTAGGTTCCCTCTGCCTACCCTGCTGTGTGCGGGATATAGCGTGAAGCTAAAAAAAAATAATAATATTGGTTTATTTATTCTGGATATGTTATTGATATGCGATATGATATTATTCCAGGGGGTACTTGAAATTTGTCACGTCACATATACTTTACTATGATTTCTTTTTTTATAACGTACTTCACTAAGGTGTAATTAGTCAAATCATTTCGAATTTGGTAATGTTTTCACAATTTTTTTTATATATTTCACAGCACAGTCCAGTTGTAGGTAATCCTTGGGAGAATATAATATCGTATTCCGTGCTAGATATCTACCCTTTAAAGGATTGCCAAGATATATATTTTAAGTTAGTAGTCTATATCATTATTATTATTAATAATATTAGAATTTAAAGGACATTTTTACAAATGTACATATTATCATAAACTCTTTTCTAAAATACCGTTGCTTATAATTCTATGATAGTACAAAATGATTTTTTCATCATCATGCTGTCCGCACACATAGCAGCATAGGCAGAGGAAACTGGTTGCCTAGTGTTAAGACTCTCCGTTTCCATTAAGAAACTTCAGTTCTTTAATCAACGCCATACTTTGCCTCGACACCAGAAATCGAATCCACAACCTCCCACGTTTACAGTTACACGCTTGTGTTCCTATTTTCAAAATTCTTAAAAAAAACTTTCAAATTACTTACACTAAAGACAATATGGTGATGCTTGTTGTGTGTGTGTATTTTAGAGATTATGTAACAAAGAAACATTTCTGCGCTGGGTTTATATCGAGAGGCGGTGGTGCTTGTAATGTAAGTCTTCAAAAATTTTATATTATTATTACTAATGGTTCATTTTATAGATTCAACACTAACCTCTCTCTGCTTATTTTTTCAAAATATATTTTAGTACAATATATTTGCAGTTAGGGGTCAGAAATCAGTATGGCACAGTGGCACAAGCATTTGACTGTAGCCGCGACAGGTTATGGGTTTTATTTCTACTAAAGGAAATGAAATATATAAGATTTTCATTTCTTAGCTCTGGTGTCTAGGCAAAGCGCGTCACAATTCGGCGGCAAGTGGGGAGCGAAGTGGTTCTATCTTCCTATTCTGCTATATGCGGGAAACAGGTGAAGCTGAAAATATACATCTTTGCTGGTATCAAAAATCTGAATTAAAAAAAAAGAAAAAATATAGGTTTAGTATAGATTACTGTGAAAACACTTCACACAAGCACTAGCTAACAATTTAATATTTTTTTCAAATTTTAGAGAGATGTTGGAGGTCCAGGCATAGTGGCTGGCAAATTAATGGGAGTCATTAGTTTCGGGTCTCCAGTGTGCGGTATGCCAGATGCACCGACGGTATTCACCAAGTTAGGATATTACGCGGATTGGATTGAACAAATTATGGAGCAGGTTAAAAATATATTAATTAATAAATCTATTATATAATCTATCTAAATAATAATTAATAACTTATTAATATCATAATTGAGGCATTGTTAGGAATATCACAACCTCATTTTATCGATCTGCTGAGATTTAGTGTGAGATTTGGTTTCGTCACCCAACATTCGATGTCGATAAATGAAGCTGATGAACAGAGAAACAAATGCCTTATCATTAAATTCAATCTGCGTACTCCTTGCCTTCATAATAGTGTGTGTGATAAAATACATTAATTTATATATAAGTTAATTGTTTGTAGCAGGATGTACCAGTGTCTAAGAAGAGGACGACGCTAAAGCCATATAGAGATCCATCTGAGCTTCCTGTCTCCGCTTTACGACCGACAACGACCACATTCAAAATGGAACCAATCACTAGTAAAATTATGACGCCTATACCGATATATCAAATTGAAAGACAAAATAAGTTTAACGATGACGACTTAAAACAATTTTTTAAACTATTTTTCAACAGTAAAGAAATAGAAGAATATAAAGATGTTCTCAAACTAAGTAATAACAGCCTTCCTACATATAGAGACAATACGATAAAAGATGTTACAGAAAATAATGAAAATGTCAATGCATTTTACGGAGTATCTGCAATGTATACGAAAATTGATAAATTTTCATCAGAACAATCTGATACAGAAAAATATACGACAGCCGATAATATTTCTGAAAGAGACGACTCCAATGATGATCTAGTTAAGCTTATGGATAAGGTAAATTTAGATCAAATTGTTAAAGAAGAAATGACTAAAACAAAAGTGTCTTCTGATTTTTTACCTAAGAATCAAAGTGTTTTAACACTACTATATATATCAGACGACGAAAAAAATACTAACACTAAAGTAATTTCGAAAGAAAACTTAAATAGTGAAGATGTCAACGAGGGAATCAGCATTGCTGTTGATAATTTCGAAGATTTGACTAGAGCTAAGAAAGATGATGATATATTACCGGAGAATGACTTATATGGCTTACTGTCCGACATGATAGGTGAAGAAATGCAGAAGATAAATATTGATGCTCTGTAATTTTTTTCATTAAATTATTCCTAAAATCGCCTTTATTTTATTTCACATAGACAAATTACTTACCAATGGGATATTATGAGTAAAATTTTCTGAATATTTATAGTTGTTATTTTATAGTGTACATAAAAATATTATAACAATTTAAAATTTATTTGTATCATGTCATTCCTAACAAAAGAGTGTTTAATATAAAAATTTGCTTTCTGTGAAACAGTTAAGTTTCCTTTCTTCTGTGGAATTTAGTAATAATGTACAAAACTTGAATAAGATATTAAGAAATTAAAATAGGTTAAATCATATTAGTTTTATTTTATTCAATTTAATTTAATCTTTTAACTTCTTAATACGTCAAGTGGAACGTAATTTATATATAATCTGTATACATTGCGCAATGCTGTAATCAAAATGTACTAACTTCTTTCACCAGAGGTCGTTGTTTTTTCCCTGTACTGTAGGGTGGTGCGACTAAATTATAAGGTAAATTCCTTTTTATATTAATATTATAGAACTTAATAATGTTTTATTTAATTAAGTGCTTAAATTATTTCATTCATCGTACAAAAATATGATAGTTTTGTACTAACACGGTAAGTTAACACTTAAGGCGAAAATGTCATCTTAACTATTTCAAAATAAAGACCTTAATAATCATTTTTCATTTGTTATTATTAGCAATGCAGAACATATTAGTGATTAAGCATATCCTTTTTAAAAGTTAATAATAGTTCTTCCAGTAGTGTTGATATTGAAAAAAAAATTGTTATGTAACTAGCGATCAATATTTCTAACCTATTTTGTGTTATCAAAAACTTTATCGAATGATCTACCTTGCGTTTTAGAATTTAACGCCTGTTAGTATTTAGGTGATATTAGTTAAAAATTTTTTTTAACCATCTCCAAAGATAATAGTTAAATACATATATATTATTTAAAATAACAGGGTAAATGTAAATTCTTATCGATTTTACTTATAAAAATCCCAGTTATATATATATTTATAAATTTATTTCCTTTCTTCTTTAAGTTGAAGTTGATAAGATAAACAATATTTTTAGTGTTTTCAACATTTGTGAGGCCAGTCGTAGCGCAGCGGCACGAAGTGTGACTGTAAAACCGACTGGTTGAGGGTTCTATCCCTACTCGAGGAGATGAAATATTTACTTAAATTTATATTCTCATTTCTTCGCTCTGGTGTCGAGGCAAAAGTCCGGCGTTGAGTTCTGCCACTCAACAAGCTATGCCTCCAAAATTCTGCAGAAAGTGGGGAACGGAGTGTCTTAACACTAGGTTCCCTCTGCCTACCCTGCTGTGTGCGGGATATAGCGTGAAGCTAATTTAATTTAATTCAACATTTGTGATTTTTATAACAATTGCTATTAATAATATTTGAAATCTTCTAAAACATAATTTTAATTATAATAAATATTTATTTATTATAATTTATAAACATTTTAATTTAAACATCAATATATTCATCATTTGAACATAATAATATATATTACAGATATGGCAAATTTCCTTCTACGTCGTGCACTGTTAGATGCAGTCCGCGTACCAGCTGGTACCCGGTCTATGAGCGAGCTTGCCAAGGTACTTAAATAATGTTTAATAATTAATTTGAGAAAATAAAATAAAAATAGTAATATGTGCTTAATCTCTACTATATATGTATATACACTGTGAAAGTATTTCACTGCAAATGTGATGGTCATGGGTTCAAACAAACTTGGATTAATTCATTATTTTACTTAAAATGTGGGAAACAACTAATCAATTATGTCATATCAAACCTCAGTCTGACCTTGACACCAAGCTTGATGCACTGAAAACCCGGTAGTTGCGTCCCATCCTATCCTACTAATGTTATAAATGTGAAAGTTTCTAAAGATGGATATTTGTTCCACTTCAACATATTAATAAATATGAAAGACAAATAGTTAACTCTATATCCAACGTAAGTTTATTTTACCATATAAAAAATAAATAAAATAAAATAAAAAGCCTTTATACCCTAACACCAGTTTACTTGTTTTATAACTTTACTTAAAACTTCATAATTAATAAAATACATAAATATTTTTATAGTAGCTTAGTTATCTAGGGCCCCTCTTTGGGTGAAGGCCTCCTCCAACTCCTTCCATCGCTCTCTGTCTCTCGCTGCTTTCATCCAATGCCCACCTGCTATCTGGGCTACCTCATCTGCCCACCTTTTGTAGGGTCTCCCTTTTCCCTGGTGGTCCCTGCCAGGCGGTAGCTCTCAGGGTCCACCTATTGTCCGTGAGCCGAGCCACATGCCCGGCCCTTCCATTTGAGTTTAAGGGCATGCTCCAGAGCATCTGTAACCTTAGTTCTTTCCCTGATTTTTTTGTGCCTTATTTTATCCCTTTTTTTGACTCCTAACATGATCCTTTCCATAGCCCTTTGAGTTGTATTTATTTTATTTCTTATTTTGTTTGTGAAGACCCACGTTTGGGAGCCATATAGCAGGCATGGTAGTAGACAAGTCTCGCTTATGGTTCTTTTAATTTTTATGCTATAGTCTCCCTTGAGTACTTCTTTTAAGGACCAGTATCTTTTCCATGCTATGTTAGCTCTTCTCAAGGCCTCCTCTTCATTATTAGTTTTTGAAAAAGACACCTGCTTACCTAGGTATATGTAATTTTCGACATATTCAATGTTTCTGCCTTGTACTTTAATCGGTTTCATATAGCTATTACTCATTATCTTTGTTTTGTTTGCATTCATCTCCAGCCCCACTTTGGAACTTGTCTCACTCAGACTATGTATCATGTATTCTAAATCTTTATGAGTGTCCGCAAAGATCACAATATCGTCAGCGAACCTTAGATGACTTAGTAAATGTCCACATATTGTCACACCTTTATTGCTTCAGTTAAGCTTCTGGAACACATCCTCTAACACTGCTATGAAGAGTTTAGGAGATAAGGGATCCCCCTGTCTTACTCTTCTTTTCTTTTTTTTTTTTTACTCTACTGTAGCTATCTTTATATATGTTTTTGATAATGTTGATATATTTCTGCTCGACTTTGGATGATTCTCAGGCTTTCCAGATTGAACTGTGGCTAATAGAATCGAATGCCTTACTGTAATCAATGAACGCGAGATACAAGGGTCTGTTAAATTCTTTATATTTTCCAAGTACTTGTTCCAGGGTGTGTATGTGATCTATTGTACTGAAGCCGGAGCGAAATCCTGCTTGTTCTATGGCTTGGGACTGGTCTATTTCTTGTGTTATTCTTTTCGCTAGAATGGATGTAAATAGTTTGTACATGCTTGTGAGTAGACTTATAGGCCTGTAATTTCCTATTTCCAGCGGATTTCCTTTCTTATATAGAAGCACAATATCTGAGCGGCACCACTGCTTTGGTACACATTTTGTGATATGATGAAGCAATACTGGTTTTCCAATTTTAAGTGCCTCATTATTAATGCCATCAGGCCCTGGGCTTTTTTCATTTTTTAGGATGTTGATGTAGTTGTTCACTTCTCTTTCTTCTGTACTTTCTGTGCTTGCATTCGTTTTCATAGTTTTTATGTGTTCCTTTTCATCATAATTTTGCTGCTTGTACAGTTCCTTATAGAAAGATGTTGTGACTTCTAGCACTTCTTCTCTGGATTTTGTGTTTTATAGATTTACTAACTGTTTTAAATAAGTTGCTAAGGTCGTTTCTCATTTCTCTTGTTTTATTCTTTGTGTTGATCAGATCTGTCCTTTTTTGCATAAGTTCTAATGTCTGTTCACTTAGTATTTTGTTCTTTTTAGTTTTTTCTTGATTGGTTTTCAGACTTTCTATAATGCCTTTTTCTGTCATGATGTAGTAAGATTGAACTTCTGCATATGACACATTGTTATCTATATTCGTTGCTATTCGTCGGCTTATATAATTATTTATTTCAGTTTTTCATTTAGGAGATCTCGGTATTGTTGTAAATTGTCTTGTAATTCTGCTGTTTAAACATTTCGTTCATTTTTCCAAGTAGTAGCGTCATTTGGGGATATATACGTGCTGTCAATGTCAAATTGAACACTTCCTGCCCGTTCGTATAGATATTGTTATAAGTATGTCTGATTCGGTGTATATAAAAAACCACTTATTTCACAAGAAGCACTTATTTTTGAGGACCGTTAGTCTTTGTATAGGATTTTTTATGTTATGTTCACTCGCGGATGCACTTAGTAAGCCTGTTTATTTTACCTTATACTTCAGAATAACATATAGGCTACAAATTATGTAAGGAATCTAGCATAATTTGAGAATAATACACAATAAGTATGCATTTATTGTGTAATAACCTGCATGCTGCGTTTGGGTTGCTAGTTCAAAATAATTAATTTTCTTTTATTTTGTAAATGGTGTGCTTATATAGATCAAAGAAACAAAGGGACAAAGTGGACTAGAAATATTTCTTTTTATTTAAAAAATTGTGGGCTTAAACTCTATATCATATATAACTTTTATGTAATTACAATTGTTTTTCAGATTGGCAACCGTGAATGGGTGGGTTACGGTTTCAACGGACAACCCAACTATGTTGACAGGCCTGATTTCCCTCTCCCCGCTGTTAGATTCTCTGCTGAGACACCTGATATTAAGGTATAGTGATTTTAAATAATATGTTTAGATATTAATAATATAATTGACTTGAAAATTAACCAGTGATTATTGATTAATTAATTGGCTGGTTTTCTTCTGATAGTGATGTCACCAGTTATGTCAATAATTGTTTTTAACAATTTTATGAGATTTTACCATGTAAGGTGTAAAAAAAAGGTTAAAAAAGAAACATGTAGTTTTTTGATGCTGTCGTGTGGGGAGGCAACATCTGACAGTAATGAGAATGGATGTAGGTTCGACTACCAACGTGGTGTTCAGTTACACCATGTAAAATTTGGGCGAAAAGCAAAAATTGTCTTCCAAAGACCAAAACTATGTTTTTTCTGCACTGTATGTGATACAGGCTAAAGGTGGTATAGAATGTGTTGCGTGTTGTTGTATATTTTTAGAAAGTTTATTAGATTTGAGGCCGTCATAGCGCAGTGGCACAGTGCCTGTAAACCATTGCCAGTTGGATTCTCATTAAAGTGAAAGAACTATTTACGTTTCTTAACTCTGTGCCACATTGAATTTTATCAATAATCACACAATCTTTGGGACACTGGACTGGATGTGAGGAATGGAGTGTCTACACTTAGTCGAATGTTTACTGTGATACATGTGGGATATAGCCTCAAGCTAATTACTGTTTTCAGGCTCTCCGTGAAAAGGAAAAGGGTGATTGGCGTAAACTGACAGTTGAAGAGAAAAAAGCCCTGTACAGGGCTTCTTTCTGTCAAACCTTTGCAGAGTTCCAAGCACCGACTGGACAGTGGAAGGCAGTAGTGGGTTGGGCGCTGTGCCTTGCCACTATGTCGCTGTGGGCTTTCATGGGAATGAAGCTCTTTGGTGAGAAAATTTATATATTTTTTTTATAGCTTTATGCTATACTCTGCACACAGCAGGGTGACAGAGGGAACCTATTGTTAAGACATTTCATTATGTTCTTTAGGAGGTTCGAAACGTGCACGCAAAACTCTTTTGGAATAAACAAGAGAATCTTTTCAAATCTCGTTGGGTAGCGTGCGCCGCCTAATTTTCGAAACGTTGTATGTTCATCAGCGCCGAATTTTTTATTAACGAATAATTTTTTCCCCCCAAATGGGATTGTAACCCACAACCGTCGTGCTTAGTTACGTGCTATAGCGCTGGGCCCAATATATATTTTAAAGAAATTTATTATTGTTTTGCATTTATTTTATATTTCAAATATTTTGAATTTCAATTTCACAGTGTACAGTCCACTACCTGACTCCTTCAGTGAGGAAAGCCAGAAGGCTCAACTGAAACGTATGTTGGACTTGAAAGTGAACCCTGTCGACGGACTATCCTCCAAATGGGACTATGAGAACAACCGCTGGAAGTAAATTAGGTATGTAGAAGAGTATTTTTACATATAAGCGTGCAGCGGCGACTAGCGTTGCGGTTTTGTGTGCTTGTTAAATTTAAATCACATTGTCAGGTGCCTGAGTTATATCATTGCGTTTAATGCGATGCCTCTATGCTCTATTTATGTTGTGGATAATGTGTTCAAATAATGGAAAAGAACAGTTTATTAAGTTAAACTTAACGGTTACCTTGCAAGAAGATAAAAAATGTATTATAACAGATGTTTGTAATATATGTATACCTAAATTTTGTGTAGAAAAATTACATTTTAAGCTCACACGCCAAGTAAAAAAAAATGTTTAAAACTGTATAAAAGTTTGGATGTAGCTTTCGGGATTTGAACCTAATACTACTAAGAAGTTTATTTAAGCCATATTTTCGAAGATTAAACGAGATCCTCCAATATCTCTCGGTATGAAAATAATCAAAAGTAATATCAAATGTGCAGATTTGCCATGGACACTTAACATCAGGGCGGCCACGACTCGCCGACCGTACTGCATTATATAAATAAAGATATCTTTGTAATAATTGTTTGTTATTGTCAACAGTTCAATCACAGGTTGGTGCTCCGCTGGTGGTAGAGTAGACGTGTTGTTACTATTATGTAAATCTGTAAGATAATTAAATAAATGTGATTCCGAATACGCTATTTAGTCTTTAATTTTATCTCTTTTGTCGTTATATTGCTTTAAAAATGAAAAAATATAAATTGATAGTACTTTAATTTGTCATCATTCCACAAACCACGATCACTATTAACCATTCATAAACTACTATACTTAAAAAACTTACAAATGCAAAAAAATAAAAATTTACAGATAGAAGAATGCACCATTAGAGTTCCCCATTATTCTGACTTCAACCATGGACTGAACTGACGCCAAAATGAGATGATTGATGTAACGTCTGTCTTACGAAAGAAAATGCCAAAGGTTCTTCATTTTTATTTATACCTATTCCCATGTACTATGTTTTTATACATTATTGCCATGTTATACTTTCAAAAATGAAAGTTGTTACGTTAATTTTATTTTTCATCTGCTAAGTGGTTTAGGAATGGATAAATTTATCAAAAGCATTAACAACATTACAAAGGAGACTGAAACAAATCCATACATTTTTGGGCCCAGAATGTGAAGAGATGAAAATGGTATGATTTAATAGATTTAAGATTTAAACATCATTTCCTCCCTGAAAACTATTTATATTTTGGCAATCTGAGAGCTGAGTTATTAGAGAGTTGATAAAACAGAGTTTAAGTACGCAGCACAATTCCTTGAACATCAACTTCTATAAAATAGGCGATTACTGAGTTGTTTATGCATTAATTCTTATTATTTATATGTCGGCCCGAGATCTAATGATAGGCGTGCCTTGCGGTTCCGACGTCTCATGGCTTTGATGATGGTCCTCCATTATACGAGTTAACACAATTAATCTCACACTACCGTTATGATTCAGGCGTGATCCTTATCACAATTAAGAGCTGTGAATGGGACGGCCGACTAAACCACCAAGTGCCTCTGCCGGCGATGCGTCTTGCTTATAAAGCGGGCCGCCCCTCCTTCACAACTCGCCTGATTCACTGAGTGGTCCGATAAAGAACTATATTCATAAATAAAATTATTAAATTAATTTTAAAATTACATTTAAATGTTATTTCTAATTTTACTCGTTAAAAGATCTGAATTATAAATTTATTCTCAATATTTCTAAATTATTATTTTAAATCAAATTCATTTTAAATGTTATTTCTAATTTGATTTGTCAAAAATCTAAATTATCAATTTATTCCTAATATTTCTAAATTCATTAATATCGACGCCGACATATAAATAAAACACATTTTAATGAATATTTTATTCTTCTACTATTATTATTAAAGTGTCATCTAAGAAGTGTGCAGGTGGAACTAAATTATTTTGGTACCCAGCCCAACTAAGGTTCCATATAATAGTCATAACGTGAGCACAGCAGCCTACCATTCGTCTTCCTACAATACAATTGCAGTACTTCATAGCAATTTTAATATTATAAAGTTCTTAAATTACTAAGATATTTACCAAAATATGAAAGTCTCCAGCAACAACTGCAAGTCTTGCGTTTATGAATCACACTTACATCATAGCAACCTTAGTACTCCAGAATTCGACAGAAGAGTCTTAATGGGAACGGAGTGTTTTAATACTAAGTTTTCAAGTTCCCTCTGCCTACCCTGCTATGTGCGGGGTACAGCGTGAAAAAAAGTTTATATAACCTAAATGGATGCGCTGTGGTTACAAGATAAAGAGCGTTGAGTTGCGCCAGTCAAGACTCACTGTCACAACGAGTGGGCGGAAAATGGAGAACAGTGTCTTGACACTAGGTTTCATCTACATCTATAACGGAGTGCTATATGCAGGTAGTGTAGGATACAACTGAAGCTATAAAAATTAAATGATTAAATATAAAATCAAATTAAATAAATCAGCTTCACGTTGTATCCCGCACATAGCAGGGTAGGCAGAGAGAACCTAGTGTTAAGACACTCCGTTCCCCCCTTTCTACCGAATTCTGGAGGCATTGCGTGTTAAGTGGCAAAACTCAATGCCGCGCTTTGCCTGTCAAGGTTTGCCAAAGCGAAGAAATGGAAATATAAATTTAAGTAAATATTTCATCTCTTCGAGTGGGTGGGCATCGAACCCACAACCAGTCGATTTACAGTCACACTGTGTGCCGTGCAATAGGTTTCGCCGAATTTGTTTTAGTGGTGGAACACAACGCCGCGTTGTGCCTAGTTACTAGAGCGGAATTGAATACATTAAATATTTCATTCCCCCTAGTGCGAATCCAACCCCACAACGACGACGACGACGGTCTCTATATTTTCGTTACTTTTAATAATACAAAACAAAAAGTAAATAGGATTAGAGGGAATAAAACTGTAATATTTAAACATTTTTTTATAAAACAACATTTTCAACATAACATATTCATCCACTGAGCATTTAAAAATACATATTTCATATGTAACTAGTGAATACTTTACATTTACTTTATCTAATGGAATTTAACGTCACATTTAATAATAAAAGTTTATTTATGTCAACATTTATCTCATATTATAAGTCTAACAATTACTATGTTTTTAAAGTAAAATTAAGTTTAGTCTTAAATCAGCAATCGCTACGTTATTTATAAACACATATAAATATATTTTTTCAACATCACAATATTAAAAAGAACATACAAAAAGATAAAAGTGCTCACGCAAATATAAAAAAAATCACGCTATACCGGAGTACAGAACGATCAACGAGTCGTGGCCGTCTCGAAGTTAGCTGTAAATAGCTGTGCACGTTCGATTCGATTTTACGACTTTTCTTTAATCAGATTATGTTTTTTTCTAGTGAACAATGCGCAAAAGCTTTGAAAACCTAACTTCAGGATGACCACGTGTTGTTGACCATACTATATGGGGATAGAGAATTTATTTAAATATACACTTACCGACCAATTGCTCAGACGCTTGTCTACCAGAGCAGAGAAACGAAAATAATAACTAATCAATCCTCCGATTTAATACATTTTTTGAATGAGGATTGAACCTTCAAACTTACAGTCAAACGATGTCGACTGCGCCACGACGGTCACAATATTCATAATTTAGTCATAAAAATAACAAAAACTAATTATATAATAACATGAAAATATGGTACAAAAGAATTACAAGTAAATAACAAATTGGACCATAAATAGTAAATACAACTTCTATTAAGACGCCTTTTTATTTTTAA
This sequence comes from Heliconius charithonia, assembly GCA_030704555.1. Classification (NCBI taxonomy): domain Eukaryota; kingdom Metazoa; phylum Arthropoda; class Insecta; order Lepidoptera; family Nymphalidae; genus Heliconius; species Heliconius charithonia. The sequence continues at coordinate 18,941,797 of CM060819.1, forward strand.
ATTTACAGATTCAAAGAGACATTCTAACACATGCAACTTTATTTTTTTTAATAATTTATTGTTTTTTTCACGTTTAAATTTTAAAGATAATATACATAATACGTAGAAATGCGTAGAGAAGAATATTTTTATTATTATCTGCCTACTAAGTATATTATCCTTATTTTTATATTATGGCAGTTTAATTTTAAAATTATTAAAAAATACACAAGGAATATTATTAGAATTAATTGAAATAAAATATGGTTTACATTTTTATAGAATACTTTAAAAAATAAAAATATATATAAATTAAAAAGAAGTGTGAATAAAGGTCTTATACTGTTTCGACAAGAAGATATCACAAAACGGCAACATTCTAAAAATTACATTCTCTTTAATAGTGGTACCACTGAAATATTGTAGATTATGAAATATAGTGATTTCTCTTCTTTATTATCGGGCGAGGACGTGTACTTTAATATATTTAATACATATATTTGGAAATTTTACTTACATTTATTTAACCTAGCAACATTTAATGTTCATAGTTTGAAATATATTTTTTATTGAAATTATTTAAGTAGGTATGCTAAATAATATTTTACGTCGGTTACAAACAATTTTCATTCAAATATGAGAAGTAAATGGGACAGTTTTGTTTCTATTTTTAATTTGGCCATCTACTTATGTTTATTTCATCGGTCAAATAAGAATATCCAATAATCTATTACTGTTCTCCTCTCATAATATATATTTGGGACAATTGTCTAATTAAATACACATTAAAGCTAACATTACGATGACATTCAAAGCGACATAGAAATATAAAGTGTGTTGATACATTTACATTACATTTACACTAAAATATAGAACTTTTTATTCCTTACAATAATCATAAGAAAATTTCACTGGAGCTACGACTCCTTATGTAGTTTGTGAACAATTTATTAAAAGATTGTTTTATTTTTATTAAATGTTATTTTAATGAACTGATAAATTATTTAGTTTTTCTTTTTTTGTATTTCATTCTTACTGTAAATTGTTTTATATATAATCTGTAATTTTTCATATGTAAAAGGTTTTCTTTATAACATTACTATTTATTTTCAATGACATGACAACATTATCTAAAAACAAATTAAAATTGTTCACACACTATTCTTTTAAATGTATTAAATATTCTAATAATACATCAATTTTAAAAAGTTATTTTGTATTTTTTCTAAGTTCATCTAATAAATATGTGCTAGGCATCAACAGTGAACGTTTCTTCATTATTAGTCATATTAAAAATATATCTATTTAGCTTGAATACTAGACAGAGAGATTACAGTGACATTTTTCTCATCTTTTTATTTATTTGTAACACTATGGGGTAGCAATGACTACTATTTGATGTAGAATTATTAAAATACGTCACAATTGTTATTAACTGAATTTTCGTTGGCTTGATATTACTACGATATTTGATTTTAATTTCTTTTTTGTGTTTATATCTAAAAAGTCAGATTCTTTTTTTATATATTTTGTATTTTTTTTATAAGTACTCTTTTTTTTTTCATTTTGAATTTGAAGAAACAGCCTTGAATTTACCAAATGCTTATTTTTTATGTACACTTTTACTCTTCTATAGTAAATATTAGTGCATTTTCTCAATAGATTTTTAAAATATATTTAAAAAAAAAAACAGATTGATTTTATGGCAGTTCATTATCGATGTCATTTAATAATAATTTAAATCAAATGTTTAATATAAAAATAAATGAATATTACTTATTTAAAAACAAAACAATTCAAATAAAGAATTTCTTACAAAATTGTTAAAATATTTTTTACTTCACTACGTTTCTTAACAATTTAGACATTTTGATTTTAAAAAGGTATAAGATTTAACATTATTCTTATAATGTGATAATATAGAAGTTTTTTTTTAGTTTATTTTAAATATTTTGAAAGAATTTTTATTTTAAATATTCTTATAGACACCAAATATTTTTAATCTATCAAATGTATATAATTTTATGTTACGTCATCATATTTTCACAATGGAAGGCCGTAAAGGACTCGCATTTAGGCTCTAGGATCATAAAAAAAAATAAAAAAAAGAATACCGCCATTTAATTTTATGTTTTAAATTAGCAAATAATGGTTTGTGACTGGGATTTTACTTTATTAAATTTCTACTAAGTCGAGCAAAAAAAAAAACGTTAAATAGCCATTTCATATAAAGTAAGTTTAGACAATAAGTTTAAGTTACAAAAAAAAAATCTATCTCTTTTACTTTGATATTCTTTCGCTATAAACAATTTACATAAAAAACCGTTTTTGAAGCAATTCAGACATACATTAATTTACACAGATATACATACATTACACAAATCGATTTCATTCATTACAAACAAAAGGAAACATTGAAATACATTAAAATATTAAGTGTAACATTATGCCCACTAAATTATCATTAAATTGTAATTACACAGCCATTTAGAATCTTGAACAGATTCTAAATACAGAATAATCTCACTAATCTGGCACTCCCCGTTCTCTGGCTTCTCGTTGTCTTCTTCTCTTGTGTATATCATAGTAGGCAGAGGGAGCCTAGTGTTAAGAAGTGTCTTAACACTTCTCTCCACGCACCGCACAGTTTTCGGATATTGTGCGTGGCGTGACAGTATTGTCGTTATCATAGTCAAGAAATAAAAATAATGAATTTCTCTGAGTTCATGGGAGTCGTGTCGCGTGTAGAGTAAGACGCTGTACTAAGTCACGATGGCTCAGTTGTTATTAATAGTGGTATGTCTTATAATTATAAAAAAAACTTGTAGATTAAGAACAAAAACATTTTTTAAGCATATGATCTAATAAATTACGTTCCAATATTTTATCACTTTGTTAGTTGCCTTCACCAGTACCAGTTTAGTGATATTTTACTATATTAACTTAAAACATTGACTAAAAAATCTAAATAAGTATAAAATAAGTTTAGTCCCTAAACGGGAACAGTCCCCCCATCCCTCCCGCGTCCCAGTCGGCCAGCTCGACCGGACCGAAGCATTCGTCGAAGAACTGTTCCATGGTCTTATGGACGTGGAGGTTGGATCGCTCGAAATTGTGGCCCTCGTCCGGGTATACCTGAAATTTTGTGAGAAATAGTGGTTTATGGGGTATGTTCGCAGTGAAGTATTCTACGTGCATATTTTAGTTTGTGTGCGTACCTGGTGCGTGTAGAGCGCCATGGCGCGCACGAGCGCGCGCGCGAGCGCGAGCGCGTGCGGCGGCGGCGCGCGCGCGTCTGCGGTGGCGTGCGCGAGCAGCACGCGGCGCGGCGGCAGGTTGGCGGCGCGGCGCCACAGCGCGCGCCCGCCCGCCGCGCCGCCGCGCCGCTCCGTCCAGAACGAGTCTGCGCAGGACGGTGAGATGCATTTGCAGTTAAGAAAATCAAAACCATATTAAAACACGACTCACTGTGATGTCGTAGGTCGGCGAGCGGAGCCAGTAGAGCCAAGCATCGTGTCAAATTGCGAGCGTCGCCAGCTGCGAGGGCTAATGCGGCCGCGGCACCGAACCCGCGACCGTACACGCCTATACGACTACCGTCCACCATCTTGAGGTTGTCTCGCAGATATCTATTAAAAAATACGTTATACGACTTTTATATATTTTAATTTTTACTTAAAATCAATAGATCTAACATAAACAAAAACAAAAACAAAAACTAGTGCTAACTAATAAGTATGTATAAATAAGATACTCACGAAAGTACCGCTATCTGATCTTCTACGTCCACTGACAACAAGCGTTGATATATTTCAGTTCTCAGCTCCTCACCCTTACAAAAAAGAAAAAAAAATTATTACGATTATATCTTTAATGTCATCAATTAATTAATATTAATATAAAAAAAAAAGATTTGTTTATGTAAACCAAAACGATAGGTTCGTATAGTACCTACTATATATCATAAGTTAAGGCTCAACACAAGTGTCTACGTCATTGTTTCCGTGGGAATCTCATTGTGTGACATAATTTGCTATAATAATCTAAGTGTAATAAACACCAACAACATGTAATATACCACATATAAGTAGGTAGCTGGTAGAAGAAATATAGTGTTAAGACACTGCATAATGAGTGGCGAACTAAATGCCGCGCTTTGTCTTGTTCCTAGAGCGCGGTAATGACAATATTTAATAATACTAAAAGTGTTATATTTTAAAAATAATTCTGCTCCGATCTAGTCAATAATTTAATATCTCTAGGTTAATCTTTATATATAGAATAGAGAGGCATAACATTCAGTTTGTTTATTCAAACCATATGTAAATGACATAACATATACCTGTCCTCCAGAGCCTCTCGCGTCGATCTCAGCCACAATAAAGTTCCTCGCAGTGGCGAGGTACCAGCCCCAGTCTGGTCTCCATCTCTCCGTCACTAACTGGCTGCCAGGTTCGGCTGACCTGTGTGAGATATATCTAATTTTTTATTTGAATTTAAGCGTTAAGTTTGATTCTCACTCTATTGTGGGTATGGTTAGCTTAGTTTAAATTAGCTAGTACATGTGAAACGGAGTCTTTTAACACTAGCCTGCTATTTGTGGAATATAACAGTTAGTAAATATATTTCTCAGTTAACATTTCACAAAATACTTAAGAAAAAAGTTCAAAAACTAAAACCCGACTTGCCACATCAATATGTGTGATGTGGCATATGCATATGGCAAATGGAATGTGGCGCCCTCTACGTGACATAATGTAACGTCACATAGACTATAACAAGTGAACGATGCTTCTAACAATACTTTATTTATCAGATTATAATAAGTGATGTAGGAGTTATGGGGGAACAAATGAACACGCATACATACATAATGGTCTAAAAAATAACTCTCCGGTAGTCGGGTAGAAATGAAAACGGTACATAGTATTTTTTTAAATTTTATAAGTTGCGACCAATCCTTAACCTCGTATAAATAAATTTACGTAACACGTAATACAGAGAGTTGTAGTGTGTGACTCACACGTGCAGGACGAGAGGCAGCGGCAGGTCGTCGGTGTCGCGCAGTCCGGGGGGCAGCAGCAAGCGCACCCGCGCTTCTCTGTGCGCTTGGACCTGAATCAACAGTTTTAATTATTATTATTATTTATCAAAAAAAAGATTAGATCAGAATCAGATTTATTATTATTATTTTTCTCGAGGCCAGTCGTGGCGCAGGGAACAAGGTGTGACTGTAAAGCCGACTGGTTGTGGGTTTGACCCTCACTCGAAGAGTAAATATTCGCTTAAATATATATTGCTCACCTCGACGCGGAACACCCTGGCCTGCGGCGCCGCGAGCGCCGCGAAGTGTCGCCGCAGCGGCGCCCCGTCGCTCAGCACGGCGCGCCGCGCGCCGCCCGCCGCGCGCACGAACACGGCCGGCGCGCGCGGCCCGAGGCACTCCTGTGGGACACTTTGTTTTTAGTTGTCTCTATCTATATAAACACGCGGCTCACGGCGAGAACATAAAAAACACATCAATTTCCATACAGAACAGAAGTAGATAGTTAAAAAATATAAAAGAGTCACCTGCACAAAGTAAGAGAAGTTCTTGCTGAACAGCACTCTGTTGTACAGACAAACGGTAGGTAGAGTGTCATTTTCGTCGACTACATGTGGTAACACGGTGGACGTCGGCCACGCGGGTAGGGACGATGTCGCATTATCATACTCCTGAGAAAAGAAAGGATTTTTGTAAAGAAAACGGCTTCAAAATATACATTTAAATATATTTTAACTTCATGATTTCTCCTGCGTACCAATAGCAGGGTATTATTGTCTTAAATCAACCATTGAAGAAATGAAAATCACTCATTTCCCAAATCCTTCATAGTTTAACGGTACGCATGTCTTGAAACTTAAGTGAAAAATTGGGAATGGGCTGAAACGTATTAAATTATACTAAAATTAGGTTGATGTGATACAGCGTGGGATTAAAAAAGACCTAAAAATAATGTAGAACTAACCGGCTCCTCAGTGCTAGGTTCCACGGTGGTGTCGGGTACGGATCCAGGGCAGGTCAAGCACGAGGGCGGCGGCGGCCACCCATCCACCGGCACCGACACTCGGTACACATGTCTCTCCCCTGCCTTTTCTGGGGCTGTGCCTATCACGTACCTATTAAATACGTAAGGCATACATATGTATATGAAACAAACTCGTATATTTTTTCAGGATATATTTGACAGATTTGTTTTGTGTTTACTATCCTTCGACTTAAAGACATTGTAGGTTGAGTGGACAAAGTTGAAATATTTTAGTTCTAATGGAAGGTAAACATGTGCTCTCTTAATTGTAAATATTTTAAGTTTCTTCTTTAGTATGATAGGCAATAAATATTTATCTCACATCTTTACTAGAGGTCTTACGTTAGAAGCTGCCACGTCCAGTAGTTCTCAATGTTATATTTAACTAGTCGTCGTCCTCAAATTGTTAACGTAGACTTTTAAATTAAAATTCTTATTTCTTTCCTCTCCTAGTAATTCTCTTTTAGACTAAGCTAACCATGAAAAACATGTTAAATTTCAACTTTCTAGTATCAGGAGATTTGTTTATGAGTTTTTTATCACTCACTCAGAAAAGAACAGTTAAATATTCTCGTAAATATTTTATTATGTTTAAGTAATTTAATCTCCATTTAACACATCCAAATAAACATTTAAACTTACAACAATCGTCTTCTCTCATCCCACCCAACCAATTGGGTAATCTCAAAGTTTCCCTGAGTAATAGTAGTCCTAGTATCCTGGGTAAGATGCACAGCATGTCTCCATATCCCGCCCTGGTCAGTGATTGGGGCGGTCGTAAATATCCCGCTCCGTCCCCCGACGAGCGCACCGCCGTTGCACCAGCCGCAGTCGTCTTCTACAGGGTCTGACCCGAGGCCCGACCAGCGACTGCCGTCTGATTCGTCTCGGTAAATCTGTTTATATACTAATATAATATAGCTCAACAGTTTGATTGAACGCGCTAATCTCCGAAACTATACAATTATTTTGAAAATAAAACTACCATTTATCACGAAAGGTTACACATCACATTATCTCCCACACTTAGAATGTGTCATGTGTCATACCACGCCACTGCCACGCGGGCAATTCTTTAAATGCTCATAATGTTTTTATTTCTACACAAAACAAAAAAAACCTACTTATTACATTTTACAAAGGTTGCGCTTGGTCTTTTCTTTTTGTAAATTACGCCATTTTGTGACTGATTGATGATGGCGTAATTAAAATTTCGCCAATCACTATTTAAATGTATATTATCTAAAACTATTAAATGAAACTTACATCTTGACAGTTATATTGGACGGCGTTACAGATGCTTATAATGGATACGTTCTGTGGTCGATTGAGAAGTAACACTGCGATCTGACGTTCTGATGTCCAGCTCGACCAACGGAGATACCAGCCTGGAATAAATATCAAATATATCTCAATAAAACAATACTCTTTTCTAAAATATTTTAATAAAATATGCCGTAACACAACGCTGGATTTTCATTGAATAAAGTCTGAATCCTGTATTCATATATTATTATAAGAATAGTTAAATTTTTTTTTGCAGTAGCAACTTTTAAAATGTGATACCGCACATGGAAAGACATTTTTTTTTCTGTGTTTAAATAACTTTATAATTTAATTGATTGCGATAGTTTGCGACACGTTGTATCTCGAACACAGAAGAATGGTCAGAGGGATCTTAGTGTTAATACACTCTACATTTTCAACCGCATTCCGGAGGCATTGTGTCCTCGTGTCGAGGACCACAGATCTCGATACTAGAGCATAAAAATGGAAATATTTTATATTTCATTTTCTCGAGTGGGAATCGAACCCACAATCTGTCGCGTTTACAGTTACACTTTATTCTCCTGCGCCACGACTGGCATCCAACCAAATTTTGATAAAAGCAAACAAAAATAAACATATAATTTGTTGTGTACTTATAAAGTTCTATAATAAACTTTAAATATACTAACTGCTGTCAACTGGTGTATTGAACTGGATCGCATGTGGGAACAGAAACTTGGGCGTCTTGATGCTGACCACGTACAGAGTGGCCACCGGGTTATTGGTGTTCACCTGGGAATTCGTTAAATGTAAGATAAGTAAAAAATATTAAATAGAAAGAAGATATGAAACAGGCATGAGATATATAAAACTGTGACTTAAAAAAATTTTAAACGATCAATTTGCAATATACTGCAATATTTTGCATACTATTCATATCAATGAAAGAAGAGAATTCGAATCCGATTCGATTCTCTCTGGTAACAAGACTGCACATCACAGCACAGCGGGATTAAGTTCTGTCAATCAATACGAAATATTTAAAAAAATATGGGAATTGAGTGTTTTAGCTCCAAGTTCCCTCTGCCTTAAGCAATATTTTTTCGATTTACCTTTGGATATCTCAAAGTTCTGATACTAGGATACGCTGGCGGTTCTTGTTGATCCAATCCATACCAAGGATATTTATGTTGTTGTACCGCTGAGTCGTTGTAAGTAACGTACATCAAATTTTGCCCATCAGGACTGAACCATATAGCGCGGTCCAGTCGAAGAACTTCCGTCTCATAAAGAAAATCTGGTACTCCATTGAATATGACTCCTGGTATTCCTGCAAAAAAAAGTTATACTTGATTTTTAATATTGTTGCATAAACTTATCTTCTTTATCACTAATTAGCATTGTTTTTGTTATACTTTTGTGTTTTTGTATTTCGGTACTTTACCTAGGGACCGTCGATTTATTTAAAATGTATTTTTTCATTTTTTTGTTCTGGTGTCAAGGCAAAGCGTGGCGTTGAGTTCCGCCTCTCAACACACAATGCCTCCGGAAGTCGGTGAAAAGTGGGGAACGGAGTCTCTTAACACTAGATACACTTTACCTATCCCGTTATGGGCATATAGCGTAAACTTTAAAAAAAAGCTAAGATAAGCTAAAATATAAGGAAGGCAAATTGTACATTTTAACTAACCAGATCATATAACAGCTACACACGCTCATAAAAATTAATTGGATAGTAATTTGAGACGATTGAAGGAGCTATTAGAAGCGTAATATTGGGATGTTTAGGTGTAATAAAATTTTATGATACAAATCTCGATCAGGCTCAGTTTTGAAAAAAAAAAGGTGATATTAGACTTTATCATTAGATTTCATGGAAGAAAATACATCATGAATGATGATGCAGGATGATGATACGGAAAGATAAAACAAAACATTTACAAGAGCTACTCTTCAAAATAGCAATTGGACTACAGTCAAAAAAACCACTTCCTACCATTGTTATTATATAGTTTTCTTTACAATCCGACGACCGTGCCGGCGAGTCTGACCGAACTATAATCTGACCTAATACAAAATTTTCAAAGGACCCCAATACAATACATTCGAAGTGTGTCAAGTTATACATACGAATCTATACATAAAAGTTCACAAAGCAATCCTTGGCTGGATTGCCTTTAGGCGAGGGTGGAATTTAAAGTTTGACAAAAGGAACAAGTGCTCCAAGTGTTGGTAATAGAATACTTGTTAGTTTGCTAACTTTTTGAATAGTAATTAATTAGGCCTCTGCGACACACAAGCACACGCACACATACACACTTAAAGAGAGAGAGAGATTTAAACTAATATTTATTCTCTGTTTTCCGATGTTTTATTAAATGGCTTCTCCAAGATTGAGGCCATACAGCGCCAAAGCGTGAGACTCGCAACTGTTGTGAGTTCGAGACCCACTCGTGGGAATAATTATGTGTATTTGCGTTTTCTCGCTCTTTTGAAGTCAAAGTTTTCTGTCGCCATTTAATACGCAATGTCCCGAAAATTGGCCTCTGCGTGGGTACCGTAGTGTCTTAACAGTATTTTCCCACTGTGTACTCTGCTATATGCTAAATACAGTTTGAAGTTAAAAAAACATATTTAAAATATACTCAAGTGATCCCTTAGTAAATTAATCCACGAAATGCGTAGTTCAGAAGCCAAAAGCAGCCACTTTTGAACATTTCTAAAGTGAAATGCGACTTCACGTAGGGCTAAGCTTGTTAAGCCTTAAATAGAAAACTTTTAATTAGTATCAATTTGATTGAGATTTAAAACACGTGCTCTTAAAAAGATACTTTATTTAAATAAAGAATAGAGAGTAGAGTGGCGAAACTCAACGGTACGCATCTTCTTACTTCGAACTTCATATGGGAATCGAACCTATAATAATCGTGTTAATAGTACACACTGCCCCACTGTGTCAAGGTTGCCTTGGATTGTGTTTATTTAATTTTTTTTATTTCGTAAATAGGTAATACAATGTGACATATGTATATGTATTCGACTGAGCGCAACAAATGTAGGCTTAAATCCTTGACTCATAACTCACTTACTCACTTTTAACTCTAGTACTCTTAGTCTTATAAAGAATATAATATGTAAATCATAATTTATTTTTCTGAGACTTTTTACAGACTTCCTTTTTTACCAATAACATGTTATCGAAATGGTGACCCTCACTAGTACTTAACTGTCACCATACTGTCATACACTCTGTATCACATCGCTAAAAGCACATTAATGTATCGACCAAATTTCCTCTTCGTCTCGTTAAAATAAACGTCACGTCATTTTTCATTCGTGTAAACGGCTTTTGTCTCTCTTTTCCGCATCTTTTAACGAAATTAACGAGAGCTGGTAAACTCGAAAAAATATTATGTTTAAAGAGTACTTAAATAGACCCAGTGACTCATACTTCTACACAATTATACTTAAAATAATTAATTCTATAATTTCTTTATGATGTATTTAGGTATCTGTAGCCAATAGAGCGACATGTTTGTTTGTTATTGAGGGTTGGTGTATTCCCCAAACATTATATATATATATATATATTTTTACATGGGTTTAATACAAAAACAATCAAATCTCTAGCCTGGAGGGTTGGGAGGCAAAGCGCGGCGTCGAGTCCCGTCACTCACCACGCAATGCTTCTAGAATTCGGCAGAAAGTGGAGAACGGAGTATCTTAAAACTAGATTCCTTCTGTCTATCACGCATGCGAAATTAAAATAAAAAGTATCTCTAAGCGCGGGGTGTTTATAGAAACGTCAAAAATTATAAGGGGGTTTTAAAAACCACCAATTAACAGTAAGTTAATTCCTTCTTTATTTACAGTTTCACGTTGTATCCCGTATACAGCAGAATAAGCAGAGTTCAATTAATCTCTTCTCTCAGAACTCTGTCCATAACTTTTTGCGCAACTTTTGTGGCATTGCTTGGTAAGCAAAGGAAGTTAACGCCGCGCTTTGTCTTGTTGCCAGAGCCAGGAAATGAAAATAATGCATTTTCTTCTAGTAAAAATCAAACCGTAGCGTTGACAGTCAGACGCTGTGGCGCTGAGCCACGACGGCTTTTTTATTATTTAAGTCAAATTCTTGTATACAAGACTTACCATTGCTAGTAATTCTGCAGACCAGAGTCTTCAGCACCTTGGGTTTGTAATAGATGTCGTTGTCGTACACGAACACCAGGCCGGTGCCGGTGGGCGCCCACTCCGCGTACTGCAGTAAGGGTGCTGATCGGTCCTCCTCTATAGGTGATATTGGGATTTTGTTCCTGTAACAAGCATGTGTTTGGTCAATTTTTTGATTATTTTTGATACATAAATAAACAAGTTCTATATTTTCTATCTCTTTTATGAAGATTTGGCGATGTTCTATGGAACTGAACATCGCGTTTTCGTCGAACCAGACAGGAGGATTATTTTGGTGATTGAATTAATGATTTTTATGTCGATAGACAGGCAGTTGTATCTGAATTGTGTTAAACTGAAGTCTATTTAAAAGGTTTATTTCTAATATTTCAACTAGTGTTAAGTGTATGTAAATAAATTTAAACAGTTTCGTGATGTTTATGTGAGGACTGTATGTTTATTCCTTTTTTTTGGTTTGTTTTAGCATCTCGTTATATCTCGCTTATAATCAGAGGTAAACTGGGAAACAAGTGTTAAAATATTCTATTTTCGCTAAGAAATTTCCGTTTCCCACTTTTTGCCGAATTCTGGAGGCATTGCGTATGTGCAGCCTGACTCAACACCGCGCTTTGCCTTGTTACCAGAGTGAAGAAATGAAAATAATGGGAATCGAACCCACAATTTTATCTTCTATCTCATTTACAGTCGCACGCTTGTGCTTCTGCACCACGAGTCTGCTTCTCTAGGTCCCGCTGAGCTTCTTGCGCAGGTTCCTCTTGGGTCTTAGGTATTAACCGAACCGAGTAGTGAACCGGTGATAAATAATTCTACATCCAAAAATGAAATATACGTCTCCTTATTGAGTTAGACTTTGACCTACACTTACATACCTCGTTATAACATCGAACACGTGGTACCTGGCGAGGCGGGCGTGCCTCCAGCCCGGCCTTACGTCAGATATGAGAAGCACAAACTTCAAATCTGATGATACTTTGAAGTCCACTGCGTTTAGTTCTCTCTGGAACAAGAATAACAGTAAATACTTGTACACGTTTGGGTTGAACAGTCTCACAGGGTTTCACACCAAATATTTAGGAGTCTTTTATTCCCGTAATAAAATTATAAGAATACTTGACATAAAGACGTTGTATATATGAAACACGTCTCGATATACTGATATCAAGCTTAGGGATCCCATTTTTTTTTCGTTGAGGTACTCGAATCATAACGATACTCTTGATAATAAGTTTACATATATTTTTTTATTTGCCTCATTGAGTCTTTTTTCTTTATATACCGATACGAGATTAATGAAGCTGATGGGTACATCCAGTTTCTAGAATCTAGCATCTAGAAAATGTACGAGTTTTTAAAAGCTTAATAGGTGCTACATTTCCTAAACAAAATCAAATTCAGAAGTTATATAAAATTTTATAGTATCAAATAAATTTCATGAGCGGTACGTGTTTAATTATTATGAAAAATGAAATGGTCAAATTTTACAAATGAAATCATGTTTAAGAGCAATTAGAGAACGAGTGTGAGACTCGTTGCTGCTAAATTATTATTATGAATAAAAATTATATTTTTACGTAACTTTTGGTTGTGCATAGGTATATATTTAACTTTGAAGCTGTTGATATTGAAGAATTGGTGAAGCATCTGATTGTAATAGTGGTTGTGGGTTCGATGTCTTGTAGGGGAAAAGGTTATATTTAGAGATAAATTGTATTCACTTTCTCGCTTGGCAAGAAAAACACGGCGTTGAATAACGCCATTCACCACTCAATATCTGGATATAAGGCCCTCTCATCTTGCTACGCGGGATAAAGTACGTTGTTGATAAAGAATCAACATATCTATTATCCATATAAAAGGATATAATTCATTCTGTCAAGTGAGATTCAGTAGGATGAATTATTTTGATTTTCTCTTCTCTCTAACAAGACAGCGCAGCGTTGAGTTTCGTCACTTTCGCAATGTCTCAAAAATTTGGCGGAGCGCGGGAACAATGTGTTTCAACACTAAGTTTCCCATACTTGATATATGCGGGATACAACGTGAAGCTAAAAAAATATCTCTTTACTTATATTATTTTATATTGGCTTTTTGATATCGACCACCATTCATGAGTCTTTTGAATAATAATCTCTGTGTTTTTAGGACAAAGTTGGCTTTACAATAAAAATATAACGCTCCATATTAATATTTACATTAGTCGAGAAGTAAATTTCTAACGGTTTCATAAGTAAACCGAACCTTTTTATTCTTATTATTTTATCTCATTGAGTTTTGTAAAATAATGAATAAAGAGATGATTTTTGTCCAAAGCCTAGTAAATATCAATTATTTTAATGATAAAAATATAAATAAAGTGAATAATTTGTAGCCCTCAACCTCTCCATACATGCCCAGTATCATCGATACAGCGTTATCAAACAATCTAAGCCAAAAGCATATTTTTCTTCATTTCTTCTTTTTGTTTATACAGATGACCTTTCCTAGAATTTTGCTATTTATAATGACCAAACTAAACCAATTTTAACTTTAATTTGAACTTAGGACCTTCCATTACAAGCTTCGACTATCCACTTTAACTTCAACTATACGAGTATTACCATAAGGGTAAAAGGAATAAGACAAAAAGCTCGTTACCCAAACTTGGGAGTAAAATAAGTTTTTCATACACCATTACTCCCGAACGCCCCCATTCTCCCTTCAATTTGAGAACGTGCGTGGAACTAAATAAATTGTATCAATAAGTTCACGTCGCTTAGCTGACGGTGAGATATTAGTCTTTTTAGGTTTATTTATGTAAAGTTTATTGATAGGAGGTTTTGAGCTTTTCTTTGTCACATTATTAAGTAGACTTTTGTATTTTTTTAAATTTTTTTTGTGATCCCGTGTCGCTGTGCCACGATTCTTTATGAGTAAATATAATCATATTAATTAAAAAAAAACAATAACTATTCCTCCGTACGGCAAGTGCTGTAAAAATCACACTACACAACAAATAATAACGGAAAACGTTATATCGTTTAGGACTTAAAAAGGGTTTTCTTGTGTCAACAACAAAAAAGATCTACAAATTTAAAGTGGCGTTTTACACTCCGTGCTCTCCGGCTTTAGGTATTCAGTGAGAAGCTAACTTAGTAAGTAAAATATTATGAATGTTCATATTGGAGGCTAACATTTTTTTATATGAGAATCATGATCACGTTAATGATAAAGGCCTACGATCCTTTTGCACATCATTTTCCCTAAATAAAGCTTTGCAACATGGAAAGAGGAGAAATAGGTCAATGCACAGAAAGGGACATAAGAAAATACAATCTTGGAACATCTAACCAAAACGAGCAATTCTAATTTGTAATTAGAGCTAGAGTCAGTGTCGGTGGAATACTAATTACGCCTCAGTTTGTACAGTACGTCCGCTGTAGACGTGTGGTTTGAACAAATGTAAACTGACCAGTATGTGATTTGCATGTTCATTTACCTTACATATGTTTATTTACATAATATGCGAGGCCAGTCGTAGCGCAGGAACGCATGCGTGCGATCACAAACGCGATAGGTCGTGGGTTCGATTAACACTCGAGGAAGTGAAATATTTTAATATTTTTATTTTCTCGCTCTGATAACGAGACAAAGCGTGGAACTCAACGTTCTGCCTCTCAACACTCGATGACGCATTTCAGAATTTACCGGAAATTGGGGCATGGAAGTGTCATAACTGGTACGGAGTGTCTTAACAATATGTTCCCAGGTTGCCTCTGCCTTCACTGCAATGTATGGGACACATCGTGATTTAGAAAAATGTAAATATATACACAAGATATATAAATCGTATATAGTATATAACAAGTTTCGAGACAATAAACAATTAGGTGGAACGAATAAACAAAAAATATTTACAAAAAACATATTTTTGTAAACATTTCTCATATGTAAGAGACAAACACACTCCGTTCCCGACTATAAATAGTCGAAAACGGAAGACTAATTTCGATATATTGAGCGATATATTTCCAAGCTGTTATTTGTTTTGCTTTAACAGAGCAATGAAATGAAATTAATTTACAATATAATTATTTCCCTCAGCAGGAATCGAACCTACAACAATAACATCGACTCGTTAAAAGCTATTACACAGTTTCGTAGAAGCTTTTTGCATATATTTGTGATAAAGGAGCGACAGCAGATTACGTTAATCAAACAAACGTATGACACATACTGAAATATAGCTGTAAAAGATAGACTTATTTTACCCAGAAAAGGGATATTGGAATTGCACCTGTGACCCCTGTAGCTATACAAGGTTATACAAAGTGAACGTGAGAAGATTGTCAGCTTTTCATAACACAAGAATATTTTCAGTAGACATTATGCAACAACAAATAAAATGATACTAAATAAGTGCAATATATAAGACTGTACTAAAAGTACGAGTAACTCACGTGAATAAATCTGACGGAAAGAACATTTCATTACTGAACTCATTGTAGTAAAAAGGCAAGTCGACGGTATTCGATAACGAGAGTCGAGGCTTAGCGACTGCAGTACTACAGTAGGTACGTATGTTTTCTATTGTTATGTTCGAACTGCTCTCACACTGCTCAAGTTCAGTTAGCTGAAATATTTAATTGTTTTTTGGAACCTAGTGTTAGGACACTATATTTCTATGTCTTCGAAATACGATTCAAATGTATAATAAATATAATAACTTTATTAAAAACACAGTCCATATTTCGTCCTAATAATAAAAAACACAACCCACTACAAAAATGAACAAAAATTAAATAAATGACTTTTTCTCTCAATCTATATACAGGTAGTGGACATTTGTAAAAAAACCTTCCTAGAGATAATACAAAAAAAAATTCTTTGTAAGAGCTCATATAAAAATTACGATGTAGCTTGATAAGTAGTATGCTTAGCGGTGAGAGCGCTTGGACGGTTTCCAAGAGGCGCGGATTCAAGTCCCCCTACGTTCAAATGTTTATAGAGTTCCCTAAAATGTGTTTCTATTCTTAGTGAAGAATAATCCTGTAAAAACATCGGTGTAACACACGTCCCTTATGTAATCATTTGAAAATCCATACATCGATGCTTTTTACGTCCCCCGAGTACACAGGAGCGAGGTCGCATATAGGATAGAGGTGACGCTGATTTGCGAAGGATTTAGAGTATATTTTAACAATATGTTTTACAAAATTCTAACGACGTACTTATGAGGAAAGCTTTTTTTTTAGCTTCACGCTTATCTCGCATGTAGCAGGGTAAGCTGAGGGAACCTAGTCAACAATCTGTCCAACAACTTAGTGAACAAGTCATTTTCCATCCAATTTTTAAGACATTGCGTGTTGAGTGGCAAAGCTCAACCAAACCCACAACCATCAGGCTTACAGTCAAAGCCAGGGTACGATTATCAATTTTAAAGCTGTGAGATCAAATGTCACATCGGGTTCCACAACTAAATGCACAATGTCTCGAAATTTAGGCAGTGCGTGGGGAACTGAGTGTCTTAACACTATTTTCCCTATGCCTACCTCGATATGCGGGGAAAGCGTAAAGCTTTGTAAAAATAGAACACAACAATACATATTGTATTGCAAATCTCTTTCAGAGACAAATAAATAATATTTTCAACATTTCAAATTTAACTTTGAATTTAACTAAACATTTTCAACATTCTGATATTTCGAATGAACATAAAATTGGCGATGTTTTATTATTTTATTTGACAACTTGAAACCTTTCTAAATCCATTTGGCATAAAAATACTTTGCATAAGCACGTAACTGAAAGTGAAAGAGCCAAATCGAGTCATAATATGAAATGTAAAATACGTTTTATATTTTTTTTTACTTCACGTTGTATACGATATCTAGTAAGGTAGGCAGAGGGAAATTAGTGTTAAGACACTCCGTTTCACACATTCCAACCAACTTTCGACATTGTGTTCTAAGTAGCGGCCATAGCAAGGAACGTTTACAAAAAAAAATGCTTAATAAGAAAAAAAAACAATACTCACAAAAGTGGAATTATTCATTAACAGTCGTGTAGTGAAGTTCCTCACGTTGAAGACAGTTAGACCACCCCACCTGTCTCTGAACACTAGCTCGTCATCTGTAACAGGAATAAAATACAGTTTATTATCTTCCTTGTATATATTCTCTTAGCTTAGCTCACGCATATAGCCGAGAGAGAGAGAGAGAGAGCCTAATGTCAATCACACTCCACTTTCCGTCCGCTTTTCTAGCTCAAAAATACATGTTGTCTCGTACCATGTAAAACATATTAAAAGCAATAAATCAGTGATATCATTCCTTACGCTCTGTTCCTCTCTGCACTAAACAGTCTCTTATCTACATTACGCCCATTATATAGGCACTCCTTGTTGGGTGGCGAAATTAAATGTCTTGTTATATTGAAAATATTAAAATATATTTTTTGTATGTAATAATATTTTTCTATATAACCATATTCAAATCAACTTCACGCTGTAATAGGTTGGACTGGGGAGATATGCCACTCGGTTCTCCAATCACCACAAAATTTTGGAGATGGTGCTTATTGAGTGGGTTAGCTCCATGTTACCTTGCTGTACAGGATATACCATATATTTGTTCACATTCATTTCGCTCGGAAGCTCTGAAAAGATATTTTCGTTTTGTATATCGTCGCGACCAATCCATCAACGTCGCCGCTTTCACACATGATGACATAATGTATGGCAATTTCTCGTTTATAGGTATAGGCGTATTTGGGAAAGGCTTATTAATAAAAAAGTTGTCGTGGCGCATTGGGTACGATAGCCGATTCAATTTTCAATGAAATGATTCAATTTTCAATTGAATTTAAAATTGAAAGATTGTTATTTTTGTACCTTTCCGGTTCAGTTTGATATAAAACAAAAAGCGTGGCGTTGACTTCTGCAACTCAATACGCAATGCTTAAGAATTCGGTGGCAAGTGGGAAACGCAATTGTCTTAATGAGAAACGGAGTGATATTACACTAGGTTCCCAGACTCCCAGATCCCAGACTATAATTATTAAACCCTGTTAGGTACTTAGGCCCGGCCTCCCCTAGACGACATCTCCAGATACACATTCTCCCCGCGGCAGACCGACGTACGAGCACATCTTATCTTCGAGAAAGCAACAACAGCTTAGTTTATTCCAAGTGTTTCAAGCTAAGACAACACTATTTATAACAACGTAAAGACTACACGACTCCGCTTTTAGGTCCCACATGCTGAGTGACTGATGAGACGTTTCTAGGTTTCGCTCGTTCTTAAAGTTACTTTTTGGAGGAAAAATATTTGTCGTTATATTTATATCAGTATAAAACAAAATCGCTTAAAACAAAATTTGAAGTTACGCAACAGATTTTAATGTGACTTTCACTAATTGGCAGAGAGATAAAAAATTTTTTTGAAGTGAAATCTGTACAAATTTAATAATTGTAGGTGTACGGTAACGTAAGTTACTAAAGTTACCAAACTTAAGATTGCGGCGTACGTGAGTTTTGTATGAAGTTAAATAAAAATATACGTTTATAACAGTTTTATTGTGATACACATATTAATTTCCATGTTTATATTTAATATTAATTTTAATTTGACACCTCCACCCAATCTTTAAAAAAAATGTCTTGATAGACAGACACATAGATAGATAAACACACGAATGGAAGTCTTTCATCATACAACGGTTTCTTTTTATTTTAAGCTACGGAAAACGGGAAATAACGAAATAACTACAATTGTGTACTTCAAGCAGGCGAAGCCGCAAATAAGTGCTTAAACTATATAACACTTCATACAACAAAAATATTAATTTAGCTTATTACTACTCCAGTTATTTTAGTTAGTTAGTATCCCTATCCTTTAAGTATCTTATCCTATCCGTTTAATATTGAAGAAGGCTTTGCGAAGTCGCGTTAATTAAGATATAGCTGAGACCGACAATAAAAAATATACAAGTACCTTTATCAAGACTACTTTGTTAGTACTAAATTCGTATTTAGTGTAATCTTTTTGTAATTATTTTTTTTTTTCATCTAATTAGGTACAAACTTATTATTGGATTTTTATATTCTTTTTAGCGTCATATATGTGTGTTTTCGCTGTACATATATGTGTATAGAGCAGGATAGACATGGGGAACCTAGTGTTGAGATACTCCGTTCTCCGCGCACTGTACAATTTTCGAGACGTTGTGTGTTTAATGGCAAAACTCAACACAGACAGCAGCGTTGAGTTAAGACATTTCGTTCTTAGCGTTGTTACCGAAATAAATAATATTTCGTTTTTCCGAATGGGAATCATATGGTCAATCGACCTTATGGTACCTTATGGTGGCCTGTACATAAATAACTAAATAGAAGATACGATAAATACTTTGAAATAATCAAGATATCGAACGCCATTCACGGTTCAATCTACTTCCGGTGGCTCATTCATCGTATACTCAAACATGCTGTAGCGCAAAGCCGTCAGTTACAAACATATGAATGTACTTATATTATGTACTTTACAAATTGATACTTAAATACGTTGTAAATATAAATATTAAACGCCGAATATTCACAATACTGTGATTTCAGGACACTGTGGCGCAGGGGGACAGTGTCTATCTGTGAAGGCGATGTTGTATGGGGTTGAATTATTTTCAGTTCTTTGCTTCGGAAAGCACGGGTTTCAGTTCCATTACGAAATAACACAATGTTTCGAATTTGGGCGGAAAGTGTAGAGCTGAGTGTCTTAACACTCTCTGCTTAGTTTGCTAATACAGAATAGAAGCGTAAGACAAATGAATTATAATCAAAACCAAAACCCGACTACATAAAGCAAAATAATGTATATACCGTGACACTTGCGCCTTCAAAACAAATTCAAAGACAAGTATAACAGTTACAAGGTACAAATTAATAGACAAACATTCAAATGTGCTAAAAACATAACTCTCCTTTTGGGGTTCAGTGCAGTCAAGTAGAAAAATTACAAAAGCAGTATAAAGTTGTACGTTCAGCAGTATTGAAATATAGAGATAGTTAACTTCGACGGGCGTTAATTATGACTTAGTCTTGATAATTAGTTCATTAGAAGAACGTTCTTGTTTCCACTGTTAATACTGAGGAAAGTAAAGAAAACTGGTGAAATGCGAGTCGGGCTCACTCAAAGAGGGACCAGCACAGGGTAGGGTAGGTCCTAATTTTGTATGCAATAAATTACAAATATAAGTTTTGTAATCGTTTTCTTTTGTGATATATATCTATGAATTATCCATTTTCGTATCTCTCCTTTTAATCGTACTGTAAGTTTTTTTTAATTATCTTGTCATAGATTTTTTTTCTGTGAACTAAGGGACTTAATTTCAGCTTGATACGTTCTCGAAAAAAAAGGGTCTTGACAGAAAGGTAGACGTAAAACGAAGTGATCCTACGTGGAGTCCGTTTTTTTAGGTATAGAACTCTACAATATTACAAGTTGAATTGTTTAGCGAAATTGTTGAAGTTTAGGTGTAGTTGTGAGTGATGTGAACTGATTTTAGTTTCTAGTAAAATTTGAAAATGTTTTATGAAAGTTTGTTAATTACGAATATTTACTATGCGAGTTGCGTTTTTTGTTTCAAATACGGAACCGTCAAACCGAACAAGTTTTAAAATAGTCTTTTTTTATTAGCTTCACGCTGTATCCCGCATGTAGGTATGTATATAGATGTAGTAGGGTAGACAGATTGAGCCTAGTACTAAAATACTACATTCTCCACATTCCACCGTATTCTAAAGGCATCCGCGTTTACAGTCACACGCTCGGGCCACAGCGCTATTACTGGCCTCTTCATGGCCATACAGCTTTGCAAAAGTCGTCGTAGCAATAGGGGAAAGCGTGCGTTTGTAAAGAGCAATGAGTTCTGCCTGTTCCTAAGTAATGGGCGGAAGTGTCTCAAAGAGGACAGATTGTCCCAACACTAGGTGCCCAGGTTCCCTCTGCTAACTAAAAAACTAAAAAACAGGTATATAGATATGGATTGCTTAAGTTGAAAATACTAAAGTAATGAAAATAAGTTTAAAACAACATTTAAAACAATGTTTTTGAACTAAAGCACTTAAATAATCCCTAAAGTATAATAAATTATAATTGATTACCTAAAAGCTAGGTCACAACTTGTTTAAATTACCCAAATTTAGATTAACCTTTTGTCATAAGCTTCTGAAGTAAATAGATCATTAAAATATACAAATATGATGAATGAAAAATCACCCGGTTTTAGGGTTCCGTACCTTTTAAGGTAAAAAATAACGATAAAGTAAAGATGTTATCTTTAAAAATGTAATGTACGTAGAACATGAAGACAATACAGATTGGCAACTTAATAATAGTGTAGTTTACGCGAGCGAAGCCCCGAAACCAGTCTTAGAACTCTCCGTTTATCACTTATCGACTTTTCGAATTTTCCAAACATTGCGTTCTAAGCGACAAAACTTAACGTCATCATTTAATTTAACTATTCCATATACTACCCCTAACAAAATATAATATCGAATTTTAATTAAACGCTGTGAAAGTAAATACTAAAACAGTTGAAATACAGCAAAAACCGTTAAATTTTCCCAAAATTTCGTGTTGAATAAACGTAAAGGTTTCCGGAATTTATAGCCCCGGGACGGCGGTCGGCGGCAGGATGGACGGCGGCAACTTAACCTGCCGACTAATCGCTGTAGGAATTGGGTGAGGATATTTGTGGCGGCTGATCCCAGCGGATTTATTATCGAGCGTTTTAAATTTTATTATAAGGCTATAAAGTATAGTAACGGCTGTTTTGATGACAGATAATATGGTGAGACAAAACGCAGTGTTGAGTTTCGCATCTCGCGTCAAATATTTTGTTTGTATTAGTGTCAAGTTGTAACTACTCGTTGCCTGTAAGTGGAAAATTAAAAAAGGAAATTATTGTTGGGGACATTTATTGGTGTTTTATTGTATATGTACGCAATATTCCCTACTCAGCAGGGTAGACAGAGGAAATGTGGGAATCTAATTCCATTGAGACATTTCCGTGGCGTTTCCGTTTCGTGGCATCGTCGTTACTGCATTTACGCGACGGCTGTTGTTTCGATTTCCATTCGAACTGTGTAATTTTAACTTTTTTGCTCTGGTAATAGTTAGGCGCTAAACAAAGTGCGGCGTTTAGCTCCACCACTCAACATGCGATGTTAAGAAATTGCGTGGGACGTGGAGTGGTTCCCTATTCTTACCCTTCCTATATAAGTGATAGAGCGCGAACCTTTAAAACCAATATTCGTTCAGTTAAAAATGTATACAACCATACAACAAATTATATACAACCATATTAATTTAATTACTTCGTTCACCACATTTTGTATGAAATATGGAATTTAAATGAGAATTTTGGTTTCCGTTACTGGTTTTCTGAATATTATCGTAATCGGAAGTGGCGTGAATTATTATGAATTTTATTATTTCATATTTTCTGACTCCAATGTGGCGCAGTTCCCAACAGTGTTGTATTCTTAACTAAATATAATGGTTGTGGGTTTTTATTCCACTTGGGGGAATATTTGTTTATTTATGTATATAGAAAATACTATTTGTTATTGTCATGTAGACAGCGGCATCTCTTCAAAAGAGTACTAGTCAGAGCAATTGTTATTATCGTAAATAATCGAAAAAGATGGGCACATAAAAAGATCGACGACTCCCCAGATTTATGAAGAGGTTGGTGACAGTGGACGAGGCACGAGAGGTACGCAGAAGCTGTCCCTAAGGATAAAGGGTGAAGAGTTAAATATAATATAGAAATCTAAACATACCGCGATTCTATAGACGTATAACATTACACGAACAACGCCATTCAAAGCATTAAGCGTTATTTGTATAAAAAACGCATTATCCCATCCCAGCCTGTTCTTCACAAGTTGATTTAAAGCTCCACCTGTGAAGGCTTTACCCTGATTTATTAAAGCACCCGCCTTTTATATTTTCTACTAGTGATTTATACCGAGATTCACGAACTTATAAATAATATACTTTTAGTTTCACGCTGTATCACGTTTATAGTAATGTAGGTAGCTGGAATCCATTGTTAAGACGCTTCGTTCACCAAATTTTCGATTTTCGAGAAATTGTTTCATCAAGTACCGTAAATCACGTAAATAATTCATAACTTCAACTATCCAGGAGTCGAACCCACTTGCTTCACGTTGAAACACCTAATATAAACATCTTACGAACATGCCGCGCTTTTCTTCGTTACTAGAGCGAGGAAATGAAAGTATTAATTATATCATTTCCCCTTAGTGGCAATTGAACTCACAACCTGTTGCGCCACTGGTCTTAAGAATACGAAGATTTTATATTTTGTTTATATTTAACATGTGTACTTACACAATTAAAATGAAAATTAATGTAAATAATACATATTTTTTTCGTAAAATTTAAACATCCTTTTAGAAAACTCGCTTTTGAATTGAAACAAGTAACAGTTATGTATGGACAATGACATATTTTTGTGCCCAAAGTAACTCTCATCGCATGTACAGGGATTACACTAACGTACTGTAATATTATAGCCTTTCTCGATAAAGGGGCTATTCAATTCAATGTTTAATTTGAACCAGTAGTTCCCAAGATTAGTGGCTCATACGAACAAACTTTTCAGTTTTATTATATAAGATAAGGTATAATACTTTATAAATGATTTAAATGTTTCTTTTAATTTTGAATAATGAACTTTATAAACTGTTAACTAAATGAATACAAGTTGCCATTATATACAGCAGGTACCTGTATATTTTTAGCGGTCTCTCAATATATTACAGCAACAACATCGCGATCCACAGTGCACTATGCATGATTAATACCAGATATCTATTTTGGTGACAAAATACGCTATTACACAGTTTATTTGTTCTGGCTTTGTCTTTATTTATAAAAAAACCTTTAGTCTTTTATATTGCGACATGAAGCAGTAAATAAAGAGAGACGAATGTTGAGATATTCGGGTGTCTAATTTCTTCGTACTTTGAGATAATATATGTTGAGTGGCAGATTCATTCCCCCGACAAATCATTGAATGGACATGAAAATAATTTAAGTTGGAATCGAAACTGCAACCATCGTTTATAGCCAAACGCTGTATCATTACGCCATAATAGATTCTATATCATTAAATCCTGCAAATAGCAAGGTAGGAAGGGGAAACCTAGTGTTAAGACACTACGTTCCGAAACGTGGCGATTTGTCATTTTGTTTGAACGAGAAAATGTCAATAATACGTTTCCCCAATTCGAAATCAAACCCACAACCCTCGCGGTTATAGTCCAATGATAAACCACTGCACAACGACGGCCTTAATACTATAGATATAAGTAAATTTATATAGCTAACTAGTCCCCCTATTATATCGGATCGGTCATTATACTAACGAGATCTCCACCAGTAGTTAAGAGCACCTTATGCCCGTGTTACATTTTATTTCCAAGTTTTATGGCTATTATAGTCTTTATCTTATACGACTTAATAGAAAGAGATTGCCTATTCACATGGTGGAGGAGTTGAGCGGTATGACTGTAGTAAGATTAAAATTCCAGGATTATATAGGATTCTACTCGTTGCACGTAATATTGTTGTGAGTGGCTTTGAGATGACATTATATTTAAAATAAAATTAAATTTTCATTTATCCCGCTCCAATTGACACGGCGTGCGGCGTTGAGCTCTGCCTAACACGCTATGTATCATAAATTGCGAAACACTCATTTGCATTCACCATGTTTCTTACCATTGAGTTTCCTCTGTCAACCTCAAGAGGAAAATCGTGAATAAGAAATTATGTTTGAAACACGTACAACATAAATGTATGTTATATCTCCTTAGTAGGTACTAAGTATATTTATGGTGGAAGTAGTATTTCCCTGTCGCCACATAGCCGTTTCTCCATTCTTCCGTGTCTCTGGAGATACGAGAAGACGAATGTACTGATAACAGACAATGTATTATATACTTCTAGATAAAGCTGCCTTCAGTCGTCTCGCGGGAGTCTTCTGGTGGCTTCAGAAGATAGTACAACCGATTTCGTTTAATGGAACTGTGACAAGACAGATACAAGTTCGTTATATCATAGTTTTATATTCTTTAAAGGCTTATCTCATAAAGAATTGTTTTAAGAAAGAGGTCCTCTAAATGTTCTGCTCAACAGTTGTGCCGTGAAATGATGCAAGATTAGATTAGATTTTTGGAAAAACTGAGATTAATGGAAAATATTCGTCAAAAGTGATTCCAACTCGTCCACTGTAGGTTAAGCCTAATAAAAAAATTACAAACTTAAGTATGTTTTCTGGTGAAAACTAGGATTTTCCTATACACGGACTTTTATATATTGGTGAAACCAAAAGTAGGAACCGGAGAGTCTTGGCATTAGGTTCCTTCTGCCAACATATACAGCTTAAAGCCTTATTTTTGTCAGTAACAGTAACATCGGGTACAGATCGACAAAGTTAATAATACGACACGAATGAAGCGGACTGTTTAACTTTAAACGGCTTTCTCTATGCATTTAATTTGTAATTTAATCATATTAATAAAAGGGGTCGTAGAAGTGCCTTCTAGTACTTCATTAAATTCTCACGTACTATCGCTTAATTGTAATACTCGGGAAGAAAGCGTGTTTTCAAGATAAAAGTATAATAAGTAAAATTTATGTTTGTTCATTATAATTATGTTATGACAGAGCGTCTGACTGTAAAAGTAACGGTTGTGAGTTCGACGTCTTCTTTTGGGACTTGATTCATTATCATCTCCTTCCATTGGTGATAAAGTAAGTCACCTGGTTGAAGTCCAGCAATCAACACGCAAGGTCTCTACTCGCGAATTAGGCGGGAAGTGGAGAAGGGAGTGTCTTAACAAAAGATTTAAAACTTAGCTATACATTTTCCCTTTTGCTGCTTATCTATAAGCATATGATATTTCTATTTTTTTTTCAGGTTTAAGCTGTATCCCGCATGCTGCAGGGTAGGCATTGGGATCCTAGTGATAAGACACTACGTTCCCCACTTTTCACGTCATTTTAAAGGCATTGCATGTTGAGCGGCAGAACTCAACGCCGCGATTTGACTCGACACCAGAGCAAACAAACAAAATTATTAAATATTTTATTTTTTCGAGTGGGAATCGAATTCACAACCTGTCGCGTATACAGTCACACACTGTTCCACTCCGCTACGCCTGGGCTCAACTTTTTGTCCATTATTTGTATTAATCGAGGCCAGTCGTGGCGCAGTGGTACAAAGTGTGACTGTAAAACCGACTGGTTGTGGGTTCGATCCCCACTCGAGGAGATGAAATATTTACTTAAATTTATATTTTCATTTCTTCGCTCTGGTGTCGAGGCAAAGCGCGGCGTTGAGTTCTGCCACTCAATACGCAATGCCTCCAAAATTCGGCAGAAAGTGGGGAACGGAGTGTCTTAACACTAGGTTCCCTCTGCCTACCCTGCTGTGTGCGGGATATAGCGTGAAGCTAATTTAATTTAATTTAATTTATTTGTATTAATTTCACTCCTTTTCATACAGCAGTGTAATCTAGTATTGACACTCTGTTTGTTGGTTTCGAGATATTGCATATTATGTCGTAGAACTCAACGCCGCATGTTGTCTTACCAGATCGCGTACAACGTAATCATTTATATATAATAAATTTTTCGAGAAGTAGAACATCGAAGAACAGAACCCATAAAAGTAATAAAAAGTAATAAAAAAAGATATTTTTAAATTTCGCTTAGGCACTTTCTTAACGATGAACTAAATTGAGGTAAGATTGGGGCTCAGAAAGGATCAATATGTCATTAGTGCCCCAGATGGTGTCAGTTTGAATATTTGAATTAAAAGTTTTAGAAGTTGCCAAGTACATAAGGATAGAAAAAATAAGTAAATACTATATTAGAATCCGGCGTGGCGCAGCGACTATAGTCTTTGTATGCGCGATGTGGGTTTGATTCCTACTCGGCAGAAGTAATGACTTTCTCTGACGTTTGTTTTCAATTATTCCTTACTCTGGTAAGAAGACAAAGCACAAAATGTCCCAAAAGTTAGGCGGAACTTGGCGAATATATTGTCGTAACACTAGGTTCCCCTTGTCTTTTATGTTTAACTGAAAAAGTGTAGAGCTGCTATATAGTAATAAAACATTTTAAAATAACTTCTATACATTTTAAAATCTTCAATGGCCAAAAATATTAGTAAACATAATTCCCTAATTTCTCCAATTCAAGCATCTCCAACAAAGGAAAAACAAAATATTTCATAGAAAGAGAATAACAAAACACGGCCTCTTTTAAATTTACCGTAACGTAGTCCGTACCAGATGGTGCGCTTAATTTCGCTCGCAAAATCTATCTGATAATAAAGGAACAATATTTTGTTCAACACAATTTCGCAATTGCGTTTATGTTTAAGGAGTGTTGGTTTGTGTGCGCATAACAGGGAAAGCAGAGGGAATCAGTCTAGAAAGTGTCTAATTACAATTGTTTTAGTGGGAATTGAACCCACTACCTTGAGACTGCTTACAGTGTGATGCCTGTATTACGGTGCCAAGACAGCTTAAGAAAAACCAATTTCATTAAATCTGTAGTACTGTAACATTATTAATTATTATGTATTCTTTAAAGTATTATTAATAGGCAGATTCTCGTTGATTTAAATGTGGGATATGTGCAAAGTAAATATAATTGTTAGTAAGATTTTAAACATGCGTATAAAGAAAAACTGGAATGTTCTGTTGTCTTAAAAAAATCTAAATATTTCAATTTCAGTCAAATAACGAAATGTTTCGTATGCAGATGGAACCATAGTTAAGACACTCCGTTCCCTACATCGCAATTTCGATACATTGTGTGTTGAGTAGCAGAACTCATTATCATGTTACCAGAGCGTGAAAATGAAAATAATCCATTTCAGTCAGTGGGAATCGAACATCCCACAACCGTCGCATTTCCAATGGGACGCTTTACTGCTGTGCCTCGACGGCCACAGTACAATTTTTTAATTGAATAATATCTGTTGCAACAAAACTTTAGCAAACTATGAGCTAATAATATTATAAATCGAGTATACCATGCGAGGTAACAGAGTGGAAAATTTAGTACAAAATTGTCTGACATTTTGATAGCAAAGTTGGAGTACCTCACTCACTCACTCACTCACTCACTCACTCACTCACTCACTCACTCACTCACTCACTCACTCACTCATTCACTCGTCAAATGCAATATCTTTAAAGGTATGAAATATAGATAATATCTATACTTCTACACTAATATTATTAAGCTGATATATTTTTTTAAGTTAAATGTAATTGAATTGATAAACTGACAAAAAGTTGTGTTAGTTTATCAATCTGGAAAGGCCACAGGTTATATAGCGTCACTTTAATCACTTCGATGTAGCCCACTGTCCTTGTACTGCGGTAAGAGCTACAAAAGCCCCCTTTTGAATGGTACAGGATGTATGTATGAAGCGGTTTATATGGTTTTAGCAGCAAGAGGTATCCTTGTATACGGACGTTGACGTACGTAGCGTTTGACTTTTCGATCTCTTTGATTACCCTTTTCGGAATACTATTTAGAAAAAGAGAGGCCATCGTGGTATAGCATCTGTTGTTAAGGTTGACTCTGAGAAATAAATTATCTTCTTGCTTCCTTTAGGTAAGAAGAATAGAAAATTGAGCGGAAAGAAGGGACGAAGTGTACTAGCTCTACGTGAAGCGTGAAGTAGAAAAAAGAAAGGTTTTCTAGTCTTTTGAAATCGAATGTAGCATTAAGTGTTTCTAAATAAGAATAACGTAGAGAAAAATAATAATTTATAATTTGGACGATATTTTACATTGCATATTGTCAAAATTTAAATATTTTTCATAAAGAAATCAAACCCATATTCGTTACATCTTTACATTTACTAATTACAGCCCCTATAGACTCTAAGTATCTAATAATTTTTGTACTACAAAACATTTATCTTAAGTAAAATCTCTGAAATGTCCTCCGCGTAAATCTTTTGAGTGCTATAAAAATCTATTATAACTAGATTTAAGTAGAAATAAATCTTTTGAGTGCTTGCTTTGTTATATTTTATATAAAATTGCTTTTTTAAAAGTAGTTAGATGAGGTCGATAGCTAAATAGTTTATTCTTAGGTTTAAAAAGAATATTTATTTTTATTACTTATATTATAGTTTCCTTGATAGATATGTCCAATTTTGGATGATTCTGGCTATTTAAGACAATATTACTTTAAACGTAGGCCATTCTATTTACTCTATACAAGTGAATATTAAACCAGCCCTGCCAACCTGCGAGATACCCGCAAATAGTTGGAAACTGGCAGTGCTGGCGTAATGCCAGTGAAAGTAGGTCGCGCTGACCGTCCCGGAGACCAGCTCACATTGTCTTTACTGAAAAAACTAAATTTTATTTGGATATAGTCTGGGCTTTATTGTATGGACTAAGTTACTTACTTACTTATAGTGTTTCGTAATATTTTCTAGTATAAATACAGTTTCCGTTTAAAATTTGATGTAAGCAAAATTTTAACCGGCATTTCTTGTTTTTTTTTATATAAATTTTCCGTAGCGTTTGCTTTAATTTAAAAACTTTAGTTTAATTCAAACTTAACTTTTCAGTGTATAAATTTTGTCTGTAAACTAATAATTTGTACGATAAATAAGGCTGTCGTTGCATGTGACACTAAATTTGACGGGTTTAAGTTCGACTCCCACCCAAAGTAAAGAATTATTTATTATTTACATTTCCTCGCTCTGGTGAGAATAGTGTTCTTAGAAGGTAGCAAGACTCGGCGTAGTCTTGCTACTCAATACACAACATTTTAAAAATTCGGCAAAAAGTGGGGAACGGAATATCTTAACTCAAGGTTCCTTGTGACTAATCTGCGGGATACATCGTGAAGCTAAAAAATCAGTGTAAGATTTTAAAACAAAAGAAGTTTGAAAAACACGGGCCACATTTAGACTAACTTCAAATCTGTAATGGCCACAGGATAGGGACGAATAGACGGGACGGAGACTTTACCAAACACTTCAAAATTGTTTACCCCACCAGATGAAGTCACATCCATATATATATATCCATACATTTTTTAATTTTATTCATCAGACGTAGCTTCCTTATATTAAAACGGCAAGACGGTAATAATTTTTTTTTATTATAGTGAGCGACACAAACGCAGATCGCGTTTGTGTCGCTCACTATAATCAATATTAAAATAAATTACTTGCATGTCAAATGAACGTCATCAAAAGAAAATATAGTAGTGTCTTGACACTAGGTTCCTTGTGCCTTGTGCCATACCTTGCTAGATGTAAGATACAATGTGGAGCTAAGAAGAAAAGACAAGATTTATTATTCTTGTCTTTTCTTCTTAGCTTACATAAACATCCTTCAAATTTGTGTCTAAACCCACAACCGTTTATTTAATTAATACACGTTGTTATTAGATTTTATATTAACTTTCAACTTTCATTTATATGGAGTTATTTTAATTATGATGTTACAAAAAGTTCTATATGAAATAAGTTTATTACACGAACGGTTTGGATCACGTCCCGCGTAGATGCCTTAATTGGAAAGCGGCTTCAATCTAACACGTCGTACGGCTTACTAAATTGAAAATATTGTATACTAGCTCTTACCTGCGGCTTCGTCCGCGTCGTCAAATGGAAATAACTGAAAGTTGTGTATACATGAGATTTCTAAGGACTCTATGTAATTCCCCAGTTCTAATAATGTATGCATATTTTTACACATTTTTTAAAGTGTTATTCCACACTTAGGAAAGAAAAATACTTACTTCCTCCTGGTTTCCAGAAGGCGCAGGTTCGAGTCCCGCTGAGTTCAAATTTTTATACGTTTTCTAAATAAGTATAATGTATGCATAATTGACTTCGAGAATACAATTTTTTTCGAATGAACTTTTAAAAAACATATATTTCGATTTCAGCTACATGCTTTTTACCTGAGTGCCTAGAGAGCTAGGAGCGCTAAACTACGCTACGGTTTCTGCTTACGTCGAGGTGATCCCTCATCCACTCTCATTAACCTGCGCATACGGGCTCTCCAGGAGACCTTCAGATTTTTAATTAACTTTCCTCCCCTATCATTGATTGAACTGAGATCTCTCTCTGTCTCTCGTACTACTGCTACTATTGCTTCATAAATCTCTTTTGCTCTCATTTCGTCTCTCATTTTCTCGACGTGCCCAACCACCTTAGCATATTCATTTCGAAATCCTAGCTAGTACCTGCAATTCAGCTCCTACTTCTGTATACTTATTACGTTTAACTCATTACTATACTTCGCTCTTAAACAAAAACTTCTTCGAAAACAATCTAAGATGTTATCAAATAAGATAAGTTTCTGAAGAAAGTTTGTTCATTTAACTCGTTCGTTCGCATGCAAAGTAACTATGAGGGGGATAAATAAAGCTTTATCTGATTTAATTTCTAATATACTTTACTTTGGAAAGAAAAGCCTAAGATATTTTTAAAGGTCCCACCTTTGATAGTTAAGTCTAGATGGTTTTTTCTAACTAATTATATGGACCTAATGTACGGATTTAGATCAAGCTTTTTTGTTATATAGATGTAAGTCCGTAGTATGTAGTAGTATAGTAACTATAGTTAACATTAAAAATTTAAATGTGAAAAGCATAAGCCGGCTAGTGAGATGTAGTAAACACATAACGAAAAACGACGTTAAACTTGAAACAAATAACGTAGGTCTTATTTGGCAACCTAGCAGACCACCAGTAAATCAAACAAACTCAATAAACATAACGCCATAGAAAAAGTTATTCGGTGTAAATCGATCGAGAATGATGATAAGAGATTGAAGGTACTCTTCGAAACACACACATGATATGCAAACCAACCAAGATGTTTACGTGGCAATACAGAGGCCGTTGTGGTGCAGTGGCAATACAGAGGCCGTTGTGGTGCAGTGGCAGCTTAGTACGATTCTGATCATCACATAAATGATATTGTAATATAATTAATAGAATATGGACAGTTTACAAGACGACCTCGAAAAATGGAGGCAAGTATCAAAAGGCAACGGCAACATTGGAATCACCTAGTTATAAATATAAACGTTCGTCTAGTTCAACTGGCGGTACAGTTGAAATTTAGTTTATTTGATAACAATTTAAATTAATATTGTCTGTTGTGTTGTACATACTTATTATAATTTATCTATAATAGAGGTAATCGTGACGCAGGGGCACATCGCGACCCATTGTGAGTTCGATTTCCACTTGAAGAAATAAAATATTTAATATTTTCATTTCTTCGCTCTAGTGGCGCGGCGGTGAGTTCTGTCACTCAACAATGCCTGAGCAATGTCTCGGAACGGAATGTCGTAACACTAGGTTTCCTCTGCCTGCCTGAAGTTTCTTAGCTAAAGACTTTGTGACACACTAATTTAAAAAATAATAATTAATAAAATATTTTAAAATTTTGAAGTCGGTGCAAAGTAAAACAAACAGGCTTAGTAATTTGATATTGTAGTAAAGTTGTTTTAGCATTAACTTGACAAAATCAAAGTGCGGTTTACTTTATTTAAAATATTTTTTCGCTATCGCTCGATATATCAAATACCATTAGTAAGTAAGAGTGATTCCGCGTCTTAATTACGATCTAACTTTGAAACGTGAGCTTTTCTTTAGTAAAACTTAAAGTTAAACAGACTTTTATGTATATTTTAGTATCGTCTTGACATTTTAATATAACGAAGCTACTTCAAATATTAGATATATTCCAAATAACGACGAGTATAATGCAAAAATGTATGGATATCTATTTGTTAGCTTCACGCTATATCCCGCACACAGCAGGGTAGGCAGAGGGAACCTAGTGTTAAGACACTCCGTTCCCCACTTTCTGCCAAATTTTGGAGGCATTGCGTATTGAGTGGCAGAACTCAACGCCGCGCTTAGCCTCGACACCAGAGCGAAGAAATGAAAATATAAATTTAAGTAAATATTTCAATCTCCTCGAGTGGGGATCGAACCCACAACCAGTCGGTTTTACAGTCACACGTTGTGCCGCTGCGCCACGACTGGCCTCATTAACTATATCTATACTCTATTTGTTAACGGTACGATATTCATTAATAACTGGCTGTGACTTCATCTGGTGGGGAAAATAATTTTTGTAAGCCTCCTGGAGAGCATGCATGAGGAGGTTAATGAGAATGGATGAGGTGATCGACGGAAGGCCTAAATCGAGGCCGAAGCGTTCAGTTCCGAGCCTGCTAGCTCTCTGGTTACTCAGCTATAAAGCGTGAAGCTGAAAAAAACCTATTCGAAATTTAACTTTTTTTTTTTCAAATTCATATTCAGAACACATTGTATTCTCTAAGTCAATAATACAATTAGCTTTTTCAATTTCATTGACTTCAAGAATGCATAATTCTAAAAGCATAGTCAATAATGGACACATATTACTTTATATAGTATACTCTCGGGGAGATTTGATTTGTAAATAAATTAAAACCTATATTCGATGTAGGAAAACCAAAATAATTCATTATTTGAAAAGAATGAAACAGTATAAAAAACCGCCAACAATTGCCGATTAATCGAATATATTAATAAAACGATATTTTGCTGAGTGACAAAATATAAAATCATTAGGAAATGTTTGACTAAAATCCTTTGTCTAGTTCAAAAATAAAGATATAAAAGTAAAATAAAAACGGTCAAATATGCGTCAGACTTGAATACTAAGGGTTTCGTACCAAATTCTGGATTGATCTTGTATGTCAACGGGTAGTACAATTTGACGGTGACAAACTGTGCTATAAACCTTTGCTTCGTACCAAACTTTGATCCTGAGTTCTCGGGAAGTACCGCGTAGATTTTGATTTCGTCGCGAGTTTCGAAAATTTGCGGCACAAACGGCTGTTTCTTTTTAGAAATTATCAGATTTTGATGGTGGCACGAGGTCCGTACATGAAGTTATCCTAAAGAATTAAAGAAAATAATTAAATTTCACAATCAACTTCAATAATTAACCGATTTACATTCATATTGTGAAGATAGTATTGACCATTGAAACAGTATACTTTAGTTTTCCAATGAAATGGGATTGCCATCACAATTCCAAAAGCACTTATCATTCAAGATCCAGGCCACGACGGTCTAAATATTTAATAGCTATGCCATTTAATCCTACTTTGTTGATTTTGAGGCTTTAATATTCTATAACCAATACAAGGCACACTCGGAAATCTCAATTAGCTATTAATTGATATTAAAATTACTAAAATTAATAAGAGTTTTTTTTTGTCACAAAAATATCTGCCTTTTTTAGCTTTACGCTATCCCGCAAACAGGAAGGTAGTCTCAGTAGGGCTAGAACCCACAACCTTTGTGTTACAGTGACTGTAATCCTTTGTGCAGAGGCACAAAGGATTACTGTCACGCAGAGGCGTCGCCATAGCCACAGTGTATCTGGTTATTATTGAAACATCTTTTAGTATTGGAATGGCTAAGACTTGAGATATGATTATGTCAAATAACAAAATACATAACATAAACAAGAATAGATAATAATGATGCCATCATGACGCAGAAGCGCAGCAACTGTAGGCGTGGCGGTTGTGTGTTCGATAACCACTCAGAGGAATAGACTCTTAATTCTGCTATGCAGTATTCAATGTCTCGAAACTTGAGAGAAAAAGTGGGGAACGGATTGCATTAACACTGTATTCCCTCTGTCTACCCTGCTATATGCGGGATACAGCGTGAAACTAAAAAAAAGTCAAATAATATTATATGGCTCTCTATAACGCTGGAAACTTAAAAGAAAAAAATATTGCCTTCGAGATATTTTCTACTGCACACGATGTTTTTAAAGTTTCTTGCCGGTGACACTGATGTCTACCACTTAGGCGATATTTTAGATTATTTGTGACGATTCTTTTTTTTTTTGTTAGTTTCATGCTATATCCCTTATACGTCTGAGTAGGATGGGGGAAACAAGTGTCAAGTCACTCCGTTTTCTACCTCCGAATTTTTGAGATATTGCATAATGAGTACAGGACAGCAGTACACCTTATACGGGAGCAACATATATATCAAAATATTTCATATTGATGATTGATTAATTTTTTTATAAAATATTTCAAGCCCATATATAATAAAAAAAACAAGATTCATCAACAGTTTACGTATGTTTTTTTATTTCATTTCCCATTTTTTTTCCAAATAATCATAGTCACAATTTTTTTAACTGCTTTTTTTAACCTCGGGTGGTAAACAAAAGTAACGTAGTTGCGCGCTTTAACTAGTTTCACTTATAAGTGGTTTTGGTTTAAAACTATTCGTATTACAAACCAGACTGAAGTTGTTAAAAATTATAATAAAAATATTATTTGTATTTTATGTTTGTTTGTTATACATACTTTTATTAGATACTTTAGTTTATGTTTCATAGTTAAGCTGGTAATATTTTAGTTAAATTCAGATGAACTTTTTATTGTATTTATATGTCTGAAATAAAATGTACATTAAAATATTTCTATGAAAATGTTCTTCTTAAAATATTTGTTTTAGGGGATATTGTTCCATATCTCAAAAGTAAAACCCTTATTTTGTTGTTCGTCTGCCTGTATTTATATATTGTATCTGTTTGTTCGTCTGTCATAAAGGATAGGTATCATCAACACCCGTATACCTACTATTTAAATTTTAGCTTTGGAAAAAACTTAAAACTTAACAATACAAAAAAAAGCACCACTTATATATGTCATGTTCCTTCGGTGGACGAAGACTCGTGCTTGGTTGGTTTTTTATAATAATGTACATATTTAATTTATAAAAACATTTTTGTTACTTATTTCATTTTCACTTTATTATATATATGTATCTTGCATGTTTACATTTTGTCATTGTTTCCACAAAAATAAAGCACACTTCTTCAAATATTCCTCTTATTTCAAATATATTGTAGAAGCCTGGGAGAAAAAAATGCAGCAAACGATGTAAAATCTATTATTGACTTTTCATTTAAAATATACAGTTAATCTAATTAATAAAACACTTTACACAACCAATTTATTTAAAACTTTTATACTCAACCATATTCTTAATGCATTCTGAGTTCCGAATGTCCATTCTCAATAAAAACGGACTTTAAATGAATTGCTTCATTGGAATAATGCCAGAGTCGTGGCCTCGGTTGTGTGGAGTTCGAGTAAAAATGCTTACTGGGCATTTATGTATGTACAAATATGTGTAAATATCAGCCACCTACTTGCGACTTCGCCCGCCTAAAGTTTTTGTTATATAAAATGTTCACTTCGTGGCGTTTATTTCCGATTGAGGAAATTAAATATTTACTATTTTAATTTCCTCCGTCTCATACTATGACAAAAGCGCGACGTTGAGTTGCGCCAATACACACGCAATGCCTCCAGAATTCGGTGGAAAGTGGAGAACGCAGTGTCCTAGAGTGAGAGTGCGAGATACAGCGTGAAAAAAAGCTCTTCAGCTCTATAATGTTAGTATAGATAGTATATGCACGACGGAATATGCGTTAAAATATTTCTCAAACTAGACAAGAATTGTAATTTATAGATAAGATAAAAATATTTTTTAAAAAAGATGTTTTTTTCTATAAAAAGCATTTTCTTGCTGTTATTGGATACGATTCAGCTCTTATCTTTCTTAGCATTGTAAGTGTTTGACTTAGTTTCTTTGTCAAAGGCCTTTGTGAATACTTCGCCACTATTTTTTAACTTTCAATGGATTTCAAGCTTGTTTCATCTAATTAAGCTTATTGTTATTGAGTTTTTAAATATTATTATATTACTATTAATTAGCTTTGAGTTTTAAAAGTTGAGCTCGATCTCAATTCGGGGATGAATTGTTCTAATTTTTCGGCTCTGGCGAGACAAAGTGCGGCGTCAATTTCCTCCACTTCACACGAATAGAGAACTGGTAGCTACTAAGATGTCCTCTTCATTTTCTTGATATTTGGCGAACGAAATGAAAATATTGAGTTTTAGAAGCTTAAATTTATAAACAATAAATACGAGCTAATCATCAGCTAATGCAGATTGTTTTATTACGTTACTAACTTTGAACTACGAAATGACCTAATAACTAAAGTTACTATACTGCTCTGGACCAGCTTAGTTATGTCACATCTGACAAGGTAAACCATAAATGCGTGCACAGTGCAAACGTAAATTTTCCCACATAATTACCGATTCCTTAAAAATATCGGGTTAAAATTTATGTAGATTATAGCACCACAAATCTCTATCAATCATGGAGAAATTGCAAGTACTATGTGGCTGTTTGAGAGCGTATCAATTTACAATGGAGAATCCTAAATCTTGGTTTATTTTATATTCAATACAATTTCGTGTTTTTCCATCATTATATAAATATATTTACAAAACAATATCAAAGAATAAAAAACTTTGAAAAGTAAAGATTTTGCCAATTTAATAAAACAGTTGTATAAAATAACTCTTTTAGGAAGTAACAATTTTGTCGAACAACATTCTTTAAATTGATACAACTTTTTTACTATCAAACTATCAAAATAGCCTTTATTTCGCTCCACAACCATCTCTATCTTTCAGTGATAGTCTCATATTAATCGGTGTAGCCGGTGCGGAGGTTAGCCAGGATAAACAAAAATAAAATAAGCAGACAAAAAATTTGAAAATGTTTATTTGTGTTTTGGTATCGTGTAAATAACTAACTATATGCACTTGAAAAAACATAAATTTCTCCTTTCCCGAGTGAAAAATTAACCTATAGAACCTATAACCGCCTCGTTTAAAGTCACACACTTGTGCCACTGCGCTACGACTGCCTCATTAAAACAAACACTAAATGTTCAAATCATTGTTTTGGGTTCCATTACAATAATTAAGGTCCCCAATAATATTTTTGTCATATATCTTAAACGTACATACGATTTTATTATAAGTATATATAGATTATAAAAGTTACCTTCGAGCTTCAACAACTGACCCAATAACTTTTAAGCTTAACCTTTTATCCTATTTGTTGCAAAATAGGTAGATATCGTAGTATTAAGACACTCCTTTCTCGTACTCACCACACAATTTTCGAGACCTTGCGTGATTAGTGACGGAATTTTATTACCAGTTTGATAGAACAAGTGTTCTCAATACAGCGTGACTAGTGCTCAACTGGCACGTTCGAAACGCCATTAATAAGGAACAGAGGAGTTGATAGCAAATAGCTCTTCTGGCGAAACAAAGTGCGGCGTTTAGTTGCATCTCTCGTCGATTTCGGGTCCGAAGCAGAGTATATTATATTGACGCAAATATTTAAAGGTTATCTCTTTTTTTTTGGCACTATTCATCCACAGATTATTGGGCCCCTAATAATTTGAGCGTAGACCTCAACGATGTATGCTATTTTATAGCATACATCGTAGAGCCGCTCTAATTATACAATAGATTCAAGCTTATAATGCTGTGTTCAAGCGCATACTGCACCAGCCCAGAGATGAGAACTGAACTTTATATGCGACCAAACATGCGCCCTAACCCTATATTGTATGGTAGGATGCAGCATGAAGCTGAAGTAAAAAGTCATTTTGTATATACAAAATACATAAAACTATCGACAATACTTTCGTCTTTTTTTTCAGAATATTTTTTCATAAAACGTATCCACTGTTTCACAAATTGCGTTTCTAAAACCATTTCGTATGTAAATAAGATGAAAGTTCAAAGGTACTAATTATAAAAATGGGCAGCGAGACGGAAAGGCGGGCTGGGGCGGGCGGCGCGATGGTACGGAAAACTGAAATGTGAACGTGAGTAATTATAGATGAAAAGAGAAAAATGTAATTTAAGTTCGCTTTATTCACGCGTAACTATAGCGATATTATGTGGTGCTTTGCGGAAATTATCGCGAGCTTTTGTCTCATTATACATATTTGTATGTATAATTATTAAACATAATTTAAAATTATAATTGTCGATGTAAATCTCGCTGAGTATTTTTTTTGTTTATTATAGTTTAAGTTATTACTTTTTA
Source organism: Heliconius charithonia (assembly GCA_030704555.1). NCBI lineage: Eukaryota > Metazoa > Arthropoda > Insecta > Lepidoptera > Nymphalidae > Heliconius > Heliconius charithonia. Next base: position 18,981,410 of record CM060819.1, read on the forward strand.
ATATGGTGCAGGTAGACCAGACGCAGTTTCAAATTCTGCTAAACGCTTTTTCCCATCTGTATACCAGTATAGTCCCTTGTTCGCCAAACACTTCGTTTGACAATTTCTGCCCAATTTTCGATATCTCGTATATGGTGTTCAGTAGCGGAACTTACTATTTCTTATTACCAGAGTAAGGAAAGGATAAAAATAATTCCACCGAGTGGGAATCCAACTTACAACCGCCGCGGTTACAATCAGACATTGTACCGCCGCGCCGCGACGGCCGGAGTAAACTTTTATTAATAAATAAAATAACGAATAATAACAATTTTCAACACCAAAGTCAACACTATGAGTGGTAAAGTTAAATTTACCTACAAATTAAATTCATTTTCAACACTTACTCATATTTAAATGCTCTCTGGTAAAGCTGTACGAGAACATTATGTAAGTAAGCACCAAGTGCTCTACGCGCTTGAAATTGTTTTAATAAAAACGATATTTATTTAATCCTTGTTTCTGAGTAGCTTAAACTTTTTAACCTCTGACGGATAAAGAGGGATTTTATAAATATGACGTGTCGGCGTACATGTGTGTATGTATAAGTCTGGCTGTGGTATCGTAGCTCCCAAGCAGATGGAGCGTTTTAGATCTAGTTTTTGGTTGAAACCAAATCGAGAGTTTCTTAGCTATGATTCAAGAAAATGTGCAATGTTCAACCATTTAAAGATCACCAGCTCACAAGATGCAACAATTGTGGGTTCGATTCCTACTTTGATAAACCATATTTTAATTAAATAAACCTGATGACCTTCCTGCGATGTATCCCGCATACATAACAGGATAGGTAGAGGCAACCTAGTGGTAGGACATTCCATTCCTTGCGTGTTAAATGACAGAGCTTAACATTCCGCTTTGTTTATCAGAGAAAGCAGCTTAAAATAAAGAAAATATTGAAAAGAAAAAATAATAATCCACTATTCACTATTTACTTTTCGGTTATCACCAAACAAACATATCACATATTCAACTAACATTATACCAATTTCATCACACAACATCAAGACGAACAGATCTTTCTCCAGCTTCAATGGCATTCCGCGAATTATAAACCTTCCTTGGAGAGTTCTAACTTAATATCATGTTAACGAATACCTTTTATATGACCGTCGTGGCGCAGCGGCAAAACGTGACTATAAACGTGGCGGTTGTGGATTGGATTCCACTCGGAAGAATTAATTGCTTATTATTCTTATACGTTTTCTCGCTTCAGAAACAAAACAAAGCACGGCGTTCAGTTTCGCAATTTAAAGTGCAATATAAGTTATAAGTTAATGAATGTTAACAATAGCAGGAAAGTTGAGAACGAAGTATCTTAACACTTGGTCCCGTCTGCCTAGCCTGCATTGTGCGGGATAAAGCGTGAAGCCACAAGGAATACCGTGTTAGTCTTTATTAGTTATCGAGAATTCCAATAACGTTTTAAAGAAAAAAAATATATTTAAGAACTTTTAATGGGAATTGTAATTGGTTCTTAGAGTTTTTATAAGTGGGAGTCGAACGCATAACCGTTGCGGTTACAGCTACAACCCATCGCTATATCCTGCCTTACATCTATTTTAATATTATAAAATGGATTCGCTTACTACTGTTCTATCCAACTAACATTATTCAAGTGAAAGTTGGTGAGGATGGGTGTTGGTTCCACTTCCATATAGAACAGATTGAGATGAATCTTTACAATATATCGTATACATCAGAATAACACAGGTTAAATTTATATTATTTTTTTGTATCATTTGGCTATACTTTAACAATAAATATATGCGGGCGAAGCCACGTTTGTGTCGCTACTACCTGTCATATATGGTCCTTTTCTAAATTCATCTTCGAGAATTCCAACAACGTTCTAAGAAGAATGCCTTGTCTTTGAGTAAATCAAGTCTTTGAAGTAAACGGGGCATGTTTTGCGTTATTCAGTGAATGACAAAGTAGTGCTTGAGCTTCGTTCTAGCCTCGTTGTGGTTTGGAATTACGTATTAACGGACCTAGGTTTGAAATCGGTGTGGTGTGGTTTATTTTGTTCAATCGAATTCTTAACCATATATATTCCATATATAACCATTTATATAATAAAACTAAAGATAGACATTTAGTAAAACTCGTTTACTCAAGAACTGCTAGTTCGAATAGATTTTGTTGTGTTGCTATAGATTGTATTATATTATTGTAATAAATCTATTATGATACAGCGTGCATGCGGTCTCAGTGTCCGTGGGCAGTCAGAGTGTGTCATAAACAACTCCTAGTTATTCCTATTTGACCATGTGGGCAAAGCCTTAGGTTGAAAAGGAGGGTAGGCAGAGAGAGACTGGGTACCTAGTATTGAGACACCCCATTCCCATTAAGACACTCCATTCCCACTCCGCCGACTGCTTGAGCAAGAAATTAAAATATTAAATATTTCATTTACCTGATTGGATCTCAATCAGTACCCACAACTTGTATTATGCCCCTGTGTCACGATGGGCCTCATATATATTAATGACAAATAAGAATCAACTGTGCCTTCATTTTGTCTGGGACGAACATAATTTTGTTTCGTTTCATTGAAATAAGAAAAGTTTATAACAATACAAATTTAATTTCTATAAAGAAATTTTTGTTGACAGCTTTTCTGAAAGTTAGTTGAAAAATTACGTCTTGAAGTCCCGATGAAGTTTTAACAAGTTCCCGGGGAAGCTATTTTACTCTCTCTGAAGGAAATTTTGAAGTATTTTATTGGCATATCTAGGTCCTTTTTTTTAGCTTTACGCTGTATACCTTGGCTCCGTGGCTCATGTACCAGCTAATTTTGCGTAGAATGCTTTTTGCATACTCAACGCCACGTTCTGTCTTGTTATCAGAGCGAGGAAATGAAAATAAATCATTCCCTCGGGTGGAACCCAGAATCGTCACGTTTATAGTCAATTAAGACACCACGCTGCGCCACGACTCCTATACACTTACATATAGTAACCAATGTCAATCACACTCAGGAGGAAACTTGGTGAAATGTACCATAAAATATTTAAGTCCATTACATTCGAAAGGTCCACGCGCAACGGGACCCTAATTTATATAAACACCGCAAACCTTTCCGAAAGAAATCAAAAGAAACCCGAAAATTGTCACAAACTCACCACCGAGGGATGAAAGTACTATTTATTTGCTATCCCTTTGGTGATTATTGTTATAAAATATGTATACACATGACATAAGTTTTATTTGTTATGTTTGTGGAACTAAAATAAGTATTTATAAATATATAAAAAACTGAATTTAACCCTCTTGTAATAATTGTATTTATGTGACAATACGGCGATATGGTGTCTTCGAGCTGGAAGTATGATGGAGCCAGGACTTGAACATTGATACTCTCCAGAAGCTACTAGTAATCCATTCGAATTTATTCTCATATAGTTTATTGTCCGCGCACTTTCTACAAAATTCGTAGCATTTGCTAAATCTGTTCTGATGATAGAACCAGGAACTTTTTACTTTATAGTGAACTATTAATATATATTTTTTAACATAATATATATATATATATATATATATATTTTTTGGTTTTACGCATTTTTACATTAGGCAGACACGTACATACCAAAGGCCTTCGTAATGTGTCTATTCATAATTTCAATCAACAAAAGACCCCAACATCTTTTAGGAAAATTCATTTATTTCATTTTTAAGGAAAATCGTAAAAACTTTCGTCCCCGTAAAAAGTAAGCTGCGTCTAATTTGTTTACTACGGGGATCATCATTATTAGACTCGAATTACAATCTCTATAAAATCTAATAACTTTTTATAACGAAATTACAATTTCGTGTCTTTTAGTATTGGCATTGAGTCCTGCCACTCAACATGCGGGCTTACATTTTTTCCCGCTTTCTCTCCATCCTCAACTTTCTCTGCGCAGACACTCCGTCCCCAAATTTCTATATGAACTAGAGTTGTGTTTGGTACTTGATTAAGTATCTAAGTTACTCGAGTGGCTACAGTGAGTTACATAAAACCGATAACCATGTTGTAATACAGCCCTTATCCATAGATAGATATCGTACTCCAAAACATTGTTCAATTCGAAATAAAAGTTGTGATTAGAGCGTTAAACTCATACAAACTCTGCAGATTTATAATATTTGTATAGCACGTGTTGAAGATTGTACATGGGCACAAGAGACCCGGTCTATAAAGAGATAAATATTTCATTCCCCATTCGAGGAAATGAAATATTTATCTACATTTATATTTTCATTTCTTCGCAAAGCGTGGCGTTAAGTTCTGCCACTCCTCACGCAATGCCTCCAGAATCGGCATCGGCAGAAAGTATGAAACGGAGTGTTTCACTAGATTCCTTCTGTCTGCCCTGCTGTGTGCGGAATACAGCGTGAAGCTCATTTAATTTTGATTTAATTTAATTCCAATACAGGGAAAAATGGAAACCTTTGGAAGATATCTTTACCTATGACTGAGAGGGGTCCAATGGAATAATAACTAGAACCTACTACTTCAATAAAAAAAATGCCTTTTGTTTTCGATTTAACATTTAAATGAATATAATAATTTTACTCCTAAAACATCTATAAAATTTAATAGTAAAGTTACAACAAAATAGTAATAAGATATTACTTTAACTTATCACATTTTTTTTTTGAAATATAGATAAAGACTTCAAAACAATCTAATTGATGATCTGTCTGTTTCATTCAAAAGGATTACTAATGTGCTTGTTGTTCGTGTAATGGATATCTTTCCTTATTTAGAGTAGATTCATCCATCTCATTAGTGGAAATGGATAAGTCTTATAAAGGATCTCTGTTTACGTTCTAGTTCTGTTGGATATCTATCATTTGAGTGGCAACTTAACATGGAAGAGGTTCGATTACTACTCGGGAATTATTTTGTAAGTCGTTGATATAAAAATACAATAACCTACTTATAAAATTTAACTATTCCTTATTAAGTCTCTCTTCGATTACATTTTAAATGAGCACGCTACCTCCTCATATATTAGTTTCAGCTGTGTTCCTTATATAACAGGGTAAGCAGAGGAACCGAGAGTTAAGATATTTAATTTTTCACATTTTCGAGACATTACATGTTGACTTGCGGAATTGAACGCTACGCTTTTGCCTCAGAAACGAAGCGAGGTAGTGAAAAGATTAAATATTTCTTTCCTACGAGTGGGAATCCAACCCACAGCCGTCGCGTTTATAGTCGCGCGCTTATACCTTATCATCACGAGAGCCTAAAGTTAACTTATGGGTATATTATAAAATAATATACATTGAGGCCAGTTATGGCGGAGTGGCACGAAGTGTGACTGTAAAACTGACTGGTTGTTGGTTCGATCCCCACTCGAGGAGAAGAAATATTTACTTAAATTTATATTTCCATTTCTTCGCTCTGGTGTCGAGGGTAAGCGCGGCGTTGAGTTCTGCCAATTAAACACGCAATGCCTCCAGAATTCGGCAGAAAGTAGGGAATGGAGTGTCATAACTCTAGGTTCCCTCTGCCTACCCTGCTGTGTGCGGGATACAGCGTGAAGCTGATAAAAAAAAATACATTCAATAATCACAATAGCGTAATTAAATACTATTCATGTGTACATTTATTTTGATGAAAGCGTCTATAGTATAATTGTCTTGTATTTTGTTTTATATGTTGTGAAGAGTTATTTCGTTTATTTCTTTACTCAATACAGTTAAAATAGATGGTAAGTCAAGAGCGGAGTGTAGTAAATATAGACCATATTAAAATTCTAATAATAAGTTCTTTGATTTTCACGATTATTAAACATTTTAACAGAAACTCTTTTAATCGGATTAATCGCATATATTTTGTTAAGAGAAATGCTATTTCTCGTTTCAATTTTTTCTTTCTTTTCTATCTTTCTCTCTTTTCTATCATTTTAAACTAACATTAACCTCTGCTTTTGCCCCCGTAGCAAAAAGGCTAACATTTGACATATTCAGCAAGAGCAATAGTAGGTGACAATAACTATTAAATTATGTGATATTCTTAAATGATTTGGATTCCTCGATGAATGAACTAAGTAGCAAAAAAATATATTTTCAATTTTAAATAGTATCTTTTTTCTTTATTAAAATGAAATCTTACCTGTCAACCAAGTGCCATTAAACGGTTTATAATGGTCTGTGAGCACATCACTGAGGGTGGGCCGCTTCCCCCGGCCCCTGCCGTCGTCACCAGTCGGGGTCAGCAGCGCTATACTGAACACAATCAGCCCCAACACAGCGGCTATGACGAGCAGTGCGATCAGTATTCCCCGCCAGTTCCTTTGTGTTGGTGTTGCTGCTGCTAGCTCCTGTAAGGAATGAAAGGTTATAAGTACATATACGGAAAAATTTTGGCGACAAAAAATTGTATATATTTTTTTTATCCTTTTGACTATAAACATAACAGCTGTAGGTTCGATTTTCACTCGAGGAAAATGTATTATTTTCATTATTATGTTAATACTATAAAATAATAATTTTGAGTCCCTAAATAGTCATTTTATTTGAAAGCTGTATCAAAATTCTGAAATAAAGTTATCCATCTCATACGCCACTGTATTATTAAAGTAGTATGAATTTACGTCTGTTGGGAGAAGAAAATCTCTTGACGTTTTACTGTTATTGTTTCCATAATGGGGACAAATGGACTTGTATTTATAGTGAATACCGTCAAAATTCTGTGGGATGAGCTCATAACAATTTAAGTGAATGGATTTTAGTATAGTAATGGATATAAAGAGAGGTTTCAAGTTCAATGCCTGTGTAGTAAAAAAAAATTATGCTGTATTTTGCCACTAGCAGAAGGCAGAGATAAACGTAGTAATAGAGAGTATTGCTATATTGTAAGGGCACTGCGTTTTCCTTTTTCAGTCCAATTTGAAGACATAGCGTGATGGGTAGCGTAATGCCGCTCTTTGTGTAACTAGAGCAAGAAACTGAAAGTAATACATTCTATCTTGTATAGATTAAATCAACCATGATTGAGTTAGAAGTCTTCTACATTGCGCCTGGATTGTCTCAAAAAAAAACTTTATTACATATGTATGATACCAATTATATTGGTATTTTAATTAAATATTGTTAAAAGGGCGTTGTTTAAAGATTTTTTTTTGTGTTTTCTTACTCATATATTAAAGATAGCTAGCTTTGTCTATTATTTGTCTATTTGTTCGCTTCATTATACTAGAGTCTCCTCATATATGGCCTTCGTCGTGATCGTCGTGATTTTTACGTGTCCAATCCTCTGTCTAGTATCATTGATACTATATTTCGAAGGCCAACCGAGGTCTACCCTTACCTCTTTTCCCATTCATTTTTTCCTGCTATTCTTTCATCTATCATTCGTTCGACGTGTCCAAACTACTTGACTACGTTCTCCTTCACTTTCAAAGTGATATCCTCGCTACTATTTGCATTTCTGTGTATCTGCTCATTGCGAATACTTGTATGGACTCGAATATTACCTCAAATTTTATTCGAACCCGCAATCATTATGCCTACACGATACGTCTTAATGCTCACACCGTTAGGAAGGCTTTGAAAAAATATTATAACAGATTCACGTGAAAATACAGTCGACATAATATCCGCTCGCGTAAATAAAGCATACAGGTAACAGCTTAAGCTTATCTTCTTTTGGCCGACTTCCTGGTTTTCATGAAAAAAATGAGAATTTTCACGAGGATTTTCTGTAATATACTTATATAATACATGATATTATGTATATAATAAATAATATTTGACTAGTTTTATATGAGGTGAGACGTGATCGTGATGCAAGGAAGGGCACAAGCGTGCAACTAAACGTAAAGAAACGCGACAGGTTGTGGATGCGATTCCCGGAAGAGGAAATGAAATATTAAATATTTTCATTTCCCCTGTCTGGTAATGAGGCAAAGGGTGCCGTGAGTTTCAGCTTATTTAAATTTTACTTATAATTATATAAAGTAGAGTTGGCTGTATACGTGATGGTTGTAGGTTCTATTTCTGCTGGGGTAAAAGAGTTATTAATTTCACCGCTCTGTTAGATATATTGTGGCATTGGGTTCTGCCACTCAACACGTAGTCTCGAAATACAACGGCAAGAGAACGGAGTGTATTGAGGATTAATAAAAGAAATAGACAGTAAATAATGCTTTATCCTGCATATAGCAGGGTAGGCAGTGGGAATTTTGTGTTCTCCGTTCGTCACCCACCACCCAACAATTGATGGCGGGATGAGTACCGGAACTCAACGCCACACCGCGATATATAGAAATAAACATAACCTATTGATTAATTCATAGTCAGCCAAGTATAAATTATTTGCATAACTTCAGATACTCTAAATAGAGTCAAGTGGTCGGTCTGGAGAGGCGCCGTCCCTCTTGTTAAAAGCAATCTTAAGAAAATTTTCACAGCTGTATATTATGTACGTGATGTAAATTTAAATAAGAAAAATAATGTCATGTCGTGGCTCAGCGGCGTCTTCGGCTCATCAAGAGCAGCAGCGTCTATTTGTATACGGGAGGAATGTCGGTTCGGTTTCCACTTGCTGGAATGAATTATTTTATATTTTTCATTCTGGTAACTAAGGTAAAGCGTTATGTTAAGTTCCGTCACTAAACAAAGTGTAGAACGGAGTCTTTTAGCACTAGATTCCCTCTGCCTAGCTACATACAGCATATAGGGTGATGTTAAAAATACATACAAATATAATAAAGATATAAGATAACATATGAAGAATAATATGTTCACTTCTGTAAATAATGCTAAAGATAATATCACTGTAGTAGTGGTCTCGCTTTTATAGGATACTACTGTCATCAAGTGTTCGTTGTTTTATTCCACAACCGCATGTTTGTTATTTCATATGTGAATAATAAGAAACATGAGAGATGAGAGTATGATTTCTTTTTTACACATAGAAGATTTTTTTTTCTTAAACCTAATCGAAGTCTCCGCTTTCGTAACCAGACAATGTGCTGTATTGAGTTCCACTACTCAACAAGCAATGTCTCGGAAATGGGGTGGAAAGTGAAAAGCGGTAAAGAACACTGTAGATTCCACAAATTTTGTTTAATTTTGCCATTCGACACGCATTATACCTGCTCCAGCGGAATGTGGAGAACAGAGAAAGAGTCTTCTCTATATTATCACGATGAAGATACATAAAAGAAAAGGAGGCACGACCATCGAGTACTGTCAAAAATGTATAAATGTGCTATACTGACGTCATCTCAATCACGTATTAATTACAGTACAGTATTTCAATAAACAACATATATTAAATATTGCTCTACAAATAAATTATCGTTTTAATATTCTTCAATATAAAATATGCTTTGTTTAATCACGTTTTACTGTATTGAAAATTTAATCTGACGTTTAATTTGTGAGTGTATTTTAAATGCATAATGTAGTCGTGCAGGAGGTGAATAAAAGTTGGTATATTTTTTTAGTTTCACGCTGTATTCCGCTAAGAGAATGGAATTAGAAAATATGTAATATTTTATATATTAAGAACAAATATAAAAATTATATTTTAATATTTATTTTCATATTAAATATTTTCATATTCTTCTCTTAAAAATAGAAAAATTAAACCAGTTTCACGATGTATCCTGCACACGACAGGGTAGGCAGAAGGAACCTAGTGTTAAAACACTCCGTTCCCCATTTTCGGCGAATTCTGCAGCCATTGTGTGTTGAGAGGCGGGACTCAACGCTGCGTTTTACCTCAACACCAAAGCGAAAAAATAAAATATATATGAATATTTCATTTCCTCGAGCCCACAACCAGTCGCGTTTATAGTCGCACACTGGTGCCCCTGCGACTGGCTTCAGTCCTCTTCATCTAACTACATTACCTTTTATTGTAAATTTCGTAGATTAACCTCTCGGTCTAGTTGGTTTTGAACGCTTAAACAAAAGTTTTTTTTACACTGTCATGTATCTATATAGATATGTAAGTATACATATTTTGCCGACGCTCCGGTTCCCATTATAATATTTTTTTTTCATTTCCTCGTTCTGGTAGAAAGACAAAGTACATAGTTGCACTATTTTTCATAATTTCGCCTAATAGAAATCATTTCTTAATCTGACTCCCAACCACCATGCTAAACATATATGTATGTAGATAGTACCGTCAAACTGGAACCTCAGCGCAAATACCTCGTCGAGAGCTACCCTTACTCCATTCATTATAAAGACTCGAGACGTCAAGCTTAGATAAATTAAATGTGTAAATTTGAAAGTCATTTTGGCTGTTCTAAAGACTGAGTGCTGGGCTGAAGATGATAAGGGTTCGTTTATTATTTCTTTACGAATATCATTTCCTTAGTTCTTAAAAGGCAAAAATTGGAGAGCGGAGTGTCTCAATAAAGTAGGCAGAATTAACTTAGTGTCTAAACACTGCATTTTGTCTGCTTTCCGCCTAAATTCGAGTGATTGCAAGTTTACTGGCGGAACACAATGCAACAATAAATTCAACGCCAATCTAAATATAGGTTATATATCAACTCGATATCTCCAAGCTTTCCTGAGATAAAGACTCTTGACAGACAGACAGCCAGACGGACGGTCAATATAGTGATCTTATATGAGATCCTTTTTTCCTTAAAAGGTAACGGAACCTTAAAAATTAAATACATACCACTAAGTAATTATTACAATAGAATTCCAACCTGAAATTTTAGTAATATATCAACCCGAAAATTGAAATGGCCGCTTGAGCAACTTTTGCATGTAGAGTAAAGGAAATCCAAACCAAGCGCGGTCTTGAGTTTCGCCACTCAACATACGTGTTGAGTATATCTAAAAATGGCCAGAAAATAGGAAACACAGTAGTTAATACTAGGTATTATCTGGCTACCTTGCTATGCGGGAAAAAGCGTGAAGCTGTCTTTTTTATTATTATTTTTTTATTTGAATCATTTCAATCTGGTAACCAGGCAAAGCCAGAAATGGCTGGACACTAGGGAACGGAGTGTAACACTAGGTTCCCTGGTTCCCTTTGCCTTCCTATGTGTGGAGTATATCGTGAAGCTAAAAAAAAAGAAAAAACAGAATCTACTACTACAGTGTAGTTAGAAATATTTTAAAAATTAATTTGAAAGTTCCACAAAAGCTTCAATGCAGGTTTTAGCACTTTTACTCGTAATGAGATTTTCTTTTGACGGCCAAAGCTGTGATAAAATAAAATAGAGATAAGTCGTTATCTATTTAATTATTTTTTTAAAAAAATCTTTTGCTGTGTGAAATTTACTTGCATTTTAAAATTTAAACTTATTAGACTTGTTGTTTGCAGTTTTGATAGTGAATTGGTAAGTGATTTTTTTTGTAATAATGGAGATTGTAGATTAGACTTCGATTCGATTCCTATTGAAAATAATGATTTATTTTTAACATTTTTAAAGTGTTATTCCATATTTTATATAAAAAAAAGTATAATTAATTATTTTTGTTTACTCTCCCAGAATTTCTCTGGACAAGACAAGACACGGAGTTGGTTTAAGCCACTCAACACGCAGTGATTTCCTTTCTAATAACGGAGGTTGCAGATTAGACTTCGATTCGATTTCTATTCAAAAGAATGAATTATATTCATTTACTCTCACAAAATTTCTCTGGCAACAAGACGAGGCGTGGAGCTGGTTTAAGCCACTCAACACGCAATGTTTCGAAAAGAAGGAAACTGAGTGTCTTGACTCTCCCTTATTTATGCTCTCTCTGCCCACCCCGCTACTTGCGACATACAGCGTAAAGCGGAAAAAAATAGACGCTTATGAGGTTACGTGACTTAAGTATCTTTTCTCGCGTCATACATTTTACATGTCAGCTTAAAAGATTCACTAAATTGCTGACAGCGACCGTCACCTGTAATATATTGACGTGATCAAGATGTTCTTAGCATAAATTTTGGGGAAACGGTGGAATTCAACACTATTATATTGTAGTTTAAGTGCAAAAAGAATAAGGATATGTATCCCAAAATTGGGAGAAGAGTTTTTTTAGCTTCACGCTGTATCCCGTACATAGCAAGATAGGGCTCTGCCCTATTCTAGGAAACCTGGGATTCTAGTGTTAAGACACTCTGTTTACATTAAACCTTTTTATCACCTGACAGAAACCAATTGAGTGGTTTGACATCTTTAATTTTTAAAGAACGTTGAATTCGCGTAACATATTTTAATACTTTTGTTGTATTTTTTATTACGTTAACGATGCTCTATGTCAAAGTGCTTTAAACTATAGATACTTTAGGCTTGGCAGGAAAATATTGACCGTGGCAATTTAAATACTTTATGTTATTTAATGCCCATGTATAAGATGTAGCAGTTTCACGCTTTTTCTAATATATATAATACTAAAATAAGGCTCGGTGTTGAGTTGCGCCACCCACCACGTGATGTTTCGAAAATTGGGTGGAAAACGAGGAACTTATGCGATGATATGTGAGAACAAGGTATAAATAAATAAATATTTTGTAAAAGACAAGAAGAAAATAAATAAAATGAAAATTTGACTCAAAATGGTATCATTCAATTTCATCATTCACACAACTAATTACATATAATGGAACACAATGATCGACTCTCGTTTAAACCCTTCATTTTGATGACAATGTCAATGAAAGTCGTAAAATATACAACGTTTTCATATTTGTGAATATTTTTGTGTTCAGAGACGGAATTTAGCGCCGCACTTTGTCTTACTAGACATAAACACTATTCGAGTCGGACTTTGCAACTTTTATAAGTTGGCAAACTTAAGTTTAAGAGCGTAATGCACTCTTTTTGTACTTATTAACTACAATTATATTGATTTTTTATATTAAATATGTATTAATTTTCACTTTTAGATTGTTTTACTTTATTTGTGTTGTAAGTTCTCACTTCATACCAAAATTTCATAACTGTAGGTCTAGGGGAAGTATCCTATAGAACATATTTTATTTTATGCATGACATGCAGCCACAACTATAATTAATGCTTGTATGTTTTGTTTGCGTTGACTTAGAAATTATTCCTGTGTTCTAACGCACTTGAATATATGAGATAAACACACTTGACAGACGGACAACAAAGTGATCCTAAAAGTGTTCCATCTTATAATATTGAGGCAGGGAACCTTAAAAATGATAAAAAATTAAAAATAACATTACATTATGTATGTACAAAAATATGTAGGAAATAAATAAAAGAGTGGATGAAATATATTAGAAATCTATAGATAGCATGAATAATATACCGACATAAATCGCGTGTTTCTATAAAGCATTTACAATATGGAGTAAAGCTATAGTTCATATTAAATGACGCCAATAGTTTCAGTGTAACCTACTGTACCTGCTGTCACAAACACTTCGGGCACTTAGACTGTGTGTCATACACCACTCTAAATTATTTCCCTTTGACCGTGCGCGTAGAGCTGCCGTATATTTCTTGCGAACTATTGCTCTTACAAAGTGACAACAATCTTGGATCTTTAAATCGTCTGTTCTCCTGCAATTATTGTAGATCAGTATAAACAAATAAATAAATTCTTATAATTATTAAAATAACATCCCCAAAGTGAGTTATCCCACAATCATCGAAACATTACAGCCGGATATCATTCCACTGCGCCATGACGGCCTCAAATGCAGTACGTAATAATAGCGTAAATAAGTTTGAAAGTTTGTTCGCTCTGCGCTAAAACACGATCATTAATCACACGTCAGCGGCTTCCTGATAGAGCCGGATGTGAGTTACTCGCGAATTGGTGAAATTGTTCACTTTTACCAAATTATAGTAGTAGTTTGAATTTTATAATTGTGTAAGTATTTTAAATAGCGAAATAGAACAAAGAAATGAAGCCACGTTCATTTAGGGGATTTTTTTTTTAGCTTAACGTTGCTTCCCGCATATCGCAGGGTGGACAAAGGGAACTTAAGTTTAAGACGCTACGTTCTCCACTTTCCAACAAAACACCGCGTTTCGTCCTGCTACCAAAACGAAAAAATAAAAATAGTTCGTCTTACCCAGTGAGAATCAAACACACAACCGTCGCACGTCGTGTTTCACTGAGTAGTTATGTAAATGGGAAGTCATCATTTGAATCTTTGCCCAGTAATCGTGCAACTCGGCATAGAACTCCAAACTGTCAGATAGATCTTAGCGTGCACTTTAAACTGCCGGTTCCGGGGGACGTCTAATGGACGGAAGACCGGTGATTAATAGTTCTTAGTCAGCTACCAAGTTTGCGCTAACTTTAATTTCTTTGTTTTTGGTTCATAGTGTCATTTATTTCTATTTAGATTCCATTTAGAGAATAGAATAACGTGACTGTAAGCGCGACGGTTGTGGGTACGATGTTTATTTGGGGAAAATAGTTATTTTCATTGCATTGCTTTCGTAATGAGGCAAAGTGCGGCGTTGAGGTTCGTCACTTATATAGCAATACCTCAACAGTTCAGCGGAAAGTGGGAAACGGAAGTGTCTTAATGGAAGTGGATTGTTTTAACAATAGGTTTCAAGGTGACATCTGCCTTCCCTACTATGTGCGCGATACAGCGTGAAGCTGATAGAAAAGATATGAGTGTTGACTGGTGGTATGGGTAAATGTTAAGTGATGTAAAATATGTCTTGTTTTGTTTTACCAGCAAGAGAAAGAAATAAAAGTAAAAATAATTTACATATGTAAATAATTTCACAACAACTCACTACAATCAACATCTGTAGAGTCAGACGCTCTCCTACTGTACCAGTAGAGCCTCCATTTTTTCCTTTAAGTTTGGAATGTAGGTTCCTTAGGGAGTGCTTACTAGTACAGGGGAAGTAAGCAAGGAAAAGAAAAAGAAAATTTACTTTATTTTTAGACCACAAACAAAGTTATAAGTTAGTACTATACTAATATGATAAAGCTGTTTATTTTATTGAACAGGTTAGAACAAATAAATGTTTTCGTGATGAATACATCATTTATCGAGGAAGGCTATAGGTTATTTTTCACAACGTTGAGTTACGATGTAAGCGACTGTACCTGCCTTTCCGGCAAATGCACTTCCGGCACTTAGGATGTGTCATTTACCTACACAACTCTTAGTCTTTCTATTTGACACGGAGTTACGTCGTAGATATAAAGTAATAACAATATAAAAATTGGATAAAGTAGTCAACAGAAAAGTTGACTAGTCCACTTATAGATATCATATAGATACAATTACGGAGCAATGCTGCAGCTACGAGCTTGTCCCAAACAATGCCAACGTTATCAAATTAATTTGGCAAATATATAATATAGCAAGTGAGCCTGAACAGTTAATTCGTATGATGGAACTATTATGTAAAATGATATATTTTATAAACAGCTGGACGGGAGTGAGTGTAATGTATTGAATTACTTCATACATTCACGTGTCATTATAATATGAGGTTGCATTCGTTTGGTTATTTAATGTTTTAAAGTGTTTTCCATGAAGTTAAAGCATTGAAATTTTATATGAAACATTTAAAAAATACATATTATAATTTTACACTGTACGTCCGTTTATAATAAGGAACATAAATGGAACCTAGTGTTAAAACACATCGTTCCAGTGGACAACCGCCCAATTTTCAAAATATTGCATTCGAAATATTGCGCGGTTTGTCTTGTTACGGCAACAAGGAAAAGAAATATTTTTATGTCATTCTTCCGAGTTGAGTCGAAATTTTGATAAAATCACTTATGATTAGGGATGATCTGTATGGGTAGGTTTAATCTTTTCTTGTATGCGTGGAACGGAAATACTTGACAGCCTGAGTATAGCAAGACTTCTAAATTAATAACTGACGGACTTCAAACACCTGTCAATTACCTTGATATCTGTATTGTACAAGAGTAACTTGATAAACACTACTGAACCGATTTAGATGCAACTTGTATTGTTCCCTAAGGTTAAAGAAAGGTTTCCTCGGTTTGACTTTTAGTTACAAAAAGGGAAGCGAATCTGGTATTAAGACACTCCGTCCCCTACTTTCTGCCTATTTTTCGAGACAATGTCCGTTGTATGGCGAAACTCAACGCCGCGCTTTGTCTACCAGAGTGGGGAAAGGAAAATTTTTTTTAATTTTTTTTTTGTTTTTTTTTTAATTTTCAAGTAAAACCAAATATTTAACTAGTATAAATGGCGTCGCTTCACAAAACTAGCCGGCTTATTAATGATTCAGACAGCGGGCGCTGTGAGCGCTGTGAGGCGATACGTTCAGTAATCAAAGCGATAGCATTCCGTCCTTTGGATGGATCTTTAATAAAATATATATAGATAATGCTTGTGCTGTAGTAGAGCTTAATAGCTTTGTATAGCGCTTATTACTTTATAGTAATATATAGTTGTTATGATACTTACTACTACTTATATATTGAATAATGTTTGTCACTCGTAATTAGTTATATTTGATGTTACAATTTTATGGTGGCGGAATTCAACGCCGCGATAAATAAAGTAAATTAATTACTTTAAATTTTGATAAACCAATTAAATTTTAAAAAAGTGCTACCATCACGTATTCCTCTGATATTATATATTGTATATCAGAGGAAAAATATATCTTATTGTTCAATTTTACTTTTGTATCTGTCATATACCTATTCCTCTGTTTGATATTACATTTATGAAGCAAGAGTGAGTGATAAGGGAAATACGTATCGATGACAGTGGAGGAATGTCACGTTAAAATTGTAAACACCTCCCAGAGGGCGTGTATGAAGAGGATAATGTGGACGATGTGATAGAGGTGCATGCAGAGGCAGTAGCGCTTGACGCTCCGGGCTGGCAAAGACAAAGTGTAGAGATAAAAAAAAACATGTTTAAGAAGACTTTAAAATACTGAACTGTAATTATCAAGATTTTTTTTATAAATATTTTTATAATTAAAAAGATATTGAAAAAATATTAGCAATCCCTATGGGTACATAATCTTTACTAAAAACAAAAAGAAAAAAATATAAGTAGTTGTTGTTGCATTTTGAAAGAACGATATATAAAAACATTAAGAGTAAAATAATATAGGTATCTACTACATATTATTTTACGTTTAATGTAACACTGACCTAAAGGCTTGTCTATTTCGTTGTTTTGTTGGGAGCGGTCTATATATTGACCCAAAAAGGCTTTCTATGAAAAATGTCTAGAGAAAACGGATATTTTCCTTTTATTTTTGTAAGATAGAACATTCTCACCACATATATTGTATAAGAGATGAATAAAAATAATAATTATTAACATTTTGTTATGCAGCTCGTTATGGCTCGTTATAATTGTGGAATTGAGTGTCTCAACACTACGTTCCCTGTGCTTGCTCTATACGCGGGATAAAGCATGAAGTTGGAAAAAGAAAGCGTAGCGTTTACATTGTTTTAGGTGCGGAGCTTAACACTGCGAGAAACCAGAGAATTGTTTTTTCAAATACTTTCCTGAGTAGGAAGCTAGATAAGTCATCGCTTATATAGCTGAAAGTACAGCAGTATGATTGAATCTTTGGAATTGTAATTACAATTTTTGTTGTTAGTATCAATGTACGAGTATTGTATAGGTAAAATCTATATTTTTGCATGAAATCAAATTACAATTCAAAGTGCATTTTACAATATATGTAGTATACTGGTCAATCCTAACAATAAAATTTGTGACTAAATTGTAAACACGACAGCACGGTGGTTGAGTTCTCACCTAGGAAACTTATTTTTTTTTCATTTCCTTGCACTAGTAGTAACACAAAAAACGACGTGGAATCCCGCAACTCAACACGCAATGTCTCGAATATTGTGTGATGAGTGATTAACGAAGTGTCTTAACAATAGGTTTCCTCAGATTATCTCACACGCGAGATACAGTGTGAAGCTGAATAGCACTTCACAAAATATTTCAATATGTATTTTCTACATTTGATTCGGTATTATTCCAATTCCAATAAGAGAAAATATTTAATATTTTCTCGATCTGTTAAAGAGGCAAAGCGCAGCGTTGTGTTCCTCCACTCAACACGCCTAGCCTTAATAATTGGGTCACTGAGGATATGAAGAACCTGAATGGAGAACGCAATGTTTTAATCAGTTACCAGGTTCCCCTTGTCTAGCTGCTATATGCGGGATATAGCGTGAATCTAAAAAAATGTTTTACATAAAAATTGTTTGTCCTCAATAAAAACCAAACCCACTACCATATACATAGACACACAACGCGGGACAGACACGCCACATTGTCATTACAAGGTAGACCGGTGTATTCTATTCTATTATTTACCGTATATAGCACCATATATTATTTTCTTTATTTTTCGTCCACCGACTTTATAGCTCTCATGTATCACGCAACTCGCTGTTCATGTAGCTTCTTGTAAATAAAACAATATTTTTCTATTTGGAATCGTGCCTTTATGACACATGGTACCGGTATCAACTTTACTTTTTTGTAGTTTTATTCATTTTCTCCCATATAGTAGGTAAAGATAGCATTGTGTTGGGACACTCTTCCAACCAAAGCGCTTATATTCAGAGTATCTCCTATCACCAACTTATTTTAATTTATTAGCCCCACACTTTATTTCTGGTGTGGTAGCTACAGACGCCAGAGCAAGAAACGTTACGATCAGTCTATACTTTTCTCGTTCACTGCCATCAATTTTGTCGTTTTATACTCGTCTTTTCTACCATCGTTATATTCTCAAAATTCGACTAAGATCTCTCCCTGTCTCTCCTACCATTTCTTCATGTTTCTATTTTTTTTGTCACTCTGTCGTCGTCAGTTGCCAATTGAAGTATGTATAACGAATCTTAAATGTTCTATGAAACGAAAAAAAATCACAAGTTTTCCTTGTAGCAATATTGTTCTTATATAAAAAAGTTATCGAACCCTTATATCTGATGAATTCACACAACTTTCGCAAAAGATGTGGCCCAAGAAAATTTGAACAAGGGTACCTTTATCTGATATTGGGAAATAACTAATGGGTACAACGAACTTTAGGGACTGCTCAAATTTCCTACCAATATCAGTAAAAGTAGGTACTAAAAGGTTTTGTTTGCGAAAAATGCTTTTTGGTTTGGTTTGGAACTTTGAGAAATTTTTCGAAACAATAAATATTTTAATATGTTTTTAAGTATTTTTAATATTTTAGTGGTATTTAACATAAAGATAAGCATAAAACATATTTGAGAAAATATA
This sequence comes from Heliconius charithonia, assembly GCA_030704555.1. NCBI lineage: Eukaryota > Metazoa > Arthropoda > Insecta > Lepidoptera > Nymphalidae > Heliconius > Heliconius charithonia. Next base: position 19,000,629 of record CM060819.1, read on the forward strand.
AAAAAATTAACATACCAGGGCTTGAATTCACGTCACTTGAAAACCATCCAAGCGCTATAATCATTAGGCCATAAGTTCTTATCAAACTACGTCAAAACAGAGTCCAGAGAAATGAAAATAGTCTGATATCTATAAAACTTTGTAATTACTGAATCACTAACCGACGATACATAGACAGAACTGCTGGACTTAAAAAGATGAAGCTTTGCGTGTAGTTGAGTACACTAAGGGAAGAAGAGATTCTCGAAATCCCTATGAGATTGGGACAAACGGGACATTCCGTTTCTAATCTACAAAAAGATTTTTGGGTATGATGACTACTTTAATATAAAATAATTTGTAATGCAGTAGTGTAATTTTTTAAGTACTAGTTAAATAAAACTTTAGCTTTGTTCATAACAAGAACAAAATATAAATTTTAAAGAAACTTCATATGTGTACAATATGTACGTGAAAGTAACTTTTATATCACATTGAAGCTTATATTTTCCGGAAGTACATTGTTCGTGGTAACCAATTTTCTTTCAAGTCCTCCTTTTAAACTTTCATATGCAAAGAAAAGCCTACTTTTCCTCAAGTTTGTTATTCCTTAGCGGAGGCGTTTATATTTTATTACTATTTGGTCGACCTGGTTTTCTGGGTATTTTAACAGTTTTGAACATTGAAACTAATTATTGAAGGGTTAAAATGTGGATTTCAGAGTGTTCTTCTACATTTTTAAAGTGTTTTTCCACACTTAGGAAAGAAAAAATCTTTTTAAAAGACATAAATAATTTATAGTAGCGGGATTTGAACCCGTGCCTCTTGCAATTCATCCAAGCGCTCTGACACAATTAAGCCATGTATGTTTTCATCGGGCTACGAAAATCTTATATGCTTTCTTTGGTACGAACAGATAATTACTTAGAATTATCATTTGGCGAGAAATAATGTTAAATATGAAAATTTATTTTTTTAGCTTCATGGTATTTTTTCACATGTTACAGGGTAAGCAAAGCAAAAGTAGGTGTTGTATTGCGGAACTCAACGCCGCGCTAACTACTAAAGCGAGAAATGGAAAATAATTTATTTCCTCTAACGGATGGCCTATAACTACGACTTACAGATCTTTATCAACTGTGGATTTAAATATAAGTTTTAACTTCATATTTTAGTCAACATTTTATATTAAACAAAACGCTATACACTGGAGTGCTATAGTGGCCTGAACAATGTTACGTAGTGCTGATGAAGGTTCTTACGGTGTTGAAATTAACTCTTTCACTTTGAGAGGATAAAGGGCTTTATATTGCTTGGTACTTGGTTGGCTGGAGCCGACTGTGAAATTTTATTTTAAATATATATTTTTAAATGATTAATGATCTTAATATAAAACGGCGCAATGTTCGACAGCAAACTCTACGTTTGTAGGCCCGATACCAAGACATTGCATGGCGTTAAATTCCGCCACTTAACATACAATGTCACGAAAATTGGACGGAAACTTGGGCTACATTCTTCGTGTCTTAAATTTTCTCTGCCTCCCCTGCTAAAAGCGTGAATCTGAAAATATTCATATTAAAAGACTTAGCACTCAAATACGATATGGAGCCCACTTAAATAAAGACGAGGGCGATAGAGTGCAAATTTATAATTTACTTCATGAAATAAATAACTTGGTTCTATAAATCGAAAATGGTATCAAAAGGAAATGGGTCACTGTGTGAATGGCAATAATTTGCTTTGGATTTAATTTTTGTAAAGGCCGTTGAGGTACAGTGTCTGCCAGTTATGGGTTCGATTTGCACTCAGGGGAATGATTGTTTATATTTGTTTTAATTTACTCGGTCCAGTGGACAAAATGCCTAATATCACTACTTTCTACCTAATTTTCGAAATGTTAATTGTTGGAAGGCTTTTACTTTTCACGCTTCGCTTTTCTATCAGAGCAATAAATATAAAATAATTGATTCCGTCGAATAGTAATCGAACTTCAGACCAAAAGGGAATCGTACTGCCAACCTGTGGCGCCATTACAGTCTCATTTGATTTAATGAAGAGAATATAGTGGTTGATTTCCTTATTGTTTTATGATATTGAATTCTATTCTATTCTGATGATGCTATTGAAGCCCAGTAGGTCAATGCATGACTGTAGATGGGTGTGGGTTCGAGCTCACTTTGACTTATTATTATATTTAAATCATTACCCTGATTGGATTTACATAACATAGTCAGTCATAGTCATAGAGAGTCTAATTTAAATAGCAGTTAAAAATTAAATACAATCGAAACTGATAATTTTGGAAAAGTTGAAAAGAAGAACACGTTGTATCAGGTTAGGCAGATAAATCCAAATGTCTAAACATTCACACTGAAGACTTTGAGTGTTGAATGGTGAAACCCAACGCTGAAACAGTATCATGTCACTAGAGCAAGGAAATAAAATTAATACACTTCCTACTCAGTCACACGTCGTTGTGCAACATTTTACAATATTCATAATTATAACAATTTTCTACGCGAAGTAAATTTAATCTGTCAAATCCACAGATGCTCCCAGCAGCGGAAAGCGGAATAATTAGTCACTGAACTATCACCGTGTACTATGCAAAACACTGAAGGAAACAAAACTTACTCTGTGAATTAATCTCAAGCCCCAAGTTGTAACTGATATCCCACCCTACACTCAATAAAACATTTAAATAAAATTATTAAGATAATAATTTTATTATCTTAGTATGGCTCGTGATACGTCTAATATAGTTAGAACCCTTTCGTAGTGATCGTTAGTAATTCAAGTTCTTTTAGAGATTCAGAGGTAACGATATTTAATATGAAATGTACCATAAATGTAATATAAAATAAAATATATAGATAAATAACATGTCATAGTCTGTCCGTTTTAATCTTCCGTGACATTTCTTAAGTATATCGAAGACGTCCTATCCTCCTCTCTGTTATATCTAGTCATTACTGATAGTTATAACTAAATGGGGATAGTGAGTGGCCCCGCACCCGCCACTTACCGTGGACTCCGGCCGTTCGGCTCTGAACCCTCCGGGACGAATCGGAATAGTTAATATTTATGATTCTTGTAATGCTTTTTCGTAAGATCAATTAATAAACAACTGATTCAAAGACCGAAGTCTAATATACATACTTACAATGGACTTGAGATTATTATATGTAGGCCGTAGCCATAATTACATAACATATAACTCTCTGTTTCACATATCAGATCGAACTCCCTACCGCTAGGCGGCCGATTATGTGAATCCACTTCAGTTTGTTTCTTTAGAGGGCATTACATTAATATACCCATTCAACTCTCGTGTATATTTCTTAAAACTATATATTTATTTATCGTATCTTAATAACATTGAATGCTCTATGTGTAATGTGGCGTGTTTATTATTTCCGTATGAATTCGTTTATATAGTATATTCCAGATTATAATTATTTCATACGTGCTCTTATTATATGCCACAGTTTCAATGTTAATATAATTTATATTCATTGTTATTGTAACGCCTCTTTTAAACAGAACCGTCGTAGAATACACGCACAGCACACACCCTGCAGCTGTTTGTCTGAACTGATACTTGACTCAGAATTGTGGGAATGTAATATAGAAATCATTAATTGAAAATACTCAGTGATCGCTAGAATAGCCAGCGACTCCAAGTAGGCACGATTCTACTACCAGTTCAGTAAAGAACCTCAGTGCTGAGAAGAACTGGCGGAACAAACTCAGCAGCAGAATCCAACACTACTAAGCAATTCGCTTATATCAAATATGTCAGCACCAGTGACGCCCGGCTATATATTATAAGTATGTCGTCGACATCAGTCGATTGACACATTATGTTATCTAGGATAAAACCCAAGTGTTAGACAAACAAGCGGACACTACTATATATGTACACCAGAGCTGGGACATAAAATAGCACCACACACCCATATGAAACGGGCGGACACTACTACATACACCAGTACCAGGACATAAAGTAGCATCACACACCTATCCATCATACACTAAGTGTTAACGTCGAAGCACCGCAAGGCACCGCGACACTATCTTAATATAATATATATAAAATTAAATGCCACAGCAATTCACTTAGCCAAGCACATTAGTACCAGCGAAGCCAAGCAGCAGTCGGTTGTGACTATAATATAAGTCAATACTAAAACAAGGGTCAATGAACTCTAACAGTCGTATAAATCGTAAATAATTAATATTTTGTTAATGTTTAATGTCTATTATATTTAATTAAAGTAATATATGAAAAATATTGACAGATTACTTTCATTGTAGGGCATTAAACAGACTCATATTATATAATATTTATAAATTGTAAATATATATTTTGATATAATAGTTTTATATCATATTATAAATGATACTGTTATATTTATATTTCCTTTTATAGTAACATAATAAATATTTACTAATATATATAGAAATTACATTTATAAGTTATTATAATTCACCAAACCTATTTTACTCTCATTTCATAATTCCCGTACACGCATCTAACAAAGATGGCGGCAGACATTCTGCGTACATTAATATAATTGTAATTTTACATACCTCATAAAACATCTTCATCTATTTATTTCCATTTACTAAATAAATAATATTTATCTCTGGATATTGACGGCATTATATGCATTAATATCACTCTTCTTTGTTTTAATAATAATCTATTAAAAACTTACCGACGAAGCATTTCAAAGCAAACATTCGTAAATAGTGAAAGCACTTATGACTTATCTTAGCAACCTCAAATACTTATATCACAATTGAAAACATAATCTCACATGCTTTTAAAATACTAAATATAACTAAATATATGTTAATTATAAATTAAACTTCACTAAACATTTAAAACATCCATCCTTCCTCAGACGCGTCCGCCATCTTCCTCCCCTCTTTCCTATCTCCCGACTTTGACGTTGACAGTAGATTATTCAGCCAACATAATATTTTACAATAATTAAAATATTAATTATTATATTATTTATTTTAAATTATAATACATAACGTTTAAATATAATTATTAAATAATTTTTAATAAATATATTTTATATCTGCGTGTTTTACCTACGGTGTACGTCACTTTAATATTATTTGTGAACGGAACGCGTAATTAACGAACTAAACTAAAGTATTATTTATAAAATTGTATTTATCGTAATCTATAAATTAAATTATGTTCTAAATTATGTTTATGTTACTTTTTTATAAATTATTATTATTTTGAATTAATTAAATTATTTGCCTACACATTTTAGTTCTGGTATGGATCGTTACAATCAACCCCCTAAATTCTATGAAGTTTATCGAAATAGAATTTACACTTCTACTTACATTTATTATCACTCTTCAGATTTCGCATATCACTAACACCCAGATCTAACAATTCTCTAAACAACCCCCCGACTATACAACCCCCTGACTTTTCAACCTCCCGACCTGCAAATTCCTAACTCCATATTACCTCCTCTGTCTCTCTCCATTTCACGGACAACAAATTGTAGGCCTATGCCTACGATAAGATATTTAATGTAAAGCCGTTTTGACCATCCTGGTCACGGCACCAAATTGTAACTGATATCCCACCCTACACTCAATAAAACATTTAAATAAAATTATTAAGATAATAATTTTATTATCTTAGTATGGCTCGTGATACGTCTAATATAGTTAGAACCCTTTCGTAGTGATCGTTAGTAATTCAAGTTCTTTTAGAGATTCAGAGGTAACGATATTTAATATGAAATGTACCATAAATGTAATATAAAATAAAATATATAGATAAATAACATGTCATAGTCTGTCCGTTTTAATCTTCCGTGACATTTCTTAAGTATATCGAAGACGTCCTATCCTCCTCTCTGTTATATCTAGTCATTACTGATAGTTATAACTAAATGGGGATAGTGAGTGGCCCCGCACCCGCCACTTACCGTGGACTCCGGCCGTTCGGCTCTGAACCCTCCGGGACGAATCGGAATAGTTAATATTTATGATTCTTGTAATGCTTTTTCGTAAGATCAATTAATAAACAACTGATTCAAAGACCGAAGTCTAATATACATACTTACAATGGACTTGAGATTATTATATGTAGGCCGTAGCCATAATTACATAACATATAACTCTCTGTTTCACATATCAGATCGAACTCCCTACCGCTAGGCGGCCGATTATGTGAATCCACTTCAGTTTGTTTCTTTAGAGGGCATTACATTAATATACCCATTCAACTCTCGTGTATATTTCTTAAAACTATATATTTATTTATCGTATCTTAATAACATTGAATGCTCTATGTGTAATGTGGCGTGTTTATTATTTCCGTATGAATTCGTTTATATAGTATATTCCAGATTATAATTATTTCATACGTGCTCTTATTATATGCCACAGTTTCAATGTTAATATAATTTATATTCATTGTTATTGTAACGCCTCTTTTAAACAGAACCGTCGTAGAATACACGCACAGCACACACCCTGCAGCTGTTTGTCTGAACTGATACTTGACTCAGAATTGTGGGAATGTAATATAGAAATCATTAATTGAAAATACTCAGTGATCGCTAGAATAGCCAGCGACTCCAAGTAGGCACGATTCTACTACCAGTTCAGTAAAGAACCTCAGTGCTGAGAAGAACTGGCGGAACAAACTCAGCAGCAGAATCCAACACTACTAAGCAATTCGCTTATATCAAATATGTCAGCACCAGTGACGCCCGGCTATATATTATAAGTATGTCGTCGACATCAGTCGATTGACACATTATGTTATCTAGGATAAAACCCAAGTGTTAGACAAACAAGCGGACACTACTATATATGTACACCAGAGCTGGGACATAAAATAGCACCACACACCCATATGAAACGGGCGGACACTACTACATACACCAGTACCAGGACATAAAGTAGCATCACACACCTATCCATCATACACTAAGTGTTAACGTCGAAGCACCGCAAGGCACCGCGACACTATCTTAATATAATATATATAAAATTAAATGCCACAGCAATTCACTTAGCCAAGCACATTAGTACCAGCGAAGCCAAGCAGCAGTCGGTTGTGACTATAATATAAGTCAATACTAAAACAAGGGTCAATGAACTCTAACAGTCGTATAAATCGTAAATAATTAATATTTTGTTAATGTTTAATGTCTATTATATTTAATTAAAGTAATATATGAAAAATATTGACAGATTACTTTCATTGTAGGGCATTAAACAGACTCATATTATATAATATTTATAAATTGTAAATATATATTTTGATATAATAGTTTTATATCATATTATAAATGATACTGTTATATTTATATTTCCTTTTATAGTAACATAATAAATATTTACTAATATATATAGAAATTACATTTATAAGTTATTATAATTCACCAAACCTATTTTACTCTCATTTCATAATTCCCGTACACGCATCTAACAAAGATGGCGGCAGACATTCTGCGTACATTAATATAATTGTAATTTTACATACCTCATAAAACATCTTCATCTATTTATTTCCATTTACTAAATAAATAATATTTATCTCTGGATATTGACGGCATTATATGCATTAATATCACTCTTCTTTGTTTTAATAATAATCTATTAAAAACTTACCGACGAAGCATTTCAAAGCAAACATTCGTAAATAGTGAAAGCACTTATGACTTATCTTAGCAACCTCAAATACTTATATCACAATTGAAAACATAATCTCACATGCTTTTAAAATACTAAATATAACTAAATATATGTTAATTATAAATTAAACTTCACTAAACATTTAAAACATCCATCCTTCCTCAGACGCGTCCGCCATCTTCCTCCCCTCTTTCCTATCTCCCGACTTTGACGTTGACAGTAGATTATTCAGCCAACATAATATTTTACAATAATTAAAATATTAATTATTATATTATTTATTTTAAATTATAATACATAACGTTTAAATATAATTATTAAATAATTTTTAATAAATATATTTTATATCTGCGTGTTTTACCTACGGTGTACGTCACTTTAATATTATTTGTGAACGGAACGCGTAATTAACGAACTAAACTAAAGTATTATTTATAAAATTGTATTTATCGTAATCTATAAATTAAATTATGTTCTAAATTATGTTTATGTTACTTTTTTATAAATTATTATTATTTTGAATTAATTAAATTATTTGCCTACACATTTTAGTTCTGGTATGGATCGTTACAAAGTGTCTGAGATGACATTTGAAAGTTCGTTCACACTATTGCGGCCGCCTCGACACTTGATGTACATCTGTGTATGTATGTATATATGTATGTATGTATGTATGTAGGTATGTATGTATGTATGTATGTATGTATGTATGTATGTATGTATGTATGTATGTATGTATGTATGTATGTATGTATGTATGTATGTATGTATGTATGTTATATACAATGAATATATGTAAAGCTAGCGGTTAACCCGCGTGGATTACAAAGTTATGGTGATGGTCGTTGGGCGGTTTCAAATCTTCAACCTTCTTATTACAAAGAGTGATTAGCTTGGAAAAAATCTTGTAAACAATGTTTATAAAATTAAAATATTACAATTCGAGAAATATGTGAAAAGAATAAAGTTATCCCTAAGAGAGTAAAATAGGGAAAGTACGATTGTATGTACGTGTATTATAGTTGTGTTGGAAGATAGAAAAGTGTTATATATAATTGATCTTTTAGTTAATAAAAGAGTGAAGAGTTGTTTTTATTTTCAAGATTGAACAAAGCTAGTTGTGATTAGATTTTTTTAGATATAAGTCAACTGATCCATAATAGCATAAATTATATCAACTTTGAGTGTTTTCTCATAGATATAACATGATAGGCGAGGAACAGGAGGAAACCTAGTTTAAGATACTACGTTTCCGACTTTCTAGGAATATCGTGATATCATTAACTCAATGCTACGCTTTTTCTTTCCTTTAAAGCGAAGATATAAAAATAATCAACTACTACGAGTGAAAATTGAACCCATAACCGTCGCGTTAACAGTCAGTCGCTAGGCCTCTGCGCCACAAAAGCCTCACAGCGTTTATTCTTATATAGTAATAAACAGAGTGGTTGTATTAAGATGTTACATTATCTTAGCCAAATAAATTTTGCAAATAACCTTCGTCCTAAACAAAGATTAAACCATCCCTTGATGTAACCGTAGATTACATAAATTAACAAACCCATTTAACTTCGTCTTTTATACATATTGTTTTATTTGTACAGAACGAAAGTTGTGGATTCGATTTTCGAAGTGTTATTTTTTAAACCATAAAAAATAACACTTGTGTTTTTCTAAGATTATATCTCCATATACGTCTCCTCGTTAGATTAATAGCACTTTATACTATTCTTATTTTTTGCGGAGCTTAACGTCACGCTTTGCCATCTTGCAAGAGTGACGAAATAAAAACATTAAATATTTCATTTTAATTTATTGGGAACTGAAGCTATAACCTGTCGCGTTTAAACTCGCACGCCCGTGCCTCTGCGCCACCACAGCCCCTATTTTTGAATAGTTTTAAGTTAATTTTACAGTATGTATTTTGAAACTAAAAATGTGAAATAGAGATTTCTAACTCTATGAATCGAAGATATAATTTACACGTAAACACTTCCTAAAACGATGACATCCAACAGTCATCATTATCAAAAGAAATAGATATCTTCAAAGCGACCTGAATTGGACAGTTCTGAAAAGCCTCGCTTTGTTTGCACCAAACTCGGGCTAATATGACATTTTTCTTCACAAAAAAGTCCGCACCACAATAGCGCGGAGAGCGGCCTTCGACCCGTTATTAGGCAAGATAAAAGTTGGGCGACAAAAATTTAAGGGAACAGTCTATAGCGAATTATAAGTATTTTCCAACTTCGAACTTTTGTTCGATGAATGAAAGTTTTTTGTTGGCATATTCAGTAATAAGGGCGAAAAACTGTTACTTTTTTGATTTCTTTGCTTGCATCTTTTTGATATATCATTACCAACTCTTGCGTTACGCAGTAAGCTTTGGACAAAGTTTTTACGTTTTTAAGTTTATGTGAACAAAGTTGAGAGCAACGTCTACTTGACTCGGATCTGTAATTGAACCTATAACTAAGTAAGCTTAAATTTATGGTTATGTTGTGTATTTAGTGTTATTTATGCTTATGGTAATAAGCATTTAAGATTGAAGGCCCCTGTGTTGTGGAGGCCGTCGGGGTTGAAAAGCAAGAGTGGGCGGAACTGTAGGTTGTGGATTCGATTCCTGCATGATAATATATATTTAATATTTTCATTTCTCCGCTTTGGTACCGAGACAAAGCGCGACGATGAGTTCCGCCACTTAACACGCAATGCCTTCAGAATTCCGAATTACAGAATAATAATGGAAACAGTCTGTTATAAGACTAGGTTTCCAGGTTCCCTCTGCCTACTCTGCTAAGTGCGGGATACAGTATATAGCTAAACAAAAAATATACTATATAAATATACATTTCCAATTCGAATAAACAGAGAGAGGAGCTCTGCAGTGTAGGTAAAGCATTAATGCACATTCAAAGGGGCCCATTAAACCTACGTACGGCGACTCCGTGTGTTTACTCTCAACTCTACTCCTATTGGAAACCGCCCATGCGCTTTGAGGACTAAATCATCGTTCGCAGGTTCAAATCAAGCTACGTTAAAAAAATTATATGAATTCTAAATTGGTATTTTTTGGTGAAATAGCATGTAAAAAAGTAAAAAAATGGCCTATTTTCCTAATTTCACTGTATCTTAAGTTTATTAATATAGATTTAAAATACACAGAATGATGATTGATGAAAAAATATATTATATAAGGCAGGCTTATATAATTTGGGTATTATATCCTTTTTTATCACTTTCACGCTGTATCCCGCATATAGCTGGGTAGGCAGAGGGAAACTAGTGTCATCACTCTATTCCCCACTTTCCGCTGAATTTTTGAGACATATCGTGTTGAGTGGGGAAACCTAATTCCGAGTTTTGTTTTGTTACCAGAACCAATAGAAAAAATTAAAAATAGTAATTCATTTTCACAAGTGGGAATAGTATAACATAACCATCGCGTTTATAGTTATACATTTGGGTCACTGAGCCACGACGGCATCTGATAATTTATAATATTTTCTTCGCACAGAGGATATTAAGGCTTCAAAGATACAAATATGATAAAATAAACATAAATTCTAACGATTTTCGTAAGAATTTGTTGGAATTTTACAAGAAGCATAAAAGAAAAGCAAGAAAGAAACGAGCATAAATCTTTCACACGATAGGAAGATTTGTATTATTAATGGGGCTTGTGAATTTAATGTTTTTTGTTTTTCATAAAAATATTTCTTTTTACATAAAGATATAACCTTATACATTATTTTTAATTATTATAAAATTATCGACTAAGACAGCCGGCCGTCGTGCACAACGTCTGATTGTAAAGAGAGATACGGTTGTGGGTTCGATTCTTATTCCGGGGAATGATCCTCTTTCATTTTCTCCCTTTACTCAACATACAATGACTCATAAACTGGATGGCATAAAATGTAGTGTCGAAACACTAGGTTACATCAGTCTAGCCATATATAGTCAATATACAAAAAAAATCTTAGAAGAAATAATATAAAATACATCTAGAGTTGAATGTTAAAAAACGCAATCATTTTCTTTTCCCACCAACGTAAGCCACAGCTCGACCACAGGTAAAATAAATTAGCGTTGTAGCACGGAACGCTGCAACACATAATGAATGTTAGATGGCGCAACTTAACGTCACATTTTGTCCTTCTATATTTAAATCGGACCGAGGATGAAAATGGACGTTTCTAGAAATATCTTTGAGGAGAGGACCAGGCCTGAAGTCGTGTACATAGCTTAAAATCATGGCTTTAGTCGTTTATTTGCTGATTTCATTATTTTTCAAATTCAAAGCAAACCATTGTGATGTAGCGGCGTAAGGGTTCGATTTCCACTTGAGGAATGAATAACATCATATTATCATTTGCTTGCTAAAGTTGCAAGACAAACCGAACGAAAATATAGATAGCATAATTATTTACTAAACCACAATAGTATCACTCAACACATTAAGTTAGTCATTAAAAGTTGTAAGAACAACGTTTACAGAGGCAATATTTTTTTTTGGAATTTTATACATTTGTCTTATAAATTACATTTATACCTTTTTAAAATAAAGAAATAGTATTTTTAGAAAACGTTTAAAAGTGTTAACGTATTGAAATTTAAAACTGCGCCTCTCGGAAATCGTCCAAGCGGAGACCAGTAAACTATACGTTCTTATCATGCTTTTTTCAACTTCATGCCATATCCTGCCAGTAGGAAGGTAAGCAGAGAGAGTGTGGTCGGTTCCCCACTTACTGCCGAATTCTAGGGGCTTTGTGGGTAGTGAAACGCCGCGCTTTGTCTCGACACCAGAGCGAACAAATGAAAATATTATATATTACATTTCTAAGAGTAGAAATCGAACCTACAACATGTCGCGTCAATAGTCACAAGTGCAATTGCGTTACAATTTCTTGATCTCTTGTTTATGTTGTTAGCATCATTATTGGGATTTCTAAAAGTTTCGCTTGTCCAAAGATAATTGATTAGAATTGTCATTTGTTAGTCGTATAGGGCAGCCGCAGGGGCACAAGCGAGTGTTCATGATTTCTATACATGTAAGTATATAAAGGGAGAAATGAAATTCTTCCTTTTAACAAAATATGTTGATGTTATTAAGTAAATGTGTGTTTTCCCCAAATGAACTCTAACTCTATAAGACAGCGCTGACTAGCTCTGTTCAAACGTGAACTGTTGAATTCGCAACGAGTCAACATTTCTTAAATTTTCTTTACGTTGAAAACAATTAACTATTAGAAAATGTGTTTTATTACGTTTCGTTTAAGCAAACACTTTTATAGGTTTTATATTATGTAATTTTGAATAAAAAGGTACTTGTGAACAGTCATGGTGAGGGCACAAGCGTTCGACTGTATATTCGACACGCTATGGATTCGATTCCCAATCGAAGAAATGAAATATTTATTATTTCCATTTCTTCGCCTTGGTAGTAAGGCTGAGCTGGGCGTTGAGTACCGCCATCCAACAGGCAGTGCCTTTAGAATTCGGCGGAAACTGGGGGATGGAAGTGTCTTCATAGGAACGAAATGTTTTAACATTAGGTTCCCAGGTTCCGTCTGCCACCCTGCTGTGTGCGGGACGTAGCGTGAAACTTAAAAACAAAGTATATGAATGCATTACATATGTCCTGTGACTTCTGATGGTTGTCCGCCTGAAATCTATCGAACCCAATACGTTAAATCCCATTTTTCCATTTTGGTAAAAAGTTCATGTTATCCTTTCTTAGCTGCGCTTCTTGTTTCCCTGTACTTTCTTAGAAATATATGTTACAGCTTCACGCTGTATCTCGCACATAGAAGGACAGACAAAGGGAACCCAGTATTAAAATACTCTGTTTTTTACTCTGGTGAAACTCGATACTGCGTTTCGTCTAGTTACCAGTTGCGAAGCAATGAAAATACTTAATTATATTGGATTATATACATGTCTAAGGTTAACTTCCTACATCCAGTTTTCCGGAAGGACGTTATCTGTCAGTCAGTCAGCTTGTAATGGAAGAGCTTTATAAATGTATCAAGAGATATGAAAATGATGAAGACATCACTATTAACCCAATTTCCCATCCCGACATATTCTAGGGTTCAAATCTACAACTAGTGATCTATGTAGTGTTACTGTGTGAGGTACTGAGGTACCTATGGGGGAAAAAACGCAAAAGCAAAATAATCATATGAGTATCTTATCAGTACGGTCGTATTTTTACGAGTCATCGTATCTCGACGTGGCTCGGCTTATTTTCGGTATACGTTCAATTTACGTATTTACGGTTATTTACGACGTCCGTCGGTGGCGTGTCGGTTGACCAAAATTGTGCCTTCATTTCTGTGGCTTGGTACAATGGAACTGTAGAAACTTAATTAAAAATAAGGCCAGTCATGGCACAGGGGCACAATCGTGTAACTGTAAACGTGATAGGTTGTTGGTTCAATACTCACTGGAGAAAATAAAATATTTGAAATTTTTATTACTTTGTTCTAGCGTCGAGCAAAACCTGGCGTTGGAGGAAACCTAGTGTTAAGACACTAGGTTTCCTCTCTACCCTACGCTACGTTTCTACCTACCCTGCTGTGTACAGGATACAACGTGAAGCTGATTTATTTATTTATTGACTCGATTAGATAAAGCAAAGTGATTTTTTTCAGTTCCATTTTACTCACAATGTTTTCAATTTGAGGAAAGAAGTGAAAAACTAATTGTTTTGACACTAAATGTTGCCTAACCTGCTATGCGAGATGAAGCGAGAAACTAAAAAAATTAAAGTGATGATGCTTATATATAATTTCACGCTACAACACGCAACGTGATGTCGTGTTCGATCTGCCTATCTTGGGAACTTTTTATTAAGGCATTTCGTTTTCATAAAGATTCTTTTATTGTCTACCTTAAATTCTAGAGGCATTGCGTGTTGAGTGGTGGAAATCAACGCCGCATTTTGCCTCGTTACAAGAGTGAGCCTTGTACTTGCTTACTAAGTTATAGAAGGTTAAATTAATTAAGCTTTGTGTGCATTTACAATGTTAAGATTTGTGCTCAAAATTGAATGCGGTTTTAACAGTTAAATGACTAGAGATTTATTAGAACTAGAACTCTGGTGCATGTTTCATCTTGACGCGCGGTCTTCAGCACAAGATGGATGGAATAATATTATTTAACCAAAATTAAATAACGTTTGAATGTTGTAAGTGAGATACAAAAATATGTATATATATATATTTTAAATTGGTATAGAGGACCTAGTGATGTTGGTACTTTAAGTTGCCTACTTTGGAACCACTGTAGACCTATTGCGCGTTAGGTGATGAAATAACAAGTTCTATGTCAACTGACAGACGAATGCCACTTCAGTCTACCCGTGACCACGGACTACTGCAAAGCGTTCTAAACATCGGGTTTCCAAAATGTATAATCTTAAATCTACGCAATTAATCCGGTTAAAATAGTTTCATTTAAAAGGTGATGAAATTCTGATTCAACCAAACACATCCTCCAGTAACGATGATATAAGTAGTAACGATGAAGGAAGGTCACGTAAAAAGCATGATGACCTCCTGGCATTCTATGAATATATTATTAACATTTCGACAAATAGACACGCAGAGACCGTAATGTTTGGTAATGTAAGGATTTATAAAAACTAAAAAAAACACCAGTAAAACCAATATAAAATTATTACGAGTCCATGTAAATAAATTAAATCAGTATAGATTAGAGTCTTTAAGTTGAAATAGTCTTCTTATTTTTGTTTGTTTCAAAATAGTTTCTAACAAAATGTTATATATAGTACAGTATACAGGGTAGTATATAGTTTGTTATATATTAAAGAGTTTAGTAGTCCAAGCGGTGAATATTGGAATTTCTGTGACTGCTCACTTCTAAAGTGGTTGAAAATAGCAATATATTTTATCACTGAATTCAGTAAGACGTGGCGAGATTTCAAAGTGGACTTTTTACATAATTTGAGTGGCAAGCACTTAACTGAAATTTAATATTTCAGTAAAATTTGGCAAAATTCTCATACTTTTGTCAAAATTTGGATGTAAATATGTGTGTACATAAAGTCTTCCAAGTTTCTTCAACATAAATGTGGTATGTGTAATAATTTTCAACTTCCTTTTGAATTATGATGTTCCTTAAACTTTTCGTAACATAATCTGTAGTTATACTTTCTAATATGATAAAGTTGAAAAGTTTGATTAGTTGGATACACTGATATCAATAACTACTATCTCGAACCGTAAACAGCGCAAAACGTGACTGCGGTCAAAATTGCATCGTGCCTTTAAAATGTGCCATATATTGTACTTAATTCTATTGGCCGAACTAAGCGCAGCGCCACGCTTTGCCTCGACTTCAGAGCGAAGAAATGAAAAAATATCAAATATTTCGTAGATTCCTCGAGTGGAAATCGAATCAACACCCTGTCGCGCTTACAGTCAGATGCTTGTAGGCGCCTGTTGCCTGAACCACGACTGGTGTATTATTTTAACTTTAGTATCCAAATGGGATAGGATGAGTATAAGGATATCCTGTTATAAAAATGATATAAAACTATAATCTACCGAGATAACCTTTTAATTAATAATTATCCCGCCATTGGTGGTGATACTTCTTACAAAACCATTATGCAAATATGTAATAATCTACTTACCAAGTAACTAAGAACTATAGAAAGTTTCGCTTTTCAATACTTACTTGTAAAAAAACATTATTATTATTACAATATAAAAGGCAAAACTGTGCAACTGTAAATGTGACAATTATGGGTTCATTTCTCACTATGGGAAACGACCAGAGCGAGGAAATGAAAATATTAAATATCTCATTTCCTCGAGTAGGAATCGACCCACAATATGTCGCGTCGAATAGTTAGTGGTCGTTACAGACTAACGTCAAAACTGACAATGTCAAAGTGATACACACTGTTTTTTGAAGTCAGTCAAATCTTCAAAATTTCAGGACCAGTTGGACAGAATTGAAAAAATATTTATGTGTTGGATAACCCATTTATCGAGGAGGCCTTATTACATGTAAATTAGTTATTAGCCTTCCGACCTCAGGGGCTACGCCGCGGGTAAAGTCTAGTATATTAATTATTTAACAAACAAATTATAACAAATAAATCTTTATATTAGTAAAGATGTGATTTATTTCTTCATATTACTACACCACTTAATTCTCGTCACGCTACGTTAACATTATTGTAGTAGGATTTACTGCGAGCGCAAATGATCACGTTATAATGTCGTATTTTATTATTATACTTAACGTGGTATTAACTGGGGCATAAAGTATGTTTTATATGAAATAAGGAAATAGGTCAAGTGAGAGTCTGTATCAGTTTCAGGATTGTTGATCAACGCGAGGTACAAGTTATGATTATGTTGATAAAATCTTAAATTTGCTTGATAATGAATTTTCATTCATTTTTTAACGACTTCTGTAAAAGAAGGAGGTCATTAATTGGGCCGTATTTTTTATGTTTATTATCTCAGATTTTTTGGGTTGGTGGTAAGCTGATAGTTTGGTCCATTTCTCATCTAATGTTAGCCGTGAGGAAATCACTGGGCGAATAACTCAATATCCCGCCAACCGATTTCGATTATTCTTTTTATTGGAAGGGATCAAGGGTTTAATGAGCTTGTTTTGATTGTGGGACTTGTTTGAAGATGCTTTTTTGTTAAAAACTGCAAAATGCCTGATTGCCATTAAAAAAATAGTTTGAAATATAAAATAATAGATTAGATTATATAAAAGAAAAGTTGAAGAAGTACTAGAATAAAGTTGCTAATATAGTTACAGTATTATACTATAGTAGGTACCTACAGTAGAATCAGTTCAAAAGCGAACAATGTCGCACTAAGTCTATTAATCAGATGGTTCCAAGACCACTGCGCTCGAGTCTTGAAGTGAATTATATACAGTATTTCATTATTAGTCGCAAATTGATATTGGTGTGGCGCTTTCGAATATGGCCGAATGCACGTCGATTTGGTAGAAATTGAAAACATTTATATTTAAGACTCTTTACACGGAAACTTGGTATGCGTGCAATAAAAATTGATAAATCCTGTTTTTGCCAGTTCCACTACTAATTCTACTCCTCCTTAGGAACTAACTTGTTTAGTTTTAGACAGAGAAACGCCGAAAAGGGCCAATATCTACTATTACTATAAACTATCTAACTATCTCCACTGTAGTCAATGTCTTGATACATGCCCCTGGATCAAATGATTGACCTATCTACTTTTTCATGAAATATTTATATTTCCTCGCCCTGGTAAGGCAAATTGCAGCGTTGAGTTCTCCCACTCAATACGCATTGCCTCCAGAATTCTGCAGAAAGTAGAGTACGGAAGTATATTAATAGGGTTCCTTTAGCCTATTCTTTTATGTGGAAGACAGCGTAAATGTTAAAAAATATTTTTGAAATTTGTTATTTTTTGCTATATATACTAAAATCATACAATATAAAAAAAAATGTTACGATAAAACTAGCCACGGCATCACATGCGTGGTCAAATGGAAATAACAAAAAAGAGTGTATGATATTTAACAAGCACTACGTGCGCGAGGTAACTGTGACCACCGGTATCAATAGTGGCTGAGATTAACGTGCTTAACAAATGACAAACTCTCCAGGTTATTAATATTTATATTGTTTATAAATTGCACACATTGCTATTTTCGGTTTTTTCAGTCTAAATACAGTGTGTGAAGTGTCAGTGGATACCCATTCGTCACGGCTTGCAATAACACATATTTATACCCCAATTTTTTATTTGTGAATTCTATTCAGGGTAATAAATTATATTAATTTCAGTAGAAAATTATAAATAGTGAATTTTATCACTAGACTATCTCTGTCTATCCCGTTGAATGCGGGATGATCCAATTAATTTTAGCAACATTTTCAAACGTTACGTTCTCTATATCTATATTAATATAATAAAGCCGAAGGGTTTGCTTGTTTGGTTAAGCGCTAAGATCTCTGGAACTACTCGGATTTACATTTTTTACGTTTTATACGAAAGCTGCGTTTTCCAGGAGTGCTATAGGCTATATAGCATCAACGTGTAGTTCTCAGTAAGCTTTAAATAACAATAAGAACAAATATCATAAAATTGCTTCAGTTAAATATATATATATATATATATATATATATATATATATATATAAGTAAATTGTACTACAAAAACTCAATTTCATTAGTTCTAAAATAAAGTCCGCGACACCCTATATATATCTTATAAATAAGTCACAATAAGGCATTTTGTAACAAAAATAATTGAAAATTCCACGGTGATATTTCACCGACTTTTTATTTAACAAATTTCTTGAAACTTACGAGTGATACTCAACGAAATTTTATAAAGATAATCTTTGGCTTTTATAGCATGTCATTTGGACGTATATTTTTCGAGAATCGCATGCAGCCACTGGATTTTCTCGGATTTATGAACATGAGTTTTTCGTGATTGAATATAAAAATTATATAATCTATCTGTTGGCAAATGCAGGACAATAACAGAAATTATAGGTGCTAAGCGGACGAAGCCGCGAATGGGCTGCTAGTTAAACGATAAGACGCTATGAGAGTTGCGGCTTAGATATAAGTAAATCACGTTTATTATAACCGATTAAGAAACCACGTAATATTACCAGCTCCCATTTAAACTTTTCTAATGTTAAGATCTTAGTTGTGATTCAAAGGAATAGAGATAATAAACACGATTGTGGGTTTTTTACAATTAAGAGGATATTTTTCTTTAATTTCTTTTGGGAAGAATGAATATACATACATTTTTAATAAGTTGTAACCGACACCCCAATCCCCACTCAATAAAATAAATATATGAATAACATCAAACATTACAATGTAAATAATATTTTTTATATTTTAGCATCGTGCCCGTGATACCTTTAATATACTAAGAATCCTTTCGTAGTAATCGTAAGTAATCCAAGATCTTTACCATAATGATATGTACCATAAATTTTATATAAATACAAATAAAATATATTATGATAAATAAATAAAATGTCATAGTCTGTTCGTTTTAAGCTCCCGTGACATTTCTTAAGTATATCGAGGACGTGCTATCTTTCTCTCTACTATAACTGTCCAGAATCGTTAGTCATAATAAAAGGACGAAAGCGCAAGAGCACCGCGAATCCCTACCAGAACGGGGTTGCAGCAGTCTTTATTGAACCCTCCGGGAAGTTTGTGTGTGATCTTTCTGAACGTGCTTATCACGTTTGGTAATGATGTTGATTGATTTGTGAAATCAATGTAAGTCGCTGGATCGAATCTGCCGCAAGGCGGCCGGTGTTATAAATAAACGCACGGCACACTACCCACAACCGTCTCTCATTTGTATTCTGAATTAAAACAATTTATTAGACTCATAGGCATAAAGTAACATCACACACCTACTCTTCATACAACGAGTTATAGAACAACTGTAGAAACCACAACTACTTTTCGTATTGAGGTATCGATATATAAAAGTAAAACTGCCGTTACTGAACGACAGATAGACAATGCGCGGAAACCACTAGAGTAGTATATAAAGATAATAAAGACTGTGTTCGAATCGATATTTATAATCTCATAGTTAGTCATATCGTTGTTGATTTCCCGCAGGATTCGACGCGACTTCATATAATTGATTTTACAAGCTCTCAACTTAACCAAAGTGGGGAATATGAATAGATTATGACGACTTTTGGTGCAGTGGTTAGATGCGCTTTTATTAAAGTATTAAAAACATTCACAATCTATTGTCTTTCAGAATACGGTGGAAAGTGGCGAACGGTGTTTCAATGGGAGCGGAGTGTCTTAACACTAGGTTCTCAGGTTCCCTCTACCTACCCTGCTTTGTTCGAGATACAGACTGAGATTACAAAAAATCTTTCAGAAGGAAGTAAAAAAAAATCGTCTCAATTTTTAGGCAAAGACATCCTTGTGCTTGGATACATTTTGTTCCCCACTTTATATAGATTTATTGAGACATTTTAAGAAGTCAACACCATAGTTTGTGTTACCAATCCTGAAAATCCTGAAAATCCGTCTGTTACAGTTACACATTGACCTCAAATTAGATATTGTAATCTAATCGTCAAACAACGTCATCATTTTGACGGAAGAGATGTAAAATAATAGAATTCGAATGACCTAAAGAATTTATATAAAAGGTAGGTATTAAGAAACGACCCGTAAAGCTTTTCCTTGTCTTTCAAAGCTTAAGTTTTACTTTCAGCGAGTGAAAAATATCTAAGGAATATTTCTTTCTGAAACGAAAATATTTTGTCGATCAAGTTCTGCCGTGGCCGTGGTCATTTAGGCACAGTAGGAAAATATTTGATTGTGAAGGTAATGGTCGTGGGTTCGACATCCACTTGAGGGAAATAGCAGGGTATGCAGACGGAATCTCTTAATCTAGTGTTAAAAAAATCCATCCACTATTCAGACACTTCCGTTCCTAAACTTTCTGCCGAAATTTAGAGGCATTATGTGTCAACACCTCGACACCAGGGCGAAGAAATTGAAATATAAAGTATTTTATTTTATCGAACCCTCAACCTGTCACATTAACAGTAACACACTTGTGCCCCTGCGCCACGAGTGGCCTCAACCTATTGGTGTAATTGAAAATTGTTACAAAACTACATTCAAAAGTACAATAAAATAAATAATTGCGATACAGAAATAACTATAAAACAATAAACATGAAATGTTCTGAGGCAATGTATTAAAAATGTAATACTCTCTTAGTAGTTCTAAGCGAATGGGACTTGAGAAGATTTATTTTACTAATATTATCATTTCACTTTTACCCAAAAACTACTTCAACAATTGTACATCAGAGTAACGCACAGGCTGCAATGTATATGAAGATATTCTATAGTTTGTATATAATATAACAACAAGTTTAAGTGAGCGAAGCCGCGTGTGGGTATCTAGCGTTATATAAGCGTATAGCGACATGGCTGTACTGTACCGTACAGTATAGTAGTTTCCCTATGTTCCGTACACGGCAAGGTTAAAACAATGCGTGGTAAATGGCGGAACGCAACGCCGTATTTGTTTACAAACCAGAATGAGGAAATGAAAATAATCGACTCCCCCGAATGGAATCGAACCCACAACTGTTGCGTTTACAGTCGGGCGGTAAATTATCGCCACAATACCGCCTAAAGTCAATACATTAAAATCTATTTATTTCATTACGACATACATTTTCTTTTGTTTTCCGTGTAAAAGCAGGTGCGGTGTTATACTTTGATTGCAATTTTACTATCGAGAATCGAACGCGCACTAAACAAATAAACAGAATTGGTTTATTACCGCCTTTGAAGATAACACGTTTTATTACATAGGTAAGTAAATTTAGTTAGAATTTTCAGTTTATCGAATTACATCTTGTTTTTTAGTAGAGTTTATTCATTATTTTTATTTAAACTTGGCAAGAAAATCCCAAAATATAACTACTTGTTTTTTTTTTATTCTAATTAACTGAAACACTTTTCTCCTGATTTTCAGCTTAATTTACAAGACATTGTGTGGTGAGTAGAGGAACTTAAGGCTTCGCTCTAACCCGCTCGCTTCTAACTTAAAGAAAGTATAATTCATTTCTTTGAGTGAAAATCGAACTTACCACTATCCGGTTTACAATAAGACAATATCCCATTACGCCACAATGCCCTTAGCTCAATTTAAAGTTCATGCACTCATAATTAGGAGCAAAATTAATTGACATTTTAAAATGAATGTCTAGTTAAAGTATTAATTAATGATTTACTTGATTGCATTGTCGATGTAGAGGCTTTCACATGTACATATTAAATATGGCAATCAATCATATCTTAAAACCATTTCCTACTTAATTTGTAGGTTCCCTCTAGGTTCCCTCTGCCTACCCTGCTGCGTGCGGGATACAGCGTGAAGCTGATTTATTTTAATTTTATTTCCTACTTATTTACTTAGCTTCACGCGAGCTGTAGAGCTGTGCTACGGTCTATCCTATCGCCTATTATAAAAATAGTTTTAGTTAGTGTAACTTGAGGGCCGAGTAACAAGACCATCTGTCGTCGACTTTGAGCGACGTATCTGTACTTGAAATGTTTTACTCTGTTCCAACTTTTAAATAGGCACGTTGCTATTTTATTGTTGTAAAATAAAATATAAAAAAATTGTGTTATTCATTCCTTATAATTAACGGCATGGATATTAAGAACTTTTGTTGATACTCGACCAGAAATTGTTTTTTGTAGCATAAGAATGAGTTACAAGTTCACTAATTTTCTTATAATTTTCATAGCAAATGTGCAGCGGGCACAGTGTTTGACTGGAAACTTGACGGCTGTGAGTTCAATCCTTTTTCTAGCTTCACTTTGAGCTTTGCACAATAGCACTTCAGGTGTAAAAAAAGTCAGAAAAATATGTATAAAAAGAAGCATAAAGCAAGGACACACTCAGTTATAAGGCAAACACGCGAATATGCCATCAAAGTAGAAAAAGTATGTGATTGGAGATTGTTGTTGATACGAAATCTAGTTCAATTTTTGTATATCAATGTAATCTTATGTCATTTGGTTCAAAACTTTTAAAGAAATATAGTTACGTCTAATCATTTGTGTTATGATGTTTTGGGCACGAATTATTTATGAAGCTGTAAGATAGGCGAGTGGACACCTCGGTTGACCATCAAGAGAACACAGTATCGATATACGGTCACGTAAACTTGACGATTCGATCGAGCGGGTTCGATCCCTGCAATGCTGGACTGTGATGTTACATGAATTTTACCGCTTTTTCACTGTTCTGTTCTTTTACAAGACAAATCCAATGGAATCGAATGTTGGGAATACAATGCCTTAAAATTACTTTTCTTTCCTACTATGTGCGGGGCATAGTGTAAAGTTTTAAAATTATATTTACACGCTAAAAATAAAGAAATAATTTTAGTTCTAAACAAATATACATACAATATATATGTATATAAACATATTTATTCACTTCCATCCAGTCTTTACTACTAGAACATATCGAATTTTCGATTTATGTGCTAGAAGAGGTCATAACAGTCTAACACATTGTCGTGAGCGAGCAACATTTGCGCTGTCAGCACGACACCGCTTAAAGCGAAGTCTATGTTAGAAATATACCAATGACTAGCGACCTGCTCGCGGCTTCGCCCGCACTCATTTTAATTTCGTGTTCTCGTGAAATACCTTTGTCTTCTATTGAAGTCTAAAAGTTTCCGTCAGCTTCACGCTGTATTCTGCACACATCAAGATAGGCAGAGGGCACCTAGTGTTTAAACATCCCGTTCCGCACTTTACGCCAAGGTCTAGAGTATTGAGTTTTGAGTGGCGAAACTCAACCAGAGCGTAAATAAATATTTAATTTCCTCAAGCGGGGATCGAACCCACAACCAGTCGATTTTGCAGTCGTACTACGTACGTTTATATTTACCAATAAATAAGTATGTAGTACCGGCGTGGTGTCGCTGTGTCACGACGGCCTCACTAAGCGCAATTGTATTGTATATCGATGACAACATATTCGTAAATATTTTACGTTCGTGTACATTATTCTTAAACCAACAAAGATTTTATCTCGATCATAAATTTTGTGACGAACAAGACGCCCGTACAAACGACGAAATTTAAGCAATTCGTTACAGCACGATTCGCGTTTCCATATATTTAGCTAGTAAGAAATGGTTTGTTATATGAGATAGATCAGCCACTCCTTCATTAAAAATATAGCTCTACGAAACGCAACGGTTCTTCGTACGATTGATGAATTCGAGTGAAAAAGAGGAACGGAGTGTCTTGACACTATGTTTGATCAGCCTCCTCTGGCAACAGGGGATATATTTACAAAGCGTGACACTTGGACATTTAAATTTGTTAAGAAAATTTACTTCAATCTTAAATCTTAAGAATTTGTTGCATTTTTGACTTTAATTTAGTCAAAAATGCAACTATTAAAAACTATTTTGTTTACTGTACATTAAACATATGTACATTACATTTACTATAAACATAGGATAGGATATATATAAAAACGATAAATAAACCTACAAAATTCATGAAAATCAATGACTTGGCTTTCACATTTTAAAGATCACTAAAGAACAAAGCATTTTGAAACATTGTCGCACGTCCTCAGTTTTACAACGACCGCGCGGTTTATATACGTGTTGTAAATCTTTTATGTGAGACGACAATGACTTGGAGCTTAGTATCCTTTATCTACGCTTGTTATCGTTGGGAAGATAGTGTGTGTATAAACGCAATGGTTGTAGGTTTAAATCTTATTTGGGGAAATAATAAGGTCTTATTTGGAACAAAGCGCGGCGTTAAGTTACTCAATGACTCTGTAAAATTTGGTGAAGAACGTTGTACGGAATATTTTGACATTTAATTCCATCTGTCTTCTGATTATTAGATAAGACGAATTGCCGTGTTGTGATCCTCGAAATGTCACTCCTGTGTACATTTTTACATGTAAGCGGAGAGTGGGTTGAGCTGACAGACCTAAGTCGCAGCAATCCATCCTGATTGCTTTGACTTTAGGTCTGTCAGCCTAACCTGCAATGTGAGAATCTGTTTGAAGCTAAAGATAAAAGAGCTTTTTCAAAGAGAATTCATCTAAACTCTAATTTCTGGTGTTTTTGAGATTGCCAAACGCTGTAGAGATGTGACAGGATATGCGGAGTCAGTTTAACTGACTGGCTCATATAATTTGGGCGTGTCAAAAAAAAGGTGACGAAGCAATAGCAAAAAAATATTTATGCGTCAAGATTGAGAGGTAAGAGAGGCAGCGGGAGACTTTTAGTTTATCTTTGTGAATTGATGATACAAGTATGCAGAGCAAGGTTATGTAAATACCATGAGGACCTACTGGAGCGCATGTATGAAGACGTTGACGACCGTAGACGAGGCGAAAGACCGTAAGGACCTACATACATTATGTTCGCTCTGGCTAATAAAGCTGAAAAAATAAAAGAAATATCTCACTTTCTAATATAAACTATGCATCATATCAACATCAAGGAGAGGAATGACATCAAAGTTATAAATTCAAAATTATAAATATAAAATGAATTTAGAAGCCAAAGCTGAGCATACTTACAGCTTAGCGAAGGCATTCTGGCGTAACACAAGCTATTGTCAAGTAAGTTTCGAGAGTTAACTCGGCTAAGTATGCAATACTGCTGCATATATTGTATATTATTAAGAGGGTCATGCTGGAATGGGACAGCGTCTAATTGTAAACGCGACGGTTGTTCGTTCGATTCCCACTCGGGGGAATTGTTTGGTAAAATTTTCTCAATCTTGTAGAAAAAGTGCACCACTGAGTTCCGCCACTCAACATGTAATTTCGAATTTGGGTTGAAAACGGAGAATGGAGTGTTATAATAATAGATTCTTTCACTGTAACCGCTATACGCGGAGTAAAGCGTGAAAGTCTAAGAATAACTTTCACTTTTGCGTTTCAAGAATCCCACTTTTAGCGGAATTCTTGACCTATTGTGTATTGAGAGGCGTAGGTCAACGCCGCGTTTTACCTAGTTACCAGAGCGAATAAATTAAAATATTAAAGGTATATTTCATTTCTGCCATTGGGAATCGAATCTACGATCGATCGCATACAGTCACACCCTTAGGCCCCTGCGTTACGACGGATTTTATTATTTAGAGAGACGGGCTTTGTTATTTAAAGAGAAATATGGAAGAAATATCGAAACAGTTTTGACAAGATTCTCAGTTACTATCTGTTCATATTCATTTATAAAGTACAAACACACTCGTATATCGATATATCGTATACGGTAGACTGAGGCAAATCGGGCCATGTTCATTTTTTTGGCAAAATAGTAATAATTAGCACTCTAGCTACGTAAAACCATAACAAATTTTAAATCATTCATAAATTCCCCAAATAATCAACACAAAACCCACAAGACAAATATTCTATCCCACAAAATGGGGTGAATAGGATCGAACATATAATAAATTAAAAATATATTTTTTGTAACATTTTTAGCTTCTCGATCTCCAAAAAAAAATTGAAATAAAAGATAGAAACGAAATAAAAATTTATGAGATCACCATTAAAGACTAACACACAAAACATACATATCGGTATGTGCCTTCTCTACCTCCCATATCGGCACATTTTCGCTCCAACACAGCATTGAATCCAATCATGAGGAACCAATCTTGACAAGCCATTTCAACTTCTCTATTGAATGTTTGTCACAAATCTAAAAGAGGTACGCATTTAATCTAAATATTATATTTAAATTTTATATCATTATTTAACTTATAAAGTAAAATTAATATGAAAGTAAACACAAGTTTATCTGACCCGATCCAATACAATCAAGTCGAACCGCAATTTAGCAACTTCCAAAGTTATCCATTGTTACAGTTTCAGTGCGTCATTAGGAAAGGGGTCTAGCCATTATTGATCGGGAGTAAACAGCGAATATCGAATAATCGTTTATTAAATATATATAATTTACATTAAAAATTTATATTATAAAGCTAAAAGATTTGTTTAGGTAAAGACGCTAATCTCAGGAACTATTTAAATTTCTTTGTGGTGAATAGGCAATTTATTCACCAAAAATTTATTAAGCAAAACAATAGTAAACTATAGTTATATTCCTTTTCTTCGAATTAAATTTTCGTGGCATTGCGTTTTAAGTGGCCTCACTCAATGCCGCGCTTTGCCTCGTCACCAGAGCCAGGAAAGTAAAATATTAAACATTTCATTGCTCTGAGTGGAAATCGAACCCACAACCTTTGCTATTACAGTCGCACGCCCATATATTTGAATTATATTACTGAATTAACCCTAGAAAGATAGTCTGCGTCAAATTGACGTATCCTTTGTGTAAATATTGCTCTATCTTAGTAAATATCCGCTGTTGTATGATTAGGACCTCTCATGGGTGGCTAGAAGATTTCGTGAGGCGTTTATATAATTAAAACACCGATTTTGAAATAATAAATAAATTTAAACTAATTATCTGTACTTTTTATTATTTGTATATATGTGTAATATATAATTCAGTGGATATTTTATTTAATTTTGTAAATATGGAAAATAAAAGATATGCGTCAAAAATACACAAGACTATCTTTACCCTACGTAAAAATAGGACTACCTTTCTAGGATTAATTGAGAACAAAGTGTCGTAACACTAGATTCTCTCTATACCCTATCCTGTTACGCGAGCAACAACGAGAAATAGATTTTTACCACAAATATAATCGACCTCATTTCCTTTGCAAAAATGCCTCACGTTATACAGAATACATATTAAATTAGTATTGACGTGTTTTGAAGCCATTAAGCTATCGATTACGAGAGCGGAAAAATTGCACATGTTTGTTATATAGACATGTGTTCTGGTTCTCATACAACTGGTGGGTCTATTTGGTTTTGATTTACCAGTTTATTAAACAAGACACCCGCCCTGGTTCTGCCCGCCTCTTGGTTTTTCTGTTCTGATTTTGACCGTCCTTTGTTTACTATGTTTTCTTGTATATTATTATTATGTATTAAAAAAATGTGCGAAAAGTCTATCCTATGAAATGTCTTTTTTTTTTTTTGAATGAAATGTCTTTTTTTATTTCTTCGCTCTGGTAACGATTCGGTGAAAAACTCTGAAAAGAAGTGTCCTAATAGGAGACGGAGTGTCTTAGCACTAGTTTCCAGATGATTGAATGCTATATGCGGAATACTGCGTGATCTAGAAAAACACTAAAAAAAGTATTAAACCACCCTAGTTTATGTTCAAATTTTCGATACCCGCTCGGAATAACTATTATTCTTAAAATATTTTCAATTTCCGCTCAGGTGGACAACGCGTGATATTTGGTGTTGCCAATGATAGTATAAAATGTAGAGTCCTAGCACTAAGTTTCTCTACTACGTCGGACAAGAAAAAGTGAAACTGAAATAAATAGAGACGAAAGCATCGTAAGTCATTTATATCTTCAGAAATATCCGATACCAATAGCATAATTCCAGCAATAAGCGGCATTTACTGAACTGAATTCTAAAATATAGGCTTATATATATAATGAACAAGTTAATCCCGTAATTTGGTTATAAACAACGACAGAGATAGAGTTGATCCCGGAATTTAAGAGTTAGCAATGCTATACTATATGTTATGTATGGATGGATTTTTGTATTATGTTTTTGTTTGTTTCTTTTTTCAGTTTCACATTTTATTCTGTATTGTAGAGTAGATGAATTTAGCTTAGTGTCGAAACACGAAGTGTTTTCCGTCTTAAATTCTTGAAATGTATTATTCTAGGATGAGAGAATTTCAAGTATTTTAGTAATTTCAAATCTATATAAAATCATTTCTTGTTTCAGTAAAGTATAATAGTTCTATCATAGGTCGTTGTGGCGTCAGCAGCAATCAGGGAATTAATTAATCGCTCGAACTTGGCGGACACATTGCTGTGTGTCTAGATTTATATTTGGTCAGGTAGCTAGACAAAGCGCGGCGTAGAGTTTTGCAATGACTTGAAAAATTATGTAGTGTTGGGAACGAAGCAAAGTTACGAGGAACGAGGCAAACGAAGTAGTATTTGGCATTCCGGACTCTCTGAACATTAGGGATAGAGCATGAAAATTAATATAAAAGATAGATCACTTTATTTATTTAAAAGCAGTAGCTTATTTCTAAAATAAAGTTAAATTACCTATATTTTGGCAAACTCCGTAGGTGTTCTTGGCAAAGTTTGAAAGTTTTGTACGGAAAAGTTGTATATGACACAAATAAAATGGTAGATAAACCTTTAAATTTATGAGCTATACTGTTTTTTTTAAATAACAGACACTATTTGCCTCTTCTTTCAAGCAGTTTCGAGTTCGAATACTTGACTAGAATTTAGCTTTCTTAGTATGGTAGGATATCTTATAATATGGCAGGTGCAAAAAATACATATATATGAAATAATTTAATTGTAAGTATTTAATAAAAAAAACGCTTACAACGTAAATAAGCTTAGTAGTCATAGAGCTTTGATGGTAAACAAGAAAGGCAGGTTTAAATCTCGCTAGCATAGACAGTGGCAATTGGACGCACTACGTAACTTTTTTTTTAAAGAAAGAAGTTAGAAGTTAATTTGTTTAAGTAAAAAATATGTAAAGAAGATAAAAGGTGCCTATATCCTGACCACTATTTAACGCTCAGGTATATTAAGCTTCAGTATCATATCAGGCTAGTGTTAAGACATTTCACTCCTTACTTACTACCTAGCTACGAGTGGCGGAACTCAATGCCGCGTTTTGCCTTCTATTAAGTTTACGACTTTACAATTACTAGAGAACAGTACTTTATAAAATCAATTAGACAAAATTAACTAGCGTTCTGCAATGCCTTAATACAGTTTTGTACGTTACCAACTGAAATTTCCTTTTGAATGTAATAAACGTAGTTTGAGCATAAATTTTAATGCTTTCCTACCAGACAGAGACAATACTTTAAACTACTAAGCTGAGGATATCGTTTTATGTTGTAAATGACTAATATTAATTTGGCATGGAAGTCAATGTCGTGCAGCAATGGCCAACAATCTGACGGTAACGGTTCGATTCTCACTCAAGACAGAGCGTAGCGTTTCGACACTCACGCATTACGCAATGTCTCGTAAAACGGGGCGATGTTGAACGAATTAGTTAAAAATAGTTTTGTACCTAAGCTTATAAGAAAATATGATTATAACCTACTTACTGGTTGCCCATCACCTGTAAGTTTTTACAGTAGGCGTAGAACAGTTTGCTATGTCTAACTTAACCTCAAATAAATAACCTCTATTTTAAAAGTGGTAAAAGTTGTAAAGTTGTAAGCTCAAATTATCTTACAATTGTCTTAATTCAGACCTGTTCCAGATGGAAGATGGCATCTCGTAGATTATTTTCATTCAATTTTACACACAAATGAAACACAATAGGACGAAAATTAGACATTTCAGGTAGAAAATATTTTCAATTTCCAAGCCTATTAGGACCAAGCGCGGCGTTGTGTTCCGTTATTCAACACGTCATTTATCCATAATGGTCAGAAAATAAACAATGTAATTTTTTAACACCGGATTCCTTCTGCCTACCCTGTTATATGTGGAGCACTATATTTTTAAGCTTCACCTGTGTGGCCGATTGAAAATAACTAAGACTGTGTACGATATAATATGATACATTCTGATTACTGGTACCTCTGACCGCAGATATCGCTCGTTAGATGGAAATGATTAGATGGAAATGAGTAGCATAACTTTCCTCGATAAATGGACTATCTAACACAAAAAGATTTTTTCAATTCGGACCAGTACTTCCTGAGACTAGCGATTAACGTTCAACCAAATAAATTCTTCAACTTTTTAAATATTCGTTTACAAATATACAAAAATAAATCCAAGTGGATTTGAAGTGGCAACAATCGTTCCAAGTCTCGAACATGCCGTACAATACATACCAAGTTTGGCCAGAGCTCTACTCGTATTAGGGCATGATTTGTTGACGCTCCACCGCCCGACGTTGAATACACATTCTGTTAATGAAACTTTTGGCCTATCGATACGCTTACTGTAGTGTTATAGTTATAGTTGAGAAAATACTATATGTTTCTATTATAGTACAAAATTTAAGAGGCTCAGCGTCTGATTGCAAGCGCGATGGTTGTCGGTTCGATGTCCACTAGGGGGAAATCATTATTTCCATTTCTGCGCTCTGGTAAATAAGACGCAACGTTGAATTTTGCCACAAGCAATATCTCAAATTTAGGATCCGAGTGTTTTAACCACTTTCCCTCTACCATAAAATAATTAACTTCGACAAGCGGTAATTGAATCCATATACTAATAATATTATTCTTTTATATTAAAATATTTAAGTTTATAATGAAAAAAGAGTAAAAACTTCTAGCATTAATTATTAACGAAATTCCAAATATTTCTATTAAAGATATTCCCGAGATACAGCAAATAGGACATTTAACCCAGCATTGTTTGAGTTACAACCGATTTCACGGCTGTCCGCCCGCAGGTGTCACGGTGCTTTGTAGAGCTTGTAGAAAACAGAAATAATTTATTGAGACCACTATGGTACAGTGGAGTTTTAAGTAAAGAGCTTCAATTCTATTTCCGCTTCGATTCTATTTCCGATATCTCTTTTTTTTGTGGCTTCTCTATAGCTTATTATGGTTTGAGAACCTTACAATTAATAAATATTAAAGTTAAGATAAAGTTTATTTTCGGAATAAAGCAGGGTAGGTAAGGGAAACAATTTTTAAGAGACTGTTATTTAAGACATTGTCTCATTTTTGAGACATTGAGTGTTGAGTGGCGAAATTCTCATTCGTCTTCTACAATCAAGGGCTTACTCGAGTGGAAATCGAACACACAACTATCGCGTTGGACCATCAGGCATTAAGTTGCGTTACTCAATCCACAATATCTCGAAAATTGGGCATAAGGATGGAAACGGAGTGCCGTAACACTAACTTCCTGCCCTGTAAAGCGTAGCAGCTAATTTTCATAAGGTATAGGAAAATATTAAAATATAGGAGACCAAAAGTATATTGAGGCCAGTCTTAAAAGAAGAACATTAAAATACAGTTGGTTACTTCGCAATTATCGGTCGCGTGGAGTGACGGGGCGTGGTTCATGTACTTTGACAGGGGTTGGTCTTTGCAATACGAGATCACAGGACGGGGCATCCAAAGTACAAAGGGGTACAAAGACCACGAAAATGACTCCAACAGAAAAGAACGAAAGTAAACATTTTCGATGAATGAAAATCCATTAGATAAATTAAATAAAAAATTATGTTTATTTTTTGTTTTTCAATATTTTTTTATGTTTATTCAGTTTTATGTTTTTATTTCATACAGCAGAGTGATTGCGGGAATTTCAGTTAAAAATATAATCCTCCCCCAAGTGGGGATCGAACCCACAACCATCGCTCTGATAAACAGACGCTGTGTCATTCATTGCGCCCCGACAGTCTCATACCTTTTTGTCCTTGTCATTTTCTTAATATTTGTATTGTATCGCAGTGGAACAAACGTATGACTGTAAACGTGGTGATTGAGGATTCGATTTTTACTCGGTGTATTTAAATATTTACTAGCGTGAAGTTAAACAATAAATGGTAATATTATTTTGAGATTTGCATAAGTACTTATACTGTATTGTACTCTCGCTATCTATGTCCTGTGAGATCAATATACAAGCATACATATACATATATAAATGGTATGTGGTTACTGAGAGGGTGACGGAAAACGCACATAAATATAATACGGAACTATTATATTTAGAAAAGTGATTTTAGGAGAGCTTCTAAGTAGAAGGGTTTTATTGATTTTTAACGGAAACGGAAAGCGGGCTGTGTTTATTTTACATCTTACAGACCACCCAAAGATATGGCGACGACTGGATACATACGAGTATACGTATAGTGTATATATGTAACTAAAACGGAAAAAAAGATAAAGTGACACACAAATCCACAAATAGGTGTCCAACTGCTGTAATTGTTATTATCTCAAATATCTTTGACATAACACGGTAACGTTGTGTGTTCGTCCGCACTGTTTTATTTAGTATATTTTTATTTCCCCGCTGTGCACAAAGCGCAGGATTGGAATACGCCAATCAACACGCAAATCAATTTTGTGCACTAACACAGAAACCGATATATGCAGTATATATCGAATAATACAGATGGATAGTTATAATTGAAAAGCTTTCAACTAAATTTACAAATGAACGCGACATGCGTTCATTTGTAAATATGAACAGATTACAAAATAAAGTGGTAATTTTTTTCTACAAATTAATAAAATAATGTCTTTGTATTGGAAAATATTTATTTTAGTTGTCCTTGTATCCCGCATCTAATAGGTTAGACGGAGGGAACCTTCGCTTTCAGCGCAATTTTGGGGAAATATCCTGTTGAGTGGAGGAACTCCACACCTCATTGTGTTTTATTACCAGAGTTAGGAAATGAAAATAATGCATTTCCTCATGTGCTTACAATCCCGCGCTATGTCGCCTCTCCACGAAATATTTTTTTATTCTTTGTCATTAATAATTTTAATAACACTTACCATGGCTCAGATGACATTGTTTTGGCTAATATTTTAGTTTTAAATTATTAGTTTTTTATTTTTTTATAATGACGGACGGAATCATGGCATAATGGTTGTAGATCCGATACCTAAAGATTGTAAGTAACTAAAAACTAAAGATATTAGAAAGCATAGGGAACCTGGGAAGCTAGTGTTACACACTCCTTCCGAGTTCTCGTCTCGAGGCATTGCGTATTGAGTATTGGATTCGCGCTTTGACGACGATTGAAGTCGGTTTTTTTTGTTAATAATAAGTATTATTTTACGAGAATGACATCGGTTTACATCTGAATGATGATAATATTTTGATCTGTTTGTCTCTTATCTCTGTATTTGTTCACGCTAATCTCAGGAACAATTAACTGATTAAAATGCAGTTTTCACTATTGTATTTTTCCAAATTTAAATGCATAAAAAAGTTACGTCCACAATCTTTCGAATTGCATTGTAATACAAAAGAAAAAAATAACAATAACAATATATTACATACCTAACACTGGAACGATTCAAATAAAGAAATAATTTTCCGCATTACCATATAGATGGCTTTTATACGTAAAGTAAACCTGCGAGTTCCTGTTGGAGCTAAAGTTATTTTTCATTCGCGTAACGACTGGTTATTTGTTTTAACACCTTTATTTTATTTCATTTTAATTCTATAGTACGTTTAGATATAAAAGGGTGACTATATTATTGTAGTTGGTTATTTACTAATTTATTGTTGATTATTACATGTAGAAAAGGGGTCAAGATCAGTTAAGGGTTAAGACATTTCATTTACAACTTTCCGTTTAATTTTCTAGACAGAGTGGCGAGTGGCGGAAAATATACACTTTTAGCAATTTTTATTTAATAGATTATAAATTATCACTCCTATTTGATACGAAATATTTATTTCCTTTACGTTGTACAGGAAAGTTTTAGTTGCGCTGTAGGTAAAAGGAACCTGGGAATCTAGAGCTAAGACAATTCGTTCCCATTAAGATACTTCCGTTCCTTACTTTCCGCCATTCCGGATTCTGGAGGCATGTTGAGTGGCGGAACTCATCTTCGCGCTTTGCCTCGTTACCAAAGGGAGGAAATGAAAATATTAAATAATTCAATATGAAACATTTGTCGTATCATTTCAAATAATTAATTAGTTAAGTTCAGTTCATTCCTTTAGTTATAGCGATATGAGTTTGCAACAATAATTAAGTAACATATATATAATGCATACTTCAAATATAAAAAAAATTAAAATGAACGATATTTTAAAAAGTTTAAAAAAGTAAGCTATACGATCACAATCCACTATGTTTCAATTTATAAAAGAATGCTAAATTTACATCTAAACACGTACATTCTAGTTTTTTTTTGTACAACATTTTATAATATGTTATGTTTAATTTTTCGCTGTATCCCGCAAATAGCAGGATAGGCAGAGGTAACTTATATATACTCCGTTCTCTATTTTGTGTCCCATTTTCGATACGTTGCAAGTTGAGCTTCGAAACATAACGAACCAAGTCAACTAACCCAAAAGCTGCGAAATGAAGGAAAGTTGTATAAGTTTCAAATAAATATAACCTATGTATAATTCAAAATAAAAAGGCATACCTCGGGATTAATAGTCGGCGGCATTACAATCTTCTTTTGTGGCGGAGATCTCAACACCACGTTGTCATCACGGATTATTATCGCCGGCTCCATCGCAAGCAACTTCTTCTTGCATTCTTGCATTTGGAGACATTCCTTGTCCTTCTTCGACAGAACTGACTCTGAAGACGCGTGTTTCGAGGTATTCTTACTTGACAACTTCAAACTGTCTATAGACGCAGTGATTTTAACACTTTCCCTACCGTTCGACGACGCCATGATTGTTTGGCTCTCACAAGGATGTATTTTAATTCATTTTTTATTCCTCATATACACAATTGTATAGAACGTTCTCAGTTTAATAGAAGTCTATTTATATATTTGCGTTGGCACTTTGAACAACATTTGTATAGGGAAATATTTGAATATTACGCTTATAACGCTATGAAACCACAATGTAAACAAACAAAACTTTACACTGTGAACTAAAATGTAACAGTTTCTCTGTAGCGTCTTAATTATTCATTAAATCAACTTTATTGACATCTACCGCACACAGAAATGTTAGATAAACATAGCAAGATAGGCATAGGAATCTGGGAACCTAGTGTTAAAACACTTAGATGAGACATTTCTTTTCCCCATTTTCAGCCGAATTTTCAAGGCATGGCGTGTTGAGTATTGGAACACAATAGCCCATTTTTTGCCAGAGCGAGAAAATTAAAGAATTAAATATTTCATTTCATCGAGTGGAAATCGAACCCACAACCTGCTGCGTTTGCAGTCGAAGGCTTGTGACACTGCGCTCGTGGTAAAGGGCTGGCTTGAAAATGGATATAAACTTATATTTAATGAGTTCTTTGATTTTAGTTATTGTAATTGAAAACACAAAAATAGTTGATTTTACTTTGTTATGAAAATAATATTTAAAACACAACCAACACCTAATAGAGTAGCTTCGTAAATTAACTAACTTTATTAAATTTTATTAAGGTTATTATATTATATTATTCTTGCTTACAATATATTATTATCATTATTTGTGCTTATATGAAGACTCGATTACTTTACAAGGATAACGTTTACTTTTTATCTAAATTGAGTGAGAAAGATAATGTATGCAACATGTCAACGTGACTACTACTGAAACTCAGACTGACTTCGAGAAAATCTTAGCTTAGTGTGTTAAGACTAACTGCATACGTATATTATAAGTTAAATAATTATGGGTTCGATTTCCATCGAGTAGGTGAAATATTTAATACTTTTATTTATCTACTGGTAATCAGGCAAAGTGCAGCATTGACATTCGCCACTCAACGAGCAATGTCTCCTGAATTCTGTGGAACGGAAGGGTCTTAATGAAAACAGAGTGTCTAAACACTAGGTTCCCTCTGTCCACCTTGCTATTTGCGGAATATAACGTGAAGCAATTCTTTAATTAAAATTTGGATTCACACCTATCGCGCGTAGACATGTTGCAATTACGACACCGCGGCGCCAGAACTTTAAATATCTATTGTATACCAGGAACTACCACATATCTGAATAATCTATGAGTAAGATCAAATTCTTGATCAAAAATAACTAAAATGTTTTATATAAAAATATTGTTGTTATAACACATTTTAATGTAAGCAACTGTCAGATCATTATTGATGGCGTATTGTGGCCGTGAATTCGTATTTAAAGTTTATTAAATAACATGTCTGTATAACATATCCATTACTATTAACCAACTTTGGGTAAAGGTGGATCTATTTTTAGTACAGTGATTTTTTTTAGCTTCCATCCTATTCTGCACATAACAGGATAGGCAGCGAGATCCAGGGAGTCTAGTATTAGAGACAGTCCGTTTCAGATATTTCCGTTCAATACTTTTCACCTAATTATTGAGGTATTAACTTTTGAGAAGCGGAACACAACGCTGCGTTCTGCCTTTTTATCAGTGCGAGGAAACGAAAATATTAAATATTTAATTTCCCTGAGCGCATTCAACCATCACGTTTACAGTCATATGCTTGTGCAACCACCACTGGCCTCAAATAATATTAAAATTACAATAAAATAGAATAGAACATCTTGACACTAGGTACCTTGTTTACCATGACATGTGAGATAAAGGGCAGTCTTTAGATTAAAATTAATATATACATATATACGTAAATTAATAGTGACAAAATATTCGGAGCTTATTTTGTTACGACATTTTCTCTATTTTTACATCGTTAGTAGAGTTTAAAGTTTCTAATTATTATGACCACTCGAGATGTTATTTTTTAGTGACTTATTATTACATATTAAAACATATCGAAGATTTCTACAGTAAGACTATATAAATCTAGTTTAATTTAAGTTCTAAATGTTCAATAAATAAATAATATATAATTAATTTATTTGAAAACTTTCATAAGTATTAATATGATATATTTGTATATCAACCTAAACAGACACTGTAAAGGAAGAAAGAAAACAAAACAAGGAGTCATTTAAAAAGACGTAAAGCACCAAATAAAAATGATTTACTCCGCATCCGAAAACCGTCTCAAGAATTGAAAAAGCTCATTTACAATAATACTGTATCTGTAGAAAGCTTATTTATGTTATTGATTTTGAGTATTCTTGTTTGGCGTCATTTGTAATATTCACATATTATTTAGCATTGAAGTCTCTGTATACAAATTGAATGTGAGTTTTATATAGAACTTTTGTATGGTTGAGTGTGAATTTTCTTTTTAATCTACAAATTTATTTAGCGAATAAGATGGTTATTATGAGTAGTTTATATTCAGTTTTATAAATTAGCTTTATAAATATTAAATTTTGATTAATATGTAGAGTCACATCATGTGTAGAGTCGATTTATATATTTTTTGTAATATGATATTTTTCCGTAATTTCAGACTATAATAAACATTTTTGGTATGAAATAACCTTATTTTACTATATATAAGAGAGATCAATATTAAAATTATTAAACTTTACCGAGAATAACCGAAAGTTCACAGATAAACACCTCTACACTAATATATATTATATATAAATCAATCTCCCGAACCTAAGACGCAAATACAAAAGATGATAATCCCATTTTAATGTAACACATTGCGTTTTAATACACCGTTAATCAAGAAATTGTATCACTAATAATTATGTTAGTGTTATTGTCCGTATGTATGTACGTATTTATATTTTATTGTGTAGAGACGCGTCAGGCTCGCTCGGTGGCCGGCGTCGTACTGACGGCTTCAGGGAGACGCCCTCTGCTCCTGTTATCCTACTTGTGGGCAAATCACGCTGAAAACATTGAATTTGATTATTTTTTCCCTTAAAAATTAGCTTGTCGCCATCATGGCGGAGTTTTAGAGTGTTTAATGGTTGTATGTTTGATTCTACGATTTTTACACAGCTTCACGCTCTATCCTCCATAGTAGGGAGGACATAGAATTAAATTAAAATTAAATTAAATCAGCTTCACGCTGTATCCCGCACACAGCTGGGTAGGCAGAGGGTACCTATTGTTAAGTCAATCCGTTCCCCATTTTCCGCAGACTTTTTTCACTCTGTGCCCCACTTTCCTTACTGGGTTCTCGTTCTCTACTTTCTGCCCTAATGGTTTTTGCCTATAATGTGACTTTGTAGGTAGGGATAAATAATGTTGTGCACATACGCTGATTCCATATAAATGTTTTGGAATCTAAACTCAATTAATGTTATACAGTTAATTATACGTAACATTATTGATCTTTTGCTTTCTTAAGTATAGTAGTAGGCCTAAAGAATGTAGTGTTAAGACAGTCTTTTGCCCACGCTCCACTTCATTTTGAGTTATTGCGTGTTTAGTGACGGAACTCAACACCACCCTTTGTCTCGTTACTTTGCGTAGTGCATATGAGTTTAAGCATGAAGGTGGCAGGCTCCACACGCAGGAGAATGATTAAGTTAAATTTGTTTATATTTCCCCGCTCTGGTAGATGATGATGAGAAAACACATGACGTACATGACGTAACATGAGTTACGTCTCTCAACACATTTTTAGTGTTTGTCTTGAAAATTTGGCGAAAAATGGAGAACCGACTTTCTTTATACTGGTTTCTTCTACCTACTTTGCTACACAAGAAAAAGCGAATTTACTTATCTTACATAAGCCAAGTACAGGAATATGGGAATGTGGAAAATCTTGGTCCATATATTTATGGATTTCATAATAGTAACATATTATTGATTTTTAATTACGAGATCTGTATATAAATAGAGGTTTAATCTCTTGTCAGTGAGGTCAGCTGGAGTATTTTTATATGTAAATATACATAAGTAGTTATAGTGTTGGTAATATGAGTAGATAAATATTGACATTTTCTTAAAATGTTTGACTTTGACTTTGACTTTGACTTTTGAAAGTTCTGGCTAAGCTAAACTTCAATTTCAGAAAAAGCTGAAGACCTCCATTTTTTGAAACCTCGGTGGACCCGACTCACATTTGTCCGGCTTTTTTTTCATACTGTATACTACTTATAGCAGTTTACAGAGAAAACCTAATTAAGACAGTCTGTTCCTCACGCACTGCACTATGTTCAGGGTATTGTGTGTTGAGTGGTAGTATAAAAATAATTCATACCCTTTAGTGGCAATCGAACGCACAATCGTCGTGGTTACGTGCCGGTGCGCCACGACGGCTTTTACGACGGCAATTCATTAAACTAGGATCCGCCACATGCTGTGCACGGCGGGTGGAGCTGAGTGAAGCTATGTTATGCAAAATTATGCGAAAATTTTGCAAAAAATTTTGCGAAATTTTCTGTTTTGTCCGCATGCGCTGCGTGAGGTTAGTCAAAGTTCAATCGTTGAATGTGCGTCCATTTTGACCATTTACTCAAAACCTAAAAAATATTTCGTACAGAGTACACTATCTATTTATGTATTTTCTGTGCGAGAACCTATAAAATAAAACAAAAATTTTCCTATAATTTGTTTATACCTGCAAGTTAAAAGTATTAATTAAATTATTTGAATTCCTCTAATTTCTATTAGAAGTCAAACAACAAAACAAAAATGTAGCAAAGAATAACGAAGCAACTTGAAACTTTTTTCTCATAAAATAATCACTTTTATTAAAATTCAACAGAGCATTTGATTAATGGCAATTTGAGCGATACTCGTTTATTTTTTTCTGTCAAACTCTTCAAAGGGCTTCGCCCAATTAGTTAAAAGTTACCTTTCTGATGTAATTTTTTTTTTATGTATTTTATTATCTGTATTTAAATAAAAAAACAACAAGGAAAAAATAACAATAAACTATATAAAACAATTTAAAACTAAAATATTGTTTTATATCTTTTTAAGTAAAAAATTGATCGTCACATAAGGTTAGGTCATATTATACAGCCTTCCGAGTGACTTAACGTCGTGTTATGTCGTTTTAGAAAAAAAATATATATGAATCTACTATCACCGTATATTAATTGTTACAGCAACAATTAAAAACAATAGAAAGTCGGGATTGCACCCAGAACTAGCGGTCCCATTCAAGACTGTGTCCCTATTTATATAGTTATTTTTTTTAGTTTAAATAGTTATTTTTTTTAGTTTAACTTTGTATCCCGAGTTTTACATTCTAGTGTTAAAACACTCTGTTTTCCATAATCCGCCCAACTTCTGAAATATTGTGTGTGGAAATCGACCCCACAATTGTCACAATGTTTGCGTTCAGACGTCGCACCGCTGCGCCACGACGGTGACTTAGAATCTCTACATTTTAATACGCAAAACGGATATCTTTTCACAATTTAAATCTATTCACGAGTCGAGTCACGAGGCCATTTCTTATTGATATAGGAATATTTTCACATATACTATATACATTATAGAGCGATATAACTATTACGGGAATCTTTCAATAGCGCCCTGAATTGGGCTCTACGAGATATTAATATAGAAGACTTGTATTGGAATTTGGGTTCCGCAAGATTTATTTAAATAAATGTGAAAATTAATGAATAACTTTACACTGTTTCTCGCATAGAACAGGGCAGCAGGATAGGCAGGGTGGACTTTATGTTAAGTCGGACGGAAGGGCCGGTGAAAAACGTGAAGGAATACCGTTTCACCGTTGGCGTTTCACAAGTGAGTGACTGTAAACGCGACTAGATGAATTGCAGGTGTATCACCATAACCCTAATAGCCTCCTCTAGGTTAGGAGGAGGTCTTGACTATTAGAGAAGAACAGAAAGAAAACAAACATAGCACAAAGGTTTTTCTCGCAAAGGGTAGGGCTTGGAATAAATTGACATACATTATTTACTCCTCTTCGCTTTCCACCTAAAACTGAGACATCACGAGTGGCAGAACTCAACACCGCATTTAGTCTTAGGTGCACATAATCATTGAACCCGCAACCATCGTTTCTGTCAGAATAGCGTTTAAAAATATACTTTTTCTCTGAATTTGCTGTCTGTACAGTGATTAGTTCGAGCTTAACCTGACATATGACATTAGAACGTCTCTAGTGACATGTTTATGTGGAATGAATAGTTGCGGTTGCGGAATATTCGCGGTTTATAATTTTATGTCGATGGGAAACGAATTATTGCTAAAATGTCTAATTTGAAGCAGATTTTGATACGATTAGATAGTTGTGGGAAGTAAGACAATATTTATATAATATATTAAGTTACATAGGATAAAAGATTTTAAAAGATATAGACTTGCTCTTTATAATAATAAATTACAAAAATTAATCAAAAAGTATGTGGACTCAGCCTCCTCTATAAAATTTAAGAGATGTTTCAAAGTATTCAATATTTAGCAATCGTCTATCATCAGTATAATTCAGTTCAGACGTGGTTGATTAAATACGACGATTGCGCTCGAGTACCATATTTTAGAGGAATTTTAAATAATTAATTTCCCTTATTTTTTATTATATATTTTTTTAGCTTTACTCTCTATGTGCGGGCATACCGTTCCATTCACCATTTACCACTGAATTCTTGATTCATTGTATGTTGTGTAGCGTAACTCAACACCGTGCTTTGTCTTGTTACTACAGCAAGAAATATTAAATAATTAATTTCCCCTAGTAGTAATCGAACCCACAACTATCGCGGTTACAGTTGCAAGCTTGGTCTCTGCGCTACGAGACGGCCTCGCCTGCCACATTTCAGCGTTGTACGCCGCGTAG
Organism: Heliconius charithonia; assembly: GCA_030704555.1. NCBI lineage: Eukaryota > Metazoa > Arthropoda > Insecta > Lepidoptera > Nymphalidae > Heliconius > Heliconius charithonia. Next base: position 19,043,257 of record CM060819.1, read on the forward strand.
TTCTGATTGTGCCTTGTCTGGCTTGTCTTACTAAGAATCAATATTATATGCAGAGCGTATCAAGTCTCGACATGAAACTACGCTACATTTTAACGATAATCCTCTCTATTCTAGTAATGAAACGTTCACTTACATAGTGTTTATGACGTGACTTCAACTGAATAGGTCGGATTAAAATAAAATTTAGTTAAATACGTTAAACCAACGTTTAGTTACATTTTTACAGTTAAAGAATCACTCTACTAGTTATGGGTACCTACAATATGATAACTTACGTTATTTTAGAAAACATAAAAAATTATAAGACAGCGAGACTGGGATCCTCGCCTTTTGGAGACCATCTACATATAGCTAACCGTTGTAACCCCGATAGTAGGGCAGGTAGAAGGAATCTAGTGTTAAGACACTTAATTATACCGTTGCCAATTTGCTGCTTAATTATAGACAGACTATTGATAGGCGGACTTTGACGCCGCTCTTTGTCGCGTTACTAAAGTAAGAAAACGAAAATAATTGAATTATTTACGAGACGGAATCAAACCCATATACATCGCATTAACAGTTAGACGCTATGCCGCTTTAACTCTACGGCCTCTAAAATACATTTAATATATTTTTTTACTTTTGCAAGTTGAAATTCTTTCATTTTTAAGATCTCTGCAAGAGTCCTACTAATTAACACTAATTAGAACGATTACACAATATCAAGTCCAACTTGAATACGAAATACGACTTTTTACATTTTTGTATGTACAAAAACGTAAAAAGTCGTACATACATATGTATTTACGAGTAAATGTATACAGTACAATTTCATATTTTGAATATATTATTTTATATAATTTTTTTTTCATAAGCTTGTGTACATTTTTCAAGGTGGGTAATTGAAAACATTTCATTTCCCTCAATGAATGTCGAACGTCGCGTTTGTACGCGGTATCCCACATGTAGAAGGGTAGGTGGAAGGATCCTGTGAACATAGTGTTAAAACTATCCGTTCCCATTGATACACTGCTGTGCTCCACCTTCCGTTGAATTTTTGAAATTCGTGAAAGTGCGTATTAAGTTTAGTTCTTAGAGATTACTGTGTGGGGGATTTTTTAATTACACACAGAAAATATACATATAAATTAATAAGCAAATACATACATGAATATATTAAAATATGACAGAAAACTAATAAATTTTGATATTGCTGACGCTACTATTATTACGTCGCGACGTCCAGTAGCGCGTGCTCCGGCTGACATATTGACGTTTTGCAAAACCAAATTATTCAGTGGCATATATCATGACGTAGTACTGTATACTCGTGTATGATATTATTATACATAATATATGGATATGCTAGAAACAGATATTGAATAAGCATAGAAGAGAGGATGTAAAAATTATGTATTGGTGCCCGTTTTCGTACATATTTTTTTTAGCTTCACGCGGCAACCAAGGAACCTACTGGTGAAACATATCATTTCTATTAAGGCACTTCCTTGTTGCCAGTGTGAATAAATGAGCGTATTATATATATTATATTATAATTTTCTGGGTGGGTTTCTTCACATTACTAGCGTAATATTTTTTTATAAAAATAAAGAACGTACTTGAATAGGTGACAATCTAAGAGCTTAATTAAGTATGCCTCAGAGCGCATATCTAAAGAACGTTGGAATGAATAGAAACCATTGAAAGAAAAGGAGTAAGGGCTAAGAGCTTTTTGGAAAATGACAAACTTGACCAAACCCTTATGAAATGAAATTCTATGGGAATAACCACAGCCAGCTGGGTAGGCACCCAACGAGGCAAAGCGCGGCGTTGATTTTCTCCACTCTATACCCAATGCCTCGGGAATCTGGTAGAAAGTGGGGAACGGAAGTGTTTTGTGGGAGCGGAGTGTCATAATGTTAAGTTCCCATGTTTCCTCTACTCTGCTGTGTGAGGGTATATGTATGGATAGTGGCGATCAAATTCATAATTATTACGTTAATAGTCAATCGCCGCCACTGCGCTATTATGGCGTCTAAAAAGAGTGATAAAAATAAATAAATCCATAAATAGGCTTCACGCTGTTCCCGCCCACAGCAGGGTAGGCAGGGACCTAGTGTTAAGACACTCCGTTCCCCACTTTCTGCCGAATTCTGGAGGCATTGCGTGTTCAGTGGCAGAACTCAACGCCGCGCTTAACCTCGACACCAGAGCGAAGAAAATGGAAATATAAATTCAAGTAAATATTTAATCAAAAAAAGAGCGATAAATTATTAATTTTATACCAACTTGCTAAACAGACTCTAACAGCTTAAAAAACGCTAAATACGCTTTAGTTTAATGGTTTCTTCCGGCTTTTTAAGATTTACAACTTATCATAAGTCCTATAGAGCTCGGACGCGATAACGGTTAATATTGCCCTCATTTGCTTCACTGCCATGGTTAAATGGCAATAAAATATGACACGTGATACATTCCTAAGTACCCTAAGAAACTCCCATACTTGTTCCAGTGGATTTCTTTAAGATTTATGTGATGTGCCTTATGCAGCCTATTGCCAATCTAGATAATTTGACTATTCTATACAAATTTATATTTTTCAAATTGAACCAGTAGTTCTTTAAATTAGCGTGTTTAAATAAATAAACTCTATATATTTATTATATCAAGAAGGCTTTTATTTCGATGAGTTATTGTAAAAATGTTCCTTTTAAGCAGGAACCAGTAACAAACCTGACTTTAAGCAACGACTAAAATATTAATTGTGTGTGGTAGTTGTGAACACTATCGACCCTCTGCGACTGACGGGTGGCTGGCTGACTGGCTTCATTTTTACAAACACACTGACACGGTCGTTTACGAAACGCTTTTTTTAACAGCAAACATTTTTATAGAATTAACTTATGCAGTTATTTTATTTATATTTATTAGATCACTAGTAACTCTCTGCACTTATACTTATGTTCAATTTATTAAAAAAAAAAAAAGTTGTGTATTAAAAATTTTCAAAAGTGTTTATTAACTTTACATAAATCACTCTAAGAATTTCTTATTTAACATTAATCACATATAAAAAAAAGCAAAATAAATTTTATTTATTTAAATAAAATTAAATATAAATTACACATTTGGAAATTTGACTATTATTGTAATCAATTTAGTGAATATGAAATACACTCAATCGTTGAATACAAAGTTAGACATTCTTTAAATTATATATATTTTTTACAATTATCAAAGGAAAAATGGATGAAAAGGAAAATAAAATGTAGTCTCCTTTTTTTTATTTTTTGGACAAATAGGACCACCTAAGCAACCCACCCTTCCACCGATAGTGAAGCAGAGATATACTTGTCTGTAATCTCCCATGTGATAGCTGTAAGCCTCCTTGGACTATCTTTATATATCTCATATATATACATTATTCCACTTCTTTGACCATCTTCATCAAAATAACTTTTGACCATCTAGCTAGAACCAGGGAGTAGCTTTTGCTAGTACATGTTAGTATAATAAAATAAAAACTGACACCTATAAAAAAATATAGTTATATGTGATTACGAAGACAAAAGCATTCGCAAAGCTATAAAGTATATTGCGTTTTTTACAGTTAAGCAACTCTATCTATCTATCCAGTGAACGTAATGGAAAGTATCTATCTTGTGTAGCATAAAAAGATAGAACAAAAAGTTATGTAATTTTACATTAATTTACTGCTACGTATAGTCTACGAGACTGTCATCGCGCAGTGCGACAATGAGTGACTGGCAAAAGTGATTGTTTTGAATTCGATTCCCATCCGAAGGAATGTCTGGAAAATTGGATAATGTTTGGGGAAGGGAGTATCGTAGATAAGAGGGATAAGCAGATTTTCCCTCTTTATGCGGGACAAAGCGTTAAGTAGAAAAACGAGAGTAGCTATCATAAACACAAATATAAAATAATAATTTGTGATATCTTCTCAACCGTACTGTAAAACATCATTTTTGGCTTAAAATTAAATAACATATAATAATTAAGTAATTATCAATGCATAATTGGATCATCCATCAATCGTTTGGAAATGGTCATGTCACGTAACGTCACGTCACGTCACGTCAATGAAGTGCGGTCCAGTGGCCAGTAGGTCCGGCGGGATTAGTTTGCGGTGACACGTCAATACATTAGCCACTAATGTCACGATTGTTTAGTTTTTCTTTGTTTACTTATATATTATGTAGATAGAATATATATATTTATTAAAAAACTATTTATACTATCTATGTATACTAATATTATAAAACCAACGGGTTGGTAATTTGATAGCTGAGATATATCTGAGAAAACCCAACTTATCCAGTTTTTTTTTATCTTCACGTTGAATCGCACAATTTTGTCAGTCAGTTGCATAGCAGAGTGGATAGGCCGAAGAAACCTGGAAACATAATATTAAATTATCCCATTACTTCCCATTTAGACACGTCCTTTCCCCACTTGCCGTAAAATGCTGGAGGAATTGCGCGTTGAGTTGTTTATTGACGGAACTCAATGCCACGCTTTGCCTCGTTACTAGAGCGAGGAAAATTATTATTTTAAATACTTCATTCCTCTAAGTAGGAATCGGCCCCACAACTGTCGCGTTTATGCTTGCACATTTGCCCTACAATGGCTTCAAGTTATTGATTATTTTCCTTCTAGCTTCACGTAGTATCCCGCATATTGCAGGCTAAGCGGATAGAAGTAGTGTAAGAATCTTAATATACTACTTTTCGCCCGATTTCGAGGTCTTGTTTCGTTCGTGCATATAAAATGGGGAACGGAGTGTCTTAGCACTCTCAGGTTCCCTCTGCCTACTCCGCTGTGTGCAGGATACAGCGTGAAGCTGATTTTTTTAATTTTTATTATTGTATTGCTAAGTCCACAATGGTAATCGGTTTAATTGCTAGAGAAATGTGGATATTTAAGATAACTAGCAGATCTCATAATCGGAATTTAACCAAACTCTCATCAAGCTACCTTAAAAGAGTACGCTTTCGAATAAAAAAAAGAATAATTAAAATCAGTTGGCGAGATATTAAATTTTCCATTAATTTGTCGCGTACATATTTAATGCAAATTTAACATTTATGTCATTTTATCATGGATAACATTGTTTCACGAATTCAAACTCCTACTCCTTACGAAAGAAAACGTAAGAAAAGAAAGCGCAAGAAAGAGTTTCGTTAACGAGTGGCGTTATGTTCAGCCAGCGAACACATAATAGAATAGTCTATTGAGGCCATACATGGCGCAAAGGCAAAAGCGTGTGATTGTAAACGCTACAAGTTGTGGATTCGATTCTTTCTCGAGGAAATGAATACTTTAATATTTTCATTTCGTTCTGGTGACGAAGCAAAGCGCGGCATTAAGTTCAATCATTCAACTTGCAATGCCATTAAAAATTCGGCGGAAAGTCTCGGATAGAAGTTTCTTAATGGGAATGGAGTGTCTTAACATCAGATTCCCGAGATATCATTTTTTTTTTAACTTTATTTCGAAGTCACAACCATCGTTTTATGTCGCTGTTGTATTACCGGTACTTTATGTCAAAAGACAGTGAAGACAATACATGTCAGCTCAAACTAACTATAAGATTTTACTTTGTTTGAGTTACCAACTTTGACAAAGTTTGAGTAAAGCTCAGACTAAACTTTGTAAGACGTAAGATATATATATCTCTTTGTATGTATGCTATTCGTATGCGTGATTTGTAATCTCACAATAGGGTTTTATTAATTAAATATATCATTTTATTTTAAATTTTTCCAGCTGTTATCATGCCTACTGATATAAATAAAGTTGTTGGTCAGAGAGAACGGAGCGACAAACGCTGCGGTCTCTACATACCTCTATCTCTTTTGCCTCGTCCACTGTTATTAGCCTGTCTCGGGTTGATGGACTTGTATTTAATTACACTAACCAATCCAGAGGACAATAACACACTCACACCTTGACAGCTGATACACCGGTCCAGAAAGCAACCTGACTACCTTGTAAATCGGTAATGTTAATGCCCTTCCGCTTGATCTCAGTCACACAAACGACATCCAACTCTCCATCATCCATCTCATCTAATAATTCATTCATAATTTCGTCCACCTCTCTTATTATATTCACGTAGCTATTTGTAGCACCGTTCACCACCTCACGCCGTTCCGGACGGAACACAACGCCACACTCTTCGGCACTCGACACAGCAGGGGGGACGCACCGCGCGCGTCGCCTCTTGAAGTGAGGGCTGCCAGAAGTGATTAGATCTGGTAAATTATGGCACTACGTGCATGTTTCTTTGTAGTTTTAAAAACAATTAATTCAATGCTTGTAATTTCTAAGAAGTCTCTACAAATACTTTTGGCCCCTATTAAAATATCATTATAAAGAAATATCATTATAAAGAATGAGGTGTGGTTTTATTCGTTTTTTAAGTGAAAATTGAGCAGCGCACGAAACAGAGTATCGATACGCGAAAGTTAAGCTAAAGAAGGCTTTGGCGGGTTTTGTATAGTTATGTATTTTTCAGATTCATGTATCTCTTGTATATATAATAGCGTTGGAAGAGAGCACTTAGAGATGAGAGACTACGTTTCCATGTTCCACTTAATTTCAAGATTTTGCTTGTTGCTAAAATAACCCGTTTGCCATTACCAAGAAACTGCGTTTTAAGACATGATAGCATTTAACGGTGTGCTTTGTTTTATCAGAGTAAGAAAATGAAAATAATCGAAATACAATTATTCTCCCGTGGAGGAATCGAACCCACAACCATTGTGCTGTCAAACTGTGCTACAACGGCCTCGCGTATATTAGCGTAAAGATTTCCTCGTTGAATGAGCTATCCAAACCTATAATTTTTCAATTCAACAAGCAGTTTCTGAGATTCGAACGTTCAATCAAACAAATCAAAAACAAAAAAATCTTCATATAAAAATCAAATCAAATCAGCTTCAAGTATCCCGCACACAGCAGACCTAGAACTTAGTGGTAAGACACTCTGTTCCCCACTTTCTGCAGAATTCTGGAGGCATTGCGTGTTGAGTGGCAGAAATCAACGCCGCGCCGTGCCTCGGTCGCGAGCAGCGCGAAGAAATGGAAATATAAATTTAAGTAAATATTTCATCTCCTCGAGTGGGGATCGAACCCACAACCAGTTTTGCAGTCACACTTCGTGCCACTGCGCCACGACTGGCATCTTCACCAACAGGAAGAAAATCTTCATCTTTATAATATATTAATATTATGAATGTAGAATTAGAATATGCAGGAAGTTGTAGAAGTTATTGTAGGTTTTGGCCCATTGTTTAATTGTATAGAAAATAAACTACTTAGCATTTTCTATTTATTTGTAGGCCAGTTAATGTTGATTTCCTTTCTCTACAAAATTAGAAATAGTAGGATCATTAATAATATCGCCTTTGAAATTCATTATTAACTTTTATTATTAGTAAAATATCAATAAAATTTTAAAATAACATAAGTGAACAAAAAACTAACGAATGCATTACGTAAATGGAACTTTGTCACAGTCCGCGTCGGGTGCACGCAAACTAAGCCAATTTGTCATTGTAATTAAAGCTTACTTCGAAAAGGTTTTCCGCTTTCGCAGCTATTTTTCTTTTTACTTTTCACTGTAATCTCAGATTGAACATTTTTCTAAAGATAATTTATAGTATTTTTAGGGTTCTGTATTTCAAAAGGAAAAGAAAGGAATCCCTTATTTCGTACGACGACGTAGACGTAGTTGTCCGTCTGTCAAGACGATTTATCTTGAGACAACGTTCAGCTGTCAAGCTAAAATTGATATCAAATATTTAAATCTACTGTCGCTTGGAACAGGGAAAATGAAAATGTAAATCTGCACGCGTATTTATGCATCAACTGAGACATTACAATACAACAAGATGGAGAATACATACTAAAAATGCAAAATGTGAAAGGTTACGCATATATATATATGTATGTATTTCATTAAAAATCTTTAATCAAGAGAAACGGAAGTATTTAAATGGGCGCGGAGTATCTTAACACTAAAGTCCCAGGTTGATCATGCCTACCTGCTATGTGCGGGACGTAGCGTGAGTTACAAAAAAACACTTAATAAAACTTAATTTGTGGTTCATTTTATACAAAATGAGTGTTCATACGCCCGGAAAATTAAGTTTGCTTAATATAGTCTCGAAATTAGTATGGAACTATTGGTGCACAAATTACCTAACCCACAATCTCTAGTAGGTTGTAGGTGGACGGGTTATTTATTGATTTGTAGATGAGATAAAATGCGCGATATATACAAGCGCAAGACGGACAACAAAGTAATTTCTTTTTTCCTTAAAGGTACGGTAAAACGGAACCCTAAAATGATTTTTGTTAGTTGTTTTATGTGCTATAATTACTATGTATACTAACTACTAAGAACATGGTTGAAGACTTCCCTTGCTTACTTCGCATAATGCATAAGATTTGCATATATTAGTACCTTAAAGCAAAAAAAACCTAGTGAATGTTTCTTAAGCTGCCATTTTGAGAAGAATCTCTTTGTTTTGTAAAATAAGACTTTTTCATCCATATAGCAAAACTCTGTGTCTTATAAGTTTAGAAAAAATATTGAAAATATCTTTATTTCCGAATAGAGGGTGATTAATTATTCGACATTCTCGAAATATTTTAATGGTGGTGTCAACATCTTAAAGTGGGTATCCATTTAACTTTTTTACTTCTCAAAATATATATTTTATTGTTAGCCAACTCGTGTAAAAGAGGGTAGATTTAGGTTGTAACTGTTATCTCAAACTCCTTTGAGAATATTATTTAATAAATAATGCCTTGGCTCGTGATGTGTCTAGTGGTAAGAACCGTCTATAGTTGTGATCGTGAAGAACCCAAAATCTTTTAGAGATTCAGAGGTAACAGTATTAAGAATTTTATGTTATGCCATTAGAAGGTATCGCTTTAATAACATATTTGCCATCAGAAGTTGTTCTTGTGTCAGTTATTTAGATAACTGGAAACTCGACAATATGACATTGTCATAACTCGAAGCTCGTCCGAAGAAAAGCCAAGAGCGCGTCCTATCTTCCTCTCCACTATAACAGCGAACTAGTTATAATAAAAGGAAGAAAGAGTACGGGCACCTCCCCGCCCTACACCGTGAATTCCTACCAGACTGCGGCTCCAACAGTCTTATTGAACTCTCCGGGACGTTTGTGTGTGATCAGTCTGAAGGTACTTGTTACGCTTGTTTATATTAAGATTATTATATTAGAATTGTGATTCGTGATGTTGATTGATTTGTGAGATCAATATAAGTCGTTGGAACGAACGCACTGCCGCAAGGCGGCCGATATGTTAAATAAACGCACGGCACACACCCCACAGTCGTGTCTCGAACCGTAGGCGGACACTACTACATACACCAGAGTTCCAGGACATAAAATAGCACCACACACCCGTATGCGACGAGCGGACACTACTACATACACCGGAGCTGGGACATAAAATAGCACCACACACCTACTAGTCGTATACCAAATCGTAGAAGTGGTATTCAATATATCAATGGCTAACGCCATACAAGCACAGCTTACGTATCGCGAGCGTACTGCGAGACGGCATCGGCCACGACATAGTCAATGTCGCTACAACAGTTCGCATAAGCCCATCACGTCAGCTTCTGCGACGTCAAGCAACATTCAATATTATAACATTGGTTAAAGATAACTTTAATCCATAATATGTGTCGCTCCTACACATATATTTCTTTTATAAGAATTTCGATCCTAAAAGATCGTGCCATCATAGACTTCGAATTATCATATTATATTCATTATACATTTGGTACGAGTCTTTATGTGCATCATATTTATTAGTACCGTAGTACTTTAGAGTTCGACTCGACCGCTGCCTTCCAGCATCACCACCACCTATATATACGGAACGACGGTCGCGACATTCGGGACGACAATACACGAACTCGTCTCGATTAATATGGTATCAAAAATATATAGTTTGTATTATACATCATTAACTATGTTATTTATGTGTATTGCCATGCATATTTTATTTTATTTATTTCCAACTTATATCCGTGGTACATACTGTTACATTCAACCCCCTAAATTCTATGGAGTTCATCGAAATAGAATTTACATTCACTTATTTATATATTTATTTATTTATTACCAACCCCCAGACTGGGCAACCCCCCAACCTCACTATGCTTTGTTTTGACAATCCCCAAACATGAATATTCCTTACACTGTTAACCTCCTCCATCTCACTCCATTTCACGGACAACAAATTGTAGGCATATGCCTATTTGTATATATATGTATTTTATTACAAAGCCGTTTGACCATCCTGGTCACGGCACCAAATTGTAACTGTTATCTCAAACTCCTTTGAGAATATTATTTAATAAATAATGCCTTGGCTCGTGATGTGTCTAGTGGTAAGAACCGTCTATAGTTATGATCGTGAAGAACCCAAAATCTTTTAGAGATTCAGAGGTAACAGTATTAAGAATTTTATATTATGCCATTAGAAGGTATCGCTTTAATAACATATTTGCCATCAGAAGTTGTTCTTGTGTCAGTTATTTAGATAACTGGAAACTCGACAATATGACATTGTCATAACTCGAAGCTCGTCCGAAGAAAAGCCAAGAGCGCGTCCTATCTTCCTCTCCACTATAACAGCGAACTAGTTATAATAAAAGGAAGAAAGAGTACGGGCACCTCCCCGCCCTACACCGTGAATTCCTACCAGACTGCGGCTCCAACAGTCTTATTGAACTCTCCGGGACGTTTGTGTGTGATCAGTCTGAAGGTACTTGTTACGCTTGTTTATATTAAGATTATTATATTAGAATTGTGATTCGTGATGTTGATTGATTTGTGAGATCAATATAAGTCGTTGGAACGAACGCACTGCCGCAAGGCGGCCGATATGTTAAATAAACGCACGGCACACACCCCACAGTCGTGTCTCGAACCGTAGGCGGACACTACTACATACACCAGAGTTCCAGGACATAAAATAGCACCACACACCCGTATGCGACGAGCGGACACTACTACATACACCGGAGCTGGGACATAAAATAGCACCACACACCTACTAGTCGTATACCAAATCGTAGAAGTGGTATTCAATATATCAATGGCTAACGCCATACAAGCACAGCTTACGTATCGCGAGCGTACTGCGAGACGGCATCGGCCACGACATAGTCAATGTCGCTACAACAGTTCGCATAAGCCCATCACGTCAGCTTCTGCGACGTCAAGCAACATTCAATATTATAACATTGGTTAAAGATAACTTTAATCCATAATATGTGTCGCTCCTACACATATATTTCTTTTATAAGAATTTCGATCCTAAAAGATCGTGCCATCATAGACTTCGAATTATCATATTATATTCATTATACATTTGGTACGAGTCTTTATGTGCATCATATTTATTAGTACCGTAGTACTTTAGAGTTCGACTCGACCGCTGCCTTCCAGCATCACCACCACCTATATATACGGAACGACGGTCGCGACATTCGGGACGACAATACACGAACTCGTCTCGATTAATATGGTATCAAAAATATATAGTTTGTATTATACATCATTAACTATGTTATTTATGTGTATTGCCATGCATATTTTATTTTATTTATTTCCAACTTATATCCGTGGTACATACTGTTACAAGGTGAAAATAATTATAAAAGCAGTGGAATTGTGTCAATCTTGGGACAGTTGCTTGTAAGTGACGGCCCTTATTGCGAGGAAACTAATGTGAAGTATTGTTAGTAGCTGATGCATATCACTTATTACTATTACATAGCATCCCTTTCCAAATAGTTTAGAATAATATAGTAAATTATATTTTTTTTTCAGGAAGTAGTACAATAATAACCAACGTAAAATGTTGTAGATGCATTTCTCGAAAAGATTGTCCCTACTTCACTTGGAAGGTAATAAAATTCAAGAGACTTATCAATATACTATCCTGGTTAACCTTTGAGAACACAGTATCGATGATACTGGGGAACGGTGACATAAAAGCAAAGAAAGGGAAAAAGGCATGAGGGAGTGTCACTCCCTTCTCTTTGGCTACCATAACAGGAACGAACAATTTTAGATAGCGCCATCTTTTCTCAGTACTTGTAAGCTGCAAAGGTATATAATGATCACCAAATGCTCACATAGATGGCGCTACTAACTATATAAACTAAGCCTAATTCATGAATGATTCAGTAGATGTCGCCATTAGAAAATATTGGGTCCAAGAATTTATACTAGATGTCGCAACAAGAAAATGATATTTGATCTCAATTTAAATCTAGATGGCAGTGGAGGATAGGAGGAGATACAATTTTAAAGTAATTAAAAATCCCAACGTAAGGCAGAGGAACTACGTCTAGCTGGATGCGCTATGTTCAGTCCCTATAATAAATGACTATATTACGTGCTGTTGAGCTCCAACACACTATATCTAGGTTTCACCTTGCTATGCTAGAGAATTGTAAGACCGTGAAAACTAACCGCCCTCTTTGCAGGCTACGCTACTTACAACAAGATGGCGCTGAGTTGACAGTGTTCTTATATTTTATACCAGTTTCTGTATTTATTTAAAAATACCGTAGGGACTTTTTAATATATAAAAATATTGATCGGGTTATATATATAAAAATCTAAAATTTGTTTAATAGTCCGTCCCATATTGACCATAAAATAATGCGTTTTTACAAGGATATTTAATGAGTGGATATTAGAAGATATGCCAGGAAGCAATTAGTAAATTTTTTTTCATAACATTTTAAAGTAATCATAATATAACAAAATAAAAAAAATCTACGATTTCAAATTTAAAGTATTGACTGAATGTAATGATGAATTAAGATCTCAATTGCAATGGTTGGTTTAATCCTGATATACAAAGTCTTCTTATTCATCGAATTACGTGTGCGGGAAGTTAATTGATTATATAATTTGACTTAGTATATTTTGATTTCTCACCCATGACAAAACATCCTTTAGCGGTTTAAGTCGCAAAGCGAAACGCAAAGATAAAGACAAAGATAAAGATAATTAAGTGTTAAGACATTCCATTCTACATAAAGACAATGAGTTGTCTACTTTTGCTGCTGAATTCTCGAGACATTGCGTGCTGAGCAGCGAAACTCAACGCCGCATTTTGATTTTTTACAATAGCAAGAAATCGAAAATATTTAATTCCTTTGAGTGGAAACTACAATCGTCGCCTTTACAGTCACACGTTAGTACCTCTGCGCTACAACGGCCTTAATTTAACTTGACGGTTTAAAAATGTTTGTGATGGTTTAATTAAATAAATACACCGTATAACATATATTTTATAAGTCGCCACGTGAGGTCGTCGTGGCGCTGCGGCCCATCGTCTGGCTGTTGTGAATGCTACGGCATGTAATTTCAATTCCCACTCAAGGAAATTTGTCGTCGCGAGTAGATGAGAATTACGACGGTGATGACTTTCAACTAGGTACTATCTAACCCACCCCGCTGTGAGATACAGCGTTAAGCTAAAAAAAATAAACAAAAAAAACACTACATATAAATTGATTCATCATGAGCAGGTATTTCAACAAGAAAAGCAAAAAATATTATCTCGACCTCACGTAAATGATTACATTTCCTAAAAGCTCTCACTTTATGGTCCATTGTTACAGCATCCTTCAGAGCTAGATATCCTGAAAATGCTGCGGAATGTTCTCAGTTTTATAGAAGGCCATTAAATATACGATAGGAGAAGGAAATAAATTTATTTGTCTATCAAATATATATATTTTATATCGGGTAGTTGTGTGTTTGACTGCATATGCTGTTATTGCTTGGACTTTTCGGGAGAAACAATTATCATTCAACTATTTTTAAGAATAGCGTAATGACGAAACAATGTTTTTCTTGGCATTTAATTCTACTGTTGTTGTCCTTGGAAAAACAGTAACAAGTTCTTGCGATTATAGAGGAAACTGAATATTTTTTTTAATATTTATTTATTTTAATATTCATAAACTATTTTCGTTTCGTTTTTTTAAACAATGCGATTTTCTAAAGTATCACGAATAAGTTTCAATATTATTTAATGTTAATATTAGAAGATAATTAAGTTGTTGTTGAATAGTCTCTCTTATCATGTATTGTGTTATAGAGAAGACATGAAAAAATATGCAAATATTAAAGTCTACTACTACTGAGTGACCCACCGGCGGCCAAAGTAAAACAGCAGAAGACTTAAGAATTTTGCTGTACGTTCTTTGGGAAGTGTAGGGGAGGGAAATGGAATTTTACAATTTATAGTGCTAACGAAATTTTAAGTGGCTACTAGTAAAATATAAAAAGTGCACATTTTAGACAGACACAATCGCTACCTGTGTGGCTCTACACTTGACACCTAAATCTCTAGTCGCAGGCTAAACCTACACGACACCTTCGTGATAGCTCTCTACAACGTAACTGACCCAATTGTGCCTTTGTGACTCTTGTATATGCACTTATATATGTATGTCTATATATGTATGTTTTGGTATGTGTGTAGATTTATAATCTTGTATATATATTTTTTATTTTTAGGCTACCTAGTTAAAAATTAATTAAGTTAGATACTCCATTATTATACCCACTATTTATATTTTTTTATAACATTATTTTTCTTATAAAAGAAGAAAAGTATATCATGGGTAGATATGAAAAAATATTGTTACAATAAATATAAAAGAAATGAAGATATAACACAAATCCATGTAATACTGTGAAAATTTATACTTTAATAAAAGAGTTCTGAAAAAATGAGTACCATTAACTATGACTGAGACTTCTAGTGGCAAGGTCTCTCTCTTTTCCTATAAATCAAACCTAAGCTTGATATTTCACTTTTTTTTACAAAAGCATGTTAATTAGGTCGACTTGAAATTAAATTATAAAATCTAAGAAACTGAATCTACACGACTTGTAATAATTATACTATCACGGAACTTGGCAGTTGTTCGTAGTTTAAGTGAAAATAATATTAGGATACCATCGAGTTGGTCTGATAATGGAGCCAATACCAGAATACTGGAATTGATCAGAGGTCACTAGTAAGCCACTTGAGATATATAATTTATAGCTCTGAGCACATTCTGTAGCACTTGTAGCGTTTTCTCTATTATTACTATTATATTTTGTCCTTTTACAAAGTTAAGAGATATCGACCAAATTAATAATTAGGAAATGTAATTAGTGGCTAAGCTTAGTCGAAAATAACTAAAATAAAAAAATAATTCTGAAGAAGGAACCCAAGATCACCATGATTATAGTCTTATTAATGAAATAACATAAAGTTATAAATATTTTTTCGTAAAATGTATAAAATTGTTATTCTACGATGACGTAGCAAGTTGCTACGAAGAGCTACGAGAATGAAAGAATAATACAAGTCCGTTATTTTATATGAGCTTGAGAAATTGCATCCCAGAGACTGTTGCTAAGTAAAATGATGAATATTTATAGTAACTTGTTTACTGGATCTCTGGAGAAATTATGCTTTTGGCGGAACTGGTAGGGCTTTGTAGTTAGGTCCGCGAGACGGCGTGGAAGCTTTATTGGCTTTACAGGCATCAATGTTGAAGTGGTATATTTTTTTTCTTTTAGTTTCACGCTGTACTCCGCATAAAACACGTAGACCCTCCACCACCCGTTCCAATGGAGTGCCTTATCACTGTTCTTTGCCTTTCATGTTATAAACGAGGTGCAGCGTACTGCTAAAAAATAAATAAACAGATAAGTTAATTATATTTGTAAGGAAGGGAAACGGAAAATCGTTGGCCCCAGTATAAAGAGTTAAAACGTAGATATATCCAAACATTTTTTTTAATTTTTTTATATTTTAGAATACCAAAAATTGGCTCAATAGACAATATGTTAAAGAAAGAAAAAAAAGCGAGAAAAATAGTTTACTTTAATCCATATAAATAATCCAATACAGTACTATGGAAATAAAATATTTCTTTATTTCAATTAAGTCTTAGTATTTTAACGCACTTATTAATGCATGTAATTACATAAATAAAGAACATGTCAAATAATTATAATAAAAATCAAAAAGAAATACAACATTTTAAAAATGACACTTTGTCTAATAACTAATATCATATTAACGATGCATTGTCATTAGTCGTTTTGGTCGTTTCGATGGGTTTTACGTGCTTTCCCGTTTGTTTGATATTTTCAACGATTACTTCTTTGTTATTAATCACCACCTATTATATCGAGGTTGATTTTATGAAAATTGTGCAGTGAGCTTAGCCCCACGTTTACCAAATCTTTAATAACTAAGCTCTAAGATAGCTAAAACTGACAGAAATTTCAGGGAGGGACAGATTGATCCGTGAATCTATTAAATCATACCATTTTCATCTCTTTACATTCTGGCCCAAGAATGTATGTAATCATTTCAGTCTCCTCTTTGAACATTTATCATCCTTTATTTCAGTAATAAGGTAATTTATGATAGTATCAAATTTTCTCTAACAAAGCATACTAATTGCGCTATTTAATTACCATTCGTTGTTTACATTGTATTTTAGGGTTGTAATATGTAATATTGCCTAATTTTTATTAAAACAATAAATATATAAGATATGTTATATAACTAAATTAAAAAATAAATGCTATTTAAAATACGAAAAAACTTGACACAGCGGCTGAAAATATTTAATATGATTATTTCACCGCTCAACATTCAATGCGTGAATACTTCTGTGAGAAGTGTAAATACCAAACAAAAGATTCCCAGGTTCCCTCTGGCTACTATATACATGCTGCTAGAGAAGGGATAAAAAATGTATTTCAATACATTAATAGTTGATTTTTACTTTTTTCGTTGTGATAGCATAGCAATACTATCTTCTCCCACCTAAACTCCAAAAGAAGATCAAGCGCTGTAACAAATGTATCTTTGATAACGCTAAGGAAAACTTTGGAAACCTATAAAACCACCAATATCAATCATTGGGGATAAACTTAGCGAGTGTAGGACAGATTCTATCCCAGGAAATTGATTAGTGCTTTGACGTAGTTACAAAGAGGTGGAGTTTGGAGCTTGTTTCAGTTAGAATTGCTATGAGGAATAGTATTCGGGAAACTTTTTTATTTTAATGTATTTTGCGCTTTGCAGGTTGGTAGAACGTAATGTTGAGACACTAATTCTTATTTAGTTGATAGGCAGAGCGAGCCACTGTTATGTTACTCCGTTTCCCCCGCACCGCTCAATGCTCTATTGCATACAAAAGTATCCCACAAATATTTTGAAAAATAAAAGAATCCAATATAAAAATTGTCCTCCCTTTCTCTATTATAATTCGACTAACTAATGATGTCAACGTAATAATAATAATGTTTAAAGGTCAACAGATGTTCCGTTGGCTGTGAGCCAGTGTCAAGAACTTGGGCATTTGAACGTTTATTGTACTATTATTGCTTCAAAAACAAATATTAAGGGATAAAAGTTTTTTTTTTTAGTTTCATGTCTTCTCTTCCAAGACATTTAGCAGAGGGAACCTCTTGTTAAGACATTCCATTTCCAACGCACCGTCCAATTTGTGAAACATTTAATGAACAGAGTCCAACTAGCATAGAAAAAAAATATAGCGATGAAGGAAAGATACTGAAATTAATATTTTCCTTTGCACAGAAAGTTGTCTGTTCAAACCTAAATACAGGTTTGAAATGTATATATATAATAGACGGCTGTTATTTCTTTTGTTTCATTATCACGTTATACAACGCGTGATACAATTTTCACGGAACACGCAATGTTTCAAATTTAGACGTAAAAAGGAGAACGTAGTGTATTTACACTAGGTTCCTTCCACTTATCCTGCTATATGCGGGTTACAGCGTGAAACTACCTTTAAACGTCAGCAAATGCTATTATATCAGTGACAACGTTGTATACATTATTGATGTTCGCTAATGAGGCTCGAGTGACAATTCATCAATTTCCAACATAGCATAGCTCCATCAATCATAGTAGAGCATGCAGTGGCGACGTGGCTTTAAATTTGTAATAATAGGAGGATGATGAATTAACGTGTTTTAACCTAAAGTACTGAAATATACGTGTCAAATAGATTTCAAATGTAATATTAAATGCCTTTTAATGATTATTTAAGTACAAATTGTTTGTTATATTTTTTTATACTTAGATATTGCAGTGTATGAGACATCGAATGTTAAGTAGCCGACACCAACGAAGCGCATTTTCTGTTTTCAGGGCGAGGAATAGAAAATAATTAACTTGTCTAAGGGGGAATTGAACCCACAGCCTATGCGTTTTCCATCAGACCTCCACGACACGTAATTATCATATTTTTATTTGTTATGTGTTAATTTAGTTGTTTTACATGAAAAAAAAATACTTACCTGTACATCATTGGCCACGACGGAGTTTTTAAGATAAACTCACCAAATATGTAAAACATCGTCACTTACCTGTAAAAGAGAAGAATAATTATAATGCGCAGTGGATAGAGAAGTGGGCAGCTTTGTATCTATTTAATTGAAATAAATATTTTTTCACTATATAGATAGATGATTGATGGATTTTGAAAACACATAATAAAATATAAATAAATGTGCATTTACTTCCGTTTCCTTTTTATCTGTTTACTTTTAGACTTTTACTCTACCTATATGTACGTAGTCTAATGTTAAAAGTTACCCAGAACATTATTGTTCCTTTAAGAGCACATGAAATAAAAAGAAAATAAATTAAAAGGTTTCCTTTACGTAAAATAAAAGATCTTTTCCTTGTTCTCTTAACTATTTTATATTTTTTTCGCTAACGCATTCAGTGTGTGTTCAGGTAACTTATTATTCTGTCTAACAATAAGCCCGATGATTGTAGGTTCGATTTTCACAATGTTATTTCAGCCTCGCGCTTTGTCTCTTTGTTACTGTCATTTGTTTAGGCGGAGGGTTACTAGTGTGAAATAATTATGTTTTCACACTTCATGACCTTCTTCATGTCAACATTATACCATGCGTGTTAGATGGTAGAACTTAATATCTTAACAGAGAATAGAGAAATGAGAGTGGTTTATTCTTCCGAGGGGGATTGAACCTAGAACCATTTCAGTTATGCTTTGAAACTTTCCCACTGAGCTATGACGGGTATGAGGTATAATTAATTGTTTCAATAGAAACAACAACGATAAAAGTTTTATTGAATTAAAATTAACGGATCAATGAATGAACATATTTTTAATTTAGCGTGACGCTCTGTGCCAAATATCTATGTATATTTGAAATAGGCAGAGGTAACCTAGAGACATTGCGTTGTGAGAAGCGAAACTAAACGCTACGCCTTGTCTTAAAGAAAGGAAAAGTTATACTCTCGAATGTAAATCGAACCCAAAACCGGCAATCCAGAAGCGGTTTTATATCATTTTTTAGCAGAATCAGGTTAAAATACTTGTATTTAATAGACCTAGCATTTCGATATCTTGTTTCAGCAGGGGTCAGTAAATGTAGTCCAAATATATAACTGTAATTGAATACGTTCTTTGCTTCGATTTGTTATTACTGGGCCCGAGTCGTTCCGCTCAGTTGCAAGGGTTGTCTGTCCCGACTCATACAATCCTGAAATCTGTCTGTTCGTCGCAATAATTTGGAAGTTTTTATTGACTCTGTTAAGTATAATTGTAGGGCAGTTGGTTATTTGACTATGGTTGTTGGTTTGATTTTTTGATTACCTAAAGTGAGCTTTAGGTAATGGTTATTGGGCTTCCATTTCGCAGACTGTTGGATTAAAATGGAATAATAAAAAAAATGAGATATCTATATATGTAGATCACTAATTACTACAATTCAAAGCAATTAAGCTTCACAGCTTTGTATTTTGAAACAATAGACTATCTATTGTTAGTTTGTTAACGGCCATTAATTTATTTTAATAACAATTAAACGTGTAACAATTACGTGATGATTGTTGGTTCAATCGCCTCATGGAAATACATTTTGTATAGTTAGAAAAATCAAAATAAAAAAAAAGTTTTGTGCTCATAAACATTTTCATAATACATCTTGATAGGTACAAAATTAAGTAAAACGAAGAACTAAACGCTACGGTTCTTGTATATCTTCTTCATTTCGTCTATCGCCATATTCGTATGTCTCCTATAGATACATACACGTCACACACACGTCCTCCAGGGCGTCCTCATGTTCTGCATCGAAGGTCAACAGTCTCCCCCGCACTGAGGATTACGTGTTGGAAGATATAATTCATCACACCGATGTGGCTTACATTTCACACGAAATTGGATGACAGGCATATTCATTTATCACTTGTAATAAATCAAAGGTTGTTATTTCAAGGCAAATATAGTACAGCATGTTATATTCAACGAAAAATATATCATTTTTGTCAAATTATTTCTAATATATTAAGATTTTTTTTCGTTTTCTCTTATTAGATAATTCTTCTAAATCAATATTCCCTGGACAACTCATGGATATGGCGTCTAAAAAATTGTGAAGAAACTTTGCCTTACCAGTGTGATTAATGTTGTACCATTGGTAATGGAAAAAGTTTGATCGAGTCGCATTATGTAATGTAATTTGAGTTCGGTACCTGTCTACAGAGGATGGACAAGTCGAAGAACTTGGAAATTTCTGACAAAGTGGGCCTTTTTTTTCAACATTCTTTAAAGTAAGAACGACATAATTTATTCTTTTTTAGAAAACGTATAAAAATGTTAACGTAGAACCTGCGTGCGTCTTCAATTATTTTACGTAATTTCAAAATTCTTATTTATACGCTTGTTTTAAATTATTAATACTGTTAGTGATACAAAAAGAATATAAGTAATTCGAACCCCACAATAGTCGTGTTTATAGCAAGACGCCGTCCCACTGCGCCACGACCCTTTAGTTTAATATAAATAAATTTAAACCGCTGCTAACTCGGCTAGAAAGGTATCTTTAATTTGAAGTTAAAATATCAATTTTCTGATGCATTGAAGCGAATTACACAATGAAATGCACAATTTCGTTACAGAACAATGTTTTAAGCGGTGGTGGCGGTGGTGGTATTCCTTCACTACTATTGTGTTTGAGAAATTCTTCAAAGTGTTATATGTTCGTTTCGTGAATTCTAAACAGGATATATTTTAAAATTTAAGTTAAACGCTGCTTCAATATATAACAAGATAATATTCGCTGCGACACGCCGGTCTCAGATAAAATGAAATAAACTGATTATGAAATTTTGTTTTCGTAACGTGTATGTCATTTTAAACATATTGTGTAACAAATTATGGTAGTGTATGTGCGTTTCATTTTTTTAACTTTATATTTCATAGCGCCACGTTGCATCTCGCATATAACAAAGTGGGTTGAGGGAACCTATTTTTAAGTTTTCCTGATTTCCCACTCAATTTTCCAAAAATTGCGTGCGCGAGAAGTCGAAAATAATTCAGATTTTCAAATTATGAAACCACAAGCACTGTCATGTCCCCAGATAATTACAAGACTGACCTTTAAAAGAGGCGAATCAACAAATTTAATAAAAGCTGTAAATGTTCATGAGCAGCGGCATTCAATTAATATCAGGAGTCCCGTAAGCTCGTTTGCCGGATCTCCATTAAAAAAAAGAGCTGTCCCGCAACGACACCTCGGCCTCAATTATTAATTTAAAGCATTACAAATCCTTTGAGTTAATAATTGAGATATCTTAAAAAAAAAAAACTGGGCACATATCATACATGTAAAATCTTAATAATGCATGCCAACTTTTATATTTAAAAAGTCTATATAATCCCTTTACTTAGTTGTTACGTCACGTTTTACTATCACAACATAAATAGAACACCACATCTCTCTAATTACGTGTACGGTAACTTACACATACACGCCTCCAGGGTAGAGTTGATGAAGAGCATCTTACCATCTAAATTATATTTATGTGATCCCTGCGGCGAGAGCTTATCACACGTAAGCTAAATGATAATGCCAACAATTTCTAGATTGTTTTAGCGTTATGCATCTGTTGTATATAGCAAAATGGTAAAAACACAGTGTAAAAGTACTGGTTCTCGGTTTTAGCATTTTTTTCTTAACTATATTTAATTATCGCTTCTAATAAAGTAAACAAATCTTTTATAAATCTGGGTTTAGGTGTCTATTATAGATCTAAAATTTTTAAAATGTAAAAAACTTAGGAATTAAAAATACTAATACACTATGTGTGTAATATAATGTATTTTATATTTGCTACTCCAGATAAAGGGGACGGGACGAAAATAAAACATAAGATTTGATACAAATTTTGAGATTAAAATACTGGTGCTAAATTATAAAAATAAGCATCCGAGAAAAGTCTGACAATCAAAGAATAATTATTACATATGATATAATAAATTATAAAAGAGATAGGGAGCATTGAAAATGAAAATTGTCATTAAAAATCATTTAACTTAAAAACAAATATATATTTGGTAAAAAAATCATAATTATTAATTTACGATTCGATTTAGAAGTTTTCAAATATTAAATATCTTGACAACCACCGTTCCACGACAGTGTTTTCCTCAGGTACAAGATATATAATAAATTGTACCTTGTTAGCTAGAATTTGTACCAAACTGTGGTCCCCGGGGGAGAGTCCCGGGAATGTTTCTAATATGACTTGTATTAGATAAGTTACGTGCTGTGTCTGTTGTGTATCTTACGAGTATGTATTTTGTTATATTTTATTCTATTTAATACTACTGTAACAGTATGTACCTCGGGTATAAGTTAAAAATAAATAAAATAAAATATGCATGGCAATACACATAAATAACATAGTTAATTATGAATAATACAAACTATATATTTTTGATACCATATTAATCGAGACGAGTTCGTGTATTGTCGTCCCGAATGTCGCAACCGTCGTTCTGTATATATAGGTGGTGGTGATGCTGGAAGGCAGCGGTCGAGTCGAACTCTAAAGTACTACGGTACTAATAAATATGATGCACATAAAGACTCGTACCAAATGTATAATGAATATAATATGATAATTCGAAGTCTATGATGACACGATCTTTTAGGATCGAATTCCTTATAAAGGAAATATATGTGTAGGAGCGACACATATTATGGATTAAAGTTATCTTTGACCAATGTTATAATATTGAATGTTGCTTGACGTCACGGAAGCTGACGTGATGGGCTTATGCGAACTGTTACAGCGACATTGACTATGTCGTGGCTGATGCCGTCTCGCAGTACGCTCGCGGTACGTAAGCTATGCTTGTATGGCGTTAGCCATTGATATATTGAATACCACTTCTACGACTTGGTATACGACTAGTAGGTGTGTGGTGCTATTTTATGTCCCAGCTCCGGTGTATGTAGTAGTGTCCGTCTGTCTCGTACGGGTGTGTGGGTGCTATTTTATGTCCTGGAACTCTGGTGTATGTAGTAGTGTCCGCCTACGGTTCGAGACACGACTGTAGGGTGTGTGCCGTGCGTTTATTTAACATATCGGCCGCCTTGCGGCAGTGCGTTCGTTCCAATGACTTATATTGATCTCACAAATCAATCAACATCACGAATCACAATTCTAATATAATAATCTTAATATAAACAAGCGTAACAAGTACCTTCAGACTGATCACACACAAACGTCCCGGAGAGTTCATTAAGACTGTTGGAGCCGCAGTCTGGTAGGAATTCACGGTGTAGGGCGGGGAGGTGCCCGTACTCTTTCTTCCTTTTATTATAACTAGTTCGCAGTTATAGTGGAGAGGAAGATAGGACGCGCTCTTGGCTTTTCTTCGGACGAGCTTCGAGTTATGACAATGTTATATTGTCGAGTTTCCAGTTATCTAAATAACTGACACAAGAACAACTTCTGATGGCAAATATGTTATTAAAGCGATACCTTCTAATGGCATAATATAAAGTTCTTAATACTGTTACCTCTGAATCTCTAAAAGATTTTGGGTTCTTCACGATCACAACTATAGACGGTTCTAACCACTAGACACATCACGAGCCAAGGCATTATTTATTAAATAATATTTTAAAAGGTGTTTGAGATAACAGTTACACTACCTGATGAAAATTACAATATAAAAATAAAATAAAAAGGATACATAATATTTCACTTTGATACTATCCCTGCAAGTTTATAAAGATATTTAGAAAAGTAAATAAAAAAAAAATTACGTGGCGGGACTCATATCCATACCCTTGTTAGTTAATTAAGTCATGTCTTCTTATCAGCTACGACTCTTTCTCTTCTCTACGACTTTCACCCGCGTCAACTAAACGAAAATTAATTCATGCGGGTTCGACTTCTATTACGTCTGTCTTTCTCACAGCTCAACTCTATGGGACACATTTTAACTATTTACTCATAAACTACAATTCCAATTACCACCAAACTTCACTGAGATCACCGTGTCGTCCACAACGTTCCTGCTAAATTTCCGAGATGTAGATTTAACGGTTTAGGAGGAGAAGCATTACAACGAAATACACTTATGATCAGTAAGGACTTCGCTTCGCTCAACTAAATAAGTAAGAATAAAAAAATAAATAGTAATATTTCATAGATAAATAGCTACAATCTGCCCGGAGACAGTGCGTAATGAGTTTCCTCTGCCTCGAGGAAATAACATGATCCGTTTTGAATCGACTGTTGCTTACCTACTTATGTATATTTATTTTATTATTAAAATGGAACAAATTTTTAGGGTCACCGTAGCGCAGCAGTACAGTGTCTGACTGTATACGTAACGGTTGTGGGTTCGACTCTCATTTGAGTTAATGAAATATTTAATATTTACATTTCCTCTCTCTGGTAAAGAGTGGGAAACTGAATTGTCCTAAAAAGGATTGGAGTATTTTAAAACTAGGATCCCAGGTTCCCTCTACATGTGCTATGTGCGGGATACTGCGTGAAAAAATAGGCACAAAATTTGAAAATATTATAAAGTAAACTATATTATAACACAGTTCTTATAGTATCAAAAGTTGAAATTAATATAAATCAGCTGTGAGCAAGCGATAGCCGCAATGCGGGAGTGACTCCCCGCGGGAGAGCTTACAGCGTGAAGATGTAAAAGAAACACCTTTATAAAGAAATATGTTTATAGTCACTATCTTATTCTACTTTGTTTGTAGTAGAAAGTTTGTTTTTGATCCTATTCGGTTTTCTTTAGAGATTTGAAGCTGTTATATTTAGGTTATGAAACGTCGCGGCGTAGCGGCGTGACTGTTGTGCTTTCGTTCGTTTGTAATTTTCCGCTTTGATAACAAGTTAAAACGCAGCGTCGCGTTCGTCACTAAAGAAGTTATGTCTCGAATTCACTTGTGACGCAGAGAAAGTAGTGTCTTAACACTCGCTTCTCTCTGTCTACCCTACTATATGCGCTATATATTACGAATCTGAAAAATATATAACTATATACATAGGTCGTGTCAAGTTAGATAGCTCAATATCTAAAAGAAAATTTTATTTTCTATCAAAATGTACAACACGCTGTATCCCGCACACAGCATGGTAGGCAAAAGGAATCTACTCTGAAATCACTCCCCCTTTTCCACTGTATTCTGGAGGTATAACATGTCGAGTTGCGGAACTCAACGCCGCGCTTCGACACCAGACAGAAGAAATTAAAATATAAGCTTAACGACTTCATATCGCGCATATGAACAGGTAGACATAGAAAGCCTAGTTTTAAGACATTTTGTTCCCTACGCACCGTTGAATTTTCAGACATTGCGTGATGAGTTGCGGAAGTCAACGCCACGCTTTCTCATCTAATTAAAGAGAAGAAGTACAAATAATTGACCCCTATTGGGAATCGAATCCGTAACCATCGGATTTATAGTTACCCGTTTTGCCGCAGCGGAATTATATATTTAGAGATTTTTTTACACTTCAATATTTTAAAAACATTTTCTTTAATATACATTATTTTGACAAAAAAAGAACCCCATTGAAGCTCATGTTAGTACCCGCATTGCGGCTACTCAAATGTCCTTTGAGGATATAGTTATATTAAAAAACCGGACAAGCACAGATTGGGCTCGCCCACTGAGGGTTCCGTACAAAAATTAGACGTTGAGCGTTCTCTGAAATTTAGGCTTATTTTAACCAGAGCCCTTTCATCTTATACCTTATTTGAACTATCGGTTTTAATACCAAATTTTGCATCCGTTTTTAGGCTTTTATTTTTTAAGATGTAACCACAAATGTTCAGTTTTCTGGACTAGTACTACTAGTACATGCTGGCTGCCAAATTTCAAAATTCTAGTTCAACCGAACCTGTTAATTTTCGTTTACTTTATAGTGTCGAAAAACGCGTAGCGCAGCGTTTGGCGCGTTCTCTCTCACTACCCTGCTAGGGATAAAACATGAAGTTAGTAGTAGATATAAACGGCCACATCTTTTTTTAAGTAAGCTCAGATTTTTTTTTCATAAAATCATCATCATCATCTATACTAAAAAACTAATACTGCGAGTCCGTCAAAGGTTCTGTTATTTGAAAGAAATAAAAATAAAAAGATATTAAAACAAGTGAATAAAATGATATATAAATCTGGCAAATAAGTTTACTAGAAATGGAAGATTCGAAATGGATGTGGAAATGCATATTGTTGGCGGTAACAGAATTTACGGTGCCTCAACCGCGTTGGTGTGTCGTCAGAAGTGTCATCATAGATGCAACTTTAGATGTACACAATACAGTGCTGGTACCGAAACTGTTATACGGCAGCAAAACGTGGGTAATATACGGATGGCATAAAGGTTTTATTTTATAACCTACCGCCAAATTCTGGACGCATTGCGTGTTGATTGGCGCAACCTAACGCCACGCTTTGCCTTATAACCAGAGTAAAATAACGCAAATATTAAATATTTCATATGTCACACGATTGTGTTCGGCGGTCTGAAGACGGAGAATGGTTTCATGGTATTCATAACCCTCACGGTGAAGTATCAACCAAATCACATCAAATCAGCTTCACGCTGTATCCTGCTCACAGCAGGATAGGCAGGGAGAACCTAGTGTTAAGACACTCCGTTCCCCACTTTCTGCCGAATTCGGGAGGCATTGTGTGTTGAGTGGCAGAACTCAACGCTGCAAGTATTAATAATTTTGCAACAAGGTGATTAAATTTTTTTATTTTTATTTTGCCTACCCTTTATTGTGCAGAGTAATATAATTTAATTTATAGTACAACCATTGCGATGAGCTTCCGATTATCGTAGAGAATCCACTTTTCGTATCAGCTAATGGATTCGATTCGAAGGGTTTTCAACACTTCATTAATTTGCCGTATAAGTAATGCAACGCAGCAGTCGACGCGCGCTTGCCGGTTTGCTTCAATCAACACAATTCCTGAGGGACCTACCTTTCAAACTTTTTAGTCTTCCCAGTGTGTTTCAAGTGGATTCAAACCGTTTTATCACTAACATGGCCGCCTGCAGCTAACTCGGACGTGGTTAGGTTCGGTAGACGAAATCTGCTACGGAAGACATATGTTCTCATTAAACCACTTTCAATCCCCACTTTCTGCGGAATTCTGGATATGCTACTTTTACTTCTTTGGATCAGTGATAAGCAGCGTCATGCTTTTCTCCAGCATATCAGGGACGTCACAGATAACCTACATTTAAGACACTCGGTACCTCTTATATCGCCAAATTTTCGTAATACCGCTTTCAGAGCGTCGGCAATCAACGCCGCGCATTGTTTTCTTACTGGACATAGAACAAATATATTAATTAATTTCCACAGGTGTGTATCAAACGAACGACCGTCGCATTTACAGTTAAATGTAGCTGTACCACGACAGCCTTTGTAGCCGTGATGCTGGGCCATCTCAACTCAATTGTGAAAAACACGACGTGCTTTAGTAAAACGGAATTTATTTTCTGATTCAACGAACACATGCATTATATAAACAAGTTAATATATAAGATACCTATATCGATCTAGATAGATTTTTTTCTCCATTTTAAAAGTTAATTAAAAACGAAATATTTCTATTTTAATTGAACTTAATAAATGGATAAGCGTATCTTCATTTCCTTTTCAAATACAGGAAAATATAGTATCGTCTTCCGGTTCAGAATACTTAAATACCCACGGGACAAGAAGTTATCATAACGTATGAATATAGGGAAAACGTATTCAACACTTTTAGAAATGAATATTTTTAGCTTTACTCTGTATCCCGAGCTGCCCTCGGCGTTGCGTGTTGCGCAACTCAACGCTGTGCTTTGACACCAGAGCGATGACATTAAAATATTGAATATTTTTTTCTCCCGAGTGATCATCGAACCCACAACCGACGCGCTTAGATGGCACGCCTGTGTCCCTACACCACGACGGCCTTTTTATTGTTAATTTAATTATTATTTATTTCATAAAAAAATAAGTAGTTTTATAATTCATAGATACCCTTGTACTTAAAAGTAAAGATAGTCAACAAAAATTCAATCCACTTAAAACAAAGCTTCTAAAATACATACACTACACACACGAGCACGGAGTAGCATGAAATTGAAGAAAAATCGCACTTAAAGTAGTTGACTAAGGTGAACAGTCCTCGCGTCTATACACAAACTACTTTGGCTTCACTCCAGAAGAAAGATCTTATTTCGCTGTTAAAAAACAACACCTCAAAGGAGAGTTCTACAATTTAAAATGAATGTGTGCTTGGATAATGATATTATGAGGCCGTTGCGTCGTGGCGCACTATAGCAACTGGCTGTAAGCGTATTGACTGCAGGTTTGGTTCCCACACGAGGGAATGATTATATTTCAATTATTATTATTTCCTCTCTTACAAATTGGACGAAAATTAGGGAAGAGCAACCTTTTACTCAAAGTTTTTTTGTGTGCGTCATCGTAGTAGTTTATGATAGTACACGGAAATTCATTTTCTGCTTCAGAAAACGTATATATTTCAAATATTTTTGTTTCATAACTCTTATATCGTACATTCGTTTTTATTTCAAATAATCTATTTTTATTTTATTAGCTTCTGTACTTTACATGGCTTTTACAATTCTTCAAATTTATTAAGCTACATACTTAACTTAGATAAAACAGATGTTACAACATATACACTAGTACATTTATTTGTTCAATTCTATAAAACCTCTGGAGTATGTCCTGAGACACGTGACACATTTTATATACTTTTGAAGCTTAAAAATATTACGGCTATTTCCAAGAATATTTATATTTTAGTCTATTTAGTGATGAGAGCTAAATGTCAAATAAAAAGAAAGAAAGACGGTGTCATTTTTTTCCGTGCGATATATTTAAAAATATATTATATGTTTTCATTTCTCCGGATATATTTAATGTTTTCATTTCTCCGCTTTGGTAACGAGCAAAACTGCTGTTTTCACTCCACTCAACACGCAATGCCTTCAGAATTCCGCGAAAAGTGGTGAAGGGTAGTTCTTAATGGGAATGCACTGACTTGACACTAAGTTTCGAGGTTTCCTCTGCCTTCCCAACTAAGTGAGACGCCGTAAAACTAAAGAAATAAATAAAATAACTTTCCCACGAGTGGATATCAAATCTAAGACCATCGCGCATACAGTCAGATATTGTGCCATCGTGAAGTAGTGGCGTCTGCTGTTAGAAATGGAAATCTAATCTTAAATGCAAAAGTTGCTAAAGCTCACCTCTATCTCAAGCACGTACATGTATTTTATTAAAGTATATTCACGCAACACTTTTATCTCAACACTGAACAAAAGAGGTTTTGTTCATAAAAAATGCAGACAATATATATATATCTATTTTTAATATATATGCGACCGTTGTGGGTTCGATTTTCATTCTAGGATAGGAGTTATGATCTCCGTAAATTTGCTATAAGACAATTTTTATTTTTTATATTTTTTTTCTATAATACAAATAAATTTTGTAATAAATATTTTAAACTTCGTTTCATTTAACTTACTTATGCTTGCAAAATTATTCTTGGATTTATCCAAAATAAAAATAACCAAATTTTCTATACATTTTACAACATATAGCCGCCTTAACGCGGCTTCTCCCGCTTAAACGCATTATATTTTAACCAAATTATGATTTTTTTATATGCATTGAAACTATTAATTATTTATGTAATATGTATGTATTTAAAAATCAAATAATTTCAAATTCCGAATTCTGGGGGCATTGTGCATTGAGCGGAACTTAACGCTGCGATTTGCCTCTACATTAGAGCGAAGAAATGAAAATATAAATTTAAATATATAATTTCCTCGAATGGGGATCGAACCACAACCAGTCGCGCTTACAGGCACAATTTCAGTCCGTCTTTAAATTAACATTTTGTATAAAGGATTTCTTCTATACATTGGCCTACGTTTTAGACGTTAATTGAATTTTTAATTTGTTCAATAATACTAATGGGCATGGCGTGAAGAAAATTTAAATTTGCATTTTAAATAAGTTTTCAGCGAACGATAGTACCTAATATGTTCGTCATAGTTTTTTATTTTCCTTTCTCTCATATATTAGGGTAGAAAAAGGAAAGTTAGTGTCAAATAACTACTTTTTCAATTTTTCGCCCTATTTTATCATATTTCTTGTGTCCCTGAGCTTGGTCGTTTGGTCTCAGAACAAATATGGTTATCTTAACTGTAACATACCTAATAAATAAATAACAATTTATTGAGTATATGACAGTTTACAAAAAGGATTTTGTTAGATTTTTTCGCAAAAAAATATATTGTTAAAAAATATATATAACGTATTTATTAGAAATAATGGTTTAGTAATTTTTTATGTCAAAGTAGGCGGTAGGACGCACACACGATAAACGTGGTTTTTCCCAAATACATTTTGATTCGGCAGGAATTTCGGGATGCAATCTTTTAGTAAAAGTCCTATAAAAATAGTTTCGCTGTTCCGGAGATTAGCCCGGAAAGTCACAAAAAATTTACAATTGTTTGTTTATGTTTAAAAAAAAGGTTATTCCGGCTGTTATCATGGTCAGATAGTAGTCTGCGATTTCAAACTTCAATTTTATTTATATGTACCGAAAATAATCTAATTTAGGTGTTACCATACAAATTGGTATGTATGTATAATATAGATTTCTTTAGTATCACGCTGCACCCGCAAATAGCTGGGAAGATAGAGGGAACTTAGTGCTAAAGTACTTCGTTTGTCTACGCACCCAATTTTTGAAAGACTGTGTTGTTATTAGAGAAAGGAAATTAAAATAATTATTACCCAGAGTGGGAATCGAACCTACAACCGTTATGTTTATATTAATACGCTGTGCCGCTGCGCCACGAAGGATTTAAAGCTATAATATAATCAATTGCTTATTTCCATTTGTTCAGAGCGTCTCAGATCAATATACTAATTTACTGTTGCTTAAGGGATCTCGCTAATATTGTTAAGATTTATCCCCTTTATCCCCTTGATAACACGACACTCAGTTTTTATAGGCTTTCTTGAAACTTGTATAAATTTAAGTAAATAATTTATCTTAGAAGATGTTAAAATGTATTCATGTCGATAGTAGGTTCAAATTATTTAGCATAATTTTTGGGGTAGCCTCTGACTGTAAAAGCGATGGTTGTAGGTTCAATTCACCGCTGCGGCAAGACAAAAGTTTAAAATTTAGGCGGAAAGTGGAGAACGGGGTGTCGTGGTAATGGATGCTTTGCTTTATCTGCAGTCATTCGAGATGCAATGTGAAGCTTATAAAAATATATAATTGTCTAAAATGTTCATTTCTATGAAGGTGCAGGTGTTTTGATAGAACAATATTTATATTAATCTGAGGTTTCGTTAATTATTAGTTTAAAACACTAAGTGCGATCCTTTTAATTTTCGACTTTCTTACTGAATGCAGTAAATTTTAGTACTTTGGATTTTGGATTTGGTTAGTTTATCTCTCTCTCTGCCTATTCATCAAATAATAATGATACTTAATAGAAAAATAATAAAAACTATTTATATAAAATGAAAAGAAATGAGGCAAATATAATATTATAGTTGAATAATGAAAACAAAAGAGAGAGAAATTAAGTGAACGATCTCTCGACAGCGAGACCTGCTATTGTCACAGCGCGTCTTGAAAATACAACGTAAATAGTAATTTAATGGAATAACTTTATAAATCAGCTTATGGTTTTTAATGCTATTGTTTAAAAATTTTTTTTATCTCAATCTTTTATATTTTCTGTATACAGCAGGATAGATTAGTGTTAAGACACTTTCTTTTCCTCTTACTGCCCTTGTTTTCGAAATATTGCACTTGGAATTTCGGGACTCAACCTTAATTCATAATTCACCAAAATAAATCATCATCCCGAATGAGAATCGAACCCACAATTATCACGGTTGCACTCTTTTTATATTATACTTACATGTATGTCCTAAAACAGAGAATGGAATATGTTGGCACTATATTTTCTCTGCCAATTAAGGAAGAAATATTTGACTTTATATATTTTCAAACTAACCTATAGAAAATATTCTTACTTTTCAGAATCTTTTATAACAAAATTTATGTATATAATATTATTATAACCGAACCACATGTAAAAGTGCGGTCGTTATGTAAATCCGGCCAATACAATATTCTATATATTTACACGTTATAAATATTTAAATGACGACAAAGGATATTGTCGTCACCAGATACGAAGGGGGTATTGATCTATTATGGATTTGTAGGACGATGCTTTTGGTTGACAATTTGGTTAAATTGATTGAATTTATTTTCATTTTACTATTCTGGTAAAATGATGTGTGGTGTTAAGATCCATTAATGAAAGGTAAATTACGTGTTTCTAACCTTAATCCGTATAAATAAATAGAAATAAATCAGCTTCACGCGGTATCCCGTTCACAGCAAGGTAGGCAGAGGGAACCTAGTATTAAGACACTCCGTTCTCTACTTTCTGCCGAATTCTGGAGGTATTGCGTGTTGATTGGCAAAACTCAACGCCTCGCTTCCCGCCGTTCCCATTAAGACACTTCCGTTTCACAATTTCCACCGAATTCTGAAGGCATTGAGTGTTGAGAGGCAGGACACAAGGTCGCACTATTGCCTCATTACCAGAATGAGAAAATTAAAATATTAAATATTTTAATTCCTCGAGTGAGAATTGAATCCACAACCTACTTCGTGTATAATTGCACGCTTATTATATATTTTTTTCTTAGGTAATACAATAAACTTAGACTGGGCTCTCCTCCTCTGGGTCTCGCCTCAGTTATTTCATAAGCCAAAAACAAGATTGATTACTAACTCATCGGAACTACTGTAAAATTAGTGCAAGTAAGAGGCGATGAAGTAAAATAGGTCGCTTCAACTTTGTTCACAGCAAAGTTTCGAACGGCTTTTTTTAATTGTTGTGGCATGGAGTCCGGACTTATAGGCCGGGCTACAGATTGTAATTTATAACTTAGCTGCAATTCCGATTTTAAGTCTGGGATTCCGCCGATTCATTCGGTTTTATTCAAATTAATTTATTTTATTATTGACATTGCGTATTCTCTTAATCTCTCAATACTAATAAGAAAGTGTCGAACAGAATGTCTTAATACCAAGTTTTCTCTGCATTTTTTGCTACGCGGGATAAACCTTTTTATATAATATTAAGACCGAGATAGTTTTAGGCTCGTTCTTTCACAGTTAAATAACGATTATACAGAGTGTTATATTATGATTACATACGCCTAGAATTGCGCTGTTGGTTAAAGAAAATATAAAATTTAAATATTTTTCTTATCTTACAATTACAATAGGAGGTTTTATCAGAATTTTGAAAACAATTCAAATAACTTCTTCAAATATAACTGCCATTACGAATCCCAAACCACTA
Source organism: Heliconius charithonia (assembly GCA_030704555.1). Taxonomy (NCBI): domain Eukaryota; kingdom Metazoa; phylum Arthropoda; class Insecta; order Lepidoptera; family Nymphalidae; genus Heliconius; species Heliconius charithonia. Next base: position 19,077,160 of record CM060819.1, read on the forward strand.
ATAAGATGTTCAAAACTCTTGCGATACGTCTCATGTGGATTTTAGTAGAAACAGTGAAACTAAAATAAACTGGCAAATTTTGATATAAAATAAAAATGTTAGCTTTAAGTTTCTTAGAATATTATATTAACGCTGTATATATTCGGGATATACAAGGGATCGTAGAGGAAGCCTAGTGTTAGCGCCCGCAAAGAAAATACGATTCTCGTATAAACTAATTTTAATCATTATTATTTTAACTTAATCTACAACTTTGTAATATTGAGTATATTAGAAAAATAGATACGGAGAGATAGAAATTCTTTTCCCTCCGACGCCGTTCACCCAGTCTCTCTCCTTGTCAGCGTTTAAAGCGTTCAGCCACCTATCAGACTAACACATTACTATATATAACACAAGAATTTACAGTTTTATATTATACTAGCGACCCGCTCGCGGCTTCGCCCGCTTAAACCACAGAACTATTTACTTAACACACTGAATTATGTTCGTGTCTTGATATACTTATAATGTATGTTTGCAATGTAATGAAGATTTTTTATAAGAAAGTTGTTAAAACTTTAGGTCGCATTTTCGTACCTCCCATAAGAATCTTCAATTGAATGTTTGAAATAAAAACACAACTTATCGATACTTACTATATGTGCGTTTCTTTACGATAATCTCAGAAACGGCTTAACCGATTTAAATACTTTTTTTGTTTGTATTCTGGCAAACTGCCCTTAAATATTAAGCATTAGTTTTATTTTAAGTCAGAGGGAGGAACCTAGTATTAAGACACTCCGTTCCCCACTTTCTACCGAATTCTGGACGCATTGCGTGTTGAGTGGCAGAACGCAACGCCGTGCTTAACCTCGACCCCAGAGCGAAGAAATGGAAATATAAATTTAAGTAAATATTTCATCTCCTCGTGTGGGGATCGAACTCAGAGAACCAGTCGGTTTTACAGTCACGCTTTGTGCCGCTGCGCCACGACTGGCCTCAACTGGACTGGACTTTATTTTAATCGGTTCGCATAAAGTTAAAACCAGATCCACGCTTTATCCCGCCCTTAGTAGGGCAACTTAGTGTAAGATATTGGGTATAATGTTTGACTGATGTGCGAAATGAAAATATTATTAAATTATAACTCAATCCTGCATGTGTGGATCAGACCCACAACGTCACGTTACAGTTACAATTGGGCATATAGGGTAAAATAGTTTTTAAGATACATCAACAGTGAAGACGTAGGTTTTTTTTCTTATTTCACGATGTTTATTCATATCTATATTTCGTATGACGCGGTTACGCATAGGTACCAATAATGTAAACACATACTACTACAAAAATAGTACTAAAATGTTTAGAACTTTACATTTTGCCGCCAATACCTACGACTCGATTTCGCAATGAGGCGTATGCGGCGGTTTCCCTTTGATAAGTTTATGTGTGCGTGCGTCGTTCTTAACAAATTGTATTTTATTTTACAACGATAATTTTATTATTTATTTTGTTTGAAAAAATAACTTTTTTATTTTCGGGTTTTTAATTTAATATGTAATAGGCTTTTATAGAGTAGTTAAACTGTGGTTTCATTTAAAGTGGTCCTAACAAAAAAACTCTGTATAATTGAGCATATTTAATATTTATAGTGATTTTTTGGAAAATAGATACCAATAGTTATTAGTTATTATAATATACAATTTTTTATTCTATAAGAATTCCTTTTAAAAAACTACCAACGTTCTTATAGTTAATATATTATTTTTCCAAATTAAAAAAATTGTCTATGTCATCATAATGGCGGAAAAATTTCATTCATATTGTAATACCACATTAGTATCGACAATGTAGTGTTGATAGTAATTGAAAATAGTTATACTACAGGAGGACCTTCATATGCACTGTTTTAACCTGTTTTATGTATAATATAGAATAATATATTGTATAGAGGAATCACACATTCTTTTTATTCAGTTTAGTAAATACATTTTTTAGAGGTTACTCTGTACTAAAATGGCATGCAACTCTGTTCCCACATTTACGTTCCTGATATATCGATTTAAATAATAGAAATACAAAATATAGGAAGGAAACACAAATGCAATTATATTGCATTTTTTCTTTTTTTCATACTTGAAACGTATTAATAAATTACATATTATGTATTACATACAATTAATTTCTTTTGAATATAACACTAAGTTTAATCAGCTTCACGCTATTTTAACAGATAACATAAGATGACATTAAAACGTATTGACATCACCACGTGATCCATCTAAACACAATATAAACTTTTATAAACTATGAACTCACAATCAGAATTTACTTTCCAAATACATATACTTTTTATTCTACACATCGCCATATGAGCTAATTCCGTAAAATATACCTACTTTATTATGTTTGTTAATCACCAACGTTGACGTTTAAAATAATAATTATGGTAGACTGAACAAATATTGATTATACTTCTTTTTTTAGCTTCACGCTGTATCCCGCACACAGCAGGGTAGGCATAGGACCTCTAGTGTTAACAACAACACTCTGTTCCCTACTTTTCTCGGAATTCTGTAGGCATTGCGTGCTGAGTAGTGAAACTCAACGCCGCACTTTACCTCGACACCAGAGCGATGAAATGGAAATATAAATTTAAATAAATATTTCGTTTCCTTGCGTGGTCATCGAACCCACAACAGTTACACTTTGTGCCCCTGTGCAACGAACGGCCTCAATTTACTTTCTTCTTTTAAAATGTGGTTAAATGAAATAGTCGTAATTTAATTATGTCAGATTACTATTAACCGACTTCTTAAAAGGGGTCATCAATTGGGCTGTATTTTTTAGCCTTGTTACCTTAGAACTTTTGATTGTATGAACCGATTTTAATGATTCTTTTTTTATTTGAAAGCTAATGCCTCCCGTGTAGTCTTATTTTAATTTAGTTTATATCCAACAATGGTATCTATGAGAAAATCATATAAATCTCAAATTTACATTAAGTATATGCGCGACAAATGAACGTATAAGTCAATATCAATTCAACCGATTTTAATGATTCTTTTTTTATTAGAAAGGGTACATATAAGGGGTAGTTTGGTGAAAGTTTAGTTAAGTTCAGAGTGTGAAATCCGGTTGAAATTGAAGAAGTCGATTTTTTTTATTAAAAAATATAATTATGTAATTTTTTCTACAAAAAATTCTTTATACTCCATGATAAAAGCTATCCTATAAGTGACATTAGGCTTTGAACTATTACCATGCCAAAATTAATTTAATTTCATACAGTAGTTATCGGTATTTTAGGTAATTTATATTTTTCAGTTTTTATTTTTTTAAAAGAAAACTATCATGAAATTCGGAATGAAACCCAAAAAAAATGTACCTTGAGGCCCTAGGCTAACACCATGCAAAAATTCATCAATTTCTGTCAGGTAGTTTTTGCGTGATTGACGCACAAACAAACGGACAGACAGACAGACAGACAGACAGACAAGAATTCTGCTGAGTGGTTTTTTAGGTTCTATAATCGACATATTAACCGACCTAATTTTTATTTTTTTTATATCTTTCATGTACAGAATTGACTTTTCTATCCTTTTATTATATATGGAGATGGAGATTAATCACATTAATAAGATAATGAGTGCGACAAGGTCAGGCAAGACAAAACTAACATCATTTTTTTAATTCTTAAAATAAAAAATAGGTATAGATTGTTTTGTGAATTCATGTGATAAATTACATTTTATAACTCCTTTTAATTTTTGACTTTTCAGTTCGTTTCAATACAAATTTAAAATACCTTTCTTGACAAAGTGCATTTATACATCGCTCATTTACCGAAACAATGTGTCGGTAACCTTCTTTCGTCGTACCATCGTTTCTAATTCAGTAGCTTAGAGAAATAGCTGTCTCCATAGCTGACTTGGAGCCTGCGAATGAGGCTAACGATGAAGGACCTTGTCTCTCAACGCAATAGGTCATCACTGACACACACACTGGTCCTCCTAGTTTTTCCATTTAACTACACTTCAGATAGGAGACAGCCTACATAAAAAATAAACTTTTTAAATTATAAAACTTTTATTGAAGTTTATTCGTGTAGTAAAAAATTTTTTATGTGAATGTGTAGTCACATATATAGATCACATGTGTGAATATGTAGTCACACATGTGGACCACATGTGTGAATATGTGGTCACATATGTGGACCACATGTGTCAATATGTGCTCACGTATGTGGACCACATGTGTGAATATGTGGTCTTTCATGTGGACCACATGTCAGAATGTGTGGTCACTTATGTGGACCACATGTGTGAATACGTGGTCGCGTATGTGGACCACATGTGGGAAAATGTGGTCACATATGTGGACCACATGTGAGAATTTGTGGTCACATATGTGGACCACATGTGTAAATATATGGTCCCATATGTGGACCACATGTGTGAATATGTGGTCTTTCATGTGGACCACATGTGAGAATTTGTGGACACATCAGTGGACCACATGTGTGAATATGTGGTCGCGTATGTGGATTACATGTGGGAAAATGTGGTCACATATGTGGACCACATGTGTGATATGTAGTCACATATGAAGATTACATGGGTGATCCTGTGGTCACATATGTGGACCACATGTGTGAATATGTGGTCTTTCATGTGGACTTTCATAGAAAAGTCAATTCTGTACATGAAAGATATAAAAAAAATAAAAATTAGGTCGGTTAATATGTCGATAAAAAATTAATATGTTTAAAGTTAATATGTCGACTAAAACTTGACGCTATGACGGTACAGTTGAGAGAACTGAGATTTCTGGTTGTAGCACTAGTTATATTTTAATTAGGTTAAATTCCCACTAAGTGGAAGAATATATTTATTTTTCTGCCCGTAAAAACAAACGAAGCGAAGCCTTGTGTTCCGCTATACTATCTAAAGAAATTGGAAAGTGCAAAATTGAGTAAGTGCACCACTATCTTATTTGAAATTCTTTCTTCTCTCCATTATAAATTTTCATAGGATTGAAATGTAATAGTGACGTCTTTGAACAATAGTATATGTTCATAACTGTTAAAGTTAATTATCGAACAAATGGTTTACAACTCTGATGATACAAAGACATTCTGCTTCAGCTGATAATTTAATTAAAATGTCTACCGGATGATCAATTAGCCTGCAGTTTACGTTTTAATTGTTATTATGTATGATGTTACGTAACGTTTCTTTACGTTTATTTATTTATATACATATTACATTTAATGAATTAAATATATTTTATAAAAGGTTCACATATGTGATAACATGTTCACACATGTGGTCCACATATGTGACCACATATTCACACATGGGGTCCACACACGTGACCACATATTCACACATGTGGTCCACATATGTGACCACATGATCACACATGTAATCTTCATATGTGACTACATATCACACATGTGGTCTACATATGTGACTACATATCACACATGTGATATGCCCATGTGAATACTTATTCACACATGTGGTACACATATATGACCACACGATGCCACATGTGGTCCACACACGTGACCACATATTCACACATGTGGTCCACATATGTGACCACATGATCACCTATGTAATCTTCATATGTGACTACATATCACACATGTGGTCCACATATGTGACCACATTTTCCCACATGTGGTCCACATACGCGACCACATATTCACACATGTGGTCCACATATGTGACCACAAATTCTTACTTGTGGTCCACATGAAAGACCACATATTCACACATGTGGTCCACATATGTGACCACAGGATCACCCATGTAATCTTCATATGTGACTACATATCACACATGTGGTCCACATATGTGACCACATTTTCCCACATGTAATCCACATACGCGACCACATATTCACACATGTGGTCCACTGATGTGTCCACAAATTCTCACATGTGGTCCACATGAAAGACCACATATTCACACATGTGGTCCACATATGGGACCATATGTGTGAATACGTGGTCGCGTATGTGGACCACATGTGGAAAAATGTGGTCACATATGTGGACAACATGTGAGAATTTGTGGTCACATATGTGGACCACATGTGTAAATATATGGTCCCATATGTGGACCACATGTGTGAATATGTGGTCTTTCATGTGGACCACATGTGAGAATTTGTGGACACATCAGTGGACCACATGTGTGAATATGTGGTCGCGTATGTGGATTACATGTGGAAAAATGTGGTCACATATGTGGACCACATGTGTGATATGTAGTCACATATGAAGATTACATGGGTGATCCTGTGGTCACATATGTGGACCACATGTGTGAATATGTGGTCTTTCATGTGGACCACACGTGAGAATTTGTGGTCACATATGTGGACCACATGTGTGAATATGTGGTCGCGTATGTGGACCACATGTGGGAAAATGTGGTCACATATGTGGACCACATGTGTGATATGTAGTCACATATGAAGATTACATAGGTGATCATGTGGTCACACATGTGAACCACATGTCACACATGTGAACCACATGTGTGAATATGTGGTCACGTGTGTGGACCACATGTGTGTATATGTGCTCAAATATATGTGGACCACATATGTGAACATGTGGTCACATATGTGGACCACATGTGGCATCGTGTGGTCATATATGTGAACCACATGTGTGAGTAAGTATTCACATGTGCAGATCGCATGTGTGATATGTTGTCACATATGTAGACCACATGTGTGATATGTAGTCACATATGAAGATTACATGTGTGATCATATGGTCACATATGTAGACCACATGTGTGAATATGTGGTCACGTGTGTGGACCACATGTGTGTTTAGGTGCTCACATATGTGGACCACATATGTGATCATGTGGTCACATATGTGGACCACATGTGGCATCGTGTGGTCATATATGTGTACCACATGTGTGAATAAGTATTCACATGGGCATATCACATGTGTGATATGTAGTCACATATGTAGACCACATGTGTGATATGTAGTCACATATGAAGATTACATGTGTGATCATGTGGTCACATATGTGGACCACATGTGTGAATATGTGGTCACGTGTGTGGACCACATGTGTGAATATGTGGTCACATATGTGGACCACATGTGTGAACATGTTATCACATATGTGAACCTTTTATAAAATATATTTAATTCATTAAATGTTATATGTATATAAATAAATAAACGTAAAGAAACGTTACGTAACATCATACATAATAACAATTAAAACGTAAACTGCAGGCTAATTGATCATCCGGTAGACATTTTAATTAAATTATCAGCTGAAGCAGAATGTCTTTGTATCATCAGAGTTGTAAACCATTTGTTCGATAATTAACTTTAACAGTTATGAACATATACTATTGTTCAAAGACGTCACTATTACATTTCAATCCTATGAAAATTTATAATGGAGAGAAGAAAGAATTTCAAATAAGATAGTGGTGCACTTACTCAATTTTGCACTTTCCAATTTCTTTAGATAGTATAGCGGAACACAAGGCTTCGCTTCGTTTGTTTTTACGGGCAGAAAAATAAATATATTCTTCCACTTAGTGGGAATTTAACCTAATTAAAATATAACTAGTGCTACAACCAGAAATCTCAGTTCTCTCAACTGTACCGTCATAGCGTCAAGTTTTAGTCGACATATTAACTTTAAACATATTAATTTTTTATCGACATATTAACCGACCTAATTTTTATTTTTTTTATATCTTTCATGTACAGAATTGACTTTTCTATCCTTTTATTATATATGGAGATTTTGTTTGAAAAAATAACTTTTTTATTTTCGGGTTTTTAATTTAATATGTAATAGGCTTTTATAGAGTAGTTAAACTGTGGTTTCATTTAAAGTGGTCCTAACAAAAAAACTCTATATAATTGAGCATATTTAATATTTATAGTGATTTTTTGGAAAATAGATACCAATAGTTATTACAACCACTTGCGAAGAAGCATAGTTTAGGCAATTTTTTATTCTATAAGAATTCCTTTTAAAAAACTACCAACGTTCTTATAGTTAATATATTATTTTTCCAAATTAAAAAAATTGTCTATGTCATCATAATGGCGGAAAAATTTCATTCATATTGTAATACCACATTAGTATCGACAATGTAGTGTTGATAGTAATTGAAAATAGTTATACTACAGGAGGACCTTCATATGCACTGTTTTAACCTGTTTTATGTATAATATAGAATAATATATTGTATAGAGGAATCACACATTCTTTTTATTCAGTTTAGTAAATACATTTTTTAGAGGTTACTCTGTACTAAAATGGCATGCAACTCTGTTCCCACATTTACGTTCCTGATATATCGATTTAAATAATAGAAATACAAAATATAGGAAGGAAACACAAATGCAATTATATTGCATTTTTTCTTTTTTTCATACTTGAAACGTATTAACAAATTACATATTATGTATTACATACAATTAATTTCTTTTGAATATAACACTAAGTTTAATCAGCTTCACGCTATTTTAACAGATAACATAAGATGACATTAAAACGTATTGACATCACCACGTGATCCATCTAAACACAATATAAACTTTTATAAACTATGAACTCACAATCAGAATTTACTTTCCAAATACATATACTTTTTATTCTACACATCGCCATATGAGCTAATTCCGTAAAATATACCTACTTTATTATGTTTGTTAATATCACCAACGTTGACGTTTGAAATAATAATTATGGTAGACTGAACAAATATTGATTATACTTCTTTTTTTAGCTTCACGCTGTATCCCGCACACAGCAGGGTAGGCATAGGACCTCTAGTGTTAACAACAACACTCTGTTCCCTACTTTTCTCGGAATTCTGTAGGCATTGCGTGCTGAGTAGTGAAACTCAACGCCGCACTTTACCTCGACACCAGAGCGATGAAATGGAAATATAAATTTAAATAAATATTTCGTTTCCTTGCGTGGTCATCGAACCCACAACAGTTACACTTTGTGCCCCTGTGCAACGAACGGCCTCAATTTACTTTCTTCTTTTAAAATGTGGTTAAATGAAATAGTCGTAATTTAATTATGTCAGATTACTATTAACCGACTTCTTAAAAGGGGTCATCAATTGGGCTGTATTTTTTAGCCTTGTTACCTTAGAACTTTTGATTGTATGAACCGATTTTAATGATTCTTTTTTTATTTGAAAGCTAATGCCTCCCGTGTAGTCTTATTTTAATTTAGTTTATATCCAACAATGGTATCTATGAGAAAATCATATAAATCTCAAATTTACATTAAGTATATGCGCGACAAATGAACGTATAAGTCAATATCAATTCAACCGATTTTAATGATTCTTTTTTTATTAGAAAGGGTACATATAAGGGGTAGTTTGGTGAAAGTTTAGTTAAGTTCAGAGTGTGAAATCCGGTTGAAATTGAAGAAGTCGATTTTTTTTATTAAAAAATATAATTATGTAATTTTTTCTACAAAAAATTCTTTATACTCCATGATAAAAGCTATCCTATAAGTGACATTAGGCTTTGAACTATTACCATGCCAAAATTAATTTAATTTCATACAGTAGTTATCGGTATTTTAGGTAATTTATATTTTTCAGTTTTTATTTTTTTTAAAGAAAACTATCATGAAATTCGGAATGAAACCCAAAAAAAATGTACCTTGAGGCCCTAGGCTAACACCATGCAAAAATTCATCAATTTCTGTCAGGTAGTTTTTGCGTGATTGACGCACAAACAAACGGACAGACAGACAGACAGACAGACAGACAAGAATTCTGCTGAGTGGTTTTTTAGGTTCTATAATCGACATATTAACCGACCTAATTTTTATTTTTTTTATATCTTTCATGTACAGAATTGACTTTTCTATCCTTTTATTATATATGGAGATGGAGATTATTATTAAACAAACTAAAAATAAGTTTCCTATTTAATAACTAACAACATTTATTTTCTCTTCAATACTTATTTATTTAACATATGGACTGTTAAAATATACGTTTTTTTTGTTTTTACAACAATATTCAGTTAAAAACAGACATTTTATATAATTTTTATATAATGTTATTTTATTGAAAAGTTGGTTGTGAGCCAATACTAGTGGCTTTACTCTACATGATGGATCTTTTAACACTAAGCGAAGTTCAATAACGGAGCCTGTCAATTAAATGTCAAATATATTTTTACTCTTACATTTGTTTTTGCTCATGAATACTACATCATATTTTCACGCCGTATTCCGCACAAAACACAGGGCAGGAAGAGGGAACCTGACTAGATTACGAGGAGTGTCTTAACATTTTAAAACGCAATAATCTGGTTAAAATACTTCCTACTTTACGCCAAACTTTGGACCCGGAACTTAACGCCACGCTTTGCCTCGTTGCCTGAGCGCGGAAATGAAAATATTAACTGTACCATGACTGCTTCGTTAGATGCGTTAGGTAAAATATTATAACAACGAAACACGTAGAAGGGATGGGGGAAGGGTGGATTTAAATCCACTACCGTCATATGTAATCACGTCACACGTAGCTCACGGCGGCGATAACTCCAGTACATTATCGCCTATAATGAGATTTGGATCCATGTCCCATATTGATTCATTTGTAAAACAAACACGCGTGAACAAAAGTTAGTTAATGGAATTTCCTGGGACTCTACATAACGATGTGGATTTGGAAAGATCCTCTTTTTTTATTATCACTACTAGAACACCAATATAGCATGGTCAATGTGTAGGTAGAAGGTTTGATCCCTATTCTATGGAACCTTTATTGTTTCATTATTTCCTTGGTCTTATGATATGACCCATGAAGATGAACCGGTCCGTAACATACAAGTAAAATAATGTATCACTTTACAATGTGTAACGCTTTATTTTTTATGTTATTTATTTATTTTCAGACTAAACCAAAGCGCGGCGTTGACTTCCGCTATTCAATGATATGTCATATGATATGTCTTAATACTACAGAGGTAACCTCTGTCTGTGAGATAAAGTGTAAAGCTGTAAATAATATAATATACCTTTTGTGTATCCCGGATAGAAAATAAATAAAAAAACGATAAAAATACCTTTAAAAGATGTTAATCTATAGAATCTACGCAAATGAAGAGCTTCTCATTCAAAGTGAGCTTTCAAGTAAACAATGTTGGTTTAAATGCCATAATTGCTGATGGCAGTGGGTCAACAGTAACAGCTGGCTGGACGCCAACGCTTTAGGAATGTTTTCATTGTAATACTATAAATATGAGTCTTTTAGCTGTTTTTTTTTGTATTACCAAATTTCTGGTTACACATTTACCGGTGGTGCTAGCGACATGTTCATGTGAATATTCAAAAATGTTGTGAAATTTGAATGTTAAAAAACAAAAAAATGTGTGTAGGATATAGAGATGAATGGATGAAATAAGTAATAGGGTAGTTACCCTAACTACCCTCTTACTTATTGGCTAGTCGTTTCGGACAAAATATTAGAAGTGGGAGGTAAGAATACGCTATATGAGGCTAAGAAAACTATAGGCTATGAGGCCTGTCGGGGCACGAGGTGTGACTTTAAGCCCGGCTGGCTGTGGGTTCGATATCATATATCGAGGCTTCATAGTGGCGTTGAGTTTCGTCATTCAACACGCAATGCCTCCAAAATTCGGCGGAAAGTGGGGAACGGAGTGGCTTAGCACTAGGTTCCCTCTGCCTACTCTGCTGTATTCTGGATACAACGTGAAGCTGAGCTAAAGGCTATATTATATTGTGCTAATCGATCTAATCCACTATACTTGCAGTTACAGTTACCCTGGACACTATGATATGTAATTTCTACATAGTCACATGAGTAAACCGGGTAAAATTTGTTAATGTATAAAATATATTAAATAAGTAATGACTAATAAAAAGTACAATGCACTTTCATATTAGTGAAGAAGAGTAGAAGTAGTACAGCTAAGGTTATCAAGAAAAGGGCAGAAAGTGTGAATTGTAAGGAATGAAGGTTTCTAGAATATTCGCAAGGAAAGTATTTATTAGTATTTTATTATATTATAGCTTAGCTCTAGCATTCCTTTACAGCTAGGCCTTAGCGCTGTCAGTTGAACAATACTAAGTTGTTACATTTTACAAAGTATAATAGAAATACAAATATAAAACCGCAGTTATTGGTCGATGCTGGGAATAAAGGAACACTTTGAAAGTCAGATGTCAGTCTGATATGTCAGTACTATATTGTAGTTTTATTATTTAACAGTCTTTTTGAACGTAGCGATATGAGAGTATTATATGCGATATAAATGATTAATAGCGTATTTATCGTATAAGAAAACATATTTGTTATTTTAATTGTGCTTTTATTTATTTAAATCTTTTTTTTTTTGGGAAATATTAAAAAATTTACAAAGCTCGCCGGCCGACAACAACAAGACAACAAGACGTTGTCATGCTTGAGAATTAAGCGTCACAATAAATGTCATGGTTCAGCGACGCAGTCATTGACTGTAAACGCGATGGTTGTGAATTCGATTTTCGGACCGGGAAATTAATTATGAATATTTTGCCGCTTTGGTAAATAGACATTTTGATAACTGGGCGAAAAAGGGGAAATTAGTGTCTTATCACTAAGTTCCCTAGGTCTATCATGACAAAGAGGAAAAGATATATATATATATATATATATATATATATATATATATATATATATATATATATATATAGTGACAGTCTATCATAATACGTAAAAAAAATCTTTACTCGCATAAGAAAACTAGAAACATTGACGGTCTTTAAAAGAAATAAGCAAGACATTTGCTACAGGTGTTCCGTAGGTAGTTTAACCAACTGTCGAGATAGTTAGAACTTCCGAGACCCAGTAAAGCTAACTCCTCCCAACTTTGTAGATTCGCTTTGGAACTTTTGAAAAGTGTTAATGGTGTGCATGTGTTTGTATGTAGAGTCGAGTGTAATCTAATTTTAATGTTTAATAGGTTTTTTAATAATTTAAATTTTCACTTGATGTAAGTGTTATTATACTTGAATTAAAATTTCGTAGCACGAAGTTAGGATGGGTAGAGCCAACTTAGAAATGAGACACTCCGTTTCCCACCAACTTTAGAAACTTACTTACCCACTTACTTACCCACTAATTTTAGAAACCCCACCATTTTATACCGTGCAGTTGTAGAGAATGTTATAACTAAAGCAAAGAAATAAAAATAATTTATTTTCACAAGTGAGAATTGAACCCACAATCATAGCGTTTTACAGTCAGACAATACGTTTGATCTCTAAACTCAAGATATCTTTGTTTGCTGTTCACTTTTATTTTATTTTTTGTTTCAAAGATATTATACTGTTTGCTGTCTTAACATGAATGACCCAATCTTGCTAAATTTTAATCCTGTTTTCCTCTACCGATTGAGCTGAAACTCTGAATACGTTTTGGATTTGGGGGACAACGTGTTTTAAGCTATATCATTTTATCTATTGTGTTAGAGATACGAGTCGTGGCGCAGCGGCACAAACCGACTGGTTGTGGATGCGATCCCCACTCGAGGAAATGACATATTTATTTAAATTTATATTTTCATTCCTTCGCTCTGGTGTCGAGGCAAAGCGTGGCGTTGCCTCTGCCACTGCCACTTAACACGCAGTGCCCCCAGAATTTGGTAGAAAATGGGGAAAGGAGTGTCTTACTCCAATAAAACACTAGGTTCCCTCTGCCTACCCTGCTGTGTGCGGGATACAGCGTGAAGCTGACTTGATTTGATTTGTTAGATAAGCTTTATTTTTTTTTAATATATAGTAGGTATAGGGCAGATAAAGGAAATCTTGCGTTAAGACAGTCTGTGTTATGTGAGCAGAACTCAACGTCGCACTTCGTCTTGTTATCAGTCCGAGAAAATGTGGCACACTACGCCACGAAGTCTCCTTAAAAGTTTTAAAAACTTATAAAAAGTTTTCAAATCAAAAATCAAGTTTTACATTTTTGTCTCATAAAATGACTACTTCCTAATAGAAGTATTTTATAAAACGCGACGGTTGTGGGTTCGATCCCCACTCGAGGGAATTGATTATTATTTATTCATATTTTCATTTCCCCACTCTGGCACCTTGGAAATAGCCCGGAGTTAAAAAAGGCAAAATTCGTCGGAAAGTAGGGAACGCAGTGTCTTAACTCTAGGTTCCCTCTGCCTTCCTAGCTGCATGTGGGATACGGCGTGGAGCTGATTAAATTTAATTGTTATTTTTTAGTATTAATAACTAAATTAAAAAGAACAACACAGTCAACGCAACGACATCGCAGCCAAAAGATATGAGCATTTCTTAGAAAAAATAAGTACGTGGGCCACTAGTATATAATATAACTATGAAACAGCTTCACGTTGTATCCCGCACGTAGCAGGGTACGCAGAGGTAATATTTGTCCAAAAATACTATTTTTCACACCGTCCAATGCCCTTTTTAAAATGTCCAATTTTCACGACATTGAGTGATAAGTGGCGGAAGTCGGTGGCGCGCTTTGTCTTGTGAGACAAAGTGCAGAGTGACGAAAATGGAAACAATTCATTCGCTTCAAGTTAAAAATATTTTCCACGTTCTTATATGTATATTTAAGTACGTGGAAATATATATATCGTGTATCCATTTATATTTAAACTATTTGTATTCGAAAATGCTCTAATTATTCACTTAATTGACAACAACAACAATAAGAATCTTAATTAGATTCTTGTATATATATGCTGATGCGACGTTTGTAGATTCGATTCGATTTCAAACCATAGCATTCACTTTGGTCACGCAATATCTCAAAAATTTTACTGAGCGCCGGGTAACGTAAGGTTTTAACAATAGGTTCCTTCAAATCTTCACTGTAATATATGGGATACAGCTTACAAAACGTGAAACATTAAAATTATATACATAAATAAATAAAAATGCAACATAAATAATTATATAAATATTTATAGCACCACACGGAACAGGGTAGGCGTAGTACGTGAGTTTCAATTTAGTTCACATAATAATTCAAGCGTACTCCTAGAGTTGAGACTAACTAGAGTGGCGTCCGCTCTATAGTAGAGCATAGAATATTAAGCTAAGATATAAAAACTTTAAAATTGATAAAATTATTTTCAATGAGTCAATATGCGATAGTAAATAATAATAATTAGGCGAGGCCGGTGTGACGCAGCGGTTCTCAATCGGGGCATGAA
Organism: Heliconius charithonia; assembly: GCA_030704555.1. Taxonomy (NCBI): domain Eukaryota; kingdom Metazoa; phylum Arthropoda; class Insecta; order Lepidoptera; family Nymphalidae; genus Heliconius; species Heliconius charithonia. The sequence continues at coordinate 19,092,395 of CM060819.1, forward strand.
TTTATTCCCTCTCCGTGGTAACAAAACTAAGCGCGACTCAATATACAATATCTCTAAATTTATGCGGAACTTGGCAAACGGTGTATTTTAACACTAAAATTTCTTTTGAAAAAGTTTAATTTTCAGCATAACAATATAAAATTCATTTTAAGCAAAATCGGTTGAAAATAATAAATTTTAATGCAAATTAAAAAGTGGCAAACGAGTTTCCACTTCATTTCTGTAGAGCTTTCCGGCGACGACAAACAAAAAACTTATATCAATATATACTTTGGAAAATTAAAAAGATTTATTATTATAAATTGGGTTACGAGCCCGTCGTGGAGCAGGTTATTGTTAGAAAAACAATAAATAACGTTGTTGATTCGAAATCTTATTTATTTAGAAAAACGTCAACAATTCTTTGTAAATATATCCATACTAAAACTATGTTTAGTAGAGACAGATAAAAATTTAAACATTTTTATTTAACAATACAATATCACCGGCTTAAAGTTAAGACGCTATATTCATATTATTGACATTGTTAAGTAGCGGAACTCATCGCCGCTCATCGTATTACTGGCGCACTGACGTTTCTGATGATTAGACTCAAAACAGTCACTGCGCCATAAATGTCTGAACTTATGTTAGTTATATTTTGACTATACTTTTTAAGAAAAAGATATATTTTTCTTAAAAAGTATAGTGTATGATATACTGTGGTTACATTTTGTAAATGTTTTAATTTTCTCTTTTACAATGGAAACGGACGCTTCAAGCTAAAAAAAAACTAAAAATTCGCCGGAAAATGCAAATGAGACTTATATGCTATTGCATAAAATTTAATTTCAAGAAATATGATTTAAAACGCTTTAAATGCTATGAAGAGGCTTTATATTTTATATTTCGTTTATTTTTGAGCTCAGTGTAGCACGTATCGGTGAAGACAGAGGGAAACTAGGAACCTAGTGCTAGACACTTCCGCTCCATAACTTCTAGGCTAATTCTTGAATAACTGCGTGTTGAGTGGCGGAACTCTTTAACGTAACGTTATTTCAAATTTCGTATCGTTCTGGCAAGCTTAAATGCAATTATTACCATCGATGTACAATGTTTTACGTTGTATCCCGCACACAGCAAGGTAGGCAGAAGGGTTCCCTCTTGTGTTAAGACCGTTCCCCACTTTCCGCTGAACGTTTCAAGGCATTGTGTGTTGAGTACCGGAACTCAACGCCGGGCTTTTGCCAATAATTCATTTCTCCGACTAAGGATCACAGCCGAACCTGCAACCGTCGCGTTACAGTCACACCCTTGTGCCGCTGCGCCACGACGGCTCGACATAGTATATTATATTCTATTGTAATCTATGCTTCTATACAATTTGCACTAACAAACCCAAAGCCAATATATGCATTAATGCAGCTCGGCTATTATATCAATGTCAACTTTAGCATATCTACAGCTTAGTACTTAGAGCTGTATCCGTGAAATGCAATAGTGTTAATAATATTGCTGTGTTATATAACCCAGTGTTAAGTCACTCCGCTCTCCACTTTTTGGTTGAGTTCGAAAAAATTTTTTTGGGACCGGAGCTACATGTACGAGTATGGTACAGTGTAAAGCTAGATATATTAATATTTAAAATGTAATATTTCGTAGTGATATGTTATAGTGGTTGTGATATTACAATCCTCTTTTATATTACCTTAAAAATAATAACTCACTTCAATTACTATTCCGCTATAGTGTAAGGCACTACTATGATTCCTGTTTCAATACTCGAGTCTTAGAAAGTAAATCCTTAAGGATTTACTTACTTACTACGTAATCCCTAAGGAGAACATTGGAATCTGGAGGTTCAGGAGGAAGATACTCTGTACCCATTGATCTCAAATATTCAATATTTTACTCCCCGAGTGGGAATGGAATCCACAAACTTCGCGTTTCCAGCCCCACGTTTGTGGTCCTGAGCCACGACGACGAATATTCTATAATACTATGTGCCATTTTATAACGGTTTATCGTAGTTACTTTAACGGGATGTATGGACTACGTTTATAATCTCATTGAGTATCATTTATGAAGATGCCCCGATTATTACTATTTAACCGCTATGATGAAATGAAAATAACTAACAAATGAAAATAACAAGATGTAGAATAGACTGTATATATTATAGTCTTCTCCTTTAAATGTACTAGCCAACAAAAAAGATTTTTCCAATGCGAGCCATATTTTTTAAATTTTGTTCGCTAAACCAAATAAAATCTATGTTTTTATAACATTGACATATTTATAATATACTATTTATAAAATTTATTCTATGGTTGCTATATAAAGTGCGGCAGTTTGTTCTACTATGCTTAAATAAACTCTTTACTTGACTCACTAACGTAAAACTATCAAATTCGATAGTGGATGTAGTAAATATATGAATTCATGGTACAGTCACTGATATATGTAACTACTTTGCGTGATAACGCTCCAAGAATATATGGAACACTTGTAAGCGGTAAATCTTTAAAAGACTATATATATTCTATATGACTAAAATATAGTTTGAAATAGAGCGTTAGGTTTTAGTATAATCAAGGTCATCGTGGCGCAGTGGTAGCGTGTAAATGTAAACACAATGGTAACGAATTTGATCTCCTCTCGGGGAAATGATTATATTTAAATTATTTTATTTTTCGCTCTGTTAGACAAAGTGCGGAGTTTTATATTATTAACGTAATAGTATCTGAAATATTTAAAAATGTGACTGTGACACAATTGAGGGATAATAATTGGTTTTATATACAACAGTTATGTATTGGATTTTCAATTAATGACATATTTATTATTTTTAACATTTTTAAAGTGTTATTCCACACTTAGAAAAGAACAAATAAATTAAAAAGAATAAATTTTGAAAAAAGTTATATTTCTCCTCTCAAGTGGGCATAAAGTCATTATCGAGCTAGGGTCATTATATTTTTGACACAATAAAGTTTTGTTCGTTAGAGCTGGAGAGCGACTGGCTCGCGTCCAAACATCCGTTCTGTAATTACGGTTTAATTCAATTATATACAATTTCTTTGGCTTCATCGCATAAGAAAAACATAGAGCGTAGGGAATATGGTACAAATATAAATACCAAAAACAATAAAAATATCAGTTGTGTATTCGTGGATTTTATAATGAAGTAAGTTTGAATATTTATGTGGATTCTTATCCGCTACCAGTGCGGCTAAATGATAATTAGTTTCCTCGAGTGGGAATCGAACTAACAACCAGTCGCGTAACCGGTGTGGATATAAAAGCAAAATAAAAAAAAAATATAAAAAGTCAGGTTACTGTTGTTTTAAAAACATGAAAAACGGGTTTAATTGAAGTGCATAGCACACTCTATTAGAAGTTATTGTTTTTACATATTTAACATGAAATTGTTATTAAGCAAGCGTAACGTAGCGTCATAGCGTCCGACTGTCATGACCGTCGTGGGTTCAATATTCACTCGGGGAAATAAATTCTTTTCTTTTCTTGTTCTAGCGCCAAAAAACTCCGTCACCCAACACGCAATGTCTTGTTAATTTAGTGTTGCGTGGGAAGCGGAGAGGAAATTTGGGAACGTAGTATTAAGACACTCCGTCACCATTAAGACAATTTCTTTCCCTACTTTTTCTGCCGAATTTTGGAAGCATTACGTGTTGAGTAGGGAACCTCGTTTAAGAGCGAGGAAATGAAAATTTTAAACATTTTATTTCACAGAGTGGAAATGAAACCAATTCTTAAATTCTTGAATTCTTTTAACAAAAAAATTAATAAATAAACAAATAACACAATTATTTAATATTTCTCCTCAGATACAACAGTCTAACTCTACGTCACAGTTGTTACTTCTTGGACAGTTCGACTCTATCTAGAGATCATAATGTATGTCACTACTACTACTACTACTAGGACTATAGAGCTAACGTTACGGCTATAAATATATAACGATTTATAACACGGTTTCATTGATTAAATGAATTAAATTACGTTAGTTAATTTATATATTATTGTTGAACATAACCCGAATGCCAGTAAAATTTATTGCATTTAGTTTGGGAATTATATTTAGTATTTTGATTATTTATTAGAACATATAACCTTTTACGTTTTCAAGTTTACAGTTAGTTAGTTTTTAAAAAAAACTATTTTGTCGATCAAATAAATTGAATATATCATTATCACTTAATTTGTAATTTATTGTCGTATGTAACATTTAAATTTATTAGATGTGTCAGCTTGAGAAATATAAACATATTTTTTTCTATAATATATTTTTATTTTAACCAAACGGTTAGAATAAAAATATACTATAGAAAAAAAAATAGAGCCAAATTAAATGTTAAGTAATGCATCGTTCTCGAATTCACGGTCAAGCGAATGGAAGATGTATATAGGTGCCAATAAATAAATTAGATTAATCGTAATAATTATTAAGACTAATCAATAATACTTATCTTCCGACGCTATTTGATCATCATCATACATTTTTCACTCTCTTGATAGTATTTATCAATACTTTAGCATTTGACAGTAAATATGTGTTGGACTCGCTCTGGGAATAAGACAAAGCGTGGTGTTGACTTCTGATGCTCGACCAATGGACCCCTCTTATTGAGTGCAGACACTGAATGAAAAAGCCAGCTGATGTAACCCTCGCCCACGTTTACATTATTTTAACTATGTTACAACTTATTTTACTTAGCGTAAATTTAGCTTATAAGTTAAATATATTTTAACTTTAGGTATTAGTAATCGTGGAGTCTGAAGTTTGGTTTACTTAGCTACAGCGCTGTGTATGCAAATTAACCAACTATCGACATCTCAATGTAAAATGAACCAGAGAATAGTCAGAAAATATTATCTTTTAGAGTGAAAGAGGCAGAGTGAGACCTCGGCTTACCTTTGAGTGCACAATATCGATAACATTGGAGGAAGCCATGTTGGCCATCCGGAACTAATGTATGGATGAGGTTAACACGCTGTTGGTGACGTGTATGTCTGGAAGACTAGGTGATTTAAAAAAATCTCATAACTTTTTGTTAACTAAGCTAAGCGAGGAACGGAGTGTTTTACCATTAGGTTCCCTGCCTACCCTTCTTTAAGTGGGTTACTGCGTGAAGCTACAATAAAGTTAGGTAAATCTTGGACGTGGTCACAAAATTACCTTATGTCGCTTTCCAATCATACCTACATATATGACTATTATTATTATTATTATCAGCTTCACGTTGTATCTCCCACACAGCAGGGTAGGCAGAGGGAACCTAGTGTTAAGACACTCCGTTCCCCACTTTCTATCAAATTCTGGAGGCATTGCGTATTGAGTAGCAGAACTCAACACGCTTTTTCTCTACACCAGAGCGAAGAAATGGAAATATAAGTTTAAGTAAGTATTTCATCTCCTCGAGTGGGGATTGAACCCACAAACAGTCCGTTTTACAGCCACTATGAATAATTTACAAAAAAACATATTTAAAAGTCAGAAATAAATTTCAACGGACGTCAGCAATATTTCAAAAAGTTAATTCAATGCATGCCCCATCCTAAATTTGCCAAAAGCGAATAACTCGTGATAAGACAGACGTGACTAATTTTATCTACAATGGTTTCCATGAATCCAAATCATAAATCAAATGAGGAATCCCAAACTCTACATATTAATACTTTTAAAAAATAAACGTCAAGTTCGTAGTCGCGTGGGCACTACGAGCGTGTGACTGTTAGTACGTCGGTTGTAGTAGTATTGCAGTTCGATTACCACTAGTTCGAATGAAGTATTCAATATTTTCATATCCTAGCTCTGTTACATAGGCAAAGCGTGGCGTTCGGTTCCGTCACTCAACACGCAATGCCTTAAAAATTCTGCGGATAGTGACACTATAATTAGTATAATAATATACTAATATTATAAAGCTGAAGAGTTTGTGTGATTGAACGCGGTTATCTCGACCGGAACAACCAGTTCTAGCTAGAAGAAACCGCAGATTATTATATAATAGCTTAAGTCAGTCAGTCGTACATAGTAGGGTAGAGGTAACCTTGTGTTGTAAGACATCATCTTTGTATATAAAAGGATAAAAAAGTCAATTCTGTAAACGAAGAATATAGAAAAAATCAGTTAATATATCCATTCTAGAAGCTAAAAAACTACTCAGCAAAATTCTCGTCTGCCTGTCTGTTTGTTTGTTCGTCAATCACGCAAAATCTACTCGAAAGAAGGAATTCGGCAGAAAGTGGGAAACAGAGTGTCTAAACACTAAGTTCCCTCTGCCTACCCTGCTGTGTGTGGGATACAGCGTCAAGCTGGTTCGATTCGATTTGATTTTTTAATAAAAAATATTAATTAATCAATAATTTATATTTCTCTTTAGTTAAACTATTATATATTATTACTGTATTGTACCTGCACGTTACATTCATTTATAGTAGATACTTTAACTTTCTCAAGAGCTTTTTCAAAAAATACATGAAATAATCATGGTAAGAAAGTATCAAATATATTATATGAATTAAACTTAATTTTATAGTCAAAGCAAATAAATTATATGCAAATTTGTTAATGCGCTTCATGCACCAAAAAATGTAATATTATACCGGTCGCTAGTATATATTATATATTTGCTTCTAATCTAACTATTAAGCAAGAACTACAGTTAATAATGAAGGAACACCTAAGCTATATTAATGCATATATTAGCTGAAGTAAGCTTTTTTAACAATCACGAATTGTATACTATTCCGTTAGATGTGATGATGAGTGCGCAATATATATGTATATGATTATCCCATTTCCGTCTCCAAACTGTACTAGACAAAGAGTGGCGTTGAGTTGTGCCACTTGTAACACAGTGGCTCAAAAATAACACCTTGTTTTGAAAAGTGGAGAACGGATTCTCTTAACACTAAGTTCTTTATGTGTATATATACTATTTACAAAAAAACGTGAATTGTCATATTTTGGATATAATCTATTTTCAACTTCTTTTTATTTAATTTTTTCACTAGCCATAGAGAACAAAACAAATTCTGTATCTTCATCCACTGTCATCAAATTCTTCATTCATGCCCTTGGGGGTCTGCATGTTTTACGCGACGTTCTTTCAAGCATTATCGATATTGTGTTTTCGAAGGTCAACCGAGGTATCCTCTTCCTCTATTCACTCTTGCTTCATAAATTTCACTTTTTGGAAATCATATAAAAGATTGAACATAGCGTGATTTAAACCCGCATCTCTTGGAAACCATCCAAGGACGCTGACCACTAAGCCATACGGTCTCATCAACCATCGAAATTCTTCGTCTACGCTTGTTAAAACTTATTTATGTTGTTAGGGTATCTGTAGAGAGATTTTTACAAATTTCCGATAGCCAAAGAACTTTTTTTTTAAATATAATAACACCCAATAATAATATTATCCAATTTCGACAACACAAATTCTTATAACACTGAAGTAATAAAATAAGCTGATGTAAAGAATTTATATCTCGACGGTACTTGATAGCTGTAGGACACTCAAACGCCCTCGAGAGAATCTTCATAATTTTCTGTGTGAAATTCAAAGAGCTTTGCAAGTGGAGCTTTATTCTTGACACTCCTTTGATATTCACAATTAAACTTGGATATTTCACTTGCTTATAAATAAATAGATTTTTCGTAGAATTCATGTTAATATGTTATTATATTCCACCAGGCGCAGCTGTTGTGGGACAACACAGTGGTTGTGGGTTCGATTTTTAATCAGTGCATTAAATTATTTTCATTTAAATATATTTAGCTTATTTGCTCCTGTTGAGGATCAGGTGCAGAACAACTGCGTTTACAGAATTCGGCGGAAAGTGGTTAACGGAAGTGTCATCATCGTCAAAGTGTTTTAACTCCAGGATTGCAGTTTTCCTGTAAAAGTTTAATAAAAAAATGTTTATTTCTTCGCCTATTAAAAAAAAGGAACCTTGAGTTCTACCACAGAATAAGTAAAGTCTTAAATAATTTAATTACAAATACTTACGACACTTTTAATACAATTTGATTTGTTTCTCAAACTCACCAAATAGATTACTTACCTGAAAAGAAAAAAAAAGTGAAATTAATCATAGATATAATTTACCTTACGTTAATGGGAATAAAACGTGCTCGCAATAGGTTTCCAGGTTCCCTCTGCCTATTCTGATAAGTGCAGGATGCAGCGTGAAGCTAAAGTAAAAAAAAGAATATAATATATAAATAAATAAAAAATAAATAAATATATTAATGAATATGTACTAATATAATGTCAATCAAGTCTTAATTAAATAAATTATTATTATTATATACAGCTTATGTAAAATCGATTTTGGTTTTCATGCTATTTTCAAGATTTGTAAAACGATAGTTTTGAAATATTACACTAAACAAAAGGTGTACTATTATAGCTATAAAGAAAAAATATATATATGCAAACTCAATAATCGGGCTGTATTTGTCAATTTTCTTCAAGAATTCGATATTTTTCCAAAAAATCACGAGTTCTCAAATATTTACCGAACCACTGAAAATCGGCCAACATACAAATGGGGGTCAAATGTGTACATGCAGTGTCGTCGTTGTCAAAGGAGGATCCAGCCCTAAATTAAGGCTGTGAGCACTGCCACCTTACATGAAGTGGCCAAGGGTATATTGGAGTATGAATTCACTTATTATCGGTCAATTATGATCGGTTTTATACCAGTATCGATAATTGCAGGGTAATTCATGACTTACCTATCTTCATAAGCCTTTAAGCTCCATAAAGGCCGAGGAGTGTGACCTCAAATATCAAATAAAGCTATGTGCACCCCTATTATGTCCACAACGCTAGATCCCTGCTTGGTCGTTAGTAAAATAAAAAAATAAATATATAAAACTTCAGAATTCGGCAGAAGGGGGGCACGGACGTGTTCTAACACCATGGGGACCTACCCAGGTTACCTCTGTCTACACTGCTATGTGAGGGATACAGCGTGGAGCTCATAAAAAGAAAGTTATTCCTTAAATAATTTAGTTTTTTTTAATAATTTTTATAACAGTAAGCGAAATGAACGGGGATTTGGTGAGCGAAGTGAATATACGAACTATTATATTTATACACTTACCAGTATATTACGGTTATAAAATATAACTTCTGCAGTAAATTTTCCTGGAGAGATATTTTAGCTCGTTATATTTACAAGTTTTAGAACAATATTAGGTATAAGTTTTCAGTTACTATTTTGAATTTATGTTTAAACTAGTATTTAACTGCACTCTCGCGTGGTCAAATATGATATAGCCTAATGTTCTACGAAAACTGAAATATCCAGCATAAAATATATTTTTTCAATGTGAAACTGTTGTTCTTGAGAAAAGCGCATTCAATGAAACCTCTTAAAGTTCATAATATCTTGATCTTAAATATTTTCCTTTTCTATAGGTAAACAAGATACTCATTCATTCATTCATTACATTCATCATGCCCATCACTCTTCACTTCTCACCCTGCCCAGCCCATAGTGCTACAGGATGAGGAGTTCGAAGCACTGCCTGAGACTGACGACGCAAGTTCGGGCCTTCAAACCTAGGCCAAGCTGCGTTCCTTAAAACGCGGTGTTAAATTACGTTTCCTAACACAACATGTATCTCTAAGTTTTTCTTATATAGTCTACCTACTGTGTAAATTTGCATATTTTTTAGTTTTACGCTGTATCTCGCATAGAGCAGACTAATACATATCGTTCATTCGTACAGATAGCTGTGTGGTTGCTTTGTTATAGGAGTGAGCTTAATTAAGTAAACCGAGTGGAAAACTATCATGACTAAGTAATCTTTTGGTTAATTAGCAACGTTCTAAAGTATGGCGTCTAGTGTCTAGACGCAAGATGTAGGGAGAGCTCTTAGGAGCAAATGGTTTTAGTACTTAAGAATAATATTATTTTAAATTTTACTGTAAAATCTGTTTAAGGTACAGCAGCACAGTGCGGTCTCAATCGCGACGATTGGTAGTTCGATTCCCAAACGGGGGAATACATTATTTTCATTTATATATATTATAATTATATTATAAATGAAAATAATGTATTCCCCCTTGTTATATATATATATATATATTAATATATATTTTCATATGTATCGGAAACAAGAACAAAGCGTGGCTTTGAGTTTCACCACTCAACGAGCAATGCCTCGAAAATTAAACGGCGCAAGGAAAACGAAGTGTTTTAACACTAGGTTGCCTTTGCCTACTTTAATATATATATATATATATATATATATATATATATATATATATATATATATATATATATATATATATATATATATATATTCTTGTATTCGAATAATTGGAATCCTAATCAATTTGAAACTGTCAGATACAGCAAAATTAAACAAGAGTGCTCGAATACAAAATAAAATAATGGTAGCATAAAACACGTTCTTCAACTACACGCTGTTCGTTAATTTTTTTGTACACAAAGTATATTTTTAACTAGTGATAGCGGTTCTACTAACTTTTTAACGACAAGTTTAAACATTTTTATGAATATAATTAAGTAACTTTAGTTTAGTTTAGTAAATATATAACATTGCGTATTTTCCTAAGTATAACAGTAATAGTCCATCGTGGCGCAGCGGTATAGAATCTGATTGTAAATGTGACTCTTGGGTTGTATTCCCACTGAGGAAAATGAATTGTCATTTCCTCGTTCTTGACGCCCATTATTTCCTAAATCGATGGAAAACGGAGGACGGAGTGTCTTAACACTTGGTTGCCTCTACTTACTCTACTGCATACGGGATACAGCATCTCACATCTCATACAGCTCATGCTTAAGCTTAAAATAATTTAAGCGCTCCATGTAGAACAAGAGTAAGAAGAAGAAAATAATATCATCTCCAAGTTGGAGATTTTACTTTATAAACATTTTTTATAGGACTTTCAAAATACTATCAATGTTTTTTGTGAAATCTTCAAAGATACGCTATGTGTAGAGTGACACCACTCACCACACAATGTCTTGAATTTCAATAGAGAATGGATGTTAAAATTAAGTACTCTTTGCCTTTGCTTTTAATGATCTTATAGTAGAGAGAAGTAGAGATTTTTAAGTATCACTGTAGGCTCATAAATATTTATTACAGATCAACAACATACGATGGTTGTGAATTTAAAATCAATATTGAATATGAACTATAAGTAAGGCAAAACTCGATGTAGAGTTAAATTATCTTCATATATAAAATCTCTTTCGTTGTTGAATGGCTACCCACATACTTTGAAATTTTACATTTAGCATGTAGATAAGTTAGAGAGTGTAGAGAAGTGCTAAGAGAAGATTACTACAAATTCCAACGGGAACGGGAAAAGAACAAAATTTTTCGTTAAAGTCTTAAAGTTCACTCAAGTGCAATAGTGGGTAACGACTAGTTCATTATATGAGTTTAAGAGCAATTATAGAAGAGCAAACTAAATAAAACGCAAAAATTGGAAATATAAACTTTTAAAGAGTCATCATGTTGCATTTGGCAAATATCTAATTGTATATGTGGTGGTTGCGAGTTCTATTCCAGATAGAGGCAATGCTCATATTTAGAATCGTAAGCATAATGTTTGTGGTATAGGCAGTTGATACTCTCCGCTGATTTATTTAATAATATACAAAGTAAAAAAACTGGACATGCGCGAGTCGGGCTGCTTAATGAGGGTTCCGTACAAAAATTGGACGTCTCGACTTTTTTCATATACATTAATACCAAATTTTGCCCTCTTTTTAAGCCTTATTATTTTTGAAATAGGCATTTTTTCATTGATTAATTTGATTTGATATTAGGCCTTATATTTTTTTAAGTAAATGTAGAAACATGTTTATTTTCCAGACATCATGGGTCCATAGATCTAGGTATACGTTTTAACTCGAAATCCCCAAGCGTTCCTGAGATAATGTCTTTTGAAAAACAGACAAATAGACAGACGCACAACAAAGCAATCTTATGAGGGTTCCTTTTTTCCTCAAAAGGTACGAAACCCTAAAAAGATATATTAATCGCATATGTAAGAAAACTTTGCAGAAAAAGTTACAATTTTTTACACAACTTTTGACATTAGCTTTAAAGATTTAAAATTTTACAAACTTTTTTTATATCTTGGCAACGTTAACGTTGTAGAAAAAAAAGAGAAACAGAGACAGATACTTTACTTTGAGGGTGTGTGGCGCAGTAGAACTGCGTTTCACTGTAAACGTGACAGTTGTATGTTAGATATGGGTCATGAGTCATGGACTACACCGAGTAAGATTGCCGAAACAAACGCGTTAGAACCGGTATCAGCTCAGAAGCACAAGAACGGAACACTAAGGTAGAGATACCACCTGGCCCGGTCAACTTGTGGATGTCCAAAGAGGACAGAGCTCGCCTAACAGCTCTTTGGTCGAACTTAACCTCAGGCATTGAGCTCTGGCACTTTCCCTTATTTTTATTTATTTTAGCCAGGCGCCAGGGAATAGATTATTGATTGCTATGCTGATACTGACACATATTTGTAAGTTATATATAGATATATATAAAATAAACTGTAAATAACACGCAAAAATATAATTTTAAATGGATTTTTTAGCTACAAGTGAACTTACCAAAAAACGTGCGACAGTATTTTTAAAATATATATATAATTGTTCGGAGAAGAGAGAAGTTTTGGTAACAAGACAAAGCGGAGCATCGAATTTTGTAATGCAATATCCAAAATTAAACAAAAAGAAAAAATGAAACGACGAATGAAAACTAGAGAACTGAGTGCTTAATCACTAAGGGAACTTTGTGCTTAGTCAGTTTGACATTATCTGCTAGGTGCAGAAAACAGCGTCAAACTAGAAAGATTTTTTTTGCTGCGCCACGCATTTTATATGTGCGTATTTTCAACCATTGGCGAATTATCTTTAGCTGTGGAATATTCCTGCACATTCTAGAATCCTATATGTATTTAAATAGTAGTTAATAAAAGTTATCAATACAATACTAGTTAATTCGAGTCATACATTGTTGAGTGTCTGAACTTAACATAGTTAACCGCAATATCTGTACGGCTTAGGTAGAACCAACATAGTATTCACATTCTCCAACTTTGCCACTTTCCACTCGATTTTTGAGGCATTGCGAATGTAAAGTGGCGCCTACTATATATACTCAAAGCCGAGCTCTCTCTTGATACATCTGGGTGGAAATCGAGCTCACAACTGCCTCATTAGCTGCTGTGCCACGACGGCCTCAATATATTGTACTAACAAAATGAAAGTAAACATTAAACGTGCAGCTCCAGTATAATTCAATTTGCATGAAATTACAGTGTTATTATAAACAAGGATACATAACGCTACTGTTTAATGACATCTGCATTGCAGAAATACAAATACTTCCCACTGTGCTGCTGAAAATAGTTTATATAAATAAAATATAATTTTGATTTTATTTTAAGAGATATCTTCATTAATATACCTTAGTTGCTTACTAGATAAGATGCAGTCAGTATTCTATTCAAGCATCCTTTCACATAAGGAGATGGGACTGCCAATCGCTTCCGTTTCCCCAGAATCAAAATCAAAATATACTTCATTCAATTAGGCAGTCATAAGCACTTTTGAATAGTAAAGTTACATAGAAATGTCAGTAATGTCAGTTCTACAGGACACTACCACCGGCTCAGAAAACAGTAGTTTCCTGTGACAACCTCTTTTATGTAAAGGGTTTGTTACGGGACATATGAATAGCTTTTTGTGTATCTACAATTAATACATACGAACATTATAATATGAAAAATGCGCATGGGCAGGGCGTGTGACTTGGCTCAAGAGAATCGAACCTACAACCGTCACTTTTACAATTAGGTGCTGCGCTGCTGCACCGAGACGGTCTCATATTTACATATTATTATCAAACATACTTTAAAGCTGTACCCGAAACAGGATTTCATATCCACATCAACATCTCAACAAGTATTCCAAATAAAAGGAAGCCATTCATTTCGTACGTGTGTAGTCTCAATCCAAACAACTACGCCTCATATAATCTTCACTATAAATAATCTAATGCTTTGATTTATAAGGTTTTTTCGAATATTCCTTTATGATTACAGTACTAAATGATTGTATATTATCTTTTTTATAATATAGCATTTTTAGCGCTCGGTACCTCGATTGCACAAAGGAACCCTTGTAGGGTCACTTTGTTATTCGTCTGCCCGTCTGCCAAGAGCATTTATCTCGGGAACACGTTGAGGTAGCAAGCTAAACTTAATATCAAATGTTTAGGCCCACGGTACCTTAGAGCACAGAAAAAACCCTGTTTCCAAGTCAACACAATCAAAGACACGAACATTAATGCTACATTTTTTATGAAATTCACGGCGTAATTAAAACCTACAGTACCTAACCTATTTTCCGTGGACCTAAATTTACGAAATTTGGCATGAAGTGAGAATTTACAATAGTAACAAAAGAAAAAAATCTGTAAAGTGAAAATTTCTAGATATTAGTACAGTAAATGAGTTTCTATGGACTAAAATTCCCGCCCGCAAAATTGAGTTTGTCAATTTTTATAAATTATAGTTACAGCCGTTACTTTTACAGTCAAGCGCAATATCTTAAAAATTAGGCGTACAGAGGGGATCAAAGAGATTTAATAATAGGTTATCCTATTATATGAAGAATACAACGTGAAAATATTTAATAATATTTACAAAGATTTCAAAGGCACATTTTTCGTCTACAGAATCGTCACTTTCTTCCGTTTTATTATAAAAAGTCAGTTCGCAGTGCTCCTGAATAAGTAAGGTATGTCTTCTTCCGATGATCAGAACTGAAGCAGCAGCAGAAGCCTCTACTTCATCACGCAAGCATTCCTCTGATAAGTCAACGCGGTCCAATAGAATGATGATGATGAACGATTATTCTTTCGGTCCACAAAGTCAGGATCCTATAATTTTTGCTATTGGCGCATTCTTTTTATAAATGCTCGTATCTTTTTATAGTCGACTTAGGAGCTTCATTTTTTTATATAAATATACCCTATATATAACTCACGCCAACTCGAAATAACACAGACAGACAACAAAGTGATCCTATAAGGATTCCGTTTTTACACTTTGAAGTACCAAACCCTAAAAACAAGCTTAAACACAATTATTCGAACTTCTTATATTTTTTATAATAAAACTAATGCGTTTATGATTTGTCTTTAAGCTATGAGAAAAATGTGTTTATAAAATATTAAACACATTCTATTTTATCTACCTTAAAAGGTAAATAGATAGCCTGTACTGAGTCATGTTGTGTAAACTTAATAATTTATATAAAAAACAATTACTGGAATAGCTTATCGGTATATATAATAAGTATTTAATATATTATTTGAATAAGCAGCTTCACGATTTTTCCTGTCAATTTTTATATATTGTACTTCCTATTGAGTCTGACTCGGACCTGATCAGTTTTTTATATAATATAGCAGGTTACACTAGGTACAGTAGGTAGGCAGGTAGGTTTTACAAATTATATTTCCCACATATAATTATATAGCGAAATACTTTCCAACCGTCCCACAACCACGCCGTTGTACTATAATTTACATAAGGAGCTCTAGTGTCTCGGTATATCTTAGATACAGAAACGCGGCAACTTAATTCCATAATGCGAAGTAATAAAACTATTAAGACTCATTTAGATGGCGCGTTTACATACGTATATTTTGTACCGAAAATTATACGTTGATATTGTAAGGATAAATTTTACTTGACGTTTGTAACACCTAATTAAAAAAATAGCGGTACACTTTAATTTATTTAATTCGTTTTTTTATTATTACTGTACGAGTTTAGAGAATTACTCTCCAAGTGCTACTCTGCACTCCTTGTCCTTCTTATATGTTATCCCAAGTCCAATTTCGTTTGTCACCTGTCATTTAGTAACGAAAGTACAGCTCGGGAGGCGTAATCTGATTTTTTTGTCTACGATTTATGAACGACTTCGAGAACGGGCACACAGTGTGACTGTAAAATCGACTGGTTGTGGCTTCGATCCACACTCGAGGATCCACATTTATATTTTCAATTCTTCGCCCTGGTGTCGAGGCAAAGCGCGGCGTTGAGTTCCGCCACTCAACACGTGATGGCTCCAGAACTCGGCGGAAAGTGGCCAACGGAGTGTCTTAACACAAGGTTCCCTCTGCCTACCCTGCTGTGTCCGGGATGCTGACTTAGTCTAATTGATTTAATTTTTCTATTATAGTTGTTAAGCATTATCACTAATATTGCGGATATTTATATTATGTAAATTGACTCTCTCCGCCCCCAAAGCGGCGGTGTGTACAGTGTACATACTGCTTTACAACCACGTACTCGTATACTACTCGCACTAGTATGTAGTCAGCAAGCAATAAATTCAGTTCAGTGACAGTTTACACTATAACGGTGTACGATGTACAGCGGAAACTATAAATGTATCAAATATTAATTTAGCTTAGTATATATATACTAAACCTAAGTAGAAGTTGTAAGTTATAGGTTATATTCAAAACAATTTTGAAAATATTATTTTAAGAGCAAGGTATACTTTTAATATGATAAGGCTAAAAGGTTGTTTGGTTGAACGCGCCAATCTCAGGAACTACTCGTTGAGATAAAAAATATATTTTTGCTTAAAAAAAGGATAGTAATGTTAATATAACTTAGTCTCTTTACTTGTTTACTTCAAACATGTAGTCTCTAGTATTAATATTTGTTAAATGGCAAAACCCAATAATAACAAAATCACTTAACTAATCGACAGCAACATATTTAAGTATTTATCAAAACATATCAACTGTTTTCCAATTATCAACAAAATGTATTAATTATATCCATGCTAACTTTGTATCTTGTTGGCAGAATAAGTCCTCTATAGGTATAGAGTAACGGAACTCAATGCTCTCAATGTCACGCATTGTCTATTCACCTGAGCGAGCAAATGAAAGTAATCCATTCCCCGAGTGGGAATTGAACCCACAAGCGCTGTGCGTCACATGTCACATACTGTGCCGCTGCGCCACGACGGCTCGCACTTCTTTACACCTATTGTTTAATCAACTGTCACAACTCATATGCCAGATTGAATAAACTTTGCTATGGAAACGGGGAATCCCGATTAACTTGTTCTACATCCTCAACAATTTTCCTCCTCATGCAGGTGTAATATTTACATAAAAAATATTTGAAAATTGCTGTTTGATTATTAAATACATAAAGATACAGATTGCTCATATAACTTTAACTTTATATTTTAATAATAATATCTGTATAATTAAATGAGGTCATCGTGACACTACGGCACAGTGTGTGATTGTAGACAAGGCAGTTGTGCACTCGATTCCTCTTTTGGGGAATTAATTATTTTCATTTCGCTGCTTTGATTACAAGACAAAGGGCAGCGCTGAGCTCTGTCACTCAACATGTAATATCACGAAAATTCAGCAAAAAGCATGGAACGGAGTGTCTTAACATTAGGGTCCCCGTCCTACTATACAGGTAAAAATATGAAACTACAAAACGTTAAAATAAAATTATTGCACTTTTTTCCTTTATTTCTACTGCAAGTTTCTACTTCCTCCTAAATTTCATTTTAGATCACGGAAAATATGCTCCTCCGATAGGTTTTAATTTTTATACAAAATACGGTAATATCTATGCATAAGCGCTCGTAACTTGATATTTTCTGTGCTGCAAGTGACTACAGCTGGCGTAGTGGCACAAGTGACTGAAAATGCGACATGTTGCGGGTTCAAGTCCCACTCAAGGAAATTAAATCTTTAATATTTCCCTCGATCCTGTAATGAGGCAAAGCGCGGTTTTGCGTTCCGACACTTAGCAGCCAATGGTGGGAGTAATGGAGAGTGTAGGTAGGAGCAGTC
This sequence comes from Heliconius charithonia, assembly GCA_030704555.1. NCBI lineage: Eukaryota > Metazoa > Arthropoda > Insecta > Lepidoptera > Nymphalidae > Heliconius > Heliconius charithonia. The sequence continues at coordinate 19,110,330 of CM060819.1, forward strand.
TTAATGAGAACGTAGTATTTATCTTAACACCAGGTTCCCAGGTTCCCCCTGTACACCCTGCTATGTGCTTGATACAGTGTGATGCAAAAAAATAAATAAAACGCTGTCCAACCGTGGGACGATAGCCATAATATTAAATTCTGGAATTTCCTATCTAGATTTTTTCAGAGTGCGATGTTCTTATTACTTTTTATATTTTATTGCTTTTGCTTTTTATAAAATAGACATTAAATTCAAATTGACATTTAAGCCCGTCGTGGCGCAGCGTCCAAAAGTAAAAGCGGAGGTTGTAGGTTCGATTCCCACTTAAGAGCATTCATTATTTCCATTTTTTTCGCCCCGCCGTCAATCAAAGACTTCGTAGTTGAGTTTCATAGAGGGACCACATTAAAATTGGGCGGTGTTTGGGGAAGGAAGTGTCTTAAATTACGTCATTTTTTATGTATTGATTTGCGAAGCAACTGTTATAAACATGGTATGAAAAAATAACAAAATAAAAAATATATATGTTTCTTCTCTAACCTTCTTCATCCATATTTTGTATATAACATATTTTTTTCATACGAATCTGTACTTCCTTAGATTTTGTGTTCAACTCAAACTTTTTTATTAATATAAATATAAATAATGTAAGTTATTAATAATGTTTTTTTTATCTCTAGTAACCCAAGTAACAACAAGATATATTTTTTTAATTAATAACAATCTTAATTAAGCACTTATATCTGAAGTCGGTCTTTATTATGACATTAAGAACTCTTAAAAAATTAAGATAAATATATGTCCTTCTAACACAAAAAAGGCACAAATTCAATTGAGTACCATCAAACAAGTATTGCAATAAGGCAACACACGTTCAAGGCAAACATATTTTTTGCTTTTACTATATATTTAGCTGTTCTATGTTTTCGGTACCCGCAGTCTCGGCACCGACCGTCTCGTAAAGCACCAATAGTCCCACTCATATCATTGATCTTCAAAATTTCTGAAAATCTTAGTCTCTATTTGACAAATTTAAAAACAAAATACAAGTTCAACTTTGAATAATTTACTATGTAATTGATGATGCCGGTTTCACGGACCGGATTGTTGCCAAAACTTTGGAACTTGCTTTAGCGGTGCTATTGTGGAGAAAAGTAATACGGGGAAGTTAAATAAGGGGGGTACTCGAAATCGCAACACACATCGACGGCAGATCAAAAAGTTATACCATTTTTTCGATCCAATCGGTCTCACAGACATACGTCAGCAATGGCGGGCAACGATTTACCTCCAAATGCGGGTGTAATATTTACATATACATTATTTGATATATGCCGTTTGATTACTTAATATATAAAAGTATAGTTATTTATGTTTTTTTTTAACCTTATTTTAATAATAATATGTATAAAATTACACAAAGTTGTCGTGGCGACACGGCATAGTCTTACTGTAAGCACGACACTTGTGGATTCGATTCTCTCGGGGGAATAAGGTATATCCATTTTAAAGTGTATTCCACGCTAATGAAAGAAAAATATATATTTTTTATGTTTTATAAAAAATAATCAAGTAGATTCATCCATTCCATTTCATCTATTCCAGTACATTTTTTATTTTGATAAAGCGACTAGAGTTTGAGAATGAATTTGAGATCCGCCGCTCATCACGCAATTTGTAACGGAGTAACGGTGACGGAGTGTCTTATCTATAGGGTCTCCTATGTCTATCCCTAAACGCGCTATGCGGGTGACAATTTAATTCTGCAAAAATAATAAAAAATAAGGAGGCAAAACCACAAGATTATCTTGTGCTATAACATGGTATTAATAAATAAAACGTCGCCTCTAATGAACAGTACAGCGCTTGTAGCTGCGACTGCTGGTTGTTTTATATACACATACATACATACATACATACATACATACATAAAAATACAATATGAAGATCTTATTTCGTAAGTACAATTATATTATTATTGTATTGTATGTTATTTGTAATTTAATATATATATATATAATATATTTTTTGTTGGCTACGAGATGTCAAGATGGACACGAGTTTGATATAGAGACCCGGTGGATATCTATATCAAACGTCTCTGTATCCATCGCGCGTTGAACGACTGCCCGTACATATGAATTCGGGAATTTATTTTCTCTGTTTGTTTTGATTATAAATATTTCATTTCCTCTAGTGGGTATCGAACCCACAACCAGTCGCGTTTACAGTCGCACACTTGTGCGCCACGACTGGCCTCTAAACAATTTTGTAATAATAATGTTGGAAAGTAAAAATAGTTTCATGCTTTTTTTTAGAAAATCTATCAACTAACTTTGTTTTGAAATTTTTGATTCAAAGTAAACCCAAAACTAACGCTAGTATGAGATTCTTGCTTCTTTAGCTTTGTACTGAATATGGTGGTATAAATAATATTTATATATTTTTTCTCTAGTTATTATGTCTCTACTATTCGCGCTAGTAGCGGCAAGGAGCGGATGCATTTGTCCAGCTGTGTACAGTCCTGTGTGCGCCACTTCCGGTAAAACCTTCAGTAATCGATGCCAGTGAGTATTCTGTGAAATTAATGAATTGTAAATTGTGTCAAAATTATTAGAATAAATATAGAATTATATTTGGTGAAATGAATAAGTCAAGAAACCTTCGTGGAGCAGCTGCAGCAAGAGTGTCATATTAAGATAAAAATGTTAACGAAAAATCCTTGTTACAGGTTATCATGCGCGCGCGCCTCTTTCAAACATTCCGGTCCCTGCCGTAGGCATTGATAGAACAGAATTTCAAGGAAGATATTTTTTTTTTATATAGTAATTGGTTTTAATATGAATTCCTAATGTTAGGTTATTAAATATTTTGTTAAATTTGGTTTTATTTACTTATTTCTTTTGAAAATGTATTTTCTAAAGCAAAAATACTCCCACGTGTAGAATTTGAAGCCGTTATAGTAGAATACGTTATTTGTAAAGAGATGGAACTCAACGTGGCGCTTTGTTTCTTTACCAGAGAAATAGAGAGTACCTACTTAATTAATAAAAATACATACTTAATTTACCTAAATGGTAATCAAACCCACAATCGTCACGTTAAGAGTCACAAGCTTGTGCCACTGAGCCACGACGACTCACTCCACTCTTGACCTATTGTTTAATTAATCATCACAACTCATACACCAGATCAAAGAAACGTTGTTTTGGAAACTGGGAATCCCGACTAACTTGTTTTACGTCTTTAATGATTTTCCTCCTAATGTATGTGTAACAATTACAAAAATACCGCCGCGGCGACCGCTCAGCTCACCCGTTAAATATAATATTTAAAAATTGTTATATTGTTAGAAATTGGAAGTGGGTAACGTTTTAAAAAAAACACGTTAAAAACACACATCGTCTATATGATTCTAAACTATTTGGAACGGGATACTATGTAATTGCAATACGTGATATGTATCACCTACTAACAATACTTCACACTAGTTTCCTTCCAATAGGGCCGTCACTTACAAGCAACTGTCCCCCGGTTGACACAATTCCACTGCTTTTATAGTTATTTTCCACCTAAATCTACCCTCTTTTAAGTAAGTAGAAACGTTGCACGTCGAACGGCGGGAAAAAGCTGCAAAATAACTAAAATAAGTATACAATAAAATTATCCTCACCTCGTGCTTGTGATCCTTTTTGAGCGGTCCGTGCCCTCCGCCCGTGCTTTGTACTGTATTCATTTTTCATAGATTTCACACATTACACACTTAAGACTTACTACGACTACCTTTTTATTTATTATTTAATTTTTTTTTGCAATTTGCATTTTTTATATTGTTTAAATTTTGTATAATCACTAGTTTTAAATGGACATTCCACTACCGTAGGCACTGTCTCAAGTCAAATTCACAGCACTTGTGTTTTTTTAATTATAGATTGTAATACTAAAAATATTTAAATAAGTTTATAATTCAAAAGTTATTTGAATAATCTGTAATGTTATTTAAATGTATACATTACGTTGAACCAAATCTAAAAATCGTTTTTTCTATTTTTTCTATTATTCATTTAATTTATTGATTTCATATTATATAAACCCAAAACTATTATTTTCAACGCACTATGCTTCCAGCATTAATTTACGGTGGAAAGTGGGAAACGGAAGCGTCACAATGGGGATGGAGTGTTTTAACACCAGGTTCCCAAGTTCTCTGTGCCTACCCTGTCGCGTGCAAGATACAGCATAAAGCTAAAAAATATATTATTTGCTGCATAAGCGCCGCATTAAGTGTAAGGGTGTTCTTGCACTAGGTTGCCTCACTATCTATCCTGATATGCGGAAAAATGCCTAAAACAGATGTTTTTTTTATATATACGTTTTTGTATGAAATATTGCAATGTTTGCTTGTCTCATTTAAATAAAAAGGTCCTGATTTACATACAAAATGTATGTATTATTCATGTTTGTTTTATAATATATTAAAGAAAAAACCGTTTTTTAATTATTACTTTAATAGGAACATGTTGATGTTTTTAATATGAATTAAAATTAGTTCTTTATAGGAAGCTATGTATAAAATACAGTAAATATGTTAGGAAGTCATATATGGAAAAAAAAATGCGACAGGACGAGAATTTGATTCAGCTTTAGATTTAATTATGCAGGATAAGCAGAAAGAACTTACTAGTGTCAAAATACGGAACTCAACGCTGCGCTTTGCCTTTCTAGAAATGGGGAAATGAAAAAAAATCATTGACCCGAATAAGAATGAAAAAATAATTAGGAACTTTATAGTACTATTTATAATGAAATAACGAATATTTTCTTAACTACCTTCAGTGTTCTGTAAATCAAATTTAGAATCGTTTTATGATTAGAATGTAGAAAAAAACCTACCAATCTATCCTTCATTTTATCTATACGCTCATGCGATGTCTTGATTTTTCGGTGCGGGAAATTAGTATCTTAACACTAAGATTCCTCTGCTTACTTTAACATGTGCGGGATACAGCGTGAAGCTGATAAATAAATATCTACTGCGCCACTAAACCACGATTTTAACTGCTATAAAACCGTCCTTGTTTTAATTACGGTTAATAACTTTAGGACAATAGAATAAACCCTTCCTTATTTAAATTAAACGTTTATAATATAAGTGATTCATTTTAAATTTAAATTAGAAACAGCAGCTTCATTGTTGTCCTTTCGAATTATGAGGGTATGATGAGTTCGTTCATAAAAGACCTATGAATATACGTCCCTGTATATAAATTAAATATTTCATATTATATCCATTATCACTCGTTTAGAAACAGTGTTTGCGTGGATATTAACATATAAAATATCGTGTATGGCCCCTCCCCCTCATACCTTATTCTATCTATATACCTAATTACAACTTTTTGATTCTTATAGTTTTGTCTGTCCGTTTTTCGGTTAGTCCTTCAAAGAGAGAAGAATTTCATATGTGTATTTTATCAGATTAGAAGAGAAGGAAAGGAACAGAGAAAACTGGTGTTAATACACTAATCTCTAGTTTCTGCCCAATTTTTAAGGCGGGCCAATATGCGAGTCTTGTTTCACAATAAGGAGTTATACACTCTAGTAAGTGAGGAAATGAAAATAGCTTATTCCCTGAACGGGAATGGAAACCACAACCATCACATTGTGTTAAATATTATAAACTTTTTCCAATATTGACTTAAAATAAATATACGTATTCTCCACGAAATAAGTAGTTTTACTTTTGTAAAAGGTAAGCTACACAAAAGGTGGCCAAAGAAGCTAAATCTTTAAATAGCTTGTAAAGTAGCAAAAATACCGTAGTCTCTTGACTCAGCTCAATTCAAAGCGGTTCTACAGTGCACAGCGCGAGTAAGGCAGGTTTTCCAGAATGCTTGTAATAATATCTTCACGCTATGATCCGCTTTCTACCCATGTGTTGTCGCGGATTTGAAGTTATAAGACATTATATGAGTTCTGAATCATTCGTTCCGTAATGTATGATTGATGTAAGGGACGTCAATACACCTTACCATTTTACCTTTGAAAACATAGTGATATAAGCCTTCTATATACTCTGAAATAAAACAAATCACGCTATATCCCAGCAAAATAAACAGAATAACTAACACTAGCTTTGTTAAGACACTCCACTCTCCAATGGCCAATCTTCGAGACATTGTGTATTGAGTGAGAGTATTCAACGCCGCGTTTTGTCTTACAATGGTAGAGAAATGAAAATAGTTGATTCAGCAGAATAGGATTCGTACGTACAACCACCGCGTGTTAGTCCCGTTATGTCACTAAGTTTCAATAACAATAAGTAACAATTTGGGTGTTATAAAAACATACATGCGTACATATATAGGAACATATATTATTCAAGGAACTTGGCAGTGGTACTGGTACGTGCGAATGTAATTGTGACAGACTGTGAGTTCGAGTCCCATTCGAGGAAATGAAATATTAAATATTTTTCATTTTATCTCTCTGTTAACGAGGGAAAGCGCGGCACTGAGTCTCGCCACTCTACACGGAATACCTTCAGATTCTGTATCTCTATAAACGGGATCTAGCGTGAAGTTAATAAGATATATTTAAAAATAAATATATTATTCAATGCAGTATACAAAACGTTTACTTAGTGACAGAAGAGAGAGTACCAGCCAATTAAAAATATTCTCTTACGACTTTCAGATGTTGACCTGCTTACATATTATGGCTTAAAATTAGACGCACAGTATTTTTGTGATTTTTAATTTTGTGGTGGATAATCTCTCTTTTTATTCTGTTGGTTAATAACTAAGCTAAGAAAACAAAACAGGTTAAGAAATAACAAACAGGTATTTTCACAGAAAAATAAGTTCAATCATTTGTTTTTATTGCTAACGTTATAAGACATATTTTTCGTTGAATTGCAATCAAGAAATTAGTGAACCTCAATGCACGAGTCCGACTCACACTTGACTAGTATTTTTTTCGTAAAGACAAAAAAAAAACATTTAAAAATTCTACATGTTCAAACCGACTACCAAGCTATGACCAAAGGAAATCCTTTTTGATTTAAAGCTGCGAATCTAAAATAGTAAAACACTATACATTTATAATGTGACTGTAAAATCGTCATTTTGTTGCCGATTTCCGATTTTCTATGAATATTTTAGACGCCGTCGTACTACCAAGTTGTTTTAAAGCTCAGCACCAAAAATGTTATATGTACATACATTTTCTTACTAACCCACTTTTAAATCGAAGTTTATGTTATTATAAAAATCTAAATGTTACATTCGGCTTCGCTTCCGTAATCAAATGGAAATAACTAAGAATTGTGTATAATATTATAACACTTTTTAAGTTCAGGAGGTTGGAGTACAAGTACAGTGGGTCACATCCTGGATAAATGGACTATCTGGTACCAAATTTTTCTCATAACTTGTAGCATCTGAGATGATTGAGCTTTTTAATATTAGTTTAGTTAATGGGTATTATAAATTGAGGCCAGTCGTGGCGCAGCGGCCCGAAGTGTGTCTGTAAAACCGACTGGTTGTAGGTTCGATCCCCACTCGAGGAGATGAAATATTTACTTAAAATTATAAACATTGCGTATTTTATGTCTCATTAAGTTACTCCTTTCTCTTTAACGATTCCGACGATTTGGCGATAACGCTTTATTATAAACGTAAGGGTATTTCTTAGAGACCAAAGTGGAATAAAAACTATTAGTAAAAGCTCACATTACGTTTTCGTTTCGCCTGATATGAGTGAAAATCGATTTAATGGGATTTATTTAGTAATTGTTCGTTTTTGTTTCCTTTAAAATATATATAAATACAAATAATTGTAGACCGATGAAGTAATTAAATTTTTCGGTATTTTTTTTGTATTGTAAAGAAAATATATATTTCCTTTCCTTTTTTTCTTTTTTTTTTTTACATCTCGTCGCGTTTATAGTCATTGTTACGCCTGCGCCACTACTAGCCTTAGTTGGTTCTTTTTGAAGGAAAAATATTCCCATGAGCAGTATAAGTATGTCATAGGATCTTTATAAAAAGTTTTTAGTATTTTAAAGTTTTATTCTACTTCAAAAAATATTTTTTTGGAAACATACAACGGGACTCGAACCCGCACCACTTGGATGATTTCTAAAAGTTACAGGAACAACTCCTCTTATAGTCATATTTTTTTTACGTTTACTAAAATATTGTTTTATAAAGAACTTTTTGAAAGCACAATATTTTGTCCTTTATTTTTGCATCTAAGTCAATAAGCTTAACAAGTCTCCCAACTTTGTAAAAGTTCGTAAAGAAACTTCCAAAGTAGAGTAAGAACTCATAATCGTTTTCTCGAATTAGAGTTCTCCTTACTTTGCTATCGCTATTTGTTATGTAATGGTACCTAATGGTGCAATAGAGGGTATACTTTTTTAGATGGTCCTACGTTCAATTTTGTTAAGAGTTATATTTTCTATTAGGTTTATAATATAAGAATATTTTGTATTAAGAATTTTTTTTAACTGTTTGAATTAATAATATTTAAAAAAAAGTTTTGCGTTTCCTGTTCTATAAATAAATAGAAAATATAATTTCACTTTTCCAAAAAAAAATAACTTGATTAATACATCATTGATTATTTATAATCTGAGCTAAGCTATGGTATATAGCTGAAATACTAACATCATTTTAACAATACAATAAATCAGCTTCACGCTGTATCCCGCACCAGGGTAAGCAGAGGGAACCTAGTGTAAAGACACTCCGTTCCCCACTTTCTGCCGAGTTCTGGAGGCGTTGCATGCTGTGTGGTGAAACTCAACGCCGCGCTTTGCATCCACACCAGAGCAAAGAAATAAAAATATATATGTAAATAAATATTTCATCTTCTCGAGTGGGTATCGAACCCACAATCAGTCCGTTGTACAGTCACACTTTGTGCACCTGCGCCACAATTGGCCTCACCATTTTATATACTTAATATTATAAAGCTGACGCGTTTGTTTGATTAAACGCGATAACCTCAGGAATTACTGGTGTTAATTGGAAAAAAAATATGTTTGATAGCTAATTTATCAAGGTAGGGTTTAATCAGTAACGACGTCGATCGTTCGACGCAACCCACTGTACCTGCAGCCGTAAATACTTCCGACTTTGAATGTGTCATGTATCATATACAACTCTTAGTTATTTTCATTTGACCGCGCGGACGAAGCCGTAGGTAAAAGCTGGCTCAACTAAAAAAATAATTAAGTGAGCAGTTAGAGGCCGTTTTGACGCAAGGGCACAAGCAACTGTAAGCGCGATGGTTGTGGGTTCTATTCCCACTTGGAGGAATTAAATATATAATATTTTCATTCATTCGCTATGGACTCGTTAGAGTCTGGTATCTTCCGCCAATAAACACGTAATGTCTACAGAATTATTGTAAACAATAAAGGAAAGCATTTTAAGTAAAAATTCATTTAGGCACGCATTTTTCCCGCGGGATACAACGCGGAACGCAACTTTGTCTAAAATGTAAAAATTCAGCTTTATATTTTGTAACATAGCTTGTAGGAATTTATATTTTCCGAGAAAATAGGGAAGTACTAAATTATCATTTTGTCATTTTATTTGGATTCATCCAGCTGGGTAGACCGAGAGAAGAACTTTTTTTGGTTTCACTCTGTATATGAGGCTAAATACATAGCAGGATATATAAGGCTATTAACTCACTACAGCTAGTACTGTAGTGACGGCGTCAGGTCACCTTGTTGCTTGAGCACTAATATTATCACCTACTCCTCTTCCACCTCCGCACCTTTATAATTACTCTTTGACGTCTCAACGCTGACGTTAGAAGTGCAAAATGAAAGGGTGTCGTCAATTATCTGCATACAGTACGCTTGAATGTGATTCGCTAAAGGTATCGAAAATTTATTCACACACTGTCGCTAAATTTGGGCGGAAAATGAGGAGCGGAGTGTCTTGACACTAGCGTGCTCCACTTGCACGTATAAATATATGTGCCATGTACATATATGTATATGACATTCAACGCGAAGAGGACAGGTAACAAAGTCGAGTTCTCCGATTTTGGTTTTTATTTTAATATATAAAAGCTATATATATATATATATAGGTTTTCAACACAACTGTGCAAAATTTTTATAGTACAGCGCTTAGCCTAGGATTTATGGGGACTCAAAGTCGCAAGTGACTGGTGGACATGGACTCTTTCAAATCTCATTGTTCAGTAATAAGTGACAAATAAATAGCGCCAAACGTTACGGTCTCTACATAAGAGGCGTACCTCTCTCTTCATACAAGCCCTCCAGGGAGTCAATCTTCGAATCATGCGAAAAGTGACCAATATATTTAAGATTCTTATTTTGAAAGTATTAAATCTGGAGCTATTTAGTAAAGAAACCGCACAAGGCCCTTTTAAGTACGAGACCGTGGGCGAGGGTCTACTTCGTTAGTGCCTAGTTTAGCTACTGACAACAGATTTCGCCACATTAAACGCATAATTTCGAATCTCAAGTAAAAATCAGAGAACGGAGTATCTTGACACTAAACTCTACTACTTCCACTGCTTTGCCTGCCTATTCTACTATATGCGAGATAGAGTATGAAAGGTAAAGTTGTCGCGTAATACATAAAATAACCTTTAGCAAAATTATAATTAAAATTGATTACAGGTTCATTCGATATGTATAAGTTCTCCATAACTCATCAAAGTGTTGAGAGGTTTAGTAGAGCTTTGAGAAAAAGCTTGACGTACTTTGAAACTGATACTTTAAGCTCTAAGGAATAACTTATAGGCTACTTCCAGGTTTCGCTTGTAAGAATTATAAAAAAAAATATGAATCCATGGCATATATACATAATGGGTTGTGGGTTCAATCCCCACTCGGGAGAAAGATTCCCTTTATTTTTTTTTGCTCGCTAAGCAAAATATGTACCTATTGACAAACGGGAATTCTCTGCCCTTATCGATAGATAATGTTACGGAAACCTTCACGCGCGTGTCCTACTCGCACTTAGCCGGTTTTATTTATGAAATTGCTAGAATAAAGTAAATAACGTATAATATTCACGAGTTATACTTGATTAACGTTAGTTAAATGTTCTCTTTACGTGACATTGTCCCGATGGTGATGTCGTCGGTGAATCACGCGATATATAGGTGTTTGTCTATAATTATGAATAAACTAGCAGTCGCCCAAAGCTTCGTTTGTGCGAACTCTGAACGCTTTGTTTTTTTCTGTTTCCGTTGGTATTTCAGGAAATCCTCCTTAATGTTAGGATCTTACTACATTTTAAATGTCATTATTCTACGCCTCGTAATTTTAGCTGACTGATTGACAGTGCAAATGTATCACTTAGTGACAAAATAATAAATAAATTCAATAAGTAGTACTATAATTTTGTTATACTTGTTTTATTTTTCAAACAAAACATTTAAATTGGTTAAGAATCTTCACATTTTTTAATATTTAGATATTTTGTAATTGACATTGAGTATAAGGATTTTTTTTTTAAAAGAAAAGTATGTAGAGGCGTATTGCAATGATTTTTTTCTACACCTACAAATTATTGTCAAATGCCTAATGTCCTAAGTGGTACTTAAGATCCACGGGAAGTACTACTTGACTACAATGCAACAGAAACTTATCTTTCGATTGCGTTGCCTTATGAGCTTAACTTCTGCTCTAAAGGACCGTAGACATAAATATTTAATATTCACATCAACTTGATGTTTCCACACAATCTCGAGATAAATGCTCTTGACAGACGAACAGAAGGACAACAAAGCGATCCTATAAGAGTTCCCTTTTTTTCCTATTGAGGTACAAAAATCATATATGCCAAAGAACATTACAGCGCTTATAAAAAAGTAATATAAGTAATATAAAGTATAAAGGCACGTTCAAATGGCTCTAGAGTAGGTACTAGCGGTTCACTTCTTTGAAGTTCAAGTGTCAGTCGTGGCCTACATCTACGTCTATAACTAGGAATTTAAAGGTACTTCTACACAGCTGTATTATGTGCATTTTAATGAATTTTCCACTTGGCAATTAAGATTTTTGTTACTAAACTTATGTTTAGTTTCTCTTTAATAAAAAATCTACGTTATTATTTTACAATATTATAAACTATTTCTAGTTTAGAGCTTTAATTATGTTGAAAGTCAGTTTTAAATTTAAAAGTTACTTAAAAACGGCGCAGTTAAGTTACGTAAGTAACGCTTAGGTATTTTAGTTTCACGCCGTATCCTGAACACAGCTAGCTAGTCAGATAGAACCTTATGAAACTAGTGTGTTGACACTCCGTTCCCCACTTTCTGCAGAATTCTGCCGTTTTGCCTTGACACCAGAGCGAAGAAATTAAAATATAAATTCAAACAAATATTTCAGCTGGGGATCGAACCCACAACCAAACGCGTTTACAGTCACACTCTGTGCCACAACTGGTTTTTTCATTTTATTTTTTTCTGAGTAACGGAAACGTATGCCTTAAATTTCGTCGTTCAATACCAAATATCTAAAATTTGGGTGGAAAGTGAAAACCAGTGTGTTTTACCAAGTTACATACTGCCTATAATACGTATAGGTTAACGAAGTTTATCAATGCAACGAAAATATTAAATATTTCATTCCCCGAGTGGAAATTGAATACACAACCACTGCGCTTACTTTCGCACGCTTGTGCCCCTGCGCAACGACGGCCGACGGCAAAATTGAAGCTAAATAAGTACTACATAGATAATCTGTTTTTGTATTAATCTTTTGAGACTAGTGAAGCAAACGTCTTAAATGGTCACGGTCACTGAAAACAAACGACGAAGTAAATATGCTTTCTTTAAGGTTCTTTCACTTTTTTCAGTTCTTCATACATAAACTTTATATACATATTTTTTTTTGTAAGTTAAAAATAGTAATAAAATCTAATGAATCGTAGGTAAAATTAGGTCTCATTTGATACGAAATAAAAAAAAATGGCTTCATGCTGAATTCCGCATATGGCAGTGTACACAAAGGGAATATAGAATTTGGGTACTACGTTCCGTATTTAACTTAAAAGCCAATAACTCTTCCTTGAAAAGCTGCAATGAGGTCGCTAGCATTAACTCGCTATGAAAATAAGTATGGTTTGGTTTGGTTTGGTTCTTTGATTATGGCGTTCCGAGCGTGCCAGTAGAGCACATATCACTTCGCCAATGTCACGTTGTGTGGAGAAAACAAAAAATAAGTATTTTCTTTTACATTCTACGTAACTATTACATTAATATTAGCTTGTCATATGTCAATGTCACGTCGACCAAGCTATGGCCGCGGAAAACAGCAGCGTTCGTAAAGTTTAGAGAAAATATTATGTAAATGGTTGTAATTATATACGATAAAAATTTGTTGAAACCGTCGAGGCGTAGCGGCGCTGCTTCTGTTAAAGCGACGGTTGTGTGTGCGATTATCACATGCTTGAATGATTTTTACAGTTCCGTACCAAACCTCTAAAAAAAACCCTTATAGGATCACTTTGTTGTCCGTCTGTCTGTCTGTCAAGAGCCTTTATCTCAGGAACGCTTATAGGCATTTAGTTGAAATTGAACCCAGATACTCAGATCTACGGTCCAATGATTTTCTGAAAAAATTGTATTTCTACTTTACCTAAAAAAAGATAGAGAAGGAGCCGTTTACATCGCAAAATTCAGTGTTAATCGAATACAAAACATACAATTTGACACTATACTCTTATAGTGTCAAATTGTATGAAAAAACCGGAAGTACTCTATCAAAATTGATAGAGTACTTCCGGTTGACCTAGAATAATGAAATTTAGCAAATTTGTGGATAAATTTTAAGAAATGATTTGAATTTGGTACTCTGGCTAAGCTAAGCCAGACACTGCGCACTGCGCCACGACTGTCTCAAATAATGTTAGAGGAATAAAATTTGTTATCGCTCGGGAATTGAAGTTTGCAAAGTAGTTAATACCACAGATTCTTAGGATGTCATACTTTATGCTGAATTTTAATCGAATTCATATTTTGGTTATATGTTTGAAGTTATTTTATAAAATAAGTTATCTCTACTTGGGAGAATCAAATTAGTTTATTCTTTTTACTTCATGAGACAGACATTTCAATCCTCTGAATGGGAATCTCACACAACTATCACGTCTAGAGCCGCACACTTATGCCAATGGGCCACGATGGCCTCAAATATATATATTTATATTAGTAAGCAAGGTTGAGTTATCTCCCGCAACGACGAGTTATTTCAATTAAACACGCGGGTAAAGCGACTTTTCATATAAAAAATTTCACCTGGATGGAAATCGAACTTTGAGTCATATGGGTATACTTATATTATATAGACATATATATATATATATATATATATATATATATATATATATATATATATAAGTATACCTCAGTTGTTCATTTAATTTAGTTTATATAATATTATACTCTGCTACAACATCTAACAATATTATATTTTAATTAATGTACAAGAGGCCCGGTACACTGTAACCACGAAGTCTTTCAGACTTAACTTATAATTAGCCTTAAGATACATTTTTGAAGTAAATTAAAATTTAAATTAATATTTATTATTATTGTATTATCTTTTATTCATATATTATAAATTAAACTTTGATATATTTACATTTTCAACTTTCTCTCTCATATCCCATCCAATTATCAAGACATGCTTATCGAGTGATGCGCCGCGTCTATCAGAACTCGAAAATAAGCATATAATAGTTATAGAAGAATCCCCGAATGAAGATAGAGCCCACAACTATTGCGTTTACAATATAAGGCTACCATTTAGCCATGACGGTCTCAACAGAAAAAATAAAGTAAAACATTGTATATATAAATGTTGTGACAACTGTTTGTTATTTCAAATATTGTATGTGGTTTCTTTAAATAAACATTTGTATAATATTTTAAAATTCTGAGCCGATACTGTTATTATAATTTACATTTATAATATTTACAACCCTTTAGAAAGATTCTTATACAAGTTCGTAACCAAGAATGATGTATTTAATTATATTATAATTTGATGAAGAAATATTTCTTTTTTCTGTTTTTTTTTTTTCACCTTCAAGCTTTATAGCCGGGTAAGAACGCAGAGAATTTAGTGTTAAGGCACTTTGCCAACCATCCAAATTCGGGGCTTTTTTTTAGTGGAATTTATGTGGTGGAACTTAACGCTACCCTTTGTCTTCTAATTAGAGCGTATTTTTTATTTCAAATATTATTCGTTGTACCTCGAAATAAATATGTATATGAATACATTGAAATTCCAAACAGATATTGTTATAATAATAACGTGTAGTTGTAGCAGTGGCACAGCGTATAAATATAAAACTGATGCTGCTGGGGGTTCGATTCCCACTCAAAGAAACAAATTATTACTCTTCTCTTTTCTTAAAAGAAAGCACGGCGATGAACCCACCACTCTACACTCAACGTTTCAAGGATAGGGCCAAAAGTGAGGAAAACAAAAAAAAATGTTGTTTTTAGTTTTAGTATCGTTTAAATAACTATAACATTTAGATATCATAGACAGATATTTCAATTTTACTTATATATACACATACACATTATTTTTTCTTATGTTTGCGGTATTAATAAAAATCGCTTATTAGATCAAAATATAAGAAAGAATTAAAGGAATATTTACGCGTACTTTGTAACTTTATATCTTCATAATACTTTTAAGTGTAAATAATAACGTGTATACTCTACGTTAGTTGTACTTTATAAGTAGGAGTGACGCTTAGTTACTTCATAGTGAAAAATAAGTGTAAAAGTAAAAATACATTATCACAAACAACATATGTGATGTGGATGTGGAAAGGCGTATTGCTGCCGGTAAATAAGTAAACGGAGTCTTAGCTGTATTGATGAGACAGAGAAACGTCAGCACGGCTGCGCGTGTGGCCGTCCACAATGCAGTGTGGGTACAGACGTTGTAATACCGCTGCGAAACGGCGGTACTACAAAAGAAGAATGAAAGAAAGATGAATGCTGTGGAGAGGCGATCGACGCACGATAGGATATGCGGAGTCAGCTAAGCTGATCGAATCCGCTATGAAGAGGTACACAGAATGGCAGGTACTAGCGAGGATGTCACGATGAGAATGAAGAACATGCTCAGCTGGTTTGGGCACGTCGAAGAAATAAGTGATGAAAGAATGGGAAAAAAGATTTATGATGGAAGAGTGAGTGGTAAGAGAGGTAGGGGGAGACCTCGGTTGTCCTTTGAAAACACTGTATCAAAGGTGCTGGAAGGAAGGTCACGTAAAAAGCATGAGGACCCCCCGGAGGGCATGTATGAAGAGGTTGATGACAGTGGACGAGGCGAAAGAGGTATGTAGAGACCGTATCGTTTGGCGGCACGTTAGCTAAGTTAAGTTACAAACAATATAACTTTATAAGTTATATTGTTGTGAGTGGGTATAAATTAAGTCAAATATTTCATTGTATAAAATGTAGGCAGTGTTTTATTTCGATATTACAATACATTTAATTTGAAGCCTCGTAATTAAATATTTGATTTATGATGAAATATAGTAAAGATAGCTTGTGTTTTATACATGGCATAAATTGAATAAAATATCTTTTTTTAGCATCACGTGGTATGCCGATCACAGCAGGCGATCCTAGTGTTTAGACCCTACATTCCCTAACTTCCGCCAAATTCTGGAGGCGTTGCGTGTTGAACGGCGGAACTCAACCAGAACGAAGAAATTAAAATCACATATATGTTTTTTTCCAGTGGGAATTAAATCTACAACCTGTCGCGTGTAGTCACATTTTGTGCCCCTGCGCCACGACTTACTTCAAAAGAAACATAATTACACATCGTGTGAGACGTCCAATTGACGCAGGAAACTGAAACCGTGGAAGTGCACTGCAAAAGCTTGATACAAAATGATGCTTTAAATATTTTAAGGGAGAAATAATATTATATGTGATAAGCGTAAAGATTTTTTTTGTTAATGCAAGCATTGTATAGAATCATAATTTTTCTACTACAGCGAGTTCAAGGCTCAGCTCAAAAAATGGAACGTTTTCTTTTTGTTACGTGGATTTTAAGATGTTATAAAGTTATTACCTAGCAATAATCGCACATCTGATTAACCTTATCTTTGCCTCGGCACTCTTTTAGCTGCGCGCTAAATAGCGAATATTTAGAATACATAACGTCAAAAAAATATTAACAACTTCCAAATGAAAGGTACACTTTATCTTGATATTACAAATTCGGACACGCCGTCTCTTGAAAATATTTGAAAATATTTGAAAATATTTGAAAATATTCACTTATTCTGTTGAATGCTTAATGCATTTACATTCGTCACTCAATGTCATTTTCAATTACAAAATTAAGGTTTTTTTTAATAAATATATTTTGCCGAGATAGAATTAAAAAGTTATTAGAAATTTATGAATAAAATATATAATGATGTCATGGTGGCGCCGTGGTGATGGTTATGGCTTCAATCCCCACTAAGCAGGATGAAAATTATTTTCATGTGCCTACTCAGACAAAGCACATTGGGCGGTGTATGGGAAACGGAGTCCCTTACCACTTCCTTTCGTAAACCCTGTTTTGCGGGACATAGCGGCAGCTGCTTTTTTAATATAGTCCTCCGGAATAGTTCAATATAAATTAAAGAAGTAAGCAGTAGGGTGATTTTACTGGAGGGAAAATTATATACAAATATTATTTTATATTACTTCAAAACATAAATCAAATTTTCAACTGGAAGAAAACTGAGCGTCTTGAATAACAAATATACAAAATAAAAAGCTCCACTATTTAGAAAAAAAATACAAATTAATATATTTTTTTAATATAAATTTTATAATTAAATATATTTACAGGAACAAAGTCGTAAGAGTGAGTAAGTAAGTTTGTATATATTTCATAACTACAAACCTTATAACATTCTAAAAGATACACAAACGTACGATAATTCAAAAGTTACTTGTTATACAAACACTAAATATCACAGCACACTTAACACTGAGGCCACGTTTAGTTTAATCAAAAATTGCTTAGCATTTAAAGGTTTAAAGATTTTTAATTATTTTCTAGTAAAGAGAATCATTAAAAGAGAATTGTGAAAGCACGCAGCGAGAACACCTGTAGATTGTTTTTTTTTTTGTTTAGAAGGTTTGTTATTTTTTTTTGTTACTGTCATACATATATTTAAGTTTTCATTTTGGAAGAGACGAAGATTTAAAAATTGTATTTTTTTATTTTCGGGAAGGTGGATGAGGCGTCTACTCTCATCGCGGGCACGATAGCTACTGAAGGCTCGGAGACTGAAATTTTATAAAAGATATCCTGATCGGGCGATATGTTTTGTGACACAGTTGGTCAGCTTAATTTCATCTAATTTATTATATCTTTTGAAATTTTTCACTTCAAATTGTGTGGCAAATTTATTTTTTGTTGAATTAGTAACAGGTAGGTAACAGTATTATTTAAGATCAATCTATAATACTCTTTTATGTTTTTGCTTGTCAAATAGTGAGAAAGATATATAGAGTAAAGTGACTCCGTTCTCTCTAGGGCATGTATTTTTAAAATGGTATTTTTTGTGTTAGAATCCGACGCTCCGTTATATAACCCATTAAAATATTTAGTATATTTAATCTGTTTTTTACATTTAACAAGGAAGACAGGGGAAACCTAGTCTTATGAAATTTCCCAGACCTTGTCTGTTGGATGTTGCATGATGGAACTCAACGCCGCCCTTTGTCTTGTAACCAGTTCGGTCTAATAATAATACTTATTAAGAATATATTCTTCTAAGCTTAATAAGTACTTTTCTTTCTTTATTTTGGAATAACACTTAAAAAATGTAAAAAAAATAATAACTTATAACACTACAAGTAAAATTATGTATAACTTTTCTGTCATAACAATAGAAAGGTCTGTAACTTAGCTTAGTGGTAGATACGTAGCGGCTTAGAGCATATCGTCGCTGGATTCTCAACATACTCGCTGAGACATTCCCCGTGTTCCCATCATCTCCGCAACCGCAGGCCAATCGCGGCCCCTCTACAGCTGACCGCGTTGAAAGATCAAGTTTTTAATATGTTCGAGCTTTTTTACATATAAAAGGTCTTGTATGGATATTCTTATTATGAAATATATTATTAAATTTATTGAAGTTGGATTGAAGCCAGTTGTAGCGCAGGGATACAAGCGTGCGACTGCAAATGTTATCGGTTGTGGATTCGATTCTTTTTCTTGCTTTGGCGGCTTTGTTTTCCAGTTTTTCAGTTGAACCCATATTATGTAATAAGTAGAGTGACTTAACACCATGCTCCGTGAGACTTGGGAAACTTTTTTTAGTTTCACGCTGTATTTCGCAAAAAGTCGGGTAGGTAAAAGGAACCTAGAAACCTAGTGTTAGGATGTTCCGCCGCTTTCCCACGAATTCTGAATTCTTTGCGGGTGGGGCAGCGGAACTCAACGTCTCGCTATTTCGTCACCAGAGCAGGATAATGAAAGTATTAAATATATCATTTACTCGGGTGGAAATCGAAGCCACAACTGGTAATCAACATTATTTATGTGTTTAAAAACATAAATGTTACAAACATCAATCTGAAGTAAAAGTTTCAACCGCAGCCATTGCGTTTGTTTAGACGTAGCTAATTATACATTACATTGAATGTGAATAATTTATGCCAGTTATAATGATTTTGACATCAGTGGTCAGTGATTATTATTATGTATGCATTGTATCTACATATACGAGTAGGCCAGTCGTGGCGCAGAGGCACAAGTGTGCGAATATAAGCGCGGCAGGTTGGGGCTCGATTCCCGCTCTCGATTCACACACAAATTAAATATTTAATATTAATTTCTTCGGCCAATTTCTCGAAATTCTATACCTGCAGAATTCGGCGGAAAATGAAGAACAGAAGTGTCTTAATGGGAACAGAGTTGCCATCTGCCTATCCTGCTATGTGTATAGCATGCAGCGTGAAGATAAAAACAATTTAAAAGCTAAAAAAGTGGCGAAAGCAGTAAAGCGTGAAGCAAGAGAAGGTCCCGTTTATAGCAGAGAAGGTGGAGGCAAATTAGTGTCAAGACACTCCGTTTTAATCATTGTAACAGAATTTATGACGTTGCATGTAATGAGGCGGAACTTAAACTTCAAAACTTTATCATACAACGGTTGTATATCAAACATTTATAACATTTGTTATTTCTGATTTTGCAATTGTATAGTATATATTAAGATACGTCTTTTTCCCACATATCACCGAATTCTCGAAACATTGCCCGTCAAGTGGCGAAACTCGTTACCAGAGCGAGGAAATGGAACCCACAACCATCGCGCTAACAGTCGCGAGGCTGTACCCCTGTGCCACGAAAAAGCGTGCAGCTCATTATTAACCTACTTCACAACCAATGCCCTATAAGTTATTTTACTTTTGGCTGAAAAAAATATTTCTTGTACCGTATTTAAGTAAACATTCATACATACTCGTACATACATGCGTGTGATTAATTTCGTTTCCTCATACATTTGCATATGTCTGCTTTATTTTGTACACCATTTAAAAAAAACGTTCGCTGCTGTGAATGTTTTGTGATATATAGATTTGAGATTTATTATTATTTCGTGTTCTGCTTTTATAATGTTTTGTATTAGTATTAAGAAAACGGCCAAGGGCGAGATCGGAGTCGGAGGGGACCACCGGGGGTTCTGTTCAAATTTTCAGGATCTTTCAATGGAAAATTATTATTATATTATTATACTTATTGCCAACATTTTTTTTATTAACAATATTTTTAAATGTTTTTTGGGCATTCACGTGTCTGTGTGACACGAAGGCGCCAAGGCCCTCCAGGCTTTTTCTCTGATCCTCTTCCTCTCCAATCTTGTCTTGCTTATGATTCCCTGAGCCACAAGTACTAACTTAACCAGTACTACTGGTCTTCTCTTCTACCTGGCATTAGTCCCGACTTTTGCCAGGGTCTGCCTTCCTACTCAACCTATTCCACTTTGCACGGTCTTTAGCGTCCTCGGTGGTTAGACCATTGTCTCTCATGTCCTGCTTCACGACATCCAACCAGCGCTTCCTTGGGCGTCCGAGAGGTCTCACTCCAGGGACTGACATAGCAAGGCACTTGCATCCGACATAGTTCTTAGGCCGGCGCGTAACGTGACCAAACCATCTCAGGCGACGCTCTTGGAGCTTATCCACTACGTCACGGACTCCAAGACTACCTCGAATGAATGTGTTGCGTATGCGGTCAGACCGCGTTACGCCGCACATCCACCGCAGCATCTTCATTTCCGTGACGTGAAGCTCCTGAGTGTGCCGAGATAGTGCTGGCCAACATTCGCTGCCGTATAAAAGAACCGGTCGGATGATGCTCTTATATATCAGACCCTTGAGTTTGGGCGGTATCCTGCGATCGCAGACCACACCAGTGACCTCCCGCCATGGCCCAAGCAGCGCTTATCCGGCTATAGACATCGTGATCGATGCCTCCAGACTCGTGCATAACGGATCCAAGGTACCTGAACTTTTCCGACTTAACGGCTGGTTCAGGACCTATAAGGATAGTGCTCGAGTCCGGGCTCCCGCAGGCCATGTACTCGGTTTTCGACACATTAAGTTTAAGACCGCCGTTCTCAAGCGTACCCTTCCACAGGTTCACTCTACGCTCCAGCATCAGTCGGTTCTCATCAATGAGTGCTATATCATCGGCATACATCATCAGCCATGGAGGCTGGTCTTGGATGTGAGCCGAGACAGTATCGAGCACCACATTGAATAAGAACGGACTAAGAGCCGAGCCCTGGTGAACCCCTACTGTAATGTGGAAAGATTCAGTGTCGCCAACAGCAGTCCTAACCATAGAAGCGGATTCGTGGTACATATCTCTGATAATCCCAATATAGGCCTCAGGGATCCCTTTGGATCGCAATGCCCACCAGATACACTCACGAGGCACACAGTCAAAGGCCTTCTGCAGATCTAAAAAGGCCACATGCAGAGCTCTCCTTTTTTCCCTGTATGCCTCCATCAATGTTCTGAGGGAGAAAACGGCGTCCATAGTGCCCGATCCTGGCTGAAATCCATATTGAGACTCAGAGACTCGCGGCGGAGCCTGAGGTCGATCATGCGCTCGAAGAGCTTCATGGTATGACTCATAAGCTTCATGCCCCTATAACTACCACAATCTTGAACACTGCCCCTTCCCTTGTAAATAGGGGTAATGAAGCTAAGCCGCCACTGGTGTGGCATCTTTCCAGTGTTCAAGATATGGTTAAAAAGGACAGTAAGTATGAGGACACCAAGAGAGCCCAACGATTTCCACGCTTCGATCGGAATGTCGTCAGGTCCCACCGCTTTTCCGTTCTTCATGCGTCGAAGGCAATTACGAGTTTCGTCAAGGGTTATTGGGGCAATAAGTCCGAGGTTAGGGGGTGGGTCGTGATGAAGACTGCATGGGTGCTGAGTATTCAGCAACTCCTGAAAGTAGCTTCTCCACCTCTCCTTCACAGAGTCATGACTACAGAGCAGCGTGCCCTGGGAATCTCTGACGCAAAGACATTTTGCGATATCTTGCGTCGCTTTATCCCGGGAACGTGCCAACTTGTAAATGAACTTCTGCCCCTCCACAGTTTCAAGTTTATCATACAATGGTGACAAACTCTCACTGCGGGCTCTGGCTACAGCTCTTTTACTGGCATGTTTAGCTACTATGTACTCCAGTCTGTCTTCAGGAGAGTTAGATTGCTGCCACTTCTTAAAGGCATCCTTCTTTTCACGAGTCACGTCCTGCACCTTGTCATTCCACCACCATGTCTCCTTGTCGATGACACGTCCTCCCTTAGAAAGGCCAAGAACTCGCCTGCCTGCCGCAATGATTGCCGACTGAGCTCGATCCCAAGCATCCTGAGCAGTCTCGGTGTTAGTCAAAAGAAGATGACTTTTCACCTCTGCCAGGAACTCGGTCTGCATCGGTCCATTCAGCAACCACCACTTGATCCGAGGCCTACGTTTCTCGGCTACTTTCTTCTTCGGAGTGACGTTAAAGTCCATAACAAGAAGACGATGTTGAGCCGTTAGGCTTTCGCCTGGAATGACCTTACAGTTAGTTACCCTACCCATATGACACCGTCTGGTCAATAAGTAGTCTATTTGAGTTGAGTGGGACCCGCTCTTATACGTGATAAGGTGCTGAGGATTCTTTTGGAAGAACGTATTCACGACGGCCAGATCCGACGCAATACAGGTTCTCAGAATATTTTCTCCCTCTGTATTGCGAAGACCGTGCCCAAAACCCCCGTGAACACGTTCATACGGCTCAGCAGCCTTACCGACGTGACCGTTCAAGTCCCCCCCAACTAAGACCACTTCGGTAGACGGTACAGCAAGTAGCACCTCTTCATACTGCTCCCAGAATGTCTCCTTTTCAGACGCGCTACATCCCGCTTGGGGAGCATAGGCACTGATTAAGTTTGTGGTAACGCCCTCAATCAGTACCTTTACTCGCATCAAGCGGTCGCAGCGACGGTCAACTTCAAGGAGCCCATTCTGAAGCTCTTCAGAAAGCACTACCGCTACACCGTTTCTACCGGAAGGTGACCCAGTGTATATAAGCCGGTAACCCTGTCCGATGTTACGGGACTTATTGCCCTTCCAGCGAGTTTCCTGGAGGAAAGCACACTGGACCCGACGTCTCATGAGTACATCTGCGAGTTCCCTGCATCGTCCGGTTAGAGAGCCAATATTCCACGTACTACTGGTAGTTTGCACTAATTATATATTTTTCTTTTCATTATAATATTATATTGTGTACCTTTTACCACTTCCTTGGCCAATATATTTTTCATGCTATTGTTGTTCGTTTCTCTAGCTCTGACTCCATTTGATTATAACGGCAAGCTGTCCTAAGTAAATATAGAAGTTCACATTCTCTATTTTCTCCTCATCTACTTTTATATTTCAGGGATTAGTTTGTGACAATTTTCGTTTTATTTTTATTTATTGTTAAGTCCACTTTCCTACTTTCGCAGGATAAATTTGTAACGAAGCACGGCCTGAAAGCTTACTGCGTTATTTGTGAAGAGTACTGAATATTATGTGATCTGCGCCTTTAAATGATTTAATCGAGAAAATTCTTTAAGACTTCCCAAATATATTGATGTTCCAGGGTGTTACTTATATACTCAACAAACACTACGCAAAAATAATGGTTATATTCGTGGCAGTTTTAAACAAGTTGCTTTATTACATGTCAAATTCAAATTCAAATTCAAATCATTTTATTCAAAATAAGAAGTTACATGCTTCATTTTTGAACGTCAAATAATTTACCACCAGTTCACTAAAATTAATGCCTCAGACCTGAGAAGAACCGGCGCAAGAAACTCAGCGGGACTTATTTTTTTAAAATCAATGTTAAACAAATACATATTTAATAATCTGTGACAATGATACCTTTGAAACAGACTGGGGCGAGCATTTCATTCCCAAGGCGTGTTATCATTTACAAAATCATTAATTTGGTAATAACCTTTAACACACAAACGTCTTTTCACAATTTTTTTAAATCGTGCTATAGAAAATTCCCTGACGTTTTCTGGGATCCTATTGTAAAAGCGTACACATTGTCCCATAAAAGAATTACGGATTCGATGCAACCGAGTTACAGGTGCACCAAGATTATGCCTATTTCTAGTGTTAATATTATGAAAATCACCAATTTTGGTAAAATTATTAATGTTTTTCTTAACATATAACATGTATATGTTCTATTGTTGAAAATCCTGATCGAAATCCAGCCAGTTCCCTTGGTTGTTGTCTTTTGATGATACGGTTTAGTATAATATCTTCTAAATCACATCTACAAAAGATAGAAAAAAATTGAGAGCAGGTCAACAAAAAGTACAATTTATTAAAGTTGACAAACTTAAGTTGCAGGCCAAATTTTGTATGAAATGAACTACAATTATCTTTTATTTCTTTTTTAATTTGTATTGCAATTACTCTTTTCTTGCCAAACTTTATAATCGTAAGTCTACGGGAAGAACTCTATAGATTTTGATTACGTGTCGAATTTTCCGTTCCGTTCCTTCTTTCAAGATAATAACGCTATAGATGTGGGTTTGATCTAAACTCCAGAAATTTCATTATTTACAACTCAACACGCAATATCTCGAATTCCGGCGAAAAGCGGAGGAGGGAGGCGTTTCAAAATAGCTACGTAATATGTACTTAAAATTAACATTTTCGTATAATGACGTAAATAGAATAGGAACCTAAATACTCTTTTTAGAAAACATAGAAAACTTGTAAGCTGGTGAGATTTCAACTCTTGCTCATTCGAAAGCATCCAAACGGACAACTCGTATATACAGTGTATGGCTTAGTTCATATCCCGCTACGCCGAAAATTTATGTAGTGTACATTCAAAGCAGTTTTTACTAAAAGTGCAATAGCACTTTAACATTGTCAATAATAATAATAATCTAATATATGTATATATGTATACATATTAGAGTATTATATACAGGGTGGAAGTGTCAGCGCTCCTTTTATGGGAACAGCATGGTTTCTTGGTTGCATGGTTTCTTTTAAAGTGGTGTTGACACTTCCATCGTGTATAGTCTATACATATGTAGAGACCTAACCAGACTACCTACATATACATTTCACAAAAGCCGAACCAATTTCCGCTATGAAACAACCCTGACAATTATAGGAGACGAGTGACACAGAGCAATGCTCGTTCAAACGAAAATGCCAAACATGGAAAAAATACTAATATATTATTTGAACCATCATCTTTAGTTACTTTTTTAATTAAAAAAAGATAATATATTGTACAGAATAAACAATATTATATTTTTTTTTTTGACAAATATTGTGGTAATTTACTTAAAATTATTTGTTAGCAAGGCAAAGGCAAAATCGCATTACATAATGCGATTTTTACAAAAGAATCAATTTAAATTTTACTACTGACGAAGTTTTTACACAGAATTTCAATACGTTACCAAGATTGAATTGTCAAAGTTTTATCGAAGGCAAGTTGTAATGGATGGCTCGGCATTCGATATATTGGTTTTACCTGAGAATTTTTATCGTGATAGAAAGCAACCCTCGTGCTTTGTACTCGCATCCACAGAATAAAAGACCTAAATCAAAAATTGTAATTTGTAAGAAATATTTATAAACCATAGAAGGTTGAGTCAAGGCGTTCTCGAGAAGAATCTATCAAGAATCGTTATGAAGACCATCATGTCACAGTGGTAGTCTCAGTAAACGTGATAGATTTGAGATTTGTCACTAAGTATATAAGATGTAAATCAACCAAAGATAAAAGAACTAAACTTCTATTCACAACTTAACTTAGCTTCACGCTGTATCTCTAACGGGGTAGTCCGAGAGAATGGAGCGCTTAACGCTACGTAATCAACTTCTTCATAAATGCCAGCTTGCCATGCCATGCCATATTGTATGCCATGCCATATTCCATTTGTGTAGACTATAGTTGTGATAATGGCAGCTGCATTATTTCACGTTTTAGCGAGATCACACAAATATATATTTTTTGATAACTCATCTACACGTGGTGATTGTAGGTTCCCATCCAGATGAATAAGTTTAAATTATTATTTTTTTATTGTATTTTGATGTAGTAAGATATAGCTTGGTTTGGGTTAAGTGCCGTAGAATTTTTACACTGAACATAAAATATCTCGAAAACTGGGCGTGTGGAGAGATGAGTGGAGAGATTTGTGGTGAGTGTTTCAATACAAGATTCCTTCAGTCCACCCTGCTAGGGAAAGACCAAGAAACTTATTTTTTGATCATCCTTGAATCAGCAGTTATTATGTTACTCTATTTTGCAATTTACCATACATTTTAGTTTCAAAAAACATATTAATACTTTTCAAAATATAAAAAATATAATAAATAAGTAATGCATAATATTTATAAAATTTCCAAAATGCATCCTACATAATATAAACCATAATCAGCTTCACGCTGTATCCCGCACACACCGGGAAGGAACCTAATATTAAGATAAGCCGTTCCCCACTTTCTGCCGAATTCAAGAGACATTGCGTATTAAGTGGCAGATTTCAATTCACAAAATTCACTCACACCATTGTATTATATTAAATTAATGTAAGGGACTGGAACCTTGTGAGATTGCGTCTCTGTTAATTTCTGATAAGAGCGTCTATTAATAGTGGTCACTATTAATCAAGGGAACGTGATTAGTTTTGGAAAATAGCTATTATAGTATCATTTATCATTTAGTAGGTCTTTGCCAGTAGTTATGTAACAATGGTAGTCAGTTCGATTTTATTCAATAAAAGACAGCATATAGAGGCCGTCGTGGTGCAGTTATATGCGCGACGGTTGTGGGTTTGATTTCCCCTTGGGCAAGTTCCACGAGAAAAAGCGCGGCGTTCTGTCCTGCCACTCAACACGCAATGATTCGTGAATTCGGCGGAAAGTGGACAATGGAAGTGTCTTCACGGAGTATTAATATTCGAAAGGTAAAGGAAGTCACAGAAAGAACCTATTGGGTGAATAAAGTAAAATTAAAGACAAATTAAAAACATGCGTTTTAAAATAAAAATTCTGGCGTAATTTCTTACTCAATAATCGATTACAAAATTTTAACGATTAATTCTGATCGGTGGAAATCCAAACCACAACCGCTGACTAACAGACAATACAGACACACACAGACAAAATGGATCGGCACCAGTCTGAAACTACTAGACTTAAAAAGTTGTAATTTGGCAGGTTAGTTTTGGCTGCGTGAAAAGGATTTCTCGAAATTCCGAAACTTTTTTTTTTATGGCGTTCCTCATAGTTAGTACCTTTAAGAAATTAGTTGTTTAAAAAATTAAAAACACGCTTATGTTTATTAGTAGGCTGTCCAAAGTTCGATCTGCCATCTTCCAATTCTATCTCTAGATTACTAGAAATAATTAGAAGTGCGTGTAATTTTGATTCATACATATAATTATATAGTTAGATACTTAGTAAGGTCTGACCTACAGAAGGACTTCATTCAGGAATTTCATTTCCTCGAGTGGGGATCGAACCCACTACCACTCGCCTTTACAGTCGCTCTATGTGTCACGACGCCTCATTATATACATGGTACCGAATATGTAATTGAATAAAAAAAAACAACCAATCACATTTGTTTATAGTAATCAATCAAAAATATCTTATTTATTACAACTAAAACGTTCAATTATAATCTTATACACAATATTACATTTCTCCCCCCGTTAAGGGGTCGGAGGGGGCTTCAACCCCTGAACACCCCCGGAGGTTGTATTAGATATTGAAAAATAACCTTTTTTCGTACAATATTGAATATAACAAAGTAAAGTATATAATATTTCATCTCTCAGGGGTCAATCCTTAAGTGTAACGCTTTACAATAATATTATTATAATTTTTATGTAACTTTTCCCATTTCGTTGGGTTATGCGTGGGAGAGTTTTGCGTGAGTTATCCAAGACTTTGGAAAGGGGACATACTGTTGACTTTATCTATGCTAATAATATAAAGGTCAAGAGTTTGTTAGATTGAACGAACGTTAAAATCAATAAAACCATTATTTTTGTTAGATAATCCATTTATTAAGGAATTTTATTGCATACATTCGTGTAAAATGTAGTGCGCGTAGAACTGCAGGTAACAACTAATTTATTTATATATCATAACGATCTATAAAATCAACAGAACGAGACAATATTATAACAAAAGAACACGACATTGAGTTCTACCTAATTAGGACACTGTGAGGAACGGAGTGTTGAATGGAGACTAAGTTCTTTCCGCCTACCCTGCTATATGCGGTAAGTTTAAATAATTGCGGTTAGTTGACCATCAAACTACCTTGCAAGACGAGAGAGATGAATAATACTCGATTTCAAACCTGTGAGAGATTTATAAGGGTTCCGCTCACAATGTTACCTTCCATAAAAACATACGGGACATTCATATAGGACGTTCATCATGGGATATTTTATAAAATTTCCTTTACAGTTATAATATCTCAGGCATGAAGCCATTTTTGCTTTAGTCTTAAGTGGCAGAACTCCGGTAAAAATAAAATATTTAATTTTGAATCAAAACTTCAACTGTCGTGTTTACAGTAAGACTCTTTGCCGCCACGCCGCGATGCGAGCTAACCTTCCTCGATATATTTACTGTTAAAAAAAACAATCAATTTAAATCAGCAATTTGTTTATATAAATATTTTTTTTTATATTTTCCTTTATCATATTGGTATAGAAGTATATATAAGCTGAACCTGACAAAGGTTTGCTTATATAACATCGTGATGATTGACTGCGTCATGACAGCGTCATGTATTTTTAATTAAATGCCGTTTTTCACTTTAAACAAACAATACGCTTGGGCTTGTTTGCTGTGTAAATACAGTTCTTTCAAACAAATTTCATGATTAAAAAAAAAAAATTGTCGGGGCACGTAACGTGGCAGTTGTAGGTTCGACACCCACTCAAGGGACTAGCTATTTTACTTGTTTAGAAAACGTATAAAAAGCTGTAGGTATTTTATTTCCTCAAGACAAAGCGCTTTAGTTCCTCCACTTAACAAGCAATATCTAAAAAACTGGGCGGACAGTGATTCCTCACTCTCCATAATAAGTTTCCACTGCCCATTATCCTATATGGGGCAGCGTGAAGCTAGTATGTTAACTGGGTCAAATTACGGAAGGATTAAGGATTTTGGAAGATTCAATCCACGCTTACTAACATGGCAATATAATACAAACTAGCAAAGGTCGGACAATTTTGATAAATAAAGCAACGACGCTGATAGTTTGACTTTGTTATTGATTTTATTATCCGGATAAACAGATAGCTATGTAGTGAAAATAGAATTTAAAAAATTCTCGATAGTGAATAAATAGCCTACATGTACATAAGCTCATAAAAAAATCCACGAGACATTATTTCACGCCAAAACACCGATTGGCCCTGTATAGGACCCAGGTTCGGTCTCATATGGAGTACTGTTCTTCTCTGGGCTGGTGCACCCCAGTATGGTCGCATACAACGCAGAGACGTCTCCTCGCCGCACCGCATTTATACATACATAGGAAGCTCTCTGGAGGACTGTTTGACCTGTGACCTGTCAGCGAATTTTCTAATCGCACAGTACGTCACAAACTCAAGTATCCACAACACCTGGATACGGGCACTCCACTACTGTGCGGTGTCGTAAGTACTTCCTTCCACGCGCCACGCAACTGTGGAATGGCCTACCTGCGGCGGTGTTTTCAGGTCGATACGACCTGTGATCACTTATCATCAGGTGACCCGTACGCTCGTTTGCCTTGTCTTTTTCTTTAAAAAAATACAGATACAAAAATATTTATATGTACATATATATTCGGAAATGGTAATAAAATTCGTAACAAAGCGTAGCAGTTACCTACGCAATATTTTAGTTGGCTATATTTTACGTAGGCCAATTGTAACAAATGGCCAATAAATTTTGAGTATCGCTTAATGAAATATTTAAATAATAGAACAGAATATTTTTATTGCCTTAAATAAATTGCGTATAAATTAGAGAAAATAGAACTGAAAGAGAGAGAAAGAGAGGGAGAAAGATAACCTAATAAATAATTCACACTTCTAGTGAGAATCCATCGCACTATCAATTGTAATTGTCAAGCATACGAAATATATTTTAAAACTGTTTCTTTAATTTAAACAGAACTATTATTTGTCTAATGTTATAGATGATATCTAGTAAATTTAAAAAATTGTATGGAAGTTAAAAAACATAATGATTGAATTACATCATATTCGGAATTCTAAAGCTTATAATTTCCGCATTTTCTCACTACCCCAGAAGCGTAAGCAGAAAAAAAAATTAAATATATGTAATAATTTACATGTTTAAAATTTACCATACATTATTACATATACATTTAAAAAAATAATATATATCCTTTGTAATATGAAAAGCGTGGAATCAATACAATGAGAACAATGGATTCACGCTGTTTTCCACGCATAGCATGGTGGGCAGAGAGAACAGAAATCTGGTATTGAGGTACTCAGTTCACATTAAGACACTTCTGTTCACATTTGTAACGCTAAAAAAATACAGCATTTATCCAATTTGTAAAAGGGGTGGATTCAAATCCAGTACCAACTATAAAAATTTTACTTGAAATCTGAATATCTTACAAATGCAAAGCTCTTTAAGCCTATATGGCATATATAAAAGCTGACCTGCAAAAGGCTATTCGAAAGCTTTTAACATATGAAAAAGTTAGTACAGTACATGTACACTGAAAAATCTTCAGAAAAACCGCAACCGCATACAGCGCAACCCTTTGTTAGAGTCAGATGAATGCGGACGATGTATTGTCTTTGCTGTATTCAGCTTTTGTCGAACTTTCTACATGAAAAACAGTGGTACGGAGCTTAATTATCTACATAAATTAGGATATTTTTATCCTATGTATATATATAATAGAAAATTATTTTCAAGACAAGCAAGACTTACTAATATACTTACATTTATTTTTTTATCTTCACGCTGGATCCCTCACAGCAGGACAGGCAGGGGGAACTTAATGTTAAGACTATATAGAATATTAATAGTGTTAAGACACTTCATACCCCATTTTTCGCCGCAAATAAGAATAAATAAATTGATGATGGCTCTAGACGGCCGGAATTTTTTATGATGATAAAATCGTAGTTTATCATTTCAATTTTTCTTTTGTAGCTTCATGTATTTCGCACGTAGCAGGGTAGGCTAAGGGAACCTGGAAACCTAGTGTTAAGAAACTCCATTCCCATTAAAACACTTCCGTTCCATTGCGGCATTGCGTGTTTAGTGGCGGCGGCAACGCATTTGCATTTATTTGTTAACAGAGTAAAAAAATATTAAATATTTACTTTTTAACGACGATTGAAAATTGAACCCATAACGCTGACAGGCGCAAACTTGTGTCCCTGTCTGCCTAGTAATGTATTACTTATTATTGGCTCCTATAAAGATAATGTCTTCGCATTCCTTTTGAACATTTGGTGTAACAGATTTTAAATTCGCACATCGTCAAAACAGATTAAAATATAAATATATTGTAATTGTTTAAATTAACATTATGACATATGGAATTAAAACTGACACCCTACAAATTAAACCAAAGAAAAAAATACGATTAAAAACAAAATTAAATGGACAATGCCTTAATGAAAAGAAATTATACCAAAAGTATATATTCTCTCAATCACAATACCTATATCTAGCTTAAATACTTCGTTAAAAGCTTAAAACTATGAATAGTTTTGTCCACGCCCCGGAAATACGTCATTAGCCGGTCGGTAATGGCCGACGCACTTCCGCCTCCATTCACACCCTGAGGTCTGGATAATAGCTTTTGTTAGATCACGCGACGCTATTGACTATACAATGAAGTGCAAATATTCCTGTAACCTACACGAGTATGGTAGAGACGCTAAGGTGTCACTATTTAATATATATGGTGGTAGGGTAGGTGTGACTTCTAATATAATTTTTTTTTTTTTTTCTAACATTGTGATGGTTATGTATTTTTTATAGCGTCATGCTGTTTCCCGCATGTAGAAAGTAGGAGGTTCCCACGCACCACTTATTTTTAAAACATAGCGTCTTAAGGATATTTGGGTATATTAACATAAAGTACCTAAATATTATAATATATCACTCGAGGGAAAATGAACCCACAACCACTGCATTGATAGTCGGCCACTGTCCACCCTATACAAATACCTCAAATTCCTAAATAATAAATTATGAAATCCAAATTTTGAATATTTTATAAAACAAATTAAAGTATCAGAAAAGGCTTAAGAGTTACACAAAGTCTTTATTAATTTAACAATTTCTAGTTAAATAATAAAACAAATTTTAATTTACTTTGTAAGTTATATTTAATTTTATTACTTTTATTAAAAATTTTCCAATTACAAAATATTTAACAGAGCTATTTCTTTTATGTTATTATTATTTTGAGGCCAGTGATGGCGCAGCGGGACAAAGTGTGACCGTAAAACCGACTGGTTGTTAGTTCGATCCCCACTCGAGATGAAATATTTACTTAAGTTTATATTTCCATTTCTTCGCTCTGGTGTCGACGCAAAGCGCAGCGGTAAGTTTTGCCACTCAACACGTAATGTCTCCAGAATTCGGCAGAAAGTGTGGAACGGAGTGCCTTAGCACTCAGTTCCCTCTGCCTACCCTGCTGTGTGCGGGATACAGCGTGAAGCTAATAATATTTATTTTATTTTAAGAAAAAGAATGCCGTCAAATTATTTTTAATAACTCTACAAGAAAATTATTTTTCCTTAATAATTATATTTACAAAGAACAAAAGGCTAAATGAACAAGTTCTGTTGAACATTGTATGAGCCGCGGGCGTCGTAATCATTGTGGCAGGCTATAACTATATCTGATATTCATCTCTATATATAATAAGATAGTAAAAATATTTTGTCTGTACATTTCGTAATTTTGACTGAAATGGATAGAGGGACACTTAAAAAGAATAATAGAAAGCAAAAATATTTTTTTTTGAATTTCTTGTCTGTCTCTCTGTCTGTCTGTCGATAGTTTTTTGTCCGCATTTTTCTCTAAAAGTACCGAACCAAATGCTTTGTTTTAACTCAAGTTAAGTCCTAAAGTTTAGTTCATCGAAATCGGTTCATTAAAAAAAAAATTATCGTCATTTGAATGAACTTAAGGCATTAGTTTGCCTGCGAATATTATATAGCAATCGCGCTGGTAAGATTCTTGGCTAAAGAATGACATTCGAATCGTCTGGGTTATATGACTGTTGATAAAAATATTTATTTTTAAAGCACTATCGTCCAGAGTACAAACAATAAAGTAAAGTAAACAAAATTGAATTGTTAGAGAAGGTTACGTTCATAAATCATAACAGTTAAGTTTTAGTCGTAATTAATTCAACAGATAGATAAAGACCGATTTGATCTTCGAAGAAATATTAAGTAATTACAAAGTCGTTTGTTTGTTTGAAATAAATCTATAAAAAAATGTCTAAAAACATTATTTTTACGTGTAATTTGTAATAACTACATATTTACCAATTGTACATTTAGCTAATAATATATGTAACTAATATAAAAACTGTATAGCAACAAATAATGTACAATATTAAAAAAATCAGTGACATCAGCAAATTTAACAGAGTTTTAAAAGTATGATGAAACTTACATTACATATGTAGGTAAAACGAACGTAATATTACAAAAAAATATACGTATAAGAAATAATTAGCTTTATATATATATATTTATTTCAAAATAATCAAATATCCTAATAGAAATTACGATAACGTAGTAAAAAAATCATATCAGAAGTTAATATAATTGTCAGTCAATTCTGTTTATTAGATCAATATTCATTAGCGGGCGAAGCCGTGAGCGGGCCCCTAGTTTCATAATAAATCTAATCTAAATACACATTCATACAATCTCCAAATCTTTCAAACGCACTGTGTCTCGTTACTAGAGCTTGGAAATGAAAATATTATTAATTTAACGCTTCCCCAAATGAGGGGATAAAAATCACAATCCTTTCATTTAAAAGCAGCCTTTGTGCCACTGCGCAACAACGGATTCATTTTCTTTGATCAATTTTTAATAAAATATGAGTCATGAAACTTTCCGTCCTTCACTGTTTATTAAACAAACGTCTATATAACAACCACATCCGTTGCTTAAATCCCAAAAAACCTTCATTAAAAACCTCAAAAAAAAAAACGAAATACGAAAAGCTCCCGTTGTGATCATCCAAAGTCAATTTACTCCAAAACAAGCGCTTTCGGCAATATTTCACACAGCTCCCAAGCTGGAGCTGAAGTAAAGTACTATATGGCACTGAAATTGTGACGCAGTGTAGTTTTTAACGCGTACTCATCCATTACCGGAAGTAGGACGCCGCTGAACCACAGTCTAATAGCTTACCTTCTTCTTTGCCTTATTTATTACCTTTACTTACCTGTATTTTTTTGATGTTTTTTTTTTTGGGTAAACATATCAAATTGAAAACCCGTTTGGTTTTTAAAAGTATAAAAAAAATGTATTAATTATTATAAAGTTATCACAGATAAATAATTTGAGTCAATTTTAATTTAATGTAAACGCGACAGCTCTGAGGTTCTATTTTAACTTGGTGGAATGAGTTATTTTCATTTCCTTGCTCTGGTAACAAGACACGCAATCTTTTGAAAGTACGACAGAGCTTGAGGAACCAAGTATTTTGACACTATGCTCCCTCTACTAAATCTGCTATATATTCAGGATATAGCGTGACGCTTAAAAAAAAAGCATATTAACTACAACTTTACTAATAAACATTATAAAATCATTACAGCAGTCTAGTATATATAAGTTCCTTATATGTAAATAGTCTATATTTTTATTTTAGCACGGATGTTGTTTTATTCCGTTGTTCACTGCAACGGAACGGAACGGAAGTCAATTATATCACAGTATTCGTCTTCCGTACGAGATGTTGGAATACATGAAAACTAAAGATTACTTTAAAATTTTCTATTCTTGGTGAAATTTCAATATGTGTGTTTTTTTACACAGTTTTGGCCTGAAGTGTGTACCGGATACCATTTAAAATAGTTTTTTTAGGAACTAGAAGCGGTTCAAAAATTTATAAAAGCAGTCCACAAATGATAATCAAAGTAGAATTATCTTGTTGATTATCAGGCCAGAGGAGAGAGCCCGTCGAGGCGCAGGGGCAAAAGTTGTGACTGTAACGCGACAATTGTGGATTCGATCCTGTTGTGTTGCATGTTTTAATTTCTTCATCTTGGTACCAAAGCAAAAGCCCGGCGAGTTTGAGTTCCGCCACTCAACACGCAATGCCTCGAAAAATTTAGCGGAAAGTGGAATAGAAGTCTTAATGAGAACGGAGTGTCTTTATACTAGGTTGCCAAGTTACCTCTGTCTCAACAAAAAATTATGCTATTTGCTAGATACAGCGTGAATCTAAAAAAATACATATATTTAAAAAAATCCACTTTCTAATTTAGGTAGTTTCTACTCTGTGGTAAAGCAATGCAAAGTGTTTTAATACTTCAAAAACCATTACTTCGAACGCTTGAACACTTTGGAGTGATATATATGGTCGTTTAACTGGATGTCATTTTAATTTGACTATTCTGAATCCACGGTTGGTTGTACTTGAGACTACTATCGTACCCTGACTTTGACCTGGTATGGAGACTACTTTTTTCAAACTAATTTATGATATGATTTTTTAGAGTATATAAAAAAAATATGAGATATTTTATTGTCAGTACTAATCTTTCTATTATACATATAAAAATATCTTGTGTCACCGCGCGGCGGTAGACTTTTTTTAAGTACACGACATTTATGGGAGTTATTTAATTAATTTGTTTTATAATATTACAAGTACACTATAGCTACTATAGCCCGCCGCTCGCTGACATTCGTGAGTCGTGCTATGTACGACGCGACCACTTACTCGCACACACACCTACTTCTCTTCTCGGATTTTAAAACTGTGATGCCTCTACAATATATATTTAATTGTTACGGAATAATAATACTATATTGTTTAAAATAATTTCAAAAGTATCTCTTAGTTTTTTGCAATTTCTTTCTCGTTTTTTCAATATTTTGCCTTCTTTGATAAATGATTCAATCATAAAAATAATTGATCGAATCGAATTGATTGTTCTTGATTTATAAAAAAAATAAATAGGGCGTTCATTAAAACAACATCTTCTTCTTTATAATATTAGTATCTATATATTATCAAGTTTTTTACGCGAAACAATAATAGGTTCATTATATAATTTTATTTTATGAAAATTGAAAATCGGAAGTTGTTGAGGGAAGCCAGCGGTAATTTATCATATATACATGGATATTGTAGTATTTAATAATTTACACCATTCGTTGGTGGTGTGAATGATGTAAATCATGAAATGCTACAATTAATTATAGGAATAGGTATTATAAATGCCGAAAAAGAAAAA
Organism: Heliconius charithonia; assembly: GCA_030704555.1. Lineage (NCBI taxonomy): Eukaryota > Metazoa > Arthropoda > Insecta > Lepidoptera > Nymphalidae > Heliconius > Heliconius charithonia. The sequence continues at coordinate 19,147,423 of CM060819.1, forward strand.
AAGCAAGGCTTTGTTAAATTCGAAAATATTGAAAAAATATGAAGGTTAATTTGTTTAGTTCATTAAGCTTACTGTAAATCAACGTCAGCGGAGCTTTTTATCGCAGAAAGGTTATATATAAATTAAAGTATGACAGCTTGTTTAGCAAAAAATACTGGCCTGTACTGTATTTTGACACTCCTTTTTGTTCTTACTTGATGACGGTTGGAATGGTTTCAAAGGGATTTTCAAAGAGATTATAAGTCATAATATATATAATATTGTGGCGCAGTGGCACAAGGATGTTACTGTAGACGCGATGCATGTGAGTTCGATTCCCACAGTGAAATATTCAATATTTTCATTCTCTCGCAATGGTAACGAGACAATGCGTGGCGTTGAATTCTGCCTCTCAAAACGAATACCTTCGGCGGCAAAAAAAAAACGTCCTCGGCTTTTTTTACACCTAAAGTAAATGTATTTATTTAGCTTTGCATAATTAATCTGCGTAATCCAACATATCTTTATCTTATATTATATATATTAAAAACACAGACTATCTTATGTCAAGACACTCCGTCGTAAATTTGTCATTCCCATGAGGCCTTAACGTACATCATCTTTCAATCATCAATTCATCTTAACTACGCCTCAATATAATTAAATCAATAACACAACAAAAACATGAAAAAAAATGAACAAAAGAGCTAAGTATTTTTGCCATTTCAAATAAAGCTGTTTTCTTTTAAATTTAGCATTGTGGGTCACCCGATGAATTGCCCGAGCGAGATCTAACGACGGCCATTTTAAACCGGAACAAACACACTCAGTTTGTTTTCGACGTCCTTACGTTAATTTATGTATGGAAGATTATAGGAATTTGTGATATTAACAAGTTTAAAAACAAAATTTACTCTACATATCATATCTACAGGCGGGGTGTTTAGGTAGCGAAATTAAGCGCCGCGTTTTTTCCAAAAAAAATTAAAATATTATCAGTCCACCGAGTGGCTACAACCGTTGCGTTTACAGACAGATGTTTTTTTTAGAAGATTAAAATAATATAACATATTAATCATTTTTATTTGAATTTTGCAAGCAAAAGCAAAAATTGAACTTGTTCCATTTTTATATGGCTGTACGTTTGCTTAATAAACAAAGAATAAAATTGAACCAAAACCCGAATCCAAATGCATAATATTCTGTAGCAGAATAATAGATAAATAACTTTAGCGCGGTACCATTGTAATTAGGTTTCGAATTAATCAGTACAGGCTACAGACTACAGTCACTTTGCTTAGTCGAGCTGTTTGTAGATTTTATCATATTAAAGTTTATAACTATAGTCGGTACTTGAAGCGTAGTTTTCGGTGGTGGGTGTTACTATGGAAGTTTTAAGTTGTATTTCTATTTAAATAAATTGTAGCATATATTTACAATATTTAAGATAAAGTTATACTTGGAAAACTCAAAGTAATGTTAAAACATGTGCATTATAAACAAAATAAAAAACTCGACTGCGTAATGTATCATTTATCAAAATCGAACAGATTTTGAGACTCGCTTGACAGTTACGAATGAGCAAACATAATTAAATATTAATAAAAACATATAGGTATATTTCTACTAGTTAAACGAAAAAGTTGTTCCCTTTTATAATTATTTTTATTTAACTTCATTCTGATTACCGCGTATAGTAGAATAGACAGTAAACCGTTGCTTACAAATCGCTCAAGGGGTTTCGAGACCTTGCACGTTGAGCGACGGTATTTAACCCCGCGCTTTTTTTCTTATACCAAGGTGAGGAAATGAGAATTTAGGGAAACAAACCCAGAACCAGAACAAGCATATACTATACCGCTCTTTACAACGTCTTTATATTACTCTTTCAATAACACCGTATACTGTTATATTGCACCAGAAATAATCCGAGCAAAAGATAATTTCTCACGACTCATATTTTTATTATACTTCTAAATACAATATAAAAATTGACACTGAGCTACTTTTGCACTAGAAAATTAGTTTTTTTTGAAAATGCACCTTAGGTAGTAAGAATAAGGTTTAAATTGTAGTTTTTCTTGCACTACGTATATCGAAAACACGTATTTGCCTCGTAACGAACGACAATCGTGTCTGTTTGAGAACGTGATCAGTTTCCTGATTGTAATTGATAAGGGAAATGGACAAACAGATAGCTTTTACAATGAATTTTGTATATTTTCCTTTAAACAGTATTTTTCGCAGTATTTTTAGGGTTCCGTACCTTATAAGGAATCACTTTCTTGTCCGTCTGTCAAGAGTCTTTATCTCAGAAATTTTTCGAGAAATAGAATTGATATTCAAACTATATACCTAGTTGCCCCTTGATTTCCTGGAAGGAATACTTATTGCTACATTTACTTAAAAAAAATTGGCTATATTACGTATATAGCAAAAAACAAGTATTACGACACTATAAAGGGATTAAAGTTAATAGGATATTTCCGATTAATTAAGAATTATGAAATTTGGCAGCAAGTACCTACAGGTAAAAAATAATAAAAAGGGGGCAAAATTTGGTTTTAAAGCCTAGCCTAGGTTAGCCTGAGTTTTAAAGCTAGTTCAAGTGAGATATCAGATGAAAGGGCTAAGATAAGCCTGAATTTCAGAAAAAGCTCGAGATCTCCACTTTTTGTACGGAACTCTCGCTTTTTTTAAAAAAGAATAAACCTTTGCAGATTAGTAGAACCTAGTACTATCCACAAACTCAAGATATTATGTTGCAGAGCTTTACATAATGCTTCATATGCTTTACATTTTTTATAAATTATTATAATCGTAAGGACTTCCTCAGTCTCAACTTGATAAAAAAATATTTTTCCTTCAAAATAATTGCTATATGATTTTAAAAGGAATATTGCAAAGCTATCTCGCCCTATCTAAATCTCTCAGTAGAATGTGTGCCTAAAAAGGCCTTTCTGCCTCTGTGCCACGACTGGACTTATACCTTATGACTTCGGTCTGATGTCGAGACAAAGGGCGTCGCCACAAACAAGATACAAACACAATGCCTCCTAAATTCGGAGGAAAATGGGGAACGAAGTGTCTTAACACTAGGTTCCCTGTGCCTACCCTGCTGTGAAAGCCTACAGCGTGAAGCTGATAAAAAATAAAAGATAAATATATGGTGTCGCGGACTTTATTAAAATAAAATATTTTTATAGTACAATGTACTTACATATATTTAACCATTTATACAGCGCACGCGGCTAAAGCAATACGATGGCGTTCCTAATTATTATTTCTTGGTTATTTAAGGCTAAACAAGAAGTAAATAAAAAACGCAGCTTTAAAAAAAAAAGTTCTTAGCGCTTATACAAACAAACAAACTCTTCCGCAGCTAACTAACAGCTGTTCCTACATTCGAGCAATATATAACATTTTTATTATTAAATGTATATCGATAGTAAATGATAAAAGATGACAAAAGTTCTAAGAAATATTTTATATAGAGATTCGTTCTCGCCTTTTTTTTTATGTGACAAGCGCGAAAATGTATCACTATTTATAATATTGGTAATATATACTGAAAGTATTTTCTTCTTCTTAACCTAAAAGGTAGCTCCCTAAAGCACATAAAGAATTAATAAATTTCAAATAAGGTTACGAAATTATGAGGAATAGCTTAATTATGGCGTTGAGTTCCGCCACTGAACAAGTACTATTTGTAATTCGATTGAAAATCGGGGAACGCGGAATAACGCGTGAATTTTTAAAAAACACTAACTGAATTAAATATTCTTAGATTACACCAAATGGTCACTTTACACGCAAAATCCATTAATATGATTAAAGAGCAAAATTTGTGGCTTCGTTCACGTTAAACTGTGACCGCTAAAGCGATTTTAAAATTTTGTCAACTGAAGTATTATTTGATACCGTCGGGACGAGAGAGGAGAGACTTTTAATTTATCCTTAAGTGTTTATTATCGATTACAGTTACATTTATGTGGAGACTTGTTTTCGACTTTCGGCTTTTACCATGGAGTTTCCAATTGCTTGCTTCAAAAATGATCCAACAATGTTTAAAAATTTATAAATATTAAATTTTTTGAGTAACTTTAGTACTTATTTTCCAGTATCACATTTTTTTCTTAAAAAAAGAAAACCCGATTACTCCACCGAATAGCCTCTATCGGAAATTATTAAGTCGTATTTTTCATCGAACCAATTTATTTTTGAACAAAAATAAAGCTATTTGTTATATTTTTTATAGAAATATAGCTTTAAAGTGACCTACACCTCACGCTGTATCATATCCACAGACACAGTGTCTTCAATGCGCTGTACTTGGTTTGAGTCTTGTTGGGGCTCGTCTAATATGTACGTACGGACATAGAGTACAATATCACACTAGAGAAAATTCATTTTTTTTAATATATTCAAACGAAAACAAATTATAAATAATGATTACATAAAAAATGTATGTACGGCCGCCGCGGCATGGTGGCGGCAGCGTATGACTGTAAACGCGAAGGTTGTTCGTCGTTATATTATAATATTTCCATTTCTTTATTGGTTTAAAATTCTTCAAAATGTTAGGTTTATATATAGATACAGCGTAAAGCAAAAAAAATATTGATCTCCTTTATAGCTATATAAAAAAAATATTAAAAAAATACATTTATCTGTCCAGGACTTTTTTAGCATACATTAAACAAGTGGAGATAATGAAACAAATATTTTTTTTCTATATTTTTCGCTCTAGATTTAAGAAATTTACGTTTTTTTTTATCTACCACTTTTACTAAAAGTAGACATTGAAATTTGGTTATTATGGAAATTTTGTAACTATTATTTCTCGTCGTCACGCAATTCCCGTATAACACAGATGGAACGGCAGGAAACGATTCAGTCCTATATTTATTACTTTCTGTAAATTTTTTAAATCCGTCGTGGCACAGCAACTGAATGTTGACAAAAACGCGGCGGTTGTAGGTTCGATCTCGTCTTGGTGGAAAAAAATATTTTCATTTCCTCGCTCTAGTAATAATACCAGCGACTTTGAGTTTCCTCACTCGACACCCAATATCTAGAAAACTGATCGTGGAACAGAGTGTTAACACTACGTTTTTCTACTCCAGAGAACATTTTTAAATGTTGTTACTATAATTTTTTTTAATTCTAATATATCCTCATAGGCGCGAATATTATCGGCTATTTTCCCTTTGTAACCGAATGTTTATATGGATTTTACTTTAAAACAAAGCTCGTATAAAATAACAAAGGCAGTTTCAATTTCAGGTTTCGTTGTTTTTGAACAAACATAGAGTCAATTTGTAGCGAAAGAGGATTGTTTTTGTAATAGGTATAGGTACTACATACCTATACCTATAAAATATACACGAGAGGTGATGTCTTAGCTTCTAAATTATATTATTTTCCAGATAAATAAAAATATCGATTTGAAGTCCAAATTCATTGTGAAACAACATTCTGAATTTAGTCTGAAGTTTCAATTTTGTCCCCTTCAATTAACAATAACCAAAAGGAAATGATGCGAGTGAAGTATTGCGTTTGTTTTCACTTCGATATTTAGAAAAACCAATCTAAAAAATAAAATTAAATATTTATAGTTTATATATTATAATTTTGATAATTATTTTAAATTAATACAAAAATTATAACGTCATTAATTTAAATATTTATATTCTCCATTCTTTTCCCCAGAGAGACAACAAAGACAAATGCAAAATGACTGTAACATTCCAATTCTTACGTTTCTCAGACTCAGATTTTTCTTGGGTTACATAATATAAAGGACTGACCAAGGTGCCAAGTCGAGATAGCACTCAAGCCTACGTTGTGGAATTGGGGAGCTCATTACCGTTAGACGCTATAAAAAGTTGATGGGGACCTTAGAAGGTTTCTTTATAAAGTACACTAAGAAATAGATTCTGTTAGCACACATATATATAGTTTATTCTATATGCAAGACCGAATATTATAAAGTTGAAAATACTGTTTGGTTTTATGCGATAATCTCAACAACTAGAGAGTTACAATTGGGAATTTATTTTTATGTAGAATCCTATACTAAAATAAGTTCTGTTTAAGCAATTAGCATTTAGCATTTCATTGTATAGAAGGTTGAGACTATATAAAAACCTTGCTCTTTCCGCCGAATTTATAGATATTGCGTGTTGATGACGAAACTCAACGCCACTCTGTGCCTTATTATCAGAACGAGGAAAACAAATATTAAGCATTTCATTCCCCCGATTGGAAATTGAACTCGCAACCGTCGCGTTTGAAGTCGCACATTTGTGCCATTGCGCCACCATATCTTCAAAGAACGAAATTAAACCCATTACTCATTATACCAATAAAACAGTCAACATTAACAAGATTAAACTCAACTCAAATAGATTCAATAATGAAATTTCTTACAATTCGCCATTTTACTTTCAACGCTCGCGCAAAATTAAACATTACGGTGAGTTAATGAAAGATATTATTGTGGCCACGAGCATGACGTGGCAATGTTGGGAAAATTCCTAATATTTTATAACCGTTTTTCTTTACAAAATATATACACCTATTTCTAAATTTACCATATACGTCACGACTTCTATGTTTTAGTAGTCATATTTCCTTCATACAGTTTCTTAAATTTTGTTACAAAATTATAAATTGTCCTGATGCCTGCTAGCTGATGTCCACGACTTCGTTAATATTTTTAAAATAAACTTTTAAATTATTTTTGACAAATTTTTTAAACATGTAAAAATAATTACAGTAAACTACATGTAACTCAATGAGTACCAAAAATTTTCATTAATAATATTATTAAATAATATAAGCCTTTTAAAAAATAAGCCTTTTCTAGTAGTTCTATTGATTTGTCTATTTGGAAAGATAAAAAGGAGTAGTTAGTCACTCCATTCTTCTTCAGTAAATACGGAGTTCAAATGATTATCAGATTAATTATATTTTAAGTACAAATATTACAAGCACTGAGACTGAAAAGAAAAAATGTCTCCTTCACTGAAGCTCACCGAAGCTCCCGATGTAACAAATAACTTAAAAACATTTCATAGCCCCGAAAAGTAATTATTCCAGCCAATTGAGCAGTATCTCTCAAACAAAGCGTTTCTAAAACCGCTAATCCTCAAAGAAACATCGTTAATATCTGTTTTAATTGGGTTAACTTTCATTTTATTGGAATTTATCTTATTTATGAGTATTGTTCATAATAACTCGGTGATTTATTACTTGGTTATAAAGAGTAGGATAATAAAAACTTTTTATTTACAGGTATTTTATTTGTTTATGATAACGTGTTTTTATTTTAGCTTGTTGTTTCTTAATCCTTAACATACTGCGTGCTTAGGTTAAGGGCGTATTGAAGCGTGTTAAATGTTTAGTTTACTTACTAAAACGCGGAAATGAAACTAATTATCTCCCTAACCGAACCCGCAACTCTCGTCGCTGCATCACGACTGCTGGGCGAAGATACCTAATATTATGATTTTTAGGGTATCTCAGAAGGTCAACACGAAACCCTTATAAGATCATTTTGTTGTCCGTCTATCCGTCTATTGAGACCAAGATACGAGCATTTGTGTGTCGATTTTGCTGCATTTTGTATGAAAATCGCCGCATAGTCAAAATCCAAGTACTTCCCGTGGGACCTATAGTTAAGAAATTTGGCACTAAGTGAATTTGCCTCGACACCAGAGCGAAGAGATAGAAATATAAATTTAAGTAAATATGTCATGTTCTCGAGTGGGGATCGAACCCACAACCAGTCGGTTGTACAGTCACACTTTGTGCCACTGCGCCACGACTGGCCTCTAGAAGCAGATATATGTATATAAAAAAATTGGACTATGCTTCCTAATTTTTGTAAAATATTTCACGCCTTGTGAGAAATATTTTATGGTTATTTTTTTTAAGGTTAATGTTAATTTTAAAGATTTAACAGCCTTAGATGTAGAGTAAACAAACGGTTATTGTAAATAATATATGCTATTTATCACGATATAAGCGCATATATAACTTACTGAACAGTTTTATTTTTTGCGAAATAATCCCAGTTTTTCCCAATATAAAATCTAACAACGCTACTTTCCTGTTATACGGGAGAAAGCCTGAGCGAATAAAATTCGGGCGGAGAGCCTGTTTTTGCTTAGCAGAGCCATCTAACGAAATTAGTAAGTATTACGTTTGTTATGTTTGTTATAATCGTGTGTTCTAAAGTTATACTAGTAATGAATAGATGGCGCTGTATGCGCCAAAGTACCTGCAGCGCCATCTAACAAAGAATAATGTAAATTTAAATAAGAGCTAATCGTATGAATTTTCTGGTGGGAGGGACCTGTACTTTAACTTTTAACAAAAATGTTCTTGTAAATGTTGTTTTTTTTTCTTCCGGACAAATTTTGTTAAAAATAAAAGTTCGGATGGGCACGAGTCACTTGACTACTCGCTTCCTACACCCAAGGCTATAATTATGTAACAAGTATTAAGATATACAAATTTGTTTAAAAGAAAATTAAATTCATAATTTTCTCTCATATCTATTGACAATTTACAATGTCACTACGATACTATAGTATTATATAGGCATGAAATAAAAATAATATAATTATGCGACTGTGGCTTCGATTGCCACTCGGTAAGTGGATTATTATTTATTAATATTTTCGGTGAGGCCAGTCGTGGCGCAGCGGCACAAAGTGTGACTGTAAATCGACTGGTTGTGGGTTCGATCCCCACTAGAGGAGATGAAATATTTACTTAAATTTATATTTCCATTTCTTCGCTCTGGTGTCGAGGCTAAGCGCGGCGTTGAGTTCTGCCACTCAACACGCAATGCCTCCAGAATTCGGCAGAAAGTGGGGAACGGAGTGTCTAAAACACTAGGTTCCCTCTGCCTACCCTGCTGTGTGCGGGATACAGCGTGAAGCTGATTTGATTTGATTTTTAATATTTTCGGTTTCTTCGCTCTGATACCAAGGCAAAAGCACCGCGTTGTGTTTCACCACTCAACACGCAATATCTTGAAAATTTGGCGTACAATGGGAAACTAAATAATCTAGTGTCCTAACCACACAAAAATATATACAAAATTCCAATAAAAGTAGCAAAAAACAAAGGATTTCTCGTAAGAGCCCTCTCAGGCTGCCGAAACTAATCAAACGAATAAGCCTCAAGCACGCTACAACATTAATATAACACAATTATGAGTTAATGAAGAAATATCGACGCGACAGCTACTTGCAAGAGTATTAGAAAAGTTTTTAATAATAACTAAATTGTGTTTTATTAGGAACTGAAGGGGCTATTGTGGAGAAATGGTGCAGTATATAGAGGATTATTCGCTTGTTGTGGGATTGTTTTCCACTCGTTAATTTCCCTGATCCGGTAAATAAAATTTAGGCGGAGAACAGAGTTTTCTTATTTTCTCTCTCTGCTCTTTTTTTTGTGAGTACCAAAGAGTATCAAGACACTTCGTTTGCACTATCCGTTCATATTCTAGCATATTACTTGTTGGCTGGCAGAACTATATGTTAACTGGCTACTAAAAAGTAATTATCATTTACACAATTGGGCGGCGTAACTCAACGCCGTGCTTTGCCTGGTTACCAGAGCCACATAAGAATAATCTATATCTATATGTAAGTATAATCAGCATAGATATATATAACAATTTGCTAGGATAAATATAAACACTTTGTCTAACCAGACCAGCAAGATGTGAATATTTAGTATATTTTTTTTCTTTTAATACGGATCAAGCTCACAACCACCGTGAAACCACCGTTTTATAGAAAAACGCCAGAACATATATATGGCTTTGTAGTCTGGATTGAATGCATAGACCTTGTTTCCCAAGAGGTATGATATTTTATGTAAACAAATTTTCTATGATATTTTTTTTCTATGTTTCTTAAGCGTGGAATAAGATCCTAAAAATATAGTTCTTAATCACAATAACGGCGTAAAATACTTACTACATGTATAAAAAATATATTTAGTTCCTTTTTCCGGTCTCTAGCGTATAGGCATTCCTGTTCAGATTTGCGTTTCAGGAATTTATATGGGAGATAGTTTGCGAGCCTCCCGAGCTCACGTAAGGAGAAACGTAGCCTCGATGGCGGTTAATAAAAACTCAAATTGTTTTAATATTTAATTTAAAATTACCTTAAAAATTGGAATTACGTGATAGATGTATGTAAGCTTAAGCGGTGTTCACTTTCGAATGAGTGGAGAACTGAGTCTTTACGGTATGTTCTTTCTACTTTTCTAATAAAATATCCACGTATGTAAGGACTGAGACGTTACTATTTCTGCTTGTAGCAGAGTAGGCGGGGGGAGCCTAGTGTTAAGACACTCCGTTCTCCATTTTTCGCTTCTATTTTAAAGACATTGTGTTTTGAGTGGGATAACGCTTGCAGCAATAGAAATATTGATCCCAATGTGTGGTAATTGGAGGCCAGTCGTGGCGCAGCGGCACAAAGTGTGACTGTAAACCGACTGGTTGTGGGTTCGATCCCCACTCGAGGAGATGAAATATTTACTTAAATTTATATTTCCATGTCTTCGCTCTGGTGTCGAGGCTAAGCGCGGCGTTGAGTTCTGCCACTCAACACGCAATGCCTCCAGAATTCGGCAGAAAGTGGGGAACGGAGTGTCTAAAACACTAGGTTCCCTCTGCCTACCCTGCTGTGTGCGGGATACAGCGTGAAGCTGATTTATTTTTTATTTTATGTGTGGTAATGAAAATAATTTATATAGAACGGGGATAAGATCCACAACCGCCAAGTTTACAGTCAAACACAGTACCGCAGCGCAACGACGAACTCAATTGATTATGATTGGATTGCGATAAGTATAAAACATTGTATAATATCGTTTCACAAACATTGCTCTTTATTGCATATTGAACTATAAATACTCGAGTAGGTGACGTCGGTGCGGGAGTGGATACGTTTTTATTACCATTGGACACTAGTTCTTTGTAGGGTTCGGTACTTTAAAAGGAAAAAACGGAATACTTATAAGGTCACTCTGCTGACCGTCAGTCAAGAAGCCCCAAAAAAATGAAGCCTATAAGCACATGCATCAAAAGATGCATTTATATTATTTTTGCGTATTCTCGAGATGTTGCACGCAATATCTCGAAAATTTAAACAAAAAGAGAACAGAGTGACTTTACTAGGTTTCCTCTGCCTTACCTAGCTAAATGCGAAATACAGCGTGAAGATAAAAAATAAAAGAAAAAATCATATATATTCTTTAATCTTTATTTTAAAGTCACCATCGATGTACGGTGACGTCTTTTAAAGTATGCAACCACTTCTAATGATTTTGAGAGTAAAGTTCCTTAATTCAGTAAGTAAGTACACTACATGTAACCAAAAATATAAAAGAAAACACTCAAATATATCTATTATAATTAATGCATTATATAAAATAGGATAAATACTGTCCTAAATACTAAATCAAAATGTAAATTTATATGTATATATGTGCTGAGTTTCATTAAAATCAGTACAGCAAAGGACAAAAAATTCGAATAACTATAATATTAGTAAGATTACATTTCTGTCGTGTTCCACTCCACTCCAGAGCCACATAAAGAGTACACTACACGACGCTCTCACGCTCTCTTGACCAGTGTTAATGAAAGGGTGGCTGGAAATTGTGAAAATATCACATATTAGATATAAATATTTAAAAAAAACGACGTATAAAATAAAAGTCTTTTGTTAGAAATATGATGCTGTCGTGGTGAAGTAGGGTAGCGATGCTCCTCTCGTAAATGATTTTGAATTGACTTAAACTATAATAACTTTAATGATGGTAACTTCCGCCACATAAAATTCAATGCACTGAAATTAAATAGAAAAATAAAGAGAAAAATAGACGGTCTCTTTAATCGGGTGCAAAGTGAGCGGAGTGTCTTACCAGACTACTTGTGCGATAAAATATTAATTGCTTGTAAATAATATAAACCAATAATAATAACTTCAATCGTCATCATTTTTTTAATGAAATAATGCAATAAAGATGCAGTAAAGCAAGTACATATAGGTTCTTCTAAGGTAGTCGAATTAATAGTTATATTTAATTTTAAATTTTTTAAAGGGGTAATTCACACTTAGGAAAGAAAAATACTTTTTAGAAAATATATAAAAATCCCGCTATGATATCTTTTTTTCTTAAGCTAAAAATAAATATATATTAACATATCAAATTGAACGCGTTAAGATAAAAAAAATGTACATAAATAATTTGAATGAAATGAAACCCAGTCTCACGTGGCGCTCTATCTTACCGAGACCTATTTAAATAATCGACGACAGCCATTTATACTGCGAACAAAAAAGTGCTCATTTTTTAAAACCAATGCGGTCTAAGTGGTACCTACTGGTGGCCTAGATTATTTTGAAATTTAAAATAATATCATTTTATTTTAGTTTTAAATGCTAATGTTTAAAAAGATACAGGTTTCAATAGTCCAATAAAGCTATTTTTCTTTTGTTTTCTGGTTCAAATTTAAGACACTCCGCGTTGAGAGGCCAAATTTAACTCCGCGCTTTGTCTTACTACCAGAGCGAGGATAATACATTACCTCATTACGAAATGAAGAATAAAAATAATTGAATTATAAGAAATAAAAAAAAAGGATTAAAACTTAATCTAATTGATGAGCACTTTCCGTTGACGTACATATAAAAATATAGGATCTGGAACATTTAATGAATAATATTACTAATATTTTTTCAGTAACAGTCGACAGTTTTCAATGACAAAAAATTTAAAAGAATAACATTTATTGATAAAGTTAGTTTTCATATACATTTTAATACTCATAATACTTAAAAGCTTTGTATAAATTGTTTAACATATTGTGTTAAAAACAATTAACAAACAAAAAACAGAGTTCAAAAAGTAAATCATGCAAATTTAAGACTTTTATGATTTCCTCATGGATGACATTGTTAAGAGTAGGACCAAGTTAAAACGGGAAATGGGAAGACCGGTAACAAATATAAAAAATACAGTCAAATCAGGAACCTCCTTCTTTTACTGAAGTTGGTTAAAAAAAATATTATATAATAAAAGTACTTATTTTAAATTAACGAAATGCTTTCATATTCCTGGTTATAATTTATAGAAGCTACGACGAGGTAGTTCTGGAATATTAAGATCCGCACACATGACAGGTTAGGCAGAAGGAACCTGGGAACTTAAGTGTTAAGACACTCCGTTGCCGCGCGTATATATATATATATATATATATATATATATATATACGCGCGGCAACGGAGTGTCTTAACACTTAATATACTAGCGACCCGCTCGCGGCTTCGCCCGCTTAAACCACAGAATTATTTACTTAACACACTGAATTATGTTCGTGTTTTGATATACTTATAATGTATGTTTGCAACGTAATGAAGATTTTTAATGAAAAAGTTGTTAAAACTTTAGGTCGCATTTTCGTACCTCCCATAAGAATCTTCAATTGAATGTTTGAAATAAAAACACAACTTATCGATACTTACTATATGTGCGTTTCTTCACGATAATCTCAGAAACGGCTTAACTGATTTAAATACTTTTTTTGTTTGTATTCTGGCAAACTGCCCTTAAATATTAAGTATTAGTTTTATTTTAAGCAGCTTCATGCTAGTCAGAGGGAGGAACCTAGTATTAAGACACTCCGTTCCCCACTTTCTACCGAATTCTGGACGCATTGCGTGTTGAGTGGCAGAACGCAACGCCGTGCTTAACCTCGACCCCAAAGCGAAGAAATGGAAATATAAATTTAAGTAAATATTTCATCTCCTCGTGTGGGGATCGAACTCAGAGAACCAGTCGGTTTTACAGTCACACTTAGTGCCGCTGCGCCACGACTGGCCTCAACTGGACTGGACTTTATCTTAATCGGTTCACATAAAGTTAAAACCAGATCCACGCTTTATCCCGCCCTTAGTAGGGCAACTTAGTGTAAGATATTGGGTATAATGTGTGACTGATGTGCGAAATGAAAATATTATTAAATTATAATTCAATCCTGCAGGTGTGGATTGGACCCACAACGTCGCGTTACAGTTACAATTGGGCATATAGGGTAAAATAGTTTAAACCCGTACCTAAAGAATTTAAGCAAGATACATCAACAGTGAAGACGTAAGTTTTTTTCTCATTTCACAATGTTTATTCATATCTATATTTCGTATGACGCGGTTACGCATAGGTACCAATAATGTAAACACATACTACTACAAAAATAGTACTAAAATGTTTAGAACTTTAAACTTTGCCGCCAATACCTACGACTCGATTTCGCAATGAGGCGTATGCGGCGGTTTCCCTTTGATAGGTTTATGTGTGCGTGCGTCGTTCTTGACAAATTGTATTTTATTTTACAACGATAATTTTATTATTTATTTTGTTTGAAAAAATAACTTTTTTATTTTCGGGTTTTTAATTTAATATGTAATAGGCTTTTATAGAGTAGTTAAACTGTGGTTTCATTTAAAGTGGTCCTAACAAAAAAAATCTGTATAATTCAGCATATTTAATATTTATAGTGATTTTTTGGAAAATAGATACCAATAGTTATTACAACCACTTGCGAAGAAGCATAGTTTTGAAAAACTACCAACGTTCTTATAGTTAATATATTATTTTTTCAAATTAAAAAAAATGTCTATATCATCCGCCATATAATGGCGGAAAAATATTCAAAATGTATTGTAATACCACATTAGTATCGACAATGTAGTGTTGATAGTAATTGAAAATAGTTATACTACAGGAGGACCTTCATATGCACTGTTTTAACCTGTTTTATGTATAATATAGAATAATATATTGTATAGAGGAATCACACATTCTTTTTATTCAGTTTAGTAAATACATTTTTTAGAGGTTACTCTGTACTAAAATGGCATGCAACTCTGTTCCCGCATTTACGTTCCTGATATATCGATATAAATAATAGAAATACAAAATATAGGAAGGAAACACAAATGCAATTATATTGCATTTTTTCTTTTTTTCATACTTGAAACGTATTAATAAATTACAAATTATGTATTACATACAATTAATTTCTTTTGAATATAACACTAAGTTTAATCAGCTTCACGCTATTTTAACAGATAACATAAGATGACATTAAAACGTATTGACATCACCACGTGATCCATCTAAACACAATATAAACTTTTATAAACTATGAACTCACAATCAGAATTTACTTTCCAAATACATATACTTTTTATTCTACACATCGCCATATGAGCTAATTCCGTAAAATATACCTACTTTATTATGTTTGTTAATATCACCAACGTTGACGTTTGAAATAATAATTATGGTAGACTGAACAAATATTGATTATACTTCTTTTTTTAACTTCACGCTGTATCCCACACACAGCAGGGTAGGCATAGGACCTCTAGTGTTAACAACAACACTCTGTTCCCTACTTTTCTCGGAATTCGGTAGGCGTTGCGTGCTGAGTAGTGAAACTCAACGCCGCACTTTTCCACGACACCAGAGCGATGAAATGGAAATATAAATTTAAATAAATATTTCGTTTCCTTGCGTGGTCATCGAACCCACAACAGTTACACTTTGTGCCCCTGTGCAACGAACGGCCTCAATTTACTTTCTTCTTTTAAAATGTGGTTAAATGAAATAGTCGTAATTTAATTATGTCAGATTACTATTAACCGACTTCTTAAAAGGGGTCATCAATTGGGCTGTATTTTTTAGCCTTGTTACCTTAGAACTTTTGATTGTATGAACCGATTTTAATGATTCTTTTTTTATTTGAAAGCTAATGCCTCCCGTGTAGTCTTATTTTAATTTAGTTTATATCCAACAATGGTATCTATGAGAAAATCATATAAATCTCAAATTTACATTAAGTATATGCGCGACAAATGAACGTATAAGTCAATATCAATTCAACCGATTTTAATGATTCTTTTTTTATTAGAAAGGGTACATATAAGGGGTAGTTTGGTGAAAGTTTAGTTAAGTTCAGAGTGTGAAATCCGGTTGAATTTGAAGAAGTCGATTTTTTTTATTAAAAAATATAATTATGTAATTTTTTCTACAAAAAATTCTTTATACTCCATGATAAAAACTATCCTATAAGTGACATTAGGCTTTGAACTATTACCATGCCAAAATTAATTTAATTTCATACAGTAGTTATCGGTATTTTAGGTAATTTATATTTTTCAGTTTTTATTTTTTTTAAAGAAAACTATCATGAAATTCGGAATGAAACCCAAAAAAAATGTACCTTGAGGCCCTAGGCTAACACCATGCAAAAATTCATCAATTTCTGTCAGGTAGTTTTTGCGTGATTGACGCACAAACAAACCGACAGACAGACAGACAGACAGACAGACAAGAATTCTGCTGAATGGTTTTTTAGGTTCTATAATCGACATATTAACCGACCTAATTTTTATTTTTTTTATATCTTTCATGTACAGAATTGACTTTTCTATCCTTTTATTATATATGGAGATGGAGATTAATCACATTAATAAGATAATGAGTGCGACAAGGTCAGGCAAGACAAAACTAACATCATTTTTTTAATTCTTAAAATAAAAAATAGGTATAGATTGTTTTGTGAATTCATGTGATAAATTACATTTTATAACTCCTTTTAATTTTTGACTTTTCAGTTCGTTTCAATACAAATTTAAAATACCTTTCTTGACAAAGTGCATTTATACATCGCTCATTTACCGAAACAATGTGTCGGTAACCTTCTTTCGTCGTACCATCGTTTCTAATTCAGTAGCTTAGAGAAATAGCTGTCTCCATAGCTGACTTGGAGCCTGCGAATGAGGCTAAGGATGAAGGACCTTGTCTCTCAACGCAATAGGTCATCACTGACACACACACTGGTCCTCCTAGTTTTTCCATTTAACTACACTTCAGATAGGAGACAGCCTACATAAAAAATAAACTTTTTTAAATTATAAAACTTTTATTGAAGTTTATTCGTGTAGTAAAAAATTTTTTATGTGAATGTGTAGTCACATATGTGGACCACATGTGTGAATATGTGGTCACATATGTGGACCACATGTGTCAATATGTGCTCACGTATGTGGACCACATGTGTGAATATGTGGTCTTTCATGTGGACCACATGTGAGAATGTGTGGTCACATATGTGGACCACATGTGTGAATACGTGGTCGCGTATGTGGACCACATGTGGGAAAATGTGGTCACATATGTGGACCACATGTGAGAATTTGTGGTCACATATGTGGACCACATGTGTGAATATGTGGTCTTTCATGTGGGCCACACGTGAGAATTTGTGGTCACATATGTGGACCACATGTGTGAATATGTGGTCGCGTATGTGGACCACATGTGGGAAAATGTGGTCACATATGTGGACCACATGTGTGATATGTAGTCACATATGAAGATTACATGGGTGATCATGTGGTCACATATGTGGACCACATGTGTGAATATGTGGTCACGTGTGTGGACCACATGTGTGTATATGTGCTCGCATATGTGGACCACATATGTGAACATGTGGTCACATATGTGGACCACATGTGGCATCGTGTGGTCATATATGTGAACCACATGTGTGAATATGTGGTCTTTCATGTGGACCACATGTGAGAATGTGTGGTCACATATGTGGACCACATGTGTGAATACGTGGTCACGTATGTGGACCACATGTGGGAAAATGTGGTCACATATGTGGACCACATGTGTAAATATATGGTCCCATATGTGGACCACATGTGTGAATATGTGGTCTTTCATGTGGACCACATGTGAGAATTTGTGGACACATATGTGGACCACATGTGTGAATATGTCGTCGCGTATGTGAATTACATGTGGGAAAATGTGGTCACATATGTGGACCACATGTGTGAATATGTGGTCTTTCATGTGGACCACACGTGAGAATTTGTGGTCACATATGTGGACCACATGTGTGAATATGTGATGTAGAGTTTTATTTTCGGGTTTTTAATTTAATATGTAATAGGCTTTTATAGAGTAGTTAAACTGTGGTTTCATTTAAAGTGGTCCTAACAAAAAAACTCTGTATAATTGAGCATATTTAATATTTATAGTGATTTTTTGGAAAATTGATACCAATAGTTATTACAACCACTTGCGAAGAAGCATAGTTTAGGCAATTTTTTATTCTATAAGAATTCCTTTTAAAAAACTACCAACGTTCTTATAGTTAATATATTATTTTTCCAAATTAAAAAAATTGTCTATGTCATCATAATGGCGGAAAAATTTCATTCATATTGTAATACCACATTAGTATCGACAATGTAGTGTTGATAGTAATTGAAAATAGTTATACTACAGGAGGACCTTCTTATGCACTGTTTTAACCTGTTTTATGTATAATATAGAATAATATATTGTATAGAGGAATCATACATTCTTTTTATTCAGTTTAGTAAATACATTTTTTAGAGGTTACTCTGTACTAAAATGGCATGCAACTCTGTTCCCACATTTACGTTCCTGATATATCGATTTAAATAATAGAAATACATAATATAGGAAGGAAACACAAATGCAATTATATTGCATTTTTTCTTTTTTTCATACTTGAAAAGTATTAATAAATTACAAATTATGTATTACATACAATTAATTTCTTTTGAATATAACACTAAGTTTAATCAGCTTCACGCTATTTTAACAGATAACATAAGATGACATTAAAACGTATTGACATCACCACGTGATCCATCTAAACACAATATAAACTTTTATAAACTATGAACTCACAATCAGAATTTACTTTCCAAATACATATACTTTTTATTCTACACATCGCCATATGAGCTAATTCCGTAAAATATACCTACTTTATTATGTTTGTTAATATCACCAACGTTGACGTTTGAAATAATAATTATGGTAGACTGAACAAATATTGATTATACTTCTTTTTTTAACTTCACGCTGTATCCCACACACAGCAGGGTAGGCATAGGACCTCTAGTGTTGGGGTGCGAAGTCGGATAACCTCCACGTGTGTGCGCCTGCTGTTGGCCCTTTTCGAATGCTTGTCATTCGGGGAGGACGAGCAGCATAGTGTACCGGTGCATCCTGGGCGACGTGTAATTATTACCCACAGGATCCGTCCTTGGATAATGATTGCTCGTCGGCGAATAATCCGACGCGATGGCGTTCTTCCGCGTGTTCCTCTGACTAAGCAGAGGACACAGTGTGAGGAACTGGGAGGGTGCGCGTGGTTTGTACTCACACTACCACCACGCAGGTGCAGTATTGTGCCAGCGCCGATAAGATCGGAACTCCACTCGTGGTTGCGGTCATGTCTCGTAATCATGAGTGGAACCGAGGGTCTTGCCTTTACCGGCCGGGCTGCGAGGAAGAAAACCTCTATAAAAAATTACCCCAACCCAAGCGGCGAAGCAGCGTGAGGGGTGCGTGGCTGATGGGATGATCAGTCGCTACTGCTGGCCCCGCCAGGGTACCGGCCGAAACCCGTGGCGTAACGTAGGCTTATCCAAGTACAGGGGGCACTGCTTGGATGGACGGATTTTCCCCCATACTCGTGGGATCAAGATGGAGAACTTAAATTTAAAAAACAAAAATAATGACGTGGGAGAGGGAGTAAGGGAGTCCAACTCGGACTCGGGAGCAGTGCAGCGCACGAGGCGCAAGCGGCCTTTGGCCGATAAATTTAGAAGAAGTGGAAATGACTCAGCCTCAGACAATGAGGCAGCACACGGCAGAAAGTGCCATACAGCAAGGAGGGGTAGGCCCCCGAAAACTCGTGGTGCTGGACTAACGCGCACTCGTAAGGAGCAGAGTCAGCGGGAAGCAGATGCGCGAGGTGAAGATTTTGAGCGGAATTTGTCCGACTGGGCATGTCAGGGGGATAGATCTACTCAAACAACGGACGCAGAGAGCGTAACAGCTGCGGAAGAGAGGAGGGACACCTCACGATATTCAGCCGAGGAGCTACGTACATACGCTGGACAAAGTGCTGCCGCCGTACTGGAAGTCGCCACTAAATCCAGTCATCTTAAGGGCACGTACGTGCGCAAACTGAAAGATGCAGCAGCAGCCCTGACCGATGTTGTAAACTTGCTCGCCACTCGTACAGAGAGTGATGAAGTAAAACGGTTGCAGGAGGAGAACCGGCGTCTTGAAGAGGTGGTTAAAAAACTTCGCGAAGAGTTAAGTTGCTATTGCAAAGACATGCAGGGTCTAAGAGCGTCTCATGCGGCCACTAATAAAGTGCCTCAGATTGACCCACCGCCGGCTATTAGTGAAGGGATGCTTGAGCAGTTGAAAAGATCTATAATTAGTTCTATGAAGACTATGATTGACGCCCGTTTTGCCGGTATTGAAGAACGTCTTCTGCCGGCAAGGAACATGCGTCCACCTCTGGCTGCAGACGCAATGAGGACGTCTTGTGAGAGAACAGTAAGGGTTGCTCCTCCACTAAATTCGGAGACAGCAGAAACGGAGGACAAGTCTAGACGCAGACCGAATCGTAAAAAGGTTGCAGTTCGCACTCAAGCCGTAGTAGTAAAGGAGAGTACAGCACAAGTGACGGGTGTAGAGAAACCCTCCGCGACTTCCAATGCAGCAGAAGAAGAAGGTGGAACTTGGGTCACAGTTGTAAAGAGAGGGAAAAAGAAGAGCAATACCATAGCTCCCAAGAGGCCACAACGACCTAAGCCTAAACTGGCTAAACCACCTCGAACTAAGGCGGTTATAGTCTCATTGACGCCGGAAGCTATAAGTAAGGGTGTGTCTTATGCTCAGGTTCTACAGCGTGCACAACAGAGTGTGGATCTAGTACAACTGGGTATTTCCGAGGGCCTGGCTATACGCCAATCAGTTTCGGGTGCCCGCTTGCTAGAGCTATCCACTGTGCATTCCTCGGAGCAGGCGGACAAGCTCGCGGAACGCTTAAGAGTAGTATTAGAGGGAGTGGCTGTCATTACTAGACCCCACAAAAATTGCACCCTGAAGTTAGTGGGCCTTGATGACTCGGTCACTAAGGACAAGATAGCAAATGCTGTGGTTAGTGCAAGTGGTTGTGCTGCCGATGCTGTGACGGTATCAGAAGTGACCCTAGGGTCTAGAAGAATAATGTCGGCAATAGTACGATGTCCATGTGAAGCAGGCAAGGTGATTGTGGACAAAGGTCGTCTCTTAGTTGGATGGAGTGCTGCCAAGGTCCAGGTTCTAGAAGAGCGCCCTTTGCGCTGTTTTCGATGTCTGGCATTAGGGCATTCCAGGTTGCGGTGTCCGTCTGAAGTTTCTCGGGAGAATCTCTGTTTCCGTTGCGGTTGTGAGGGACACAAGGCACGTGCATGCCAGGCCGAGCCTAGGTGCATGTTGTGCACGGACGCAAAGAGACCGGCTGGTCATGTAATGGGTAGCGCAGAATGCAATCCTCCGCCTGTCAAGGGAGCAGAGACTCTAAGAGTCGAAGTCTTTCATGAAGCCGGGATCCATGGGGATCAAGAGGAAGGTATCATGTCCCCATAATGGATAGACATCAAGCTCGTTTCCTCCAGACTAATATTAATCACTCTGCTGCTGCGCAGGATCTTTTGACACAATCCATGGCGGAGTGGGGTATTGATATTGGCGTGATATGTGAACCATACTTTGTTCCCAATCACTCACGGTGGATAGGCGACTTAGATGGATCAGTCGTGTTAGTGTCTGGCAGCAGTACTACCCCATCTCTTTCACCACTAGAGAGAGGCTCTGGGTATATCGTGGCAGGGTGGGGGGAGTATATACT
This sequence comes from Heliconius charithonia, assembly GCA_030704555.1. Classification (NCBI taxonomy): domain Eukaryota; kingdom Metazoa; phylum Arthropoda; class Insecta; order Lepidoptera; family Nymphalidae; genus Heliconius; species Heliconius charithonia. The sequence goes on from CM060819.1 coordinate 19,169,255, forward strand.
CGTTGGTATCTACTTCTCCCCTAATCGAAGCTTAGCAGAATTCGAAATTTTCCTCGATTCTGTAAGAGCTGCGATTACTCGTCAATCACCGAGTAAAGTATTGGCCCTTGGCGATTTCAATGCCAAGTCCCGAGCTTGGGGAAACTCAACATCGGACGCTAAAGGAAATGCTGTCCAGGTGTGGGCATTGCTTTCTGGGCTTTCTCTGTTGAACGTGGGATCGGTATTCACCTGTGTACGACATAACGGTGGATCTATAGTGGACTTGTCGTTTGCCAGTTCATCTGTCGCTTCCAATGTGTCACGCTGGAGAGTGGAAAAAGAAGTGGAGACTTTGTCGGACCATCTTTATATCAGGTTCGAGGTATCTACTCAGCCGGTGTCAATGGTTCACCCGAGAGGCCCATCTCGCAGGTTTCCAAGGTGGGTTTTGACCCAGCTTAACATTGAGCTGGTCAAGGAGGCAGCCATTGTCGCAAATTGGTGCCAAGGTAGATCGATGGGTGCAAGTTTCAGCGTTGAAGAGCGGGCAAATCGAATGTGCGACGATCTAACGAGGTTGTGCGACGCGTCAATGCCGAGAGCTCGGCGTCGGCGACGATGCCGACAAGTACATTGGTGGACAAAGCAGTTAACCGAGCTACGAAACTCCTGTAACCGGGCTCGGCGGGCTTACACAAGATGTAGAAGGCGAAATGGCCTTGATCCTATACTCGAGGACCAGCTGCGGAGTGACTACAAAGATAATAAAAAGGCTCTTCAGCTCGCTATTAGGTTGGCAAAGGATCAGGGCCATCAGGAGCTTCTAGCAAGCCTAAACAGGGATCCTTGGGGTCGCCCTTACCTTGCTGCCAGGAATAAACTACATGTGCAGTCCGCTCCACTGATAGAAACCCTGTCGACGGATTTCCTGCAGCGTCTCTTAACTGAATTGTTTCCAGAGTCACCTAGACATGTTCCCCCTAGTATGGCCACTTCCTCAGTGCAAGAGGAAGAGTTGGTGGTACCCCCCATAACTGAAGGGGAGATGGATATGGCGTTCAGGAGACTGCGGGCCAAGAAGACGGCTCCGGGACCAGACGGTATTCCAGGAAGGGTTTTAAGTCTCGCCCTGGAATACCTAGGCGGTGAACTTCGGGGACTGTTTGATCAGTGCCTTGTAACTGGACAATACCCGAAGATTTGGAAAGAAGGACGTCTGTGCCTGCTGCGCAAGCAGGGTCGTCCTCTGGACTCTCCTACAGCATACAGGCCAATAGTGCTGCTGAATGAGACGGGTAAACTTTTGGAGAAGATCATTGCTTCCCGTCTTATTCAGCACCTAGAGGAGGTAGGGCCGGGTCTTTCAGAGGCTCAGTTCGGGTTTAGGGCCAATCGGTCAACCATCGATGCCCTGAACGCCCTGAAGACTCGGTCGTTGGCCGCGACAACAGACGGAGATGTTCTTCTCGCTGTCTCGTTGGATGTGGTCAATGCCTTTAACAGTCTGCCGTTTGAGACGTTAAAAAACGCACTCCGGTACCATGGAGTGCCTCTCTATCTCCGGCGACTGTTAGACGACTACCTCCAAGACAGAGTAGTCTTATGGATTGGGAAAAATGGTCAGATCGGTCGACGAAGCGTTGGTTGCGGTGTTCCACAGGGATCGGTGTTGGGCCCGTTACTGTGGAACATCGGTTATGACTGGCTCCTCCGGAGTCGTCTTCCTAATGGGATGAGTATCATCTGTTATGCTGATGACACTCTGGTTACTGCCCGAGGACGGTCATATCAAGAGGTGGCACGCTTGGCAGAAGTAGGAACCCACCTTGTCGTTGACCGCATCAAAGCGCTGGGTCTGAGGGTCTCGATGCCCAAAACTGAGGCCCTCCTTATCCATGGCCTTCGCAGGGGTCCCCCACGTAGGGCTACTCTGCACATCCAGGGTCAGGAGGTGGAGGTACGGACCCAGATGAAGTATCTGGGTCTGACCCTGGACGGTCGATGGTCGTTCAAATCGCACTTCGCTCTGCTTGCACCAAAGCTTATGAACGCCGCCGGAGCCCTTGGCAGGTTATTGCCGAATATCGGAGGGCCGGGTTCTCCATGCCGACGGCTTTATGTCGGTGTGTTGAGGTCCATGGCACTGTACGGTGCACCAGTGTGGGCTGACTCTCTCACCGCTCACAATAAAACCCACTTGCGGAAAGCGCAGCGGGTTATAGCGGTGAGAGCAATTCGAGGATACCGTACAGTATCGTGGACGGCGGCTACACTCTTGGCAGGTGATCCGCCATGGGAGTTGCAGGCGGAAGTGCTTGCAAAAGTTTACGCTTTTCGTGCAAGTGAGCGGTCGCGAGGTGAGCAACCATCGACAGAGGTTATCGCGCGGATCAGGAGAAGAGCGGACGAAGCCCTGATCCGGCGATGGAGAGAGGACCTGGTTTCACCGGCGGCAGGCCTAGTGACGGTGGAGGCAGTCCGTCCCCACCTTGAGCGCTGGGTTAGAAGAGGCTTTGGGGTTCTGACGTTCAGGCTGGTGCAGGTACTGACGGGGCACGGTTGCTTCGGCAAATACCTGCACCAGATTGCACGTCGGGAGATGTCGCCGGTGTGCCATGAGTGTGATGCCTCTGTCGATTCGGCGCATCACACTCTGGCTGAATGTCCCGCTTGGGCCCCACAACGCCATGCCTTGATGGCTGTAGTGGGTAGGGACCTCTCACTGACCAGTGTGGTAGGGGCTATGCTGGACTGCGAGAGGAACTGGTCTGCAATGGTCTCCTTCTGCGAATCGGTTATCGCACTGAAGGAGACCGCGGAGCGGGTGCGTGAGTCCAGCGCTAATGCAGACTCGCTCCGCCGCCGTAGAGCAGGGGGTCGAAGAAGGCGGTATGCGCATCTGCAACTCCCCCTACCTTAGAGGAGCTACTGTGGGAGGGTCATGGTGATCCTCCTGCAAGTCATCGAGGCTGCGGGTGCCCTAGGAGAAACCCCAGGGCACCCTGAAGGCGACGGTGGCCCGCAATTAGGCGGGCCTTCCACCGAGGCGTCGCAGTAGTATGCGCGAGCGATCCTGCGGCGTTTCATCTTGGTGGAGAGGGTTTCCGCTGGGTTTTAGTGGGTAGGAACGGTTTCACACCGTTGAGTCCCACAGTACCGCTCATCGGTAAGGCACGCCTTCCGTATGAGCAGTCTGCGTAAATGCATTTCCCAGCGACAAAAAAAAAAAAAAAAAAAAAAAAGGACCTCTAGTGTTAACAACAACACTCTGTTCCCTACTTTTCTCGGAATTCGGTAGGCGTTGCGTGCTGAGTAGTGAAACTCAACGCCGCACTTTTCCACGACACCAGAGCGATGAAATGGAAATATAAATTTAAATAAATATTTCGTTTCCTTGCGTGGTCATCGAACCCACAACAGTTACACTTTGTGCCCCTGTGCAACGAACGGCCTCAATTTACTTTCTTCTTTTAAAATGTGGTTAAATGAAATAGTCGTAATTTAATTATGTCAGATTACTATTAACCGACTTCTTAAAAGGGGTCATCAATTGGGCTGTATTTTTTAGCCTTGTTACCTTAGAACTTTTGATTGTATGAACCGATTTTAATGATTCTTTTTGTATTTGAAAGCTAATGCCTCCCGTGTAGTCTTATTTTAATTTAGTTTATATCCAACAATGGTATCTATGAGAAAATCATATAAATCTCAAATTTACATTAAGTATATGCGCGACAAATGAACGTATAAGTCAATATCAATTCAACCGATTTTAATGATTCTTTTTTTATTAGAAAGGGTACATATAAGGGGTAGTTTGGTGAAAGTTTAGTTAAGTTCAGAGTGTGAAATCCGGTTGAATTTGAAGAAGTCGATTTTTTTTATTAAAAAATATAATTATGTAATTTTTTCTACAAAAAATTCTTTATACTCCATGATAAAAACTATCCTATAAGTGACATTAGGCTTTGAACTATTACCATGCCAAAATTAATTTAATTTCATACAGTAGTTATCGGTATTTTAGGTAATTTATATTTTTCAGTTTTTATTTTTTTTAAAGAAAACTATCATGAAATTCGGAATGAAACCCAAAAAAAATGTACCTTAAGGCCCTAGGCTAACACCATGCAAAAATTCATCAATTTCTGTCAGGTAGTTTTTGCGTGATTGACGCACAAACAAACCGACAGACAGACAGACAGACAGACAGACAGACAGACAGACAAGAATTCTGCTGAGTGGTTTTTTAGGTTCTATAATCGACATATTAACCGACCTAATTTTTATTTTTTTTATATCTTTCATGTACAGAATTGACTTTTCTATCCTTTTATTATATATGGAGATGGAGATATATATATAGTTAGGTATCTCATTTAATGTTCCGAATACTACATTGTTTACCTATACATTTGTATACGACACCTACCGATCACGCCAGGATGATGCAATAATCGTGTTTGTGACGCGATGATATAAAGGGCCGGAGGGGCGTTGTACAGTCAGTATAGGCTTGAGTATGGGACGGAACACTACTCGTGCTCCGTCACATAACCTCGACAGTTCCGATAATTATTTAGTTATTGAAAAGGCTGTAAATATTATTACTTGTAACTTTCGTCCACATCTGATATATGTTCGATACTACTAACCTCTTATTATTTTAGGAATATGTCAGGATGTACGAGTGGTAACTATAACGATAAGTAATTCGTGTTAATTGATGATTTCTGTTGTTTATGTTCGCAGGTGATAACAATGTGCCTTATAGTAAGTTTTGTTATGTTAAATTGCATTGAAAATAGATTGTTACTTTACTGTTTGTTGTTTTGTTTCTTATTTAATAAATTCTAACCTGAATCCTAAATTCAGAAGTGCGATAAAGATCCCAATTGCTTTGGTTTCCAAGAAACAAAATAATTAAACCTCAGTTTATTTTATTTATATTACTTTGTTGAATTACCTTATATTTCATTTTTAACTTTGACTTTGTGTACCTATTGATAGTGATGCTCATAGCATATCGCAGATTTCTTTGCGAATGTCACTCACTTAGAAGGGGTCAATAGCCAGTTTATTTTATTTATATTACTTTGTTGAACTACCTTTTATTTCATTTTTAACTTTGACTTTGTGTACCTATTGATAGTGATGCTCATAACATATCGCAGATTTCTTTGCGAATGTCACTCACTTAGAAGGGGTCAATAGCCAGTTTATTTTATTTATATTACTTTGTTGAACTACCTTTTATTTCATTTTTAACTTTGACTTTGTGTACCTATTAATAGTGATGCCCACAATATATAATAGGGGTTAATGGTCAGGTAAGACCGAGCATTAGAAAAGTTATGACTCTAAAAATTATCTACACCTACTATATTATCATATTTGTGCCATATTTAAAAAAAAAAAGAGAAAGAAAAAAAAAATAATAAAAAAAAAAATAAATAAATAAAAAACAAATATAAAAAAAAAAAAAAAAAAAAAAAACGAAAAAAAAAAAAATAAAAAAAAAAACGAAAGAAAAAAAAAATAAAAAAAAAACGAAAGAAAAAAAAGAGATAAATAATGTCTGAATGAGAGATAAATAATAATGTAATCGATGGTAAGGTGCTTAATTTACCTAATTGTTTTGTCTTGTTTTTGTTTTGGCGATTGTTTTCAGAAGCAGTAATAGTGGCGTCTCACGTCACTCCACGAGACAAGACATTTCTGCTAATCACCGGCGTTAGTCGCCAATGACGTTAGTCGTCAAATTGCGTTAGTCGCACCGGCGTTAGTCGCCAATGACGTTAGTCGTCAAATTGCGTTAGTCGCACCGGCGTTAGTCGCCAATGACGTTAGTCGTCAAATTTGCGTTAGTCGCACCGGCGTTAGTCGCCAATGACGTTAGTCGTCAAATTTGCGTTAGTCGCACCGGCGTTAGTCGCCAATGACGTTAGTCGTCAAATTGCGTTAGTCGCACCGGCGTTAGTCGCCAATGACGTTAGTCGTCAAATTGCGTTAGTCGCACCGGCGTTAGTCGCCAATTGTGTTGCAGCTCGCATGTGCTGCGCGTGTCTACGCGCGCCACTGCTCGTGTCGGCTCGCACGTGCTGCGCGTGTCTACGCGGGCCACAGCTCGCATGTGCTACGCTTCTCTGTGCGCCTTCTGTTCGCATGTGCGGCGCGTCTCTGTGCGCGCCACTGCGCATCTGTGCGCGCAATGCGCGACGCCTCTGCGCGCCTCGACTCACATGTGCTGCGCGTGTCTACGCGGCCAACAGCTCACATGTGCGGCGCTTCTTTGTGCGCCTCCTGCTCGCATGTGCAACGCGCCTGTGCGCGCCATGCGCGACGCATCTCTGCGCGCCTCGGCTCGCACGTGCTACGCGTGTCTACGCGCGCCACTGCTCGTGTCGGCTCGCACGTGCTGCGCGTGTCTACGCGCGCCACAGCTTGCATGTGCTGCGCTTCTCTGTGCGCCTCCTGCTCGCATGTGCAACGCGCCTGTGCGCGCCATGCGCGACGCATATCTGCGCGCCTCAGCTCGCACGTGCTACGCGTGTCTACGCGCGTCACAGCTCGCATGAGCGACGCGTCTGCGCGCCTCGGCTCGCACGTGCTACGCGTGTCCACGCGCGCCACAGCTCGCATGAGCGACGCGTCTCTACGCGCGCTACCGCGCGCCTCCGCTTGCATGCGTAAGGTGCCTGTGCGCGCCATGCGCGACGCCTCTGCGCGCCTCGGCTCGTATGTGCTGCGCGTGTCTACGCGCGCCACAACTCGCATGTGCTGCGCTTCTCTGCGCGCCTCGGCTCGCACGTACTACGCGCGCCAATGCGCGCGACAGCTCGCATGAGCGACGCGTCTCTACGCGCGCCATGCGCGACGCCTCACTGGGCGTCTCGGCTCGCATGTGTAACGCGCCTGTGCGCGCCATGCGCAATGCATCTCTGCGCGTCATGCGCGACGCCTCTCTGCGCGCCTCGGCTCCATGGGCTACGTCTCTACGCGTGACACCGCGCTCATCGGCTCGCATGGGCTACGTGTCTCTACGCGCGACACCGCGCGCATCGGCTCGCATGTGCTACGCGTGTCTACGCGTGCCACAGCTCGCATGGGCGACGCGTCTCTACGCGCGCCACCGCGCGCCTCCGCTTGCATGTGTAAGGCGCCTATGCGCGCCATGCGCGACGCCTCTGCGCGCCTCGGCTCGCATGTGCAACGTGCATCTGCGCGCCATGCGCGACTCATCTCTGCGCGTCTTTGCGCGCCTGTGCTCGCTTGTGCGACGCATCCCTGCTCGCATGCGCGACAAATCCCTGCTCGCATGCGCGACGCATCCCTGCACGCATGCGCGACGCATCCCTGCTCGCATGTGCGACGCATATCTGCTCGCTTGTGCGACGCATCCCTGCTCGCATGTGCGACGCATCCCTGCACGCATGCGCGACGCATCCCTGCTCGCATGTGCGACGCATCTCTGCTCGCTTGTGCGACGCATCCCTGCTCGCATGTGCGACGCATCTCTGCTCGCTTGTGCGACGCATCTCTGCTCGCTTGTGCGACGCATCTGTGCTCGCTTGTGCGACGCATCTGTGCTCGCTTGTGCGACGCATCTGTGCTCGCTTGTGCGACGCATCTGTGCTCGCTTGTGCGACGCATCTGTGCTCGCTTGTGCGACGCATCTCCGCTCGCTTGTGCGACGCATCTCCGCTCGCTTGTGCGACGCATCTCTGCTCGCTTGTGCGACGCATCTCTGCTCGCTTGTGCGACGCGTCTCCGCGAGTCTTCACGTCTCTGCGACTGCTGCTGCGAGTTCAGCGCTGCCGAGGACGGCGCACGGTTAGGATGGCCGAGTTAGGTATCTCATTTAATGTTCCGAATACTACATTGTTTACCTATACATTTGTATACGACACCTACCGATCACGCCAGGATGATGCAATAATCGTGTTTGTGACGCGATGATATAAAGGGCCGGAGGGGCGTTGTACAGTCAGTATAGGCTTGAGTATGGGACGGAACACTACTCGTGCTCCGTCACATAACCTCGACAGTTCCGATAATTATTTAGTTATTGAAAAGGCTGTAAATATTATTACTTGTAACTTTCGTCCACATCTGATATATGTTCGATACTACTAACCTCTTATTATTTTAGGAATATGTCAGGATGTACGAGTGGTAACTATAACGATAAGTAATTCGTGTTAATTGATGATTTCTGTTGTTTATGTTCGCAGGTGATAACAATGTGCCTTATAGTAAGTTTTGTTATGTTAAATTGCATTGAAAATAGATTGTTACTTTACTGTTTGTTGTTTTGTTTCTTATTTAATAAATTCTAACCTGAATCCTAAATATATATATATATATATATATATATATATATATATATATATATATGCATAGGGTATCAATGCCTACATAATGTAAACATATACTATCTAGGCACTAATACTCTGGTACACTGAAATGCGAATGGACGATGATGGCCATCATTTTTTGCCCTCCAGCCGCTTTATGTTCTAGATATATCTTCTACAACGACCTAATGTTACGAGTAATGTCTACATTACGGTTGACTTTTTGCAGTTTCTACTGGATTTGGACAAAAAATATAGACGAATAGTTTTTGAGAGGGGAAATTTGCTTTGATTTCTATTAAAATTACTGAAATTTGTACAAAAATACTAACATATATAGAAAAATGTTTTGTAAGTACACAATTAGTTATATGAATTTTGAGTTTAGATCTCATTTTAATAAACATACATTAGCTTACTTCCACCTGATCCACCACCACCGCTCCACACAAAGTGGGGCGAGACCGCAGGGAGCCTTAATCTTTTCCATAAATTAAGTATCCAACATAATAATATTTAATACCAAATTCCCTTTGTTTATCATGATATGTTTGGAATGAAGCGTAAAGCAGAAAAGATTGAAAGAAAATGTACCTATAAGTAGATGCTAGCTAGAACGCTCTTTACTGCCATTTCCTCTTTACTGTAGCCCGTGATACTTGAATCATTTTGACAATATCTCTCGACTATTGTTAACGCGTTCGGCTGAAGAGTTACTTCCGGCACTCTAATGACTACTTTGCTGTACAACTTCAGTTATTATATACGGTTTTCTGTTCTGTTCTGTTATTTGATCATGGTGTTCTGAATGCGCCAGTTGAGCAATTATCACTTTGTTGTTTTACCGGCGGCTTCCCTTCTAAATGGAAATGAAATATATAACATTTACGGATCACACATGGTACATTCTAAGTGCTCGCAAGCAATAGATTTAAAATGAGAGTAGTTCATGTTAATGTTTATTATCTAAGTATCCACTGCAGTGGGCTACATGAAAATGATTAAAGAAAATAAACTATAAAATGAGCTTCCCACGATAAATGAAAATAAAAGTAAAAATAAAAAAATATTTTTTAGTTTAAAAATATTTTCTTGAGATTTGTGCATTCAACCAAATAAACTCCTCAGTTTAATAATATTGGTAAATAAATGTAAGTTATTTAGATAAATCCTTACCGATGATTGTAGGATTTTCCTTCAAATAAATATAAAACTATCAAATATTTTATAGCTGGTCAGTTGAGGAGCGTTTTAGCAAACCGACATTCAATGGTTTTTTTATGGCTAAAAATGTGGCGAAAAATAACAACAGATAAAAATAAAAACAGATGAAACGAAATGTATTATCTTTCTTGCGATAATCATGCGAGAAAGCAAATGAAAATGATATATAATTCGTTTTCTGTATTTTACTCAAGAATTTCAAATACATACTTACTTACATTCATGTGGTATCCCACATATAATTAAGTAAGGCAGAGGGAAACCTCGTGTTAAAACACTGCCCCACTTTTTGGCGAATTTCAGAGTGTGTTAAATGACAGAGAACGCCACGCTTTGTCCTGTTATCAAAGTATTTAATATTATTTTTAATAAAGTTTTATCTATAAATATCACGCACAGTTAACTAATCACGTCTCAACTCGTCGAATTTAAGTAGATCTATGTTCATTTTGCCCGAAACATCCAATTTCCTATATTGGTCACTAAATCACCCATCAATCACTGTGCGGAACACATTACTGCTACACTCGCCATTTACGTTGGCATTTGATTTATTTAGTCATGATTCATAAAAGAAATTATGTGTTATAATTTGCTATAAAATTTAATTTTATATTATAATTTACACATGTTTTATATCTAAAATATCTATGTTTTATATCTATATGCTTTGACCAATAAGACACAGTAAAAACTGCGTGGAAAAAAATGCTGGAATTCGGAGTGTAGATTCCTTAGGGAGTGTAGAAGATCACAGGAAAATATATCTTTAGATTTCTACGGGAACGGAAAAAACTGAATATTGTTATGACTAGCGAATCATGAAGTGTATAATCAGAACTTCGCAACTACACCACAATAACCACTTAATATTCAAAGAAGTTTTTTTTTATCAGCTGCACGCTGTATCCCGCACACAGCACTGTAGGCAGAGGAAACCTAGTGTTAATATTCTGGAGGAATTCCGTGTTGAGTGGCAGAACTTAAGGCCGCACTTTGCCTCGACACCAGAGCGAAGAAGTGGAAATATAAATTTAAGTAAATATAAATTTCGAAGAAGTTATAGATATAAAATATTATCCTAAAACAATAAGTGATATATTCTTGTAAGTAGATTCAATAAATAAAACACCAACGCAATATGTAAAAATTCAAGGCGAACAGCTCACTGAAAAGAAACGTTTCGATATATTTTCATTTTATTTCTATATAAATAATTTATAAAAGAAGGCACTTCACGTCAGAAGTCGCTATAAAATTTATTGGCACTAAAATGTTGAAACACTTTTATTGAAACGTATTTGCTTAAAAGTTGTTACTGTGATGCGGGCGTTTTACTTTTTAGTTATAAATTTAATTTTGGTTAGCTATCTAATAGTGACAGAAGAATGTGGTGAAAATTTATACGTTAATGATATAGCTACATCGCTAGTGACTTTGCTAGGAACGGATGATAATAACACAAGAATAAAAGAACTCAAAGAAAAACTCACAAAGATAGATAAATATGTAGTAAATAAAATTAAATATACAGATTTTTTGCTAAATGAAACAATGAGCACAGATCTGAATGAAACTAACTTTTATAATGCTTTAAATGAATCTGATCACTTTAGTCTAGTAATTGAAAAGGATCCTAAAAATTTATATTTGAAATTAAAAGAGAAAATGACTCGTGATGATATAGTTAATATTTTAGCAAAACAAAATGAAAGAGAAAAACTATTTAAATCTGCCAGAAAAATGATGAAAAATCTTGAAGAGAATGACGAAGTAATAGACAATATAGTTGATAAAATAATTGCACAGTCGCCAAAAGATAAACACAAATACAAGCATAATGTAGAAGACGATAAGTACTGGGGTATTACTACAAGATAATCTTCATAGTTATTTTACTGTATATGATGTTATTTGAAAACCCAATCTAATACAAAAAATCTACTTCCATCTACTAATTTTCAAGTCAGCATGTTAGGTGACAGGCCACAACACCGTGCCTTGTCTAACACTATATACTATATTTTACCAAACCAAAGCATTTATTTTTTAGATCCTCAACCAGAATTAGAAGATCTTAAAGAGTACCACCGACACGACGGTAGAAGAATTTTCAAAGGAGAAAGGACCACAATAAGATATTATCCATTTATGGTGTCTATACACGTGATGGGCAGATTTTGGTGTGGTGGATCCATTTATTGGCATGACATCGTTTTGACTTCAGCGGCATGTCTACAGCTGTATGTTTCAATGAACTTAATGATTTTAAGGAAAATTACATTATTATTCTTACAGATACATTTTTTTTATCTTGTTGAATGCTCAACTTTGCGCTTAGTAAATTGTCAATTAATTTTTAGGATGCATAACAATCGATTCTTTCGTGAAAATCCAAGTGTGCTTAGAGTTCGAGTTGGTAGCAACCACAGTCGTATCGGCGGGGAAATGGTCGAGGCCCTTGAGGTAAACTGTAATATAAATATTGTACTAAAAATGTGAATTAAAATAGGCAATGGCGCACCAGGCGCTGTGAGACAGCGCCTACCAATAGATATCATGTGATGTGTAGTTGGTTCAATCTCTACTGAGGGAATGGAAATACTTTATTTACTCTGCCTCACGGGAAATTGAAAACGACAGCGAAACCAGAACCCAGACACAACACAACCTTATCAAGAAAAGCGTAGAGTACATTAATTAAAACATCTGGTGATATTATTGTCCCTTTATTTTCATTTCCTGGTAGCTATACCATACCATGCGTGTCCCATGGTTACAAAAACTATGCAAAAAACATATTTGCTTATATACGAAGCGAACATACGGTTTCTTTTTACTTGCGGTTTCTTTTTACGGTTTCTTTTTCTTTTACTTTTTACTTTTAAACACTTTTTTCCTCTCAGGTGTACTTTCACCCTGGATACAACCCACGCACTTTACGCCATAACATTGCCGTCATTCGACTCAGAAGACATCTTGCCTTCGGTTACCATAGAATCCCTAAGCTGATAGACATATCGTATAACAAATTTGGACTTGCTCCCACTTCAGAGGTGTTAGTTCTGGGGTGGGGAGTTTCTAAGGTGATGTTTTAATATTACTTACTAATTTCTAGGTAGGTAAGTTTTATTTCACTCAACACGCAATGCCTCCAGAATTACCCTATTGTGTGTGGGATAAAGGATGAAGCTAAGTTGATATATTTTTGTATATATTTTAAAAAGAGATTTTGTAAGGTCCATTATGACCTTAAATAACTCTTGAGTATTTTATTGCTTAGTAGCACACCGACAATCATAAAAATGTGGTTGGTCTGTCTTTTTGTTTGTCCGGTCTAATGAGGGATATTTTTTTGGAATATGAATAATTTATGTGGGACGTAACTATAACATTTTACAATTTTCCCTAAATAACAATTTTCCTTAAATAATATTTATATTCGTAAAGTTCAAGCGGGCGATGCTGCGTGGGCCCCGCCACTAGGTGTAAATTTTGAGCTGCTTAACTTGCCTTCAAAGTAATTCTATCAGCACTGTTTATTTTAAACACACACATTGATTGCCTCTTAATAATCATTCTTTTTAAATATAATTTATTTTTTAGATGTCGCAAACGTTGGCGTATGAGCCAGTGTTCCTCAATAGAAAATTCCTGCCAGTCTATCCGAATGTGTTCTGTAAAGAAGTTTATGGGAAGTAAGTAAACTGTTACGTAAATCTAAGTTATGAAACGTTCGTCACCGTCATACAGCATACCGTGTACAGCCGGTATAGCGAGGGAAACAACTTTTTTCATTTTCTTGCTCTGGTAATAAGGTAAAACGCGGTGTATAGTTCCGTGCATATATTCAACACGCAATGTCTCGAAAATTGGGACGAAAGTGGAAAACAGATTGTCTTAACGGTATTTTCCCTCTGTCTTCTCTGCCACGTGCGGGATATAGTGTGTTTTTATTCAATCAAATGCATGTTCATATCATCGTGGTTCGCTGGCAAAATAGATATAACAAATAAGTTGTAATAAGCATATAAGCATTAAAGTTAATTTTTGTTTGCAGTAAATTTATAACAAATACGATGTTTTGCGCTGGAACTTTCACGACTGGTGAAGGAGCTTGCGACGTAAGTTATTTACATAATTACAATGATAAAATTTTAAGTCATATATCATTTTTTCATTAATGGACGGAGTGTCTTAAGACTCCCTCTCTCCTTGGTTCCTTCTGCCTAATCTGTTATGATGGAAAATGCGCGTAGCCCCAACTCCTACGATGTCAAAGAAGAAAATCTTCAATATTTTTTTTTACTTTACATACTTACGTTAAGACCTAGGTGAACACTAGATCCCCTGCTCAGGCCACTCCTCCTTTGTACATAAAGCGTAAAAAAAAATTAATAACTTCTTACAACGTACAAAACAACGGTTGCACGGTTTGTTCCTAGCGTGGTAGTCGGAAGCAAAGTGATCTGAAATCCTATTTAGTATTATATTGATTCGTTTTATTGTCCCGGTGTCCCGCGAAATGCCACCGGGACGTACAAATGTCCACTATTAACAACCCGCACATACATTATTATAAATGTTATCCCAGCACGACGCTGGCGGACCTGCCCTGGTGGGCGGGCGACTAGTGGGTATCATTTCCTTCGGCCCAGCGTTCTGCGGGGCACCCAACGCGCCCACCGTGTTCACTCTGGTGGGTGCATACGCTGACTGGATAGAAGCTGTTAATGAATCTGTGAGTAGAAGGAACTTGAGTAACAATATTTGCAGCGTTGAGTTCCGTAGCTTCTGGGCTTCGAGGCTAATGTTAGGTTGTGGCCGTCGTAGAGTAGTGGTATCGGAAGAATGATTATTTTGTAATTCTTTTTTCCCTGCTCTGGTAGGCGTGCCTTGTTGAGTTGCGTCACTCAACTCTCAAGATCTCCCCATTTTTACCTGTTATATTTTTTTTCATTATATATTTGAAATGTTATCTAAACGTTGCAAATATTTTATACATGTTTACAACCTTCTTCCAATTTAGAAAACAAATGGTTGCAAGACCTTAAAGAACGTGAAACTACTTTCAGTATCGCCGGAATCAGCGTAATCGGTGTCAACGCTAGGATTTCGTGTAATATATTACTGTCCTTAAAAGAGGTGTTGTAGTAACATTATATAAATATTACAAAGAAAAAGAAGTAAAATTTTTCATTTTATTATATTGAGTGATGGAACTCAACGCCGCGCTAAATGAAAGTAATTTCAAGATAATCTTTCGTAGAGGATCGTACTCGTAATATTCAGACACTGCCTCACTAGGTCAGAAATGTCTCAATAAAAGCTATAGATTTTAAAACTAAACTAACAGCCACTCAACACGCAATGCCTCTAGAATTTGGCGGAAAGCGGGGATCGGAAATGTTTTAATGAGAACGAAATGTTAACACTAGGTTCCTTCTCCTTCCTACTCTGCTATCTGCATCGTGATTTAAAAAAAAATATTTTTGTTAATGACTTGCATTTTGTAACTGTATTAGGTAATATTTATTCCCTTTAAACAGATGCCACATTACTATCGCGGCCAGAAGCGTACAACAACTATCGAACCTATGACCTTCTTCCCGGAGGTAAAGCCCAGTTATCCGACGACTTTACCATTCACAACGACGACTACCACGACTACCACCACCACCAAGGCCGCGGCAAGGATCAGACCAATGATAGATGACTCAGATATGGATGGTTTTAGTATAGATTTGAAATAAAATGTATGTTTCTTATTTGCTTTCTGTTTGATTTTTTTTATTGTTTTCAAACTATAGTCAAGGTGTCTGTCGATGACGCGGTGTTTGATCGCAGTGTTGTGGGTTAAATCCGTATCCGTACTTAATTTTCCTCCATTCTATAGACCGAATACTTGGATATTTGATTTTAATTTCAACTTGAGGTATCTACGCGATCTAGGAATAAAGGGTGTTGGCAGATTGACAAAGAGATATACTGACTGACGTATAAAAGTGATCCTGTAGGGGTTCAGTTTTTTTTGTTGAGCCCTAAAAATAGTTGGTAAGTAGAAAGAAATATCCTTAAAGAATAACGACGCAAGCGGAGTTGCGGCTATAAGCTCGCTAGTCCACAAAGTGACCTCTGTGTACCGTGAGATGGTGGGAATATTAATATTTGCAATAATTTCAAGCCAGAATTCCAAGCAGAGTCGCTCCGCTGGAGGTCGACTGGACGACGGATATTAATTTCTAATAGAATTTCACTGAATAATAACCCACGTTAGACCGACGTCTTTAATTAAACCGTGAAACTAACTTTGTGTTTGGCTTTATATCTAACACTATCATTTTCCTTCCACTCCACCGACTTGGTCAAATGGAAAAAACTAGGAACTGTGACACATGACATGCCCGAGATAACTCTGAGATACAAGTACATTGGGTTACATCGAAACGTTTAAGCTGTAGCCTTCTACTATAAATGGATTGACCAACACAAAAGAACATTTTCAAATTTGAACTAATCGTTTTTGAAATAAACGTATTCAATCAAATAAACTCCTCCGGTTTATAATATGTGTTTTAGCTTCACGCTGTATACCGCACATAGCACAGTAGGTGGAGGGAACCTGACAACCTGGTGCTAAGACACTCCGTTCCCCTGTAAGACACTTGCGTTCCCCAGTTCCATTTCTGTCTAATTCTTAATGGCATTGACCGGCTGAACTCAATACCGCGTTATTCCTCGTTAGCACTATAAGGAAATGAGAATATTAAATATTTCGTTCCTCTGAATGGCAATCGAACCTACAACCGCTTACAGTCGCACGTTTATGCCTTTGCGCCACGACGATCACGTTGATAGACTTTTATTTTACTTTACTTATTTAAAAATCGTATAAACAATCTCACTGTAATGAAAACGACAGTAAGCTACAATCTAGTTTTTTTACAATTAACGACGTTTATGTTTTCGACGTTACAACACAGTAGTGGTGTAACAAAAAGCTGAGTGAAACACTGGAGCCATGTTCTTGTCTCTTTGTGTAGTTCCGTTTCCGTTTTTAAGGGCAATATCTTAAATTGTATTTCTTAAAAATTTTGCTAATATTTTTGTTTTGTAACTGTACACAAAGTTAATGGTGTTAATCAGAAACAGTAACTTCGCGCTTTTCCTCACATAGGGTAGGCAAACAAAACTTAGTGTTAAGACACACCGTTCCGCTCCGTTGAAATGTCCAATTTTCAAGATATTGCGTTTTGGGTGGCGGAACTCAACGCCGTGCTTTGTCAGCTATACTAAAAAAATCTATATAAATTATTAATTTGTTATCCCATTTTTATTTTTTTGCTTTAGTAAAAATATAAAGCGCGGAGTTGAGTTCTGCAACTCAACATTCAATACCTCGTAAATTGAAAAGTTGCAAATAAAGTTCTTTAGCACTGGTGTTCGGGATAAAGCGTGAAAATAGATAATAAAAAGAAAACAAAAACAAAATAAACGTTTTTTTATTTTTATATCACGGAGAATTGTCTCCGATACTTAGATACACCCTCAGACAGTAAAACGACTTCATCTTAAAGTAAACCATATTTCGCAGCTTTCACTCGCTAATTGTTTACAATTTATCTTCAATTGTAGGAGACTGTTAATTCCGCGATTGTTCTTGACTATTTATTAATGTCAAATAAGAGGCCGCGAACTCATGAAGATTGATGACGAAGTTTAATCTAAATTAGTTTAGCATTTCAACGTTACTGTTTAATTATCTAAAATGAGTGAGGTGCAGCGGCATAACGTCTGACTGTAAACGTGTCGGTAGCGGGTTCAATTTCATCTCGGGGATGAATTATATTCACATGTCAGCAGTGACATGTGAATATCCCGCACATACGATAATCTGCTCTATTTTAGTTTAAAGTACTAATTATAATAAAAGTATTATTAATAGCCAAATAATTTGGCTTTGGTAAAGTTAGAACGTTAAGATAGAGTTGGGGCGAGTAGAGTTGGTACGAGCCACCTTCTGAGCGACATTTTACATCTCAGAAATTGGGCTGAAAGAAGAAGGAGAAGGGCGGGAACATATCTTAACATTTGGTTGCAAAATCTACTTACATCTCATATTTTTTCTTAAAAAATAATATATATTCTGCCTTTAATAATATATTATTTTAATATTTTGGCTTTGACTTTGCACTGTCAAATTTAGAATAAACCAATTATAAAGCCATTTGCTTAGAAAACAACATTATAATTTGAATGCGCATAGTTTGATGTTTCTCCTAACAATTAATGTATACAAATAACGCCTCTATATTAAAAGCGCTTAAAGCAATATTTGGCGTGAATGAATTTACACGGACGTGTTTTAATAAATTCTCCTAGAATTAACATGAGAATCATGATGAAATTTGACAACCGTTTTGACCTCTGTGGCTTAGTCCTTAGTTGTTAAAACTTAATTGAAAGTAGCGGGTACTATTATATACATATGTACTAGTATTATTTATTGGAACATACAGTCCGCGAAGTAAGAAGTAGAAGTAACTTGAACTTGCCATTTGTGTGACTAACAATAGAACCAGAAAACTCCTTAAATCAAGATAAGACTAATTAAGCCTTTATAAAATAAATTAAATATAAAAAATATACCAGTTCTTCTACACCGGACTTGCACCGACTTGTTTGTTATGGTTGTGTTAATAGTGAATTGTTTCGTTATATCATCAAGAACAGCGTTGTAACATGTTTTTTTTTATCTATTACAACTTGGTCATACATTTTTTTTGTATTCTTGTACAGTGATCGTCCAACTTTTTCTTTTAATTTTTATTAATCAATATTTAAATTTGATTCTGCATTCCACACATAGCATAGTATGGCAAAGGGCATCTAGTAATAAGACACTTCGTTCTCATTATGACACTTCCGTTCCCTTACTTTTAAGGACAAATCAGTCCTCCCGACTCTGTTATTTAAAATCCAACATTAAGGTCCACGGTCCTTTGAAGTACAGAGGAAATCAAGCATTCTAAAGATACTACAACCAAAGTCACCGCAATGAAGGGATTCGAGCCTTTATACATTGTTTTTCGTCGCGTAATCAAAACCTATGGGTACTTATCGAGGCCCTGCAATTATGAAATTTGGCAATAAGTGTGAAACTTGCAGTACAAATAAAGTGAAAATTTATAAATATTTCAGAGAAAAAAAACGTTATAAGCTTTCTTATATTTGTAGCTCGTTTCATACAAACTGAATGCATACGTTCGCAAACTTAAATTTGTCAACTTATTTTATTATAAATTGTATTTCCCGTTGAGAACGATACGATTCCGTAGTGAAATTGGTACGGAACCCATTGTATGCTATGAGTAACTTAAAAAAAGGAACATACTGCATCATACTATACCCAATAATAGAGTTCTAGTCAAATTCCACTCTAGCTACGATTCGTTTCAAAGAACGTTTGATTGAACTAGATCGAATATTTAACACCATGAAGCGAGAGTGTGAATGTTCTTTTGTTAAGGCTTTAATCAATTTATTAAAGGCACGAGGCTATCGCGGTCCAGGAGCATATTGTCTATTCATAAAAATACGGTAGTTGTGGGTTCAATTTCCAAAAGATCAATTTATCACCTGTGTAAAGAAAAAAATATAAAATGTGTACTCAAATATTTTTTTATGACAGCTTTCGTGGCGTAGCGGTACAGCGTTTGACTGTTAACATGACGGTTTTGTGTTCAATTTCTACTGGGGACAATGAATTATTTTTTTATTTCCTCGCTCTGGTTACTAGGTTCCCTTTGCCTAACTCGAGATACAACGCCCCTCCCGTTACCCCTGTATGAGTGATACAGCCTGAAACTTAAAACAAAAGTTTGAAATAAATAAGGTTAACCTTAAATTGGATTAAGTACTTAGAACATCCACTAGAAACAACTCGATTTTCTTTGCTTACTGACAAAGTAATTTTAGAACCGACCACTATCTCTTTGATGAGCTCATCGCTTAAATTAATGTTTTAAATCTCATTCTAAACGATAATTAACAAATAATTAGTTTCACGCTTTTTCCTGCATGTCACTAGAAGCTAGTGTTAATATTTTCCGCATATTCGGGAGCTCAACACCGCATTTTATCTATTGGAACACCGAAATAGAAATAATTGGAATACAAGCATTTTTCCGAGTGGGCATCGAACCCACAACCATCGCTGAAATAGTCAGACGCGAGAAGCGTAATTGCATGTGAATTTATTTAATAGGAACAGAGTATCTTAACACTAGGTGCTCAGGTTCCCTCTGTCTATCCGGCTAAGTACGCGATATATGCGGGAGTATAAGGTAAAAAAAATCCTCATATCCCTCGTATTAAATAAATAAATAAGTTAATTAATATTAATAAATAAGTAAAATAAATAAGGAAATTAAAAAGTAAAAACCTCGAAACGCCAGCTAGCTCTCACCGTAACAGCCTTCAGGGATTAGAAGAGTATGAAATTATTAAACAACGCAGGGTTTAGTTTCATTTCAATTAAAATTTTGTAATATGAAATTGAAATGTGAAAATAAATTAGAATATTTTAAACAGTAGTAAGGAACTGAGGTTGTAGGTTCAAATCTCAGTACGGGGAACACAAGGGGGAACGGAGTTTTTTCATGACCTCGCTCCGGTCAAGGCGCGACGTTGAGTTTCACCACTCAACAAGCAATCGTGCCTTAACTATGCAATGAAAGTATTACTTCTTATTTTTTTTAATACAGAAATTATACTACGTAGCATTAAGACACTCCGTTCCTCACTTCCTGCTGAATTCTGGAGGCATTACGTGCTGCGTGGTGGAACTCGACGCCGCGCTTTGCCCCGACATCGGAGCGAAGAATTAAAAATATTAAACATTCCATCTTCCTCGAGCGGGAAACACAAGACAACGACAAGTTTTAAATGTATAAGTTAATTAATTTTAAAGGATAACTTTATTCGGCCTTTTAAAAACTTTTAATCGATTAGAATTATAAAATATACATGAAATACCCTTAATAAGCCTATATAGGCTTTAAGCATGCTCATGTTAAAACATATCCTCGTATTTATATTGACTTTGGTGAAACATTTAATGTTTTTCAATTTCCAAGTACTACATAACGACCTCGCTCCGCTTTGTACCGGATTTAACCGGTTACGGGCTGTTAGAGGCGGTGAGAGCTGGCTACGCGTCGTAATCTTTGACAAAGATACATATAAGATATCTTATATAATAATGATAACACTTATTTTGGTTTAAGTCCTTTATATCTTTTTAAAAACAATGTTTCTGCAGAGAAAACCTAGTGTTAAGGCACTCCGTTCTGCACTTTCTGCCGAACAATATTAGTATTGATTAATAACAAATATAAATAATATTTAATTTCATTGTCATAGGAAATGAAGTAGTAATCCAAATTTTATTTCAACTGTTTCTTTTCAAATACTAACAGGGCAAGTCAAAGAAAAGCTTAAAAATGCAAACATATCAGGATAATACACGTATGTAAGGAAAGTAATTTATCACGTAACTCCTTGTACTACGTGCTTGGGTGTAAGAAATAAATCACCTCACCTTGTAGGAGAGACCACGCACCAAGTAAACCTATTGTGCAGCTCCAGTCACTCGTTCATATAAATTATGCTCAATTTGAAATGTTGGGGAGTGGTGATTGAACTAATGGCGATTACAAATCCTAATTTCGTAAAGATAATTTTTACATACATCTCTTTGATTTTACAGGGTATAAATATATATATTTTTAGTTTCACGCAATATCTTGCACTTAGCAGGATTGTCAAAGGGAATTTGGATAAATAGTATTAAGAAAATCCCTTCCGACTTCCGTCCCCCACATTCCTCCGAATTCTGGGGACGTATAACATGTCGCGTTTGCCGTCCCGTCGTGGTGCAGCTGCACACACTGACACGTCTGACTGTAAACGCATGCGAATACGGTTCCCACTTGGGCAGATTAATTATTTTTATTTCCTCTCTCTGGCTCTAAAGTGAAGTGTGTCCTTTAGTTCCACCGCTCATCATGTAATGTCACGAAAATTGGAAAAGTGGGAGAAAGGATCCTTTGACACTATCCGGAGGGCTGTCTGCGGAATACAGCGTGAAGCTATTTACTTTATCTTAAATTTCGTATATCAGGATAAACAAAATTCTAACAGAATCTAAAAATATGAACACTCTTGGTCAATCTTTAGACAGAGACATTGTGTATGGAAAAATTGGGATATAAAAATTATATCAACAGTCATTTTCCAGAGCAAGAGACAAACCTACAACACAAGTCAGGACGATGATATATTTAGTAACTATTCTATGAAATTATAAGTATCCTTAAATTTAAAGTATAAACCTAATATAAATAATTAAAAGTTTGTGATGACCAAATAAGCTTGGTTAGTGTAAATGTTGTCTTTGTCTTTTAACCCAAAGCTCAGTTCCTCTAACGTTCTATTGAAGGTTATTAAACTTTTAGAGTTTTGTGTCGCATCTTACTATTTTTATTGCTGTCTTATATCATCTGTCTATAACAGTAGCGATTATGGATTCGATTTTCAATCGGAGGAAATTATTTATTTAATTTCCCCAAATTAAAGAGGGGAACGTTTGTCTTAACACTAAGACTGTGCAGTATGCGGAATACGGTGTGTTAAAAAAAAATAAACGTCGTAATTAATTTGTAAATTACGTATTATATCTATATAATTAATATTTATTTATCATAACATAAAAAATACTAGATACATATAAAAATGCTACAACAAACTAAAATAAAACATTTGTAGAGGCAGTACACAAAAGTATAAGTGTAATTATTAAAGTAGTTAAACTCAACGCTACTCACGGTGCGACCGCGGCCTGCTCAGCTCGTACTTACCTGAAAAAAAAAAATATATTATTTCATTTTTAACAGATTGTAACTCGTTTTGTCGTCATTAGAAACGGGAAATCCTAGTTTTTCCCGTGCTTGTAGAGATTTCTAGAAAATTTTTCTGAGTCACTAAGTTAGCTTTTTTACAAGCTACATATTATGTACTTAAGTATCAAAATTCAACTTTATAACATGTTTAGTTTTGTTTGTACATTGTCAGTCAGTCAGTAATGAAATAGTTTAATATATTTTCAAGGTATGGGGATAAAAAGTGATTTCTCACTTTTCCCCACATAATAAAGTAGTCAGAGAGAACCTTTTGTTAAAACACTTTGAAACCCCGTTTCCATGCAATTATTATTCACACTTTTTTAAAAAACATATCAAAGTTTCGCACCACAATATCTGCAGATTATCTTTATTTCAGAACTGTAAATCAACTTTTCTTGACACAAAAGACTTTCAGTAACATCTTATCCAGCTCAAATGAAAACATAACAAAAGATTACAAATTTTACGTTCGCGCTATTACAGGTGCTATAAACACAAGTTATATCTGAGGTACTAAACCGAGGGTGGGAGCTCGATCTGAGGTATTTTTGCTTACTTTTCTGTTTAATTTTTCTTGTGAAAACGTAAAGTATGATTGTTCAAAGATTTCATAGGAAAATCTTTTGTGATTGCAAACCTTAGAAAGCGTAGTAAATTTTATATGGTAATTGAAAATTTGCGAAAGAATGTCTTGACACTAGCTTCTTCTTCTTCTTCTTAGAAGCAGATTTTTAAAATTATTTACATCTGTATACTTTTTTATATATTCCTTAAAACTAAATAGCTACGCAGCTATCTTTACATTATATAAGACTCTTCCAGTACTGACTGAGAGACAATGCACAGGCGAAGCGACTTGGCGTTCTTGAGGAGAGTGAGGGGGTACTGAAATGTGATTTTGCGAAATTTCTATGAAAACGGTACAGAGTGCGACTGTAAACGCGACGGTTTAGCTTTCGATTCCAACTCGGGGAAATGAAATATTTTCTTTTCTTTGATCTGGTAAGAAGTCAAGATAAAGTGTTAAATTACGACACTCAAAGCCAATGTTTTGAAAATTGGGTAGAAAACGGGGAATAATATATCTTATAATAATACTAGGTTCCGTACGCTTACTCTGCTTTATGCGATATATAGCCTAAATCTATAAAAATATCTCATCAAATCTTGCAAAAGATTCATCTATTGCTGATGAATTTATCACCGTGTAGAAGAAAGAGCCTTGTATGTTATACCTTTGTAACCTTCTTAAAATCGCTCAATCAGTTGAGATCAATCACTATAAACTACAAAGTTGCATGTCCGTCTCTAATAGTGTAGGAGGAGACAGGGCACGACACGGTGAAGAGTTCACCGTGCATCGACTTGGACTAGGAAAGTATTAGTTTTTTTATACGTTTTATAAAAATAAGTGTTCTCCTAAGTGTAAAGTAAAAACTTAACATTTAATTTAGGTCAGGTAACATTTACATGAGGCCAGTCGTGGCGCAGCGGCACGACTGTGTAACTTTAAAACGGTGACTGTAAAACCAACTGGTTGTGGGTTCAATCCTCACTCGAGGAAATGAAATATTTACTTAAATTTATTTTTACGTTTTTCCGCTCTGGTATCGAGGCTAAGCGCGGCGTTGAGTTGTGCCACTAAACACGCAATGCCTCCAGAATTCGGCAGAAAGTGGGAAACAGAGTGTCTTATCACTAGGTTCCCTTTACCTACCCTGCTGTGTGCGGGATACACCGTGAAGCTGATTTGATATGATTTTAAGTAGCAAATAAACATTTCATGTGCAACGAATATTTATTAGCTTCACGTTTTATCAGGCATAAAGCAGAGTACGAACTCAGTGCTAAGACACTCCGTCCCCCATGTTCCACCGCTCGAATACGAGCCACTGTGTGTCAAGTTGCGGAAGTTAATGCAGCAGTTTATCTTGTTACTAGAGGAAATAAACATAATTCATTCCTCCGAGTGGAAATCGAAACCACTACCAAATGATGGCCGCATATAGATTAATTCTTCTTCTTTTTTGCCTTTAGCATCACGCTGTATTCCTTTCTTAACTCAGCAGGGTAGGCTGAGGGAACCTAGTGTTTAGACACTGCGGTCTCGATTTCTCGCCTAATTTTGGGGACATTGGGATTAGAGTGGCAGAACTCAACGCCGCGATTTGCAACACCAGAGCAAAGAAAATGAAAATATTTCGTTTCCTCAAGTGAAAATCGAACCCACAACCTGTCGCGTCGTTTACTTTGAGCCCCTGAACCACGACTGGGCTCTAATAGGTAAATGTATTAATTAATAGAAACACTTAATAAGCATTATATTTAAATAATGAATATGTTATATAATATAGTTATTTGTGTGAATCTTCTAACAAGTAACACAAACACGCGCCCGAAATGGCGTTATATTTGTCAAGCGTTATCTCACGAACGCGTTTACGTATCTTGATATTTTTTAAAGCTTTAATGCTAACTTTTACAATGTGTTATTTTTATGAGTATTTTACTCTATTAATTAAGACAGAGCGCGATGTTAAGTTCCGCCACCTAATAATAGTGTATTATTTCGCACCTACGTTTTGTTATTTATAAAAAACTGTAATAGCTTCTTCGTGACTCAGTGAACATATTATTCAAGTTTAGTTTCACGCTTTACAGTACAAGCAGAAAAATAAAAGAAGAAAAAGAAAATAGGTAATAACGGATTTTTTCAACTGTACATTATTAATTTAAATGTTTAACTATTTGACACAATTAACCAACATTCATGTTTTTTACGCATACTTTGATAGATAGAGGGAACCTGAGGTTCCGTTCCTCTCATTCTAACCAATTTTCAAGGCAACGCCACGTTGTCTATCAGAGCGGAGAAATAATAGAAATATAATCGTTCCCCTGAGTAGAAATCGAACCTGAACCATCGTATGAGCAGACTGCACTGCAAATACACGCATTCTTCAACTCATATGACGAAACTAAAAAGTTTTTAAAGTATATATAAAATGTGCAGTAAAAAGCATTTCTTCATATCCATAATACGTATATGAAGCAGACGTCAGCGACAGTCAGTCTCGTACCGATACAATGGTATAGAGCAAATAGAATATACTCTCTCTATAGTGGAAAATACACAGCATTCAAAAATGTACAAATTTTGTGTGCATTGTAAAAGTTCACAAGATCTTTTTTATGTTTCCATTTTTAGTTGTTGTTTGGAAAAGTGAGTGTTATAGAATTGGTAATACTGTATATTTTTTGTACGTCATATTATATTTTTGGTCATGGCCATTGTTGCAGTTGAGACAATATTTGATTGCAAACGTCACAGGAACGCTTTTGATAGTTCCCCGTAAAATTGAGGTGATGCGTGAAAAAAAAAACGTAAGTATTTTTTTTCTTAATTAAACCAAAATTTCAATATGAAACACATAATATCCTAAAATAAAGAAAACGTATAAAAATCTAAACGGATTAGTTAGAAGAGCGAGTTCAAATCCTGACACGTGAAATTTTGTAATACGTTTTCTAAAACGGTAGACTCACGAAGACCTATCTTTAGTAACCTGGAGTTATTTACTAAGTGGCGAGCTGAACCACTCGTGTATGAAACAGGATGTATGTAGATAATGGCTTGTGACCGTAATAATACAATTAGGTGGCAGCGAGCCGTCAGTGGTCACCCTGCACGTAGCGTCTATTAATTAGTTACTCTGTGACCTAAATGTTTGAAAATTTGCATAATTTACGTTTAGATTTACTAAATAATTTATACTTGATACATTATTAAAAGGACACAGAGCAGGCGAAAGAGATGTGTTAAGTTATTTTAATAACGAAGTTAAATCTTTACTTAAGACCGGGTAAAAATATAAAGTATTATATAAAGTATAAACATATATATATTTTAATAAAGTTTTTTTTTATTTTTGTGACATGTAAAAAAAATGCTGAACGGAGTGTCTTAACGTTGGGTTCCCTCTGCCTAACCTGCTGTGTGCGGGATACAGCGTGAAGGTGATTTAAAATGTGTAATAATAACCTCGAAAACATATATGATAAGGTTGATGACATTAGATGGTTCGGTAGAAGTATGTAGAGACTGTGGCGTTGGCGCTTCATTCTCTCCGGATACCTCGCCGGGAATAAAGTAAGAACTTTAAAAAACATTCCAGACGATTCCCACTGCGCCACGATGGATTCTATTCCTTAATTTGTTTCACAATTTACCACATTGTTACTCTAAATATGTATATTGAATCAAAACATTAGGTTTGTTTGCAATCCTAAGTAAATAACTTGGAGGACCGAATAGGTATACGTATTCCCTATATATGTATAGGGAATATGTATAGGGAATATGTATAGGGAATATGTATAGGGAATATGTATAGGGAATATGTATAGGGAATATGTATAGGGAGGACCGTCTCATAGGTGTTTGACATTGTTCTCAGAAGATGCTTTATATTTTCATCATTTTGTGTCACTGTAACTTATTTTCTTCCGTAATAAGCGTTAACAAGTTTATTTTAATATTAATCTTTTAAGTCGTGAGACCGTCTGAGTGTAAACGTACAGGTTTTGGTTTCAATTCTTACACGATATAAAGAATTGTTTTCATTTCATAACTGACTCCCCACTCTACTCAATAAAATATATAATTAAAATTATCTAATGCATGTCTCGTGATACGTCTCATATAGATAGAACCCTTCCGTAGTGATCGTGAATAACCCAAAATCAAGTTGGTAGTCTCATAGGCGGACACCACTGTATGCACCAGAGTTCTAGGGCACAAAAAAACACCACACACATACTTACCACACAACCAGTACAACTACTGTAGAAGCTGTTTTACATACCAATACCATACAAGTACCGATAACGCACCGCGAGACCACGCCGATTGTAGTAATATAATAAAGTCTGCTTAATTATTTAATAATAAAGATCTTCACTTATAATTAGGTTCGCTTTTTTAATTTCACTATTATAAAATATTTAAAAATATTACTTATAATCAGTTAAATTTTTCTTTTTTAGTACTATTTTTAAAAAATTAAATTAAATTAAACTAGCTTCACGCTATATCCCACACACAGCAGGGTAGGCAGAGGGAACCTTGTGTTAAGACTCTCCGTTCCCCACATTCTGCCGAATTTTGGAGGCATTGCGTGTCGAGTGGCAGAACTCAACGCCACGCTTTGCCTCGACACCAGAGCGAAGAAATGAAAATATAAATTTAAGTAAATATTTCGTCTCCTCGAGTGGGGATCGAACCCACAACCAGTCGGTTTTACAGTCACACTTTGTACCACTGCGCCACGACTGGCCTCATCGACTCGTAAGCAGTTTCAGAAACCGATTACGTTACATAACGCCCATGTCTAGGCCATAACAATTCACCTAGTCAAGCATATTAGTACCAACGAAGCCGAGCAGGAGTCGGTTGTTACCCCAATATCAGTTATACTTATAACCGTAGGGTCAATGAACTCCGACAATCACACAAATAGTTTATAATTAATATTTTGTTAGTGTCTAATGTCTTTATGATAATTAATTAATTGACAGATTACCTTTATTGTAGGACGTTAAACAGACTCATATTATATAGTATTTATAAATTGTAAATTCGTATTTTGATATAAATATTTTAGATTATTTTAACACGAATATGTATAAACAATTAATAAATATAATTTACCAAACCTATATAACTTTAATTACACGATTCATACACACGCATCTAACAAAGATGGCCGCAAGCATTCTACGTATTATCAAAAATGTAATTTTACACACCTCCTAAAACATCGTTATGTATTTATTTCCATTTCTTAAATAAATAATAATTATCTCCGGATATCGAAGGCATTATATGCATTAATATTACTCTTCTTTGTTTTAATAATAATCTATCAAAAACTTACCGACGAAGTATTCCAAAACAAACACTCGTAAATACGTAAGCACTTATAACTTACATCACTATTAAATGTACTAACTCACTTGTTTTTTTACTAATTAAATGTAACCAAATGTCTATTAATTATTAATTAAAACTTCTCTAATTTTGTTTGAATAAGTATCCTTCTCAGTTCAGTTCTTCATATATGGCGCTTCGAAACTATACTTCTCCAGACGCGTCCGCCATCTCTCTTCTCTTTCTTTCCTTTTTTCTTGACTTTGACGTCGACAGTAGCATATTCAGCGAACATTATATTTTACAAAAATTTAAATATTAATTATGTTATTATTTATTTTAAATTATAATACACAATTATTACTTATAAATATCAAATTATTTTTAATAAATATATTCTATATCTGCGTGTAATATTACGTCACTTTAATAGTACTTTTGAACGGAACGCGTAATTAAAGTTTTATTAATAAGAATGTATTTATCGTAAGCTATAAATTAAATAATATTATAAATTATTATTATATTTTTTTATATATATTTTTTTTAATGAATTATCTTTTTACCTATACATTTTAGTTTAGCTTATGGATCGTTACAATTTCCCGCTCTGGTAATATGACAAAGCCCGGCGGTAAGTTACATCAATCGAGTGTTTCGAATGTCTCGTAAAATAGAAGAAATTTAGGAAAGTAATGTCTAGGTTTGACTTAAATGAGATCTTTACAATTTATTACTATAATGTAATTTATACCGTACTGTAAAGTAACTAGTATCTAAGGCGCGCGCGGAGCCACTTCATAATAAATGTGACACTGACGCGTCGCTCACACCTAGTTTACACGCTGATTATCTCCAACTTCGAATTTTGATGCAAATGGCGCTATTTAAGTTAACTTTAATGAGATCTGGAGTAGTTTCTTGATTAGTTTTTGGTTTTAGAACTTGTATATATACGGTGGATACAAGTTGAAATGCTTAGCTTTTTTCACATGTAGTAGTGTAGGCAGAAAAACGTCAGTATTATGTCACTCTGTTTTTAATTTTTAACTTGAACTAGTGGTAGGTTTTACAGGTCTCTGCATTTGTAATATATATATATATATATATATATATATATATATATATATATATATATATATATATATATATATATATATATATATATATATATATATATATATATATATATATATCAATGTCATAAAATAAAATACTAATAAAACCAATAAAAACCAATACGGACGTCGCCAAGAATCGAGTTGAAGAATATGTCTCAAATAGTCGTTATTACGTCGTCGTAAAATCTTTTCTTTTTATACAGTTCATTTATTTTCACTTTTTTATTAAATTATCAAAGACTTGTTGCAATTCTGCTTAGAAAATTCAACCCGAGTATATAAAACGTCTTATTATATAACAACGACACAAATAACATAACGCCTTCAGAACTCCGCGGAAAGTTGGAATCGAAAGTGATTTAATGACAACGAAATGTCTTAACACTAGGTTTTCACGTTTCCTTCTGCCTAACCTGCTTTGTATCTGATGAAGTGATGAATGATTAGTGGAACTCAACGCCGTGCTTTGTTTGTACAACTCCACAGACTCAATTATATTTTAAAACACTAAAATATGAATAGAACATCAACATTTTTATAGCTTATACCGTACTTTCAAACTAATTGTCCGCTCGAGTCCACCTCGTACTGTCGATGCCATTTTGACCGCATTAGTGATCAAATAATCTCGTGGAGATATGTCACTATTTGCGCTATATGCCCATAATATAGATTTGCGTATTTAATATATAATCCATGTAGTCCACTCTATAGTGTATTATAGCAGGAGTAAAGGAAACTAAAAACTCTGCTTTTACCATTTTCTGCCAAATTTTTGATTCTTTATTTACAGGGAAATTGCCGCGGTCTCTTACTTAATATATAAACTAACCTAAGCTAAATATAAGTAGTA
Organism: Heliconius charithonia; assembly: GCA_030704555.1. Classification (NCBI taxonomy): domain Eukaryota; kingdom Metazoa; phylum Arthropoda; class Insecta; order Lepidoptera; family Nymphalidae; genus Heliconius; species Heliconius charithonia. Next base: position 19,199,686 of record CM060819.1, read on the forward strand.
TATTAAGTCAACACGTGTCTTAATTTCTATTTGATCTAACTTCTAAAGTCAAAGATAGAAATTTAAATGCTATCCCTAAGTCCAGTACCTAGCCGTAGTCGCGCAGCGACATTGCGTATTTGAAAAACCACGGTCGTGGGTTCGATTTCCACTCAGGGATTTGTTTGATTTCAGTTCCTAGCTCTAGTAAAAAGATGAGGCGAGGCCACGCCACAATACAACACGGAAATTAATGAAAATTTATCGGAAATTGGGGACCAGGTTGTCCTAACATTAGGTTCTCTCTATTTACTTATTGAATAGTTCATTATACCATTATAACAACACATGGAGTATTCCATTATAACAAAATAGAAGCCACCGTAGCCGGGATATGAAACTAGCAAAGACTTTAACCAGATGGATGTTAGAGAAATGATGTTACACCAGCTTACTAACTTTAAGGGAAAATCTGTATCAAATCCAAATCAAATTTAACTTTTTAACAAATATTAAGTGAAGGAATGGAAAATATATTTAGAACATATATAAATTTGGAGGTAGAGAGACTTGAACTCACGTCTATCAAGTATCGTCCAAACCGATTGGCCCGATTGATTTCCGCTATTTTCAATAGTGACTTTAAATTGCCTCTGTTTGCCTTGTCATGCAGAAAAAGGAAGAGCTGGAAAATGTCATAAAAATAATATATTGTTAAAAATCGGAAGCGGTTATAGTTTAAAAAAAACACGATAAAAACACACACGTCTATATGTTTCTAAACTATTTTTAACTGGATACTATGTAATTGCAATAAGTAACATGTATCACCTAATAACAATACTTCACACTAGGTTCCTTCCAATAAGGGCCGGCGCCGACAAGCAAACGCTCCCCATAAATACAATTCCAGTGCTTTTTTAGTTATTTTCACCTAAATCTATCCTCTTTTACACGAGTTCGCTAACAATATATATTTTCTCAATACAGCTTAATTCTTCAGCCAAATGAAGCGTTCGTAATTTGATTGTAGGTTTTAAATAATTGATTCGACGGCGCGAACTCTTGTAGAAAAAACGACGCGAAACGGTCAATAGACAAGGCGTTTACTTTTGGTTAAAGAATAGGTATATATAAGATATGTATAAGAAAGGTTGCTAAGATAGTTTTAGAATTTTATTTTGGTGGCTCAAATATAATGGTAGTATATATTTTAGTTTCACGCTGTATCCCGCATAAAGTAGAGGAAGAAATCTAGTATTATGAGATTTTATTTTAAGTTAAGGTTAAGGTAATTCAGTTTTGGCACTTTTTCATCGCGAATATTTTATTTTTGCCAAACTTTATTATGTCAAAATTATTTGCTTTGGCTTTACTCCGTTTACAAATCCTAGAATAACAGTAAGCAACCCTTAATGCTTGAAACACGAAATTTCTTATATTTGTGAAACAATTAAAGGAATTCAGATTTTATTTTCTAGGAAAAGGGAAGATTGTTGATTTGTTTTGATTGATGTTGATTGTTGAACTTAATATGTGTCCCACAATCTACTTGGTAACCACCGGAAGTTGTCTCCTTGTCGCGACTTTAGACGGAACTGTTCCATGGTTTTGTATAGAAATATAAAGATTGATTTAAATAGATTTGTAAAAGAATCTATTCTCATTAATATTCTAAAACCGGAGAGATTATTTGCTTGAACGCGCTAATATAAGTTACTACTGGTTCGAATTTTTGTATTGTATATTTTTTTGTCATCAATCGTTTTGATGAAAGACATTGTACTTTTTTTAGCTTCACGCTTTATCACATAGCAGGGTATGTAGAGAGGGAACACGGGACACTAGTGTTAAGAAACTCTATTCCCCACGGAATTTTGGAGGCATTGCGTGTTGAGTTGCGGAACTCAACGCCGCGCTTTGCATCGACACCAGAGCGATAATGGAAATTTAAATAAATTTAAATTAATATTTAATTTCCTCGAGTGAGGATCGATCCCAAAACCGTCGCGTTACAGTCGCACCCTTGTGCCCCTGGGCCACGACGGCCTCATTCAAAGAATTCTATAAGTTTAAATTGGTATAATATATAGAGTAAAAGTAAGGCTAGTAATTAATTTATGTTAACAAGTTTACGCTGTCGATAGCGACTCACGTAATCTGTTTATTATAATAGTAAATATTGTTTGTGTACACAGCTGTCGCTCACAGGATTTAACTATGTTATAATAACAAATTGTATGGAGTTATGTATTTATTAAGCTTCAACCTGCGGCTTTGCGCGCGTGGTTGATTACAAATAAGTTACAATTAAAGGGGAACAATGCCGTAAGGTAGCCATGCTTACATGGTTGCCGTATAAAAACCATTGTTTTTATGTAGCTTTTTAACTTTTACTCAAGAACGATAGCTCTCGTTGTTTTCTATTTTTTTTTCTCTTTTACTTGTATCGTATTAGCGTGATGTAATACAGCCGATGGCCTTCCTCCATTTCACCAGCGCATAAAAGGATTTTTTCAATACTAACCAGTAGTTTCTGAGCGATAAGCGCGATCAAATAAACTATTTCTAATTTAATATTAGAATACATATATTTTAAAGTGCTATTCCACATTTAAAAAAAAATATAGGAATGTTTAAAGTTTTTAAAGTTGCGGGATTAAAGCCCCGGCCTCTGGGAAATCATCCAAGCGCTCTCATGACTAAGTCATACGTCGTCTCTTGCCAATTGCTATAAGCAATTTAGCAAAAAAGCAAAACTCAAATAAATAAGTTGTAATATGCGTATAATAATTTCGATGTAGCTTAATAAGTGCGTATGATGAAACGTATTGGATGCTTTCTTAGAAGTGTAAGTTCACCTGCTATATTAAATTCTTTATAAGTATATTTTAAAAAAATGCCCATGTCTTTTTTCACGCTGTATCCACAGCACGTGGCACAGCACGTGGCATTGTCTCTTCAAGACATCTTCGTTCCTTACTTTCCCGTTTTGCCTCATTACCAGAGCGAAGAAATGAAAATAACAAATATTTCGTTTCCTCGAGTGGGAATCGATCTCACAACCTCCTGCATTTACAGTGGCACGCTTGTGTTTTGTCTTTGTGAAAACGGTCTTTCTACTTTAGCTTTCAATAGCAAAAAAATCTTAAAGAAAATAACCCAATAATTGAACGAAATTATCAAAAAACGATTGAACCAGAACAACACCCTATCTGCCCCTTGCGGCCGCGCGGGATTGATTTTTGAGTGATCACTGTCACCGCAACAATGCGTCCTCAGCAACCGAATATAGGTCAACAATGAGCGAGATTACAGTCGCTGCGAGAGAGTACGTCGAAAAATGTACAGGGAAATGGGAAATTACAGCTTAAATGTAGGTTATTTAGAGGTTACAATGTAATTATAATAATTCAGTATACAGTTATATTATAATAGATCGCTTAAAGAACGAAATATACAGCTTTATTTTATTAGCTGCAGATTTTTTTCACGCAGAGAGAAGTTAGTGTCGACACACTCCGTTGCCTGTTTACGCCCGAGTTGAAAACATTGAGTATTGAGCGGACCTTACTAAGCTCTTCTTTCACCTGACAATGCTTTAAATTAATATTATTTTACTATTTATCTTATTACTAAAGCAAAGAAAATTAAAATAAATTATTCTTATATGATGTTCTTGTATGATGTCACAAAAAAAAAGTAACATATATATAAAGTATATTATATTTAGTGTATATACACTGGTTCCGTTACTTACAGTAAACACTTAGAGAAACGTCGCGTCACGTAACCAAGCACCTACCTATTCTACATCCACAAACAGTGACTGAACTTTACCTCCACAGTCAGATATACATTGTATTTCAATGAAATAGTTACTCTAAATTAAAGTTTTCTTTAAATTAAAATTATCTTTATATATTTAAGTTATTTTATACCTAATTTTATAATAAATATGCTTAAAAAAATATTTTTTTAGCACATTTGTAATTTTTTTTGACAAGTGTTGAACCAATTGACATAACGTCAATCTTTAAATGAAAATGATTATTAATTTAATTTTCAATGATCAATGACAGTCATTTAAGGACATCGACACGATCGAAGCCGCAGGCAGAAGTTAGTTCAGAAATAAACATTTATAATATTGTAATCAAGTAGTAATCGCCACTCGGTACAGATCGCTAACGAGACGAGCTTAAAATATAAAATGGATGTTGATTTTACACTAAAGAATTACTTAAGATTTCTTGAAATTTTAATTCTTGTTTCCTTAAAGGATATTTTTATTTTGGAAATAATTGAAAATTTTTATTTATTTCATAGAATACTTTAAGATGTGAATATAATATTACAGAAATCTATGAAGGTAAGGTAAAGTCTTCCGTTGCTGAATGCTTTCTGGGGCTCCCGAAAGACTCCTTGGGGAGATGAGGGGAGCATAAAAAGAGGATTTGCCAAAATTTCGACGGGGAAGGGAAAACTCGTGCCACAGGGGTACGTGTGACAAGTGGGTGTTCGATTCCAAGTCGAGAAAATTACATTTTGAATATTTCATTTCTTCGGCGTTGAGCTCCGCTACTCAACACGCAATGCCTCAAGAATTCGGTGGACAATTCCCAATGCTTCTGCGCCATGTGCGGGATAAAGCGTGAAGCTCAATAAAATAATCAGAAAAATGTAATTATTCTATAAGTAGGACAATCTGTTGTACCTCTCGCCGCGCAGCTATCATATCTCTACAAAGTTTCATATAAACAATGTTGTCAATTTAAGTCAGTGTCAGTTGAGACAAAGGCGCGCGTCGCTGACTGACTGACCGGGATGGAGATGAAGGTTAGTATTTTATCTTTATTATCGAAGTTTTTATTATTTAGTGTGTATTTTCAACCACCTCAAGAGAAGTAGGTCGTTACTTTGAAATGTACGGAGATAATTATATTGTTACAGTTGAACAATAATAGAGTACTTCATAGAGGTCCACTAAGGACTCCGACCGCACACGTGCTCGGGAGTGTAAATAGCTATATAAAATAAACTGACCAACACTCTACGTACGTCACATTTAGAATGTTTGTCCGCAAATTTCTCAGTAACTAGGAATAATGTGTTGATAATCAATTTATATTTTATTGAGGTACATTGCAAACTAGCATCTCCCGCGTGACTTTGTTTACTTGAACTACACGAATATTTAAGTTGAAGTGTTTAAGAAGAAATAATAAGTAACTTTATTTCGGCCCAAATAGGCGGTAAGTACATGCACACAGTAAACAGTTTATTTCCGGGTAAATTCTGGTCTCGCGAGATGTCCCATAACGATCAGTTCAGATGGTCAAAAAATTTAGCCAATTCAATAAAACACTTATATGAAATAACTAGCTAATAGGTTACGCCGTTAGGATTTTATTATTATTATAGATTAGGGATTTATTCCTTTACTTAGATACAAATTCATTTATTATAATCGAACCCACAAACCTCACCTCGACACTCGTACAGCCCGACACTGTACACAGGTACTCACCCAAACGGAGGGTATAAGCCTCAGCGAGAATGTTCCGTTGGCGCAGCGATACGCCCGAAAATTTCCATTATTATATCAAACCCTTTCATTGTCTTCATTATTCATTAAAATTCATTGTGAATATTGATGCCAGTCGTGGCGCAGTGGGACAAAGTGTGACTGCAAGCACGACAGGTTATGTGTTCGATTCTCATTTGATGAAATGAAATATTTATTATTTTCGTTTCTTCAAACAAACAAACTTCAAAGGTTCTGATTTTTGAAAGAGATGAAGAAAGGACGGAATGCAAGATCAGTGTAAATGGTAAGATATTAGAACAAGTAAATCAAGTGGTATATTTGGGAAGTATGTTCAGTAAAGATGGCGGATACGAGATGGATGTGGAACGGTGCATTGCTGCCGATAACAGGGTTAACGGAGCCTTAGCTGCATTGATAAGACGGCGAAACGTGAGCACAGTTACGCGTTTTGCTTTCTCTGGCTACTCTACTCTCTACTCTCCGACTCCCGCTAGGGATAAAGCGTGAAGCTAAGTTAAGTTAAGTTAAGTTTCTTTTCTTTACGATCCGCTACTGAACACGCGATGTCTCGGTGATCGATCTCGATGATCGGCGAGAAATGAGAAAGAAGTGTTGGAACACTAGGTTCCCTCTGCCTCCCCTGCTGTGTGCGGGATACAGTGTAACGCTGAATAAAATATTGACATGATTTTGAAAACCCTTCTATAAATATTTTTTTTATTTAGAATGTTGTTATTCATATTTCCAAATCGATTGGACGCAAGCGCAAAAAGTAGCTTCACACTTTATCCCGCATATTGCAGGGTAGGCAGATGGAACCTGGGAACTTAGTGTTAAGTCACTCTTTTCTTTAAGCCACCACCGTTTTACACTTTTTGTTGAATTCCAGAGGTAGTTTTAAAATAAAATTAGTATCTTCATTGTTTTTAAAAAAGTAAAATCTCAGTTGGAAAGTTTAACTAACTATGTTACAGTAACTTAACAAAAATATATACATTATGCATAACTGCATAAACAAGAAAAACTATTTTCTAAAACATCATAAAAGTAGTTTAACTTCATACACTCACGTACCAAAAAAAAATATAATCATTTTGAAAGAAAAACATTATCAGCGTTTCAAAGTTACAAGCTTTATACTAGATACTAGATACTTTGTTCCTGCGTTCGCGTGTTAAGTAGCGGAACAAAACGCCGCGTTTTGACCTCCGACCGAACGGACAAATAAAAATAAATTAAATGTAATTATTCCGCCGAGTGGGAATCAAACCCAAAACTATCGCGTTTACAGTCAGAAGATGTACTTCTTCACGACGTATGTACATACTTATAAAATATATTTGTGCAATTACTTACGCTCCTACTTTGCCATGATGCTATAGAAAAAAGCCAACTATCCTAATGGGCTGACGCCGCGTCCACACCCTGTCTGATACAAACATAAATATGTATGTATGTTCTATACGAGCTTCCCGCGGGTGATTCTCGTTTGAGTTCATGAGATATTTTGAAATGGTACAAAATAAACTACAATGTACTAAAATAAAACAGATTACCTTACTAACTAGGAGCTTCATTTCAAATTATGTTGTTTCAATTTTTAAAAATTCCAATATTTCATGCAATCTTTCAACGTCTTTTTTACGGTAGCGGAACTCAACGCCGCATGTTTCCACCAGAGCGGGAAAATTAAACAACTCAAATATCATCATTCCCCAAGAACGTCACGTTGACATAATCCATAAACACAGTCTCTCTGCGCTAGGACGGTCGCGGATACTTTTTTTAAAATAAATACGGCCAAATTAATATCAAGTAACGTTTTCGAATATTGGCCATTGTACCTTACATATCAAAATATTAAATGACCATAACTTTACGAGGCAATTATATGGCCGCTTTATGGAGAGTATTAGCCGCCTTTATAGGCTTACCTTATCTGTTAATATTAAATTTTGCCACCTTTTTGACGCGATAGTTAAAATGTTTTGTAAGGCAAGGACATAACAGGTTCAAAACGAATTAACCTAACTTTAAATACATTTATGTAAGTATAAGAAAACATATAGAGTTTTTTATTTTACGACCGGTTTTTTTTCCTTACCTGTACTTCATCTGCATCCCGCATATAGCCGGATAAAAAGAGAGAACCAAGTGATGCGGCACTCATTTCCCTACTTTTGCCGTTTCACACATAGGGCGTGGAAATGAAAATATTAAATAATTTACTCCTACTATTGAAAATCGAACCCACGATACAGATGTCCTTACCTAATGTCTAATTTTGATAGCTATATGTAGGTATAAACCTCTACAGTGTAGGACACACGTGACTACAGAAGTAATGCACTTCACCTATAAACATACAACACTGCTCTGTAAAAAACGCTATATACTGTTTTATAATAACGAGGTGGTTATTGCTATGAAAGTTTTAGTGTTTCATTTTGGTATAAATGTTACTAAACCAAAATAATAATCCCAAGATCTGAGAGGTTTTTTACATTTCATCGCGCTGGTAGCGGAGAGAGACACCTACTCGAGACGACGAATAAGAAGTGGAGGGATTTACCCATAAATATAATTTTTCTTTATAACTTCTAAATTATACGAGACGCTGTAATAAGATTTTTCCTATGTGATTGATTTTTATTTTGAAATTATTTTTTCTTGTTTTAACTAGACAATCATTTATTTTGTCTGCTCAATTACTTTCGTGCTCTAATAACATTATCATTTTAAAGACAAGACAGGCATACTTTGATAGCTAATATAGCCTGCATAGCAATGAATGCTAAAATACTCTAACATGTCATAGATATGCAGAAGAAACAGCGTAGGGGACAGCACGCAGCCTTGAGGAACATCGGCGTTCACGGGCCTTCACATTTAAGACATGTAGAGGGGCGTTATAGATTAACGCGGTTTTGACCGAATAAATGTATATAGTCCCTTAAAAAGCCGAGTGAAGACCGTCAAGACAATGAATTTAATCAAGCCAGCCGAAATTCCACCGACAAAGCGCTAAACGTGAGCATTCTATTCATTTTAATATTTAATCTCTCTTCTGAATTTTAAGCCGGACTTTTATCTTATAAAAGGATTCTTAATTTTTTTTCACCTTTTACGTAACTATGTAATAATTTTGTTGGCCTTGTGGCGTATCAAGGACTAGTTAGAAAATGGAAGAGATTATGTATTTAAATGTTCTAATCTAAATAAATAAGTAAAAATACTGATACGACCAAAATATACTACAAGTACCGTGGTAGTCTTTACACTATATTACATTACCTTAACAATTTCGACTGACAGAGTTACTCATAATTTGGTAATTCCGGGGTAAAACTTAAACATAAATATTGCTATGGTTATATACGGGAATCGAACCCATAATCTTCTGTATTCTGAACGTTCTCCGTCCCCATGGCCTCTATAAAAATTGTAATAACAGTAATATGACACTAAAAGTGAATTACAAAACAATTTAGCAACTCGCTTCGAAATGAAATATAATCGAGTTACTCCAAGAGCGAAAAACTCTGGACTAGGACCGTCGCGTTGTGGGGTACTGTGCGTTATTTTGTAGTACGTTACATAATATTTGATTTGTTTGTCACTGGTAGTTAGAAAGATAAATATAAAAATAAAATAATATACAAAATACTTACCAATACATAATTTCTACAAAAACCTAAGGAAAAACGTGACAAATAAAATCCCGATACCTAAACAAAGGCCAGACCTCCATAAACCAGCGGCTATCGCCCCAAGATACAATCGCTTGACGTCTTACCACCGACATACCGAAAACCATTTTGAGCATAAAAATATTATCAAATCGAAAAATATCAAATAAAATATTATCAATAAATCAAATAAAATAAAACAGATTTACTTTATTCCTCTCATAAAATATGGCAAGCCGGAACATAAGACACTTCGTTCTCCGAGTTCGAGTGGTAGAACCAAATGGAAGTCGTATTACAAACGTTGCGTTTACAATTACATTAGTAGGTAGCGTTATATAGCAACTACTGCTAAAGCATTATTTACTTTTTTCTTGGATAAATTTTGTAAATATTTTTTTTTGTTCTACTTTTTTGTTAACTTCAAAAATTACGAAAATATTACACGTAGACGTTGCGAAAATGGTTTCTTATAAGATTTTTACACTAACAAAGAATTCTATCGAGCAGATTTTATAGATAAGTACTTTAACCTCTGCAATAAAGTCAGATTTATGTGCTTTTTTAATACATTTCCTCTACCTCCCTGCCTTCCCTGCTATATGCGGGATACTGTGTTAACGTAAAAAAATATAAATCTCTTAGAAAAAAAATATTCCACATAATAATTAATTTCTTCACGGTTCAAAATAGCAAGATAATCAAATACATTTTTAGTACTCACCAAGAAAAATATAGAAATGCGTTTTTTATTGTTCAGCGAAATAATGAACCGGCGTATCTGCGAAGGTCGTACTGAATCTCGAAGGACTATCAGGTTGTCTTCAATATTAAATGTATAAGAGCTTTTTATATAGTTTTAGTTTCACACAGTACCTGCATACAATAGCTGGGGCACGAGGGACTTTACCTCGTGGTAAGACAGTCCTTACACCATTTTTAACTCAATTTTCGATATATTTCGTGTTGAATGGCGGAACTAAACACCCCGTTTTGTCATGTTACTAGCGCGAGAAAAATTGTATTTTACCATATATCATCATAGTCAGACTCGATGCCGCTATGCCATGACATCCTCTATTTGGCTTTGTTTGATTTTTAAAATAAGCTTTGAGTAAATAGGTGTAATTAATACCTCAAAATAAAATCGAATATATTTTACATCTACAGTCCACAATCTAACCCGATTGAGTGATGATGAAGAAAAAGAAAATATCTACTTTCAGGATATATATAAATAGCTACTTTCAGGAGCTGCTGAATACTCAGCACCCATGCAGTCTTCATCACGACCCACCGCCTAACCTCGGACTTATTGCCCCAATAACCCTTGACGAAACTCGTAATGGCCTTCGACGCATGAAGAATGGAAAAGCGGTGGGACCTGACGACATTCCGATCGAAGCGTGGAAATCGTTGGGCTCTCTTGGTGTGCTCATACTTACTGTCCTTTTTAATCATATCTTGAACACTGGAAAGATGCCACACCAGTGGCGGCTTAGCTTCATTACCCCTATTTACAAGGGAAGGGGCAGTGTTCAAGATTGTGGTAGTTATAGGGGCATTAAGCTTATGAGTCATACCATGAAGCTCTTCGAGCGCATGATCGACCTCAGGCTCCGCCGCGAGTGTACTGTCTCTGAGTCTCAATATGGATTTCAGCCAGGATCGGGCACTATGGACGCCGTTTTCGCCCTCAGAACATTGATGGAGGCATACAGGGAAAAAAGGAGAGCTCTGCATGTGGCCTTTTTAGATCTGCAGAAGGCCTTTGACTGTGTGCCTCGTCAGTGTATCTGGTGGGCATTGCGATCCAAAGGGATCCCTGAGGCCTATATTAAGATTATCAGAGACATGTACCGCGATTCCGCTTCCATGGTTAGGACTGCTGTTGGCGACACTAAACCCTTCCAGATTACAGTAGGGGTTCACCAAGGCTCGGCTCTTAGTCCGTTCTTATTCAATGTGGTGCTCGACACTGTCTCGGCTCACATCCAAGACCAGCCTCCATGGCTGATGATGTATGCCGATGATATAGCACTCATTGATGAGAACCGACTGATGCTGGAGCGTAAAGTGAACCTGTGGAAGGGTACGCTTGAGAACGGCGGTCTTAAACTAAATGTGTCGAAGACCGAGTACATGGCCTGTGGGAGCCCGGACTCGAGCACTATCCTTATAGGTCCTGAACCAGCCGTTAAGTCGGAAAAGTTCAGGTACCTTGGATCCGTTATGCACGAGTCTGGAGGCATCGATCACGATGTCTATAGCCGGGTAAGCGCTGCTTGGGCCAAATGGCGGGAGGTCACTGGTGTGGTCTGCGATCGCAGGATACCGCCCAAACTCAAGGGTCTGATATACAAGAGCATCATCCGACCGGTTCTTTTATACGGCAGCGAATGTTGGCCAGCACTATCTCGGCACACTCAGGAGCTTCACGTCACGGAAATGAAGATGCTGCGGTGGATGTGCGGCGTAACGCGGTCTGACCGCATACGCAACACATTCATTCGGGGTAGTCTTGGAGTCCGTGACGTAGCGGATAAGCTCCAAGAGCGTCGCCTGAGATGGTTTGGTCACGTTACGCGCCGGCCTAAGAACTATGTCGGATGCAAGTGCCTTGCTATGTCAGTCCCTGGAGTGAGACCTCTCGGACGCCCAAGGAAGCGCTGGTTGGATGTCGTGAAGCAGGACATGAGAGCCAATGGTCTAACCACCGAGGACGCTAAAGACCGTGCAAAGTGGAGTAGGTTGAGTGGGAAGGCAGACCCTGGCAAATAGCCGGGATTAATGCCAGGAAGAAGAAGAAGAAAAAGAAAATATAAAACTTTGACGTCATATAAAACCGTACTTTTCTTGGAAATTCTTGTAACATGTGAATATTTACTATGACAACGTGTTAGCCATAAAAACGTCAAACATAAAAGACATATAGTTTCTATTTTAATATCAAGATGTGTCTCTCCGCAGATCTACGGCCGAGCTCTACCATCACGACATTGGATACTCCCTCGAAGGACTTCTTTGATCTGTTCAACATTTTTACGGGCTCAGTAGGCGAGGAAATAATCGAAATATAAATAAGATTTGACGCCTCACTTGACGCCTTTGTTTACGTTGTTAGTATCTTTAGACACAACCTGTACGTGGAGTCTTTGTATGGTATGTATAAGTGTAGTTAATACATTATATATATTATTTAATTCCGTCATTACAAACTAGAACACCGTCAGATTTTAAAAACGATTCTCTACACACCATCCTCACCACAACCGTAGCGCTTACGATAAGGCAAAATAAGCCATTAAATTTTCGATTTAAGATTAAGTTTTCTATTAAATTTTGGAGATTTAATCAGTGCATGGGGAACGGAGTGTCTAGACACTAGGTTGTCTCTGTCTACTCTGCTATATGCGGGAATACGACTGAAAAATACATACAGCATAAAGTATATCATTCTATCAGATGGACTAATAAATGATTACACCTGAACGTAATTAAAAAAGAATTGAATAATAATGATAACAATAATATAAGCTTATTATTTATTATTTACTTTTAGAGATCAGTCGTGGCGCAGCAGCAGACAGTGTGAGTGTAAAACCGACTGGTTGTGGGTTCGATCCCCGCTCGAGGAGATATATATTTTCCCAAATTTATATTTCCATTTCTTTGCTCTAGTGTCAAGACAACGCACGGCGGTGTTTTCTGGTACTCAACACGCAATGTCTCCAGAATTCGGCAGAAAGTGGGGAGCGGAGTGTCTTAACACTAGGTACCCTTTGCCTACCTTGCTGTGTGCGGGATACAGCGTGAAGCTGATTTAATTATTTACTAAAATGAAGCCTTTGTAGCGTTGTGAGCGTCGAATACCGTCAAATTGCGTCGAACACGATGGTTGCGAGTTCGAGACTTATTCAGGGGAATTAATTAATTTTATTTCTATACCACACAGACAAAGTACTGTGTTGAATTTCAATATTCGACACGTTGACAATGGGTTGGTCTTTGCCGTGCCCTATATGTGAGATACAGTGTGGAGAAGGGAAAAATATAAAATACTGTTTCATATATTTTAGTACTATTTGAACCAGTTTGTAAACTGGCGTATGAAACGATATCAATTTTACTTTTTTTTTACATTTCAACCGAATTTCAACGTAACTTTGTTTTTGCGTTTATGAATATTTCATTTAAAGTGACTGCAATATGGGAGTTTTTGATCGAATTGTTACGGAAATTACATAACTTTTTTTTTACAAATTTGTTCTTTTTAATGAGATTAATTTGTCTAATTAATTAGTCCTTCCTTAAAGTCAACATATAATCTAGAAACTGAATTTCTCCTATTTCACCACGAAAGGTATAGGATTTGACATATGAAGTTCTGAAATACAGCATGAGTAGGTCTCAGCCGAGTATGATATCGGATTACCGGTTGTTGGCCGTCTATCGTCGAATACACACAACGTCTCTACTTTAACCCCTATTTATGAGACAATAGCTCCTAAAATACTATGAAAGGAGAATATATACACAAAAACACATTCACTTACATGATTATATACCTTATAGTGTAAATCATAGAGTTGTTTTTCAATGCATTTTTCAATATGTCCCCATTTGCTCAATTATCGACTCTACGTAGAGCTACGAGAAATCCAATTTCTATACATTAGGGAATTCCGAAATACGATAGTCATTGACAAATACTTTTAAACGTTAAATATGTTTGATTAGTGTAGATTATGTTTATAGGACAGTTTGCTTTTAATGTGTGTATTGACTTTTAGCTGCCCGCGTGATTAAGCTGATATGGCTGAACAAGTTCGCTGCGGTTTAAGATCAAAATCAGCCTCATATAAGTTCTAAGCGCTCGGAGTAAGTGAGATTGCAGGTACAGTGAGTACCATCTCCTTCTGTAAGTGATCTCTTTAAAACTAAGAAATTTTTCAAAACCTGTTATTTCCGAAATCAGCATATTTAGGTAGAGAAAGTCTTCAGCTTTATAATATTTACATAGTAAAATTATAGAATATTCAAGTTGTTTTGTATCCGCGCCTTTCGCATAATGTAGTGATGTTAAACTAAGTATGTTGATTAATCCTATTAAAAAAATTACCACAGCTTTGCTTTATTTTAAATTATAAAGCGCAAGTTTTTGGACTTGATTAAATAAAACATTTTTAAGTTGCACTATTTTACTCTGAGCACAAAGTGAAGAACAAAATTTCGTATCGCTGGATTCTTTTGTTTCACTTTTTCTATAAATTGTGAGAGATATTCTACAATATCCGTACATAGTATTACCTATATACGAGCAAATAAAACTCTTCCACTACTTCCAATAAGGGACTCACAGTTAAAAATATGTAGGTAGCTTAGAAAGTGCGTATATGTATATATTAATTATATAGGATAGACTTTTCAAACGCTCGGGCACTTAGCATGTGTATGTATGTATCATACAAAACTCTTGGTTATCCCTTGAGGAAGGGGATAAAGCGATAAACATAAAATCGTTGAAAATAAAATAGAATGGTACCCCCATTTGGCTTTTACCATTTTATTCCGGACGTTTCTTTTATTAGTTGAATTTGATGTACAACCGCAGTAAAAATAAAAATACTTTACGATCAGTTCAAATTATCTGGAAGCCAATAAACGTTAATGGTTGGAGGCACGCCGGTAATTAAGTTGTTAGTGCGTACGGGTCAGCGGGGATTTAATATAGAATGCCTTTTTTACTTTTAGTGTGAAAACAGACACGTGTGTTTATTTTTAATTGTCTCAAAGCATTGCATTTCGCAGAATCAGTTTGACACCGAAATGGACTGGGACAGCGTGACTATTGACGTGACGAATGTAGGAACTATTATATTTATTTTATTTTATTTTCCTGTTCTAGTAGACGTAGCGTGGTGTTGACTTATCGCTAAACATTACTCAAAGTTTGGGCAAAACATTGGAAACAGAGTGTCTAAAGACTATACCTTCTCTGCTATGCTGAACGTTTCGCTGTTGTTTAACATTCTTTCTATTTTCACTAAACAACTCTTGTTTTACTAAATATTAAAATCATTACCACTGTTACTCTACAAGTGTAGCAGTTAACAATAGCAACTCTCAGAATTGGCAGCATTTATAGATAAGTAACAGTATAGTATTGTAAACTGAATACATTTAAATAAAATGTAAAAACGAGCTTTGTTATGGTAAAATAAGAAACTCATAAAACACAAACCGCAGAGTGCAGTCTACTTCATCCGGCATTCAGCGAAACGTTTTGTATGGAAACTAGCGCCCTTACTTGAGGGTATATTAAAAAACTGCGCACACCCTGTATTCATTATTCATTGTTTCAAAATTTTGTGGAGTGAGCCAATCTTTAAGTCTGAGATTGCTGTTTGAATTTCGGACGCGTTTTTCTAATAATATTTTAAATACTTGATTAAATAAAAGTAACTTACAAAAACAATTTTTCTCCGCTGGACAAGGTGGGCAACGAGAACTTAGTATTGAAATATTTTCGAGGCAATATTACTATGTACTTTATTTAAATTTACATAAGGCCTGATAATTGTGGGTTCGAGCCAACTTGAGGGAATGAATTATTTGCATTCCCTCGTTCTGGTAATAACAAAAAGCAGCGTTGCGTTCTACCATATAATGTCTCAAAAATTCTGACAAAAGAGGGGAACAGTAAGACAGTTAAACAGGAGCCCTCAACTCACACAACTGTAGCTAGTTCTGGAGGCATTGCGTGTTGAATGGCGGATCTCAACGCTGCGTTTTGCTTCGACACCAGAGTGAAGAAATGAAAATATAAATGTAAATAAATATTTCATTTCCTCTAGTGAAGATCGAACCCACAACCAGTCGATTTTACAGTCGAACTTTGTGACCCCGCGCCATGACTGGCCTCAATTGTTACTTATTTAATTTAAAAAAAAAACATAGTAAATTACAGCACATAAATTTATTTTAAAATTAATTTTAAAAAATTCTAAAAGAGTCCATATAATCAGATTGTATTGATAAAGCTCACTCGTGCTCGTATGTGACAGAATGGGACTTTACATTGCTCTTATTTAACTTTAGTCATATAAAAGCGACGACTGTCTCTAGCATTGAAGTAATCTCATTTTATTCTGTACTATAGTACAACTTAATGCTATCCTGGTAGAGTTAGACAGTCTGGCTCTACATGCAATGGCTGTGGAATAAAATTGCACGGAAGGGAAGTTTTAAGGAAATTGAATCCAGCGTTACGTTTACCCTGAATATGGCGAGGGAACCTCGTGTGAAGATACTCCGTTATCCACTTTCCCTTCAATTTTCGAAATATAGCATGCTGAGTGTGCACCACTAACAGAATCCACAACTATCGTGTTTATATCGACATTATACACTTATTTAAAAATTATAAAACAATGATGTAATATTATGATGCCAGTCGTGACGCAGCGGCGCGAAGTGTGATTGTAAAACCGACTGGTTGTGAGTTCGATCCCCACTCGAGGAGATAAAATATTTACCTAAATTAATATTTCCATTTTCTTCGCTCTGGTGTCGAAGTTAAGCCGGCATTGAGTTCTGCCACTCCACACGCAATGGCTTCAGAATTCGGCAGAGAGTGGGGAACTGAGTGTCTTAGCACTAGTTTCCCTCTGCCTACCCTGCTGTGTGCGGGATACAGCGTGAAGCTGACGTAAAAAATAAGTATAATTCAATATCGTTACAACATCATATTATTTGCTAGAAATCTCGATGTCAGTGACAAGTACATATCTCTGCATCGGAATCATATTTCATAGGATTTATATATAGAGAGGAAAAATGAGTGTGATGTATGGACCGGAACGACGGACGGGGAAAAATGGACGCGCATTCTTTGGTACGGGATATTTTTTTTACGATTTTTCGTCGTTTTATTAATAGTTTTGTATATTTACTGTGTTATAGGTATATGAAAGCAATTGAAGTAAATGTAATGCCGACAGTCATCATCGACAAATGATCTATCATCATCGATAAATGTACTATGAAAAAAATTAATCATATATTATATAAATATCAATCATATCTATAAATAAAAGTAATCATATTTATCGATTCAATAGTTCCTAATATTAGCGCGTTCAATTAAAAAATCTCTTTAGAATTATGATATTAGCTTAGATTGTGTAACTGTGTTGTAAACGAAATAAACAAGTAATTCCGCGAGAACTTATATAGTTTTTATACTTCGTGTTTTTATACTCGGGAATCATTCTCGGATAGCAAAGGGATGTAAATTAAGTGAAGCAAAATTTTAAAAAAATCTGGTTCAAAGTGAATTGAACCGGCCCACCGGGGATAGCAGGGTACTAAGACAAACATCAGGTTCCCTCTGACTACCCTGCTATGTGGGATACAGCGTGAAGCTAAAAATGTATATTCTTCTAAGACTGAACTCTTACATGTATATTGTATAAGTTCTATATCAGGTAAAGCTTACTTGGTGAACTACAGTAGTATCATGGACGAAAGTAATCAAACAGAAATCGAGTTAGCAAGTCCACTCCCTTCTTCTGAACTACTCTGAAACACGAACTCGCCGAGATAATATTGATTAACTATTTGTATAGTTATTTATATGGAATATGTCGTTTTTATTTTAATCCCACACACAGCTGGATAGGCAGAGGGATCCTGGAAACCTAGAGAAAAGACACTACGTTCTTATTAAGATCCATTCCCCTAGTTTTTGTCGAATTCTTGACTTCCAGAGCGAAGAAATGAAAATATGAAATATTGAATTTGCTCGAGTCGAAATCGAACTCGTGTGCCGCGATGGGCATAAGTGCGTGTAATATTAAAAACTAAATATTATTAATTAAATTAATTAATAATATTTAGATTTAGATTTTATTTTATGCTTTACGATGTCATCAAAATTATACTATAAAGTTCCGCTAAAGACCTAAAGTTCATAAAGCGAGTGTAACGAAGTTATCGACGTCGCTCGGAGGCGCGGAGACGGGAGAATAACATATAGACAATTTAGCTATAAAATTACAGGCCGTTGAGGCCAGTCGTGGCGCATGGGGCACAGATTGTTACTGTGATATCGACTGGTTGAGGGTTCGATCCCCATTCGAAAAAAACAAATATTTATTTACATTTTCATTTCTTCGCTCTGGTGTCGAGGCAAATTGCAGCGTTGAGAACAGCGCAGAACTCTGCGGGAACGGAGCGCCTTAACACTAGGTTCGTTATTCTAACCCTTCTGTGTGCGGGATACAGTGTGAAGCCGATTTATTTATTTATTTTTACATTAAAATAAGTTCAAGCTGGCGACGCACCGTTGAGGTCGCTAGTTGAAATATAATTTAAAAATATTTCCCGGAAATTGAACCTGTACCCGTCCCGTCTACATTACCGCGTCATGATGTAAGCCTCAATAAATAATATATCAATTTATAAAAAGTTATCAATGACCCTCAATAGAGTATCTACATGTTGTAAGTAAGCTCGCCCTCTACAAGTACTCAATTAAAAAGCTACAAATTTATTTTTATTTTTAACTGTATATTTATTGGATAAGATATAATAAAATTATTGGTTGTGCGATATGAAATGTTTCACTACTATTTGACTGTAGTGGCTTTTGTAGCTTCAAGTGTTATCTCGCATATAGTGAAGAGAAGTAGAGAGACCTGAGTGCTAAGACACTCTGTTTCTTATTTTTCGCCCAATTTTCGAATTACCGCTACTCGACTCACTCGTGCCATTGATGCCACTCTTTGCCTTATCACCAGAGCGAGGAAATGGACGGTGGGATTCAAATCTACAACCGTCGCATTAACAGTCAAACGCTGTGCCTCCTGTAGTGATAGTGGAGTGACGGAACTAAACGCCGTTCAAATTTCATTTGTGTACAAGAGCAAACAAATGACAATAATTTACAAAGTTCTCACCGCGCCGCCTTACAGCACTTACCTGAGAACAAAATAAATATTTATTAGACTGACAGATGTGGATCGTCTTTACTTTACTTTAGCTACCTTTTGCTTCGTACAAAATATTTTGTAATAATTTTGGATATAATTGGAATTTATATGGATATTGTTTTGTTAACTTAAGAATTATTTCTTAAGTAAGGAATAGGAACAAATGTGTTGTGTGTTGTTGTGGGATCGATTTCCACACGGGGCATCAAATATTTAATATTTTCATTACCTCGCTCTGGTAAAGAAGCGAAAGACGGCATTGAGTTCCGCTACTCAACACTTAATGTTTCAAAACTAGGTAGAAAGTATGTGCCTTATACTTACCTTGATATTGTATGCGAGATTGTAAATGATACATTTCCCTCAGTGAAAATCGAACCCACAACCACCGTGTTTACGGTCAGATGCAAGATTTATACATCCACAAATTATATACTAACGGATATTTTCCATGATTCTTAACGTTACAAAGTTATTAGGTTGAATTCTATTTTTCGTTTCAAAGGCAAGCATTTCGCTGCGATGTAGTTGCATTCAACTTTAAATAGCAAAGCAGTCGTCGAAATTACGAGAGAAGAGTAAGTAAATATAACTTGACAAAGTACTCACTCACTGCGAGATAGGAGATGTGGTGCCTCCTGAATGACAAATATACGGTTCTAGTTTGTTAATAGTGTAAGTAAATGTGTTGGGACTATCTAACTGTGGTTTCCATGGTCGTGGATACAATGTCCTCGCGTTGTTCTCCATTAGCTCCGTGACGGAACACAACGCTGGCGGAGTACAAAATATCTTGTCACCATAATGGGGAAATGAAAACTAATTATTCCTCTCAGCAGGAATACCAATAAACACGTCATATCTCCAAAGCAACCAGTGCCTTCAATTATTCCGTAATCTCTCTGTAACCTTTATAAACAATATCAATTCAACAACAAATAGCACGAGTCTATCGTAACGTTAGTGCCTCGAGGCGCAACTACAGTGAACATGGAAATTCACGACTGCGTCGATCATTTCGATCGAATGACAGTATTGTTTTCATCGAATATCATTTAACCTACATACGATACGCTCGTAGCAACTTTAAAAGTGATATTACACAATCAAGATAGGAAAATATTATTAGAAAACGTATAGAAATGTAAAAGAGAACAAGGAAAACTATCCCAGAGGTGCATATCTAATCACTATCATATAATACATAGATACTCCCCTAATCGTAACTTGAACCTACTATATTCGTGAATATTTGATATCGTCACTGTACTACAATTGTGAATCAAATTATAATCAATAAAAAATCTTTATCTAACAAAACGTAAGTAACTAAAAGGGCGCCTAATAAGCTATTTCCCGCTTCAAAAGTAACGGAAGTGGAAGTCCTCGAACACCGGAAGCTCGAGCGGTTTCCTCGTTTGCTTTGACTAGCTTCTATAAGTAGTATGTTCAGTGTACTGTCTTAACCTCGTATTATTTAAATATATCTATAAATATTATTATATTATATAGACAGAGCCAGTCGTGGCGCAGCGGCATGCTATTTTTTTATGTACGATAGAAACGTGATTTTTTTTACTTACTTTCGTATTTACCGTTTACTTTATTTAGAACATACACATGTGTATAGTTTTTATATTCAATCAAAACCCCTATCCTGTCCTATTTATTCTACTTCCTACTTAATACAATAATTGTGAAGGTTTGTGAGGATGGAGAGGAACAAACGTTACATTTCCACGTAATAACTACTAAACAGATTTAGATGAAACTTGACTATTGTAATTTACTTAACAAAATCCTTTGCTCCAAATCGCATTCCTTCATATTTACTAGTGACGAGATCTCTACAGAACCTAGTTACCTACTAGTGCTGTACGTACTGTGTGTACAACACGAAGTTGTGGTTAAAATATATAAACACCATTTATTTGCTTAAAAATTAAATTCAGCGACAGCGTCTGACTTTTAACGTGATGAACTTAAAGTTACAACGGATTTAAAATGGCGACTACGTGGCGCCATTTAGATGAAATAGCGTATAGGATATGTATGTATTTTATTTTTTATCAAAAAAAATATTATAGCCAATACTGGACCGAAGCCCCTTGATGAATCCATTCAATATTATGTCTTGAAACTGAGTTGAAAGCGGTGAAAGGAGTTTCTTATCACTATCTTCTCTCTGCCTTCCTTGCTTTAAGCGGAACACGCATGAAGCAAAAAATATATTTCTATACAATTTGCTTAATACAAGTTTGGAACAAAACAATTATTGAAATATCTATATCGTGTCTATTCACTCGAACGGTCGTAACCGTTGGTGGTAGTGAGGCAGCGTCTCTCTGTAAGCGCAATATTTATAGGTTCAGTTACTTTCCGCTGTGGAAGACCACTTCAGATCTACTTAAGCAGAGAGAATAGGACTTAAAAAGCTGCTGGCTGGCTGCTTTCGAGTAATCCTCATGTTGTTTACATCCTCTTTGTCTAGTATCATCCATACTATATTCTCCTTGGTCAACCGAGATCTCCTTCTGCCTCTGCCTTAAGTTAGAGTCACCTTCTTTCTCTAAGCATTAATTAGGGAATCAAATGGCCTGTCCCTTAATTCTTTTTGATTACTTCAAAAAAACGTGCGCTGTTAAATAAAAGTCAAAGTCGTTTTAATTTAATAAAGCTAACAAGGAACGTCAATGTAAAGACTACTGCGGGGTCGTTAAATAAAATATACTCTAGAAGCCACTAAGTACGTAAACCTGATTAAGTAGACGTAACGACGTCATGTTCTGGTGTTTGAGGTGGTGCGTGCGGCTGAACCTTCGCACCTCGAAGATCGCGTTTACACTTAGACGTCGTCCCACTTATTACCAATATTTGTCTCTAGAAAACACAAAAGTGACTAGAGGCTGTAGTCATTTTTTCTCGTTACATACAATCTGTATGAAGTACTTTATTTATGCTGAACTTTACTCCCCTGTTGAGAATACTTCGTTAGTTTGTTATAGAAATGTTATTTTCAATTTAAAATTCCAATGCATTATTTTATACTACAGATTTTTTAAACATAATTTTTGTATGGATAATAATATTCTTAGATTAGAACCATCGACCTATAAACACGACGTTAGATATGGGTTTGATTTCCATTGGGGGGAATAAACTCTTTCCATGTTTTCGTTCTGGTAAGAAGAAAAATTGCGGCTAAAATATTGAAGTATATATTTTTTACTACTCGTAACCGCCACTTTAGCGCTCAACAATGAAGCAAAATACTGAAAAACTGGCGAAATACATCTAAAAGTCAACAAAAAAGAAATAAAGATCGTTAAAAAATCAAGTTACTTGTAAAAACACCGTTTGCCTCTAATTTACAGTCCGAGGGCGGAATCTCATAAACATAAATCTTTATAAAGCCGTTAGGGGGTAGTGGATTTGACTCCGAATGATCACAATTTAAAGACCCCATTTAATTGTCCAGTTTTTGACAGCTCAAGTTATTTGTCTAAAATATTTTTTACTTTTTCAATCTCAATTCTGTATTTGAAAGAAAAGTGAAATAAGTATTTTATCTTTCTTTATAAAATAATATTTTACGCCTCCAAGGTACAGTTATACAAGAATATATAAATGTAACGGTTATTACCATGTTTTGAAATATTTTCCTTTTTTTTGTTGGCGCTGTACCTCGCAGTGGCAGAGGGAACCTAGTTTAAGATATTTTTTGCTGAACTTGCATTTATCGAGGTATTGCATTTTAGTGGTAGATATCAACGCTGCGCTTGAGTCTTGGTACTAGAGTGAAGAAATCAAAATATCAATAAATAATAATTCATTCCCTCCAGTGGCGATCGATCCCGCAACCGTCGCGGTACAGTTACTGCATATGGCCTAGATAACGCTAATAGAGACAACATCGCCCTTGTTTATTGCAGTTATATCTTGTTTACGGTCATACTCCCGTACGTAACCGATATGTGGGCGAGATGTGCAGAGAGGACCTGATTATGAGACACTACGTGAAATAAACAAAACAAAAGTTAATAAGCAATAATTTATTTAGAAAATTTGCTTTCCTAAGTGAGGAACAACACTTTTACTTTTTTTTATATTGCGTGTTGCTAATAATAAATTCACTCTCTCATAGTTTTTATTTGTTAATATATTCACCCTCTCAAATGGAAAACGAACCCACAACTACCACAGTTTCACTGTGTCGAGCCATCGGACCTTACGCCCGCAGTGCCACGACAGCCAATTTAAAAAAGTAAATGTGATATTGTTAATAAGAAACGTATAGGTACTAGGCTCAACATATTCTTCATAAAAGCAAAAAGTATTTATAGTATTTTGAAATTCAAGGTTATCCTTTGTTATGAACTTTCCAAAACAATTTTACTAGGAAATGCAAATTTTCGATCTAACAAGACAACGAACGGCGTTAACTTCTGCCACTCGACATGTAACGTCCCGTAAATTAGAACGTCTCGATATTAGGTTTCCTGTGGCTAGGGTAGGTCATATGCGGGGAACCGCGAAGCGGTAAGTAGCGGTAGCCTTTGAGACGATCCTTCTAAAGTCGCCCTTTAAAATACTTTTTAAAAATTATAAATATAGACAGAGTTTATATTATGAATATTGGAAACACTTTAAAATCATAGAAAAAGTATAGTTATAAAATATATTATAAGTCAATTTAAAATAAGTTAAAATGCGCTTGCGGATTGTTAAATCTTATTAATATTTGTAAAAGAAACAAGTTTCCTATTGGCGCGATATCGTTATTCGACTATGAAAAGTACAGGGTTGTCGCTCTTCTATTTAAATGGCACACATACCTATTCATATTCTCACTCTGGTATAAGTAGTGGTGGTGGAACCATTCAACACGCAGTGGAATTGTGGGTATCTTAAGGAGAACGGAGTGTCTCAACAATAGGTTCAAAAGTTTTTTCTGCCTACTCTGCTACGCTATAGTATAGTATACGCAATACAGCGTGGAGCTATAAAATTAAAAATATAATTTTCTAAGAGTAGCTCTAAGTACTACTAACATTTGCATGTAAGTCATTAATTCAAAAATGTTTGTAATGGCTAATTAAATAAAACATATTTAGATTTTATTCGTTTGTGGGTGAGGTGAGGAAACCTGTTGTTAAGACTCTCTCTTTTCCATGCATTGCCGAGTTTGAGAAGCATTGTGTGTTGAGTCATGGACTTAAATGGCCGTCAGAGTCCTTCTTGGAGCTAGGAAACTAAAATAATTCTTTTACCCAAGTGGGAATCGAATCTTTACCCGTCACGTTTACAGGAAGGTACCGTTGTTCCTGTTGCTATGGGAACGAGCCCTCTCTGCGAAGAGTACTTATTCCACTATTACAAGCAAGTCGAGCGTCGGAACAAATCTAAGACTCTTCTAAAGATAAATACTTTTTAAGTAATAAGAGTAAAATATTTCACGTCTAACGTAGTTACAATTCTTTTTATATTTTTATTATGACATGACTTTTAACCAGCAGTATTATTTAATAATAGATTCAACGTTTCTTTATTGATGAAAACAACAGTTTTAAATGTGATGTGAACCTATACCCTGTACAATTGAATAGCGATCAGCGATACAGTGAGATTATGTCCCGACGCGACATAAGAATGTCAAAGTATATGTTTGTCAGTGACATAGCATGATTTTTGTCATCCCTAATCCAAGAACCGGCGGACGTTCAAGGACCGAGCGATTGGAAGATAATTGAGTTCATTCGGTATTCTTTCATTCCGATTCGAAGTGCATTTGTTTGAACAGTATTTCTATGAATTTTTACATATTGTTTTATTATTATTTTCTTTCAAACTCTTTGCTGGAGGTATCATTTTTTTTGTAGCCTCGCGCTTTTTCTAGTACAGTATAATCTCTGAAGAGTTCCACTATCCAAGTCCTGGCTCCATAATCGGACCAGCTTGCATCATCTTATAAACTACACAAAACTGCAGTTTCATAATTTTGCATTTATTACAAGTGGATTCAAATGATTTTGCTTAGATTTTGTGACATAATTACTAGAAAATTTAATAAGAAATATAAAATTCAGAAGATACGAGTAAATCAGATAACAGTTTCCCATAATAAAATCCGAACAGAACTAATATTGACATGAGTAGTGAGTAGTACTTAAACTATTTCTTATCAAGAAGTCGCCTTTATAATATTTTATAAGGCGTGTAACATTGCCATCGACTTCTATGAAAGTTCAAATACGTATCTTATTTTGTATTGGAAATCAAAAATTCTGAACTAAGTCTCATTCAGTACGAACAAGTTAGTTCCTCTCGCGCACGAGAATTGACAGTTGGAGTGCACTTTACTTAATACGAACTAATCGAGTATATAGGTATATATGGCCGTCGTGGTGCAATGTTATAGACAGTGAGTTCTATCTAGAAGGATTAGCTTATTTAGTCTATTTTCCATTCTGTCGTGTCTTCCCGAGACACAGAATGACTTAAAAATTTAATGGTAATTGTTTAACGCCGTGTCACAACATTAGTTTCCCTCTCCCTATGCTGCAATGCAATATGCCTATGGACATATGTACATATCTTTTGATAGAAAATACAGTCCAATAAATAATTTCACTGTTTGCGCAAGCAATTAATAATTTTTGATGTATATTGAAGTGTATTTTTACAGCATATTTTGATAATAACCAATTGAAATTTTCATGATATGAGATATTTTATCTTATTCCGAATTTCAAAATGATTGTGACGCAGTCATACAGTTGTTAGCGCTCCGTTTTCCTCCCGAATTCTCGAGTTGAGTGGTTGAAATCAACTACATAATTGATACTTCCCAGTCACGCTATCCCACTACGTCACATTTTTGGACAACATTTTAGAACTACAATAAATATATATTATGTACTCAAAATTATAAAATAAATTTTGCTAAGAAAGCTCCACACTAGTGCCGGAACTAACAGAGCCCGCTAAAAGTTAAGTCGACGCGTCCATACGTCTCTGTCGGAGTCATTACTCTTGCGGATAAGGGTTTTCTTTTACTATTATTAAATCTATATCTGTCATTCAAGGTAATCTTCGATAACTATTTATGAGACTTCATTTCATTTTGTACCCCACACGTGTTTTGTATGGAGGGTACAGAGGGAACCTGAGAATCTAATGCTCACGATGTCAACGACATTGTAAAGCGAAAACTAATGTCGCACTCTACTAAAACAAGTTAAAAATCACCTTTACGCTGTATCATATATAGACACAGCAGGGTAGGCAGAGGGAACCTAGTTTTAAGACACTCGGTTCCCCACTTTCTGCCGAATTCTGGAGGCACTGCGCGTTGCGTGGTAGAACTCAATGCCGAAGTGAAATATTTGAAATATTTGATTTAAATCAATCCTATTTGTAAGCAAAATAGGCAACAGTCATAAAACTTGAGCCACGTGAACTAATCAAAAACATTATACGTACAAAGGATAAAAAGAAGTAAATTGGCTGAAACGCGGAATAAAATCCTAACGATCCAGTAATCCCGCTCTGAAGGACATCTTCATTACTGTCGAGAGATAAACCGAGGGATATCTTTGAAGAATATATATCAAAGAAACATTGGTTAAATTAAAAGTTTTTAATAATTTTGTTCTAAATTATACGAAATTGAGGAGGTAAACTCTATGCTGGGGTTGAGGAATCGATTCCCTCTTGGGGGGATTTTTTTTTTTTTTTACTTTGGTAACATCTTTGAACACACTGTAACTCGCATTATGCAGGATACGCAGAAAGAACCTAATGTAAATTCCATAGCGCACAAAATGTCTAATTTTCAAATCAAAATCAGCTTCACGCTGTATTCCGCATTTAGCAGTATGGACAGAGGGAACCTAGTGTTACGACATTCTATTCCCTATTTTCCGTCGAATTTTTCATAAATAATTGAAGTTATAAGCAACGTGCCACGTTGGCCTTAATTTATTTATCTTCCATAAAGAAAACTTCCTTTAATTTATATTAATTTTAATTTAAGATATAATTCGAATCAATCAATTATTTAATAAGTAGTTACATAAATAATATTAATATAATTATTCTCTTAAAAGAAAATAAACATAACATTTTCTTAAAATCTCAACTTCAGTATTTATCCCTAGAGTCTCTGAACATCTCTTTCCCCTCGTATACTGATATCACAGGTTGATACACACATGTTCTACGGGGGGTCGTTTTGGAGTTCACGTGATCTTTCTCCCCTTTTTCTTTCTTCTTCTCGTTTTCCAAAGACAAACGAACTCTCCTCCTCCCTCTTATTCCATACACATACGATAATGTTAATATCTATAAATGTTTTGTCATTAGGCTGAGAGAAAAAGAAACTAATATCAAAACTGTCCGTTTCCCGAACCCTGAATTCAAGATGCATGTTGAAACAAAAAACAAACATCATAAACTAAATTAACATAATATACAGTAACGCAAGCGCCATCAAGACAAATCTAAAAACGAATAATTTACAAAAATAGGCTCGCTGATTTAATAGTTACAAGGGATTAAAAGAACGTACATACATACACACACACGCGCTAAAAATATAACCTCCCTTTTTGGCTTTTGCAGACAGGTAATAAAACATGTTATCGAGTGAGAATCGACTACCGACGACGACGAGACGATGATCCACTATGCCAAGGACTTTGAACATTCAATCCAACTGTCAGTACGCTAGTACGTTACGTAGAACTTAGTTCCCCTGTACTATAACTAGATAGCAGACACCATCCTCTAACGCAGTCACTAATACGTCAATTAGGTGTACATGCGACAGGCGAGTGGGGTGCGGCGGGTAATGTAATAAGTGTTGTGATTGCTCTATATGTAGATGGTAACGTGAAATATGCTTCATAACATAGGAATGAGCCGTCATGGCGCAGTGGTAGAGTGGTATTTTCACTTCGTCGCCCTGACTAAGCCGAAATTCGGCACTTAACACGCAATGTCTCTATAATTCAGGGGGTAAGTAAAGAACGGAAATATCCCAGGTACTCTGTGCCAACCCTGCCAACCCTGTTACGT
Organism: Heliconius charithonia; assembly: GCA_030704555.1. Classification (NCBI taxonomy): domain Eukaryota; kingdom Metazoa; phylum Arthropoda; class Insecta; order Lepidoptera; family Nymphalidae; genus Heliconius; species Heliconius charithonia. Next base: position 19,227,978 of record CM060819.1, read on the forward strand.
GCGGGATACAGCGTGAAGCTAAACGATATATAGGAGTTTTACAATGATACAGCTATAAAATGGATCTCTGAACTAGACTACAACCGTTGTTTTAACAACATCACGGTTTTGACTTTTATCCGCACTAGGGGGAGTGATCGTAATTACTTTTGTTCATTACTATGCTCTGTGGGACAAACCGCGGCGTTCAGTTGCACCACTGAACACACTAGAAATAAGGTAAACACATCTTTTCTAGTAACATATTTCCGTCACACGCATACATACCTACGCGGTATATGGTTACTAATGACTGCAGCCAGCTAATGAATTTGCATAATGTTATTGAGTCCATAAGACGTTCCAATACATAGTGATTATGGTGAAGTAGGGGATTATATTCCTGGTTAAAAACACATTTTTTATTGTAGCGTATTTAAATCTCAATAAAGGGAATTCTAAAGATCAATATTTTTTGCGTATTCTAAATAATTTAAATTAATAACAATATGTACCACCTAATATTTTTTTTCAGCTTCTTGCTGTATCATACACGTAGGAGGGTAGGCAGAGGGAGCCTAGTTCAAATTCAAATTCAATTAGTGATTAGTAGACCCATTGACAAAATGAACTAACACCACTAAAACTTTACTTTACGTTTTACTTTCTTTTGCTTCGAGAAACGTTGCGGCTAATCTGCCACTCATCCCTAAAACTTAACGTATGGAAAAATTATTATGTAACTGACGACAATCTGTCAATATGATAAATTTTAATCCGACGCGTCCAGTCACCGGCGGCTGTGCTTCAATCGATCATTCGTTCGACAGTAAAAAACGTCTTCTGAATCATCTATCAAGCTATTCCAGTAATACTTCGTCTTTTTAGCACCTTCAAGTATTTTTTGTTTTCAAGACACGCCATGTAGAGCGACGGTGCTCAACGCCGCACTATTTCTTTCTCTGTCCAGAGCCAGTAAGAGACAGTAGTTAAAGAAGCTGTCCAGAGTGAGATGGACTCAATCATCGCAGGTTCTGAATCAATTTTAGAATTGTAGATCAAAAGAAAGTACACTTTATAAAAGAGGACAATGTAAAGTTTGCGGCCCGCATTTGTTACACAGTTCTTACTTTTTACCAAATTTCATAGCCCTAGATCGCCTACATTATCAAAAATCGATTCCACAACAAATTTCATACAAAATATTACAAAAACGATGCGTCTACTTAGAAGTTTATTTTTCGCCGCGCCACGACATGACGTATATTGTTAACCATATTAAGTCGTTACAAATAGCAAATCCCCTGTGAGATTCAGTTCCTAGAAAGTTGTAATCCCTTGTAGTTCCGTGTAGTTCGTGTAAGTCGTTGCAATTAGTGCACCTTTGTACCGCTCACATATGTTGAAATCAGGTCGGTCGCAGCTCACAGTGCTCGTATTATACTTTGAATTTGCATATATTGAAATATAAGTACGTAAATTAATGTACTGGTGAATGTATTATTAAAAAAAATGTAGTATATTTAACCTTTATATATAAGAAAGAATATGTTTTTTGAGTCTGTCGTGGTGTAGAGGTACTGGGGAGAATGAGATGAATGTAAACGCGACGGTTATGAGTTTGATTACTCATTCCGTTAAGTGAGATCTCGTTCCTAGCTCTGGTACAATAGGTATAAAATGGTATAAAATAGGGAACGGAATATTAGCACTAATCTAACAACTATAAATCTTTAGCAAATTTCTTGGAAGATCAGATGGGTACTCCGTCAGTTCTATCACGTAAATATTTTAGAAAACATGGAAACTGAACATTAAATAGCTATGAAATAAAAAAAGTAAGTTTGGATAATTGTATGTTTGTATAAATATATATGTATTTATATATATACAAACGTACTGTACGTATACCGTTCGTGTTAGATAAATAACGGGACTCCTCGACGCCGGTGTTTTTACGCTCAGGATGATAAATTAGAGTTTCATATTTACTTTTTCTACAACTCGTACGTATCCAACGATTTATAAGAACTTTTTGAAGCGATTTAATATAAAACATATAAATCAGTATAAAAAATGTACATTTTTGTAATTTGTAAATTGAATTTTTTTATGCTTATTGATACTGGAAATGGAATAGAGCTCTATAAGTTTTATACATTACAATTACTCTCTGGTTACTTTTGTTTGCTGTTTTCTGTAAAAATAGTGAACCACAAAATTTTGTAATTTATTAGTACTAAAAAAGCCAAATTAGCTATAATAAATGTCCTTTTCTATAAAAAAAAAACCATATATATATTCGAAAGTGCTGCCTGTCTGTCTGTGATGCAATAAAAAGTCTATTAAAAGTCCGTGATGATGATTTATATATATATTTAATTTAAATTAATCGGGTTATTGTTAATGTATTTTCTATAATTTGATATTCATTCTTATCAAAATAAATATTATATTCAACTTTAGCATTGCATCTAGATTGACATTATGTTTTACTGTACATCATTCTAACAAATACTAAAGGAGATATCAAAATTCTAACAAATACTAAAGGAGATATCTGCTTCAAAGCGAGAGCCTCCTTTTATTTGGTTATTTGCTGTATATTTATATTTTTATATTTATGGATCTCTTTGCTTATTCAAGTAGTGTGATGTAAATCGGCATCGCTCGGTACCTTCTGAACATTAACTCGGGGAAATAAGACATATGGTGTCACTTGTATTAGGAAGAATGAAATCCAAATTTCAGTAAGTACGGAAAAACTGGATTTTCCATTTTACATCTTAAGGTTCACGCAAAACAAATGGCGGGCAACGATTGGTATTTTATGTTAGTATTTTTTTTATGGGAAAGACAAGTGCGTTTCAAGGTACCCAAATCATATTGACCTGGAAACGCTGCCGTAAATTATCTACGACACCATATAGTAAGAACCAAGACACCAAATAAATAAATACTCACTTATTTCTGTACTTATAAACCAAACACGTTGCTGTTTTTCTCGCTGCATTTGGCTGAAAGGAAATAATAAACATTGACATAGCTTTAAAACTCACATATACATTCAACACCGAAAGCTTTATAAGTCACTTTGTATGACTATAGATACATTAACTCATTTAGCAGAATAGCAGTTTAATTTAGCAGTGTGCGTTATATGGTATGCACGTCCTTTCTAGCAGAGTAAAAATTTGAAAATTTACTTCTTTTGTAATTTCAATAACTTTACCCAATTTTTGGTGTCTTTATAAACAAATTTCTAACCGTTTCTTATTTAAAAATAAGAATTTATAAAACCTAGCGTTGAGTTACCGTTACACGTTACACTTTTCACATAATTTTAGAAACAGTGCGTGTTGAGTAAGTTGGGATTACGTAGCGGAACTCAACGTCGCGCATTGTCTTATTACTAGAGCACGCAGAAGAAAATAATTTAAGTGCGTGAGTTAGAATTGAACATACAAGAATCGCGATTAAAATGTAACGGCCTCTATAAAACAGCTTTCGAAATATATATATTTTTCTGATTTATAAAATTGTTCTGCAACTACGATAAAGTTACCGTTGAGGTCACCTTTACCACATACTTATTATGCTAATGTAATATAACAAGCAAGTGACATAAAGCAACACGTAAAGCTCGTGCTAAGTTTAAAAAGCTTTGAAAGCATTATTTCAGTAGGAAACTTAATTTAATTTGACGCCATCGTGATGCAGACTGCGTTAAAAAAATTTGTTTGATCCTCATTACCTTAGTTTAAGTTTTAAGTCAGACGTTGGATTCTGCTTAATGTCTAAAAATAAATAATAATGTGTGTGATAAACAATCATATTCAAAAGCTTAACACTTTTTAATGTATATTTTTTTTATTGGCGCTTTGACTGGTTCGAATCGAACCTACACTACGAGTACTTGTGTGTACTGTAAATTTATCCAAAATCAATATAAGTTTTAGTTGACTTTAATTTATAATATGTAATCATTTAATAGTAAAAGTCGACTTGTAACCTTTTCTCCGTTAGTTTGTTTAATTTTGTCTATAATGCTGTAAGTAGTCGAAAGTTTTGAACAATTTAATGTACTTTATCAAACAACCATTACTATAAGCTTTATACTTAACTTTATAAATCTATTTTTTTATTATAAATATTATTACACTTTTTTTTCATGCTGTATCTTTCATATAGTCAAGTTATCAGAGAGAACCTAATGGCAAGACACTGCTCTCTCTTACTTCCATTTTGTGTATTAAATGGCGATGGTAAACATACTAACATAATATAAGTCCAAGTGGGTATCGAAGCCATACATAAATATATTCATCGCGCACAATGTTACATCATATTCTTCTAATTATGGAAAGATGGTGATTTAGATGACAGAATCTAATCGCGTAAACGTGTAGACTTTCTCCGGTTGGAGATCGAAACCAAGACTTAAGAAAACACGATGGTTATGGGTTCAATTCCCACTTGGAGGAATGAAACTTAGGTATATTGTAATGAATCTTAACAAGCAATACGGATATAGAGTGTTTTAATACTATACTCTCTCTGCCTACTCTGATACATGCGGAGTACAGAGTGAAGCTGAAAAAAAACATTTTTAAGCAAAATATATTCCTTTACTAATTGGATATTTCTTCCCCAACAAAGTTATAACGAAAGCTTTTATAAAGCTTTCAAAGCTAAGCTCATAATGCTCTCAAAGCTCAAAGCGTTAGATGTAAACAATGCAAAATACATACATTTCTCATGTACTGATCAAACGTCCTCACCGCAGTGCGTCCCAGTAGCAGCGCGTCCATCTCGCTCTCCGGCACCGGCACCACGGCCACCGTGGGCGCCCCCGCCTTCACTGGTACGTTCATATTGGATGAACAGCAGTTTACAGTTCAAAATCCTTTAAAATCTTTTTTAATATTTTTGGAAATCTCTTAAAATCCTCGAAAGTCCTTTAGTAGTGTGTCCTCATAACGAACGAATAAACTACACTTCAAATCACTTGGTCTAGACTTTTTTTTAAGTTTTTGGTTTCTTTTTTTCAATTTTATTTTTATTTATTTGAAACTACTATTAGGAGTTTTTATGTAGAATAATTTTGTTCTAGTAAGACTATTTTATTGGTCCTATTATTTTCCAGCATTTTAATTTGAATGCACTACAGTTGATTATTTACACTAGGGTTGCTATAATAAACACATCGAAATAACGTTTTTTTTACTTGATATATAAAAATAAACAAGGGTTGTCGAAAATTCGATATGCAGTGTTTTTAATCGTCTAGTATATTAATATACAGGTTTCTCAGTTTTTTTCGTAGTTTTATTATTTAAACATATTTGGTAAGTTATTTTAGGGGTAGTGACAGGTCCTCTCATCACAAACGTCCTTCCCTTATCTCGTTGCTCCCTTATCAGTCTTCACCGTCTTTCACGTTATGTTACTTTATTTGGAATGAATTATTTTGGTCCTACAATCTAAAACTGAATGTTTTATATTATAATTGAGACATTTTAGTAAAGTATGATGTGTTTTTAAACGCTATAAAAATATATAGTTTATAGAATTTTGCTTCAATTGATAAAATAATACATAAGGTACAACTGACTTAAGATTTCATTTTTAAATGCATATTTTACTCTCCTGCTCTCTTTTTCTGTCTATATTAATACATGAAAAAAAAACTTCTTTTTTTACTCTAATTATCTTAAACGTGTTTTTCAATAGTTTATGGCCTTGGTTGACCTTTGAGACCACAGTATCGATGACACACACACATACATGTCGTATGCGTGGGATGACGACGCGAAAGAGGTAGGTGAAGACGGTATCGTTTGTCGCTCCGTTCGAATTAAGAGGGAAAAAATCGAATAAAATAACAACATATATTTTGACATTTTAAGAATGTTATTTCACACCTAGAAAAGAGAAATACGTATTTAGACGCTACGCTACGACATGCCATATAATCTTACATATTTTTAACAAAATAAATTTAATAGAAAATTTGTCGAATATTTACAATATCCTCGCTACAAGTCCTTTTGGATATTTTAAATAGACAAGCGGCACCGGAGCGCGGCCGCTTCACGCTCCGGTACATCTTTGAAGGGTCAATTAAACTTTGCATGTACATTTAACGTATAAAGCCTATTTGAACCTATTTTACGTTAACATTTTAATCTAATAAAATGTACACAGTGGGTCAGTCTGTGTCAGTATGTCTGATTCAGTGTACACATTGCGAAACGAGGGAACCAGTATCTTACCATCAGGTTCCCTCTGCCTAGACTGATGTGTGTTGGATACAGCGTGAAGCTTATAGTAGACCCATTTGAGGTATCATATTAGATTATCGGTTCATTGGCCTGGTAATATAAAATTTGGTGCTAGCGTGCACCACTCAGGACTCATAGCCTTCGATTGAGCGAAAAGTGGAGAGCAGAGCAATAGGACAATAGAAGGATATCGGTAGAAATTTAAAATCAATTTTAAGAATGTATTAGTTTCGTAATCATTACATAATAAAAAAAAACGGGGTAGGCACCCCGATTCATGTGGAATACAGAAGGAAAAAATAATACTGTATGGAGATTAAAAGTGGTGGCAACGTTTATATGTACTACATACTCGTATATAATTTATTCCTTTGGGATGCGGCCGAGACAGATTTACTAATATAAATAGGTGACGCGTGTCCGCGATAACTGTTCGTTAATAATGAGAGAGACTGAAAATGAGTTTGTTTGTTGTTTGTGTTAAATTAATTATTAGCATTTTGCAACATGGTATCTCTATTTAGCTGCAATAGCGCTAGTAGTACCTTTTTTAGCTCTACAATGTATGTGTACCCACATGTGGCAGGGAGGCAGAAGGAACCTAATACTAAGACATACGGACAATTACAGTAATATAATCACAGTCAGACGAACAGACGACCTAAAATAATATAAATACTGTAATCTAGTATAACGAAACACAATATAAAAGATTTGCTGAATGTCTCTAGCAATTAGCGACTGCCGACTACCGCGGTCGGGTAGATGGATCTCTTAATAAATAAATAACCAATAAATTCTAAAGCAGTAGCAAGGCATGTGGCCAGTCGTGGTGCAGGGCAAGCATGCGTTGTGGGTTCGACTCCTACTCAAGGAAATGAATGCAATATTTAATATTTTCATTTCCTTACTTTGGTAACGAGACCGCCTCTCAACGAGCAATGCCTCTAGAATTGGCTGGAAAGCGGGGTACGGAAGAACGGTTTAAGGGAGTAAAAGAGTGCCTCAACAAAAAGGTCAAACAGAGAACTAAAACACTCTGCTCTCTACTTTTAAGTACCGGAACCACAGAATTTGTCCTACCAAAGCGAATAAAAAGCAGCTTTCTGTTTTTTCCCGTATATCAAGGTATGTAAGGATTGAACCTAGTGATGTGACACTCCGTTCCCCATTTTCTGCCCGTTTTTCGAGTGGGAATAGTACTTACAAACATCAACACAATGTCCTCGAATAAACTTGACTTTTATATGTCAACCACATATTTTAAATGAAGTTCTACGACGAGGTACGCGTCAGTACGTGAGTTGAGAAGGTGTTATAAGGAAGGGGTTGAGAAGGTAGGTGAGGAAGGGTGAGGTGGTCTGTGTAGATCCTTTTGTCTCCACTACGTATCCCACACATGACAGAGAAGACAGAGGAAACTTGGATATCTAGTGTTAAATCACTCCGCCCGAAATAAGAGACAGTTATTTAATAGATAATATATTTTAAGCATAACTAGCATATTTCCCCGAATAGGATTCGAATCTATGATCTATATAACTTTATTATTTTAAAAAGTGGACAAAGTTAAACTCTAATAGGTACTATAGATAACAGAAATGATGTTGCAAAAGAACTAAAGAAATATATTTATATGGGACATACAGATGTATGTGCTATAAATAATTCACATTCATAAGTAGACTAATTTACATTGAACTCAAAACTATATTAGATAAGCGAAGGTTATTGAGGCCGTCGCGGCACAGTGGCACTACATTGTGGGTTCCATTCAATTTGGGAGAATGAGTTATTTCATTTCCTCGCTTCGGTAACTAGGCAAAAATAGATGCGGAATACAACGCTAAAAAATATAATAAATTAAAAAAATGCTACGATTTGTTTCCCATTATACTCTTCATATATACAACATGACATACACTTTGCTAAGGCAACGGGTGCTGTAGTAAATGTTAGCTTTGAAAAAACATACGTTACCCACCTGATTTAATACTAAAACTCTCCGTTGCCCACATTTCATCCAACTATCAGACACATGGCGTAACTCAGAATCGCACTAAGTCTATCAGTGTGGGGAAATAAAAATAATTTAAATATAAAATTAAATCTACAACCGTTGCGTTTTAGCCAAACGCTGTGCGCGTCACGACAGCTTCCGCAAAATATTATGTTTATATTTTTTTTGTTAAATAAAAAGAAATATAATGGAAAAACGAGGAGACCCTGTAAACAACACTAGTTAGCAATATTCTTAAACAAACCTAATTCTTTTGTTTTCATAAATAATGTAGCTTTTAAAAGTATTTTACAAAGACATTTATGTAGACCAAATTTACTTTTCAAATGATAAAATAATAGTCTTGTTTAGCTTCTTTGTAACTTTAGATCTTTTGCGGCTTAGACTTTTCAAAGTTCATTCTATAGGTATAGAATGAATTTACTTGTATCTTATTGTACTGTAGAGTGTAGTGACCATCGTGGCGCAGTGGCACAACGTGGACTCATGGACTGTTAATGTGCTGGTCGCAAGATCTACTTGAATTTGAGGAAGTTATGATAATTAATTTGTATGCATTTCGAGTTAAACTAAAAACGGCGTTTGGTCTTTAATTCTGGTGAAAAGTGGTTAACTGAGTCTTAACACTAGATACATGAACATAAAAACATATTATAAGTACTTCAGGAAAAAATAGTACTTTCTATGATTTCTAATACTTCTAAAAGTCATATTAATAAATTTACCTTTATGCGAAAATTTTTGTAGACAAGAGCGGAGTAAAAAGAGAGAAAGAGAGTACCTTCATATTTAAAATATTATGAGTATTTATTTAGACGTAATGTTTATTTATAAAATTTTAAAACAGTGTAAGAAGTAAGCAAATCTAAATTGTTCTATCCAAAAAAATATATACATAACTTTTTATAGAAGTCGCAAAAAAAAATAGTGAAATATATAGAATTTTAACGTAGCGTAAATCAAACCCCACTTCTCCACTGTCGAAGCGCCATCAATTAAACCATACGTACTGATCGGGTAACGTTAAAATTCTCATGATATGAAATCAATATTATTTTTATTAATCATTGGGGTGCGGAGTGTGTTAACACTGGCCCCCTCTACCTATCCTGCTGTTTACTAGATAAAGCGTAAAAAAATTGTATTTAAACTGAAACTGCCTTCATTTATAGGTTAATAAACACAAAATCTTACTGAAAAAAGATAAAACTAACAATAAAGGCTTTAAAAAAACCTAAATTAAGCCAAGATTTATTTTTAGAATTTAAATGAATATTTACGGTTGAAAATCCCAAAAAATCCTTATAAAAAATCGCAACTACAATTTGGAACACCAATGGAACACTATAACACTAAAGACACTATAAAACATATTTTCACTGAACATTTATGTAAATTTCTATATATTTAAATGTATTTATATATATTTATAATTATTTATATAGTAATAAAATATAAAGGTAGCAAAACGGCGTTGTACGACGCGTACGGCGTCCGCCCGCCGACTGACGCGTGCGGAGCGTGTTTACAAGCTAACGAATGTTACTGAATGAAGCTACTTCTATCCTTTTTCTACAGGTACTTCAGGTGATTGTTGCCCTTTATTTGATTAAGGGTGGTTGGGGGTTTGATTTGTGTTATCTCCTAATTTAATGTGGAATTGTTGTATAAAGTAATATTTAACAATATAAATTATATAATTACAGCAAATTGAAAAAGAGCCTTATAATCATTTGTAATTTTACCAATATAAATTTTGTATTGAAAAATATTACTTTCATTAGATAGTACCACAGTAAACTTAAATACCTAAAGATTTAATTCTGCTACATACATGTCCATCATGGCGTAGCGGCGAAGCGCCTGACAGTAAACGCGACAGTATTGAGTTCGATTTCTACTCGGGAGAATCAGTTCTTTTGTTTTGCGGCTCCGGTAAAAAACGTGCTGCAATGGGCTCTGTCACTCAACACACAATATTTAGAAAAATTTGATATGCGTGCTGAACGGGCTTCAACTACTACTACTGCTACTATATACGGTATACCCTGTAAAACTAAAAAATAAAACATAAGTCAGCTTCACGCTGTATCCCGCACACAGCAGGTTAGGCATAGGGAACGTAGTGATAAGACACAGACAGTTCTCACCTTCTGCCGAATTCTGAAGGCATTGCCTATTATTGCCACGACACCAGAGCGAAGAAAAATGGAAATAAAGATTTAAATAAATTAAATATCGTTTTCTACACACAGTAGGTAAGGTAGAGGGAACCTATCGCTAAGACTCTCTGTTCCCCAATTTCGAAATTTCGAACCCGTTCGTTAATAATATATTCAAAACTCCTTGTATATTACATGCATATACCTATGGACGAGTATGTATCGCCCATACGAGACTGCGCGTAGTCCCCTAGTTTCGCGAGTACAAATTAAAGAGATTTAAATTATAATGCCGTTCGCATATTTATGAAAACATAATACATAAAGTTTATTTGTGTGTTATGTTCTAGCTCTTAGATACTTTAGTATTAACAACAAGTTTTCTTAAAATTTCACACTGTATTCCATATAGCAGGGTAAAGCAAGAAAAGAAAAACTATGTTCCCTCTGTGTAGGTACGCTATGTGAGACAAAGGTGTAAAGCTGCTTTTTTTTTTATTTCTTTTTAATCAATATTCGAACTCACTACCTCCCATCCTACATACAATTCTACGTGAATTGCCCAAAATTTGCGCGCTGAGTGTGTTTACCTTATAGTAAATCAAACGTTATTTGAAGTGTAATCTGTTCGTGTCAGTGGTCGAGACTCGGGCCGACAGTCAGACGTCCAAACGAGGTTTATTTATACAAGGAATAAGAAAGAGGCCGGAACTTCTCGATGAAACTCATGTGTTCAATCAACGCTAGGAAATATTTTGCTAATAGTATGGAATTTGTATATTTTTGAGGTTTTTAAAACTGGTAGATCCCACATTAAACATATAAAAGTCAAAGTTAGTAAGTCTCCACTAAACTAAGAACTATAACATAAATATTTTTGTACAAAAGAGACTCGAGAAAACACTCCGTTCTCTCTGGCTAACCGGCTAGCGTAAAAAATCATTGCCATAAATTTCGATCTTGAATCACAACTTGACTACTGAAGACGATCAAAACAGTACTACAATGATATCCAATAATTATATTATAGCATTCCCACTTTGGTTAATGCTAAAATTAATTAAATTAGATTTTATGTTTGTATTGCTAAATTGGAGTTGAATGCGACAACAAAGTTCTTAAACCTTAAGTTTTTCACTTAGACCTCGAGTGAGTAGAGTGTCATGTCTAAACATTGAATTTTCTTTGCACAAACTATATATATAGTTTAAAGATAAATAAACAAACAGACATACAAACTGTAGGATTAACAAACCCCCATCACTTACAACTACTAATACAGTTCAGCTCTCACATATACATGCAGCTATAAATATAGAGTATTTTAACATTTTCTTTGCTTCACGCCACATCCCGCATATAGCAATCCCTCCTCCACCTTCTGTCCCTATTTGAGACTGAGTTTCTTGCGCCGGTTCTTCTTTAGTGGAAAGGTGGACAGGAAGTTCTTATTCTTATTTTGAATAATATTATTTTCACAAGAGTGTCGAAATGAAATTAATCCATCGAATGAGAATCGAACCCACAGCCGCGTTTACAATAAGACAGTAGCATTTCCATATCAATAAATGATATGTTTAATCTGTACTGACGCGCTGCCCGCGGTCTATATCGCTACGTACTACATAAATGTACCGCAAATAGATTCTAACGGTGCTATTTCACTGTTTCATGACGCATTTGGAATTGATAGCAAATAGATCAATTGTATTTAACGTGCTATTTTATTTATTTTTATATATATTAAGTATTCCTATTATACAGTGTATATAGTCGGTAGTAGGTCGTTGGCACAGCGGCAGCGTCTGTCTCTAAACATCATGATTGTGGGTTGTATTCCCATTCGAAGGTTGAATTATTTTCATTTACTCTCCCCGGTGAGGCTTGTGGTGCGTGGAAAATTTCCGTCTCTCTATGTTTTGAGTTTGAGTTTTGACTGCATGTTGAGTAGCGGTGCTTAATGCCGCGCTGACCTGTGTAAAAATATCTTATTATAAAATCAAAGTGAGGCGTTAAAGTCCGCTATATTTTTTAAATGAATATATTTATAATAAAATAACGTAATGATTGATGAACGACGATGTTGAATATTAATGCTTTAAGTATTTTTTGTAATTCGAACTTTTTTCATTTTAAAATCCCTCCTCTCCCAGTGGCCGAGTGCTGACTGCTGACGGGTAATTTCCTACTAATTACCTTTCGACCTCCTTGTTGCCCTCAATCACTGTGTATTATTGACTTCTAAGGTAGTCGGCAGTACTGTCTATCTCCTAATACACAATACTGCTATACTAACTTATGATAGAAAAGGAAAGAGAGAACTGATTTACGTCGTTACCTTTTGAGGTACGAAACTCTAAAAGCCCTTATTGGGTTACTTTGATATCCGTCCGTCCGTCTGTCAACATTATTCATTTCAAGATCGCAACGAGGTGTCAAGCTAAAATTAATATCAAATATTTAGGTATCTGGTCCCTTGAAGCACAGAAGAATTCAAGCTTTTAAGTCAACGTGATCGAACGATATGAACATATGAATAAAGACTACAACGCAATGCAATTTTCATGCAATATACTCGCACATTGCATGAAAATCGCCGCATAATACTAATAATAATTTATACTAATCCGGAACCCTTGATGGTCCAAAGCCAACTCGCACTTTACTTTTTTAAACTTTTATTTAGTTTACGCATCTCAAGCATGTTGGACGCTAGGTACTCGTCTAGTTACCGATATGTAATGAAGTATACGCCTTTCTATGTAATCACGGTGTATCCCGCAAATAGTGATCACTTTTTAATATTCTGTTTTGAGTGAGTATTCAACTCCATGCTTTGTTTTATCACACATCGCTTCATGAAAATATGTTCAATTTAAAAAAAAAACTCATACCAAAAATTTTATTTGATAGCATTTTTGAGTGGAGTGTAAAACGTTTCAGAGAGGTAGGTGGTTGGTCGCATCTGTCGTGAACAACTGCGGTTAAGGGAACAGCGGGTAAGAGCATGCACTCTAGCTGTTATGTTCTACTACTTTACTATACTATACAAGCAAATATTTCTACAAATAAAACTCCTTCATCACTGAGTGACTAACAGATCACAATAATAAGTATAACGACAAAGCGCGGCGTTGAGTTCCACCACTGACGGAGTGTCATAACACTAGATTCTCTCTTCCTTTTTATTTCATAAATTAGTTCTTTTTATTTTTTTTCAGTTCCTTTTTATATCATAAGTTAACCTTATAAGGTACAGAAACCTAAAAAAAAGTATAAAAAAAACCTTATAACTTTCTTTATGCTTTAATTAATATTATCCTCTGGAACTTTCAATGTAACTTTGTATGCAGCAGTCGCTACGGCGGAGAGCCTTGAGGAGCTTTTATATGGAACATAATTAAAATATTATTTAGTGCGATACTGCCGGATCTTGAGTAAGTATAACATTAAAAATAAAATAAAAGATCTAAATATATATATATATATATATATATATTTTGCTTCACACTGTATTCTGCATGTAATACTCCGCGTGAGTGTGCAAAGGGAACCTGGGACCCTAGTGTTTAGCCATATTTTGTTTTCTACTTTTGACAACTTCATTCCCTACTTTCTGCCGAATTCTGGAGGCATTACGTGTTGAGTGTGGTAATTCAACGCCGCGCTTTGCCTCGTTACTAGGGCAAGAGGAATAAAATATTAAATATTAAAAGTGGAGTGGGATTGGAATCCACAACCAGTCGCACACTTGTGCCGAATGTAAACGCGGTAGTTGTGTGTTCAAATATAAATCGATTTTTTATGATATATTTTGGCGTTTGGTATGTAAGGAACAAAAAGTCGTGTTTCCGAACGTTAATTATAAAGATATGACAGTTCGCTTTGTTAAATATGACTCACTTTTGTTCGGGGCAGCGTAGAGCGGTCAGGCGCATCATTTATTAAAATTGTGGTATCGTACGTGCATTTTAAATTCCAAATCAGAATTTAGCGAAACCGTATTAGTATATTAGATTTTATGATTACTAAGTTTGTAGAATTTTAAGTTTTAATTATTTATTGAATAATAGAAATTATAAATAAATTGCGTTTTTGTTAATGATAATAATAGTAAAGTATACAGATGAGACCAGTCGTGACACAGAAGCACAAGTGTGACTGATTGTGGGTTCGATCCCACCTGAGGAAACGAAATACTTATTTAAATATATATTTTTATTTCTTCGCTCTGGTTTCGAGGCAAAGTGCTTCGTTAAGTTTCGCTACTCAACACGCAATGGCTCCAGTACTCGGCGGCGATAGAATGACGCGATATTTCAAGTTTTCCATTTTGTAAACGGAGTGACGCAAACAGAAAGAAACAATTAACGAAACCTAAACACAAAAACATGTGTAAATAGCTATACTTATTTGAATTTGGAATTCCTTACTAAAGAGAGATTTGTTTTTAAAGTGGCCACTACCAATTTCATATGTAAAGATTTAATATGTATTTTATAAAGTATGAGGCTAGTCGTGGCGCAGTGGCACGAAGTGTGACTGTAAAACCGACTGGTTGTGGGTTCGATTCCCACTCGAGGAGATGAAATATTTACTTACATTTATATTTCCATTTCTTCGCTCTGGTGTCGAGGCTAAGCGCGGCGTTGAGTTCTGCCACTTAACACGCAATGCCTCCAGAATTCGGCAGAAAGTGGGGAATGGAGTGTCTTAACACAAGGTTTCCTCTGCCTACCCTGCTGTGTGCGGGATACAGCGTGAAGCTGTTTTTTTTTTTTTACTTAGTTTATCTAGAAGTCTATCTTAAAAGATATTACTATTTAAGATGTTACTATTATTAAATTTGCGCTAATTTTATTAATGTAATTAATTTTCCCGAGTGAGATTGGAGCCTACGACCGCGATCACACTCAGACGCTGCTCTACTGAGTCATGATGGATACGAACTATTAAAACGTCCTTGAACCAAAATTATGTTTCTATCTAAAAAGTGGAGAGAAAATATTTTAATACTAACCAAGCTCCTAAGAGTCTCCTGAGAGGATATTTGTATGGAACATGCTATATTCATTCATATAAAATTCATAGAATGAATACAGTGTCTAAACAGGGATACGGCGTGAAGGTAAAAAAAACTGAAATCTTGTAAAGGAACAGTTTCTAAATATAAGTGCAATTTTCACATTTTGTTAGAAAATAAACATTGTTCACACAAAACAGCAGTGCGATATATTATAGTGGTAAATACATTACCAGTGTATCTTTATCGTCTATTAGCAGACGGACAGACAGATAGAGTAGGTAGTGGAAAATATAAAATATATATTTATATGTGAAATGCTATTGCGTACTGGAAAATAAATTTATAAACATTAGTTGAAGTTACGGTTGATATTATGTAGAAAATATATACTCGTATATCTATACCGAGAAAAATATTTTTCTTCACTCTGTATCTTGCGTATTAGATCCAGCATGACGGAATGAACATAGTGTTAAGACGCTCCGTTTTTCCCGCATCATCCAATTTTCGAGACATTACATGTTAAATGGCGGAACTGAACATTACATTTTGTCTGGTTACCGGGGCGAAGAAACAATAATATTCATTGTTCCCAGTGGGAATCAAACAAGAAACCGTCGCGTTTACAGCCATCAGCCGCTGTGTCACTGCGCTGTGCGGCCTCAAAGGAAAATATTACTGAGCAGCAATTTCGAGCAATAAAGTGTGTGATGTGAACACTCTCTTAGAAATGTTTTCTGCGAATTCGGTTTGAACTTCTAAAGTATTAAAAAAGCAGATAAAAGTGTATCTACCAGATTGAACCATTTCTCACTTAATTTAAATAAAAGTGGCGTTATTATTTAGAATTTTTACATTAGAAACAAATAAATATTTGTAAACTGACATTTGATTGACTGATATTACAAAGATAAATATTAAAAGATATTTGAAAATAAAAATACCGTTTTTTAATTATATTTTCAAACTTTATTCTAAATAATTGTGATAGTCAAAGAAAACAAAACAATAAATTATCAAACGCCCCGTGATTGGTTGCTCGTTTGTGAGCGAAATATTCAAGAACATCTGCCTAAATTTGGCTCAGTCTTAATAAAAAGAATAATTATCAAAACCGCGTTGAGCGTCAAAATGACGCTCATATCGTCACTTTAATAAATGACAGCTTAAATATAACCGTTCCTTACAGTATAATCGAACGCACAACCACATTTGGGACAGCACCTAGGTGCTGTCCCAACGCCATAACGGCTTCAAATATGATAACTAGGTTAATTATGCCGAAGCGGTTAATAAATAATTCATACATATATGTTTGAAACACAATAATGCAATGTAACGTTATTATAGAGATAATATGCTGTCATAAATTTTAATTGGTATCTCCCACAAGCCCTCGGGAGAGCTCATTACCGCGGCGAAGTGAGCTGACGTTTGAAATAAATGTAAAATGACAGGATTTTATTACGTAATTGACCACTCAATATTTTGTGAATTTAATCATACTTTATTAATTGCTATATTCATTTTATTTATCATATGGATCGGCGATCTGACAGCGAGGTCACCGGAAGTGGTGCGATGCGGAATGCTTAGCGAAATCCGTGTCTAGCAATGGACGCCAAAATGCTGATATGACCATTGTTTAGCTTCGCGAAGTGTCAAGTTAACCTCACTGCTTAATTTTGGAGAAATTGCGTGTTAACTATCAACTCAGCTAACGTTCCTTGTAGCCGAAGCGGGAAGTTCCCCGCGTGGGAATTACGTTTACCACACAATAGCCGCAATAAAGTGTCATCTAATATACTATCAGTGATATCTCTGATTACTCTAAACTCTAATAAACGAAAGAGGATTCATTACATTCTAATATTATAATATTTGAATAATCATTAACACAGAATTAACTTAACAGTAACAATTATACAGCACTTCACCAAACACCTATACGTGGCCACTTCGCCGTACGGACACATAAAAGGAATACATTTTATTGAACATTACGCCTCCAAAGATCCAATTACATACAATGTTGGTTTCATTGGACCGGTAGGACCTTCAGCGCTAGGACGAACAGTCTCAGCTGCGCGCCCTACAGCTATATTAGGCGGTAAACTTATTTATTTTATGTGATTTATATTTTATTTTCTGACCCTTTTTTCTTAGTGTCTTGGAATTGGACGCGAGATAAGGACGGTGGTCTTATTAAATTCTGACTATACTTAGATATATGTATATGCGAAAAGTTGTTCAGACAAAAATACCTAAACATCTCACCTTATGCCATCGTCGATACAACAGCAAAATATCAAGCAATTCATCACTTCCCTATCATATAAAGAAACCGAAAAGGCACTTTCTGTTAATGTACAATGTCCTTAACCTAAGAGTTCTAAAATTTTTACGAAATAGCAAAGTAGATAGAAGAAGCCTAATGCTTAAAAATTACGTTCAGTTTCTACGTCCAAGTTTTGAGACATTATCGGCGTCATTGAAGATGGAACTCAACTCCACGATTTGTCTTGTTACCAGAGCTCAAAAAGGTAAAATCTCTCAAGTAAAAATATCCATAATCTAAGCATAATTATAATTCAATCGATTCGAATCCCCGACGCTCGTATGTACAATGTGCACATAAGTGCAGTGGTAGTACTTTTTGTGAAAGTTCTATTACACCGCCATCTAACGGTTACATGGAAAACTGAATTCGAATGAAACGCAGTAGTAAGTTTGAATACGAGCTATCAGATGGCGCTGTTACAATGTTTTGATTACTTTACATATAAAATGGTAGATGTCAGGACTAGTTCATAATTATCAGAAGCTAATAACTGCCAAAGTAAACACCATCCATATTTGTAGATTAATATTCCCTGATACAACTTTTAGGCTTATAAAATAACGAAGAGCTGGCTTCTATCGGCTATTGGGTGATAAGCTATTCGACTTAATTTAGATATATTTAAATTAGACCTTCACACTGTATCCCGCACGTAGCAGGGAGGTATTTTCGAACGCCACGTTTTGTCTTGTTACCAGAGCTTTTTTTTTTATATTTTTATATTTTGGTTTTACTCATATTTCAATACATTGTAAGCAATAATACACTGTAGGACACATCTTTTCACATTTTTTTATAATAATTAATATGTAATTAGTATAGTTTCCAACTTGATTGAGTTGAGACTAGATTGAGGAAGCTCTACATTTATTCAGATCAGATTTTTAAAGTAACTTCACGTTTTTCCTCGTATAATAGATAAACAGAGAGCCTAGTATTAAAACACTCCTTTACGTTGTCTTTCTCTCTCTCTCTCTACGTTTTACGCTTTCCATTCGAATTCAAGACATTGTGTGTTGAGAACAGGATTTCAAGCCGCGTTTGTTATAAAAAGATATAAATAATATAGATATATTTAATACGATATTAATAGACTCATTTCAAAACTGTTTGTTTAATATTATATCCCCACTAACCTCGTAGACAGCTACGAGGCCGAACCACGTACGCCGTATAACTTGGGATTTCATTACTTAAAGAAATAAAAATTTACTGTACTTTTTGTGGTTGAATAAGCTTTTACGAGCTTTTTTATCGTTAAAAAATAAAATTGCCATAATAAACTGACTAAAACACCGTTACGGGCGTGTCCTGATTCACAAACATATCAAAAAGTCTCCCTTAAAACTATATCGTCATGTGACCAGGGCTTATGAAATATACTTGATTTGACTTTTATGAACGTATGTATTACTTTTGGAAATGGATAATATTTGAGTGCGGTGATCAATTAAGGCTGCAAGTAAATTGGAGTCCTCAGAGGGGACTTTCCTCAAATTTCTTAAAATTTCTTCAAAAAGCTTTCTTGGAAAAGTTCTTCGAAAACAGTCCAAGTTTATTAAATATAATTTATTTTTTAAATGACCAATAACACGTATATTTTTTTTAATTGTGTTATCATATATTATTTCCTGTAAAAATGGTAGATAAACGGCCTTGTGAAATAACGAAAATAAGTGAATTTTATTTTACTTATTATATAATTTTATAGTAAGAGGCCGTCGTGGCACGTCGTCGTGGACACAGCGTTAGGCTATAAATGCGACGGGTATGGATCCGCTTCCCACTCCGGAGAATTAAGTATTTAGAAATGGAATGTATTAATAGTAGGTTCCCTCTGCCTACTCTGTTATATGCAGATTACAGGGTAAAGTTGTTAATATTAAATTATTTACCTTATTTCAAACACTTACCTCAGCAGTGACTCCACGGTAGTTGCCTTTCGCCTTGCCGTGTTCGGGCGAATGGCGTAGACCCTTTGTGTCGATCTGCACGTTCGTCTGCATCTCGTGAACTATCTATAACTTCTAAATGTATTTTTCTGAACCATTTCACTTTTCTGATTCGATTTTCTTAGTTTTTGGTAGTACTTTACTGGGATATGTCTTATAATCTATTTTATAATCTTTATTAGTTGAAATAAATACTTTTATTAATCTATCTAATTCATCTAAAATTTTAAACGTTTACTTATGGACTTGAATGTGGACATACTCGTCGTATATTCGACCTGTAACAAAAGAATAAATATTACATTATAAATATTTCCTTTTTTTATCTTTCGCTCTACTTAAGTTATTAAAATGATTGTTTGGCAAGATTAGTGAACAATATAGAGAGTAGGAATATAAAAGTTTTAAAATAAAAGTGAAGGCATATTTTATGTCCACAAAAGTTCTTTGGGCACAAATCGCAAACGGCACGTAAATAATTGAATATTTTGTTTAATTCACGCAGTAATGACTACGGGGTGTGTTAGCACTAGGTTCCCTTAGCTAACCTGCAAAATACGGGATACAGCGTGAAACTTATAGATAAATGAAAAGTAATCGCTACGCTATCAGCGAGAAAGCCATAAAAAAAGAAGTTGAAGGAAGTTATTATTCTCAAGGTGATGACTACGCGACCGTCTGAGGAGCGCGAGCTATTCCACTAAGTACGGAATACCGCTGCCTTCGTGTCTAATGCGACGCTCACTTACCGATGTATATGTATGTATCGAATTGAAGAATACTATAGGGACGATGGGGAAAATATATTTTATAAAGTAAAGGAAAAATGTGAGAAGTATTTTATTATGATTTTTTACCTACTCATATATACAGCTACACACTTTTTTCTATATAGCAGACTAGGCTAATCTAATCAAGACACTCCGTTCTCCACTTTCCGCAAGATTTCGAGATATTGTAAAAAATTAAAAAATGTATAATCATTCGCCCGAGTGGGGGTCGAACTCTCAAGCAAGTTATATTTACTTTTAAACATTGCTCCACGACGCCTTAGGTTACATAAAAATACGATATATGGAAAACCCTACCGTTCTGATGCTATAAAATAGAAGTAATAACTCAGCATTTTAACGCCGTCGTGGCGCAGCGGCACAGTATCTGACTGTAAATGCGACGGTTGTGCAATCGATTACCACTCAGGGGAATGAATCATTTTCATTTACAGATTTTGGTAGCAATACAAAAGGTGGCATTGAGTTCCGCTACTCAACACTTAATGTCTCTTTGAAACATAATGTAGAATGGTGGCGTGGTGAGCTGATGTCCTAACACTAGATTCCCTCTATATACGCAATACAACATGAACGTACTTTTTTTTTCGCAGGAGAAATCTTCAAAAGATATCCAATCCTTGGGGAAGATCAGATTATGTAGGATTTTTACCCATTAAGACCCCTGCGGTTGCCGACTTCGACACAATGGAAGGACCCGGGAAATAGGTAAAACCGCGTCCGTAGCCCTCCTCAGATGACGCGCTCCTCTACAGAGCTCACTTACATTTTAAAATTATCCCTTATTGTGACGTTCTCGTCTGTCGACTATGGACCATTCTATAAGAAAGATACGGTGCGCAGATTCCCCACACTGCACACCAATGGTCAAAGCTAAAAATTAATATAACTAATTTGGGAGACCAGGACGATTGGCAAGCACATGTCCACGGCAACACTGTCTTCCCTGAAGAGATGGATCAGCCCTCTCCCGATCTCGCCCAGCAGCCTCTTTTTGAGACATGACCGTCTCACAAAAGGTTACTACGGCTGTCCACGCTGATTCCCTGGCTAACATTTGTCTTATTACTACGGGAAGGGAAAGATTACGCCCGCCTTTCCGTGTCCCAAGCGGGACAACAACGTGAAGCTATATTAACACGCTCGATGGAGAAATGGTAAATGCAATAACCGTAAGCGTCCACACGCCGCCGCCTTCTTGTATTTGTATTCGACGCGTTCTATGAAATTGGATCGTTCTGCACTATTGGTAAAGTTTCTTTTATTACATATTTTGATTGTATTGTGTATTTTTATGATGACTTTGAGATGCCATGATTTGAACTTGTTACAGTTACTGTTGTTCCTGGAGTTAGCGGGTCCAACTAAGCAAATTTTTCAGTTTTCTAAAAGTAACACTATTTTTTATTAAACAGCTAAAATATACACAGTACAGATAAAAAAGTATATAAAAACAAATTGATAAAAAAATAAACGAGTATTTATAAAACGGCACAATTTTATTTATCTTAATTGGAAACCTCCCAAGTTTTGGAATTGGTGGAAAAACTTTGCGGATTAGATCACATTCATAAATATTTGGCAAACGGACGAAAGAGTCCGAACTAAAAGCTCCTTTTGCTTTTCTATCTTGGATTGAACGAACTCTGTATTATTAAATAGTGATTGGGAAATATTTTAATTTTGTGAAGAACTGGACTAATTAGATGGGTTTTAAAATATTTTCAGTAACATTCTAGGCTATCGTTGTGCAGTGGGACAGCGACCGACAGCAAACACGATGGTCGTGGGTTCGATCCTCACACTAGGGTACCATTTTATTAATATTATTTTAGTTTGCTTGAGCGTTCCATCATTTTATACGCAATTGCAAGAAAATCAAGGAAAAATGGAAACCAGGGTGCTTTAGATTGCTTGTAAACAAATGTTAAGTACCTCTTATATTATATGTAACGCATATCGCTCCGTGTTCGCTGAGCCGCGGCGAAGATGGTGAACTACGATAGCATCTAATAACTTCCTAATTAGATATAGACATTTTTTTATATATATATACGTAGGTATGCAATAAAAACAAGAAAGTTTTAAAAAAACGACACATCATTCACATGTTTCTAACATATAATATAAACAAGACGATCTGTCTCATCGTTATGATCTAAAATCTTAATTAAAATTCTGAAACAACAAGTACAACAACTCGAACCTAATATTTATATATTTGTAATGTCTAAGCCACCCCTGTTATCCCCTTTACCTACTTGTGTAGGCTTCTTTGCTTTTGCTAGCCGTTAAAATTATACTTATTTCGTTTTCAGGGCGGGTTCGAGTCCCGCTACGTTCACACTTTTATACGTTTTTTAAATAAGTATTTTTAACACTTAAAAATTATTAAAAACATGAATAAAATTTAAAAAAGATAATAAAAATATCTCAAAATGTATGTACAGTATATATGCTAAAACTTTTAATAGGGGACGTTGTCATTTCCAGAGAGGTCGTCATTTATAATTTTGAAAACTCAATAAAAAATCAGAGAAAGTTCTCGAAGTTGACCTAAATTAATGAATTATGCTAAATGTTCTTGTATTTTTTATATAAAACACAATTTTTCACGTCGTTTAAAAAACTAAAACTTTGAAACATTGAAGCCAACAAGTAGGTAGTACCTAATACTGGTCGCGTGTAAAAAATGTAATTAATCGTTTTCGGGCGCTCGTTAAATAATACGCGACGTCATGTCGGAGTGGGACTGAACGAGACCCACTCGCGCCGGAAGTGGTAGCATATTAAAAATGTTACTATACTAGGGATGTTACGAACTTTACGTTACGTTTATTTGCATTCGCATTTTTTAAATTTGGGAACCTGGGCATCTAATATATAACAATATCTTAGAAAAAAGCGGGACAACGTCCGGCTGTAAACGCGACGGTTGTGGGCTTAATCCCATCTCGGGGAAATAATTATATTTCATTTATATCTCCCGGCGCTGGTACTGGCTTAACGGCAAAAATATGGGAAAAAATATGTTTCTTTTTACCAGCTAAACCCAACAAGAAACCGCAATAACCAATCTATATTTACTCCGCGTATTCCCGCGACAACATTTCATGGTTTTCCTTATAGCAGAAGAACCAACCAACAGACATTACTTCTTTCATAGATAAGGTACGTGCTCAGATTGTAAATATATAACGTTCATAAAATGGGGATTATGTGGGAGGAAATGAAAATAATTGAAACATTGAAAAAAATCACTCTATATTTATATTATTTTCATTTCTCCGCTCTAATAAGACCAAACGCGGTGTTAAGTTCCGCCCCGTACCATGCAATGTTTTGCAATTGACGTGTTTTAATATCAGGTCTTATGAGCTTACCCTATTGATAGTATCTTATTTTGTTTTATGCGAGTCCATGGTGGCGCGTTGGCACAGCGTGACCTCAGTCGCGCCGCGCTGGTAGAAGAAATGCAGCGTTTTGTAAAGTAACTTACAACATCTCATATAATTTGATGGAAAGTGGAAGGAAAGCTTAAGCCACATTTAATACCCATACAAAACTTTTTTGTAAAACTGAAGTACGATAAAAAAATATAAGTTAGCTTATTTACTATAAGTTGAGGTCATTTAGCGAGGCTGTAAAGGCGCCCCCGGTACTCTCGCGGGTCCTTGACGCTCAGATACTCAATTTCTTATCCTTAAAATCCCTCAAGAGAGTCGTCATTAGATTAAAAAAAATATTTCAGTCAAAAATAACGAGTTAAGCGTTTTTCAATATGTATTTGGTCTCGGGTTGTGTACCCGAGACCCGAGACTCGATTTATATAAAACTGTTCCACTACTACTCGACTGACTGACAGCACACAGAAGAAACTACTGGAATAAAAAAAAAATAAATTGATAAAATATGAGCTAAAAAAAAAGTATTTATCGAAATTATTACGGGAACAGGAAAAAACTAAATTTTCCACTAGCGGATATTATACTATACTAGCGGCTTATAGGATAAAGTGACAAGTGTCAAAGCAGTTTTACAGGCGTTTTTTTTTATAGTGTATTGTGTTTTAAAACCACGTCCTTTAATTTGATACTCATAATAGGTGGCTTGTGCAAAAAATTCCAATCCGCCATTTTGCATTTTCTTTTTGTTAGCATCTTACGTATGTCTTTACGTTTGTATGTCGGTGAAAATAATTTGTAAAAAATATGTAAGAATTTCAACAATATAATGATAAGGTATGGTACGGCAGTGGGTCAGAGCGCTTGGACGGTTTCCAAGAGGCGCAGGATCAAATCGCACTACGTTAAAATTTTTGTTTTCTAAAAATGATATTTCTTTACTAAGTTTTCCACTCAGGGATTTTTTTTTCAACACGAAACTCAAAACAATGTATCGAAAATTGAGTTAAAGGTGGGAAACGGAGGGGTCTTCTTAACACTAGGATTTAGTTATTTGTCTGTGTACGAGTGTCTGTACATGAAATATAATGTCATAATCTCTCATCATCTCATGCTATAAAATTCTTGTCCCATAGCCTACACAAGTATAAACAGTTATTCAAATACCTCTTTACCGGTACAATATACGGCTATAATTTCTCTACGGACATTGGCATCCGCCAACATAAATCTTTGTTTTATATATGGGAAATTCATAAAAATGCTACAAACAAATATTAACAGAAGTCGAAGCAATAAATCTAATTTGCAACGATCCGCCCTTATATAGGGGTACTGATGCTGTATATTATGTACGGAGACTGAATATATTTATATTGTTTTATCTTAGAAACTAGTTCTTCAGTAAGACAAAGTGAGGCGTTGAGCTCCGCCACCCGGTGTATTTTAACTAATAATTAATTATTTTAAGCTTCTTATTTACGCAATGTATCGAAATAGGCGCTGTTCAAGAATCGATGAAACCTTATTAGATAACCTATTATAAAATAATGTAAAAATATTCAAATATTGTAAAGTCGATGAACAGGAATTATGTAAATAGGAGATGAAATCGGTTCGGTGATCCCCGGGATTTAGTAGATTTCCCGGGACCGCGAGATCGCGGGGCGACCCGTAACGTCTTAAATTACCATCACGTTTAACATGCCAAATCTTGTTATGAGATTCAGTAGCGTGTTGAGCTTAAAGATACCACGCCGTCACGGTGTAGCGGTGCAGCTGACTGTAAACGTGACCGGAAAATGGCGGAGTTAAAAATGTTCATCTCTTCACTCAAGTAACGAGACAAAGCGGAGCGTTGTGTACCGCCACTCAATACGCAATGTCTCTAAACTGGGGTGGTGCTTGGATTCAGTTCCCTCTGCTTACCCTCTTAGTGCCGGACACATCGTCAAACTTAAAAAATATGAAATAACATTTGTTTGTAACTCGCTTTTCCCAGTAAATAGGATTATGTGAGTATATTATGTATATGGTAAACATGATATGACGCATTCCAAGGGTCCGATCCGAGTAAATTGTGTAACGTCGTAAATGTCTCAGGCTGTGTGGCAAATAGCGGAAGACTGTGGACTGTCTCATTGCCTTCTTTCATTTATGTCGCAAAAGCCAGGGACTACCTAAACATAATAAGTTTTTTTAATTTAAAACAAAAGCTCCTTATTATTATTCTACATGGTCTGATGGTAGAACCTACACGTTTAACGGGCGGGTGAATTAAAAATAATAATAAAATTTTTCGGAGTGAAAATTTAAGCAACTAAGTGTCTAAACTCTGTACTCTCATTATTTTCTTATTAGTATTATCCTACAAAGATGTAGATGATGTGTCAAAAGAAAACATGTAGAGCTACAAATATTACAATATTGTCTTTAACAACAATAAATAATTTTATAATAGCAGTATACGTACACATGCACATGTAACAGGGGCGAATGCTTTTCTTATTGACAACATTTCTTCAGTCTATATATAACGTACGCAATCGCTCTTCGGCGGCGGACAATCAAAACCAATCTTGGCTACTACATTGTGAAATAACGCCCAGAAAATATTTAATTTATCATAAAACAAAACAACAGAAGCCGATGACGCGACGGTTGTGGTTTCAATTTCCACTCAGGGAAATGAAATATTTTTACTTTTTTTTTCTGGTAACACAAAGCGCAGCGATATTAGTTAGTCCCACCACTCAATACGTAATATCGAAAATTGTATGGTGAACACTTTTTTATATACCAATATTTACGTAAGCATGGGATGATTACTTGTTGATATAAGGGAGGGGGGAGTAAAAACAAAAACATCAAAAACCTGCTTACGTAATACTGAACGGCAGCAGAGAACATAGTGTTAAGACACTTCGTTCCCGACTTTTCACCTAAATTTGGAGATTGTGTGTTGAGTGGCGGAACTCAACGCATCACTTAGCCTCGTCACCAGAGCAAAGAAATCAAATCAAATTATAAATAAATTAAATATTTCAGTTTCCCGCTGTATCCCGCACACAGCAGGGTAAGCAAAGGGAAATCTAGTGTTAAGACACTCCGTCTCCCACTTTCATTGCATGTTGAGTGGTGGAACTAAACGCTGTGCTTTATCCTCGACACAAGAGTGAAGATATGGCAATTGTCAATATAAATTATAAGTATATCATTTCCTCGAAAGTGAATCGTACCCACAGCCAGACGCGACTACACCGTCACAGTGTGTGCCGCGGTACCACGACTGACCTTCATTTCTTCATCTATTTGTTTGAATTACTAAATCTATTTAGTTTTTACGTCTTTTTATGTGATTTTGATCAACAAAGATCAAGATCACGCCAAAAAATGAGTAGGATTCGAACCCGCAACCTTATTAGGTGCAGTTAAAATTTGTATAACTTGACGATCTATTTATACTTTCAAACTGAACCAAACGATAGCTTGAATAATTTCGTTGTAGCGCCATCTATGAGGGAGTTTGTTAAACTTTAAAGCTCTATAAAAATGTAGAGTGGTTTCTTTTATCTTTTGGTAATATTTTAGTAAATAATTAGAAATCTATATACTTTAGTTAATATGTTTTTATTAATACTTATATTCGTATACAAAGCGGAGAGTGCAGAGAGAATAGATATATTTCTCGATTTGTAATACCTAATAGCAAAACAACTTCACATAGCAGCACCACCACCTCGAATGGAGGTCGAACCTACAACCAAGATTCAAGCTTTATCCTTTCTTCGCATAAAGCAACTTATGTAGAGAGGCTAAGGTACGAGCATTTAATTCCTCTGAAATAAATTTAAATATATAATCATCAGAATCAACTGCAAAATTTTTCAACCATCCCGTGTGGTAAGAAAATTAAATTTGAAATTTTTTTTTGTTATATTATATTTAGAGATAAGAGAAAATAGAAACAAATGTAAAACTATGTAAAGATACCGAGTAGTGTGACAGCGTGTTTTAGAAGGATTCCTACTTTCCCCCTTAAATGGCTGTACTCTGCGTTCAGAGTTACATTGTGTCATGTGTCATACAAAACATAAAATTATTTCGATCATGCCACACGAACGATGCCGCAGGTAAGGTCAGTAAGCGAGTGTAGATACATGGTGTGTATAGCTAGATCTATACATACAAGTACATACAAGTATATGTGGCTAATATGAGTGAGAGGTCGGAAGTAGACGGGTCCGGGATATGAGGTGCTTCACGTCTTACAAGGATAAGATGGTTTTGATTATCTTTCTGTCGTATGTATATATATTATTATTACTACTGTGACAAATAAGCTTAAATTGAAAAAAATATTTATTAATAAAACCATTTTAAAAACAAGCTGTTATTCAAATATAATTATTTTTTACTTTTTAGTTTTCTCTTAATCTTTTCATTCCTATTAACGTATACTTATTGTTAGATCAATCGATCAAATTTATATTTAAAATACTCGCCAAGATAAATCAGACGATTTCAAATTCGATCTGTCTATTAACCTGGTCAAGGTCGCAGGAAGTCCCGTTAGGATCCTTATGAGGAGCCAGTGTCAGACAGTGCGCGTGAGGAGACCACACCGAGGTGTGATAATAAAAATAGTATTCACTTAGTAAGTATAATAGAATTGTACTTTTGTCTGTTTGTTTTAGTTTGCATACACATTTGAGAATATTTAAAACAATTCGACAATAAATTAGATTTTATCCTATTATTTAAAGTAAATAAACACCGTCGTGGCAGTGGCACAACGTATGGCTGTAAACGCGACGGTTATAATTTCGATTCCCACTTGAGAAATTGAAAAGAAATATATTTTCACTCTAGTGACAAAAAAGTGCAGTGTTGAGTTCTGCTTTTCATCACGTCTTGTGTCTTGACGACGTTGTCTTGAAGATGCGAATATCTTAACACAAAATTCTCTCTGCAGTGGTAGCTATCCTGGAAATAATTATAAGTAGGTTATAATACAAAACCGTTAAGGATCACACTGTATATGGTAAAATAGATAGATGGAAATTAGCATTATCTTAAGAAGCTCCTGTTGCTTTCCGAATGGGGATCGAACCCACAACAGTCGTGCTTAGTCACACGCTTGTAACACTGTGCCACGAAGGTTCCCATTTTTTTTTTAATATTTAAAATATGTAGAACTGTATTTGGTCTGAAGTACCTATTGGGAAGTTTCATATGCGGACGCAATTTGTGTCGTATTTGATTTCTTCTTGAACTGGACGCGAATAAGTAGAGTAAGAAAGTTGTCATAACTTCTCTAAAACTTTTCTTATTTTTATAAAAAAATATATCGTTAGGCGAATTTATAAATAACTTGTAGATGTTTATTTTAATGTGTAAAATTAATTTATTTCTATGAAGAAATGAAATGATTCAAACATTATACAAAGTCACCTTAAATATCATTTTAATCTATAATCGTGTACAGTGCAATATGTACCTGAACAAATAACAGAAGGTCGTTTTATTTCATATTTAAGTATTATGTCATTTACTATATATAATAAATCAAAAATATAAATAAATTAAATTAGTTTCACGCAACATTGTATCCCGCAAACAGCAGGGGCATAAGGAACCTTGTGTTTCGACACTCCGTTTTCCACTTTCCTCCGAGTTTTGGAGGCATTGTGTGTTGAGTGGTTTGCCTCCTCAACGCCGCGCTTTGCTTTGAGACACCAGAGCGAAGAAATAAAAATATAAATGTAAATATTTATTATTTCATTCATCAAGTTAGGATTGAACCCACAACCAGTCGATTTTATAGTTACATTTTGTGCCCCTGCGCCACGACTGGGGAAATAAATTTGTAATATTTAAAATAAATTTATATCTATACGACAAATCCAACGAAACAATTTTTATACATCATATTCCTGTGATGTTATATATACCTATATCTTAAGTTTAAATTTTTACCGATTGTAGGTTCAATTTCCACATGACAGGAAATTATAATTTAACGTCTTTTTTACTCATTTTAAGAATTTAGGCTTTTTACCGCATAGGAAGAGAGAGGCAGAGGGGATTTAGAGTTCAGACACTGCGTTTCTCACTTTTCACTCAGTTTAAAAAATGTTTGTTAAGTAAAAAAACCATACAATAAACAAACAACTAGAACCAATAGTTTCAGAGATTAGCGCATTCAACCAAACAAACTTCAGCGTTGTAATATAGATGAGACTATATAAAAAACGCAGAATTGATATTTTAACCGAAGTAGAAAATTAACTTATCTAAAGACGAGTCTCTTGAGGGACTTTAAAGTTCAGAAAGTGGGTATATGAGCGTCGGGGGCCCTCGCGGGAGTAGAGTACAGCCGAGGAGTTGTGGTCGCTCTGGAGGTAGGTTTCCTGAAGCTAACTTTTACGCATTGCATAATCGGAAAGAAAAGAAAATAAATCTACCTACAGCTAATTTCAGGGCGGTCACGGCTCGTCGACCGTACTGTACCGTCTTTTACGTCGATATATTCCTGCGTGTAATTTGTGATTGCGGTTTTAATTTATTAAAACACATCTATTCCCAGTTACTTAATACGTCGATAAAACGAACAATTCGTGAAGGAAGCTTATGAGTAATAACCGGTTTTTATACAACTTTTATACATCCTCTGTACTGCGGTTACTGGCGGTACTCACGCGAGATCATATCGAAATACTTCTTGAAGGCTGCCTATGATATATATATATATATATATATATATATATATATATATATATATATATATATATATATATATATATATATATATATTATATTAAGCCTATTTACGCGTTTAAGTAGTTAAAAAAATATAAAAAATACATACATTATTCATTGAGGAAGACAAAATAGTAGAAGAACCAGGGAGGGACCTCGGTTGAGAACACAGTATCGATGGTACTGGAGTAAATTCGCGCAAAAATATTTAGGACCTGTGCCACTGGGAGTATATAAAGAGGTTGATGACACCGTCGACGAGGTGGAAGACGTATGCAGAGGCAAGACGCAAGGGATAAAGCGGGAAGTGATAAAGTGTGAACGTATATATAATATACGTAAGTATATATAGTTATTTGTATAAAAGAGTAACTTTTCAGAATAAATTGAAAATTTACACAAAAATGTTCAACATTAAGCCCACTTCCTGTGGACAACGTAACCTTGTGTTCAAGTTCACATCCGGCGGTGGTGATTTGTTGGTACGGAATTGTTATTATTATAAAAGCTTCTTATATAACATTATCTTGTTAATATTATGGATAATTTTTTGGAAATATTTTTTATTTGATATTAACAAAGCGCGGTGTTGAGTTCCGTCATTCAACACGAAATGCCTTGAAAACGGAAAATGGGAACCGGAAGTGTCTTAATGGGAACGGAATTCCTCAATGCTACGTTTTCAGGTTTCCTCTGCCTACCCCGCTACGAACAAGAGGCGAAAAAAATATCTATAGATAAATTCGATATTAAAAGCCGTGACGTCAGTTAAAGGTATTAAGACTCTATAAATCCGTAAGTGCAGTACTTTATGTACGTTTGTGCATAAATATTTTTTGATTATTTTCTAAATATGTATTACTTGAAATACCTTAGCGTTGCTCGTGTACAGGTACCCACAGTGGGCTACAAGAGAATATAGCTCTTTTTACTATAGCTATAAATACTGGTGCGTACTGAATTACTTTCGTGTTGTAATAATTTTAACAACAGCAATTTTTATAAAGAAACTTGTCAAACTAAATACTTCAAATTGATATACCTTTTTTATTTTCGAATCGATCGAAATATAACAAGCACTGAATGTTAAGGGAAGCTTACCAAAATATATTATAAGATTAGCGTGCATAAATACATACATACTGACAAACAGATAAACATACAAAATAAAACCAATCATTATTTTGATTTGTATCACATTGATAAATGTCCTCGGTGATAAATTTTCTCATTTATATTCCATGTACAAATAGCGATCAGTAACAATCTTATTATATGTATAAAATAGGACATTAGAAGAAATTAAATATTGATTTAAAATTGAGCGCGGCGTTGAGTTTCGCCACTCAACACGCAATTGTTACAGAATTCGGCTGAAAGTAGGGAGTGTCTTAACACAAGGTTCTGCCTCCCCTACCGTGTGTGGAATACAGCGTGAAGCTGAAAAATAAGGCAGAAAAAAACATTATAAGCGATTTATAAAGAATATCTACAATCTCCACTCCTCGGTATTACCAACAAACTCTCACTGGCTCAAGTGTCTATCAAAATTCGCTTCACATAGCGCGCCGATAAATTCTGAACCAAGAGTTTTTGTTGGCGCGAGCGGAATTCTAACAGCAGTTTAATACTTTTTCAATTCTTGTTATTGCAACTCCACGCGCGCCACATCCTGCGCAAAGTGACGTAACTCAACGCCGCACTTTATAATACGAGAGCGGTGAAGTAAAAACAATTTAAATGTAACCATTCCCCCGAGTGGGAATTGAACAAATAACCATTCCATTAACAGTCAGACGTTGTCTCGCTGAAATAACATTACAAAATATTAATTATGTTACCGTTTTTTGGTAGTACTTAGGAAGCTTTTTAAATATTATTCTTGAAGAAGCTTACTAAGTACTATAAATGGATTGCACCGACGGAATGCTGACGGAATGCTGGAATTTGGTATGTGGAATTTTGTTCGTAGAGTACAGGAGACAACTGGGAGAGAAATATCGAAATTTAAAGGAAACGGAAAAACGGGATTTTCCATTTTACGCCTGAAAATGAACGCAAGTAAGCGGACGACAATTCATATAATATATGAACGAGTATGCCATAAAAGTGTAACGTAAGTCAACTTCAGATTCCTGCTCACCCTTCGCCGTGAGGAATGAGGTTTACCTTGTACCACACTACCCGAGTACACTTACCGAGTTCTGAAGTGTAATAAGCAATAAATTTCAACTACATTATAGTTTAGTTAGTAAAGTAGATGTATATAATACAGTTATAAAAAGGCAGATTTTTTTGACTTTCACGCTATATACTGCGAAAAGCAGGGGGGGGCCTAGTGTTAACGCATTTTCTACTCTCCGCCTAATTTTCGAGAAATTGTATAAACTCGAACCCATGTAGAGCAAATATCTATAGCAAAATATAAATTATTTATATATATATATATATATATATATATATATATATATATATATATATATATATATATATATATATATATATATTTTGATTCATAATAGAAGTTGAAATAGTACTCAAAGCGTTGACCCGAAGTGTAAGCTTCAAATATATGTATATCAAAGCTCGACATTTTCTTCGCGTTTACTATAGAACGTGAAATTTGTTATGTTCTCATACGAAGTTTTCCCATGGTGTTGTTACCTATATATATATATATTTCCCATGGTGTTGTTACCTATATATATATATATAAATAACTCGTATGAGAACATAACAAATTTCACGTTCTATAGTAAACGCGAAGAAAATGTCGAGCTTTGATATACATATATTTGAAGCTTACACTTCGGGTCAACGCTTTGAGTACTATTTCAACTTCTATTATGAATCAAAAGAAAATATATAAGCTAGCATATAGGTATCTATTGGAATACAAACTTCACCATTTTTTCACAGCATTCTAGTCCTTATTGCTCAGTGCTAAGGACTAAAGTGTACAACTTATCACAGTAAACAAGATAATAAAGGCTGAACCTACGGCGGCCGCGCGGCGCCTGACGCTACCTACGCGCGGAGCAAGTGATAGATCACTGCAGAATGTGTTTAGTAAATATATTTGTAAAGCTTTTTAAGAAATAAATATTTCAAATTAAAATGACTCTTGCGTCATTTTACTGACAGGAGCTTTTAAGCTTGGAACTTGAGCGTTCAATATTCAAATAACTTCATGTTCACGGGAAGTGGTGGGTGGGAGAGGTTTTGGTTATGCGTTGAATTTCATACAAAGTCTCTGACTGAGGAGCTGAATTTTTATTTTTGTCTTCTAAAGGACCTGTAGACTGTAGACCTGGATCAAATATGCAAGTCTACAATCCATATTAATTTCAACTCCACCTTCACGTGTACCTACTTGAGAAAAATGGTCTTGACAGATGGACGGACATATAAACAGAAACTTTAAAAAATATATTAAATATACCATGGCAATAGTTATATTTAAAATTTTCTTTGAATGAAATTAGAATAAGTTTTTATTTCACAGATGGAGACGCGTTCCGTACTTTGTGCTAGCTAAAGCTTTTTTTCTCAACGAAGACCGAACGAGGGAATCGAACCCACGACCGTCGCCTTTATCGATGCTGTGCCGCTACACCACAGTGGCAAGGGCGTCAAGAACTATTTCATTAATTAAAAAATATATATGTAAATTTCAAAAAATATAAGTTTATTGTTTAACTAAAGTCAGTTGTATACAGAATGCTCCACAGTCGCTCCTCTCGTAGTTGAGTATTTACTATACGAGTACGGTCCGTCTGAGTCGAGAGTACCAAATATTTACTGAGACACGCCCCCGACGAGTGAGTACATATTGGTTGATAAACGGGTCATATTGAGGAATAAAAAAAATATATATTACGCAACAAGTTTTTTTATAAATGTCATTCGCAAAATGAAAATATTGACGCCGTTAGGGCACAGTGGCACGGAGTCTTGTAGTTAACGTGGATGGTGACGGTACCTCTCTCTGGTATTCAGATAAAATACAGCGTTGAGTTGCACAATCTTAATAAAATAAATAAATAAATCAGCTTCACGCTGTGTCCCGCATTCCGTTCCCCACTTTCTGCCGAATTCTAGAGGCATTGCGTGTTGACTGGCGCAACTCAACGCCGCGCTTAGTTGCACAACTCAACATGAAAATTGAGTAGTGTGTACACTTAATGCAAATTTAAGACTTATATGATTTTCTCATATACGAAATTGACAGAACAAGACATAATTACTATAAGATCACAGGAAGCACAAGCTTCTAAATGAAAAAAAATACAGTCGAATGGATAACCTCCTCCTTTTACAGCAGTCGGTTAATAATCCGAAAAAATGAAATATATTTTTATGTTACAGGAAAAGTAACTTCCGTAAATTGTACTTCCCGTTGACCTACAATCGTCAAATTTATACGGATCCCAATATATAAAATTAAAATTTCAATATATGAAATAATTAAAAAAACGAACGAAAATTTTAAAAAACAAATTGTAATTAACTAAAATAACTAATATTTTAAGTAATTTTAAATAATTAATTTACTTGTCTTGCTACTCAATACACATTATGGCAAGAACCCACCCACCATGCATGCACTGTTAAAAACGTAAGCTATAAAAAAATATAAAATAGAGATATTGATTCTCTCATCTAATATAAATACCGTCACCGCTAAGCTGTAACTGGCAGTTATGAACTAAAATATTATCTTTATCGACCGTAAAACAGTTGTCGTCCTGATACCGCGCGCGCTTCACTGAAGGAAAACGTGAAAATATTATACGTGATAGTAATAGAATATAATATAGATAAGTTCGCGATGTTTTGGTACATGATTCATATCAACGAGTATGTTAAAACAGCTCCACGTTGAATCCCGCATATAGACGGGAAATCAGAGGAAACCTAGTGTTGGAACACTCCGTTCTCCAATTTTCGAGACATTGTGTGTTGAAAACCAGATCTCAACGCCGTGCTTTTTTAATTTATTCATTTCCCCAAGTAGTCGAGTTAGAATCGCTATATCAAATAAGCTTAATAATAAATCAAAAATAAATAAATAAATCAGCTTCACGCTGTATCCCGCACACAGCAGGGTAGGCAGAGGGAACCTAGTGTTTTTTAGACACTCCGTTCTCCACTTTCTGCCGAATTCTGGAGGCATTGTGTGTTAAGTGGCAGAGCTCAACGCCGCGCTTAGCCTCGACACCAGAGCGAAGAAATGGAAATATAAATTTAAGTAAATATTTCATCTCCTCGAGTGGGGATCGAACCCACAACCAGTCGGTTTACAGTCACACTTTGTGCCACTGCGCCACGACTGGCCTCAAAAGCTTAATAATTATAACAAATAATGATTATTAACTTTAACGTAACTCTTTATGACAAAGAAAATAACGTTTCCTTCTTTAAAATGTAAGTTAAAAACAAATTTTAAAACTTGTACGGAGATGTCACCAAACGGCACCACATTCTCGACAGCCCTCATTTCTTTTAAGTCGCGTCTCGCTGACATTTGCAGTAGTTTACTTAAAATAATATACTTTTTAATAATTATGTTATTTTTTTATTAAATCGACTGATAGACGACGCATAGTCACAACTGAGCGGCGTAGAACGCTGAGATTTGACATGCGACCTATATGAATTGGGAAGTTTAGGGAAGCACTGAGAGAGAATTTACCGAAATTTGGAAATGGAAACGGAACTTGGAACTTTTTATAATGCACGCAAGTGAAGCTGCGGGCATTACGTATAACGTAATAAATAAAATATTTTTTAATAGTAATAAAGAAGAAAAATAAAAATAAAATCGCTTCATGCTATACATATCTGGGTAGGCAGAATGATCCTAGTGTTAACACTCTCCATACTCCGCTTTGGGCAGATTTTTCACCATTGCGTATCGTCGATCGATTATGAAATCAGCCATCCACACTGCACTGGTCTGTCTACCACATTGAGAAAATAAAAATAATCCATTCCCCCGAATGGAGGTCGAACCCACAACCTATTACACTCAGACGCTTTGACACTGCATCATGATAGAAGCTTCTTGTAACTAATGAACTATTTAAAAAAACTTAAAATATCAATATCAAAGACAAGCGTGAGTCAAATTTATTTTGTTAAGAAAACCTCTAAGTTTTACTTACAGACGATTAAACGGGCTTCAACTGTTAGATCGTATTCAAACTTCGTTAGGTTGCTGATTTCAGCGTTCACATTGTTGGAGATTACTTTGATAATAAAAATATGTAGAGCGCATGTAGAGCTTTGACTGTAAAAGCGATGTTTGAGGGTACGACGCATTTTTGGTCTGCTTACAAGACGAAGCGCAGCCTGAGTCCCGCCACCAGAATTCGGGAGAAAATGAGGAACAAAAAGAGGGGAACGGAGTGTCTTATCACTAAGTTCTATCCTGCTGTGTGCAGGTCACAACGTGAAGCTGATTTTTTTGTTCACAATAAAATTTTAATTTAAATCGACATAAGCCTATATTTTGTAATAAGTAGTTACATATAGTTTCTGACTAAATTGTGAAGTCTTTGTGGATTTTACCTTTAATTAGACTCAAAGGAATGCTGTTGTTTATTATACAGTTGGTTAGACTAATAACGATGTGGTAAAATTTATATAAAATACCCACTTAGCATTGAATTAAAATCTCTAGAGAAGTACAAAAGTAATATAAAACTTATATAACGTTATGAGTCGTGTGTGACACATGTCACATTCTAAACGGCCCAGGTAACGCCGGGGGGGGTGGGGGGGTGTAACCCAATGTCGACACAGTGGGTTACACTATCAGCTATCGACAGGGTGTTATACATAGTTGTGGGTTCGATTCGCACGAGTGCTATATATATATATATATATATATATATATATATATATATATATATATATATATATATATATATATATATATATATATATATATATATATATATATACAAGTATATATTACCAATAGTTTCAGCGGCGTCGATTTCCGCTACTTACTCGTAACATGCAACGTGTCTCAATACTTCCCAGGATAGATTCAAGGTCCCTTTTTCTATATTCAGTGTACAGTGTGAAGTTAAAAAAAGATTATATTATAAATGTGTACTCAATTTACTTTATAATTTTGAATTGTTTAGATTACATTTAAGGCAGCGTACTTGGAACAATCGCCGGGCAGATTTGATACACTATCTTCTATTTACGAAACGTTTCAAGTTTTCAATCAAGTTGTCACTAACGTAAAGAGCTCAGCGACGGGCGAAGGCCGGGCCTGATATTTTAATTACTTCGTGCTGAAATAAGCTGTTCTGTTTACAAGAAACTACTACACCATGTGAGCTACCATACACTAAAAAATGCATCACCTAAAACAAACAGGTTTCGATGCGATATTGTAGTAAAGTTGTTGTAGCATTAGCTTGACACCAGCTTCAATATTATGAAGAAAAAAAATATGTAACGGCGAAATATATAAGCGAACAACATACGTTTCCTTTTCCTTGCTAATATAATATCCCGTCCACTTTAGACAAAAACAAAGAAAAATATCACAGTTTTCACTAAATGTACTAAAATCTTTAAAAATGTTCCCAAAATTATTCACAATACAATCCGGACGTGGTTCCGTCGCCTCGTTTTTATCTCGAGATAAGTTCAGCCAATTAAGCATTGTGGGGGTGCGTAATGTAACACCTCCCTTACAGAGGGTGTAAGACCTCCAACGCCTTCCCTTGGAAATCCTTGTCAAATCTAACCACCTAATTGAAGGCCGATACGAATCTATGCTATTTTTACTTGTTTCTTAATATTTTTTAGCTGTATGGGACTTAAAACCTGTCTCGTTCTACTACAGCGGGGATAGGAAAACAATCCTATCCTACCAATATTATAAATGTAAAAATGCATGGGAATGGATGTGTGTTAGACTTTTATTCACTACCTTGTTCACAAAAACTGCTTCACGGATTTAGATGGCCCTATATATAGTAATGTATCTAAAACAGCAGCCGACGTGTTATCCTCCTATAATTTGGCTATAACAAAACAATGAGTTTAAACAGATGAAACCACGTGTGGGTCGTTAGCTTAGACAAAAACACCATTTTATTGTATGAAAATCGAACACACTATAAAAATTAGAATCACTTTTGTGTCAGTACAGCATTTTTTAAATATTTTTAGTGCACATTCAGGACTACGCAACGTCTAGACGTGAGCAATAAAAATATGAAAGTAGTATAGAGTAACAACAGTACATACTACATATGTATGCTATTTTACGAGCATTTCTCATTTTGCTACATTCTGATGGCGTTATGCCAACGACCATGGATTTGGTTCTTGAAGGGTTAAAATTAAGTAGAGTATAAGTAATATAAGTTTTGTAGAAGGAAGACTTTATTACATATACTTGCTTAAATTTTGCTCGTGCGTTCCCGTTTTCACGTACTGCGTCACGATCTTTATATTGTATCTTTAATATGAACACCGTGACGAAGTACTTGAAAACGATACGACTTGGGTATCTCCGTAAAGTGCATATATTTCCTTAAATGCTGGCACCTGCAGCTCCTCCTCTCCTACTCCTCGCTGTGGTACAAGATAAAATTCAGCCTCTCAACACGCAATGTCTCGAAAATTAGGCGATCCATGGGAACTAAATATAACACTAGATTTCTTCCCTCCACCCTGCTATAGAGATACAACGTGAAGCTAAAAACGAACATGCCACTTGAATACTAACTAACTAATAGTACGTAGACAGGTCTGCTTCAAGTCAAGATCCGTTAAAATTTTAATATAAATTTCCCATTTCCATGAGCTTTCTTTACCTAAACTATTTCTATTTAATAAAATAATCAACTAACGCAATATATCGAACAAAATGTTTTGTCTAATCTACATAAATATATTGCTATAATATATATATTTTACATAATCACCTTGAACCCACATAACAAGGTAAATATAGAGGACGTAGTGCTCAATCTCTCTATTCTATCTATTACACGTCGAATGGCAGAACTCAACAGAGTGCGCAAATTAAAAGAATCACTACTCTGAAAGGTGGAATGGAAATGGATGGATGGAATACACAACCTTCGTGTTACCAAGCCTACAGCCTATCTGTTAAGTATATTCTCTATAATAAACCCTATTTCTCGAGGAAAAACTCATGAAATTTCCTAAAAATTTCCATAATTTCCTCCCTTCCGTTCCGTTATCAATTTCAAAGAGCTCACTTAGAACACTCGTCTTACAAAAGAAAGATTGATCCGAGCGCGTCTGTCCGCGGCACCGACTGCGGGCTCCTTTGTCCGCTCACACCACCGACGATGTCGAAATGAGAATTCGTATTGCGTGCTATTGAGACTCATTTTGATTTTTATTTATTAAACATACCGAGTACACTTAGGTTGGTTGGTTATACTAGCTTTTGTCCGCGGCTTCGCTCGCATTGTTAAGTGACAAATACGAAGAGTAGTGTACGACACATGACGCGTTATACAGAAAATAAAATCGCATTTCTACATCTGAAAACTTAGGATTTCAGAAGATGAGGTAAACATTTTCAGTTATTACCGGCGCAGAGCTCTCTGCGTGATAGGGCTAGCAGAGAGCGGGAATCGAATCCTCAACCGTCGCATTTGCAGTCGCTCGCTTGTGCCACTGTGCCAAGACTACTTCAGCCATATTATTTATCAAAGTTAAAAATATCGAAGTAAGCGTTTGTTGCGTAATCCGGAAAAATAGAGGTGCTTCAAGTAAGGTATTCTTGAAAATATCTATTTTATATGGAAAATAAAAGCGCTTTGTAGCTGTGCGCTCTTAGAAAGTAGAATGAGTCAATATTTATATTGGGAAAGAGTAGAGTAATTGTAAGAAAATGTGTAAAATATGTTTTTTAATAAATATGTTTTTTAAAATATGTTTTGCCCTAGCGGCTAGAGCTGAGCGAAGCTATGTTGCGCAATGTAAATAAAAAAACTAAGTATCATAAGATTGAGAGCACACCATGTTAACGTTCAGGAATATTTTTTTGCCACCTTTCTTTAATACAACGAAATTACTTATTGCTTAACGGTTTATTGCTTAACTTATTGCTTAATGTCAATCAATAAATTGTCAAGGAGAAAATTATTTTAAAATATTAGCATATATCGAGAATATTACAAATATGACAAAAAAATTGCCTATTTCCATCCCAAGAACCTCACGTATTTCTTTATTATCATAAAGAAATGTTTATCACAATCGATGCAGCGGTTTGACCGAGACTGTGTCACAGACAGACAAACAGACTGACAGACAGAGTTACTTTCAAATTTATAATATGAGTATGGATTTTATGACAGTGCCGAAAATCAAGGAAAAAATTATGCTAAAAGAGAATATGTCGTGTAAAAAAAAGTTACACACTTTATAAAACAGGACGCGGTAGAAATTCGATTAAAAATTTGAATAATTAAATAATGGCTTAATGTAAATTAGCTGTCGTCGGTCGCGGCGGACGCTCGCGAGGTTTTAACGTAAAACATTTAGGTACCGGTAAAAGTATTTTTTTCGCGTTTGCTCTTTTCTCAAATTTATATTTATTTAAAGAAAATACCGTACTCTATATCCCCGGTCTAAATATGTCTAAACTAACTAAACAATTGAAAATAAATATTTTAAAAAGTAACAACGTTATACTTTTGCCATGATTAGACATCCCAAATAGCTGTAGGATTGGGTGGTAAGAGAGGCAGGTGGAGACCTCGATTGAAGTTCGCGAATTTAGTCGTATATCGATAATACTGGAGAAGGTCACATAATATCCACGTGGACCTCCAGCGAGCATGTATGAGGGTTGATGACACTGGACGATACGAAAGAGACTGGCACTGGGCCCTCTGAGCGCTATCCCACTAGAGATAAAGAAATTATAGTACAGGTATACAATTTAATTTTACAATTCAACAAATATTTTGTAAAGTCGATAACTAAGCTTAAACTGCTTTACTTGTCGATATGAAACGAAACGAGTTAGTTTAATGCGACAGGGCACGGCGCATCAGGTGCGCGCAACAGGTCTCTACCTCTAACGTCCCATACGTTCTCACTACTCTCAGCTACTACATAGGTAGGTACTTAAATATTGGTCCTTTTGATAATGTCAGTAGCTTATGTACGTACAAGTCAAGAAATAATATAATTCATAAAAAACTTAATGACATGTATATTTCAATGACTTTACCCTTTCTTTTTACTTAGTTAATGAGTGAAGTGACAGACAGCGCTAAAACTAATCTATCGCACGCAGGTTAGGGAGAGTAGGGGAGGAGGGTAGGTTAAGACACTGAGACCACGAAAACAAAGACGCGGATGATGACGACGACGGATGTTTAATATTATTTTCTTTTTGTACGTACGTTACGTGCAGTACATCAGTGCGGCGTTGAGTTCACCACGCGACACTCAATGTATCGAAAATTGGACGGAAAGTGGGAAAGGGAGTGTCTCAACACTAGATTCCATCTACCTACCTATGCCGTATGATATGCAGGATACCGCATGAGGCTATGAAAAATATACATATGTTAACAAATGTAAATATAAGTAACAAGTCAAAGCAAGCTTTTCCATTTCGTACTTAGAAACGTATTGTTCTACTCGTACATCCAAAACTGCTCCGGCCGTGCTCCGCTCCAGTGAGCCGCGACTAATACGCTCATCTACTAAATTGTCCAATCTGGTAGTCTTCTAGTATTAGTAATAATGCCACGGTCGTCGTGGTACGGAGGTACAGTGCGGCGTGTGGCTGCATAAATAATGAGCGTGGGTTCAATTTCCAATTAAGAAAATGCTCTCGTTGACGCTCTTTCACGTACGAAATAACCCTATTTCAGGCAGGGAAATTTCTTTCTGCCAAATTTTTGACACATTCCATGTGGAGGATCCGAACACCGCGCTTTGTCTTGTTGCCAGGGCGAGGAAATGAAAGTAATTCCCTACCCCAAGTGAGAGTTACATAGAGATATACAAGCGTTGCTCTTACAACCTCATTTCTAGTTTTCATAAATCTATTTAGATTTCATCTAAACCTCCTTCCACCAAATAAAGTGCAAAGCACACTATAACAAAGTTTAATTCGTTACACGTTATTATTCAAAGTGGCGTGTCGCCGTCGATTAGAGGGTTACTCTCGGCTCAGTGGCGCGGCATATTGCGTCCAGTCCGGGACTACAATAGTACAACTTTCATTACCATTTTCATTCTATTTTGCATATTAGCATTTCTAAGTGTCGTGGTGCACTAACAGTGTCTGACAAAACGGCAGTTGTATAACAGAACAGTCATGGTACAATTAAAGTAAAATACAAATTTATTAAAGGGAACTACATACAGCAAATATACATTTTTAAGCGACTTCCATAAGGAGGAGGTTATCAATTAGAGATTATTTTTTAATTATTTTTTTTTGAAACCTTCTCGCACAGCCCTATTGCAATTTGATTTATTTCTGACAATGGTATCCAGAAAATGACATAACTCTTTGCATTAAGTATGTACGCAACATGGACGAATAATTCGATACCACGTAAAAGTTCCAAAGGTAGTTAGACGAGATTATGGTAAGGTTCTGATTATGGGATCCGATGGAAGTCGGTTTTTTTGTCAAAATTTCAATAATATATGAAACTATAACTAATGAACTGTAATTGCGTATATTTAGTATCATACAATTTTGGAAACCCGACATTTCGAACACTTTACAAGTCACACTCACACGTGGTGCAAGACATCATCATCTGTCATCATTATTAAATCAAACTACCACCAATGATTTCTTAATTTCACCGCATGCTGTCCTGGATTATTGAAAAATGATCATACTGCATCTTGCACTCTGGTATAATGCATTTGAGACTTCAATGTTTTTTTTATCAGTGGGT
Source organism: Heliconius charithonia (assembly GCA_030704555.1). Classification (NCBI taxonomy): domain Eukaryota; kingdom Metazoa; phylum Arthropoda; class Insecta; order Lepidoptera; family Nymphalidae; genus Heliconius; species Heliconius charithonia. The sequence goes on from CM060819.1 coordinate 19,271,655, forward strand.
TTCAGGTGTTAGAAAGTTCTTTATTAAAATTTTCATGTTTTTGTATTTTAATAACTTCGTGGATCATTTTATTAATATATCAGTTTTGCCTTGGCAAGGATTTGGATTTATCAAACGATGTATTGGCTGGTCTTATCCGCAGTATACTCTCTCACACCCAGCCGACGTTGATACATTTGGTCGTCGATGATGTCGGAGACGTCTTCCTTCTGCCTAACACCGATGCCTCTCTTTCTTAGACCGTATGCTAAGCCACAGTCGCAATCTATTTTGTATTCGCCTGCACACTGTTAGGTGAATCGAACAAACGAACCGACTAAGTTATAATTATCAAAACTATTAAAGCAGTTCACAACAAGTTCCAATGTTAATAAATTATAACAGTCACCGGCCCCTCCTCCTCCTCCCCCTCCTCCTCCACACCGCACTCACCCTCGCAGCTTCAGTGGAAAGAAACAGTTGAACCAAGTTTCCTTTATTGCACAATTAGTTAGTTCAACTGTTTGCAGAACAGTAATAAAGGTTCATAAACTACTGTAAAGGATATACTTTACAGTTATCTGTGGCTCTATATATACTCCATATATACTTCAATTACTAAGGGATGTTCACGATTTGTATATATACACAACAGCAGCTGCTTTTCAATTCCTCGCTTTTTGCTGCTTATAGCAGGATAGGCAGAGGTAAGCTAGCGATGAGATACTCCGTTCTCCACACTCCGGTCAATTGTCGAGAATTGTCAAAGAATTTGAAAATAATTGATATGAATTAAAGTTTATATGTCATGTTCAAAATTTTGTAAAATGAAGTTCAAATTTTTCAAAGTAAATGAAGTTCAAAGTATTGTGTAAGCAGTAGGTAATTTTAAAAGAAAGCGTGACATGTATATCATAAATAATAATATATTCAGTAGGTATATGAAATATTTACTATGACCGTCACGTCACCGCGGGTCGATCTCGCCACTACGACGTGACAACTGAAGATAACTTATTTCTCATATTCTTTTTTTATATTTATATGCTTATTATTTATTAAAGGTTTAACATTTAATTTTAATTTGAACTATTTTCACTTACTCGTGTGGGTAACTCCGCCCTAGTAGACAAACCATTCCGTTCTCAGGCCTCGCTATAGATACAGCATGAAGCTAAGATAAGTTAATAGGCAAGGTACGGCGTTAAGTTCCGCCACTCAACACGCAGTGGTTCAAATTTCAGAAGAAATTCGTTGTCTCTGCCTACACCGCTGTGAGGTACCACTAATACTATTATTTATAAATAAAAAAAAATCGAATCCCAAAATAATCTTTAAAGTTGATAAGTAAGTATATATTTTACAGACTCATCAAATAATAAATATTATACAGCAAGTGCTATAAGTGCTATACAATGTGCAGAGTTATAAATTATATAAGGAACCTCTATTGAAACCAATAATCTATCATTTATACTTATAATAATATAACTATACTCGTACATCTGTATATAATCCAATGTTACGATGGCGGTCACGTCCGGTCACGCCGCGAGCTGCAGCGACGTGACGACGACTGTATTGTATTGGCTGTATTAATTGCTTTATAGATATCATACTTTACGCAACACATTCATTCGAGGTAGTCTTGGAGTCCGTGACGTAGCGGATAAGCTCCAAGAGCGTCGCCTGAGATGGTTTGGTCATGTGGGACCTCTTGGACGCTCCAGGCATGCACCAGTGGAGTAGGTTGAGCAGGAAGGCATACCCTGGCAAAAGCCGGGATTAATGCCAGGGAGAAGAAGGTATCATACTGTACACATATACTCGTACTTATATGCTTACAAGTAAATGTGTTGTTCAAATGACTTGGGTAAATGTTAACATTCATTATATTATACTACTCCAGTAGCTAAAAAAAACAAAAAGAAAACATCTTTTTGTAATAAAAAATATCTAATCTAATTTTGTAATAATAAATATCTCTCTCTTTTTTTTTTATTTTGAGGCAGAAGGGTGTGACTATAACGCGATGGTTCGATCCCCACTCGATTCTTTACAAATTATTGTTTATTAATATTTTCATTTCTTCGCTCTGACGACAAGGCAAAAGCCCGTAAAATTCGGCGGAAACTTGGAAACGAAGTGCCTTAACACTAGGTTTTGATTTGTTGTTTGACACGTTGCATCCTACGTACAACAGATCAGATCAGATCAGAGAAAGCGTAGTGTTTAGGCACTCCGCTCCCTCATTAACTTATTAATTTCGACATTAAATATCGTTATGAATGTAAACAAACCATTTACATAATTGTTATGTATCAATTTAAAAGGAAATTAAGTTAAAATTTTATGTTTTAAAGTTAACATAAATGAAAACAAAATATCACACTATATTTGCTTTAGAACAGGCCGTCGGTCGTCGGTCGTGGCGCATCGGCACAAAGTATGGCTGTAAGGTAGATGGTTATTGGTTCAAACTCTAGTAGTAGTAGTAGCGGAACTATTTTAATTCCCCGCTTTAGTACGAAGGTAAACACTGGAGTTCAGTCACTCAACACGCAACGCTTCGAAAATTGGGCGGAATGAGGGATGGAGTGCCTTATCACTACCTACTATAGTAGGATAGACAGAAGAAGCCTAGTGATAAGTGAAAAGTGCGGTGAAAAAATTCTACAATTATATAAAACAAAAAAATACATTTTTATAAAACAAAAAAATATTGGTACCATTGTTGTTTCACGCCAAGTAGTCCAGCGACAAAGCGCGCCGCTATCTACCGCAAAGTAACTAATTAAAATGTCTAAAACCACACTGAAGTGTCTCCCTTTGAGTTCAGCTGCACTTTCAACTATTCGTGAAGCTGCTACTGCTATGTGATGTGCGTCATCGTTAGTTCTTTTACAAAATACTAACATTACAAGCATTTGACTGTACGCGACTGGTTCTGGGTTAGATTGCCACTCGAGGACTCGAGGTCATAAGGTTTTCTTTTTTCCTCAAAAGTTACGGAACCCTAAAAATTACAGAAAAGCGAAACAAAAAATATAAAAGGATAGTAAAATATGTGAGAGTGGCGCAGCGGCAAAGCGTCTGACTCTGAATGGGGCCGTTTTTAGATTCGATTTGTTTCATCTCACACTCTGGTACGTCACGCAACCACAATATTTCAACAAATCATATTTTATCATAATTGGGAGGATTGTCTCAACACTAGGTTCCGTCTACCTATGAGCTACTCGTACACAGCATGAAGACAAAAATATTACAAAATTCAAATAACCCATGGCTTCTTTTGCTCACTGGGAAGAAAGAAAAGAGATGGAAAGTGAAGAAAATTAAATATAATTTCCAATTTATCGTGTTTACAGTCTGATACTGTTTACAACAACATTGTCTATGACCGTCTGTTGACCGTTTTATCGCGCGGATATTATGAATTTAAAAAACAACAATTCTTTACTATCGCAAATACGAGTTTAGAAATGTACTTAGTTCTGTTTGACTCTCGAGTGTCGAGCACGCTCCGTCTCTACACTTGGCTCCTTAGTTGCATTTAACTCGCTAAAGATAAAACTATATAACAATATTGTTTTTATTTGTCTGTATTCAAATTCAAATAATGTGTTTCTCGCTCTATCACCACTCGAATGTTAAAATGTCTCGAAAAGTAGATGACAAGTGGAGAATAACGCTCTGTTCTCCACTTATCGTTCAGTTTACGAGATCTAGATGTAAGTAGGATACTGCCTTCCTTCAGATTCCCTCTGCTTCCCTCTCTGTCTGTCTAAATATGAGATATTATAAAAAACTATTAAACAAAACAAGCTTTTATCAAACTCAGAGTTAGTTTGTTAATCCGTGCAACACCGAAGCCAATGTAAAATACAGCATTTTATATGTATGAAGTAAAGTGAAACAAAGCAAATTGGGTGCGAATGTTTCAGGGCATGTAAATCTCGTCCTCTCGCGTAGTAAATATTGTAGAAGGTCTATCTACAGCCTGGTACTGCGATGGTGTTAGACATTTATCACATTTGATTACAAAATAAGATTTTCCATATTATTTCACTGATAGAAATGTCGTTGTATACAATAATATTCAATGTCCTTGAATTGTGATCTTTTTGTTTTACAACACAAATAATTTCTGTGAGCTAAATACGGACACACCGTCACATCGTTTGACTGTAAATTCAAGGGTTGTGGGTTAAATTTCCCCTCTTGGTATTAAAAAAAGTTTATAAGACCGCAGAAATAAAAGTTTATTTATATAAATAAGAATGCGCGCGCAGCGCCGGGTAGCGCCTCTACAAGGTAACACGTATTCCTCGCGTACTCTCAATTTGTTATACAATTTGCTTTGCAATACAAATAAGTGCGAGGCGTCTTTATATTCATTATTGTGTGTTCCAGTAAATTATTAACATATAACAGTGATCGAACAGAGCTCGTAGGTCGTCTTCCCTCTCGTTTGGGAGTAAATTCGAAAAGACGAGTAAGAATTGGCAAAGAAAACCAGTCAAAGTCAAATTCAAATTTAAATAATTTTATTCAAAATAAGAAGTTATATGCTTAATTATTTGAACGTCAAATAATTTACCACCAGTTCACTAAATTTAATGCCTCAGACCTGAGAAGAAGCGGCGCAAGAAACACAGTGACAATTATACCTTTGAAACAGACTGGACCGAGCGTCCATTCCCAGGGCGTGTTATGGTTGGTAATAACCTTTAACATTACATAACAATAGAACATTCTCTTACGTTTTCTGGGATCCTATTGTAAAAGCGTACACATTGTCCAATAAATAAATTACGGATTCTATGCAACCGAGTCACGGGTGCAATCAAATTACGGAATGTTCAGACATTTTTGTTCACTCTGGTAAGAAGACAAAGCTTTGGCAGGGTTCGATTCCAACTCGAGGAAATGAAATATTTATTTAAGTTTATATTTCCATTTTTTCACTCTGGTGTCGACGTAAAGCGCGGCTTTGAGTTCCTCCACTCAACATGCAATGCCTCCAGGGCTCGGCGGAACGTGGGGAACGAAGTGTTTTACTATTATGTTCTCCCTGCTAACCTTGCTGTGTGAGCGACAGCGTGAACTGATTTATTTTATGTGTACCCTGTTATATGCGGGATACAGAGCGAACCAAAAAAAAAAAATGTTTTGAACTATCGTAATGAAATTTAGTTAAATAAAACCCTCCTTGAAGCGCAAACCTTTTACACCACTTCATTAAAGCTGAAATAGGAACAGAATAATGAATTTTCATTCGCAGCGAGAAAATCCAACAGGTGCCTCTACATATAGAGACTCTACGATCAAATAATGTTGAACCTTACTACTAACGTCATAGAGTTTAATTTGTTACGTCCTCTTTTGAGTTGTTTGTAGGAATTAGAACGTTCTTATGTGAACACGTTGTTAATTAAATAGTGTAAAGTTTAGGGTGTTAGGACTTGAGCTCAGTTTACCAGACAGACTGATTTAATTAGAGATTCATATAGAGTCGACTATCATTCGCGGTTGAAGTACATCGTAGGGTTTCATATAATTACGAGATAAGACAAAATATCCAATTGTTTCATAGCACAAGTTTTAGTTATTTTTGTATTATGATTTCCCTTATATTGAATGCAGAGTAAGCATGTCATATAACTTTAACCACCTCGAATCCAATTTTATTGTACTAATAAAGTGATAATTTTATTATTGTAGAGCTCAATTTATTATTTTTTATATTTTCGTTAAAACAAAAAGGAAAATATTGTTATAAAATTTTATTTATGGTTTATTTTTAGCTATTAGTACAAATCTACGAGATCTAAATTTCATTTCATTTCAAGATAAGTAACCAAAAGCAAATAAGCTTAAAAGCTGTGACATTTCGAGCGATCGCCCAATCTCATTAGCATTGGGCAATCAGAGATGGGCCGACCGACCCTCGTCGTCGGAGCATGTTTATGTATTGCTGGTAAATACCTATCGAAAGTACAAGATATCCCCTAGAGATATACTTGTGTAATTAAAAATAACTCATATCATCTAACGTAATGTACCTGTAATGTGTATATGTAATTTGTTTTTATTTCATGTGAGGAACAATAGCTTATTAATGATTTATTAGAAGAAAGTAGTGTCTAAGAAAGTGATTTATAATAAGCATGGTTTTCATTCAACACTTAATATTATAAAACTGAATAGTTTCGTTTAGTTGCAATGAAAAATGAAACGACCAGTAGCTCTAGAAATATTAGTGTTTAAGCAAACAAAAACAAACTCTTCTACTTTTTATAATATATAGAGGAAGCTTCATTATCTATACTAATATAATATTTAACAACATCAATAAGACCTCGGTTGACCTTCGAAAACACAGTATCAAAGATACTGGAGGAAGTTCACATACAAAGCATCAGGATCCCCCGAAAGTGCATGTATGAAGAGGTTGAAAGAGGTATGTAGAGCGTATAGCTAAGTTAATTTATTTTTTCAATAAGTTGTAACAAGCATATAAGAATTTCGACGTAGCTCGTCGAAAACTCAGTCAAAGCGCTTGGATGATTTCCAAAGAGGTGCGGGTTCAAATCCCTCTACATTATAAATTTTATACGTTTTGTTAATAAATAATTTAAAGAGTAAACACAAAAATGTGAAAATCATAACGGTTATTAAAATTATCACAAAGTAATTTCAATTAAAATTAAAGTGGTTTCCGATTTCGATTACATTTAAATTTAACTTAATTTTAACAATGTATGAAATTATAGAATAATTTAAATATTTGTTTGTTCTATATATTTCGATGTCATGTTTACTAGTAAGAAAACCTCTTAATTTTGTAAAATGTGATAATTTTGTTAATTGTAATTAGGAACTAGGAATTGGTTCAATTTAAAAATTGGATATATTGGACATGTTGGATAGTTTACTTATTGCGTTTTGTATGATCACAAGTTATTTACGTGCAAAGTGCAAGTTAAAGATTAACTCCCTTAATACTTAAATGTCAATTAATAAACAAATGGATAATGATGAACATAATTATTAATTTTACATTAAAATATCCAAACACAATATACGTAGCTAAGTTTTTCTTTGGAATTAATCATATAAAATGTATTTTTCTTAGAAATGTCAGGAATCAAATAGTGGAAAAATGAGACTTTGTGCTAAAACATTGTGATTCTCATGCACAATTTTCGATATATTACGAATTATTATAAGAACTCAATACTGCGTTTTGTCCAATAGAGTGGGAAAATATAACTCGTGGGAAATGTGATTAATTATTTATTAATATTTCCCCCGAGTGAGGATTAAACCTACAACCATCTGACCACAGTCATACGCTGTGCCATTGAGCCACGACTGCCAAACTTCGGAGTTTTTATAAAATAGAAGCAATATGTATAACATGGTGAATGATAAATGTGCTTGCACAAAGCGCGATGCCCGAACGTGAACAATCGCTCGAGTTGTATAGACTATAGATACATGACGAGACAGCCCGCGCCGCGCCCGCTGCCCGTCGGTCATACACGTCCGTATGTGCGTATGTCCGTCTCACGTATTGAGCCGTTCCGAACATGATTGATGGCGATTCCTGAACAAAAAGTTGCTAAACTGGAGGCTTATACCACATTATTGATTTTTTTAAATCATAAATGATTAAATGTGCACACATTGTATTTTAAAAGCAAAGCTTCAGTTGTAGGGCAAATTTGTGAGCAACACACTGACTAAGATTACCACAGTTTTTAATTTACTTCTATAAATAAATATAAATGTAAAGAAAAGTATAGTTTTCTTTTGTTTTCAGCTTCACGCTGTATCCCGCACACAGCAGGGTAGGCAGAGGGAACCTAGTGTTTTTAGACACTCCATTCCCCACTTTCTGCCGATTTCTGGAGGCATTGCGTGTTGAGTGGCAGAACTCAACGCCGCGCTTAGCCTCTTTTGTTTTAATTATTATAATTCCTGTCCATAGAGTAACGCTACGTTTCACAAAAAAAATCTATGATTAATCTATGAGCGTGTCGACGACACACGACACTACAACAATGTCGTCTATGATGACTGTCTATGGGCTACGGACTGTAGAAGAGATCTCTTAAAATAATTTGCTGGATATAAAAAGTGTTAAACTTTGTGATTTTAAAATCTTTGTAATGATAATAATAAACATTTAATGTCGTTTCTTTTACAGAAAAATACAAATGAGTTTTAATTGTTACTATCCAAAATTAGGAAAAACATTTACATTATATAATATATACATATATTGTTTTCTTGTTTAAGCAATGAACAATATAATAACTTATTTTGCCAAGAATAATTATTTTATATTAGTAAAAGTTATATACCGTAACATGTTCCTCGAACCTGACATTGTCGTTACGCCTATATCACGTCATATAAATGATAGAAAAATTAATAAGGTCAAAGGTCAAGAAATTAAGTAAAGAGCTGTCCCACACTCGAACTGTACTGTGACTACTGACTCTACTAAGAGTCCCGTGTTGTAATGTCTTTAGTTCTTTGCGAAACATCTCCAACGAAAGGAAAATAGACGAAACGAGCTTTATTCGAAATATCTTATTTCTCTACTGAATTATAAAATGCAGCATGTTTCAAAGGAAAATATTTTCTTTGTAGATTTATGATGTGTGAAGAGTTCGTGACGCAATGGGACAGTGTCTGACTGTAAAGGCGATAGTTGTGGGTTCGATTCTCATTGGAGGGAGTTAATATATTTATTTATTTTCATTTCTTACTCTAGTAGACTAAGCGCGACGATGATTTCCACCAATCTACCCGCTGTCTCGAAGATTGGGAAGGAAGCAACGGAGTATCCTAACATTAGTTTCACGCAGTTTCACCTATCCTGCTATTAGAAAACAAGCGTGAAGCCGCTGTTCTTATATGAATTTATAATATGCGTATTGGAAAGTTTTATACCATTATATACTCCATCCATCCATTTTAATGTGGCAATTTAAAGATAAGCAAAGATTATAAAATAATATAAAATTAACATATATTGACTGATTAAAATCTTAAGTTGGACTTGTGAATGGCACTTTCTTGAAGTTATTAAAATAAATCTCAGAAGTTCAGTTCATATCGGGAAAAATAAAATAATTTGATGTACTTAAATTAAAGACGTCGTGGCGCAATGGCATAACGAAGCGCGACGTTGAGCTTTCACGTGAAATGTCTTAACGCTGGGTTGCCTCTACCTACCCCATTTATATCATGCGAAATACAGGTTGAGGCTAAAAAAAATAAATAAAAATAAAGAAAATGTAGATAATCTTGATTTTTTCAAACAATCCTCCAAGTCTATGTGTTTTGTGAGTAATTAATATTTCTCCCACGATATAACACGGCATACAGTACTAGCTATCTATAATAAAGTTGTGAGTGAAGTTCCATAGTTCCAATTACTGCCGGAGTTAACGAACCGTACGTGACTTCTTACTACGTTCTTTTCCCGGTAGAGACGTCCCGACCTGCCTGCCCGCTCGCCTGCCTGCCCAGTCAGTGCTTGTGATATGGAAGTATGTAGTTGATTAGAGGTCGAAGTTGAATCACTATTTTTTATATTTAATTAATGTTAAACCATATTATATATGTTGAGACCAGTCGTGGCGCAATGATACAAAGTGTGACTGTAAAACCGACTGACTGGTTGTGGGTTCGATCCCCACTCGAGGAGATTAAATATTTGCTTAAATTTATATTTTCATTTCTTCGCTCTGTTGTCGAGGCAAAGCGCGGCGTTGAGTTCTGCCACTCAACATGCAATGCCTCCAAAATTCGGCAGAAAGTGGGGAACGGAGTATCTTAACACAAGGTTCCCTCTGCCTACCCTGCTGTGTGCGGGATATAGCGTGAAGCTAATAATAATAATAATATATGTTTGAAGTTTATTTATATACAAGCGCCCCGTTCGCGACTTCGCCCACTTAAACTACACAAATATTTATTTACTTGATATTGATGTTAAATACTTGATATTGTTATGACATTTTTCTTTATAAAGCAATTTAAATAAAATAAACACTAAATGTTACGGGGAGTTTTCTAAAAAGCAACAAGCACTATACAACAGCTTATCGTGGAGAGCTAGACGCCCCCTGGCTTACACTGTATTCTCTACGTGCGACTTAGTGCAGGCAGATACTAAAGACCAAGGTCTTACTGCGGTTGTTTATCGTAGAGAGCCGAATGTGGCAGGCTACGGCTTGCTGATAACTGTTATTGGTCACTAAAATTAGCGTTACTTAGTGCCATCGAATCTGATACTTTTAGCTGAAGATACTAAAGAATAAAGGTAACTTTGGCCTATTACATAGTGTTGGATTCAATCTCGCGGTGAATGCGCGGAACAAGCCCCCACCCCACTCCGATACTGATTTATTTTGATTTCCCCGCAATGACTTCAATTCGGGCAGAGCGAGTGGGGAGACCTGGAATCCAGAATCTAGTGTGAGAATAATCCGTTGGTCACCTGGGATATATGTAAATCTAGCGGGAAGCTGAAAAAAAATATCTATCTATATGGGCTTAATCAATATAAAAAAAGCTTCCGATGTACTCTACTCAACCAAAAATGACTCACGTCGCGACACGTCTCTATCGTACTATTGATAATTAGGAGTTATAACTAATTGGAATACGACGAGTCCGAGGTCAGCGAAATGATCCCAAGAGGTAGTCGATTAATGTACTAAAGAAATATATATATTTTTTAATTAAAACTATTATTATTAAACCTCTACACCTACAGTGAGGACCGCACCCACAATATATTTTGCATTGTTGCTCATTAAATATTATCAAAGTATAAAATATATGCTTTTTTAATTACACGCTGTATCCCGCATACTCGTATAGCACTTTTTAAGTAGTGCTTTAGTTATCAGATAAAAATAAAATAATCGAAAATCGCATCATCAATCATTGAATTTACAAACCGACATGTTTTATTATTATACAACATTTAAAAGTTAAGGGAGCGCTACGATTAGTTGTTTTATATCACTGACATTACCAAGCAAGTTTTGATCCTATATATATATATAACATTTTATAAGGTACCTTAGGCAGGTATATGGTAGGATTTTCAGACCAAGTGAACGGAATGTCTTACTTTCCGTACTCTGTCTTCATCGCGCACGCAGGCAGGCGGAGGGAGCCTGTTAAGATATTCCATTCCCCAGTGGCGCAATTCAACGCTGCGCTTTGCACTCACACCAGAGTCGTTTACAGTTACTAGTGTCTCTGTGCAACGACTGGCCTAGATGATATTATTTTAAATAGAGAATATTATTTTTATGGATCGTATTATTTGTTACTTTTCCTTGAGGCAGTCAAAACCCAGGGGCAAAAGGGTGTAACTGAAACGCGACGGTTTTAGGTTCGATTCCCACTCGAGTTAATAAATTATTATTTCTTAATATTTTTATTTCTTCGCTCTGGCACGAAGGCAACAGCCCGAACGAAGTATCTTATCACTATGTTTTCTCTGCCTACCCTGCTGCGTGCGAGATACAACGTGAAACTGATTTATTTATTTTTATTTAATTTCCTTAACGAAATAAAAATATAAAGAATCTAAGAGATAAAAAAGCTATAATTATTTTGTTAAAATTTGGAGACTCCTAACACTACATTCTCTCTGTTTATAAATGTATTTAGTAGAGTGAACCAGGATCAATTAAATCAATATTAAAAATATTAAAAAGTTATAGAACACAGCAGCAAAAGAATTATAAACTAAGTATAAACAAAATTTCATGACACATTTCCACCGGAGGGAATGAATTATTTTCAGTCTCGAAAATAGGGCGGTGTGTGGCCGGAGTGTCTTAAGACTAGGTTCCCACTGACTGACCAGCTAATACCGAATACAAAGTAAAGCTATAAAAATTAATTTATTTAAACAATGCTTTAAATAAAAAAATATAATATGATGAAAAATAATCGAATTGTACAATATATTTTCAAGATGTCACTAAAACTCAGGGAGCTACCGAAAAGCGCTACCAAAGTGACTCTAGGGAATTACTGGCAACTCTAACGACACGTGTGTGGTAGGTGTTCAAAACATTTATATTTTCGTGTTAGTAAAATCATAAGTTGAGAGCTATTTGTAGATTGTGTGTGTAGTTCCCGAGAGAATATAGATATGTAAATAAAGAAAAGAAAAATAACTAAATGCAAATGATCTGTGACATACAAACTAAATGAACGACGGTCCTAGTGTCTTTAACTAAGACACTAGGACCGTCGAGGATGAATTTCTAGTATGATATATTTAATACTATCATTATATAAAAAAGCATCCCCGGCGAGGAAGCAGAGGGACCCTAAAATACTTAGTTCTCCCCTAATTTTCAAGGTTTTGCATTGAGTATAGAGTATACAAATTATTAATATATGAGAGTTATGTATGTAGATGACTGTTTCCGACGTGATTAATGACCGTCTAATAGTTTGTCACTTCATTGGTGAGCTGTTGCCTGAAATGTGAGGGCGCGCGGGGGGTTACTCTATAAGTGGCGCTAAATTGAAATAATATTGTATATATACATTTATATTATAAGACTAAAGATATTGGTGGAAGAAAACGTAACTTTCAGGAACTATTAGTTCTAATAGGCAAAAAAAGTGTGGAGTAGAATTAATTTACTAATCCATTTATAGCTGGCTGGAATGGCTGGCGCCTTATTACATTTTATTTAAATCGGTTCGTAAATAAAAAAAATAATGTAAAGTATTTTGTTCGACAAAATTGCTACAAAATTTTATTGAATTAGATGAAACTCGTTTTCCATGTATAGATATGCCTTTAAAATGATAATGTTATTAGAGTCCATAAGTAATTCCTATTAGTAACTTTATAGTTACCAATCTGAAATTTGAGATCTGATTTTTTTGTACGCGTAGTATTATTACTACGCGTATACAGTTGGCTACGCGTAGACAGTTCCCAATTTTTTTGTTATTTATTATTGCTTACTTTGTGGACATAAGTCTCGTAGTTTAGTTTTAAGAAATATTTATTAAAACTAAAAGTTATGTGACTCCTGTATGGAGAAGCTTTTTGAATGATTGTCAATGAGATAAATTGTGGCCTAATCTCTAAGTCTATATAGACTGTATACTGTAGACTGTAGACAGCGTCGTCGGTCCAGCTCCGATGTTAGCGGCGTTACATAAAAACGTCTCGCATTACATCAATGTCTCGACGTCGACTCTCGCTCGCTGTAACCACCGGCTTTAAACAGACAAACGACCGACCTGCGTCTTCAGTAGAGGAACTCCTCACTAAATTTAGACTAAGAAAGGTATAACTAAACTACGTTTAACGTTTCAAAGAGTGGCGCTGCAAAATTAAACAAAATTCTGCTTCTTTTATAATAATGGGTTCTTTTGTCTGAATTCTGTGTCTTTTGAATGTTTAAATTATTATTACAAAATTGTTTTGTCCCTTAGTATTTGAATTATACAAGTGTTAGCATATGTCAACAATTTTAAGTAGCATGTAGAACACAGATGAAAACAAATGCGATGGTAGTGGGTTCGATACGTGGGTATGAGGGGAATGAATTATTTCCATTTCCCCGCTCTGGTAGACGAAGTGCGTCGTTCAGTTCCTTGGTTAAACATGCAGAAAGCGGAGGACAGAATATCTTAAGGTTCCCTCCACCTACCTCTCTTTGTGGAGAAAAGCGTGAAACTGTAATTATTCAGTATTACATGAGTAATATAAATATTTTATCTAATAGTAATTATTTTGTCTTGCATTTACACCATGTAACAACATTTCCACTGAGTGAAACCACAATATTTATGTACTAAGATACAGACGTAATACGTCTGCGTGTTGTCAAATAATATAGAAACTCACCGCGGCGTGGCTCTGATGGAACAAACGGTGTTGCGCGTAATGACTTCTCAGCACTTCTATAAAATGGTAAAAGAGGGCAAGCAATATTTAGTGTTTAGGGAACGTGCTGAAATGTTCATGTATATAATATTCTTTGGGTACACGTAATGTTGAGACACTCTGTTCCCGATTTTCGGCGTGTGCTTGTTACCAGAATAATAAAATAAAATTAATTTATTCCTCTAAGTGTAAATCAAACCCACCAAAAATGACCTCATTTTCATTTTGTTACTGCGTTTTAAATTCTCCATTTCCTGCAAATACGAGATACAATGTGGATCTAAAAAAAACTAAAAAGAAGCATAGATACTGTGCCAGGAGCTCAGGACGACTCCTTATGGGCCGTCCTGAACTCTTGGTACAGTACAAAAAGACGTCGAGTAAGTAACTAAAAAAGTGTTCATTATTACGTTTACTTTTATATTTAACAATTGAAACGAATTGGTCTTTCGTTATCAGTGAATCCAACTTTTTCTACTGTATTTCATCGTGATACAACATTTAAAATAAAAAAAAGCTAAAGGTCGTTAAGAAAACCACAAAACAAAATGGCAAAACGAATTTATTACTTTAGAAGTTTACAATCTAAAGTAAACATTTCGTTTCAACTTAATATTTGTATGTAAAAAAGATAACATTTTCCGCATTACTTGTATGGGACGTGAGGGAAACATGAACTATATAACAGCGCCTACGCTGTGCCCGACCGGGCCCAACCTGAGGGATTAAACGTTTTATGCTTTATTTAATCTGTGGTAATAAATATTTATGACACATTTTATCTGTGGCAGTTAGTCAAGTTAATGTGTATGTTTAATGTAAAGGGGATAATAATTATGCCTGTACATTTGTCATATGATGTCTAAATACAGAAGCTATTTTTTTTGCAATTTCATGCTATTGCCTGTATACCAAAGCAAACAGAGGGGAACCTAATGCTAACTCAACTAAATTTTTATATTTAAACTACTTTTTTTAGTTTTTTGGATGGAGGAAGCCAACACCGTGCGAGCTGAAATTTATACCAAATACTCAGATCTGCTGTATTTTGGCGCTGTGTATCAAACTTCTAAGCCAACCCAATCAAAAGATATAGCCGTTTATGTCACTAAATGCCGTCTATTACGGAACTCGCAAGGAAATCAAAATCTACAGGTTACCTCACATGAACTAAGAATTTTAAAATTCGACACAAAGCATCATCTTAAAGCATAGATAAAATAGAAATTGCGCCAAGTAAAAAAATATAAGTATTTTATAGAAAAAAATCATCAATCAAACTTATAATTATAGTTCATTTCATACAAAATATGTGCATATGGACGTATTTTTTTAGCTTCAATTTTTTTAGCTTCAAATTGTACTACCTGTTGACGGACAATCCAGAATTTGGTACGGAACCCGCAGTATGCAAGTCCGACTGGCATTTGACCGGTTTTTTTTAATTACAAGTAACTTATTGTTGTAAAATCAGCGATTGTATTTTGTGCCACAACCACGCATAACTCCAGAGGAGCGACAACGACAAAATAAACGCGCTTTTTGGAGATATTCATGTAAAGTATACAACTGTACACTTACTCACATACGATACAACAAACAAAAACAGTAGTAAATATTATTTAAACTAGTATTACCTATTTAAATATGTAGGAGCAAAGAGTATTCTATAGTAAACATCTGTAAGACTAAAGGCGGGTTTGTCTGTAAGTTTAAATTGAGTTCTGCCTCCGGAGACGCCCGTGAATAATAAACGTACGGACGGTAACGAGTACTGTAACACGCTACTTTATCTTGTCGTTATGTATTTAATTATGCTACAGTTTATCTCGAAGCGCGGCGGTGAGTTCCGTCTCCCTACACGCAATGTCAACGCAATTAACAACAGAATGTACGCTCCATAAAGTTTGCGTATAGTACAACACTAGTGGCCAGGCCACCAGTGACCATCCCATTTCCCGCAGAAATTTTAAGAATGTATTTGTTCTTTTAGCTTCACGTCGTATCTGCTGTATGCCGCAAGTAGTATGGTAGGTAGGTAGGAGGGTAGGGAACCTGGGAGCCTAGTGTTATACACTTAGTCCTATTAAGTTTAAATTTCAGTTTCATACTTTATGTATTCATGATTACTAATTACGAAACTATGTACCGCTGATACAGACTCAACGGGAATCCCTCAATATAGAAAGCTTAAGAAGACTACCTACGTTAGAGACGTGACCGCGAGCGACGCAGCCTCCTCCTCCGCTGCAGGAGACTGAGCTTTGATGTAGCTTAATCCACGTTTAAGCATTGTTTAGAGCTTATGCCACACTCGTGCATGCAGATGCATCTCGTCTCCGCACTAATGCGGCTTACTTTAAGGATTATACTAAAGTAGAATGTAATTTTACATTCTAACGATGTACACCAACTTATTTACGTGACTACGCATATGTATAAGCGTGTTTAAGTGTATGCCTCTTGAGACGAGAGACTTGGCGACCGGCGTGCGTCGCGAGCTCCCGTAGGTCGACACTGCCAGTGCTGCACGCTGATGAACGATTCAAGGTCATTTTTATAAATTAGGGGAGAAATCGGGCGAAACACTTCTGTACACTCTATTATTATAGAAAAGGGGACGACTTTAAAAGAAAAAACGCCTTAAATGTACTTACAAAATAGCTATGCGACTTCTTATCGTCTACTTAGTTGTAGACGACGAGAGGTCGCATAGCTGTTCGACTTATCAAACTGATTTATTATTTATTGGTGTTACTTATACTAATGAACATATTTCACTTTCACCAGAATGTAATATATTACTAGTCGGTCGGAAGTCAACATTTTTAATTATTTTTTTTGTGTGAGGATTGAGATTTGTTAATGTTTGCACAAAACTGCTGAACGGATGTGCATGAAACACCAGAACAGGATAGAATAAACTACTCATCCCGCCTGCTTTAATATAAATGCAGGATAAAATATGAAAATAAAAAAAAGACATTTTTTAATTATAATAAATATTCATTAATAATATTAATGAATGATCCTCAGTACACTTGCCGGTAGGAGCGGTCGCGACGGACGTACTGCAAATATAATCACTACAGCACTGTTTGCCTGTAGCTAGTCTACTTAAGCTTTCAGCCTGTCGTAGCTACTGGCTGGATGTCTAAAGAAATTACTTTTACAAGTTTACAAAAAACAGGAGAAGGCAGGAGGTACCTATTTAACCCATTTTTCACAGAATTTTCGAGATGTTGCGTGTTGAGAGACGTAACTTAACGCCACACTTTGTTTTGTTACCAGATGAAAAATATAGAAGTACCTATACTTAAGGAAGTACTTCTCTGATAAATATAGCATATTACAGTATAAATACATGTTGTTGAGGCCAGTCGTGGCGCAGGGGCACAAAGTGTGGCTGTAAAATCAACTGATTGTGGGTTCGATCCCTACTCGAGAAAACGATTTATTTATATTTATGGTTTCATTTCTTCGCTCTGTTGTCGACGGCAAAGTGCGGCGTTGAGTTTTGCCACTCAACCAGAACTTGGCGGAAAGTGGGGAACGGAATATCTCAAGTACTAGATTCCCTGTGCCTACCCTGCACTGTGCGTTAAAAATCGTTCCTAATTAAATCATTCCTTTTCTTATATGAGAATCAAACCACAAACAAACAACACTCGGAGGGGCCCTACCGCCGCGACAATATAAATACAATAACTATATAAATGAATAAGACCTACATTATAAAACAGATTATAACTTTACATATAAAATTATGCAGATCTCGCTCCAACTGTAAGACGAATTCAGAAATTTTGATAAGAATGTTAAACGAGACATATTTACACAAGTAAGTTGAAATAAATTTGTACAGCCGAGCGCCGCCTCCTTTGATGCCGAAAATAATATATACACAGTCTGGAAGATACAATCTTCTCATTTTGTAACTTGTAAAGTCTTAAAGAGATAAACTATTGTAGTAGCTCAAAACTAGACAATAACTTTATATTAGAGGAGGTCGTGACGTAGTGCCACAGCATCTGACCGCCGACGTGATTAGTGTGTGGGTTCATTTCCGTCTCGGAAGAAATATTAACATTAGTTTCATTTTTTCGCTCTGATAGACAAAGCGCGGCGTTGAATTCCGCCACTCAATAGCCATTTGTAAAAAAGTTTCAATGTAAGTCAACGGAACATCTTACACCAAGTGCAAAAACCCGTGGAGACTTGCTTTTTTATTATATTGTAATATTTTAAATTTATTTCAATATTTTGTTCAAGCAAAAATATACACGTTTACTTACCGAACTTTATTAGAATAAATATGTAATATACGATAAAAACATATAAATTTAAAGAACCGTTTTTCTAAAAAAAATACACAAATATAAAACTCATACATAAAAAAAAGAATTGTAAAAAGTTTAAAAGAACAATTTTCAATAGAGCTCAAAGTCCGCTGAATTTTAACAAAAGCTACATCACGCCCACATCCGAAGACGCTACGAGCGTAGCGCTACGCCGCTACGCTACGGCTGTCCTCATTATGTACTCGACAAATTATCTTGTTTGAAATGATCTCGATACAGGTTACAGTTTATAAAGGGAAAAATAATTAATTATTTTATCACATCCTAAAGATACGTGTATATTACTACTTTATTTCTGACCGTGGTTCACTCTCGAGGCCAAATTAAAAAAAAAAAATGTTCTGTAAAATCAGTCTACTGCTAATTTTCACCAATATAAAATCAAACATTGATAATAATTTGCATAATAAATGAATGATGTAGAATTATTATCACTGATTTAATTAAATTACTTAATTGATCGTGCCTCTCTATCGCTTGTTCTACTCGCTACTTGCTCTCGCTTGCACGCTCCCGAGAGGCGAAACGTGATAATGTCATGTTTTATCGTGCGTGTAGCAGGCGTCAATCATTTCATAAGAGGTTATCACGTGAAAAATAACTAACATTTGTGGATGACACATGAAATGTTCTAAGTACCAGAGGAAACTTTGACCACGTATACATAAGATAAAAACTTTTTCAGCTCTAACTAGTAATTCTTGAGCTAACAGGAGAGTGAGGGAAGGACGTGTGAGCGCAGTGTCGAAACCTAATGTTGTCCTTCCCTCACTCTCCACCGACTCAACTCGGCAGAGCTCAACGCCCCGATTAGCACGCTTGTGCCTCACAAAGATATAAATATTTAAAATATATACCTAAATGACATATGATCAGTTCTACCGTTACTTGGAAGCTGGTTGAAAGCTAACATGACTTGAAGCAAGCAAAGAAGTCGGTACATTGTTACTAAATTGTTTCATCGAAGTTTTTCCCAAACGAGGCAAATCCGATTACAAGATGTTTAATTAAATCCGCGTCGGACTTCCGGTGAAACACGAGTTGTTGCGGCGCTGGGAGGATGCTCGTTTTTCATGATTTTGTAAACTTTGTGAATAACATTTAGACAAATTACCGAAAAAGTATTTTCAAAATTGAAAATTTACTAAAATTATGAATTACTCTACTTCGTTATCAGTAATTCACAAAATAGGGAGTAGAAATATTCAGTGAATTCCACTTAAGATGTTTGTTTTCATTCTCAACGCCCTAAATCTTCTAAAGCTCAGTGGTCTCCCCAAATGAGGCATGTATTTATTAAAATGAAACGAGTAATCTTCTAAAGATTAATTTATTAAAGTAAACGGAAGCTCGGAAAGACTTCCGGTTTATTTATCATCAAAAAGCGATTAAAAACATTTTCAGCAGCATTTCAAGCGTCTGTACAAAAACTGCGTGTATTGATTACACCGAGAGCTTTATTACTGCTCGTTCTTTTGAAAGTTCTTAGTTTGATTTTGATACAGGATAAAGTAACACTCCCAATTATCGGGCATTATTGTGGTTTTGTTCTCTTAATAGACAAAACCACAGCATTATACGTCTTACACTAAATAGAAATTTGAAAATTGCTAACTTTTGTCGGCGGCTTCGCCCGCGTTGCCAACTAAGCGTTTTGTTATGACGAAGTGTGGGAGGTAGTTCTGACCG
This sequence comes from Heliconius charithonia, assembly GCA_030704555.1. Taxonomy (NCBI): domain Eukaryota; kingdom Metazoa; phylum Arthropoda; class Insecta; order Lepidoptera; family Nymphalidae; genus Heliconius; species Heliconius charithonia. Next base: position 19,291,653 of record CM060819.1, read on the forward strand.
CAAAGCAGACGGTCGTATGCCGTATATATATATATATATATATACGGTATATATATATATATATATATATATATATATATATATATATACTTCGTTTCCCACTTTCCGCCAAGTTCTGGAGGCATTTTTTTGCGTTTTGCCTCAACACCGAATAAAAATTATGTAAATAAATATTTCACTTATTCGAGTGAGAGGCATCGAACCCACAACTAGTCGATTTTACAGTCACACTTTGTACCTCTGTGCCACGACTGGCCTCAAACTAAAACATAAGTAAAGAAAATTAATAAAATAAATATGTAAAGTAGGTTCAGGGCCACGTCGCCGTGCACGAGCTACGCGACGCACGCGACACGTCACAGCTCGTGCTCAAAGAAAAAGCTGATTTATAATCGCCTGCTGTTTCCTCCACGTACGTACGTACGTACAAAGAATGCCGTTAGTGTACATTACCATATTAGCATATTAATACAAAATGTTGGTAGTACTGAGCGTATATGTAGTCACGATATATTAATTATATTGCAGCAATAAAGCCTTTTTTTTTTTAATTTGTGTGCGGGATACAGCGTGAAGCTGACATAATTTTGAAACTATTTTCGAGTTTCAGAGAATTTTTTTTTATGGTTTATTATATAAAACACATACCCTACTTTGTGCGGGTCTTTATTAAGCCTGAAATACGCTACTTTGATTTATAAATTTACTTATTATTTAAGCTTACTGTAACACACCTTTAATATTTACTGTAACAGAACGTCGCCTTGAAAAATTTGGCATAAAATAGAAAACGAAGTATAAACGCAAAATTAATTTAAATAACAGTTTGTCCTCACAATGCGTTTATAAATCAGCCACGACATTACATTTTATGTAAAAGTTAAAGTAGTTACAGCGATTTAGTAGATGTGAGGACGACGAGGTCGCGACTTTGACTTGAGCTAAGCTAAGTAAGCTTAGTTGTTAAAATTAATGTCGCCCAAATACCTAAAACATAGAAATAATAAAAACAAAAAAAAATAATGAGGCTCGTCGTGACGCTGGGGCACAAGCGTGTGACTGTAAACGCCACAGGTTGTGGGTTCAATGCCCATTCGAGGAAATTAAATATTTAATATTTTCATTTTCTTCGCTCTGGTATCGAAGCAAGCACAGTGCTTAGTTCCACCACTCAATACGCAATGCCTCTAAAGTTTGGCAGAAAAAGAGGAACGCAGTGTCTTAACACTACTCCCACTGACTGACTACCCTTCTACATGCGGGATACAGCGTGAGGCTGAAAAAAGAAAAGGTTAAAAATATGCAGATATTTTTAGCCTCTTAACACTAGGTTCCCAGGTACCTCCTGCCTACCAGGCTTCGTACTATGGGATACAGCGTAAAGCAAACATTAATATATGTTAAATGTGCATCTCACCTACAGGATAAATAATCTAAAACATAATAGCTATCGGATATAGAGGCACGTACTGTATGCCTGAGGCGTGAGACCGGAGCCGTTCGACCTATCGACGTTGCTTGGTGGCACTCTTTACAACGAACGACTACGATACGACTTCAATAATGACACCACACCTATTTATGTTAACGAGCGAAATAATAATATATACTTGTCGTTTGATGATACTGTACATATGTCAAAACGCTAAACACGCTAAACAACATTTTCATACATCTATGTGTAGCAAAGTTGCAACATTGTATCTGCAAGCATGCTCGTTGGTCACTTCAATGTTCGTATTACATTATTTATTTTAAATGGGTTCAAGTCTGAATTTGAGAAGTTCTGAGATCAACGCGTTCAACCAAACATTCTCTTCAGCTTCATAAGATTAGTAGACACATGAAGCGGCAAAGCCCCGCGTTGCCATAGCGACGTCTATGTCGGTTTGTACTCGAGTGTGTGTTGTAGGAAATACTAGTCAGTATTTGAATGCTTATTTTTATGTTTCTATTTTCGCTATATTATATTTTATTATATTTGTTCTGCTCTACTATAGCAATCATGGTTTCCTATAATCCATTCAAAATAAGTAATAAGTACATTTTTTATTGAGGCCGTCATGACGCAATGGCAAAGCGTCTGAATGTAAGCGTGACGCTTGTGGGTTCTATTCCTACTTGGAGGAATGAATTGTTTTAATTTTTCCTCGCTCTGATAACAAAACGGCGGGGTGGAGGCGTGGGACCGTGGCGTTGAGGTCCACCACTTACCACGCAATGTCTTGGTAATTATGCGATGGGTGGGAAACAGATGGTCATACCGCCACGACTAGCCTGACTTATTTTATATACAGTGAATGCATACACTTTGGCTAACTACATCAAATTTACATTTACCCAAACTATGATTCATAACAATATTTATACATTTCATGAATCATAAGAATTTCTTAATTTCAATTTCTCGTTCAAGTTTGAATTTTATACGAATTGTTTAGAACACGTAAAAGTGGAGCTCGGAGAGACTCCTGAATATAAATAAGGCGGAGGCTCTCAATTTGAAGCAGAGAGCGGTCGCATTTATTTGTTAGGCATTGATGGCTTTTAAGGTGGAGAATGATTCGCTTTTTGAAGGTACTATAAAGGACAACCACTTATTTTCAGTCATTCCACGTATTTTCACGTATACCACGTATTTTCAGTTATTAAGGACAACCACGTATTTTCAGTCATTTACATTAATCAAAATCAGCTAAGAGATGTCTGAGGCGGCGTCTCGTCCGGTCTACCTGTAGCGTCGCTCTCGAGGGAACTGCAACTGCTTCCCTTTTCTCTGCCTTCTTATATGCGATGCTGTTTTTTTAAAAACGACTGTATGACGCATTTCCTTTTTTTTGTATATCAAGGAATCTAGAGAAAAATCACCCACAATGTCGATATAAAATAGCTTCACATGTATACGATTATGATTTCCACTCTGGGAAAGAATTCTTTTGATTTCCTCACACTAGTAAGGAAGCAAAACACGGCGTTGAGTTCTGCCACTCAACAACTTAACAATGTCTGGAGCGAAGTATTACTTCGTTCCCCCTGCTCACCACGCTATATGCGGGATACTGCGTGAAGATAAATAGAAACAAGGACCTTGAGCTTATTATGCGTGTTTGGTTCAAATATGCTATAATAATAATTTTTACTTTGGTATCTATCGTTAAGACCGCAACATCAACTCCGTATCCGACGCGCGCCCTTATCCACGGAAATAGGGAAATCAAGGGGCAATCAGTTCCTGACGTTCAACACATGTGGGAATAACTTTTACACTTATTTATAGAAATGCTCAATTAAAAAGAAGCATACTGTTTCAATATATTGACGTGAACTCAGAGAAGTTTCTCTGAGTGAATTGACATTAAATTTAAAGGCGTACTCTGTTTGCGTTTAACTGACTAAAAGTAAAAAAGCGTTCTATAATGTGTAACTTGCATCTCGATGATTATTAATTTTGTAAAAGTCGTATAAAAAGCTACAATAAATGTTAAATTAAATAAAAACATAAAATGTTTGCATCACGAGCTAAGTTTCTTATAACAATAGTTTACAAGTTTCCCGGTGATTTATGATCTGATCCGACCCGCCCTGCTTCCGGACATCGGTCTCCCTATTCCAGTCGTTACTTGAACTTAAATTGAAAGCTCTACTATTAGTACTTACTGAGCTCCCACGTGTGATTCACAAGAACGATTCATACATCACGAAAACAATTACGTTTTTAGTGTATTCACTGCTCGAGTAGTACACAGCCACGTCACGCCGCGCCCGACGCCGGCGCCCGACTGCCGCCTGACGCCACGGGGTACGAACATACAGCCTTCCTTCAAAACACCAGCGTATCCTGAACTTTAACTTCCCCAAAACTCATATATTTGGAAGATCAAGGTTTTAGGTTGGCTTAGTATGTAACCGTGCTAGATTTAAATATGAAAAGTAATTTTCGTTTCTCTATAGAGCTAATAGAGTCGAAATACTTAGAGTATTTCGAATCAGCTTTTAAAATGTTTTCTTATGTTTATATACTTGTCTACATACATGTACGTATACGGTTAAGTTGCTCTATTACAATATTCTCCCACTGCCGCGCCTCGCTTCAGGTAGGTATCTAAGACAATGAGCAGTTTGTAAACTAACTACAACTTATAAAAGTTGTGAAACTTTAGAAAAAATATTCTTTGCTTTTTTTATCTGTTATTTGGACTGCAAGTTCTCACTTTTGGTCAAATTTTATAATTGTAGATCTACGGAAAAGTCCGAAATACAATGGAAATATTAGGTAATATTTTGTGCTTTCTTTTACTTCCTGTGAGATGAAATGTGCATTTAATAACAATAAACTGGAAGTTGTAAAATTTGAGTTTAGCGGCGAGCTTAGGAACTCCAATAAAAGTGTCGACCGCCCGCTGACTCGCACGGGCGGTGTGTACGGTGTGTACGGTGTGTACGGTGTGACGGGTACCGGAACATGTTACCGTCTTCAAAGTTTAAAGCTCTTTTACGTTGTTTACTGTCTGAACTCGGTACTACAAGAGTTTATAACACGAGCAAACAGATAAAATAATAATTTATAATTTGAATTTGAATTTATTTCACTGTATCACGCCGCGCGTGGCGCAGTGGGATAGCTTCTGACCGCACGTGATAGATATAGTTTAAGAGCTCTTTAGCGGGAATTATTTTCTTAGTATTGTTTTTTTTTTCAAATAAAGATTTTTCTACGTTTAATCAATTATCCGGCAAAATATATACTAAAAACAAAGTTATAAGTTATTGACATTTAACTGATGATCTATTGATATCGTAATAAGTTCTTTTATTCGATTTTCGAAGAAGATTATGGCACCTGTGATGTGAACATGTTACCGTAATATGAATTTATGATTATTTTTTTAAACACATTTGCCTCTTCTAAGTCCGAATAGAAATATTATATATACAAGATGTCGATGAATTAGTAATAAGAGGTTGTCAGTGAAAAAATTAACCAAGTAAAATAATTTAAATAAGTTCAGAAGACAGAAGACGGGGACTGAGTGATGTCACTTATAGTACAACATACGTTTATGTCTTTGCACACAATTGAGGAAAACCACAGTAACTTTAAAATAACTAGAGATCCAATTGCCGCGTACTTCGATAAGCGACACAAGGTTGAAGATATATACATACATACATTATTTTTTTACCTCCTGCAACTAAAAGTAGAGTCACTTTGTCCTCGACGCACTACTGCAGGCGCTATGTCCCGGCAAAATATTACACCATAAAAGATTATCGGTCGGCTATTCGTAAAACATCGCAACATTCCCAATTTTTACGGCCGCTTTAATTTGTTATTTTGACCAGAGTCAGACGGACGCGCCGAGGTGATTCGTGAATATTTACAATATTTACATACATATATCTCAACAAAGTAAACTCGCACTGAATTTATTTGCTGAATGCTGCGATTAAATTTAAATTTATATTAAAAAAAATCTAAAATATATAAATATGTTGAACGCGTCCGTACTGATATGATAAATGAAAAAAGAAAAAACTACACTGAACCACCCTATAAACGTTTCTTAAAAATTCAATTCAACTTCTTATTTAACTGTGTGTATATTTCAATTACAAAATAATTGAGTAAAAAAGAAGCATCTTCTCGCACCAATTGTTTTAAGCAACAAGGTGCTAACTGTAAAAGTTGTAGGAAAGTTCGAATTGTTATCGTACAGAATATTTGAATAAAGGACAACAACGATACCTTAAATTCGACGACGTTGTCGTTTTGGACGGAATTGAAATAATATTTTTAACTTTCCGCTGTATTGTTCATAGAGTAGGAGGGCACTTAATACTTAAGTTATGTTGCGTTAGAAAAATAAAATGAAACAAATTATTACGCTGAGTGGGAATAAATCCAAAACGTCGCGGGTATAGACAGACGTAGTACCATTACACTTTGACGGCTTTTCAATACATAATATTGTACATGATAAATATATTGTAATATATCTATTTTTAACGTTTTTAATTTGTATTATCCTGCGCTTGGGAAAGAAAACTACCTAAAACATAAAAAATAACCTCCGACGACTAAGCCATACGTTCTTATCAAGCTACGTCGATTCCTAAGAATTGACGCAGTCTATAAAGGCTTGTTACAACTTAGTGATGTTCTCAGCAAAACGCTTGGGCTCTTTGTAACTGACAAAGAGGTGCGTTTTCAAATCCATCTAGAATCAAATAAGGTTTCTAAAAACAGGTTAATATTTTTCTTTTTTATAGCTCAATATAAAATTCAAACTAAATCTGCTTCATACTGTATCCCGTGCACAGCAGGGTAGGCAGAGGAAACCTACTGTTAAAACACTCCATTCGCCGTTTTGCGCCGATTTCTGGAAGCATTACGATGTTTAGTGGCACAAGATAAAGACGCGCTTTATCTCGACACTAGAGCGAAAAGATGAAAATATAAATTTAAATAAATATTTCATTTCCTCGAGTGGTGATCGAAAACGCAACCAGTCGCGTTTACAGTCACACTTTGTTTACCTGCACCAAGACTGTCCTAAAAAATGCTTGAAACTGCAATTTTAAAAAAATATTATTTATTACTCTTTAGTATCAAAGAATATTTTAACTTATTGCTTTTATATTTTTAAATTATAGTGTTTTCGAAGATCAAATTTCCAAGGTCTCTTCCTACCTCTCTTACTGTTCGCTATGTGTGTGTCTACATATATGAGTGTGTATACAATTGCGTCTTTCTGAAATCTTTATATACACATTTTATAAATATTGTCAATAAATAGTACTGTAAGTACTAGTTACGTGTAAATGTTGCGACGTAAAAATGAAGTAAAGTGATAGATGAAATAAATTTTTGAGAAAAGAAATTATTAGACAAAACGATAATTTGATAGATACAAATATACAAAGGTGCACTTTATACATTTACAACATTTAGCCTCCATAGAAAATTCAAAAGAAAACACAAATAGATTCATGAAAACAATGATTTAAAATCTTTATTTGTCCAACAAATCACATTCCAATACAACAAAAGTAGTCGGGTCAGCAGCTAGGTGCGCTCGCGAAGCTGCCGCGCGAGCCACGCCACGCCGTCGGGCACGCCGACGCCCGAGAGCGCGCTGCACGAGCAGATGTGCCACGGCTTGTCCGCGATGCGCTCTAGGCCCAGAGCTGAGGGACATGTGTTTAAAGATTATATACAATTATATTATTGCATTACCTACTAGATTATAAATTATAAATTTATAAAAAGGACAACTATAACACAAAATTAATGTCAACAACAGAATAAGCTCTGCCAGTACTTAATAATGATCTTTTTACCTTTAAAAATAAATCGGCTTCACGCTGTAACCCGCACACAGCAGGGTAAGAAGAGGGAACCTAGTGTTAAAACACTCATTTCCCCACTTTCTGCCGAATTCTGAAGGCATTGCGTGTTGAGTGGCAGAACTCAACGCCGCACTTTACCTCAACAACAGAGCGAAGAAGTGGGAATATAAATTTAAGTAAATATTCCTCTCCTCCTCGATCGAAACCACAATCAGTCGGTTTTACAGTAACACTTTGTACCACTGCGCCACGACCGGCCTCTTCAAAATAATAATAATTAAATGCGCGTGCGCGTGCGCGTGCGTGTACCTGCGGCGACGTGTGTGGCGGCCAGTGCGTGCGGCGCGTCGCTCTTGTTGGCGAGCACCAGCAGCGGCACGCGCCGGCCGCTCATGTCGGGGTGCGCCAGCAGCAGCTCCAGCTCCTCGCGCGCCACCACTGCATTGCGCAGTACAGTGTATCTTTATACTGTATTTAAGCTTATACTTATATTATAAATTTGGCTACTCTTATATAATTATAAGGAGATTGTAAAAAAGGCATTTTAAAATATTCATCCTTTTCTTAACAAAATGTTTTATTCTTATAATGTAACCCTAAGAGTCCTTAATTAAAATTTAGTTGTGATATCACAAAAAAATCGACTTTTAAAAGTAAATAAAATAAAATGATAATGATAAAACAACTTAGTGAAGCCAAGTCAATATACTCCCGCGGGTACCTAGCCGCAAGTGGTCAGCGGAGTCCACCACGAAGATGACGGCGTGCGCGTGCCGGTAGTGGCGCTCCCACAGCGCGCGCATGCGGGACGCGCCCGACACGTCCCACGCGCTGAACGACACGCCGCCGCCTGCCGGGAATATATACATTACATATTGTCCAAACGAAACAATTAATTTTTACATTTTTATTTCTTCGCTCATGTCGAGACAAAGCGCGGCGTTGAGTTCTGCCACTCAAAATGCAATGCCTCCAGAATAGGTTCGTAAACCTACAATTATAAAATTTGGCAAGAAGTGGGAACTTGGAGTACAAATAAAGGTAAAAATCCAAGAAGTGAAAATCAATAGATGTTTTATAGAAAAAAAATCATCACAAACTTATTATTTAATTTCGTACAAAATGAGCACATGAGTTCGCAAACTTTATCAACTCTTATAAACTGTACTTCCCGTTGACATACATTTCCGAAATTAGTACGGAATTCTCGACTCTCGGACGCACGTCGTCCGACTCGCTTTTGGCAGGTTTTTTTTGTAACAAAATATCACTTTTTAAATACATACATAAGTAATACTTATTTAATTAAGGACCTGTACTAGGTACTATTTTATAAAATATGTTCTATTCCCCATTGTCAATACTTTTTGAGACCTTAACAATAATCTCTGTAAAGTAAAGATTAACGCGCTAAATAATTCCATATTTATTAAAATGTGTATCTATTTATTAATAAATATCTACTTCAAGACATTCTTATACAACACAACCCTTATAATGTCTTCTTTTGAATATTTAAAGCTACCTGTAAGAAATACCGAAACACGTACTCGTTACTTTGCATAGTACAATTATGTTCACGCAAATGTACTGATATTTTTTCGTTTATGTATAAATTTTATTTTGTGTGTATATACTTATAGTCAACAAATAGGACCAACTTTGAAAGTAGTCCCGCTGCTGTCCCACCGTGGGCACGGCGACGGGGACGCGCTGGTCGGGCGGGCGCAGGGCGTTGAGCAGCGAGCTCTTCCCACTGGCGTCCAGCCCCAGCACCAGCACGGTGGCCTGCGTGCCGCCACCTGACACCCACGCTGAGAGCTTGTCCAGGAGACCCATTGCTATAGGAAATATTAAGAAAATATTATGTATTTATTTATTAATAGAATTGATCCTTGATATATATATATATATATATATATATATATAGGCTCCTCCTGAATGCTGAATCCTCGCTCTGGTTCCACGACAAAATCGGCATTGAGTTCCGCCGCGTATAAGATATTATAGTTTATTAGAATAACTACTGGAAGAGATACGTGTTTGACACGTGTTTGTATTAAATGGTAATATTTTAGTTACATGGGAATAATAATGACACTTTCCTTACTCTCCCCCTGTAAAGAAAATTGAAACTTATCCACAAGAGGTACCTGGAGTCACATACGAGGCCGGTCGCGGACACTGTCTTGCACTATATCGCTGCACTGCTGTCGTACGTGCTCGTGTAATTAGAAAAATCCACGTCGCATTGTAGGTGTTGCTCCGTTGTAGAGTATCGACGTCGCTCGCCGGTTGCCATGGCGACCGCGTATAAACACCGCGCTACTTCGTTGCGTTGCTAATATTTGATAGTTATGCAGCATATTTATTTTTATCTTAATTATTGCACTCAAAGTAATTAACAAATCATCAATCAACAATCAAGTAGAAAGGTGGAAAAAATATCAAGTCCTAATAACGAACTTAAAGAATAATTTTAAATATTATTAAACATTACAAATAAACAATACTTCACACACATGCACATACAAATACATACACAATACGGTTGAAGTAAGACCACTGTTCTGGAGATATTCAGAGTACATTCATCACAGAGTATTCCAGAGCTTTATGTACAATTTAATAGGAAAAGAGTCTTAATAACATTTCGATCGAGATAGAGAAATTGCAAGAAGATTATTGTTACGGAAACAGAGCTACTGGGCGTGAATTGTGTTCGACCTCAAGAACTTAACCCGTTCTTTGAGGTACGAAGTAGTGATGGGATTGTAAAGGAAGGTTCAGGAATGTAGGAAGGTAAGAAACAATTTTTTTACCTACTCTGTAAGTCATTTAATGTGCTGAAAGATTATTTCTATAAAAAGAGGAGAAAGAGAGAAAATAATTATTTTCATTAACATTTTTAATAATTTTATATATATTTTTTAAATGACACATATTTATATTATATTGTTATGTTATTAATGATATTGTTAAGTAATCTTAAAATTATAACAGATTATGAATTCACTAGTTATACTATCGCGGGCACGGCGCCCTCACAGTCTGGACACGCAGCACTCGTCGGGCCCGTCCTGGCGCGGAGGCCCCACTGCGAGGTATATTTGCTGCGGCGTTCTGCCGCGCGTCTCGGGCACCGCCAGCGCCGCGAAGACAGCGTACAGCAGCGTGAGCGCCGCCGCCAGCGCCAGCGCCACGTGCAGGCCCGCCGCCGCCGCCAACGGGAACACCCCCACCTCCAGCGCGTTGCCGGCGCTCGCACCCAACGTCGCCAGCATCAGGGCGCAGCTGCGGTACTGGACGCGGACAGTTGACGATTATGTACATTTGAAAATCAGCCATGACTAATATATGCAGTTGAGTTACACTTTTTCTAACATTTTAAATAGAGGACGGAAGGAACCTAGCGTTAGGGCCCTCCGTTCCCCATTTTCCGTTTGGTGGAACTTAACGCCGCGCTTTGCATCGACACCAGTGCTAAGAAATGGAAATATAATCTCGATCAAACTTACAACCAGTCGGCCTTACAATCACACTTTGTGCCCCTGCGCCAAGACTGGCCACATTATTATTATTTCCAAATGAATATATTTGATAGTTATGTAATTATGCTATCTACAAATTCATAAAATAGCACAATAGTTAGTAATAACTCGTATTTACCTGGTAGTGGAACATGTCGGCGAGCAGCGCGTAGGGCGCAGGCTGCAGCCCCGCCGCGTCGGCCGCCACGGCCACGCTGATGGCGGCCGGCACCACCACGCCCGACCCCACCCCCGCCACCGCGCCCCCGCTCGCGGCCCACGCCGCCACCGCCAGCGCCGCGCCCGTCAGCGCCGCGCACGACACCAGCAGAGGCTGCACGTCACGTGTACATGTTAGTATATCGTTCTAATCTAGTTGAAGCACTGTGTTACGTCCATCATCATCATGAGCCCTTTATCATCCGCAGGTTGAAAAAAAAACTTTAATTAAACGGAGCCTTTATGATAGTTTCCTAGATGTCGCTATCGACCTCCTGCTGGCTGTATTCCTTTGACCTTTTCCGACACCTATACGACCAGATGCTGCTGCTATTCTAAACTTACATTTACACAGCGGCAACAGATTGATGTCGTATCGACAATAACTAATAATCAAAAATATTATAAACTCTGCCATAGATAGATTATTCCACAGGTGTGTGGCGTAACCGCACAGTAGGTAACGCCATGTATTCAGATAGGGTGTTTGATATTTGAGCTAGTGACCTGTGACGTGCGGTTAGAAAATTCGAAGGCAGGCAATCAGTCAAACAGTTCCCCAAAATACTTCAAATGATAAATAACGTAGAGAACTCATAGTAAAAAGACGTATCTACGCTAAGCCAAAGTTTTAAAATTTTCAAAGTTTTTTGGGCCCACCTTTTGGCTCTTCTATTTTTCTAATATGCGATCAAATCGTTCAAGTTGATACTGGGGTGCCCAGCGCAGAGAACACAACAGAGTACTCCATATGACACGCCGAACCTACGCCCTACGCAGGGCCTACGGTGTTTTGGCGAGAAGTCTGCCTCGCTGTCAATGAAACTTAAGTTCTCCTGGGGGTGGAATTGAAACATGTGTCACCCAGAAGGACACATTCTTGATTGGTGACTCAACAGAGGAGACAAGTTAAATGTTTTCATTGACCGTTTAATATTTATAGCATTAATTCATATAGAGTTTTAGTTTTCTTTTCACTCTACTCTAAACGTGAAACGTTTTTTTTTATTTTCGACGCTTAACTTCAAATATATATTAATGGTCTCCTTACTTCTTTAAGGGTTACAGGAGGACACCGCCATCTATCGATCGATGATGTCGCCACTTCAAAATTCACAAAATTAATATGTGAACTTTGCCTTTAAATATAATTACGAGTGCGGATAATAACTGCGTAACTAGTGTTCACATACAAATTACATGTTTATGGCTTTAGGTCACAAATCGAAGTGATGACGAGGTTGACCGCTAAACTACTTTTTTATTATATTTTACCTTAAAAATAATTTTCATTAATAAAAAGATTTTAGGTAGGTATATTATGTAAAAGTAATTTCTTACCCTTCGTCCAACTCGCTCCACCAGATACAGCGACAGCACTGACATGACGAGCTGCACCGCGCCCAGCATTAACGCGTGGCGCGCCGGCGACACTAACTCTCCGGACACTACCGGAGTCACTACACTCATTGGAGTCACTACACTCGCTGGAGTCACTACACTCACTGGAGTCACTGGGGTTACTACGATGGTGTCCCTTGCTAGTACAAAGACGCGTTCAGCGTACTGCAATATGGCGAGCACGCCGCACGCTTCTTGCCCGATCACCGCTACTACGCCTATAGTGAACGCGCGACGTCTTTGTGGGTCAGATACTAAATTGTAAAAAAAATCTATAATAAGAATTTTTAAGGAAAAGATATAATTTTTAAGATATTAAGAAAAAAATATATATTGTCTAGACTTGCATTTGAGTGAGTAAACCGTAAAAACAGAGCCAAAAATACAAAAAAATATATTACTAGAGATGATAAAAAAATTACTTTAAAAAATGTCAATATGACTACTCTGTAAATTGCATCCTCATAATGTTCACTCTCGTCCGACGAGTTGTTAATGTATCGTTATGTCAATAAGAACCGCGTTGTATCTACGATTTTTGTTTTTCTCGATCGTCTTTAAAAAAAAATAATTGATATTCGTGGATACAACATCAATGACTAGCAGTTCATTGCTGAAATATCACGAATGTACGTGGTAAGGGGCGGAAATCAACGCCGCGCTTTGTCTACTAAACGCGCGACGTATATATATTATACGTAAATATATTATTAAACATACATGAATTGAAAAGGGACTTCCCTCGAACTGCATTATTACTATTTAATTCTACACGTCCGCGTCGTGCTAACAAGGCGCTGCGTCACTTATATAATTATAAAGTCGTGATCAATAAACTGCTTCTGATTATATTGAACTAGACAGTGTGAGAGTACAGATATTTTTAGCAGTATCAGGCGTTCTTCAGGCGACCGACGCTCAAATGGAAGTTAAATTTAAGTAAAACTATATATATAAAGAATTAATATAAAACATAAATTACGGAAGGACTTGGAGATATAAGAGAGAACTAGAGAGGACTTCGACGAATCGCTATTGTTTGTAGATGTAATAACGAAAATGTACTTTTAGACGATATCCTGAGAAACTTTCCTGACATTTACTATTCACCATCTCTAGTTTTATATATATTTTGTTTTTCTTTTTGTTTATATGTTCATTTGACTTTTGATTCAAAAGTACTCATATGAGTTTATTTGAATAAAGAATATTTTGAATTTAGATTTTTTTTTATAGAATAAATATGTTGTGCCTTTACGTAGTTACCACATTTAGTGAGATAGGTACAGTCGAGTGAATCTTAAGTGATAAATCTCTTCTTAACTCATAAATTAAATTATCAGTTTCTACATTATTTTATATCAATATCATCAATACCTTGGATTTATATTGGATATAATCCAATAATATCGTTGATTCTGCATTTTTTTAATTTTCTACTCTATCTCTATTTCTGTGATAAAAAATGTGTACGGCGCCAAAGTAGTTGTTTTACTTTGGAATATAAAAATGTTTAGTGCTGTTATAGGCATAGGAAAAATGTCGTAGACTTCGTTCTACCTGTTCCAGATCGGTGAGCGAATTCACCCACAAACTGTGCCGCCCTGTCAGCAGAGTCCTAGGCGCTGACTCCACCACAGCCGTAGAGTACGTGTTGGGACCAAAGAAACACTACTACGCTCCCATCGACAGTACAGTTTACAATAACTTACGCATCTCCTTAGCGAGGCCCCAGGAGGACTGCGCTTCCTCTGCGGGGGGCAGCGCGGAGAACTCTGACTCAAGGGCGGGGTCAGTGACGGAGAGGCCGCGGAACCACGCCAAGGCCACACGCGCCTCCTGCGAGGCGAGGGGGGGGATTTTAATATACTTGATACATTAATGCTCACTGTCAAAGCAATGATTATAATATATCATCACGACGGCTTCCTATAATATTAATATCTTACGTTATCGTTTTCCAAGAGGCGCGGGTTCGAGTCCTGCATCATTCAACATTTTTGTAACTGACCTTGGGCTTGCCGCTGGCTGCCAGGAAGGAAGGCGACTCCGGCACAAGGCTAAACGCCGCGCAGTGTAGCAGCGCCAGCCCCGCGCACCACCACAGCACTGTTCTACAGTAATAACACGAAAGCTTATTAAGTAGTGACCATAGTTTCTATTTCGGCCAAAAAACAGCCGAACCTTCCACCGTAACGAACTAAGTATTTGTTCGGCATCAGCTTATGTATCGGTCCAATTATTTTCACGCAATATTTAAAAATGCATGTAAATTTTGCGTGGAAAGGTTCTCATAGTGTAGTATCTGCGCCCCAAAAATAATTTTATTTGATTGAGCTTCGCAGAGATTCATTTATTTTTGAACAAATATTATTTCATTAAGTGTTTCAAGCTAAGAGGCCGTCGTGGCCCAGGGGCACAAGAGTTTGACTGAAACACGATGGTTGTCGGTTCGATCCCCACTCGAAGGAAGGAATGTGACATTTATTGTACTGAAATTTAATCGAACCAAAGACATGATAGTAGCTTTCCCCAGCACACTGCACAGCTAGCTACGCTATATGAGAGTGACCATCAGGCAGATCGGGCAGAGCTAAGGTACATACCTGTGCTGCACGGCGAGGTCCGCGGCCAGGTACATGAGCACGATGCCGAAGTTGTGCGCCACCGCCAGCGCCGACACCGCCGCGCCGCGGTACCGCTCCGCGCACATCTGTAGCGACACATATCACATACAAGTACTAGTGCAGTGCAGCGGAAATCTAGAAGGATATCCCTTCAGTGATAAAAAGCGGCCCAAGTGTCCGTCAGGCTCGCCCACCGAGAGTTTCGTACCAACGGTTCAGAGTGGATTTGAATATCTACGAGAAGTGCAAGTAAAACTTACCAACTAAAAGTAAAAGTTTGCATGCACTCATTTTGTATATAACGAAATAAAAATAAAAGTTTGTACTGATTTTTTCTACTACAAAATACCTATAAATTTCAGCGCTCACTTCGCACCTTTCGTAACTGTAGATCCACTAGTAAATAGTTTTGATTAAACGACAAATTTCATACTAAATTCAGCAAAAACTATGCGTCAATGGTCTTTTTTTTGACTGGGTTGACATAGAAGCTTTATTTTACTGAACTCCAAAGAACCGTAGACCGGAATAATTTAACATTATTTTCAACTTGATATCTCCTCGTTATCTTGCAATAAATACTCTTGACACACGGATATATATTATACTTTTTAATTAAAAACATATACACATACACGGCCACAGACGACCAGACGCACAAGAAAGTAATCCTTTAAGGGGTCTGATTTTCCTTTTAAGGTAAGGAATTCTAAAAAAGCAGGGTCACATTTTTTTTGCATTAGAGGTAAACTAAAGACCTAACTGTACAAGACGCTGTTCAGTTAGGAGCAATGAAGTTGTAACAGGGTATAAACATTTTAACGTAGCTTAATGACGTATGAATTAGTGGACAGTAAACAGCAAGTGTGGGTTCGAGTCCTTCAACGTTCAAACTTTTAAAATTGTTAATGCTAGCAAATGACTCTATCTTGCATTCTAGTTCAACTGTAAAAAATATCCGTACATTTTTTTTCTGTACGAATTTTAAGTTCCTTTTTTCTTTCTTAATGCTCCTGCAAAAAACATATATACTAATTTACAGATTTATCCAAAAAATCAAAAAATATATTCGGGAGGAATACAATTTACCTCCCTGGCGAGTATTGGCGACAAGGCCCACGCAGCCGCCCCGCCCAGCCCCGCCGCCACGCGCGCCACCACGACGCACCACTCGCCTCCCCACGGACTCAGCAGCTTCAACGACCAACATATCTGAAATCAATTTAGGTTCAATATAATAAATACCAAAAAAAATACGTTAACTTTAAATTCTTAATCTATTAATTTTTAGAAATCGGAAGAGGTTAACATTTGTTAAATAACAATACTTCACATGAGTTTTCTGCACTGCTCTGATTAACTAAAAATAGTCTAGTCGGTTTTTTTGACTTGGCTTTATTGCTGTTGACTTGGACTGGTCTTGACAGCGTCACCGGGCGGGAAAGGGCGAGAGTAGCTCGCCCCTGAAGAAAAAGTACGAGCTTTTATGGACACCCGTGAAGGGTTGGCGATCGCAGGAGAATGCCGTGCGTGAGTTAATCAGGGGGATTTCGACAGTCAGGATCCGTCGCGCCGAGGCGCGGACCTACCGTGAGGTATGACTGGCGTCGCCGCCTCTTACGGCGGCGGAGTGTGTCGTGAGACTGAGGAATGAATCCTACTTATATACGAGGCGTTTGCGACGGTAATTGAATCGTCGGGATCTAGAAGGACACTGCGAGGGCGTCGAAGAAGCGGGTACGATCCCTCGATCGACACGATTCCATTGTTTTTATAGCCTTTTTCATCTATATCCACCCTCTTTTACACGAATTTGCTGATATTATTGTACTATTTTAATATTCGATTTTTTTTTCTCAAAGCCTAATAGTAGGGATCTCCAAAGTGAACTTGAAAAAAAGCTCTTATATAATAATCTGACGATTTGGATGTGACGCCAGCAAGCAAGGAAGAAATAGCATGTAAATACAAGAGTGTGTGTAGAATAGCCGTATTTGTAAAAAAATAATTATTAAAAAAAAAAAACAAAAATTTTGAATTTTATTCTAATAATCATCTGCATCGATGAGTTAGAGAGTAGTAGATAAAGAAAGAGTGAGAAGAATAAAAACACGGGCAAAGGAATATAGGCAACCTGTAGCCAATAAACTTTACCGCTCATTACTTAAAATGCATCTCACACAACCCTCAGCTATTTACCTTGTTACCTCTGAGGTGAAGCCGCAGATCATATATAAGTGAGTATAAGTGAGTCGTACCAACCACGAAGGCGGCGGAGGTGCCTATGAGCGCGACCTTGCGGCCCGCGGCCAGCGCGCGCGCGCTGAGCGGCACGCCGGCCAGCGACGCCGCGAAGGTGGTGACGGCGGCCAGCACGGCGCCGCGGCCCGCGCCCGCCCCCGCGCGCCCGCCCTGCTGCGCCGCCTCGCCGCTGGCCAGCGACACCCAGCCCAGCGCCAGCCCGAACGACACCGTGGGCACGTTGACTGCAACAACCGACACCGTCACACGACTACCAGTTCCCAGTATGTGAAATGCGTTAAACATTAATAAAACTTACAACATACTAGTGTTGCCATAAATATTGTTACAAAAAAAACTTTTTTTATTGTACGTCACATTTATTACTATTACTTATTGTTAGTTTAAAACATTAAAATAAAAATATTTAAAAAAATCTTCGTATCCGTTGGCTGCGATACAGTGCTTTAAACGTTGGGGTTAGTTGTATATGTATAAAGTAGATACCATATTGAAAATTAAAATAAAGAATTTCAGCTGGAAAATGGATTTCCACATGTAGAAAAATGTAAATATACAAAATGTAATTCAGAAATTGCAGTATTTATATTATATACAAATAGTTTGTACTATTTTATTTAAATGTAGATTCCAAATAATCGACTTTTGATTGACGTATGATGCTGTTTTTATTGATAAATAGAAACTATTTTAAAGCTCCTTTTAGGTCAATTTACTTATATATTATTTTTTATCAGCATAATTTCAGTAATTGCCTGTACTTATACCATTACAATAACACCATTTCATAATTATAAGATTAATATATTGGCTTTTACAGCATATTACAGAAATGGATATTTTAGAAGACATCACAGTTTTAAAATACGGGAGTAGAACTCATACTCTGCGTAAACGTTCATCTCGCATTATTTATTTTTTTACTGTTTTATTATAGTATAGATTATATTTCGTGTAACTTATAACGGTAAAATTTTTAAATATTTCTTTTACGTTGATATTTAGTGCGGTATTTTTAAATTCTATTCAATTTGAATTAGTTAGCTATTTTATTTCATTTCTCTTTTTTAACAGACTTCTGTAAGAAAGGAAGGTTATCAATCCGACTGATTTTTTTATGTTTTTACCTCAGAACTTTTGACTGGGTGAACCAATTTTGACGATTTTTTTATTTGAAAGCTAAATTTCTGACAATGATATCTATTAGAAAATCACATAAATCTTAAATTTGCGCTAGGTATGTGCGCGAAAAATGGATGAATAACTCTTTATCACGCTAACCGATTTCGATTCCTCGTTGTTGCATTTCTTTTCAATCAAATTCAGTAAAGGGCACGTTGTAATTTTTAACCGATTGCAAAAAAGAAAGGTTCCCAATCCACCCGAATATTTTTTATGTACAACCACTACCTATTCGTTTGAGAAGCATCGTTAAGGTCCACACATCATCACTTTAAATCGTAAACAAATTAATTTTTGATAAAAACCGACTTCAAACAACGAACTAAAAAGTGAAAAATAATATTTAAAAAAAAACAAATAACTTGACTGGATAAAACTAAAAAGAAAAAAACAAGCCCAATAGTTTATTAGGATTAACAGTAGTGACCCCTTTAATATTGTACGGAGTTCCTGGTAAAGGTTTAATTAATTATGTTTAAAGCTGGACGGTAAAGTTGTTTTTTATTTCGCTATTCTTAAGGGTTGAGTAAAGCATTACGGGAAGAGAACTCGCGTCACATTATTCATTAGTTTATTGATACATCAACATAATCAACATTAATATATAAAATATTTTTTTTATCCTACCTTCTTGTTCGTCATCGGAATAATCGATGATCAAAGTCGGCGAATTCTTTATCTTTAATTCTCTCCTTGATCATTGCTCTTCTTTCCCATTTGCCCATATATCTAATAAAATAACTTTTCTTTAATACTTAGTTTCCAACGAACAAAAAATAAAAAACTTTTTCTTGTTGGTTCGTGCGATGGCTACCACACGGAAACATAAAATGAGGTAAGATGTCATAGCGAAGTGAGGTGAGGGGGAAATGACGGTAGAAGAGAATTATTTTTTTCTGGACTACCTCCCAATATCCGTGGAGGTGTTGCTGGCTTGCGAAATAATAATATATTTTATTTGTATTTATAATAAAAAGTATCTCTAAATCTATGAAAGATGCCGGATTAGTTACTACGATACTACGATAAAAGCTCTCACTATTTGACGGATCACTACCCATACTAAAATATTTAGATCAATATTTATATACTTTTCATATTATGATGCTTATTTATATATTTTAATGAGTGGGGCACGGGGTGGGGTGTCGGTTACACACTTGATAAGTTGTTTTGATTTAACCGCCCTATGCTTAATCAAATTATCAGTAAAATGACGGTGCGTCTGTTATTAAGTCTACTATTAGCAAGTCGCAAGTAATTTTTCAAAATACGCGACATATATCTAGGTTCTATATTCATCCCCCGAGATAAAATCTATTGCTTTCAAGCTCCTGTCCGAATCCTTCCTCGAATTCTTGCCCTTACTGCGTTGTCGTTGTCGTATTTTCTGTACGAACACTACGTAGATGACCCGATCTTTTTTTGTCCCACACAGAGGAGTCCCGGTAAACAAACACTTTACTAATACCTAGCGTGTGGAGGATTTAAAACATTGCGTTTAGCTCCATACCTACTTTACGGAAGCAATCACAGCGAATCAGATCTCCTTATCGCCTCGCTCAAGAATAATTTACATATATATTGGCGTGAAAATAATAAAACATAATACGAGTACCTAAACAATGGTATATAAAGTACGATCCAGATGAAAAAGTAATATTTTGTATATTTTTAATTGTAACAGTATCTATTTATGGCCACACGATGTACCTATATGTCAATCAATGTGCGCGATACGTAACCGTCGTTTGGGGCTCGTTAGCTTCACGCTGTATCCCGCACACAGCAGGGTAGGCAGAGGGAACCTAGTGTTAAGACACTCCATTCCCCACTTTCTGCCGAAATCTGGAGGCATTGCGTGTTGAGTGGAAGACTCAACGTCGCGCTTTGCCTCGACACCAGAGCCAAGAAATGGAAATATAAATTTAAGTAAATATTTCATCTCCTCGAGTGGGGATCGAACCCACAACCAGTCGGTTTTACAGTCACACTTCGTGCCACTGCGCCACGACTGGCCTGGTTTATATTATTTCTAATTTTAATACATTTGTAAGTCTAATATCGAGTATCACGTGACGAGATCCTTCTCAGACACACACACACACACACTCGAGAGTAATCAAAATTAATAAGTACTTTATATGCTACATATTTAACGAAAACTCTACTGATTGTGTTCAAATATTTATACAAATCTTTTTATTTATTCAAATAATTTACACGAAGGCCGAGTACACACAACCGAAGCACCTGTCGCAATGTATGTACGTCCAGACACTGAGGAACCGCAGGAAGTGTCGTAACTCCGGACCGGCGGTAAATAGGCCCTACTCGAACGTGCGGACGGACTACAAACTGGTTATAGTAATATATGCTTTGTTATGTTAATATTATGGTACTTAAAGCTTAATCTGATCAAACAATATTTATGCAAAATGTGACTTTTGATATTGTTCACGTTTAGGTTAAGTAGTAGAGATAATGAGGAGAAGTAGAGCAGCAGCAAGACGTTATATCGAAAATAATCATAATTATTTTTATATTCTACTAAGAAATATTGTAACTGCGAAAGTTTGTGACGGTTTGTTCCACTTTCACGATAAAACTATCGAATGGATTTCGATTAAACTTTTATTATCCATCAGTAGTATAGCTATATATCGGAGTAACATATTTATTTATATTATAAAAATAAACGAGCGAAGCCGCGGGCGAGTCCTGAAGAAAACTCCACAGTATAGAAATTGATGTTAAAAGATTGGAACAAATTATGGGATTGTCCTTGTTTTAAAAAGTACGTAAAAATATGTCATACAAATACAAATATATTACACAAAGTTTGAACTAAAATAAAAATAAATTGTAAGCAGCCTGTTTTTACCAGAACTAATATAAATGAAAATATTTATATTTAAATACAAGTCTGTTTTATTGGAACTAAACCCGAGTTCATGTCTAACTGAGATCAACAACTAACACATAGGGACATTATTTCGTTCTAATTTTTATAAATAATTTTTGTTTGTAAATCTGTAAACAGAGTTATTTAGTGTTCTTATGCGAGGTAAATGACAGCGTGAAGCTATTAGCTACATAAAATATGTATATATATTTACATATATTTTAAGCACGCCGCCGTCCCGGTGCTACAGACATTTTGACAGAATCAATTGTAAATTAAAACCTTTTTATATACAAATAGACATTACTATCAATAGTGAATTTAAATTTACATTTGAATAAGAAATTATCATATGGTTTAAACATATTTAACGAAAAGTTAATAAGCGACAACTTTACATTCGTTACAGATAATTGTTTGAAAGTATTTTATTTGTTTGTTGATGAAGGACGGTGTGCCCTTAGTTACTTATCTCAATTCGAGATAGTACGTGTTAAGTGGCAAAAACTAAAACCGGCAATTAATCTTGATTTTATGAATCGCAAAGAAAACTTACTTAATATCACAATGAACACCTGGTTGAGCGCCGCCCTCACGACCGTCCACAACGACCGCGGATTCTTCACTGTCATATTTCTACACCAAACACTACACTTGGAAACTTTTCTCTAAATAACAATAAATACAGATCAATCACAAATAATTTATCTTATATGTTAATAATTATATGCATGTCAATTAATGTGCAGTGGCAATAGGAATAAATGAAAAGAGCAATTGAAACTTTTACTGTATAAACTCTTTTACTACAAAAAAAAACAATATTTTATTTTACATTTAAAATAAATGTAATTAGATTCATAAATATAACAAATGCAGTCTTCCCACTGTATGTTCCGCGACGCACCGGCGCGGTGTGTCGCCGCGTCGCGCGCACGCCGCCTATAAGCCATGCGCACGCGCAACTCCAAGTCATTCTACAAGATTTATACTTGAGGTAAATAGAACTTTTAACATACAGTCTCTAATCCACTAGAAACTTTACGTACTCAAAAATATTAGATTATGTCCATTTACTTACTTTAGATTAATAGCACATTTAGTTTAATTTGTTCTACTCCAGTTATATACGTGTTTACACTAACAGAAGCGTCGAACTTTTGTACTAAAGTACCACTGAACTTGAAGGGAATTTAAATAAAACAACTATATTGACCTATCCAATTTGAACTCAATTTATTTAAGATTTTGCTTATTATATACGTTTGCCGTGAACTAAACGTTATCGCGATTCAGAAACGATCAACGCCATCTCTTTAGCTTAAGGACAATTACTTACAACAAACGCACAGCATGTTATATTTAACGGTCGTTAACATACCGCCCACCAAGGACATTTAGTGATGAAATGTCCTTCATATTTTTCTTTCAACAGTAACAGATTTATGTCTTAAATCTAAATGCTAAATTAACAATGTTACAATAGGTTGTACTATAGCTTCCTACAAGAGTTAGGTAAAGCTTGAACTCATTGATCTTAAGATTAAAATTATTTAAAGGAAAGTATACAACAAAAAATGTCTTAACAAAAAATATCACTCAAAAATCTACAATTGCAATGCAAAATATACAACAAAAAATGTCTGAACAAAAATATCGCATAAGAATCTCCAATTACCATAACAAAACAATGAAACCCTTTAACTTCTAATAAAATTTGTAACAACAAATTATTCCTTATGTATATAAAACAAACATGAAGTAAACAAACATGAGTATTAATAAAATTAAAGAAACGGCTTAATTACATTAATCCGCTATGGGCAAAATACACAATTTATTGGTTGGCCTTTTTATCGTACTATTTTTAGTGCGTAGAGTGACAACGCGGGTGACTTTATCATCACCTGGATGTTTTTCTAAAACCCGTCCTAGCATCCAGCGGCTAGGTGGTAAGTCGTCTTCCTTAATGAGAACAACGTCTCCTATATTGGGTTCAGGTATCTTGGAAGCCCATTTATATCTGTTCATGAGACCAGCCAAGTATTCCTGCGACCATCTCTTCCAAAAGGATTGCACCATCCTTTGGACAAATTGCCAACGTGTAAGAGAACTAACCGATGAACTTTTGACATTATAATCGGGTACAGAGATTACCGGTTCGCCTATTAAAAAGTGCCCGGGAGTTAAAGGAGTTGGCTCCCCTGGATCCTCTACGTTAATAAGGCTCATAGGCCTTGAGTTCAAGCATGCCTCTACTTGACTAAGCAGCGTACTTAGTTCCTCATATGTGAGAGTCGACTCGCCTATAACGCGCTTTAGGTGGAACTTTGTGGACTTTATTCCCGCTTCCCACAGACCTCCAAAATTGGGAGCGTGAGGGGGAATGAAGTGCCATTCGGTACAACTAACTTCTAAGTTACTTGCGATAGAAGATTGTAATTGCTTTAACTGTTGTAACTCCTTGGACGCCCCTACAAATGTAGTGCCATTATCGCTCCATATTTTGGCGCAGTGACCTCGTCTAGAAACAAACCGTTTAAACGCAGCTAAAAATGACTGAGTTGTCATATCACTTACAACTTCAAGGTGTAGCGCGCGAGTGGACATGCATACAAATAAGCATATGTAGCCCTTGTATGAATGATGACCACGACCTTTTGTTGTTCTTATATTTATGGGCCCAGCATAGTCCACCCCACTATGAAGGAATGGTCTAGTTGGTGAGCATCGAATCGATGGAAGCGAACCCATGAACTGACTTTTGATTGTGGCCTTGTGTTTGGCACACGTAACACATTTACGAACGCATTGTTTCGTAAGATTCCTCACACCTATGATCCAATAAGCGGTCCTCAAATAATTGATCATCATTTGCGGGCCTCCGTGAAGGGTCTTCTTATGAGCATCTGCTACTACTAGGTGAGTAAAGTGCGAGTCATTGGGTAAAACTATGGGATATTTCATCTGTGCATCAAATGATGCCTTATGAAGTCTACCCTGAAGTCTCATGATACCCTTATCATCAATAAAAGGGCATAAAGATTTAAGCTTACTACTTCTTAAATCTATGTGACCTTTAGTTTGTAATTGTGCGTACTCTAATGTGAAATTTTCTCCTTGTACTTTCTTTATGCAACAATTTAGTGCCTCATCTATTTCCTTCTTCTGCAGGTAAGTTTTACGATTTGTATTTCTATTTAAAACTCTTCGACAATATGCTACTACTCTTAATAATTTTGATAATGATGAAAATCTATCTAATATGTTGTAACTATCAGAACCGACAACAACGTGCGCTTTAACTGATTGCTCTAGCTCTATCCTTAAATCATTTGGCCTTTTGTAAGTAATTGTCTTTGCCTTCAGGAACTGTGGTCCAGAAAACCATGTGGTAGATTTTAAGAACAAACTTGGCAACATACCTCGTGATGCACAATCTGCAGGATTCTCCTTTGTTGCGACATGGAACCATTGCGAAGAATTTATAAATGTTAATATTTCCGATGTGCGATTGGCAACAAATGTTTTCCACCTGCTAGGATGGCTATTTAACCAAGCTAGCACCACGGTAGAATCCGTCCATGCATAGATTCTGTCCTTACCTATATTTAAGACCTCTGAAGTTTCAATCAGCAATTTGGACAGCAGTACTGCCCCACATAACTCTAAACGTGGTATACTGACTTGTTTTATAGGTGCTACTCTAGTCTTTGACACTAGCAATGACACATTGACCTCACCCATACCATCTATCAGACGTAAGTATACTACAGCGGCATATGCTACCTTCGAGGCGTCACAGAAACCATGAAGCTCTAGCTTACTCTCGGGCGTTGTACCCAGCCAACGAGGTATATGGATATTGGTGAGAAGCGCCAATTCTTCACGGTATGTATGCCATTCTTTTATTAATTCTATATTTAGTTGTTCATCCCATCCCATACCAGCTAACCATAACTTTTGTATAAAGATTTTGGCTAGTACAATGGTAGGTGCTAACCAACCCAAGGGGTCGAACAATCTAGCTATATCTGATATTACAGTTCTTTTTGTTACAGGTTCACTATTCAGCGGCGGAAGGTTCACCGTGTACCGGAAGGAATCTTTTAGGCGATTCCAGGTAAGTCCCAGTATTTTCATTGTTTCATCTAATTTGATCTCAACCTTTTGATTATCTTTATTAATCCTTTTGTCCTTTAGTATATGTTGTCCTTTGTCCTTTTCCTCCAGTATTTTAATTTTCTCCAATATTTCTTTATTGTTGCTATTCCATTTTTGTAACTTAAACCCCCCTTTACCCAACATTTCTTTTATTTGTTTATACATTTCAATCCCACTGGTTACTTCAAAACATCCAGCCATTAAATCATCCATATAAAATGAATTTAATACTTGCTCAGCAGCCATTGGGTACATATCTCCCTCATCGTATGCAACCTGATGAAGAGTTCTTACAGCTTGATATGGTGCTGATGCCGTTCCAAAGGTAACTGTAACCAGCTCATAGTCTTGAATTTCATCGGTGGGGCTGTTTCGCCATAGGATTCTTTGAAACATCGCATCGTCATCGGAGACTCCAATCTGCCGATACATTTTAACGATATCTGCTACTAGGGCAATAGAATATCTTCTCCATCTTAAAACGGTATGTCTCAGATCCGCTTGTAAGGTGGGCCCAATCATCAGAGTATCGTTAAGCGATACTCCTCTGCTGTTCTTTTGGGATGCGTTGAACACAACCCTGACTTTTGTAGTCGTTTTGTCCTCTCTTAAAACGGCATGATGAGGTAAGTATACCGCTAAATGTTTTTTATCGTCTTCTTCCTTTACAGATCTCAGGTGTCCTAACTGTAAGTATTCATTTATTACTTCTGTGTACTTATGTTTTAAGTCTGGATTCCTTGCTAATCGTTTCTCTAAAAATTGCAATCGTTTTTCAGCTATGGCACGAGAATCGCCTGATGTGCACTGAGGATCTTTGTCCTTGAAAGGCAATCTTACCTCGTATCTACCATCCCGTCTTCTCTTTGTAGTGGCCTTATAAAACTCTTCACATTTCTCTTCCTCTGGTGAAAGAATTTTATTTGTACTAATTTGGTCTTCAATTTCCCAGAATCGTCTGAGAATTTGATCTGTGTTGAACTGTGCGTGCATTACAGCCACGTTGGGACTTACGTAGTTTGCTCTACTAAGGGTTGAACTATTTACTAAACCCGTAAGTATCCAACCTAAGGTGGTACTTTGGGCGATAAGCGTAGACGATGGACTCTTTACTATGCCTGTTTTTATTATACAGCCATATACATCTGCACCCAACAAAATATCAATTTTGTTTGGATGATTGAACTCTGGATCTGCCAACTCTAGATTGGTGATATCAATGCAGTTAAAGGCATTACTATATATTTTCTGTTCTGGTAAATATGAAGTAATTTTACTTATAACATAAGCGTTTAAATTTAGTTCAAAATTTGGATCCACGCGCGATTGTAGCTTAATATTTACCATATATTTTGCTGTTGTGGACTTTTCACCTAAGCCTGTAACCACACCCTGAACGGGAATTTTTGGCAGTCTAAGAAATTGTGCTGTAGCTTCGGTAATAAAACAAGCCTGTGAGCCTTGATCTAACAAGGCTCTTATTGTTTGGTATTTACCGATTTTTGACTCGGCATTTACTAGAGCAGTGGCTAGTAAAACCTGTCGCGGAATCTGAACTTGATTTGTAGATAAACAAGAAACCAAAGGACTTGAACTAGTGGAAGGAATAGGGCTAACAGCTGATTTGTCAGTTTGAGGTTCCACCACCCAGTTTGTGTGCAATAAAGAGTGGTGGCGTTTTTTACAAAGTTTACAACTCGTTTTATTTTTACAACTTCCTACTGTATGGTTGCCACCTAAACAGTTGAAACATATTTTATGTTTCGCTACGAAATCGCGTCTGTTCTCGAGGGATTGTTTAGCAAATTCTTTGCAAAAGCATAATTTATGAGGCTCGCTACAAAATTCACAACGTATTCTACTACTTGAACTCAAGACTAATGCCTTTGGATTATGTTGGTTATTAGCATTATTATTTATATTAATATTCCTTTTAGGCTCTGTAAATTCTAAGGCGCGAAAACGATTTTCTATAAACGCGGCAAATTCTCCAAAGGTCGGCAATTCATTGAAATCGTGACTACTAACACTAAATTCCCACTGCTTACGCGTCTCTGAATCTAACTTAAATGAAACTATATGGATAATAATGACATCCCAAGTTGTCACATCTATGTTTAAATTTTTTAAGGCATTAAGACAATCGTTTGTGGTGTCAAGTAACTCCTTTAAAGAGGTTGCTGACTCAACTTGCATACGCTTTTGTGCGAAGAGTCGTTTTAATATACAATTAATTAAATATTTTTTATTATTATATCTTTTTTCTAATTGAGACCAACACTGTTCGTAGTTTAACTCGCTTACCGGAGTTTGCCTTACTAATTGCTCTGCCTCGCCACTAAGATGACTTTTCAAATAATGCATTTTTTGCACTTTATCTAATGTTTCATTTTTGTGTACTAATGATAAAAATAAATCTCTGAAAGTTATCCATTCTGAATATCTGCCACTAAAAATTGGAATGGCTATTTTTGGTAACGTTACGAATGAACTTTGCTTATTAGCACTATTAGATGTGGACTCTTTAGTGATTGTGTACCTACTAAGTATTGACTTTATTGTGCATTTATACGTGATATAGGTATCTTCTGTATTTTCATATAAATCAATCAACTTAGAGTTGTCTTTAACCGAATACATTTCATGAAGTTTCGCATGATTAGAACAAAATAAGCTCCAATCTCTTTCTAATAACTCCTGCTTCGTCTCAACATATTCCTTGCTTAGTCTATCCTTTGGACTTTTCTTAAAGTTAACTAAGCTACGTTGTATTATTTTTTGCTGTTCATTCAAAACGTTAATTAATCCCTCCATTTTATTTTAAATAACTTAGACAATCCAAAGTAAAATACGAATTAAAAAAAAAGAGTTCTAAGTGTGTATAGACTACCAGTTAAATTAAAAACAAATTACAAGTGTTTTTTAACATTAATTTAGGTGGGGCCTAAATTGGACATAGGTTCCCCGTAACTCCGTTTTTTATACAATTATTCTAAGTCTAGAATGCACACTTTATAACTACTTAAAATAATAAACCGAAATATTACAAGTGTTTAGCAACATTTTATGTGGGGCCTGAATGGGACATAGGTTCCCCGTTCCCTCGTTTTTACTAAAACTATTCTAAGTCTACTATAACACACAACTTAAAATTTTACAAGTCTTTTTAAATCTACGTTAACTGTCTTTTAAAATTTGATTCACTTTTAATGCACTTTGAGAAATAATAATCACAATTGTACTCACAGTTTTAACTCCACATATACAAACACTTGTGGGTGGCGCGCCTTGTAGCAACTCGCTGAACTGACAGTGACCAACACTGAACTGCGCCTGGCGACGGCTGCGACTGCGGTGGGCTTCTTGATTATGCTGTCTGGATTTGTCCCCGGAACAGCGGCACTCATTGCACTCTGGTCAGCCTTTGCTACTTCTGAGCAAGGCAACCAGTGCTACTTGCGAACGTCGACGGTGGTGGAGCGAGCGTAATTAAATGCGTCGCGTTACTTTCGCGGAACCCTTACTGCGGGAACCGAGTGCGGGCCAATCAAGGCTCACGCTGATGCAAAAATCGTCCGAACGATCCGACTCGATAAGGACCAATGTTTACACTAACAGAAGCGTCGAACTTTTGTACTAAAGTACCACTGAACTTGAAGGGAATTTAAATAAAACAACTATATTGACCTATCCAATTTGAACTCAATTTATTTAAGATTTTGCTTATTATATACGTTTGCCGTGAACTAAACGTTATCGCGATTCAGAAACGATCAACGCCATCTCTTTAGCTTAAGGACAATTACTTACAACAAACGCACAGCATGTTATATTTAACGGTCGTTAACAATACGGACACATCTGTATGTGAATATATACACATTCGAATGGAAAATTATTTGCGTTTCTTTAAATAGTTCATGAATATTTTTCTATGGTATTTGGAGTTCCGCTTGTCAACACACATCTCGATAATAAGGCGACGCGTGGAGAATGGAGTGACTTAACACTAGATCCCTTCTTACAATATGTATTTTGATATTTGAAAATGAATATATTTGTATAGTAAAAATTATTTAAATAGAGATATATGATTAAAGAAACGGGAAAATGAATTAAATAGTCTCTACATCAACGTAGTTCTGCGGAATTCATTAACTGCGTTGACGAGAGTCTGTCGTTGAATTCCATCCAACACTGTCGGCAATTAATAAACAAGATATTAACTATTTATTACAGTAAATACAATACGAGACTCATTATAACAAGAACCTGCTTTAAAAACGTGTTAATACAATAATTACGAATGGTGTTTGTATGCAGTGAAGTCTAGTAGACGTACCATTAAGGTATATTTCACTGCATTCTTCAAAATATCGCGAAAAATTTGAGAAAAATAGATAGTGTAAGCTGTAGGTAGTCGTGTGAGGAGACCAACAGCTTGAGTCTTATAGCTTAACAAGCACGTTTATTGCATCAGATAATGTCAATTACGATAATTTATACAATAACATACATTTTCCATAAATAAATATAAAACATGTGGTTTCTAGGATCTTTCGTAGTTCACACATCATATCGAACGTCTCGGTACGTGAGTCGATCCTCTACGACGCGTTGTTCTTGAACAAACATTTGCTGACACTTGTTTAAGAAGTTTGTGAAATGTCAATAATATAATATATTTTAAAGAGCAACTCGTAGGTCAAACCGACGTACTCACGCTGATCTCAGTTATAGAACTAATGATTTGCTCTATCTTTTTCAAATAGTTGATTTAAAATTTGTTTTTCAACTCCTTAAATTTAATTATATACATATATTTACATTATAGGTATATGTTAGATTCATTTTTTAGCTTCACGCTGTATCCCGCACATAGCAGGGTAGGCAGAGGTAACCTGGGAACCTACTGTTAAGACACTTCCTTTTTCATCAAGATACTTTCATCCCCCCTTTCTGCCAAATTCTTGAGGTTTTGCGTGTTGAGTGGCGGATCTCAACGGTGCGCTTTACCTCTTTACCAGAACGAAGAAATGAAAATATTAAATACTAACGACCTGCTCGCGCCTTCGCCCGCTTGAACTACATAATTATTAATTAACCTATAATAATAATTATAATAACATCATTTTAAAAAAGATAACTTAACCTAACCTAACCTATATTGAAAAGTAAAGTCTCAGACAATTTATACAACATTTATTTATAGCCATTTTGTCAAACAAATTTAATAAAAAAAGGTGGAGATAGACGCGCTTTACTTAGATAAAAAATCAGCTTTACGCTGTTTCCCGCACACAGCATGGTAGGCTGAGGGAATCTAGTGTTAAGACACTCCGTTCACCACTTTCTGCCCAATCCTCAGTTTTGAGATTAGCACGAACAAACGCACAGACAAAAAGACAGACATTTTAAAATAATTGGTTTACGTTTTATTTCGTTAATAAAAATGCCACCAATAATTTATTTTTGGGTTTTCTTACCTTAAAAGGAGAAAATGACACCTTTATAGGATCCGTCTAGTCTTAGGGCCCGTCTGTCAAAATCATTTATCCCACGATTTTGTAAAGATATGAAGGTAAAATAAAATCATATATTTAAAACTTAATCCCTTGTAGTACAGAAAAAACAAGCTGCAATTTTATGAAAATCGCCCTTAATCTAAACCCATAAGGTACTTCCCGTGGACCTACAGTTATACTACAGTAGTACACAGTACTACTTCAGTAATAGAAATATATGTATATGTATGTTCGATACTTATCGATTTCGATTTTATATGTATTCTTGTATTAGATACGTATTTTGTAACTTTTTTAACTTAACGCTTATATCCCGTTTAAGCATAGGAAACCTAGTGTTAATACCCTCCGTTGCCCACTTTCCGCTCAATTTTTCGAGACATTGCGTTACTACGATATGCGTATGCGGCAAAACAAATTTAAAAGTGGAAAATTTTAAATACAAACAAAGACTATCGACTGATATTTTTTACGTGTCATCGAAAGATTTCCTCCGCCACGAAAGCTCAACGGTGATGACCGCTGGTACCCCTGCGCCGCGAGGTACCGCGTCGAGGGACCCCGACGTGACAGAGCATCACGCGCCGCGCATCAAGAAGAGGACCCGTACGATTAAATCAACTTCTCTATAACGCCTGCTACTCGATACGACGCCCAGTTGCGTACGTTGTAACTCGAGCCGCGCTTGCACAAGTGCTGCGCCGCGCGGTCACATACTTTGTTGGAAATTTCATTAAACATTAAAGCCCGAGCTTTAATGGTCACTTATCTGTCAGCTTTTTTCCTAATTAATGCCTATTAAATTATTGACATTAAAGATATTGAATTGTTATAGGGGCACATTTTTTGACTGTAAAAGGGACTCGTAGTGGGTTCGATCCCCATTTGAGGAAATGAAATATTTATTTAAATGTATATATCCGTTTCTACGCGCTAGTGTCGAGGCAAAGCGCGTCGTTGAGTTCCGCCATGTATTCATTTCTGTATTTTCTATATTGGGGAAAATCATACCGCATATAAGTGAACAGCTCTAGGACCTTATACCTGTATACATAGAAGTACAGGTAGTAGGTACAGGTACAGTAGTATTCATAACATATTATTATTTATAGTCGCTTATCCACGCAAGTCTCAGCTTCACCACAATGTCGAGAAATTAATTAATCGATTAACTTACAATTTAAATGATAATTATAAGTAAAACAACCGTGATATCTTATATAATACATATATTACAATGCAACAACGTCCATGTCTCGTAGGTACACGTGGTGAGCCATTATTTATGTTGAAATTAAATCATTATCAGAAACATATTGAATAAATAGCACTCTTATTCACCGTATGTTATTTTTTATACATTTGTTCTCAGACGCACACACACACAAACGCACACGAACACACACACACACACTCAGAGAGTGAGAGATATACTGTATGTATGTCTGAATGAATACGTAAGTAGATACGTGCACGTGAAGTTTGCACATTTGTTTAATAGGCATTAGGCGATGATAGTCTTTATCAAGCTATCGAAGCTTTGTAACTAGAACAATGGCTTCTTTATAGTATTTTGGAATTCCTTCAATAATGAACATTGAAAATTTTGCGAATTTTACTGTTCATTATTTATCAAACAGCGAACAAAAATGCTATTGTAAAAAAAGACCCAAATCGTGTATATGATAAATGTAGGTATAGTAGTACTTGCACGGCTCACTTGCCACTTGCCAAGTGGCTGGAGGCGGCCGGAGTGACGGAGGGCATTTCCCCCGATGAGGAAGGTAAATGAAACTGATACCTACGACGCGGCGGAGGTAACAGACGAACTGTGTGTTTTATATAAGATCAATCATTATTTAAACAATGCATTTATTATGTTACTCACTAACATATTACACCTATTACTATTTTTTCCCTATAACCTTTATTTGCGTACAGTTTTCAGCTAGATACTTTACACATTCTAAGAAATTAAACTAAAATAGTTTTGAGGAAATTTACGAGGAAAACAATCTTCTTCGTCGAGGATGATAAGACAGAGAAGTCTCTCCCATTTCTCTATCCAGAGACAACTTAGATTTTAAAATAAATATAAATAAAATAGTAAAAGTCAGAAAGAACTTAGTTGAACTTTTATTTTAGTACGGAAGAAGGAAATGAAAATCGTTTAATATTACACACGGACTGACATACTACTTAATCTTAACTTTGTGACTAATTTAATAAACTTTTACTCACTGATTCACTGATCGCGTGGTTTGTATCAACTCAACTGTACAACGAATATGAGCCATGCAAATTAATGACGCAACTTCTTTGTGGTTTAATTTGCGCGCAATTTTACTACAATAAATTATTACGTATTAAACATATTTAAATAAATAAGTTGCAATAGCTATGGGCGTATCTAGAGACGCTTTTTGTAGGAGGCCTAGACTTTGGCTTTGAATAGATAAATGGGTATTGAGTGGCGGAACTCAACGCCGCGATTTGCCTTGACACCAAAGCGAAGATATGAAAATAGAAATTTAAATAAATATTTCATTTCCTTGAGTGGAGAAACCTACAATCAATTGATTCTACAGTCTCACTTTGTGTGTGCGACGATAGTTTCTGTTGTATCCTTAGGGATGTAGTCAGAGAGAACGGAGCACCAAACGCTACGTTCCCTACGAACCTCTTTTGCCTCATCCACTGCCAATAACCTCTTCATACATGCCCTCCGGGTGTCTCCTCTTTATGATTTGTTCGTGACGTTTCTTCCGTATCATTCTTCTTAAATTCTAACTATCATTTAATTTTTTATTTTTTTTTTAATAACTTTTGATAAAATTAAAATAACATAGGACATAATAAATTGTGAAACTGGAAAAGCTAAGAATCATAACTTTGAATTTAAATTAAAAATTGACAATGGTATAACCAGCTGAGATCAAAAAATTGCATGTATATTTGAAAAATTCTTTGCTTATATTCCAGTTTCAACAACCGATACACTTATATCCTCCACAACCGTCGCTGAATTATTACTAATTCATCTAAGTTCTTTCATCACTCATTCGTTCGACGTGCCCAAACCAGATGAGCCCGTACTTCTTCATTCTCATCGTGATGTCCTCGCCAATATTTGCCATTCTGTATATCTCTTCATTGCGAATTCGACATATCCTACATATCCTACGAAGAGATCACATCTCCACAGCATTCATCTTTCTTTCATTCTTTTTTTTCACTCGTTTTTCTTGTTTAACAGTAGCGAGACGTGGGTAACTTTCCGCTGCCGTGTACTGCCAAACGTGCAGCTGTGCTGATGTTTCACCGTCTCATCTCATCAAAGCTTGATGAAACGGCAACGTTAATCCTATTACCGGCAGCAGTCTGCCTTTCTGCATCCATCTCGTATCTTTCAATATTATTTGAACATTTGGATTAATTCGTTCAATAGCTTCTGAGATGGCTTCAATTTGCAGGTTATCTCTCTCTCTCTCTCTTTTCTCTTGCAAAGAGGTGAAAAGGGACAGTGTGTACATCAGTCAAGGCATTTGTAAGTATTGAAAAAAGTAAAGGAGACAGAATTATTGCTTATGGAACTTAAAGCAGTTTAAGACAGGGTATAGTAATGTTGCTGTTGTATCGAACACTTTATTGGCGATTGATTAATTTTAATATTGAAATAAAATTTATGTTTATATAATTTATTTCTTAAGTATGTATAATGTCTTTCATGTCTTTTTAACTCATGTTAAACTAACGTTAATAATTTTTCTGCCTAAATCTTAGCTTATCTTGTTTTTTTTATTTTATAATACATAAATACGTTTTATTTTAATTTGGTATATTCCAAACTTTAGCTGCATTGATTTCAGAACATTGTACATATTTTACATTTTACATTGTACATCACCTACAGGACATATTTTAAAATAGTCTATAGATCTGTAAATATTTCCTTATCCAATTACACTTACAAATAAAACAAAAAATAAATTCCTTTTATTGTTTAAATCACATTCTGTTTTGGTATTAAAGTAATTGGTTAATAATAAATATTTTTATATTGCGTATTTTAATAATAATAAAATAACAAAACGAAAGTGTCAGAGCTGACAAAACGTACGCAGGGTGGCGCTGTAGTCGTGGACAGGGAGTCTATAGTCTTTAGTATATGTGTGTAACTTGAGTGTCAGCCATCAGATGTCATACTTTATATGTTGATGTCATTTTTAGGTTGTTTTATTGACATTGACATTTGACACGATTCTCCTGTCTTGACGGGCGCTTCCTGTGATGTTTTTAGTGCTACTTCTTTAATTTCTTTCTGACTTATGTTCTGATTCTTTAGTCTTAATATTATTTATATAAATTGCTACGCTGATATCTATAAATATAATGTGGGTGTGAGTAAAGTGGACATGATGTTGTCTCGCTACGTGGTGTCACAGGTAAAACACAACTCGTACTTCCTGGTGGGACTCGGGATCGGGCTGTGGCTGGCGCTGGCGGTGGTGCCCCTTGACGAGGAGGTGACGGAGTGCGCGGGGATCGCGGGGCTAGCGGCAGGGGCGGGGAGCGAGAGTGCTGCGGGTGACGAGTATGAGCCCCGACGCGAGGAACGGCCACTGGGGCCGGCGGGGCAGCCCGGCCGCAGTGTGCAGCGCCCGCGCTACTACAGCACTGAACTGGGCATGCGCGGCGGACTGCTTGCAGGTAAATGTTTTATTCAAGGCTTAAACTGACATTGATTGACAAAAGATAATGTGAGATGCTTGTTATTTATCCAATACTTTCTCCTCATAGACATATTTTGTTTAATCAATATATCACAATAATATGTTTAAAGAGTAGAGAGAATTAAGTAATATGTATATATTATATCTATTAGAGAATAACTTTATCAAATGCATGACTGAAGCATACCTATTTATGTGAGTATTTAGAATCTGTCATTATATATGTATATTGGATATCACATTTACAACCATGTAAATGTGATGGTTGTAGATTCAATTGCAATTCAGAGGAATGAAACATTTATTTGTTTCTCTGGTGACGAGGCAAAACTATTGTTCATTTCTAAATATAATCTAACTGATAACTATAGATACTATTTATCTTTATCACTAAGACTATAAATGTATTCTGTATTGAACAGTTTTCATATTATTTAGTTCTCATATTGTATTTTGAATAATGTGATATATTCCGAGAACAATTTTTTAATAACTATACCTATTTTTATTAAATTTGGGATGTGAAACAGCAGCATGTTATCTAGTCTGGTCTAAATATGATATTGCTAAGTATATAAATGAGGCTTATTGGTTCTCACTTGGGTGAAAGAATTATTTTAAGTTGTGTCAACATACATTGTCATGAAATTGTTTTTACTCTAGTTTCTTTTTTCCTACCATGATCAGTGCAAAAGACACAATGTAATGTTGCAGGTGTCCTCAGCTCCGAGGATGTGCTAGAGACACGAGCAGCTGCATTGAACCAGACGGCAGCACGTTTACAACCAGCACTACGTTTCTTTATCACAGCAAGTGCCCTGCAAGCCGCACCGGGACGCGCCAATGTAGTAGGCTTTACTGACACCAGAGAAATGCTCAAACCGTTCCACGCATTGAAATATCTGGCTGATAATTACCTAGAGGAATATGATTTCTTCTTCTTGGTGTCAGACACAACTTATGTAAATGCGAGGCGGCTGACAGAGCTTGTGTCACAGTTGAGTGTCAGTCAGGATATATACATGGGGGTGGTGTCAGATGATGATACACACTATTGTACCTTAGGTAGGTGTTTGTTTTACTCCTTGCCTTTTTTTTAAATAATAGTGTAATAGAGTAAGAATTACAATTAATATGTGTATTATATTAATTGCATTTTAATAGAATCATTACTTTTCTACAATTATGCATATTTGCTTCAAAATATAAATTGTATATAAGGTAAGGGCAAAAGTATTTTTGTATTATTCATCCAAAGGATAAAATTTTTTTAGGTATAATTTTTTATTTATTTATAATATTTATGTGTCGTTTTGATCAATGACTTGTTGCAATCATATGGGTAGTGTCATGATCCCATTCTTGTAGAAATTTTGAGATTTGTGATTTAAAAAATCTGACAGGTAGTGTTTCCAGTCTTCTTATATACAGAGGATGCATCAACACATCCCAGCCAAGGTCTCAATTTTAATTTAATGCTATAAATTTAAATTAATGCTATAAATGAGTGCAGTCTGGTGTTGTCATGGTGGAACACTGCGCCCTTTCTATTCACCAGCTCCGGCCAGATTTTCTCAATAGTTTTTTAACCTCATCAGTTGTTGACGTTGTAGTAGATGTCAGAATCGATAGTTTTACCCGGTGGCAAACTTTCATAGGTAACAATTCCTTTTCAACCCCACTATACACAGCATCACTTCGTTTCGAGTCAGGCGGGTCTTTGACACGGTTTGTGGGGCTTGTCCATGCTTCGACCATGATTTTTTTCGCACATTCTTATCGTTTCAACAAAGAATCGCAAATGGAAACACGTTTTTCTCAGTGAGATCATGTGGTACCCAAATGTCAAGTTTTTTTGTACCCAGCTTTTGGTAAATGATGTAAAACCATTTTATGATCAACATTCAGTTCTTCACATCACATTTGTGCTATTCTTATTAATAATACCGCAATACGTCCCTAAACTGCACAAATTTTATTTGCGTCGTTGTTCGCATTTTTACCTTTTTTGTGATAAAACTTTAAAATGTACCAATTTATTTTGTCACATACGTTCATTTTGCTTGCTTGAAAAACATGGCGGGAACTAGTTTTCTTTATTTTATTTATTGCATCTTCAGAATGTCACATGTAATAGTATTAAAACCAGCCAGTTACATTCAGTACAGCCAAAGAGGTTTAATTTGATTACTAATAATACATTCAAAATACGAAAATACTTTTGCCCCGACCTATTAAATAGATATTTGTGTTTGCGCAGAGGGTGGCATCCTGATGTCCAATAGCGTGCTGCGCGCGGTGCACGGCGAGCTGGACTGGTGCGTGCGCAACTCGTACTCGCCGCAGCACCACGAGAACATCGGACGCTGCGTGCTGCACGCCGCGCACCGCCGCTGCGCGTCCGCGGCGCAGGGCCAGCACTACGCGGCGCTGCGCCTGCCGCCCGCGCCCGCGCTGCCCGCGCCCGCCGCGCTGGCCGGCGCCGTCGCGGCGCACCCCGCGCTGCGCCCGGCGCGCTTCCACCAGCTGCACGCGTACGCGGCGCGCGTGGCGCTGCAGCGCGCGCGCGCGGCGGCGGCGGAGCGGGAATCGCGCGCGGGCCGCAGTGCGCGCCGCCACCCTCGCGGGTTCCGCAACGCCACGTGGCCGCGCGCGCTGCGCGACGACGCCGGCCTCGCGCCGCCCTCGCCGCCCACCAGGTACGCTTCTTTTACCGCACATACTTTAAATTCAACATTTATACCTGTCCCCAAAACAATTAACTCTACAAAGCAAACTAAATACGAACGAAAATAGGGAATCATTGAAATCAATTTGGTTATCCCTATATCCCTTCACTATTCACTAGAAAATAAGATAGTGATCTCCCAACGGCAATGTATATTTTCTTAAACCATGGTCAAAAACTCTTAATTAATCACTTTACACTTAGACATTCATCTGTTTATGAGCTACAATGTCACAGAACACAGACAGATGTACGTTATATTTTGTACACCTTTAAAAGATTGCAAAAATATGATGTTATCATCGAGGTTATCTATACTATAATAAAACAATAAAAAATATATCTGTACATTGATTATATTTGCAAAAATCTAGTAATGGAGTAAATAGTGCAACGTGAATGAATTAATGAAGAACGTAGTTTAAGCGGGCAAAGCTGCGGGCAGGCCGCTAGTAATAAATAAAAAGGGGGAGTTAATAAAAAAATTTTAATGATTGCAATACTGTAAAATAGTTTCCCATTTATTATGTCACATTCACTACAATAAGGTGTGCGCGCAGGTTCGACCACCTGCGCTGGACGCGCTTCAACGCGACGCACGCGTGGCAGTGGGGCGAGCGCGCGCTGGCCCCGCTGGGCGGCGCGTACGCGGCCGCCGCGCGCCGCCTGCTGCGCCACGCGCGCGCTTGGGCCGCGCGCCGCCGCCGCGTGCCCGCCGCCGCCGTGCGCGTGCTGGACGCCGCCTGGTGCTGGGACCCGCCGCGCGCGTTGCGCTACCGCCTGCTGCTGCGCGCGGGCGGCGCGCTACTGCAGGCGGGGGCGGCGCGCGCGCTGGGCGCCGCCCGCCTGGCGCCGGCGCGCTACGTCACGGAGAGCGCGCGCGTACGCGTGCTGGCTGCGGCGCCGGCGCGTCTGGCGCGCGCGGCCGCCGCCTTCCTGCGGCGCTACGACGCCGCGTGCCTGCAGCGCGACGCCAACACGGCGCTCACGCTGGTCATTACGCCTTTATAAATATATATACTAATCTTTTGTATTTTAATGTTCGACATACTTTGGTTATTCATATTTGTTCTTTTTTTAAATTATTATGACGATAAAATAAATTGTGTAAAAATAAATTGTGATGCCTTAAATTATTGCCTTATTCAGCATTTCAGGACGGCCACGACTTGTTGACCTTACCACGACTTATTAACTCGCAGGTGATAGTATCAAGTGAGGAACCCCTTACGCCGGAGCAGGAGGCCGACGTGACCGCGCTGCGTGAGGCGGCACGTGCGCTCTCCGCCGCGCACGTGGACACGCTGGAGGCGGCCGAGTCCAGCCAGCACGTGCCGGGCCAGCACGCGCCCCGCAGCGACGCGGAGCTGCTGGCGGCGGCGCAGCGCGAGGCGCTGGCAACCGCGCTGCCGCGCCTCGCGCACGACGCGCTCGTGCTGCTGCTGGACCCGCGCGTCGACTTCAACGAGGACTTCCTCAACAGAGTATGTGCTATGTCATCTTATGTTTGTTGTTCACTAGAATTAGTTGTTAATGAACCTGGATTAATTTCATATTATAATAACATTATCAGCTAAAAGACAAATCTTTTAAATTAAAAATCGGACAAGTGCGAGTCGAGCTTGCACACCAACGATTTGCTCTGCTGTCGAGGCCAACGCGTCGTTGAATTCCGTCAACACATTGACCTCCAGTTTTAACACTAGATCCCCTCTGTATATAACATTCGCAGGTGCGCATGAACACCATCATCGGGGAGCAGTGGTTCGCGCCGCTGGCCTTCGCGCGCTACGTGCACCCCCCTCCCGCGCCTCCCGCCTCCCCCGCGGCCCCCGGGCCCCCCGGCGCCGCAGGGCCCCCCGGGCCCCCCGCCGCCGCGCGCCCCGCGCTCGACGCGGGCCGCTTCGAGACGCGCGCGCGCTCCGCCGTCGCCTTCTACAGGCAGGACTACGAGGACGGTCGGTGTACTCTTATAACTGTCCCGCTCTCCCTTATGAAGTACCTGTGTATGTCTGTCTGTCAGTCCATGACTCAATCAGGGCCAATAGGTCCGTCGCTAGGCAAGCAGAAATTGCGTTGTTTTATGAAAAGGTCCCCCAAAATGGACTTCCTGAATGCTTACATGGTGTGCTCTGCCTACTCGTACTATTTTTGTTTTATATTAACACTTTAATTTAGTTACTTCGTTCAAGATCCGCTAATCATATTATATGCTCCATTAGCCCTGGAGAAGTGGTCGAGGTCGGGGTCGGGCGCGGGCGAGTGGTGGGCGGCGGACGTGCTGGCGGCGAGCGGCCTGCGCGCGCTGCGGGCGCCCGAGCCGGGCCTGCTGCTGGCGGCGGGGGGCCCCCCGTGCACGGGGGCGGGCCCGGGCGCGGGCGCGGGCCGCTGTCTGCGCGCCGCGTGGCCGGACCTGCGCCTCGGCGCGCGGCACACGCTCGCCAAGCTGCTGCTACAAACGCAGGCCGAACTCGCCTAACACGCCTCACACTCTCTTGCCCTTTTTAAATATATTTTGTACGCAATCAGTTCGTTCTTCATTATTTTTCATAAACTGCCTCTTTCTCCGAAAATGACTTCGTAAGTAACATCTACTTCTCCAGGAAAAGCAGCACAAGCCATAAACACAATCATAAACTCGCGTCCAATAACTGCGAGTAAGTAATTAAAAACATGAATCATTAGCGATTATTTGTTTTGCGACAGTCTTTTAATACTTAATATTTTTTGTTGTATTACAATATTCGTCTTGTAAAGTTTATTTAGATGACGCCATAGTTTTCAACTTCCCGCCAATATATATTACTTGACCACAGAACAAATAAATTGTTTAGTCAGCGTAACTTTCAAAAATATGTATGGATTATAAGGAATTTGAACCCGCCTCGTGTATAACAATAGTTGTCCTAATGACGTATTGCCTTAACCGTCACCTGTAACAAAATATTGATATAAAAAAATGTATGTACAAGTGTTTTTTGTAATCTGATATTAACTTTAATTGGATTTGGATTAGATTGAATGACCAATCCTACTAATATTATAAATGCTACAATTTGTGAGGATATTTATATGAATGTATGTAAGTTTGTTACTCTTTCACGAAAAAAACTGCTCGATAGATTTGAATGAAACTGGACAGTAATATACCTAATGGCAGTTCTCCAAAACGCATAAATTTGAATTTCCTTGTGTTTACTCATTAATAGTAAATAATTTGAAGATGAATATCATATTAAGTACTTCATTAAATAATATAAAAGTAGTCTAGACAAGTTCCATTATTTAGTGTATACAAAAAAATATTTTCTATTCTTTAAAATTCTTTCGGGATTCTATTCTGATGAATCTTCTTGCTATATCACTTCCATGGTATTTAGTTTCAGTGTAATGGAAACGGTATAAATATTACTACTGTTTTTAACATATAGAACAGTCCAAAAATAAGCTTCTTCAACTTAAATTTTATATTTGGAATTAATAAAATATATCTAAAATTAAAAGAAAATAAAAACGAATGCCAATTAAAATAAATTTATTGAATGAAACTTAACCAGTAATAATACAGCGAAGAGTACGCGGCGACGTCGTCACGGGTGACGACGTGACGTGTCGTGACGTGTCGTAACGTGACGTGACGTGCGACGACGCGCGAGTGGAATGTTCTAGACGGTGTCTGATGCGACAGACGGAATGCGCACAAATGCATCGGTAGGTCACTGCGCGAGGGGCTCCGCGGGCGCGTCGGGCGCGAGCGGCGTGAGGGGCGCGGGCGGCGAGGGCGGCGCGCACAGCGTGGTCCACTCGCCGTCGGGCTCGTACAGGCACTCCACGCACGCCAGGAACTCCTTGCCCGAGAAGCCGCCCGCCGCGTACAGCACGTCGCCCAGCGCCGCCAGCGCGGGCGCGGCGCGCGCGCGGCGCAGCTCGGGGCCGGCGCGCCAGGCCGCGGCGCCCGGCGCCAGCAGCAGCGTGTCGCGCAGCGAGGCCGCGCCCGCCGAGCCGCCCGCCGCCACGGCCAGGCCGCGCCACACGGCGGCGCCCACGGAGCGGCGCGCCGTGGCCAGCGGCGGGCCGGCGCGCCAGGCCGCGGCGGCGTCGTCCAGCGGCAGCAGCTCGGTGGAGGCGAGGCAGCTCCAGGCGTCGGTGCCGCCCAGCACCCACAGCGCGCGCTGCCACACGAGCGCGGCGGGCTGCGAGCGCGCGGCGGCCAGCGGCGGCGCGTCGTCCCAGCGGTCGGCGGCGGGCAGGTAGCGGTGCGCGGCGCGCAGGCTGCGGCCGCCCGCCCAGCCGCCCACCACCCACAGCTCGGCGCGGCGCTCGTCGGCGGCGGCGGCGGCGTGCGAGCGCGCCAGCGGCATGCGCGCCACCGCCCGCCACGCGCCGCCCGCCTCCTTCTGCCGGCGATGTACATCATTACAGTTTTACTTTATTGGGTACCTTTTTTGTTTAGCTTCATTTATTAATGTTTTCATTAAATCATACACTGGTTCCGATTACGTTGGATCCGAATTAATTTTCTTTCTCAAAATTATGAAAATAATGAATGTAAAATTATAATTGTAGTGCAGCTAGCTCAAAATTTTGAGGCTCTGTAAATTCTTTCCGACCTAATTTGGGGATAGGTATATAAGTCGAGCAAATCAACATGATCAGTACAAGGTTACAAAAGAAAGGAGAAAGGTAAAAGGCTCACCTCCTCGTAAACATCAACGGAATCCAACTCGGTCTGTCCGTCCGAGCCCCCGAACACGTACAGCGCGTCCCCGAGACGCGCCGCCGGGAAGCGAGCGCGCGCTCGCGTCATGTCGGGCAGCGGCGCCCACGCGTTGCGCGCCGGCTCGTACGCCTCCGCCGCGCGCAACACGCGCGCACGGTCGTACCCGCCGCACACCACCAGGCGCGTGCCCAGCGCCGCCGCGCCCACCGCGCAGCGCCCCGCCGACATGTGCGCGCGCGCCTCGCCGCCGCCGCCGCCCCCGCCCCCGCCGCCCAGCCGGCCCCCGCGCGGCCCGCCGGCGCCGCCCGCGCGCCACGCCACGCGCGCCGCCGCCAGCCGCCCGCGCAGGCTCACCACGGCGCGCGTCACGCCGCCCGCGCCGCCCGCCGCGCGCGCCGCCAGCACGCCGCTGTCGCCGCCCGCGCCCGCTGCGCCCCCCGCGCCCGCCTCGCCGGCCTCGCGACGCCGCTGCCCGCGCTCGCGTTCGCGCG
This sequence comes from Heliconius charithonia, assembly GCA_030704555.1. Taxonomy (NCBI): domain Eukaryota; kingdom Metazoa; phylum Arthropoda; class Insecta; order Lepidoptera; family Nymphalidae; genus Heliconius; species Heliconius charithonia. The sequence continues at coordinate 19,335,490 of CM060819.1, forward strand.
CCTCGCGGTACTCCTGTAGCTCGGGCGCGTCGCCGCGCGCCGCCGGCAGCTCCCCGCAGTCGCGCAGCTCGCCACGCGCATCCACGAACAGCAGGTGCGTGCGCGAGCACAGCTCCTCCAGCTGCAACCACACGACGCCTGTCACGTGCCGTCACCCCGCGAAATGGCGACGTGACGTCACATTAGAGCGATACTCACGTCAACATCTCCTGAATGATGATCTTTCAGCCAGGACAGCGCGGCGTCGGCGACGGCGGCCGGCGCCTCCTCGCCGCCCTCGGCGCTGGTCTCCCGAAGTAGTTCGATGCGTATTAGCGGCAAAGCGGCCAGAGCACCGCTCTCGCAGATCTCGTCGAACTAGAAAGGCATCTTGTTTAGCTGTGGATTGTGGCTGGAGCAGGGGGAGGAGAGGTGAAGTGGACGGCGGTGCTTACGTGCTGCGCGATGTAGGCGTCGAGCAGCGCGCGGTGGTGCGGCGCCAGCTCGGGCAGCTGGCGCAGCGCGAGGCAGTCGGGCGGCGTGCGGCGGCGCACGAGGCGCTCGGCGAGGTGCGCGCGCGCGGGCTCCACGCGCAGCGCGGCGGCGGCGCGGTAGAGGCGGCGCGCGGCGGCCGCGTCGCGCACGCGCAGGCGGCCCGTGTAGGCGTAGTCCACGAGCCCGCGAAGCGCGTCGGCGTCCACGGCGGGCAGGCGCAACGCGGCGGGCGCACCGGGCGCGGCGGGCGGCAGCTGCGCCAGCTCGGCCAGCAGGCGCGGCGACACGGCCGCCAGCACGGCGCGGTGCGCGGCCACCTCCTCGCCGGCGGCGGCCAGCAGCACGTCGTAGTGCTGGCGCGCCTTGCGCAGCGCGTTGAGGGCGGCGAGGGCGCGCGCGGGTGCCTCGCGGTCGTCCAGAGACAGCTCCTCCTCTAGCGCGCCATCCTCGCCCTCGCTGTCGTCGGAGCGCGAGGCCGCGGACGAGGCGCCGCCTGCACGGAGCGTAGGGACTGACATTATACACTTAGACGACGAGCACGTGTTACACAAACAATGATAAATAATAAATACGCACACAACAGGTCACGCAATAAGCACCTTATCAGTAGAACTGATAAGACGAGACACTAGTGGGTGCCGCCCGGCGCTCCGCGGCGTGCTTCTATACTCTTTAAAATAATCACGATATTTCATAGTTTTTTTACTATTTTGTTTCTGACGTTATCGTATTATAATCATTTTCCGCCGATAAAGACGCAAGTCAACGTTCAGCATGACGCTGATTAAGTATATAGATATGTAATCATATAGGAGTGTAGTTTCAATTCTCACTCGGGGGAATGGATTATTACTTACTAATACTTTTATTTCTTCACTCTGGTACCAAGACAAAAGTGGGAAATGGAGTGTCTTACCCGCACCCTACAAAGTGGCAGAGAGAACGGAGTATTAAGACACTTCCCTCGCCATTTTCAGACGAATTCTGAAGGTATTACGTGTTGAATGGCGGAACTCAACATCGAACCCATAAACAGTCTTGTTCACAGCCACACCTGTGCCGCTGCGCCTCCGGCAGACTCGCCTCAATGGCGTTCAACGCAAAAAAAAATCAAAATTAATGTTTTCTTATTAGTAATTAATTAAAAAATTAAAATTAAATTAAATTAGCTTCACGCTATATCCCGCACACAGCAGGGTAGGCAGAGGGAACCTAGTGTTAAGACACTCCGTTCCCCACTTTCTGCCGAATTTTGGAGGCATTGCGTGTTGAGTGGCAGAACTCAACGCCGCGCTTTGCCGCGAAGAAATGAAAGAACCAGAGCGAAGAAATGAAAATATAAATTTAAGTAAATATCTCGAGTGGGGATCGAACCCACAACCAGTCGGTTTACAGTCACACTTTGTACCGCTGCGCCACGACTGTCCTGTAATTAATTGGTTTGTATAAATAAGTATTAATATTCATATAATGTTCATCTGCGCCAAAAGTGTAAGTAAACATGTAAGTACATGCCGGAGGACCACTGTGACCGCTGTGACCGGACCGTGTGGCGTGTACGTTTGTTGGCCTATCTGAGCGATCCATTGTAATTAATATGACGCTACATCGCTCTGGCTGCTTGCCGGTTGGAGGCCGGTTGGTGGCGGTCAGGGGCCGGTCGACGACGTTCATAAATTGGATTGATAATCTAAATGAAGAGTGCTCGTGGAACTACTGGAGCGGACGTAAGCAGTCTATCAATTGACGCGGGCGACGGTCCCGAAGGCGGTACGTCATTGTACGACTCTTTGTAATTGACTTTGCGCCAGCCTTGGAACTTGTTTACGCGGCCGCGTCGCATCGATTTACAGTTCGCGGATTTCATTACATCGGATTTCTACGAACGACTCGAAACTACGATGATCATAAAAACTGCAGCTCGAGTGACAAGCAAACTAACTGCTAACTTTTTTAATAGTGATACTTTGCACTATGTTTGGATAAATTTCCACTAATATTGTTTGTTTGGAAGAGTCTTCTCTTAGCTGTCTGAATCATATTGATAAATATTTTTTGAAATGTATACATTTATTTCAGGAGTAAACTATAATCTATGATAATATTCAACTGTTTCCAACTATGCTCGTACAGCTGTAGATTAAAGTTACTTTGTTTTAAAAGTAGTAGTTTAGTAAAATACCTTTCCTAATACATAAGTAAAGGCAATAATGTCAGTTCAATATAATCATTGATTCGATGATCTTCATTGAGTATACAGAATCTATCCTTAATAATAGTTTATAGAGGCATTTAAAAATGAATAATTTCTGACAATTAAAGGAAACAAATCTAAAGAATAATAAAAATAAATATTATTGTTTTTATATGTATGTTGGAATAAAGTACCAACACATATTACCCACTTATTATATTTGTATATTCAAATTAATAAAATAAATTTACCACAACAACATAAACATGAAATCTCTGTTTATAATTAAGTTATGAAATATAACATCACGGTCATGTATTAGTATGGCGGCTTGCACAGCAATTTACTTGTAACAATATGATATTCACTTTACTTATTACTTTTTAAGTGATTTTATAAAACAATAAAAACATATGAGGAAACTATAATACTTATCTTAACAATAGTCAATAAATTACATTTTATAAATATACACAAATAGATACTTTTTAGACAGGAAAATGTGTTAGTATTACCTCAGTATGTGGTTGATTAGATGTTTGATTTTTTATTGTGTACTTTTAATCGTAGTAAACTTTAGACGGCTCACCATCTCCGTTCCTGTAGTCGTCCTGAGGCTTCATGTCGTCGTGGGCGATGTCGATGATGATGGTGGTGGTGGTGGTGGTTGTGGTGTTGGGGGCTCGCGCGGGCCGCGGCCGCGTGCTGTGAGAGACGCGCTGTCAGCACTGCTCGCGCGGAGTGCTGGCTCGCTAACTGAATTACGGCCCGCCGGAGGGGCACGCGCGACGAAGGCCGCGACGCAGTCACATGGCCGCGCTCGCCGCGCCCTCCGCCGCTGCTCGCTGCTAGCTAATGGTACTGCGCGCTATCTCGCGACTCTCGAGAACAGTCTTCGATTCGCTGCGGCTGCTGCGAGAGGCGATGCGGTCACCGTGGTGGGCTGGTCGCCGCCGTGACCGTCATCAACACGCTTGTTTTGGAACCTAGTCGAGAAACAACTGACGTTGACACTGACATTTGACAGTTCCACGCCACAGCTATACTCTTGATGGTTCATAGACCTTTCTTTGACACCTACCGACGTGCCGTGGATTTTATTATGACACAAGAACATTTATGCTGTGTGTCACTGCGTATAGCTCGACAAGAAGTTTATGTGTTAATATGTTATACATACAGGACGCAGGCTACGCGAGGCCCCGCCGACTTCCTTAGGGTCATTTGCGACATACCTACGTGTTTACGTGTGGTAGAATCACGTCGCCAGCAATGGCAGCACGCATGGACAGACTCGACCGGATTATTACCACCCCCTGCATTTAAAACCGGCGTGAAATAGTGGATTTATGCCACTGCGTTTCGCATCAGGTAATACCGGGCTCCGGCGCCCAACCCTACTTAAAGGTCGGCAACGCATCTGTCGTTCCTCTGATGTTGCACGGGACCGTAGGCAGCGGCAGACATTTACCATCAGGTGACCTGAACGCTCGTTTGCCTTGTCCTCTTCCATAATAATATAACAAATTTTACAAACAAATATAAAATTATATCATAATATTTAACAATCATCATGAAAAATAAAAACAAAATTCAATAATTAAAAATATATACATCAATAACCCAAAAGATAATAATAAGAATAATGAAAAAAAATTAGAATAAATGACACAAATAAGAAAAAAAAAATAGAATAAATGACACAGATTAAAAAAGTAATATAAAAAAAGTTAAATCTTAAATTTAAATTAAAAAATGAATAAAAAAAATTGCAGTGTAAATTATTTATATAAAGTCTTTAATCCATATTATAAATAATTTATGTAACCGGTATTTAAAGCATCTACTGTGCTTTAAATACCGTATTATTATCTTTTAATATGGTAATACTACAATTATGGTAATAATACAATATAGTAATACTACAATTTGAAAATGGTCAACCTCACAGAATACATTCTATATACTATAATAGAGACCAATCTTCGGCATCAAAAGCGGTAACAAATATATATATATATATATATAAATATATATATATATATATATATATATATATATATATATATATATATATATATGCATATTCTCATTCGTACTTATTTTGTTATACATATCGTTGAAGAAAATTAAAAAATAAAATACATCTCCATTTTATCGATTTTATTGAATCACACTTTTATACTTATCTTGGATATTTTAAATTAATTTAATAAATTCTTTGCTGGGAGTGCAAAGTCGATCTGCAAATTCTCTATATTGTATATATATATTCAATTTCATCTTTGGAAGTTAAATAACTCATACATTGACTGCATGATTTAAAAATCAAATGTGCAGGAGGTCGACATAGTTTCTGTATTGTCATTGATGATTTGAACATATAATGACTGACAATGGTAATTTCCACAGTTTTCACCTATGGTTGTTACACTGTTTAGATTATTTATTAAAAGTATTGCAAATATTAACACAAACTAAATACAAGTATACAAGGGTTGTTGCGAAACTCGTGACTTCTTACTGTGCCAAAAAAAAAATTCAAGAGGATCTTGGTTTAGGTGTCGCAGCCACACTGACTTTCTATTGTACTCAACCCTTAATTTTTTTAATAATATTTCAATTCCATTCGGTGTCTACACCCAATTTGACACAATGAGGACAGATTTTACATTTCTACTGCTTTACAAAAATTTCTTGGAATTAAATATATTTTTTGCTTCCGTCCATGTTTTGTTGTGCACCGACTTGAATGTGGGTGGAAAAATTTGAGTTTTACTGCCACTTATTGAGTCAAAAATATTGTCTACAAATAATTAACGGTCCACTGTTTCTTTGCATTCTGGAGGTAGAATTCCCTTATCTGAAAATGATGGTAATAAAATGTTAATAATTTAAATTTTACATGATTAAAAATGGTATATCATATGGGATTCTTACTACTGCCATAATAGCCAACTAGTGTTGGCTATTATGGCAGTAGATAGATATGTATGTAATATATATTTTTTATTTTCATTCAGCATAGTATTACATAAATTGACTATAAAAAATAATTATTACAAGTTCTTCATCTTTTTAAATGAATAATCTTTAATAGTTTTACTATTGTTCTATTAATTTGGTTCATTATCGAATTATACAGTCAATATTTTCATCTTTTCTCTCTATCAAGAGAGCTACACTGACTTTCAAAGAAACTTCATCAAAAAGTAATAAATACACATAATTTATCACAATAATTTCATACTATCCAATGTTTCCTTTAATTAGGGAAAAAATATTTTTATTGAATCCAGGCTTAAGCTTTTTTTATGAATTAAATAAAATAAATATGAATCTAAAAATGTAGGCCTTTGGACTATGTTTGAAAAAGGACAAAAAAGCTATTTTTTTTAAATGTAAAGCAATGTCTCTTTTCCTTCTTGTTATTATATATTTTCACACCTTTGTTATTTAATGAGCAACTCAACTAAAAATAATAATAAGGCTTAATTAACATTTAATTATTAGATATATAGATTAAACATAAAGATAAGCTTTATTTAGATTTAATTGCTAGTAATATTTGTAAACTAGTGATTGTTTAATATTATGAACAAGTAAATTAATTGACTTTAAAAAAATTATGGAAAATTTGCTCTGGAACAACAAAATGCCAGCAAAATTATTTTAACTACATTAGATATAACAAGGTATTGTCAACTGTATAACAGAAAACTGAAAAATCTTAAAAATATTTGTTAATTTTTATAAATATTTAAGGAGGAATACTTTACAGCTTACTTTACAATTGTTTGTTTAAAAATATATAGTACATAAGTTATTCATATTAATGTAATATGATTTTATACTTACTTTTTCTTGACTTTTCATAAAATAACTGAAAATATTTGTAGAATGTCCTTTTCTCTTGTCTATCAATATTTGAAGATCTGAAATTAATGTATTAAATGTTTTTTTTACAAAGAATTGATTTTATATGTCCTGCATAAAATATTTTTTTTTACTTATTGCTCTAATATATATTTTACAGTAAACTCAAAGTTACTCTGTATTTGATTTCTTATTTTATAATTGTTTATCATCAGGTTTTTTTTGTTCAAACATTGAGGTAAGCATAGGAACTTTCATCGCAACTGCAAAATAACACCAAATAATAACAGCCACACATAGAGTAATTATTATTATTAAATACAAAGATATAAATAGTAAATGTACAGTAAAAAATTACTGTTACTACGTGCTTGTTTCGGACCTTGAAAATACTAAAGGTAGAAAATTCTACGTCCGATACAAGCACGTAGAGTTATTTGCTTACCCATTTATTATTTTCTTACTTAAATATAATATAATAATAATCAAAATTTGTGTTACATATAATAATTTGAGATAAACTAAGGCAGAAAAGCCACAGAACATATATTACGTGTTATGCTTTTTGTATTTATATTTTTAACTATATGAATAATCATGTACAATTATACACTATATACGTATTTATTATTAGAATCAACAATACCTCAACTCTCCTTGCACACACGAACACAGCGTTTTTTGTCTAAAGACATTATGTGCACTAAAGAATCTAATCCTTCCAAGACACACAATTTTGTACAGCACAAATTATCCCATATACAGTTGTAACGATAATAGTAAAATGAATTTACCGGACGAATCTGAGCTCAATTCAACGGAACAATGCATTAACTATTACAAAAATACAGTAATTGAATTGATAATTTGATACCAACAAGTATAACAACAGCATCAATAGACATTTTAAATTTGAAACTACTAGACATGGGCGTTATGAAACGTAATCGGTTTCAGAAACTGCTTACGAGTCGAATAAGCGCATAACTAGTTTCGCTGACAAACATAACGATTATTTCACATACGCAGTTTCTGACAGTAACCAGTAACACATTTGTCAAAAGCAGTTGCAGCACAACCGTATCTTATTTTAAATAGATTATATTATAAAATAGTTATGTCAATTACACCGATTCTAACATAGTCGCATCTCGCTCTATCTTACTACGTTTCGAACGAAAAGAGAGACAGCAATAGATCGAATTTGTATGCATTATACATTATTTTCATATCCATTCTTGGAACAAAAACGTCATTAAATATGATTGATTACACACTCAATGAAAAGAAATATTGATGCTAAAAAATTAAATTAATAAATGCATAAGTTAAATTCTATGGAATTAAAAATAGTACTAAAAAAGAAAAATTATACTGATTATAAATAATATTTTTAAATATTTTATAATAGTGAAATTAAAAAAATCGAACCTAATTAGAAGTAGACCTGTATTATTAAATAATTAAGCAAACTTTATTATATTGTTAAGTGAATACAACTTAAAAAAAAATAAAAAAAATCAATCAATCATACATAATTTTTTTTTTAATTTAAATATATCGTCGCACACATGCTTACGGAATTTGTTAAAAAAAATATTATTCAAATATTAAAATTCTAGGAATATTCTGGGAATAGGCAATTAATACGTTTCATATTAGTATGATAGGCGGTATAACTTTAAGTATTTTCGTAATCATAACTCTTTCTACCATAATCATAAGTACAAAAGTAAGCGTAAGCAAATGCTTAGTAACTAGTTACGAAAATAAGCAGTTTTGAAAACTAGTTACTCGTGTACCTGAAACTAGTCGCAACCGATTATGCCTAAAAGACGTTACGACCCACGTCTAGAAACTACCATATAAATAGACTACAGAGTACCATAGAGTACAGTCATTCGGAGTAAACTAGGACAGATAGTGAAGAATTGATTACTTTACGAGCCTTATATTAATTTATTTGTGGTAAAAATATATATTTTAAATGAACTATTATTATAAATATGTAAAGTTAATAAATAAATTTAATATTAGTGCTCATGTTCAATTTGTGGCGACATCTATTGACGTTAATTGAAATATTCAATTCCAAAACGGCCTCTGAACGTCAATTGGCGAAGTAATGTAAATATAATGCTACAAAATAAAAAAATATCTATAATGGTCTTAACTCTACATAATCCATATACTTCTGAATTTAATAATATTGTAGAGCCTGGCTAACCTAGTTACGTCATCCCAAAGTGCTGAGCAAGTACATTCCGTTGGCCGCTCTGGTATATTCGCAGAACCCTTAACATAAGCTCTTTGTTATCAAGTATAAACATGTATCGTTTAACATAAGTTTTTTGTTATCAAGTATAAAATATGTATCATTTAACATAAGCAACTATATCAATTACCATAAACAATTGCATCATCTAGCGGATGTCGAAATGTAATATAATAAGTAAGTTAGTATTAAGAAACAGAGTCTGTAACATGTAGTCTTAGCGACAAGTTGTCTTTAAATATATTATAATTAAATAAAATTGTATCTTTTTAAAAAGCCTACCACGGCGGTTCGAACTTGACTGGCGCAGCCGGTAGGATTCCGCGTCCGAGAAATTAAATAACTTATCTGGTGCGATAAATTCCGCGTCCGGGGAAGAAAATTTATATCGTGCGAACGTTTTCTAACGTTTTTTAACGGAATCCGAACCAAGTAAATAAATAAGTCATATTCGTGTACTCGCGTGAAGACTTGAAGACATACCAGCTTGCGACTACAGCTACAGACCTCACGAGGGAAAATGATTTGGTGAGTAGACCCTAAAAAGCTATTCCCATATATTCTATTTCCTATTCATTTTAGTTATATGTGTCAATTAAATTGTAGATTCCTTTTCAAACCACAAAAGGTTCTAAGAAGTTTCCTTGACAATTAGTTATTAAGTGTCAATTAAAGCGTAGATTTCTTTTAAACCGCAAAAGATTCTAAGAGGTTTTCTTGACGATTAGTTATAAGTATAAAAAAGAATTGAATAAAAAAAAATATAAATAAAATAAATAATTTAATAAAATTTAAATAATTAAAAATGGAAAATATAATAAAAATACCCGTAGAAATAAGTAATATCATCCCAAAATTTGATGGAGATGAAAAATTATTGTCACTTTTCATATCAAAGTGCGAATATGTAATACAAATGTGCGTAGTGGAAGGTAATTCAGCACAAGACCTATATGTTTTCCACGTAATAACATCAAAGTTAACAGGTCAAGCAGCTAGATTAATTAGTGAAAGACAAGACTTAGATACATGGAGTAGTTTAAAATCAGCGTTAGAGCAACATTTTGGTGATCCGCGTTCAGAAGAATGTATAGCTATCGAACTAGAAACTTTGAAAATCAATAGTAACGAATCATATTTAGATTTCTGTAATAGAATACAATATATTAAGAGCACGTTAATAGCAAAAGTAAATTTAATAACAAATAATAGTTTAAAGGAAAGTAAAATCATTATTTATAACAATTTAGCGATGAATGTTTTCTTATATAATTTACCGGAAGATTTACTTAGGATAGTACGGTTAAAAGCATGTAGTTCTTTAGAAAATTCTTTGAGTATAGTGTTGGAAGAAGTAAATTTCATGCATCAATATAACTCGAGAAACAAAATGTTAAAACAGCCTCACTCCAATACTATGACATCTTCTAATCCTTACTTACAAAGTACATATATGAAACCCTTCTTTAATACGATTAAACCAAATAACAACAATCCTAATCCTTTACAACAAAAGACACAACCCCAACCCTCACATAAATATCCTCAATTTCAAAGTATTAACCCTCAACAACCTCCAAAATTTAAATTTGGAATTAACCCTAGTAAGCAAATAAAGCTACCCGTACAAAATCAATTTGGGTATAAACCACAATTCAACCAAAATCAAGTTGGATACAGACCCCAACTCAACCAAAATCAGTTTGGATATAAACCACAATTGAACCAAAATCAAGTTGGATACAGACCCCAACTCAACCAAAATCAGTTTGGATACAAACCCCAGTTCAACCAAAACCAAGGACAACAACCCTTTGGTTATCGTCCTCAGCGACAAATAAATAACAACGATGTGAGCATGAGAACGGCTCCTCAAAATAAACCCCCAGGTTTCCGCCTTAATGAACACATAGTGGAACAAATAGATACTGGAAATGAAAATAATTATTACGACTATACCGACTTTACCGACGAAAACGAGTATAACCAACCAGGAGAAGAAAATGAAAATGATAATATGCCATACCCTGGAAACATCGAGTTTTCCGAAAATTTTGAACAATTTGAAAATTTTCACATGGATACCCTTCACCCTATCCCGAGGTAATTAATTTAAACTGTAACACCCTTAAATTACCATATATTTTTATACCTGAAATTAATGCCAATCTCATGATCGATACTGGAAGCTCAAGATCTTTTATTAGTCCAAATAAAGTTAACGAATATTTTAATGATTTTAGATATCAAGAACCATTCGAGGTTATATCCACACATGCCTCAAGTAGACATAATGAAGTCATTATTATACCATTATTTCCCACTTTCCATACTCCCGAACATCATAAATTTTACATATACGACGTAGACGGACGTTACGACGGATTAATTGGAAGCGACTTATTGAAGCAATTAGACGCTAAAGTAGATATGAAAAACGAAATATTACATACCAACACAACATCTATACCTATCATATACAACCCTACTAATATTATACATTTAAATAAACGTTGTGAACAAAGAGTTAGGTTACCGACAACATTACGAAACGGCAATGCTATTTTAAATTACAAACAATTTCGCGAAGGTGTTAGAATGCCAAGCGCCTTAGTTACTTGTAAAAATGGCTATGCAACCACCGTTATACAAAATACCCTTGATATAGAATTAACTCTAACTATTACTAGTCCTTTTATAGTTACAAAATACGAACCAAGCGAATGTAATGTAAATAAATTAGATACCACCCATAGTCTAGAGATAGACGAAATATTAACCGAAAATTTAAATAAACTCAGATTAGACCACATGAATCCGGAAGAAAAGAAAACTATAAGTGCATTATGTATGGAATATAAAGATATTTTTCACAGTGACCATTTACCCCTAACTTTTACAAACAATGTTAAGCATCACATAAGAACTCATAACGAGGATCCTATATATATTAGACCTTATAGACAACCCCAAATAATTAATGACGAAATTAATAAGCAAGTACAAAAGATGATAGAAAATAATATAGTTGTCCCTTCCCACTCTCCTTGGAGTGCCCCTGTTCATTTAGTCCCAAAGAAACTAGACGCAACTAACGAAAGAAAATTTAGACTTGTAATTGATTACCGTAAATTAAATGAAATAACAGTCGATGACAAATATCCATTACCCAATATAACCGATTTATTTGATAAATTAGGAAGAAGTTGTTATTTTACCACACTAGATTTAGCCAGTGGCTATCATCAAATCGAAGTGAAGGAAGATGACAGACAGAAAACTGCTTTTAGTACAAACGCAGGACATTTTGAATTTACTAGAATGCCCTTCGGACTCAAAACCGCCCCTGCAACATTCCAAAGGACTATGGATAACGTACTTAGAGGATTGCAAGGAATCCACTGCCTAGTTTATCTCGACGACATAATCGTTTACTCAGTTAGCTTACAAGAACACATTTCTAAATTACGAACAGTATTTGACAGACTTAGACAGACCAATTTAAAAATACAGTTAGACAAATCAGAGTTTTTAAGGAAAGAGGTACTTTATTTAGGACATACCATTACTAGTGACGGACTTAAACCAAATAATGATAAAATTAAAACAATTTTAAATTACCCTTTACCTCATACCACAACAGAAATTAAAAGTTTTCTTGGATTAATAGGTTATTACCGACGTTTTATTAAAGACTTTGCAAAGATAACACAACCTATGACCAACCGATTAAAGAAAAAACAGACTACACCTGTAACCGATAAAAAATATATAGAATCTTTTGAGAAATGTAAAGAACTCCTTGTTAACGCACCTATATTGCAATACCCCGACCCTAGTAAACCTTATATTTTAACTACAGATGCTTCAGACTTCGCATTAGGCGCAATTTTATCACAAGGACCCGTAGGAAGCGATAAACCTATCGCTTACGCAAGTCGCACTCTCAATAGTGCAGAAACTAGATATAGTACGACAGAAAAAGAACTTTTGGCAATAGTATGGGCCGTCAAATATTTCCGCCCTTACTTATACGGTAACAAATTCAAAATAATCACTGATCATAAACCCTTAGCGTGGTTAAACTCATTAAAAGATACCAATAGTAGGTTAACCCGCTGGCGGCTACGTTTATCGGAATACAACTTTGAAATAATACATAGAAGTGGCAAAAGTAATTGTAACGTAGATGCCCTGTCTAGAATTCGCATCAACGCCTTGGAAGATAAAGAGAATATGTCCACCCAAGTAAATATAGATAAAGAAGAGAATCAAAATGAAGAAATAAGAAAAATAACAGAGGAATTAAAGAAATTGGCTGAATTAAAAAAGATAGTATTTCCTAGCTCTCCATTGCCCAACATTATAGAGTCAGAAAAAGAAGAAATTATTAATCTATGTGACACAGACTCAGAGGAGACCCTGTCAGTTAAATCGCGACATGGTTCACCTTACCCTATACCATGCCCGTCCAGTTCTACTGTGACAGCATCGGAAACAGAAACCATACATTCCGCCCGCGATACCGAATCGGAAGGTATCCCCATATTACAGGAGGCTATCGATACGAAGCCCAACCAAATTTTAGTTTATACGTGGCTTATAAATAAAATTAGCGTAAAAAACTTATCTAGACCCAAACAACGTATTTTAGAAGTCCATTTACCCACTGATAGACCTGATTTAGTTAGACAATTTTTAAAAGAATACATTAGAAACAAAACCAAATATTTTATTTATTTTGAAGATAAAGCACACCGGAGACAATTTACTGAAATAGTGATTTCATTATTTAAGAAAGAAAATGTTCAATTTAGAGAATGCACAAAACGAGTTATTTTTATTGACGATGAAAATGATCAAAGAGAAATAGTAAAAAAATATCATGAAGGAAAAACCTGCCATAGAGGAATCCGTGAAACATTATGTCATATAAAACGAAGTTATTTTTGGCATAATATGGAGCAAACTATAGCCAGTACGATAAACACTTGTGAAATATGTAAAAAAATGAAATATGATAGAAACCCCCTCAAACCAAAATTACAATTAACCCCTACTCAAAATAAGCCCTTGGAGGAAATTTTCATCGACATATTTTCTATCGAAGGAAATTATTATTTAACCATAATCGATGCATTCAGTAAGTTAGGACAAGCATTCGAAATTCCGAATAGAACCACACCGGAAGTAGTTAGAGCATTGATTAAATATTTTTCATTTTATGGTGTACCTCTTAAAATTAATTCCGACCCAGGTACCGAGTTTAATAACACCTTATTAAAAGAGTTTTTATCTATGTATAAAATTGAGATACATATAAGCACCGCTAATAATCCAAATTCTATGGGATTCATAGAGAGATTCCATTCAACAATCTTAGAAATCTATAGAATAGCCAAGTACGAACAAAAATACACTGATGCCGCCTCCATAATGACTTATGCGGTAATGGCATACAACCATTCGATTCACTCAACCACTGGATTTACCCCATTTGAAGTTTTATTCGGACATACCGAAGCGAGAAACACTTTTGACGTAAATTTCGAAAAAGAATACATGCAGCAAATAATAAAAGAGCATTTAAAGAGAACTAAATTTTTATATAAGCACATAACCAATAAAGCCATTAAAATAAAAAAACAATATATAGAAAAGAAAGGTGGTGAGACAGAATTTAAAATTAAACCAGGCGATAAAATCTTTGCTAAAAATACCAATAAAAGACAAAGCAAAGATAAGCCGCGTTACGTAAAAGCACAAGTAATTAAAGAAATATCCAAAAATACCGTCCCTGTTATAATGCCTAATAATCGTAATACGAAAATTCCAATAAGAAATATTAAACGACCTCCACAGGTATCACCTGCAGATTTTGACCCTGGCCCTGACGATGCGGTCCCAGGCCCTTCAACTTCAGGAGTTAAATGACAACCCTGGAATATTACCATATAGAGTTGGCCAAGCCATCGTGAGTAGTGATAATTGGATAATCGCGAAAACATTAGATTTAAGACCTATATTAGAAGATTTAAAAGATAATTATTACAAATGTACTCAGTTAGATAAGTTAGTTGATAATTTTGATGATGATTTTATAGAATATTTTATAGATGTTAGGATTCAAGCAAATTATTTAAGGAATATAACTTTAATTAAATTAGAACAGATTTCTCCAAGCACTAGAATTAAGCGAGGCTTAATTAACCCCTTAGGTTCAATGATTAAAATAATTACTGGAAATCTAGATAATGATGATGCTATTAGATATGAAACATTAATAAGTAATATTGAAACGGAACAAAATAAACAGAAAAATAAAATGACTCTTATCACTGAAATGATGTTCTCCATATCGAACTCTACATTTCAATTAAATGACAATATAAATGAAATTAATTTAGGAATACAGGAATTAAGGCATAATTTATCAGAAATCATTAGAAAAGATGCCCTTAATCATATTGAAACACAAATCATTAATACTTACAATTTATTAATTCATAATTACCAGACCATATATGTAAAATTAAATGAAATAGAAACTAGCCTTGCATTAAGTAGATTAGGAATATTACATCAATCAATTATAAATTCTAACATTCTTTTAAACACATTGTTAAATATAAGTAAAGTAGAGAAATTAGCGTATAAGCCTACATTAGATAATCTAGTAAAGTTAGAACAGACAATTGCTATAAAAGCATATATTAAAGGAAATTACATAACTTACCTTTTGGAAATACCTATAATTAAAGATGACACATATATCTATTATAAATTGATTCCTTTACCTGTTCTATCCCATGGTTCCACCGTCATCATTGTTCCTAAATATCCTTACCTTATAGCTAAAGGGTTGAAAACTAGGTTATTGGATCATCCCTGCAAAGAAATAGATAAGGCGAGTTTCCTGTGCTACGAGAGAAAAGTTCTTCAATTCATTAACGACCCTTGTGTAACAGAACTTATGACGTATAATGAAAACGCTACGTCGTGTGTTCCTGTTCCTGTAATTACGGAAGACATCCTGCTACAACCTCTGCAAACTAACATCTGGACCTTGTTTATCAGAAAAGAGGAATTGCTCACAAAAACATGTTTCAATGAAGTAAACCGACAAAAGATTAAAGGAACCTATTTACTTACCTTAGACGACCCTTGCGAAGTGAAAATTAAGAATATAATTCTGAAAAAACATGAAACATTCTTAGAAAATGATACACACTCAATGTTACCTGTCATTAATTTACCTTCAATAGATGTTCCTGAAAAACCTATTTTGAAACCAATAAATATAAAAGGCATAGATCTTACAGATTTGAAATTTTTAACGTACAGTTTAAGGAAAAGTGAAATAAGTGAAAATAGTGAAAATCAGAAAATAGTGAAAAATATTAGTGTCTGGACAATTGGACTATATACTATAGTTATAATAATTATATGTATTTTAATTTTCAAAAATCATAAATTCATATTAAAATTATGTATCCGAAGTTCTCCTAATTTGCCGGAAAACTTCGATCTTAAGGAGGGAGGAGTTACGTCATCCCAAAGTGCTGAGCAAGTACATTCCGTTGGCCGCTCTGGTATATTCGCAGAACCCTTAACATAAGCTCTTTGTTATCAAGTATAAACATGTATCGTTTAACATAAGTTTTTTGTTATCAAGTATAAAATATGTATCATTTAACATAAGCAACTATATCAATTACCATAAACAATTGCATCATCTAGCGGATGTCGAAATGTAATATAATAAGTAAGTTAGTATTAAGAAACAGAGTCTGTAACATGTAGTCTTAGCGACAAGTTGTCTTTAAATATATTATAATTAAATAAAATTGTATCTTTTTAAAAAGCCTACCACGGCGGTTCGAACTTGACTACCTACTGTTTTTTTCGGTGACGCAAACTGTTATTTAATATTCGAATTTCTATTGCATTTTATTATTTGTTAATAAATAAAATTTTATAGGTTTCCTTATCCTGGTCCTACCAATTTACACCGGTTTGTAATCGTTAACTGACTATTAACTTAAAGCTTTATTTGTAAAGATGAAAATAGTTGTTTTATTTATTATTTTTATTTTTATTTCCAGGTTCAACAAAAATGTTTGAAATGGCTTAAATATTGCAGCTACAATTTGTGATATGGGTGGAGTCAATATATATTACAATATTTGATTTACCTCTCTTACTGAAATCGTTCAGAAAATGGTTTTTAAAATATAAAATAAAATGCAATACAAATATTACTTCAAACAATGTTGAAGGAAAAGGTAATATTTTATTTTGTCTTGTAATGTATAGTCCAGTTAAGAGTACAAGTTTCTATATAAATAAAATTAAATCATCTTCACACTGTATCCTGCAGCAGGGTATGCAGAGTCAACTTAGTGTTAATGCACTCCATTCCTCACTTTGTACCGAAATCTGGAGGCATTGAAGAACCAGAGTGAAGAAATGGAAATATAAATTGAAATAAATATTTTTTTTCCTTGAAATGAGGATCGAACCCACAACCTAGTAGTTTTTACAGTCACTCTTTGTGCCCCTGCGATATGGCTGATCTCAAGTTTTACTGGTTTCCAGTTATCCAGGTTATACATCCAGGTCGAGCCAAATGGAAAAATATAGAACATGTCTTCGAAAAAGACTGGTGATGGAAATTTAGTTTTTGCACCCAAATTAAAACAGGACCATACATGTCCAAATGCCAAGCAGACAATGGGAGTGAATCTTGCTAAGTTCTAAGTCACGGTCAAGGTTTGTTTTACATGTAAATATGTCTGTGGATTTTTATTACTCTTTAATAAAAATCCACAGACATATTTACATGTAAAACAAACCTTGACCGTGACTTAGAACTTAGCAAGATTCATTTTCAAGATTCCTTGGCAATAAATGCAAATTTTATTAAAATTAAAATTTTTAAAATAGCAGAAATTGTTAAAAAGGAATATAGATATATTAAAAAATAAGTAGTAGCATAATTATATTACTTTTAATTTGACCAACAGTATTAAGTTCATAATACTTACTTTATAATTTTTATCATTATCTCTATTATATCTATAATTATCATCAAAAAATCAACATTACAACCCAACACTTAATTAAAATAGAATAGTAAACAGCAATGATTTTGTTCTTTCTTTATTTGTAGTCTCGGTCAAATTTCAAGAATGTAACTGCCTACAATGTTATAAGTTAATAAATAAATAAATATAAATTATGATTATTTTACAGATTACAATCTATTTAACTTACAAATGTTAATTATTGTTTCTAACATAAGAGGGCAAGTTTGTCTTGCTGCAATAATATAGTCTTTATCACTATTTTATTTGATTTGCAAGAATACTATTTGTATAAATATAACTATAACAAATGTTTATAAGCAATAAAAAATATAAAGTGATTATTTGTTTTATTTCTGCATTTATCTTGTATTATTATTATACCAGAAATGATTCACACCTTCAAAATCTTTTGAAAGTATTTTTGTTAAAATTTAATAATTATATATCCAATTGATTTTGAAAAAGTGAATCATTCTGGCTTTGAATAAGAATCGATTTATTATCCAAATATTAGAAAAAAATTTAATTTACTGCCCATATTTTAAATATTGTTTTTGGTGGGCACACGATAGATGGCAGCAGTGTCGTTTTGTCCCCCATTTTTTTTGTATGAAGTGAACATTCATTTCCCTTTGGGTATATGTATTCTGTGGTTCTGTGGGTGACGCTGTAAAGACCAGTGCAAGTAAACAGCAGTGTAGCCCTTTCAAAAAAAACATCTCCAGTCCAGAAACGAACTAATCACCGACCTCTGGCTCTGGCTGGATCTCCGGCTCCTGTGTGCGATACTCTGAATCTTTTAGTGATTGAGTGAAATTATTGTTTAATTGTATAAGAGAAGTAATATTTTGTTTGTAGATCTTATTACTTTATAATTTAAATATTTGTTCTGATATTTATTTTTAAATAATATTTATTTATTTGATGTTTTTTTATTTTTTTTTCAAATGTAATTCTTAATATTAAGTGATCATATTTTTATTATCAGTTAATATTAAGAATTATATTTGATTTGATATCAACTTCATTTATAAATACATTTTTTAGATAAAATGAATAAAATAAATTATAAAAATATGTTCTGTTACATTTTTTTTTAAATGTTATTTTATTTCTTTCATGTAATAATGACAATTTAGTGATAATTGTTTAATACAACGCAAGTCATGCAATGAATTTTTCTATTTATTATCGTATACTAATTTTAGTACATTAAGAGAGTATGATATAATCAAATTAATTTAAATAATGGCACTTTAATTTGTAAATTGAGTACATTCATTACAATATAAAAAGTACTACTTAGCAGCACTGTATAGAATAATTTTATTTCCTATACTATGCATATGAACAATTTGCTGAACGACAAGTAATTAAATACAACATTTGGAACGTGACGCTGCTCGTTTATTATTTCCATATTCAAATGACTACTGGAACTTGCAAAGATATATAAATATCACTAGCAAAATAGTGCGTAGCCCTCTATATAGCATAGACAACTTTTTTAATCATTCTATAACCTATCTCAATAGAGACAATTTCCAAAGACTAAAGAGTTCTACAGATGTCGCTAGTTGTTTGACATGTTATTGTTGTAGGTTGTAGGTAAATAAAAGACCGATGGCTTGAACGTTTATTTCGAGATGTAAAATATGAAAACAACATTTTAAAAAAGTATACAATATGAATATTATTTGTGGACAAATTAATTTAAGAGCGAGTCGGAGAATAAAAATATTTTTTGTACTGAAACTGAAAACTAAATTAAAGAGTTTTAGAAAAATATAAAAGAATATAAAAACAATATTTAAAATTAACAATTATTTGACATTATTGACAATCATTATTCAATAAATCATAATTAAATTAAAATTTTGATCCTTTATTTAAAATGTAAAAGTACAAACATTTAAATTCAATAATTAAATATTTAATGAAATACAATATTAACATACAAATCAGTAATTGAAACAATAACAAGTAGTGAATAAAGAATACCAAATGCAAGTTTAAGTTTTTCTCTGCTATATTTATTTTTCTTTTTATTGACGCTGTTTTGTAATTATATTATTGTAACACTTATTTACATTGAGAAACCTGAAAACAGATTAATTTTATTCTAATAAATAAATTTATACATTTCTAAATAGGTTTTTCATTAATTTATTTTGGATTTTTTAAAGTCTAATGTCATCATACCGTATATAAAGAAGTATATACCACATTGTATGTATTAAAGATATATTGTTTTTCTCATTCAAGATGTTCTTGAATATTGTCTTCTAATAGACTAGTAAAATAATTAAGATGTGATATCCTTTGAAATATTTAATATCTTAAATTCTTCATTGAAGTAAGTCCAATTCAGGCAAAAAGAACTTAAAAAAATTATACCTTTGCTCAGAAGTCATACCTAAGATACTCTAATATTAGTATGTTTCTTAAAATATCTGAAAATGTCCCATCATGCTAGCATTTGATACTTGTAATAAAGGTAAATTAAATTATACATTAAATAAGATACTTTATCCAGTGTAAGTTGGTAACTAAGTATATTTAATAATAGTAAAGAAATGAATACTAAGAAAATGAAGAAATTTGTTGTGCCTTAAAGTACTTATAAATTATAATAAGTAGGCATTCATTAAAAAAAATCAAGTAAATTAAGATAGCCAAAGAAGGATGTATATAATTTCTGACTTTATATTTTATATAATGAGTGAAAAATAATAATTAAATTAATAATATCAAAAAAAAATTGAGTTTAAAAATTGCTTACCATCATTTACAAACTTTCCATAACTTCATTTAAAATATTTAAAAAGTTTCAACGTGTATTGTATCTGGTTCTGTAGCCATTAAATTACAGAATTAATATAATTAGTAGTTGTAGTGTTAAATATTAACAAAACATAGATATTTTTCACAGTTTTTACATAACTTGAGGTATGAACATATGTTTACATATGATTTTCATTTATAATTAAAGTTGTGACATTGTTGTTTTGGTGTAAGAATATTTTTAACAACCTAGTTTATCAATGTCTAAAAAATATTAATTATTAACTAATAAACAATGTTTATATCACTGGCGTAAATAAAATAAACGAAAACTTTTATTTGTACTTAAGTGTCAACTCTGATTATTGACATCTAATAATAACTACATGACGCCATCTTGTCCTTGTCGGTAACACTATACGAAGAATCGTTGTAGCAAAGTAGATAACGAATTCCTGCTAACAACTACCATGTTGTGTCACTAGATGGCAGTGAAAAACAATAAAAATATATAAATAAGAATTATATTATTAATATAGACAAAAAATATTTAGATAAAAAAAAGTAAATAAATTATAAACAACATGTTAATTTTAAATAAAATATAATTTAATAATATATTATATTATATTAAAAGCAGTTACTCAAAAAAAGAAAAAATCTTATTGTTTTTTTTTTTTTTTTTTTTTTCTTATTTTATTAGATCCGTACCCTGACAATTCCTTAAAAAACACATTAAATATAAAATTTTTATTATGAATGTGTATAAGCGGCAATGCATGAATAACTCAATAACACGTCAACCGATTTAAAGATATCAAAGGTAAAGTTTTGATTATGGAACCCGGTAAAAGTTTTTTTTTTTTTTTTTTTCTTTGAAAAGGCTTGGTTTAGGTTTAGGTTTAGGTTTAGGTTTAGGTTTAGGTTTAGGTTTAGGTTTAGGTTTAGGTTTAGGTTTAGGTTTAGGTTTAGGTTTAGGTTTAGGTTTAGGTTTAGGTTTAGGTTTAGGTTTAGGTTTAGGTTTAGGTTTAGGTTTAGGTTTAGGTTTAGGTTTAGGTTTAGGTTTAGGTTTAGGTTTAGGTTTAGGTTTAGGTTTAGGTTAGGTTAGGTTAGGTTAGGTTAGGTTAGGTTAGGTTAGGTTAGGTTAGGTTAGGTTAGGTTAGGTTAGGTTAGGTTAGGTTTTTTTTTTTTTTTTTTATTGAATCCCATTACATTTAATTTTTATTACTTATTCCAGACTGCACTTCCGACCGCAGTCCTCGCTAATGTATACGGGCGGCCGGGGTCGGTCATGCAGACATGTTGGACTTACATTATCTTTATACAGAACTTTATGTACTTTTTAACTTTTTGTTACAGACTTATATGACATTTTTACCAAAAGGTTTACATTTTTATGACATATTTTACATAAAATTGAGACACATTTTGCCACAAGACAACTTAAATAACTACAATATTATATTATAAGACAATCATAATTTTTTATATACAATAGTTTTTTAAGACACAATTTTTTGAGAGCATTTTTATAACACATATTATTACAATAGATACAGTACGAGATTTTTTTTACCTAATATTATATTTAAATAACTACGAGTTTGATAACATTGTTGCACATATTAATTGAAAGGCGCATTTTTAAAACTAAGTTAAGTTAATATAAATTAAAAGAGGATGATAAAGATTTAAACAATTACAAGAAACAAAGTACACATAATCAATTATTTATATTCCAAAATCTATTTTACATCTAATTTGACCTATCATGTACTGGACTGTTGGACAATTGGATGAGGTGGCTGAGTGTTCCGTATTTAATTTACTGTTAGTTTTACGGTTGTATTTTGAACAGTTAAAACAATTAGGGGTAGAGTTACTTAGGGAGTGTGGGCATTCGGCTACTTGATGAGACGTTTCAGCACAGTGTGAACAAGGTGTGCAGTCGGACTGGCAGTTTTTGCTGACATGCCCGAACTGCAGACACTTGTAACACTGTATGAACGGAGAAAAGTCCCCCACGAAGACTTGTTGATAGTCGACGTTCAACCGACCGAGATGAGTAGCTTCTCGCCACACAGGCGGGGCTACGATGAAGACGGCATTATATAAGTTAGGATTTTTATTATTGTTGCGTTTGAAGCGAAGTTTTAAATCATCTGGTTCTTTAACAATTTGTTTGATAGAGGGATTTTGTTGGACAACTATGGATGTCAAGTCCTCAAGAGGAATGTCCGTGGACACCCCCTTGAGGATGAACATTGGACGGAGTTTCTTTGCGGGTTCGGCGTTAACGATGGTTGATGTTTTAAGTAAATCGAGCGTTTCATTACATTGAGTCTCGTTGTGAAATTCAACTCTGATTTTATTTTTAGAAATAGCTTTTACCCGTGTGGGCGCAAAACTTTTCTCGCGAAAGGAGACACTTTTTTTAAATTTACTAATGGTTTCTTTTTTATTTTCAGATTCTACGATGGGGGAGACAACAATGGCAGGCTTATACGTCGATTTGGGGGACTTCTCGGAGGGCGGGGGAGGCTTGGCAGCAGCTACCTGAGCGTAGGAGGCACCTACACTTAAGGTAAGTTCCTCTTTGAGCTCGGATTTTAATTTAGAGATCTCCTCCCTCATGGCAGAGACGATCTCCTCCCTAAGAACGACGTTATCAACAACTGGAGCTGCGGAAGCCGCCGGAACTGGAGGGGAAACAAAATTTTGGGGCTCTACTTGGGACTCTAGATATGCATCTGCAGCTATGCCTATTTCTTCGGCGGCTTCTATTATAAATCTTTTATTAATGGAGGTAACACTTCTATTCTCGTGGACTGCCTGTATGATTTGTCTGGCCAGTTTGTTGATAACATCGCTCATAGAGCGGACATCTACGACCGACGTTGCGCGCACTGGAAGGGGCCTACGTTCTAATTTATCGGCCTTCTTAGTTTTAGGCTTCGATTTGGCCTGAGATGATGCGATGATAGTATCATCCATTTCGCCTTCCGGGGTCATTGTCAAGAGAAGGGAGTCGAGATCTGGGGAGCTACACCTGCTGTCAGTCGCCTGAGCAGCACTAGATATGGGAACGTTACTTTCTTGAACGCTTGTCCCAGCCTCTGAAGGAGACTGAGACGAAGCCTTTTTATTTTTATCTGAAGACGAGCGGAACATTTTTTTATAATCCATTATGTGGATAATAAAGTATAATAAAGTCCAAAAAAAATTTTAAAATAAACAACTACACTAGCTGTAGTACAGGGCGCCTCAAAATGTCCTTATACTATAATATTTATATCTAAAACAAAATACAATAAAATAAAATAATAAAATAAAAATAAAATAAAACAAAATAAGCATATACTAAGGTAAAATAAAATTATTTACTATCCTATATAATATTAACTTATACTATACTTATATTACGCTAAATATTTTATACTAACTAAACTAAAAAAATAAAAATATAAAAGTAAAATACAACGTATAAAATATATTAAAATTATATAAGAACTCTGTAGTACGGGGCACCGCAACCTGTCCCTATACTATAATTTAAATTTATCAACAAATAAAATAATAAAGGTAACGTTAAAACAGAAAAATATACAATAAATTGTTATAATATCGAAATTCTAAATTATTTGAAAGTAAACACAATTAACATAATACTATAAATACACTATAAACTATTCTAATATATTAATAACAATCACACATAAATTATTAAATAATACATACAAAAAGAAGATAACAAATTGTTGTTGGCGCTCTGCAAACAGTCGCTAAAACTAATACACTATGGTAGGTGACGGGGCCCAGCGGAGCGACGATGCCACAGCCTAAGTAGCGGAGCTTTAACAAAATATGCGTTGCGTGTTCTGATTTTAAAATTCACTTTTTTATTTATGCACTGATTTTGATGGGACTTTTTCCAAATGGTATCTAATGTCTAAAAAATTATCTATACCAAGTTTTACCGGGATCGACCCACAGGAATATATTTAAATTACGAAGATGCAGTTTTTTATTATTTAACTAAGTCTAACACTGTCATTAAGATTTGTGATGGAAATATCTCAACAACTATTATATATAACTCACTGAAATTTTGCACAAGTATTTATGGTTAATTAAGCTACTAATTTACGAAATAAAAATTTTAAGTTCTAAATGAAATTTGTAAATAATTACTTGCGAAGTAAATGAATCTGCGTGATTGTCTGGTTTTTCCCCGATATTTTGCGAAATAAACACTTTATATCCGGTCTGTTTACAGTTTCTACACTGGAAAAACACTCCGCGTCTATTGATATATGTGAGCACTCACTCCGACTCTCCGTTTGAAAACGAGCCGCACTTCCTGTTTTGTTACCACGTGGTGTTTTTAAACATATTTTTGAATAACTTTTTTATTTGTAGTCTGGGAATCATAAAACTTTGCAGAAATGTTCTTTATTTAATTGTCTATGTGTAAATATAATAAAACTATGGGGTTGTCACTTTAAATTTTATGTTACTGACCTTTAAATTTAAATTTTTCACGAAATTTGTCATTTATCCGGGTTTTTCATTAATAACTCAAAAACTTTTCACCGGATTTTAACTTTTAAAACAGATTATTAAATAACTCACTAAGGCACTTCTTTTGATGTATAGCACAACACTCTGCGACTCTCCGTTTCAAAACGAGCCACCACGTGTTATTTTCTACCACGTGTTGTTTTTAAGGAGGTTATCTGAATAACTTTTTTATTTTAAGTCTTAAAATCACGAAACTTTGCAAAAATGTTCTTTATTAAATTGTCTTTACGTTAATATAATAAAACTATGGGGTTGTCGCTTTAAATTTTTTGTTACTGACCTTTAAACTTAATTTTTTGATGAAATTTGTCCTTTATCCGGGTTTTTCCTTAATAAATCAAAAACTTTTCACCGGATTTTCACTTTTAAAACGGATTATTAAATGTCTCATCAAGGCGCTTCTTTTGATATATAACACAACACTCTGCGACTCTCCGTTTAGAAACGAGCGGCGAGACCAGTTTCACGAAAAACGCTAATATCTTAAAAACGGAGAGTTGGAACAATTTGAAACTTTATCAAAACATGGACAATACACTAGTTAGTAAAATAAAAAAGTGGGGTAATAGCGCTTGTTTTCCCGCCGCACGCGAAAAACTGATTTTTTAGGGGCACTTTAACACAAAGTTCAACTTTAACCTCCGGTTATTTCAAAAATAATTGTCCAATATTAAAAGTTTTTATGTAATAACATAGAGTAATTATCTATTTTACTCTATGTGGTAGTTCAGCACAATACTAAATAATTTACTATTTTTAAAACACTTATTACTATAATTTGTGTCTATTTCACTAGGTAAAAAACAGTTTTTAATGGTTTTTTTTAACACTTTCACTTATCCGATTTTTATAATTTTTTCACTATTGTATAACTGAATTTAGCGCGCAACTTTTGACACCTTTTACAACTTTCTACGATGATTATTTCTAAACTTGTGATTTTTTTTGTTATAACTTAGACGTTTTTTGGCCTGGGTGACCGCGGACGCGTGCGCTCTCCACGCGAGCTCGGCCCTGACTGGTTAGGTTAGGTTAGGTTAGGTTAGGTTAGGTTAGGTTAGGTTAGGTTAGGTTAGGTTAGGTTAGGTTAGGTTAGGTTAGGTTAGGTTAGGTTAGGTTTTTTTTTTTTTTTTTTTTTAAATAAAGCTTGAGCTTTACAGCGCGTCCCTCTGACATGATCAGAGACTTTTTGTAACTTTGGTTTTAATTTTTAAAATTTTTATGAGAAGAGTTCTCCTATGAGATATAGGTTTTAAACTTTTATAATAAAGACATTTTTAGCAAATTTCTATAGGGAAGTAAACTTTAGTTTTTTCAGGTTTCGCGAGGACTACGAGTGATAAGAGGCTAG
Organism: Heliconius charithonia; assembly: GCA_030704555.1. Taxonomy (NCBI): domain Eukaryota; kingdom Metazoa; phylum Arthropoda; class Insecta; order Lepidoptera; family Nymphalidae; genus Heliconius; species Heliconius charithonia. Next base: position 19,362,114 of record CM060819.1, read on the forward strand.
TTTGCAACAGACAACACGACAACAGAAATAACAACTTGGAGTTTATTTACAAGAAAACGCACAAACGACAAACTACAACGATACAACAACTTGGAACTATTTTAATTTGGATTTTTACTAAGTGACGACTGAGAATTTCTACAGAGATGTTAATAACTAAGAAAAGACACGGCTCCAAACATCGGCCACTAATGTCTTCGATGGCTCCCTCCATGTCCACGAAAATATTGCATCGGGTTTCTTTACAAAGCCTTCTACGATACTTTCGTCCGGCCCTGGGGGGAGTCTTCGACACATCACTCCTGAGGCGTATTTTCAGTTCCGAGCTTTTGGTTTTTGGGTATGCACTCAGGTTACTACTCTTCACGATGACCTTTGGCGGGGCAAATGACGGATACAAGGATTTAACTTGGATACCGACACTTGGTTCCGTTTCAGGGCCTTTGTTCATTTTAACCAAATTTAATTTTTTACTTATCTTTTTTATTATTTTACAAGTTTTAAGTTTTTTATCAATTTTATCTACTATGTTTATACTTTTAAGTTCTATAGTTCCGGTTTTATCTTCAGTCTCCGTGTCGAACCTGGTCGTGCATCCGGCGTTGGTGGAGTCAACGGAGGCGCCCTCAGCAGTAGGCTATGCTGGCCCTTGCAAGCGCATCCCACTTGCGTCGCACCGGGCAGTCTGCGCTGAACGCACTATGATCGGCTTTTTCCGCCTTTGCGTCAGCGCAGTTGCAGCACGACGGTGGTGCGCCGCCGAGCCAGCCTTCGCACTCCGCCCTCATGTGGGGTCCCCCACAGTGGCTGCACCTGGGGGCGGTTTCTTTACAAAACCGCCTCCCGTGTCCATAGCCCAGGCAGAGAGAGCACTGTACGAGTGGCGAGAAATCGGCCACTCTGACTTTTTGAAGGTCGATGTACAGCGCTCCCGCCTCAACCGCTCTACTCCACACTCTGGGGGACACCCGCATGATGACGTGCTTGGTCTGCAGGTTTCTGGCCTTTCGGCGGAACCTGACTTCCAACCGGATGTCCTCCTCGGGGATGCCGTCGAACAAATCCCGGTTCTGCTTCCTCAGGGCGCCCAAGATATCCTCGTCAGAGTTATATGCTAAGACGTCCCTGAGGATCAGAAGCGGGTCTTTGTTCTTGACCTCTTCGAAGGTCAGCCGGTCGTTCGCCAGTTTCAGCCTCTCCTTTACCTTCTCTCTCTCGGCCGCCGTACTGCAGCCAATCACCACTTTCTGGTCCTTTGCCTTCCTGACCCTCTCCACCTTCACCCATCCCTCCTTTGCGTCCACGACCTCTCTTATCTTTTCTAACACGTCTTCCCCCGTGTCTATCACGTCTCTCGAAGAGACCACTACCGAGTGTAGTGCGGTTGGCTGTGGGCTGACCCTTTTGGTTTCGCTTGCCGCCACACTCGCGTAAGTAGTCTTTTCGAGCGATTCCCTTTGCTTCTCCAAAGCCTGTCTCAGCTCGTCCATTCTTTCTTCGTTCCTTCGAATTAACCCCGCGTGTTCATCCAGTTTTCTCACTAAAACCTCTTCCATTTCCATTCTCTGCTCCGTCTTCTCTTCCTCTCTCTTTTCCTTCCTACTGCTGCTTCCTTCTTCATTCCTTTCCTCTTCTGCTTCCTTCACGAGCTGATACAGCCGCTCTATCGCGTTCGTAACCTCTGCTTTTATGCACGTTTTTAGGTTACGTGATATGCCCAAGTGGTATTTGGCCTTCGTCAGACAGGCCTTGGCCTCGGCCGTCCTGCTTCCGTAAGTAGACAGGCCAGCCGACGCCTCGGCCGTCGTGACCGACCTACCCTCTTGGGCATGGGTCTTGTTTTTGCGGGGGCGGGATAGAGCGGTCGGGGAATTGGGGGGTCGCTGCTGGTCCTCCGGCGTGCGGATCGGCGAGTCCTCCAGGAAACCCACCTCCTCCGGGGTTCCCGAGAGGTCCAGGATCCGAGCGCTGCCCTTCGCCGGTGTGCGAAACATTTTGGTCAGAGGGACTCGTCAAATACTCTGAGTGGTGTATAGGGCCACCCAGAAGTCAATGTATACTTAAATCAACAATTTAAAATACTGCAAAGAGTAAAAAGACGAAAGAAGAAGTAATATTTATGGGGGGTGAGGGGAACTAAAAGGTTTTTCGACAAAAATCTAATCTTCCCCTCTCGGCCTACCGAGTCAAAGGTTAAAAATGTATATAATATATAAAATAGAAAATATATATAGTTTTTACTCCCACAGATTTTAAAAGACGTCTTGTATTTATTTATATAAAAGTATATATTGTTAAAATTAATAAAAGAATTTCTTTGCGAAACTATTTTTGTCTTATCCTACAAAAATTTGTCAGTGGTGTAAAAAGCCACTGACCGTCTAAATCTATAGTAAATTTAAATGTATATTTTTACAGGTTTTCCTGCACCAGCGCAGACTCAATAACTTATTTTAAAAACTTTTAACGGCAAAAATTTCCGCCAAATCAGTCTTCTTTACCTGGCCTGTGAGTATAGGGTGGGGGGGCGGTCCAGTTTTTCAGTTTCTACTGAACGGATTTCAGCGAAACCGGTGTCAAACGCTCGGGCTTCGAAAGGCCTTTCAGACGACGTAGAACCCGCGGGAATCGGTGAGGAGGTGCAGGTAAAATGTCCAAAAAACCGAACTTTTCAGGTGTTTTTGCGTCAAAAGTGGCGCTAAATTTCAGCAAAAAATTTCGAAAAAATTTAGAATGGTACGGCGCGGAAGACCCTACGACACGATACCAAGAAGTCAACGATCGAATGAAGGTAAGTGGTTCAAATAAATATTTTTCTATTGTAATTAGCCGAAAATTTTCTAAGTGTTTTTCAGTAATTTGGATTTTGTAAATAGGTCAAAATTTGTGTAAATAGTGTCAAAACACTTAGATCTTGTATATAGAATAAATTTAGAATAAAAAATTTGGTTTTGAAAAATTCGATTTGTATGGAGATTTTCTAAGTCGTCAGAGCTTAGGTGGATTTCTTATATAAAAAGTAGGTATAGTCACTTTTTTCAGTTTCTACTGAACGGATTTCAGCGAAACCGGTGTCAAACGCTCGGGCTTCGAAAGGCCTTTCAGACGACGTAGAACCCGCGGGAATCGGTGAGGAGGTGCAGGTAAAATGTCCAAAAAACCGAACTTTTCAGGTGTTTTTGCGTCAAAAGTGGCGCTAAATTTCAGCAAAAAATTTCGAAAAAATTTAGAATGGTACGGCGCGGAAGACCCTACGACACGATACCAAGAAGTCAACGATCGAATGAAGGTAAGTGGTTCAAATAAATATTTTTCTATTGTAATTAGCCGAAAATTTTCTAAGTGTTTTTCAGTAATTTGGATTTTGTAAATAGGTCAAAATTTGTGTAAATAGTGTCAAAACACTTAGATCTTGTATATAGAATAAATTTAGAATAAAAAATTTGGTTTTGAAAAATTCGATTTGTATGGAGATTTTCTAAGTCGTCAGAGCTTAGGTGGATTTCTTATATAAAAAGTAGGTATAGTCACTTTTTTCAGTTTCTACTGAACGGATTTCAGCGAAACCGGTGTCAAACGCTCGGGCTTCGAAAGGCCTTTCAGACGACGTAGAACCCGCGGGAATCGGTGAGGAGGTGCAGGTAAAATGTCCAAAAAACCGAACTTTTCAGGTGTTTTTGCGTCAAAAGTGGCGCTAAATTTCAGCAAAAAATTTCGAAAAAATTTAGAATGGTACGGCGCGGAAGACCCTACGACACGATACCAAGAAGTCAACGATCGAATGAAGGTAAGTGGTTCAAATAAATATTTTTCTATTGTAATTAGCCGAAAATTTTCTAAGTGTTTTTCAGTAATTTGGATTTTGTAAATAGGTCAAAATTTGTGTAAATAGTGTCAAAACACTTAGATCTTGTATATAGAATAAATTTAGAATAAAAAATTTGGTTTTGAAAAATTCGATTTGTATGGAGATTTTCTAAGTCGTCAGAGCTTAGGTGGATTTCTTATATAAAAAGTAGGTATAGTCACTTTTTTCAGTTTCTACTGAACGGATTTCAGCGAAACCGGTGTCAAACGCTCGGGCTTCGAAAGGCCTTTCAGACGACGTAGAACCCGCGGGAATCGGTGAGGAGGTGCAGGTAAAATGTCCAAAAAACCGAACTTTTCAGGTGTTTTTGCGTCAAAAGTGGCGCTAAATTTCAGCAAAAAATTTCGAAAAAATTTAGAATGGTACGGCGCGGAAGACCCTACGACACGATACCAAGAAGTCAACGATCGAATGAAGGTAAGTGGTTCAAATAAATATTTTTCTATTGTAATTAGCCGAAAATTTTCTAAGTGTTTTTCAGTAATTTGGATTTTGTAAATAGGTCAAAATTTGTGTAAATAGTGTCAAAACACTTAGATCTTGTATATAGAATAAATTTAGAATAAAAAATTTGGTTTTGAAAAATTCGATTTGTATGGAGATTTTCTAAGTCGTCAGAGCTTAGGTGGATTTCTTATATAAAAAGTAGGTATAGTCACTTTTTTCAGTTTCTACTGAACGGATTTCAGCGAAACCGGTGTCAAACGCTCGGGCTTCGAAAGGCCTTTCAGACGACGTAGAACCCGCGGGAATCGGTGAGGAGGTGCAGGTAAAATGTCCAAAAAACCGAACTTTTCAGGTGTTTTTGCGTCAAAAGTGGCGCTAAATTTCAGCAAAAAATTTCGAAAAAATTTAGAATGGTACGGCGCGGAAGACCCTACGACACGATACCAAGAAGTCAACGATCGAATGAAGGTAAGTGGTTCAAATAAATATTTTTCTATTGTAATTAGCCGAAAATTTTCTAAGTGTTTTTCAGTAATTTGGATTTTGTAAATAGGTCAAAATTTGTGTAAATAGTGTCAAAACACTTAGATCTTGTATATAGAATAAATTTAGAATAAAAAATTTGGTTTTGAAAAATTCGATTTGTATGGAGATTTTCTAAGTCGTCAGAGCTTAGGTGGATTTCTTATATAAAAAGTAGGTATAGTCACTTTTTTCAGTTTCTACTGAACGGATTTCAGCGAAACCGGTGTCAAACGCTCGGGCTTCGAAAGGCCTTTCAGACGACGTAGAACCCGCGGGAATCGGTGAGGAGGTGCAGGTAAAATGTCCAAAAAACCGAACTTTTCAGGTGTTTTTGCGTCAAAAGTGGCGCTAAATTTCAGCAAAAAATTTCGAAAAAAATTTAGAATGGTACGGCGCGGAAGACCCTACGACACGATACCAAGAAGTCAACGATCGAATGAAGGTAAGTGGTTCAAATAAATATTTTTCTATTGTAATTAGCCGAAAATTTTCTAAGTGTTTTTCAGTAATTTGGATTTTGTAAATAGGTCAAAATTTGTGTAAATAGTGTCAAAACACTTAGATCTTGTATATAGAATAAATTTAGAATAAAAAATTTGGTTTTGAAAAATTCGATTTGTATGGAGATTTTCTAAGTCGTCAGAGCTTAGGTGGATTTCTTATATAAAAAGTAGGTATAGTCACTTTTTTCAGTTTCTACTGAACGGATTTCAGCGAAACCGGTGTCAAACGCTCGGGCTTCGAAAGGCCTTTCAGACGACGTAGAACCCGCGGGAATCGGTGAGGAGGTGCAGGTAAAATGTCCAAAAAACCGAACTTTTCAGGTGTTTTTGCGTCAAAAGTGGCGCTAAATTTCAGCAAAAAATTTCGAAAAAATTTAGAATGGTACGGCGCGGAAGACCCTACGACACGATACCAAGAAGTCAACGATCGAATGAAGGTAAGTGGTTCAAATAAATATTTTTCTATTGTAATTAGCCGAAAATTTTCTAAGTGTTTTTCAGTAATTTGGATTTTGTAAATAGGTCAAAATTTGTGTAAATAGTGTCAAAACACTTAGATCTTGTATATAGAATAAATTTAGAATAAAAAATTTGGTTTTGAAAAATTCGATTTGTATGGAGATTTTCTAAGTCGTCAGAGCTTAGGTGGATTTCTTATATAAAAAGTAGGTATAGTCACTTTTTTCAGTTTCTACTGAACGGATTTCAGCGAAACCGGTGTCAAACGCTCGGGCTTCGAAAGGCCTTTCAGACGACGTAGAACCCGCGGGAATCGGTGAGGAGGTGCAGGTAAAATGTCCAAAAAACCGAACTTTTCAGGTGTTTTTGCGTCAAAAGTGGCGCTAAATTTCAGCAAAAAATTTCGAAAAAATTTAGAATGGTACGGCGCGGAAGACCCTACGACACGATACCAAGAAGTCAACGATCGAATGAAGGTAAGTGGTTCAAATAAATATTTTTCTATTGTAATTAGCCGAAAATTTTCTAAGTGTTTTTCAGTAATTTGGATTTTGTAAATAGGTCAAAATTTGTGTAAATAGTGTCAAAACACTTAGATCTTGTATATAGAATAAATTTAGAATAAAAAATTTGGTTTTGAAAAATTCGATTTGTATGGAGATTTTCTAAGTCGTCAGAGCTTAGGTGGATTTCTTATATAAAAAGTAGGTATAGTCACTTTTTTCAGTTTCTACTGAACGGATTTCAGCGAAACCGGTGTCAAACGCTCGGGCTTCGAAAGGCCTTTCAGACGACGTAGAACCCGCGGGAATCGGTGAGGAGGTGCAGGTAAAATGTCCAAAAAACCGAACTTTTCAGGTGTTTTTGCGTCAAAAGTGGCGCTAAATTTCAGCAAAAAATTTCGAAAAAATTTAGAATGGTACGGCGCGGAAGACCCTACGACACGATACCAAGAAGTCAACGATCGAATGAAGGTAAGTGGTTCAAATAAATATTTTTCTATTGTAATTAGCCGAAAATTTTCTAAGTGTTTTTCAGTAATTTGGATTTTGTAAATAGGTCAAAATTTGTGTAAATAGTGTCAAAACACTTAGATCTTGTATATAGAATAAATTTAGAATAAAAAATTTGGTTTTGAAAAATTCGATTTGTATGGAGATTTTCTAAGTCGTCAGAGCTTAGGTGGATTTCTTATATAAAAAGTAGGTATAGTCACTTTTTTCAGTTTCTACTGAACGGATTTCAGCGAAACCGGTGTCAAACGCTCGGGCTTCGAAAGGCCTTTCAGACGACGTAGAACCCGCGGGAATCGGTGAGGAGGTGCAGGTAAAATGTCCAAAAAACCGAACTTTTCAGGTGTTTTTGCGTCAAAAGTGGCGCTAAATTTCAGCAAAAAATTTCGAAAAAATTTAGAATGGTACGGCGCGGAAGACCCTACGACACGATACCAAGAAGTCAACGATCGAATGAAGGTAAGTGGTTCAAATAAATATTTTTCTATTGTAATTAGCCGAAAATTTTCTAAGTGTTTTTCAGTAATTTGGATTTTGTAAATAGGTCAAAATTTGTGTAAATAGTGTCAAAACACTTAGATCTTGTATATAGAATAAATTTAGAATAAAAAATTTGGTTTTGAAAAATTCGATTTGTATGGAGATTTTCTAAGTCGTCAGAGCTTAGGTGGATTTCTTATATAAAAAGTAGGTATAGTCACTTTTTTCAGTTTCTACTGAACGGATTTCAGCGAAACCGGTGTCAAACGCTCGGGCTTCGAAAGGCCTTTCAGACGACGTAGAACCCGCGGGAATCGGTGAGGAGGTGCAGGTAAAATGTCCAAAAAACCGAACTTTTCAGGTGTTTTTGCGTCAAAAGTGGCGCTAAATTTCAGCAAAAAATTTCGAAAAAATTTAGAATGGTACGGCGCGGAAGACCCTACGACACGATACCAAGAAGTCAACGATCGAATGAAGGTAAGTGGTTCAAATAAATATTTTTCTATTGTAATTAGCCGAAAATTTTCTAAGTGTTTTTCAGTAATTTGGATTTTTGTAAATAGGTCAAAATTTGTGTAAATAGTGTCAAAACACTTAGATCTTGTATATAGAATAAATTTAGAATAAAAAATTTGGTTTTGAAAAATTCGATTTGTATGGAGATTTTCTAAGTCGTCAGAGCTTAGGTGGATTTCTTATATAAAAAGTAGGTATAGTCACTTTTTTCAGTTTCTACTGAACGGATTTCAGCGAAACCGGTGTCAAACGCTCGGGCTTCGAAAGGCCTTTCAGACGACGTAGA